>JBAJHW010000001.1:232547166-233797166 GCA_037013535.1 Intellagama lesueurii
CATCTTCTATCTGTCTCTTCGTCTATCAATCTGTTTATTCTCTCTCTCTCTCTCTAAACTGAGTTAAAATCAGCATAATATATTTTATTAAGATTTGCTAGTAATTATTTGTAATAGCTCTGAACATACTAAAATAATTTACTAGCTCCAACTGAATTATCTGGAAGTGGCAAATTCTTCTCCAGCTTTTCTTTCTTGAGCTGTGTGTTGATCGACGCTGTCAGTCACAAACACTGGTGACTCATCCTGTATTAAAATTACTCAGCTTAGAATAAGATTCCCACTGGAAATTATAGGACCTAGTATGGCATCCCCTGTAGTAATGCTCCCAATTCTCTAGGCATCTATTATTTATCCAATTTACATATCCTGAAGGCATTTTCCCCTCTGGCTTTAAATATCATATTGCCTCCTGTATTTCCAATCTGTTTCTGGTTCCATTGAGACAAAATCCTGTCTTGTGTTCAATTCTCCTATTTGCCGAGCTAGCATATCTTTATTTCTGGAAAGAAACAGGTGAAAATATGCAGGTAACAAAAGCATCCTTTAAAAGTGGCATCATTTTAATATCACCTGCTCAGTTTCTATCTGTTCCACACTACCAAGTTTGTACTGCCTAGGAAAATATATTTTCAAGTCCTCATAGTGAAAAAATGAGCCCGGAGTCTTGATAATGAATTATACCGTGTCCCCAGTTAGGGACAGAATAATGAAGTTGGAAGGGGCCTATAAAGCCATCGAGTCCAACCCCCTGCTTAATACAGGAATATGAGTCAAAGGATATCTGCCAGGTGGTTGTCTAAATTTCTCTTGAATGCCTCCAGTGTTGGAGCACTCACCACCTCTTGAGGTAACTGGTTCCATTGTCGTACTATTCTAACAGTTAGGAAGTTTTGTTAGGATGATGTGTGTGTTATGTGCCATCAAGTTGGAACCAATTTAAAGTGATTCTAATAGGGCTTTCAACATAAATATGTAAAGAGTGGTTTTACCAGTTCTATCCTCTGAGTTTCCATGGGAATTTGAACGCCAGTCTTAGTCGATCACCCTATCCACTACACCACACGGAGTGTACTGTTAGGAATGGAGAGGTCTGTGTATTTTTGATCCCAGACAGTTTTGCATATGTTTACTCCTAAATAAATTTCATCACATGTTGGCCATAATCTGCAATTACAGAAAAAATGCATGAATATTTACATTGAAATAGATATTTGCATATGTGTTTTGAACATCAAAACACACTTTTCTATCTGCATTTTCTTTCAAAAGATGCATTTCTGGACACTTCCCCACAAAAATGAATTTCTATGTACAGCTCAAAATCTTTCAGAACAGAGAATGCTATTACTCTTGGAAGAAGTGTAAAACCCAGTGGATCTCAGATGTTCTATTAGTCTAAATGAAGTTAAAGTTAGTTCATATTGAGATTCTGAAATATCAGATGGTTTATAGTAAAAGAAATACACACACAGAGAGAGAGAGAGAGAGAGAGAGAGAGTTTACCAGAGATCAGGGAAACCTCCAGGACATGGTTTTCACATGGCATGGAGGGGTAAGAAAGTGGGGGGCAGGGAGAGAAAGTCCCATTGAGAAAACTGGGGCAATATGGGGTTCAGGCCACAGATCCCATCCTCCAAGCCATCAGAAAGAGTAAGTAACCAGAATAAAGAAATGTTTATGAGGAGGACTCAGATGCCTTTTACAAGGAGAGTTGGCAAAATTATACTGGCATGAGACCACAGCATCCGATGAACCAAGGTTCTTAAGATGAAAACAACAAGATTTCTGGGCACACAGAGATGAGCTCCTTGGGAAAAGCGATTAGCTGTGTGAAACTATGGCTATCTTTAAACAAACTAATATATCCACTGTGGCTTCATAACAGATGAAACCTGTTCAGCCAAGGTTCTCATGCAGGTAGAAAAGAGCAGAACAGGGAGCTATATGATTTTTATCATCTGCATCACAGCCACACATTTGAAATGATGCAGCAAAATGGTTTGTCAGATTTGTGACTGCAGAAAACAATTTTCAAAAGCTTATATTATCACCATTGTTAGCTACACCTGCCTTCAGCAGGGCTCACAATGTAGCACAAGCTGCTACATTGTACATTGTTATTTTAAATTTTCAGAATAAATGCCTTGCACCAAAACTAAACACTAAAACACACACATATGTAGACACCACATGCACATGCGCACATGCACACACTCCTATAGAGCAGTAAGCAGCACCCAACATGCCTTCTGTGTCAAACCTGTTCTAATGCAATTTCTGAGAGAATAAATTTTAGCATAAATCATATTTTAAAAACCACAAGCAATATCAAGCCTCAACCTGGTGCATGTTATTTCCCCACAGTAACAACTGCACAAATGCTGTGCATGGTCACGTATAAAAGGTGTTCCCAGCGCAGTTTAAGCATGGTCAATATTCAATGCCTTTTCAAGGGCAGGCAAACAGGACAAGAATGCTGTTACCAGGCAAATATGCCTAAGGAAGGAATCCCATGGATGAGGTGCTACCACGGAAAGTCCTGAGTAGTTTTAGAAACGGAGCACCCAGAGAAGAGCACCCATGGAAGACCTCAGTTTCGCCATGCAAGAACTTTCAAGTATTCTGGTCTTAGTCTTTTAAGATTTCATAGGTAAAACCAGCACTTTGAATTGTGCCTGGAAATACACTAGGAGACAAAGTTTTAAGCACTGGTGGAATACATTCACCGCAGCAAGTGTTAGTCAATTACCTGGATATAATAGTTTGGACTAGTAATCCATTAACAGATTCATTCTCCATTAATTTGTCTATTAAAATAAAAATTCAAGCTTGTCACCATCACCAAATGAGGAGGTCTGCTGTAGCCAATGATCTGGTTAACAAATACCCACATGTATAATGCCTCCTGTTCCTGAATGGATGGTGAAAGAAATATTCATTGCTTTACCTTGCATATCTTAGGCATTTCTGAAACTTACCTCTCTGCTTTTCAAAGGCAATTTTTTTAAACCTATGGGCTGTACAGTAGGACCCCAATATCTGCTGGGGATTAGTTCCAATGCTATATATGTATGTTTTTTTTCCTGTTACGTGTGTGTGTGTGTGTGTGTGTGTGTGTGTGTGTGTGTGTGTGTGTGTGTGTGTAAAAAAGGAAAAAACACAGAAAAATTATTTTCACGTGCATTACCAGAACCACTGGAGGGTTCCAGAGACCATGCTATGAATTCTTCACTGACAAGTATTCACAGCACAGCCTCTGGCTCCCTCTAGTGATTGCTTCTGGTAATACCTGTGAAAATAGTTTTTCTGGATTATTTTTCTTTTAATATTTTTAATATTTTCAGACCATGGATAAATGAAACTGTGGATACTGATCCTGCGGCTACAGTGGTCCTACTGTAGAATGAAACCATAATCAATATTGCAGTAAGTGAGGCGTTTGAAACTTTTATCCAAATGTATCTACTCGCATAATTTGTCTGTGCTAAATTAATCCAATTCACCTTGGTGCATGGTCTGAAGTGGAGTTGGGAAACATCCAGCATAAGAAAGCACCAATCTCAGGATACCCTCTTGTGCTCACTACCATTCACACTTGTTGAAAGACAGCCCTGACATTTGCTTTAGGTGAGAAGTGGTTAACTGATGAAAAAAGGAGTCCGCTTCTGTGATTCTCCTCTGCGTGGTGTCACTTTGTGAATGACAGTGAGGACAAGAGAGTATCCTGTAGACTATCTTAACTGCTGCCTTTGGTGTTGTCAACATTCAGGCTGCCCTTTGCCATGTACAGAAGTCTCGGCATCCTTTTCCCTACTGGCAATGTGGATACAACATTGTGCAGCAATATCAAGCCATTTCCTGGCTTTTTGAATCATGGATACAGAAAGCACAATATCACACATTCGTAAACCAGAGGATTTTTTAAAAAAAGAATTGAATAATACATTGCCTTACTGGTCAATGGATGGCAGGAATGTCACTTTACCTCAGGTAGTGACCTTCCTTGGGCTGACCTGACCTGTTGCATGTAGAACTGAAGACCAGGAAGACTCTTTTAGTTTCTCATCCTTTAAAAACATGTATTTTTCCAGGGCTAAATCATTTTTATTCTTCTCCTGTGATCAATGAGCCATTTTCACTCTACAATTTAATTATGTCACCATTTTTAATTATGTCACCTTTTAAAAATACTTTTAATATTTTTTTAAAAAACTGATTGACAGCTAACCTGAGAGCTTTTCACCAAATGATGTGAAGGAAGTGTTTAAATAATAAAATATTAAAATAATAATTTGTCTTTCGGTAGTCTGCCTGACCATCGAGTCACACCATCATTTGGCTTGCTGCTGATGCTATATGAATGTTAAGCAGCGGAAACAGCAGCCACAGTGACAACTCCCAGTCTGAAAAGAGAGTGAGACAAACTATTCAGGGTATGTGTGAAATGTGCTGGTTTTTATCATGAGTGTTTTCCTATTCATTTATACAGAGAGAAGGAATGCAAAATCTGCCATGGCATGTGGCAGAGATTGTCTGTTTGATCATGCTAGATAAGCAGTCAACCCTTTCAAGGGAGGAAAGTAGCCAGAGTTATATAGGAACAAAATTTAGAAACAAAAGGCCAGCTGCTGTGGGGAGCTTTTGTTCATTCCCAGAAGTGGAAGACAATTTCTTTCCTCATGCTGCACTTCAGGCCTTGCGATTTTCACTGTGGAGAAAACAGGAGCGTTCCTACCACAATATGTGCTTCTCCACATTCAATTGCAGTGCCCTTGATCTGTCATCTGACGGGAAATGTACACCCTATGATGAGCTATGAGTGTTTTTTTTTTTTTTTTTTTTTTAAAGAAACGCCACTAAAGCTGAGTTTCCAAACAGGCCGGAAAATACTTCACAAAATTTCACGGTGGTTCAGTTATTCATTCAGGCTCAATATGTCACATCCTCTCTCACTCCATACTTCTGGCCACCAATTACAAAGACATCTTGAGTCAAACATAATGGGCAAATAATAGACCAGCTCTAATAATAATGACTTTGCTCTTAAAAAGGCCTCTTTAGTGTGTTTGCAATGTCTTATTAAGGAATCACTTTCATTGGCTAAATATGCTTCCAAAAAGGACTTAATCCACTTTAATTCTGGCATGTCTGTTCCCTTAATGAGGGTATAAGTCCAAAGCAGTGATATGATGTCACCATGGAAGAATTTTACAGTTAATCCAAGGCTGAAGGTCTTTGTTGGTATATTCTTCAAGGAAGAACTTTGAGTATTTGTGGAAAAGCAAAAACACCAAGGCAAATAAAGGCTGATTCACTGA
Source organism: Intellagama lesueurii (assembly GCA_037013535.1). Classification (NCBI taxonomy): domain Eukaryota; kingdom Metazoa; phylum Chordata; class Lepidosauria; order Squamata; family Agamidae; genus Intellagama; species Intellagama lesueurii. The sequence continues at coordinate 232,552,488 of JBAJHW010000001.1, forward strand.
TTTCAATTGCTGTAATTTAATACAAACATTGGTCCATAAACTCAACTGGTGAAGGCCCACCCTCCTATGGTGTGTCTTCAAAGTTCTTACATCTCAAGTGATATCACTGATGGGAACTGTCCTGCATGTACACCCGAGACACAGTCTCTGAGATGGCAGAAACAGAGTGGTAGCATGAGCGACAGAAATTGCCATCACAGATCTTATGAACAGTAGTGGCAAGCTAAAACTTAAGGCAAAGGGATACTGTATTTTCAAAAAATGCACGGGGTATATAGTGCATGAGATGTACATTCTGTTCTAAAGCAGGAATGTGGTTCTGCAAGGGTAAACAATGCTATAGTTTCACTGGCTATTGCAAGATTTGAAAAAGACCAGAAATGTCTGCATGCTGGAGTTGCACAGCTATATGCTGACATTGACACGTTGCTCATTTTCTCTTCAAAATAAAAGGAAGAAATGACCCTTACACCAAAAAGCCATAGTTTAAAATATCTGTCAAAGAGTAAATCTCCAAGGAGTTAAGCTCGGATTAATACAGAGGTACAATTCCTAATACAAGGATATCAAAACTCCACTGAGGGAGCATTCTTTGAGCAGTAATTAACCTCTGAATCCCTTGTATTACCTCAGAGGAAGAAGTGTTCCCTAACAAACTTTCCGTCCATCAGCCTTGAAACCTTTGAGGGTAAAGATTAGAAGAAAAATTCTAGAAACAAAAAGCTCTTGCTGTTGACCCCTTCTTCAGTCTCTTTCCGCTGTAAAGAGTCTCTTTACTCTGTAAAGAGTCATCCAAAGTATTGCTCCCTTATATCCCACCAATTATTTTAGAATCTGACTCTCACCAGGGCAGATTAGAAATGAAAAGCCCACTTTCTGTGAGTAAACCATTTGTATGTTTACAAGCATTCTGTTATTATATCAATTATGGATGGAAAGTTGGTAAGTAAGATGAACAGGAAGCCAAGTTACTATTAGGATGTAAAAGTGTTGCAGACAGACAACTGATGGCAACTTGGCCGGTAGGAAATGGGACATCATATAAGACAGGGGAAGAAAGAAGAGGGCATTCTTCATAGTCTACGTCCCACCCATATTCTCTCCATGTCCACCAGAGACGAGAAACACTGATCTAAAGGGTCCAGAAGTATTTTCATAACCATTGGCTGTACATAAATATGGAAATACTGCTAACGGGCTACTTCCCTTTCAACTCCTGGTGCCTTATTCTACAGATGACATGGATTGGGTCACCTGACATGATTAACACAACATTAGATGGCCTGATTACCATAACATGCTTGCATAAATAGTCTTCTCCTTATGGGCTGTGATGAGATGGGATATGCTATCCATGCTATAGGGTGCAGACTGCGCAGTTATATCAGTAATTCAGAAACTGAATTACTAAATAAGTCTGCCAAGGAAACGCAGTGGATATAGTATACTTAGACTTCAGTAAGGCATTTGATAAGGTAGACCACAACCTACTTCTGCGTAAGATAGAACGAAGTGGGATAGATAGCGCAACTACCAGATGGATTTGCAGCTGGCTGACCAACCGCACTCAACGTGTGGTCCTCAATGGAACCACATCTACGTGGAGGGAAGTGTGCAGTGGGGTCCCTCAAGGTTCTGTCTTGGGCCCAGTGCTCTTCCATATCTTCATAAATGACCTGGATGAGGGGATTGAAGGAGCACTCATAAAATTTGCTGATGACACAAAGCTGGGGTGGGGTGGGATTGCTAATACTTTGGAAGATAGACTCAACATTCAGAAGGATCTAGACAGACTTGAACATTGGGCCCTATCCAATAAGTTGCAGTTCAGTGGCGGAAAAAGTAAGGTTCTGCACTTAGGCAGGAGAAACCAGATGCACAGGTACAGGATAGGTGGTACCTGGCTCGACAGTAGTACCTGTGAGAAGGATTTAGGTGTCCTGGTGGACCACCGCCTAAGGAAGAGTCAGCAGTGTGCTGTAGCTGCCAAGAAAGCCAACACAGCCCTCGGCTGCATCAACAGGGGGACAGCATCAAGATCACGGGAAGTGATAGTACCACTCTATACCGTGCTGGTCAGGCTGCACTTGGAGTGCTGTGTCCAGTTCTGGTCACCACAATACAAAAAAGATGCTGAGGCCCTGGAAGGGGTGCAGAGAAGAGCAACAAAGATGATAAGGGGACTGGAGGCTAAATCCTATGAAGAATGACTTTAAAAAACTAGGTATGTTTAGCTTAACGAAAAGAAGACTGAGGGGAGACAGGGAAGACTGGGGGTTGCCACAGGGAAGAGGACATCGATTTAGTCTTCATTGTGCCTGAGGGTAGGACAAGAACCAATGGGTGGAAACTCATCAGAGGGAGGTCCAACCTGGAAATAAGGAGGAATTTCCTGACGGTGGGAACCATTAAGCAGTGGAACAGCTTGCCTCCCGATGTTGTGGGTGCCCCATCGCTGGAGGTTTTCAAGAAAAGATTGGACAGCCATCTGTCTGGGATAGTATGATGTCCGGGATGGTATGAGGTCTCCTGCCTTGGGCAGGGGGTTGGACTAGAAGAACTCCAAGGTCCCTTCCAACCCTATGACAATTCTATGATTCTATGAAATATGTTATTTGGACTTGATCTTATCACAATAACTTATTTCTGCTCAATTTATAATGTTATTTTTTCTGAGTTTTTATTACTTACTATTTTTTCTTTTCTTTTTTAAAGCAATATAACCTTTACATATTACCCAGATATACTTCCGTATTTATGACATCCAAGTCTGTCAACAGTACTCTCTATGAATAATAATAACTTGTTTGCAAATTCCCAGGTGGTTGTTTATGAGGAGACTGTTGCAGAGTTTTGAATTTTTTGGTTAATTTTTTCTAGCTGCGCAGCAAGAGTATAATGATCCACAGAGCAGAATAGCTTCAAGTTACTGAACCACTCCTTTTTCTCATTAACTGGCAAATACAGTCTCAGTAACTCATTCTGAGCCACTGGTAGGAGAAAGAATAAAAGTTTCACTAGTTACAATTGAACAGATAATAGCAAAACTAACAAACATGACTGCTTGCAGCAATAGCCTCAACAGACTCAACTATTGCTTCCAACAGACTAAGGAAAGGGAAAAGCTCAAAAGAAAAGAGGCAGGGCTCTTTTTGAAATTCAGAAGCGGAAAAAGAACAGCTGATTAGTTCTGGATATATTAACAGTCACCCCAGCCCAGAAAGATCCCTTCCAGCCACACCTACTAGAGGCTACATGTGAGGTTGCAAAAACTCCAACAGACTGAACTGCTTGTACACCTGCAGTTGGCAATAAGAAACCCCTGACTAGATGATTGGTAGGATTGCAGAAACTGGTTTTAACAAAGATTATCTGACACAAGTTGCATTGAAACCAATCAGTATTAAAATATAGGGTGATTGAAGCAGCTAAGCTGTGGGATAATCTGGACTGTTCAACCTGAGGCTGACAGTGCAGTCTTTTACCTGTTCACTTGGATGCAAGCCCCAATCCTATGGAGACATGTGTGAACTTTTTCTCAAACATTTCTCCACAGGATTGCAGCCTCAGTTGCCTGATCCTAAAATATACAGTACTTCTCTTTGTATCTCACCTTCCTTTCAATGAGCTCAAGGCAGCTGACATGGCCCTCTCCTTCTCTACTTTCTGCTCACAACAACCACCTTTTGAGAAGGTCAGGCTGAGCCAGTGTCAGGCCCAAAGTCACCTAGGCAAGGCAGGGCCAGGAACTAATAGGATTCTGGCCAATGTCTAGCAACAGAAAACAGATGATGCAATACAATCACATTCTGAGTTTCTCTTCCCCATAGGTGATAACCAACTGAATGAGACCAAGGAAGTTCAACATGAGATGCCACCATTTTCTGTATTTTGTACACGAGATGTCATGGAGGAGACAGAAGACAAGGCAGCTCTGTTCCGCTCGGTGCCAGGCAGCTGTGTACCATCAATAGCACATGCACAGCTTCATCATCCAATTGCAGCCAAGTAACTCTCGGCTACACAGCATATGGAAGGTTAAGAGAAGGCAAACAATTTGCTACCATAATAAATAATGCTTTTATAAAGAAGAAAATCTCATAAAGTAAATTAAAGATATATTGTAAAAGGTGAATAAAGACCCACTTTTTAGTGCAAGTCCTGGCACAATGAACTCTCCAGCTTATACTTTAACAAGCCAGTTAATAACAGCTTTGTTAGCCGCATTATAAATCTGAAATGAAGCAATGAGGGATAAAACTAGCAAACAGGTCATAAAATATAGTTCCTCCTTGTTTGGGGTGATTATTGCTCTAGTAAGCCACAGTCCGAACATTATAGCAGCATGTGAGGACTTGAAAAAATAAATAAATCTCCAGTTCCTCTTTACATGTGTATGTGTATTTTGAAGTTCAACATGCTTGTATCAAATGCTATGCAAATCAATATTTAAGAAATATTTAAGAAAACTTGTTCTGTTCAGGCATTATAGCTTGAAAGCGGGTAGGGCTGTAACCATGGCAAAAGTGGGGAGGCACATGGAAATCCCACCTGGACACCTTCCACCCAGATGATAGGACCCATACAGACTGGTATGTAGATCAGTATATAGATCACTGTTGGTAAAGTTTGGTTGAAACCAAATGATGACAACATCCATGCACTTTTCTACTTAGATCGATCCATCCTGCCCCTTTAAGAACTGCCGCACAGCTTTCTGGCACAGTGCTAGGGCAAGTATTCTTTCTAGTACAATTCAGGACAATCCTAAGTAATTTGTTATGTAGCCTGTGCAGATGGTTAGTTCATACCCAAATGGAGCTGTGGGTGGCATTACCAGAGGTGACAGCCCTGTGATGTATCACATGGGTTGTGACATTAAAAAAGGAGGATGGAGAGACCCCCTCTTTTATTTTCATCATCTTTTTTAAAAACCAAACAAACACCAATTCCCTAAGTGACACAGCACAATTCTAATTCCACACTCGACACTGTCCTTTCGATATGCCATTTGCTTTATTTAACAAACAAACATGGAAAGTCACTGTAGCTGGCTGAATGAGGACTGCCAGAAAAGGAAGGCAAGGGGGCTATGTCCAATCCATGGACTCTGCCCCCACAAGGCAGCACAACCCCAGCAGAGCCCCAACTGATGAGAAAGGTGAGGAAAAGGGAGGGTTGCCTCCCTTTTCCATCTCCCCAAGCTTCACCCTGATGTTTTCCCCCTCACTCCTGTACCACCACCACAAGCTTGCTCCTCTGCTGCCTCCTTACTTGTGAGTAAACCAGGTAAACCTTACTCATGAATAAGCTGGGTAGACTTACATGTGAGTAAACTGGTGATCAAGACTTGTGTAGACCCTTCTCACAGGAGAATAAACACCTCCGGTGTGAACAGAAGGATCATTCAAGTGAGAGATAAAATACATGGCACTGAAATAAGAATCTTTTTTTTTTTTTTTTGTGAACCAGACCATTCCAAATTCCCCTGTCTGGACAGGTCCGTAGTCAGACCGTTGTGAAGGTCTGAAGAGGTAGATGCAATTGCACTTTTCTCACTTACACTACAATTCATTGGACTGATATTGTTACTACCATCACCTAGAATAAAAATATTCCTACCAAGATAAAGCCATAGTAAGGCATCAGAGTCTGGCATTTCACACATTGTGACCCCTGTGATAAATGGGGAGCTTTTTATAAGATATGTTAAAAGGATTAGACATTGTAAAGGGTTTGATGGGAGTAGTGAGTGAGCTGAAAACATGTTTTAGAAACAGTTCTATATGTCCTGCCTCAAGTTATAGTTGAATCTCAGTCTGTAGCCAAGCCCTGCTCCATCTGGTGTCTTCCAGATATACAGAACTACAAATTACATCATCCCCCAGCATCAGCCATATTAAGTGGGGATTATGGGAACTGGAGACTAATGCATCTAGAAGGCATGTGACTTAGGAATGCCCCCGTAGTTCTATCCTAGCAAGGCTGTGCTCATTACAGACAAGGGTTGCTCGGGCATAACTGTATGAGAGACATAAATAAGAAGCATTTCTTATTGATGGAAGGTAATTACTCCATGTGTATTATGCTTTTTTAAAAATATTGTGGGCAATAAATGTCCATAAAAGAATGTAACTCTTTATATTAAGACTCCTCCAATTCTACATTATGTCTAAATTCTGAACTCTAAGTCATATTGATTGAATGGATTCATCCTGGACATTTTATGCTAGTACCTATAATTAAAAGTGTTACATTTGACAAAGTCAATAATCCCATCATTCACCTCCTGAGGCCCCTCATTTCATTCTCATATTCTCTATACATAGAAGAGCTATTTTGTAATTCAGCTCTAATTTAATATGCAGTGTCTAGTAACTGCATGTGTGGTGTACATCTCAACTCACAGTTGCTATTGCAGTTGAACAGAGGGGAAAACTGAGGCTCATGCATCAAGCATCACCCTGGGTAATGTGAGAATGGCCCGATGCATGTAGTATGAGCTACTAACACTATATCTGTTGTTGTTGTTGTTTAGTCGTTAAGTCGTGTCTGACTCTTCGTGACCCCATGGACGAAAGCATGCCAGGCCCTCCTGTCTTCCACTGCCTCCCGGAGTTTGGTCAGATATGAAGTACATATCTGTACTTCTTGTTAAATTTTATAATTTTATAATTTTTATATATTTTATAAATTATAATTTATTTTATAATTAATAATCATTTGCCATCAAGTCAATTCTGACTTATGGCAACCTTTTTCAGGGTTTTCCAGGTAGGGAGTACTCAGACATGGCTTACCATTCCGTTCTTCTGGGGGCATTTTGGGACTGTGCAGATTGCCCAAGGCCACACAGGCTGGCTCTTTTGGCATGTTATGTGGGGAATCAAACTCCCAACCTCTGGCTCCAAAGTCAGAAACCTGACTCACTTAGTGATGATCTTAAGGCCCTGAAAATCTTACGTCTTTAATGGCAACACAGTTCCTGACATTACGAAGCTAGAATGCTACTGGTGAGTTGTTTTTTTAATTGGAAAATCTTAACTTTCCAGGATTCAAAATCAGACAGAGGGGGGCTCTTCCCTTCACAAAGTTCACCTCCCATGTTTAATGGAGATGCTAACAGAGGAGGAAGGGTCTATTTCACTCACCCTCATATGTTTACCCCAGTAGTTCTTAACCTTTGGTCCTCCAGATGTTTTGGACTGATATTGCTATTGCTTATTGCAATCCCTCAATAAGGTTTCTATTTACTACAATAAGGTTTCTATTTACTTACCACATAAAATGCTTTGTGGAACAGTTGGGGGATATCTAAGAAGCTCAGGGCTGTGATAAAAGTTTGTATTACTGTAGCAGCAATTCTGCACACTCCCGGGAGTATGTCTCACTGAACTCAGTGGGGACTCATTTCACAGTAGACAAATTCAGGATTGCACTGTGAATATCCAGAGGCTGCAAATGTCAGTGCAGCATGGTTAGATCTTAATGGAAGCAGATTATTTAAACAGTAGCCCAATGTTTTGATATTGAAAAAAAAAGTATCAAAACCAAAACATTTGCTCATGCAAAATAACAGTGTCATCCCCATTCTCATTTAACTGAGTGGCATCTTCATTAAGGCAACATCAATAGATCTACTTATTTTCATTATTACACTGCCAATTTACGAGGTGCATGGCTGCCTCAAGAAAAGTTCTTTGCAATAGTTTTTTCCCAGTGAGTCAGGTAATTGGGAAAGAGCAACTATGAATGTTCAACAGAAAGAGGTAAACACAGAGCAACGCCACGTCCAAGCATCTTATTTTACCCATCTATCACCACCACCAATTTTTCTGGACAGAATTCCGGCACAATCTAAATTAGAGCCACTTTTGAGCTTTGCGGCAAATAATACCTGGATATATAATTCCACTTTCAGTTTCTGCAGCACCCTCTTTAGTGATTGGCCATTTCTTATCATTGTTACTTCAGAAAACCATGAGAGATCACCATAGATATTTGTTCTGGATTTTTTTCTCCTGATGGTAATCCACTTTTACAATTCAGTTTGTATGTATCCTATCCCACGCTCCAGATCTACACCACCTTTCTATTTAGTTTTTTTAAAAAACTGTTTATTAACAGTTTAAAAACCAGGGTTTTAAATATATATATATATATATTTGTCTCCAAATCCATTTCTGCTGAACCTGTTCCTTTTAACTTTCCTAAAACAATACAAATAACCAGTGGTGGACCCATATTTGGGGGGCCCTTCGCAATCAACAACTACATCTGGGTAACCATTCTTATCTTCTTCAATGGGGTTGTTCCATGACAGATCACCACATTTTTTTTAATGTGGTCTAAAGTCACTTCTGGAGCCCCTCCGAGATTAGAGGCCCTGAAGCCTGAAGTTATGTTAGTTCCATAATAGATCTACCTCATCCCCAACTTTTACTGGCCACAATACATCGATCTATTTGGACCCATTTCTTGGATATGCATCTGTGTGTCAAGCAATTTTGAGTATAGAATAATCAAGAATTACAGAAGTATCTAACATTAGCTTGTGGCCATGACGGGGGTGTGTGTGTGTGTGTGTAGAAACCCAAAGAAGCAATGGCTTGGATTTTCCAGTACTGCCCTTAATGCAATAGTACTATCAGCATCTACATGTGTAACAGTGCTGTAAGTAACTTACTGGAACAAGGAATTTTTTGATTTCTTCCAAGGCATGACTCATCCGTGAATAAGCTTCCCCGGGTGGGGCAAATACTTCAATTAATACATGAAGTTCATCACTCAAGTGTCCATATTTGGCTTCCCCACTCTTCCTTAGTTCTTCTTCCTGTGAAAGAAGGTATTTTTAGAAATAGAAATCTACTCATTTTTCATTGACAGAGAAAACTACAAAAGCGCATAATCGAGGCAGACTTTCAACAAAATGAGGCCCTTTGAGGGAAAAAAAAGGAATAAATTACTTGAAAATCTCAAAATTGCTTTTGAGTGTCTGATTGATAAAAACTAGCATAATTAACATATACAGAAGATTTTAATCAGGAAAGGGAAAAATGCTAAATACCACCCAGGAACATGTTGAAATTTCATGATGGAGCAATTTGTATTTTTAAAAGGGCAGTGGGTTCAGAACATTTTTTCTAGAATAGCTGGTACTATGTACTCTGAAAAGCACATTCTAGGGTGTTGGGGGCAGGATAAATTTGCTTAGTTGCACAGGACCAGAAAAAGTGTTCTAAGCAATTTTATGAAGTATTAAACCTTCCCTTCAATAAAGAGTTTCCCCCAAAATGTGCCGGGAACCACAATTAATATTCAACCAATTTTTATTTGTTCTTGGATTATTTGACACAAACTTTTCATTTGGCATAACCTTTCATGGATTTCATCCCACTTCGTTGCATCTGACGAAAGGGCCAAGACTCCATAAAAGCTTAATCCAAGTAAAACTTTGTGTGTGTGTGTGTGTGTGTGTGTTTATGGTGCCACAAGACTCTGTAATCTTGATTGGCACAGCGCTTCTCTTCCTGTGGGGTTTTCCAGCACTGGCGCCTCTGTGACATTATTGGGGACTTCCAATAGTTGCCACCAGACTGTAGATTCTTGGGCTTTTACTCAGTCATCCCATACTAAGAGCATCAATGCTCAACAGAGTTTTCACAGAGGAAGAAGGGATTGCCTCTCCCTGTGCGATAGCCTTTAAATTTTGATACATAATCTGTGTTTCAGCTAATCTGCATAATGCACTCAAGGCAACAAACAGCTGTCATTGCTAGTTAATTTATTGATTCAATTTTATTTACAGAATTGGGGTCCAAGATGACTCACAGCAAAATTAAAAAGAAATCCAGAAAAAAACAGAAACAAAAACATACCTGATGTAATTTTAAAAGACAATGAAAGAGCTACAATATAAAAAATATTACTGCACAGCATAGACATCAAAAACATTAATGATAAAACACTAATAACTATGTGTTCTTGAAGTCTTTCATGGCTGGGATCCGATGGTTATTGTGGGTTTTTCAGGTTATTTGGCCGTGTTCTGGAACACATATTCCAGAACACGGCGAAACAGCCCGAAAAACCCACAACCACCACTAATAACTATCTTAAAATCTCCAAATGGAAAAACCTGCTATAGTCAGTTAAAGGCCCTCTCATTCAGTCTCCAGTATTCCCTATTACATGCTGGATAATTGTATCAAGAACACAGAAAATCATCGCCTGAGCACTGGCTGCAGCTTTACGTGTATGCTTATCTTGTACCCAGAAATGCAGAAGAGGTGCTGCATATATTACTCAAAGAATTATTCAGATTTCAACAAAAAAACAACATTTTAATGTGTCCTTAATTCCACTAATTAAATTTTAATCAAGTATTCCAGTTGAAGGTACCTGATTTTGAAATCATGTTGCTACACTAGTAGATTCTTTAATATTATTAATATTATTAAATTGGTATGCTTTTCCACAACTCCCCACCACCACAAAACTGTTTTATAAAAATATACAGCAGACCACCATACACACACAAAAAATGCCATACACAACCAAATCTTATGCTACAGTTTCTGTATCATTTTCTCCACATTACTTCATATTATTGGATGAAAACACCTCAAAGAGCACATTTCCGAATGAAAAGCCAACTGTTTTTTAAAACATCCCTCTTTGCATGGTAATTTTAATAGCTAAAGAATGAGCTATAGAAGAATGTTTAGCATTATCCAAAATATGTCACCTCAGAAAATATTCTTTCTGTCCTCCTTCTTAAAACTACAAACAAAATTAAAATAGATAGAAAAATGTATCCTACATTTCTTCTCAGGAGAATACATACATACTAATGCAGCACACTTTAAATACATAGTGTTTAGTCTAAAAAACTGCCTAGGAATCTTCTGAAGTATGAGGTGTATGTAAAATGTTTTTTTTTTAAAAAAACATACAAGTAAATAAAGTGTTAAATGGATAAGCATTTCATTAAAATGGAGGGAACTTGTGCTTCATTTTAATTGGATTATAGCCTTCTCCACATTGTATTCATATTTATGATTTCATGTTGACAAATGTAGATCTGCAATTTGTTGATCTTTGCCATTTATTTCTTTATTCTTTATTTCTTCACAACACATATATGACACCTTTTAGGGCAAAGCCACAAACAGGTAATTAGCTTGACACATACTCACTAAGAACATGGTATTGTGTTTGGTTGACTAATGCATTTGATGATAATGATGATTATTATAGGGGTTGCTGTTTCTTCTGCCTGTAACAGTATTGGAAATGTCAGTTGGGATATGGAAGCTGTGTTCAAGCATGATGGACGGACTCCTGATAGGAGATTCCCTGCCCGCTATTCAGTCCCAATGGAGGTGGCCTACTGTGTTGCTTTTAATAGCATGCCCGTTTTGACATAAATTCATAGAGAAAGGCCATCACATTGTGAGAATTTTCTCCTGACTAAACTTGAACTGGTGGCCAACCAGCAGGTTCCTGTAGTTCTGTGGAGGATCCAGAAAGCAGCTATTTCCTGGAAGCTCAAGGCACAGCTAATTGCCCAGAAGCCCCCTGGAATCAGCATGTAGGAGGACCTAGTGGAGCTATATTGACTGCATGAATTCAGTTGATATGATTTACCCCACTTCCTCTAATCTACAAAGGAGCAGTTCCCCTTGAAGCTCAAAGAATCCTATGGAGAGAGTTGGGTCTAAAGGCCCATAACCTTCAGGGTAAATCCCACCCCCATTTGGATTCAAGTTGGAAGTGAAGCAAGAAGCAGGCTGTTTGCTTCTCTTCAGACCTACTGCGTCAGATGGCTTCAGGTTCATGCCTAAATGGTGTTCATTTCTGCCAGTGTTTCCTGTTACAGTGTTTCCAGCAATTTCTCCATATGCAGATTACTTTTATCATAATTTCATTGCATGCCCATTCTTTTTGACACATTTCACTAGCAAAGATGTGGAGGAAGCGACTAAATTTCCTTCTGAGAATCTCTGAGAACATCTTCATGCCATTTCCTTCTTCTATTTAAAACTGGGCATTTTATCTCTAGCAGTGCCACAAATCAGCTGCCACAGTATTTCACTGAAATTGAACGGCTGTCAGATAGGCAGTAAAAATAAAATCACAGCAGTAATTCCATCATTACATAAATGCTGTCCACAAACTGAAGAGTTCAATTTTCTCAATCACGGAAATCTAATGAACATTCAGTCATTATTTATATTCATAACTTTTTTCCTGGACTTTGGACAAGGAGATGCAAAACTGCCCCCATTTCAATTTTGATACAAATCTGCTTTGTCAGTTTGTAGTAACACTCTTTTTTAAACAGTGGGCTTTTAAACTGTGTTTTCAAAAGACCAGAGGCCTTTTCAGGCATCCCATCTACACATTTATGCAGTTAGCCTTTCAGATGTCTATACATTGAACTGGATATCTGAAAAAGGATGTCTATGCATAAGAGCTTTTTTTAAAACATTTACCTTTTTTGGACTACTTCTGCCAGAATCTGGAGATTCTACATATCCATCTTCCAGAAACTGGGGATTCTTTATATCTCTACTCATAGGATAGTGCCATGGTTGTACAGCTAAAAAGCAGTCCAAAAAAGGAACATTTCAAAGTTCTCCTACACATGGGTGGTGTATGCACACAGCTCTCAAGAAAGGGAGACAGAAGTAGGAAAAAGCCTCACTTTAAGATAAGCTGGAGAAGCTAATTCTTTCTCTCAAAATGACCAGGCAAACAAGACTGCTCTTACATTCCAGGTCCTGAACAGTAAGCTAACTTTTCTATCATTCATCTTGTATTCATTCACTGAGGTTCTTCAACCCGACGAGCATTTTCTTTGTATGTGTGGGAAATAAAGTATTTGACTGCTTTGTTTCCTCACCCCCACAACCCAATATAGAAACTCTTTCAGGTTCATATACCTCCTTTCAGAAAGCCTGCAGAATACAAAGGGCAACTAACACTGGGGTGGAGCCAGTGGGACCCTTCCTTTTCACCTATGGATGCACTCAGCAATGCCTGAAAAAGATTCAAGAGTCTCTTCACGCTGACTATGAAACACACAGTTCCCCTTGTTATACTTTCCCCCCCCCCCTTACAATTCAGAGGTTCCAAGTATAAGGCGAATGCAGATATGAATAAAATATGCATACATAATAGGGTTTTGTTTTGGGGAAATTATTTATCCCATGTGATTTTTATTTTTCTGACCACCAGATCTGCTAAAGTGATCACAACTAGAGATGGGCATGAAACTAACTATGAACAAAAAACCCCCAAACCCAAACCCATGATTATGGTTCGTTTGATGAGAGGTTTGGTGAACCCCTTTTACAGAGTGAAATGAAACGCTTGAACTTTTTCATCATTGGTGTTTCATTTGACTTTGTTTCCCCCTGCCAAAGCCCCCCTTCATGGGCCCCAGCACCTACTGTATTTTTCCGTGTATAAGAAGCTACTTTTTCCTAAAATTGTTAGACTAAAAATTGAGGGTTGTCTTATACACGGAAGTAAGCTGAGGAGAGAACAAAACGGCCCATACCTTGCCTCTGCAAACAGGCTTCCTTCAATCACTGAAGCTTAGCTTCCTACAGTCAGGAGACTTAGCTTCCTCCAATCACAAGCCTTATCTGATGTCAGCTGATGCTGAACAAACCAATTGGAACACACCTCATTGCAACAGGGACTCCTAATGTCCGAGCGTTCTGAGCCCAGAGGCTGAATAAAGTTAAAGTGTGATGCATAATATGATAGTACTGGTATGTAAATGTTACCTAATTACTAAATAAAAATGTGTTCTGTTTTATGTTTAAAATATTGATTTCTTAATTTTGGGTTAGAAAAGTGGGGGGCATCTTATACATGGGGATGTCTTATACATGGAAAAATACGGTACCTTACTTGCTCTAGGCCTCCTCCTCTCCTCTGCCACTGCTGTCCAGAAGACTAGGACAGTGGGTGGCCTGGTCCATATATATATGGAACATCAAATAACTATACTTCCCACTATACCCTAAGTCTCCCAGGAAGTACTGGGGTAGGAAGTAAGCTCCAGACAGCCCACTGTCCTAGTAGTGCCTAAATTTGGCACGGTTGATGGTTTGTAGATACTAATGAACCCCAAACCATCATGAACAGCCACTGTGCCATTTTGTGTCCATCTCCAATCACCACCCATTCATGATCAGTTGATGCCTTACAAGTGAAAAGGAAAAACAAATGAAATAAACTCACATACCAAAAAAAAAACACACTTCCAGTTGGGCTAGAATGTCATTAGTTACACTTGCCAGCAGAACCCCTTTGGCACAAATCTCACCAGTGAATTGCCACAAGTTAAGAAGGCAGCAGTGGTGCTTCCTGTTGTACCTCAATAATGTGATTCAGCCTGTGTTGGCTTCTCAACTTGTGGCAGTCCACAGCTGAAATTTATACTGGTGTTATTTTTCATCTGGGTTCCAGCCAAGAAGATAATTAAGCCAGAATGACTACTTTTCTCTGCTTTCTTCTCTTTGTTATTACTGACAAAGATGAGATATATCATTTTGCCCCACAGGCACATACTGATAAGCTTGACCTATGTCACTCTTTAACCGGGCAATTAACACAATCCTGCATTGTCCTGGAAGGATAGATGGTGGTAGGATTGTGCCTATTCTTTCCCTTTAACCCTCGCATCCATTTTTCAAAAAAAAACGTCAATTCCTCTGTTTCAAATGGCCCTTCATTATGGACTGTATGCCATGCTCATTTTCCACAAGGGAGCAGTATCAGTGCTCCAGGAGGGGTCTTGAATGGAACAGATGGTCCATGTAAATAGTTTGAGCAGGGAAAGGTCATTTTAAAAGTCATAAAGCAGCCCCATTGTACTGACTATCACCAACATGATTTTTTGTCCTGGCAAAACATTCTTCCAGAAAAGAGGAACCTGTGGTTCTCTAGATGTTTTGAACAACAACTCCCATAAACCATTAACATTGCTCATGCTGGCTGGGATTCCTGAGAGTTAGAGTCCAAAACAGAGGCCCAGAGCTTGCCCTGTGGCAGTGTTTACAACAGACAAGTTAGATTAAATGGCTTTGCCCAAAGGTTGCAATTTGGACCAATATTTCTTGTTTCTCACTGAAACACGTCATCTCAACGTAGCACTTCCCCCCACTGTTATTTCTGTGTTTTGCATAAAACTGATGCCTTTTTCCTATGTGAGCATGAGTACATGCATATGCATGCACACACACACACGGGGGGGGGGAGAACAAAAACACAAAAGGACAGGCCAACTGATCACACAGATCAAAACAACCCACCCAATGTTACTATGTTTGCTACTTTATGTAAAACAGTTATTCTTATCACATTTTCAAGAGAATGCATTTTTCAGGAAATATACACAAATACGACTGTAAATATACAGTCTCTCCAAAACAAAGATTTTTAAAATTGCTTGTCTAATGGAAAAGTCTCATGTTTTCTCATTTACCACACAGTGATGAAACAGATCAGGATTTACATGCCTACTCACAGAATGGTGCCATAGCTGCATTGTCAAAGAGTAGCAGAAATTCAGGATAATATTGCACTAGTACACGAAATCTATTTTATCTCCTAACTTAAACCATGTTAGCGTAGCACAATCAGTATGGCCGCATGGTACATCCATTTCAGGTGTTATAAATATACTGTTGAAAACACTCTTGAAAAATTCAAACAATGCATTTCTTCCATCTTGGAAAACAAAGTTTCTCTGGGAGTGCCTGGGAAAAATGGGCTAGGAATTGGGGCCATCAGTGTCTACCTTGTAATAAAGAAGGAGTAACACCTGCAGATTATGTCTTGTGAGAGAGGTCTTCAAGGCCAAACCAGCTAGTTCCCTGGTGTCACACTAACTGAGAGATTATTTCAGCTGTGTGAAGGGAGGGGGCACAAAGTGCTGTGGTCTTCTTGAAAATTCGAGGGAACTTGAAGCCTGGCTGGAAGGGTCAAGAACAGGACATTTAATGTAAAAAAAGAGTTCAGGGATTACTTTAGTTGGTTTAGCTTACTTCTCAGGAGATGCTATGCTCAGTTGTGGTCCTGCTATGCCTTGCGTGGAGTTTGAGAACTATGTTGATTCTAATCTAATGTGTGAGTATTAGATAGATTAGTTTAGTTTTGTTATTTCTTGGTGTGCTCCCTTGATTGCTTTAGCTTTGTCTCAACTGTGTTTTGTTACAACTGCTTTTTGGAATTTTTTGAACTTTTTTACCTCTTTTGTCTCTCTACTATTTTAAAAACTGTGCTGCTTATATACTGCCCCATAGTGCTTAAAGCACTCTCTGGGCAGTTTACAATTTTATTGTGCTACACATCCCCACCCTCCCCCACAAGCTGGGTACTCAGTTTACCAACCTCAGAAGGATAGAAAGTTGAGCCTGGGATCGAATTTGGATTGTGAGCAGAGTTTTCATTGCAGTACTGCCATTTAACAAATGTGCGATGAGGCTCCTTTGTCTTTAATAAAAAAGGAAATCTCTCCAAGGAATTGTCTGGGCTTTTGGCTCAGAGTTTGTGGCACTAAAACCAGGTCTTATCTCGACCAGCTATTGAGAGTTTTGATATTCTTATGGATGTGGTGGCAATCTATCTTGCATGTGGGCACACTGGTTGTAAATGCCTAGTCTTGTGGATTTGTGGACTCCCTCAAAGCACTGCCAAGTTTTGGTAGACTGGGATGTTGGTAGGTTCCATAATCCAAACCACAACTGAATCTCCTGTGTTCACCCACTCCAGGAACAGTGCAGGAAACAAACTCCGAATCTGATATTACTATTTAGCTCTCCATTATTTCAGAGGTGACCTTTCCCCTCCTTGACAGCTAGCAAATATGGCTTACTTATCCTGTGACATTCTTGCTCAGGAACTGATTGCCCCAGTTATATTTTTCTTAAGTAATTCCTTAACAGTAATGGTTCCACAGGGACTCTGAGGTTGGAGTTAACCCTCAATAACTCTATTATTTGATATATTCCTTCCATCCCTCTCTTTCCATCCCTCTCTTTCCATCTTATCTCCAGAATCATGAGGGCTGATGTATTCAAAGAAGAGGCAAGAATGTCTCAGGCAGTGAACTACAAGCTGCTAGGGCTTGGTTTGTGGCAAAAATGGGAAACCCAGATTATAAATGAGAGACAAAGTCTCAGGATGTAAAAAGTAGAAACAAGCTCTTTATTCTGTATTTCTTGAGTCGTTAAAAAGCTCTGGCTCAACGCGTTTCGGCGAAGCCTTCTTCAGGAGCTGAGCATAATACAAAACGACAGGTTACCCACCTGTAATTGTAGTTCTTCGAGTGGACCTCTGTGATTCACACCCTGGGTGATCCGGTTGAAAGAAACTGAAAGGGGAGCCTTGGCACCAAGGTACTTATACGAGGGGGGAGGGGCCTTATTCTAATGTGTTTTTTGCTACCGCAGAAGCTCTAGAACTTTCCGATGAGGCTCCGCGCAGGCACGGATCACCCAGGGTGTGATTCACAGAGGCCGCGAAGAAGAACCACACATTAGATATTGAATCATTCACATTTTCTTTTTTTAAAAAAATTATATATATACACCTGGCTTGGGACTCTCAACTTTATATAAATACATGCATTTATACTAAGCACATTAGGCATGATAAAATATCAAACACTTACCGAGCTTCTTTATATTCTCTGTACCTTTCTTTGGTCTATATCATCTCCAAAACTAATTGAAAGTGTTTGAAAGTACAGGCATTAGGAGAGGAGGCATTTGTACACAGCTGTACAGGGTGGCGAGATAACCAGCCCAGCAGTGTTATCATAATAAAGGGAGAAAGTGTATTTCTTCGTTTAACCCATGAGGTACTAAGGGGTTCAATTTCAGGATCCAGTCAATTTCCCTTTTTAGTAAAGACCTTTCACAGTTCCCAGGAACTCTGTCCACGGCCCAGAACACCAGATCTTTTATTGTATGGTTCTTTTCTGTAAAATGGCCAACTAGAGGACTGCCTAGTCGTTTATTTCTTAAGTTTCTAAGGTGTTCACCCATTTGTACTTTAAGAGGTCTAGAGGTTTTTCCTATGTATAGGTTATTACATGGGCACCTTATAGCATAAATTATTCCCTTCGTATTACAGTTAGTGAAATCCTTCAGGGTGTAAACCTTTTTGTTCTATGGATCTATAAATTCTGACATGTGCCTTGTATTGCTGCAATAAACACAATGCCCACAAGGATGATGTCTTCTTGGGGGATGGGGGAACCCAGGTAAAACACTGGGAATTAGTGATGGTGTAGTATCTTTGAATTCACTTTTAACCAATATATCTCTTAAATTCTTAGTCCTTTTAAAGGATATCTGTATTCCCTCTTCAAACCCCTCTAGATCTTCTAGATATATTGTCAGTGCCTTTTTATGCATTTTGTCAGTTGATTTGTTACATGGTCATATGTCAGTATACAGTTTACATGGTTCATAGGTGTCCCTACTTTTTTATTTAGGAGATCACTGTGCCTCGTCCTGGTGGCCTTAGCAAGACTATTTTCTATGACCTCATCTGGATAGCCCCTGTCTTTTAGCTGGTCTTTCAGCATTTGGGATTCCTGCTCACAGTCCTCTCTCATGGTGCAATTTCTTTTTATTCTCAAAAATTGGCCATAGGGGAGATGCTGACGCAGAGGTCTAGGGTGGAATCTATCAAACCTCAGGTAAGTATTGCAGTCTGTTGGTTTTCTATATAAACTAGTGTACAATTTCCCAAACTCTTTCTTGATGGTGAGATCTAAAAAGTGCATTTCATTAAAGTTGTATTTGGTATCAAATTTGATGTTGTTGTCCAGAGTATCCAGCCACCCACAAAATTGTATCAATGAGCTCTCTGAACCCCTCCATTCATAAAGATGTCATCAATATATCTGAACCATTTGATCAATTTCCCTTCATAAAGGTGTGTTCCAGAATACATCCTATCTTCATATGACTCCATATACAGGTTGGCTACTTCTGGAGCCATCGCACATCCCATAGCTACTCCTTTTATATGCCAATAGAATTTGTTGTTAAATTTAAAACAGTTCCTTTTCATGACTATCTTGGCTAGGGAATGTAGAAAATAGGTGGGAGGATGTTTTTCTCTTCTCCTGTCTAAAGTAGTCCTAAGGATATTTAGCGCTTCTTCCTGAGGTATATTGGTGTACAGAGATTTTACATCCAAGGTAACTAAGATGTCCTTATCTTTTATTATGATCCCTTCTAATTTGTCAACTACATCTCTTGAGTCTTGAACATATGAGCGAATCTTGGGTATGAATGGTTTCAAAAAATGATCAATAAATTTGGATAAGGGTTCCAGGACTGAATTGGAACCAGACACTATGGGTCTACCTGTCATGGGATTGTCTGCCTTATGAATTTTGGGTAGGGTGTAAAAAACTGGAATTCTGGGATTATGGTCATTGAGTAGAAATTTATACTCTGTATTACTGATGCAACCCAAAGTGAGGCCTTCCTCCAGTGTAATTTTGATCTCCTTAATGATTTCCTTAGTAGGATTCATAGGCACTTGTGTCAGACAATTGTCTAAGAATTTCCCGCTTATACTCATTGGTGTTCTGAATAACAGTGGCCCCACCTTTGTCAGCTCTTTTTATCACAATGGACGGATCAGAAGAGAGGGATCTAAGGGCACACTTCTCTGCCTTACTCATGTTGTTCCATGGGGATTTACTGGACTTCTCTAATCTATCCAAATCTTTTAAAACCAATTTTTCAAAAGTTGTAATAGTGGGGACAGGATTCCCTGGGGGCATAAACCAAGATTTGCATCTAAAGCTAGCTCTATCTCCCCCAGAATGTGATTCTGACTTACCGAAGAAGTGCCTTAATTTGACATTCCTAAAGAAACGGAACAGATCCAGTCTCAATTGAGTAGAATCATGTGTGGGTGTGGGGACAAAAGATAATCCTTTTTCTAAAACATTCATCTCAATGTCACTCAATTGCCTGTTGGACAGGTTTACAACCGTCGACTTCTTGTGAACCGGACTGGAGGAGAAGTTTCTCTGGCGGCTGTTCTGCCCTTCGTGCTGCGGCCGTATCTCCTCTGTTTTCTTTCTCTTCCCTCTGATTCTAAAAAAGCTTCATGTCTGCTGTCCATATCACTGCCACCCTCGCCTGCAGATTCCCAGTCTGTGTATGAAGCTGTGGAGTTCATGTCTAGATTGAAAAAAACTCTTTTGGGCTTCTTGTATTGCCAAGGGTAAATCTTATTGTTGGCATAGTCCTTTTCATCTCTTAGGAATTTCTTGTATTTAAATGCTTTGAGCTCTTCATGAAAATTCTTTAGGTCTTTATCTAATTTGGCCAGATTCTGTTCTTTTTCCATAGTCAGATGTCGTTTGTATTTGTCCATGTTTTCTTGTATTGTCTGCATCAATTCTGTATTAACTTTTGAATAAGTATTTATAATCAGTATCATCAGGTCTTGTGAGCATTTATTAAAGATGGGAAACCATCAATACGCACACCATATGCATCCTGCGATGCATCTGGATCTAGCCTGTGGCTTTTCTTCCTCACTCTCAGTCCCTTCTCAAGGGCTGCACACCTCCACCTTTCTTGCTGTAGTGAAAAGCCAGACTTAGGACAAAAATGTTGTTCTATCTCTGGTCCAGAAAGTTGCATGGCACACGGTTTCATAGGAAGAAAGACGTTCCTCTTCTCTTGCCCTCATGCAACCTGACGGTAGAGGAACAATTGGGAAATTGTGCAATAGATTTAACAAGTTAATGTTAAATGTTAAATTCAGTAACTTTTGGAAATAGGGACCTCTCATGAATCAAGTATTATAAAACTGACATTTTAAAGGTAACATATGGGACGTGGTGGCGCTGCGGGTTAAACCGCAGAAGCCTCTGTGCTGCAGGGTCAGAAGACCAGCAGTCGTAAGATCGAATCCACGCGACGAAGTGAGCTCCCGTCACTTTGTCCCAGCTCCTCGCCAACCTAGCAGTTTGAAAGCATGTAAATGCGAGTAGATAAATAGGTACCACCTCGGTGGGAAGGTAAAATGGCGTTCCGTGAAAGTCGCGCTGGCCACGTGACAACGGAAACTGTCTTCGGACAAACGCTGGCTCTACGGCTTGAAAACGAGATGAGCACCGCCCCCTAGAGTCGGACACGACTGGACTAAAAATGTCAAGGGGAACCTTTACCTTTACCTAACAGTACACTTGTTAAAAATGGGCAAAGTCCTTTAGTGTAACTTTGCACTGGTAAAATGTGGACTGAACACTGGAAACATATAGTTTACACACATGGAAAGTTTTCTACTCCCTCTTCATGTCAACAGGATCTGGCCCACTTTCAGCTTTGTTGTCCCCTCTGCAAAAGGCACATACAAGTGGTCGTTTCTTCTCCCCAAAAAGGCAAGTCACCTGTACTTCCTCTGAAGATTAGATTTATACTAGTTAGACCCAACTTTAGCCCTACAACCATATTTCAGCTATGACAGCCAGAAATCTTAGGCAGCACCATTGATGGTATTTCCAGAGCTTCTGGGAGTTATAGTCCAAGTACAACAAGAACCTTAACATTGGAAACTTGCTCTGTAGAAAGCTAGTAACTGCTTGGCCACTTCTTCAATCAACACTATGAGAAGCTTTGTTGGAAAGTACAGTGTTGATTACATCTTTCTCTCTTTTTCCCCCTCTCAAGTCTTTTTCCTCCATATAGCTATTCCAGTCACAGCAGTCGGTTCCTATTTGATACATTGCAACAGAACTGCAAGCTACATTGCAACAGAACTGTCACACAACTGAAAAAATATTGGGTTCAGTCTATAGCAGCCTGCCCAATAATTTTGTTTTGTGTACATTGTCAATTGTACAAATTGCCCCCAAATCAGGATAACTGATCTTTTATGTAAATATCTGAACCCATCATTAGATGGGTTGTTGGCATCTTTCTTAACAATTACCCAGTTTGCTTCTCAGAAACCAAGAACCTAGGGATATTTTACACAAATTACAGAGATCTTGATAGTTAAAAAGAGCTCTTTGTTATGCTCTCGGCTGAAGGTGAGAAATCTTACTGGGCTTTAAACTTGGTCATAGAGGTGTCTCTGTGAGACACACACAGCAAGTCAATCCCAGCTTTTTCTGATACACTCCTCATCTTTAACACCTACACTGTAGATAGGTAAAACATGATCCATTTTACTTGGATATAACAAACACGGCAAATTTACAAATGTATTCATAAATTTAAACTTGAGATTTAAACACAATGGAACATGGCAGATTAATTCATATCTATGTAGGGTTGTGACATGGAGGCATTTAGGTATGCTTTTCATTTACATGGCCATTAACTGTTTTCTCATTGACAGCATTGAGAATCTGTCATTTGAGTAAGCATACTGGGCCAAAAAATATAAACATAAATATTGGGGAGAAAATTCCAAATACTCTGAAACCGGTACTTGGATTTTGGTAAGTAATCCATACATTTTTGAGTTTTCAGTGCAATTCACAAAACAAAAATAATGTGCCTCCCCATGTACACTGAAATAAATTGCATGGTGAATGCCACCACTTGAACGATGCACATGACCACACTTTGGTCAATGGGAGAATGTGTAGAAAAATATGAACATTTGTGCAAAAAGAAGCTGTTTGTGTTGGAAAAAAATGTGCCTAGAAACATGAGTAAAATGGGTCATAACTGAAGTGAGATGTGAGGTGAAGTGACTGTGGTTCTGAAAAAATGAGAACCATGGAGAGATCAAGCGTAACGGATTTGCTCATCTACAGTTGTAATTCAAGACAGAGAAGTGTTTCATTGCCTTTGACTGTCTCAACAAAAGCAGCCTTTCCTCAACTCTTGAGACTTGTTGCAAAGAGAAGAAACTTATTCTGAGAAGAATTGCACCGTGCGAGCCTCACACTATTTTGGAGAAATAAAGTGCGACACAAATACATGCGTGCACAACTTTAAAAGCACAATGCACCTAACTGATTAATAATAACATTAATAACAATAGTAAGAGTAAAACACTTTAGTCAGTTCTTACTACATGTGGACATTAGGGAAAATCTGTTAAAATATGTGTGAATTTCCATGTGAATATCTAACAAGAATGGGAGAAAAAAACAGGTAGGATTCAGAGAAATGTAACAAAATTGAAACTGAATGGTTTTCACATTCTTATTTATAACTGTCATCTATCTCTCAATCAACCATGTACAGTCAACTCAGTCAATGTCTTTAACACTTAACAAAAGACACAGGTATGCCTTCCGTTTCCTGAATCTTTTGTTAACTTAAATGAGCCCTGAATGTTTTTCTTTACTTATCACTATTGTTGTAGGAACCAGTTCATTAGGGTTTCTTACATTTGTTTGCAGCCCCCTCAAATCAACAGTTTCACAAACCATAATGAAGGTAAACAATGTCCACAAGAAAAGACTGGTGAGAATGTTGCCATTTTGACAAATTACAAGATGTTACAACAAAAGAGTAAGGAGTATGGCCTTCCCTAACACCAAATCTTTCATCAACCCCTCCCCCCACCACACATGTTCTGTACACTGTGTAGAGACTATAAAACAATTTAGGTTTGAAGATGCATCTAAGATAATGAAGGATGTGAAATTATGCAGACCACAGATAAAGCATTAATAATAGGACTGGTGTACAATTGACATATTTAATGAACAACTTAGCATTGGTTTCTAGGTGATTAATAAAACACTTTCTAATATCCCAAGTGCATGTATCCAAAAAATCACATATTTCATAGACAATGCTGAGTTTAATTTAAGCCAGTTTATATTAATATCATTGAGTTTTTCATAATTTTAAACATATTCTGATAGAAGCAAAAATTGTCTTAATCAACAGACATCCAGGCTTAGCATTGCCAAGTTTCACATTTGCAGCCCCTCAAAGTGAGTTTCAATGAGATTTTTCCACTAAAGCAAGACAGCCTCAATGAAAAATCTTTTCACACAAACTTTATCTCTATCAATTTACTGTTTCTGTTCCATATGTTGTAAAAGTGCAAATGGCCTGTCCACTCAAAAGGAATCTTTCTCTCCATCTCCCTCTCTGAATTGATTCTACTCTTTTTCCTAATTAACTACAGAAGTATTCAAGGTACAAAATGATGGTAAAATATGTAAGTCCGAGGCTTTCCTATTTCCTTCTCACAGGCAATTAGGGAAAAAAAATCTTCCAAGTGAAAGGTATACTTAATCTTGTTTGAAAGAGAAGAGTCCTGATCCTAAAACTGCACTGTAAAGTGCAGGATTCCAGCCACATTACTTAGTTAATATATTAATTCTAAAGTCCAATTTGTCACCGGACCAGCGTTCCTGCACTCAGGAGGAGCCAAAGACTATCTGCCGGCCACAGCTCACTGTGTGAGAGGCAGTGGGACTGTGGTTGGACCCCTGCCGGCTGCCAGCTCCTTTCCAAGGGAGCCGGCTCAGTCTCCCTCTGTTGTTGCAGGACTGGGCCCTGCTGCTCCTGGCTGCCTCACCCCCTCTCAACATCAGCCACCTGGCTCAGGGGGAGAGAGGGCTTTTAAGCCGGAGCTGCTCTTGGGACCCACCGGACCAGCGTTCCTGCACTCAGGAGGAGCCAAAGACTATCTGCTGGCCACAGCTCACTGTGTGAGAGGCAGTGGGACTGTGGTTGGACCCCTGCCGGCTGCCAGCTCCTTTCCAAGGGAGCCGGCTCAGTCTCCCTCTGTTGTTGCAGGACTGGGCCCTGCTGCTCTTGGCTGCCTCGCCCCCTCTCAACATCAGCCACCTGGCTCAGGGGGAGAGAGGGCTTTTAAGCCGGAGCTGCTCTTGGGACCCACCGGACCAGCGTTCCTGCACTCAGGAGGAGCCAAAGACTATCTGCCGGCCACAGCTCACTGTGTGAGAGGCAGTGGGACTGTGGTTGGACCCCTGCCGGCTGCCAGCTCCTTTCCAAGGGAGCCGGCTCAGTCTCCCTCTGTTGTTGCAGGACTGGGCCCTGCTGCTCCTGGCTGCCTCACCCCCTCTCAACATCAGCCACCTGGCTCAGGGGGAGAGAGGGCTTTTAAGTCGGAGCTGCTCTTGGGACCCACCGGACCAGCGTTCCTGCACTCAGGAGGAGCCAAAGACTATCTGCTGGCCACAGCTCACTGTGTGAGAGGCAGTGGGACTGTGGTTGGACCCCTGCCGGCTGCCAGCTCCTTTCCAAGGGAGCCGGCTCAGTCTCCCTCTGTTGTTGCAGGACTGGGCCCTGCTGCTCCTGGCTGCCTCACCCCCTCTCAACATCAGCCACATGGCTGGGGGGGGGGGAAGAGAAGGGGCTTTAGAAGGGTTTTATTTATTATTTTTTACTTATTTTACTGCCATCAATTAAGAGACACCCACAGTGGATTTGAGGGAACAGGAAGGGGGGAGGGCATTAGAGGGGGCAGCCATTGAGGTGGTGCTGGGTAGGGGAAGGAATGGCGGTGGGGGTAGAACATGCCCACGTAGGAGAAGAGAGGTTAGATACCTTACATCTATCCCCTCTTCTAGTCCTACCCCCAACCAGATGGTATCAGGTGACCATATCAGCAAACCCTCGAGCCACACGGTGCTGTTGATGAACGCCAGGTCAGTACAAAATAAGACTGCCCTCATCCATGATGTAATTCTGGATGAGGGTGCTGACCTGGCGTGCATTACTGAGACCTGGGTGGGAGAAGAGGGTGGTGTTCCCCTCTCCCAGCTGTGTCCGCCTGGGTACTCGGTCCAGCACCAATGTCGCTCGGAGGGTCGGGGAGGGGGAGTTGCTATAGCCTATAGGAGTTCTATCTCCTTGACCAGGCTTCCTATCCCTTTGAGAGGAGGTCTTGAGGGCCTGTATTGTGTGTTGGGCTTGGGAGACAGATTAGGGATTCTGTTGGTGTACCGCCCACCCTGCTGCGTACCAACAGTCTCCCTGCCTGAGCTGACGGAGGTGGTCTCGGACCTGGTGTTGAGGACTCCCAGGCTGTTGGTGCTGGGGGACCTCAACATCCATGCCGAGGCTGCCTTGACTGGGGCGGCTCAGGACTTCATGGCCGCCATGACAACCATGGGGCTGTCTCAATGTGTCATCGGCCCAACACACGAGAAGGGCCATACCCTGGACCTGGTTTTCTCAACGGGACTGGAAGATGGTGGTTTGGATGTGGAGGGGTTGGTTGTGACCCCATTGTCATGGTCAGACCACTTCCTGGTCAAGTTTAGTCTATTAGCTTCTTCTTCCCTCTGCAAGGGTGGGGGATCTATTAAGATGATCCGCCCTCGGAGACTAATGGATCCAGATGGTTTCCTGAACGCTCTGGGGGATTATCCGTCTGATATGGTCGGCGCTCCTGTCGAAGCTCAGGTCACCCTATGGAATAGGGAGATGACCCGGGCAGTTGACACGATTGCGCCTAAGCGCCCTCTCCCTGCACGCAGAGCCCAGACAGCTCCTTGGTATACTTCTGAACTGCGGGCGATGAAGCGAGAGGGGAGACGGCTGGAGCGCAGGTGGAGGAAATCCCGCTGGGAGTCCGATCGAACACGACTTAGAGCCCATTATCGGGCCTATTTCGTGGCAATACGGCTGGCGAAACGGCAATATTTCTCCAGCCGTATTGCTTCCTCAGAATGTCGTCCAGCAGAGCTGTTTCGGGTGGTCCGGGATCTTCTTCAACCGGGAAATCCGGTGGAGGTCCTGGACTGCTCATCAGCTCGCTGTGATGAGTTTGCTATTCATTTTGAGGGGAAAATCGCTCAGATTCGCAGTGGGTTGGACTCCACCGTTACTGCAGAATCAGAGGATGTGTCCAGTGTGCCGTGCTTAGGTCAAGTATTAATGGATGAGTTTCAATTGTTGAGACCTGAGGATGTGGACAGGGTGCTTGGATCTGTCCGTTCTACCACCACTCCGCTCGACCCTTGCCCATCTTGGCTAATTGGAAGATCTGCCAGGGGGGTTCGCACCTGGGTCCAGGAGGCCGTGAACGCCTCTTTGAGAGAGGGAGTGGTCCCTACCACCTTGAAAGAGGCGGTAATTCGTCCACTCCTTAAAAAGCCTAACCTGGACCCAAGGCTGGTGGTTAACTACCGACCAGTGGCGAACCTCCCTTATTTGGGCAAAGTGTTGGAGCGGGTTGTGGCCGGGCAACTCCAGGCGCTGCTGGATGAAACGGATTTTCTGGATCCATTTCAATCGGGTTTCAGGCCGGGTTTTGGTACGGAGACTGCCTTGGTCGCCCTGTATGATGACCTTTGCCGGGAGAGAGACAGGGGGAGTGTGACCCTGTTGATACTCCTGGACCTCTCAGCGGCTTTCGACACCATCGACCATGGTGTCCTTCTGGATAGGCTGGCTGGGTTGGGAGTTGGGGGCACCGCTTTACGGTGGTTCCGCTCCTTCCTGGCTGACCGTGTCCAGAGGGTGGTGCTGGGGGACAGTTGCTCTGTCCCATGGCATTTATGTCATGGGGTTCCTCAGGGCTCAATACTGTCCCCCATGCTGTTTAACATCTACATGAAACCGCTGGGAGAGGTCATCAGGAGGTTTGGGCTGAGGAGTCAGCAATATGCTGATGATACTCAGCTCTACCTCTCGTTTTCCACCAATCCAGGTGAGGCGGTTTCTGTGCTGAACTCGTGTCTGGACCTGATAATGGACTGGATGAGGGTTAATAAATTGAAACTCAATCCAGACAAGACGGAAGTGCTGTTAGTGGGTGCTTCACCGGACAGGCTGGAGGGCCATTTCCCTGCCCTGAATGGGGTTACACTCCCCCTAAGGGACAGGGTCCGCAGCTTGGGGGTGCTCCTGGACCCCAGTCTAACACTGGAAGCCCAGGTGGACTCGGTGGCCAGAGGCGCCTTCCTTCAGCTGCGGAAATTATACCAGCTACGGCCCTACCTGGACGAGCGGAGTCTCATGACAGTTACACACGCACTGGTAACATCTCGCATAGATTACTGCAATGCGCTCTACGTGGGGCTGCCTTTGAAGACGGTCCGGCGACTGCAACTGGTCCAGAATCGAGCTGCGCGGCTGGTGAGTGGTGGGGCCGCTAGGGACCATATCAAGCCGATTCTATTTAAGTTACATTGGCTACCAGTTGCTGCCCGGGCCCAATTCAAAGTGCTTGTTTTGACATATAAAGCCCTAAACGGCTTGGGCCCTGGATACCTGAAGGACCGCCTCCTTCCATATGAACCTACCCGGCAGTTAAGATCTAGCCAGGGGGCCCTTTTGAAAGAGCCGTCCCTCAAGGAGGTAAGAGGGATGGCTTGTAGACAAAGGGCCTTTTCGGCAGCTGCCCCCAGACTATGGAATGCCCTCCCGACTGAGATTCGTCTGGCGCCGACGCTGATGACATTTCGGCGCCAGGTCAAAACCTTCCTGTTCCAGAAGGCTTTTAATTGAAATGATATCAGCTGTGGGTCCGATGGCAATTTTTTAGAGTATATATTTTAATTGCATTTTAATTGTTTTGTCTTTTTATTGTATTTTAAATGTTGTAAGCCGCCCAGAGACCTCTGGGTAGTGTGGGCGGCATATAAGTTAAATAAATAAAATAAATAAATAAAATAAATAAATCCCATTGGGCAATTACTTTATCAGAATTGTGCAAATTACTGTATATAAGAATGTGAACTTCTCATCTTGTTGCAATAAAATTATAACCCCTTTGATAAAAAACAAAAGAGACCTCTCTAGATTTTTTAAAGTGCTATTTTGCCAAGTCCTTTGAGGACATTTTTTTTAAAAAATAACATAATGAATTCTAGTTTCTTCCTCACTTCTTCCACAATGTTGCATGAGATACTTGGACACCCTACTGCTCTCTCTGGAGCTAGAGACATCTGTGAGGACCGCAGACCCCACCTGTTTACCGTTGTTCTTAAACAATTTATATGCAGGTATGTTGGCTTTTTGCTTGCTGGGATGAATGGGTTGAGCAGCATAAGAGCGCTGGATGAGTGCCAGGTAAGACTGCATCTTATTCTCCTTGGCTGTTTTCTCCAGGGCTATAGGGGGTAGAGTGTATATACGTAAGAGTGGGTGAGTGTTTAGAAATGAGAGAGATGGGTAGAAAGATAGACAGAGTTAGCCTTAAACAGGTTTGCATATCATTTGAGAAGTTAGGATTAGGTTATAGTTAGAAAGCAGGCTGTGTAAAAGTTGGTCGAAATAATTAGCATAGAGGTGATTATAATGATATGTTGGATAGTCTACTTTAGCTAAACATTATATAGGGAATGAATGGGCTGTTAGTGTGTCATATAAAGATCTTTCCTCTCTCTCATAGTTTAAATCATCTCTGTCCTGATTTTAAAATTATTATTCCACCCTTTTGTGATTTAGCATTTTATAAGAGTAAAAATACTGTGGAGAGACTAAGATGACCCCTTGATATAATTTTGATTCCTTGTATAACTGATAGTGTCTTAAGTTAACTTTCATTCCCACAGGGAATCACAAGATCAGAAAGGGAGATCAGAAGATCAAAGAGACTCCAAGCTGGCAGCCAGGAAAGCAAGACCCTTGTGATATTGTGGATATGTTAATTGAGGCGAGCCAAATGTTGGGCAGCCTGCTCTAGTCCAGAGCATGGTCCAAAGAATTTACCCAGATCTTTATCCCAGATCTGTGTCTCTTGAATTCACACCGTGGAGTCTTTGAAGTATGGAGACAAAGACTTCAGGAAAACCCTAAGAGCTCTCTGAGGAGATAGAGAGGGGAAGAAAAACATGGATGAAGAACAACATGGATGAAGAACATCCATGAGAGGGAAGGACATCAATAGAAGGAAGGACATGAGTTTGTCTTTAATTGGGAAAGGGCAACTCACCATGCCCTACTTGTGGCAGAAAAGAATCCAGGTTCTAAAGTAGTGCAAAGGAGCTCCACCTTATTGGCCTTATCCTTCCTGCAATAGTTTCCTGCTGCTGCTGAAGCACAGCCAAGACCACACTGGCCACAAGTTACCATGCCACCTCTTTTTCCTCATGTCTTCTTTCCCTCTTAACTTCTAAGCTTCTCTTCCATCCAGTCTGGATGGACATGTCACTGGACCAGTGGCAGGCACAGAGGGGCAAGGGCTGGAATGGAGCTGGATAGTTCAGTGGATAGCTCAGTGGTTTAGGCATCTGACTGCAGAGCCAGAGGTTGGGAGTTTGAACCCTCACTGGTTTGTACTCAATGATCCATAGGCTCCCTTCCAGCTCTGCAGTTCTAAGAAGCTACTTGGATGAGTAGCAAAACTTTTCATCCTAATAAGAGAGAAGTCCAGTTGCCATGACTTTCAGATAACCTCACCTGACCTGAATGACTGAGAATCTTCACAGATATATTCTAAGGTGGTGATTATGATTATCATTCCTCCCTAAGATGAGGGAAGGAAAATAGTATGATGGATCTAGGATGATGATGATGGCTGTTAGTGGAAGGAAGACAGCGGTTTAGCATCTGGCTGCAGAGCCAGAGGTTGGGAATTGGATTCCCCATTGTGGCTCTTTGCCGGGGCTGAACTTGATGATCCACAGGGTCTGTTCTAGCTCTGCAGGTCTAAGGTTGTGGTTGTGGTTGTTACTTTCTGAAAGCTTGGATTTTGAACTGAGCAGAGTGAAACATTTCAGTGGTTCAGAAGTTCAGCTCTAATCCTGAGACAGTTTTTTTGACTCAAGGTAGGGCAAATGTCTATAGCATTCATCTGCAGAAGTCATTCTCAGACACTTTCATATTAAGACAGCAGTAATGCAGAAGCCATCCTAAGAAACACTGACCAAGAAAAGTCAGTGTTTTGGAGAGGGGTCACAGCTAAGTGGCAAAGCACATATTTTGGATAGCCAAAGGACAGTGATCAATTACTGGCATTTCCAGCTAAAAGGATCAGGCACCAGATGACGGGAAAGATTCTGAAGAGCCATCACAACAGACAAAACTCGGTTAGATGGACCACATAACCTGACCTGGTGTAAGGGTATCTTCCTATGTATTTCAATAGTCAGAGGAGACAGAAAAAAATGTTTTGAGAGAGAGAAAAAAATGCAAAGATATAACCTTTGCCTTTTATATCCTGCATTCCAGACTCTCCCTTGCCCTGTGCAGATGGAGGAAGTAAAATACCACCAAGACACATATAAGATGTCTTTTTGTGTTTTTAAAGGCTGAAAGTGTCATGATTAATATATTATTTTTCCTTCCTAAAGGTGAATCTACTAATATTTGAGACTTAGCCTTTTGAAAATAATGTAACTTTTTAAAAAGAGCACTGCTCAAGCATTCACAATTGTCCAGTCTATCAACTGATGAGAAGGTCACGGCCATTTAAATACTTAAAGGTTAAAAGAGAAAAAAAGAGGCCTTTACACAACTAGCATTGCCCAACAGCACTTTGATCAGTAAAAGGAGCAATAAGCTTTGCTGCAATAGGAGGAGAAAAAAACAGACACCAAGTATAGAGGAATATCCCATGTTTGAGTATAGTGACAAAAGTACAGTGCGATAGGTCGTGAACCACCAACACTGAATTCCCAGTTCTTGATTCTTGAGGAATCAGTTCTTTGGCAGAGGTTATTGCTTGAGGCTGTTGAATAATATTTCCAAAACTATCTGAAAATAAAACGTAAGTAAATACTTTGACCCCATCCAGAGTTTCCTGTACATGTGACAGCAAGTTGCCAAAGCAAGTTCAACCGATGCTAAAGTCCTTTGCATCCCATTCTGTCCACAAAATGGTGACTCTCTGCTTATCAGAGGAGGCCGTTTTTTCTTGAGGGTCTAAATCTTTTCTTGTCCTTCACTCTATTCTCCCAGACAATAGATGAAGATAGTTAGAGCGAATGTGGGTGATCATCTCTTTGAAATATGTGCCTACAGTTTAGAAACCCTGGACCAAAGGCTGTAAAAGTTAGGCTAAAATTACCAGATTTCCCCCATTTAGGAATTCTGGGACTTGTAGTTTCAAAACCTAACTTTCCAAGCTTAGCCTTAGACACAAAGTCTTCATTCAGGAGCTTTAGTTCTCTGCAGCACCCATTTGTGCTTCAAGAATGGAGAAATCAAGTTGCAGGTGAGCCGTGTTACACTATTCCATTTGTTCAACCAAATGTCCGTTACACCCAATGTCACCATCAACACCCACACCCAAATGTCCATTTACTATCAAACACAATGACTGCATATGAGCCTAGCTTTGCCATTTACACAGCAGATGTATGCCTAAATTCAGTTGAAGTTAGTAGTAACTGAGTCGCAGATGAGAATATAATAGCCATGACTTCCACTGAAACATAGTCATGACAAATTTCAGGTGAATCAGAGGTGCCTACAACTGAATCAATAGCGAGTTCAACCACGATGCTGTGAAATTACACAGGCATTTCCTATTGGTCAGTTGTTGAATTGTTTTTAGCAGTTTTGGTTTCACGTTGCTTTTTACAGTAAATTGCCCAGAGTAGTGCCTTGGCACTAATGGAATCCCGTATACAAATCCAAGTAATAAATGAATGAATAAATAAGTGAACATGTAGCCTTGGGTAAGCTACAAAATCCCATAGTGTCCCCAGAGGAACAGAATGTCTCGCTACCCAGTAGACTCTATAGGGGGAGCCTTGGACTGGACCTTCCAGTGGAGCACTGGAGCATCTTCCAGGAAGCAGTGGAACTGAAGGGTGTTCCTCTCTTCCCAGCTGTAGCACATGGAATGAAACAGGCAACAGCAATAGAAAGACATCTCTTTAGCCTTCTGGTTCCTCCTCTTCAAGTCCCAGAAATTTGTCTGTTGTTCTAGAATTCCAGAAGTCAAGCCCCTATTGGCTACCCCTTCAGGTTTGGTGTCATCTGCTGATTTGATGGGCATCCTCTCCACAACCTCATCCAAGTCACTTGTAAGAGTGTTGAGTAACACTGTGGCATGCACAGGGCCCTGCGATACTCTGCTTGTCATTTCTCTACACATTGAGGGATTCTGTTTCTGGTTGTAAAAAAATATTTTAAAAGATATGAAAGGTGCTACCCTTGCACTACATGTGGTGAGTATTGTTCCAGACTTAGGTTCATTGCTGCACAGACATTGTGAGTGTCTTCCAATGGTTACTGCTTTTATTTTTTCCAAATGTGAAAAAAGAAAGAATTCATCCATGAGACAAAATTAATTGAAAGTATGCCCATGAAGGTAATTAAATCCTGCATTGCCTTTTTGCAAGAAATACACTGTTTCACATTTTTGGATATAAAAAGAATGAAACTTGAAATAAGACTGATTTGTCAGCTCCTTATGACTCATTTAGTGATACTTAGTTCCTACGTATTAAGTGAAAATTAATGTTTTGTCTCGCATTAGTTCCCCTTTTGTGAAGAGAACTCTTCTTTTATATGAGCAGTTACAGCAATATAATTTGTCAAAATATAGCCCTAAGCAAACACCTTGATGAGAAATTAGTAGACTGTAAAAAATTAAGATGCAGTTTTTAAAAAACACTCTGTTTCAGATAAAACCACATCTCAAATCTGCAAGTGTTCTAAGAAAATGTCTGCTCCTATTAGTGATTTCAGTTCTTTCAAATAAATAATCAGTGGAAATGTAACAACTAGTTAACTAAAACTAACAATAAGTGTCACAGAGGAGGCTCAGACTATGCTAAACAATCTCCTCCCATTTTTTTAGACTCATGGCTTTCTTCAGCTAGATATTTTCCGGGACTTATTCTTAATGCAAGATGTATCGTTTTGTTAGTGTGTGGAACTCCTTGCCACAGGATGTGGTGATGGCATCTGGCCTAGATGCCTTTAAAAGGGGATTGGACAGATTCCTGGAGGAAAAGTCCATTGCAGGTTACAAGCCATGATGGGGATGTATAATCTCCAGCCTTAAAAGGAAGGTACCTCAAAATACCAGATGCAGGGGAGGTGTATCAGGAGACAGGTCTCTCGTTGTCTCGTGTGCTCCCGGAGGCATCTGGTGGGGCTACTGTGAGATACAGGAAGCTGGACTAGGTGGGCCCTCTTCTTATGTTCTTATCATCAGAATTTATTTAGAACTGGCTTACTTAACGTGGTGGACAGCCCAAGCTGTAGGGATGCATGTGGTCCTCAGCTTTATCTTTCCTTGTCATTAGACTATTTTCAAAATCGATCTGCAAGTGACTAGTTGTGGCTTCTGCAAGAGCACTTTTATATAAGATTTAATGAGCACTCCCTATGTTTCTTATTCTTGAGAAAAAGAGATGTCTTGATACATTGAGAGAGCCTCTCAAAAAGTTGTCTAACACTGTGAGTTGTTCCTGCACAATGGTACGGAGGAGCCAGGGCTTACAGAGTAGAAGCCCAGGGACTTTCTGATCAGCAGGGACTATGGCATTACCCACTATCACACCTAAGTTTTTTCTGTTCTCACTGAGTTTATTTGCAATCACAGTTGGTGGGGAAGAAATGGATTTTCACAAGGACACGATATTGCTGCATACTATCCTAGTTATATGATGGCAGAAAGTGAGGAGGAATTAAAGAACCTCTTAATGAGGGTGAAAGAGGAGAGCGCAAAAAATGGTCTGAAGCTCAACGTCAAAAAAACTAAGATCATGGCCACTGGTCCCATCACCTCCTGGCAAATAGAAGGGGAAGATATGGAGACAGTGACAGATTTTACTTTCTTGGGCTCCATGATCACTGCAGATGGGGACAGCAGCCACGAAATTAAAAGACTTAAGAAATTAAAAGCCTGCTTCTTGGGAGGAAAGCGATGACAAACCTAGATAGCATCTTAAAAAGCAGAGACATCACCTTGCTGACAAAGGTCTGCATAGTCAAAGCTATGGTTTTTCCAGTAGCGATGTATGGAAGTGAGAGCTGGACCATAAAGAAGGCTGACCGCCGAAGAATTGATGCTTCTGAATTGTGGTGCTGGAGGAGACTCTTGAGAGTCCCCTGGACTGCAAAGAGAAGAAACCTATCAATTTTAAAGGAAATCAACCCTGAGTGCTCACTGGAAGGACAGATCCTGAAGCTGAGGCTCCAATACTTTGGCCATCTCATGAGAAGAGAAGACTCCCTGGAAAAGACCCTGATGTTGGGAAAGTGTGAAGGCAAGAGGAGAAGGGGATGACAGAGGACGAGATGGTTGGACAGTGTCACCGAAGCTACCAAGATGAATTTGACCCAACTCCGGGAGGCAGTGGAAGACAGGAGGGCCTGGCGTGCTCTGGTCCATGGGGTCACGAAGAGTTGGACACGACTTAACGACTAAACAACAACATCCTAGTTATAAAGGAAAGTATCTGGTCTTGAATGAACAACTTATACCCATTAGCTCTAAAAACGTGCTCTTTGAGGAAACAAAAACTGCTAAAACTGATTTGTTGATGTGGATTGATCCAACTGCCTGCATTCTTGGACAGTCCTTGTGGGGGGCTGGCTATTAGAGTTGGAAAAATGACAATCTTGCATGCAATCTAACACTGGGTTTCAGTGGAAGGAGGGAGCTTTCACAAACTAAAGTGACTGTCTTCTGCCACTAACCAATTAACAAAGTTCATTTTGCTGCCTCTGGCTTGCTCCTCCTCTGATTCTGTTTGTTTGCTTTGCTCCTGTTGTTTGTTTGCTCATCCTCTTCTCTGACCTCTAACTAAAGCAGACATATAATTCTCTGCTTCTGATCTCCAGCCATGCAGCTGCATAGTGAACTAAGTCTCCCACATGGTTGAAACTGCAATTCACCCCCCAAATCTTTTACATTTCTGACTGTAACTGAAGATAACATCTGTAAGTAAAGATACGTTTTCTACTTAATATGCTTTTAGAGTGATTTTTATTAAACAAAGTACTAGTTACTGTGAAATGCGTGAACGCTTAAGAACTCGCACTCCTTCTCTCACACAGACACATTTTTTTCTGCTGCCGTTGCTGCTGTTGCTTTATTTCTACCCAAGAGGAAAATGGTGAGTATCCCTTACATACTTAAACCAGACATTTTCACAACACCCATTTCCCTCCATTTTTCTTTAAAAGTCCAGAAAGGTGAAAAATGGAGAAAATCTCCTGCAGTCTTTCCAGGTAGGGAGAAAACTTTGAATTTTTGTTCATTTTCTGCAAGAATGAAATAAATGAAGATTTGCCGCCCTAATCTGTCTCTTCTGTTTCACCACGCCAGTCAAGGAGGATGAAGGAGAGAGAGAAAAATCAAGAGAGAAAGGAGTGGCAAGGCGTGAGAAAAGAGCAGTGGGCTTGTTTAGTTTTGGCCTTGGCATCACCCTCCTCTGCTGGCTTCCGTCCTGCTCACTCTGACATGCAGGCCCCATCACACTATCGCCAAGGGAACATGGTCCTGAATTGAAAGTAGATTGCCCACCCCAGCTTAATCGCAAGCTTCCTTAGGGTTCAGCTCCACAATGTGTGAGCAAAGTCTTAAACCCCCCTCCCCTGCAACATACACTTATGAAAGGCTCAGTCTTTTCACACACTAAGAGATAATTGGTGATTCTCTGAAGATACGAAGTGGAGTTTTCTCCTCACCAAGTGACCAGTGCTCTGTATTAACATCTGGGGTTACTAGACATCCCGCCTAGGTTAGTTTGAGTCTTCACACAGTCTATCATTTTATAGAAGCAAATCACTGCACAAGCCTTTTGCAAGACAGAGACCGTATGAATTTTACATACCTTCGTTTCTCAAACACCCTCTGAAGTGAAAAGATAACTCATGCATAGATTTCCTGAGAAAGATGCTCATGCCTGTGTTTATGTAAAATTAATGCTTCACTTTTTCAGACATGATGCTAGGAAGTTAATTTTCCAGCCAGTTATAAATGGCTACAAGCCGAAGTAACAGACTATGAGCATTTTCTTTAAACCTGTTATTGAGGAACCACAAATTACTACTGATTGCACCATAACTGTGCCAAGATGAAGTTCTAACTATAAAGTTATATCGATCCCAGTTAGATATATGAAGGAGGGTTGCTACAGTACAACAGCAATCAATCAGAAAAATAATCTAGAGGCTAATCAATGTCTCTGAATAAGGGAAAGGAACATTAATCCATGATGGAGATATTGCAAACACAATAATATCTAGCTCACCTGTCTAAATTCCACTCATCATCTCCTATCATGTTGATCAAGGAGTTAAATTGCAGTAGGTTGCAAATAGCAGTTGTTTTGAATCTGATTCCCCAGTAAACCCTCCCCCCACCACAATGTTATTGTATATAATCGTCTGCTCTGTAATTGAATGTAGTGCTTCCTCTATAATGGCAAGCACAAAAATCTCTCCCAACAGTAACCCATTAAGGCATATTAAACATATTCATCATCGTTCTCAGGAGTGCAGATCAACATAGCGATGGGGACACAGTCTTCTTGCATAATTGCAGGAAATTATTCAAAAAGGTCTCTCCTGCATGCATCTCCACATAAAAACATAGGAGATAAAGACAAAGAAAACAAAACATGGGAATAACAAAAGCCAGTCTTTATGAACAATGAGGATAAACACAACATTTTGCATTATGAAGCTTTGCTCTGCAGAA
Organism: Intellagama lesueurii; assembly: GCA_037013535.1. Classification (NCBI taxonomy): domain Eukaryota; kingdom Metazoa; phylum Chordata; class Lepidosauria; order Squamata; family Agamidae; genus Intellagama; species Intellagama lesueurii. The sequence goes on from JBAJHW010000001.1 coordinate 232,590,063, forward strand.
AAAAGGCCAGGTAAGACCATGAAGGAAAAATACTAATGGATTTCAAAAAGCTAACCAGCCTTCATACTATACCAGTTGTTACTTGATCTAACATTTTTGTTTCTAAAATTCTCTCTCACACACACACATAAAGAAAGAGAAAGAGAGAGAGAGAGAGAGAGAGAGAGAGAGAGTAATCCCCATGTTTATTTAAATTCTTGTGGTTAGTTTTAATTATGGCACTCTTCAAATCTTTAGAGAATTTGATGATGATTGGATGGATGGTCAGATGAAAAAGAGGATGGGGCTACTGGACTATTATGAATATGTTTGAGACATCTGGTATCTGGACCTTTGAAAATGCCAGTGTTTTCTGATGAATAATGGATATTACAATGCACTTTGCCCACAGATTCAAACTTCCACAAGCTGCAAATGTTAGCACTACCACAGAGTTTCCTTATGATGTTTGCTAATATGGAAGCATCATGGAACATTTATTCATTTAGCAATGTTTTATGGTAATGGAAATGAAATCTGGCAACTATTCAAAAGTGTTTTCTTGAAGCTTTGTTATAAATCCCAATATTTTTCAGAATTTTTGCTTTAAAATATATGTTTTATGTTCATGGTGAAATGATTTGTAATTATTCTCACACCCATTTTGGCTATAACTGTATGAGGATGTGACTACACTGAAAAATAATGTGGGAAATGTTATTGGATTGGGACGATCTGACTCACATTTTTTCAACTGACCACATGATGTAAAAGCCAATGCAAATCAGTGCAGAACCCCCCCCCCCCACACACACACATATCTGTAATTTGGTTTTCCTCCACTGTTGGGGCCTCAGCTTTTTTTGTAAGTGGATCCATTTACATTGGTTCAGATGGTGTGACCGCTTGAGCCAATGCAGAAAAGTATGTGCAGGGGTGCTGGTGGCTGGTAGGGTGGAGAGAGAGGGCATGTACACCCCCTAACAACAGAGAATAGGCTAACTACCTAAGGAATTCATCACCATCCAGCCTCCGCCATCCACGGGAATAGCTTGGGAGCCTAGCAAACAAGCAGCCCCAGGCAGTTCCACACATGCACACACACAAGGCAGTGCTTTGCTGCTTCAAGCACCTTCCCCCTTGCATTTTCCTTCATGAGAGAGAATGAGCTGCAGCCATCCCCTCATCATTCATGTATTCTTCACTGCAGCCCAGCTCACTCAGCCTGAACACAATCCCCAGGCTTTTGTCTTTATTTCTGAGAGGAGTAGAAAGAGAGAGAGGAAGAAATTGCCACTTTGCCCTTGTTTACAGTTTATTAAGGTACTTTTCCTGAAGCCGTGCCTCCTGCAAATCAGAAGAGCTACAGGAGAACTATGTTCACAAGCTGCAAACAAGGCTGTTTCTTAATTTCCTCCTTTCTCCCTGTGTAGCTGGTTAACTGGAATTTACTCAGGGAAACCTGAATTCCCAGCTAGTGAATTTGCATTTTTCTTGTTGTGGAGTTGCACCCAGACTCTCCTAGCTTTTATGTCAATGCTGAGAAATACAAAATCTATTCAAACCCCACATCTAAAAAAAGGAACTGGATAGTTCAGTTAACACATACTGTGTCACATCACACCACAGAAAAGGAGAGCTTCTTCAAAGCATCTGTTCCAGTGTTGATGTAATTATTTGTTGCCTCAAATAATGAGATTTTCTAAAGGACTAGCCCTAGAGAATGCAGCACCTCAGAGAAAGTTAAATTGCCCTCTTTGATATTTAGTTTGGAAAATGCCACCACTAATTGCAGAGAAAGATTATACTACTTCATGGATCATTTCAGAAGAATACTTGTAAAATAAAGCAGATGGGTTAATCTCTACTATAAATCTAGAATCACCCAGTCCTACAGCACAGGAGTGAAGGCTATATAATTGTTGCAAAGTTTTGAATGTCTGATAACATTTTTGTCTTTTTGCTATGTAGAAGGACAGATATCCACAGAGGAGAATAGCCACAAATTCCCCAGAGTCCATCCCTTTCTCATTATTAGGCACTTAAAGTATCAACTCACTCTGAGACATTTGTAGGACAATATTACTAATAGTTCCTTGAAATTACAGACTTGAATATACTGTTTTCTTTACTATACACACATTAGCAACCAAGTGAACAGATCAACAGCAACAAACAACTGCCACCAACTGATGAAAGAGATGGACAGAACAGTTAGCAGACAGGAAGTGATCTCTGAGTTTAAAAAGCTGGAAGGGACAATTGTTTAGTGCTGAATAGATAGACAATCACCCTAGCCCAGAAAAGTCCCTCCCAGTCACTCATATTACAGACAGCATACAAGATTGTAAATAAAAAATGTTTTATTTTACAGTAGCACATAGTACATTTTTCTCTTGGATGCTCCTTACTGGATTCACATGTTAATGCGGTAAGGAGGTTGAGTGTGTCAGGGAAGTTGAGAGCAATGCTGTCAGGAGGCTAAACTCTGTTACAAATCTATACTTCTAACAGGATCATCTGAGGTGGAACAGTCAAAGCTAAGACAAAGTATCCATCCTCTTCAGGAATTAATGATTATATCAGCAGTAGAGAAGAGATTGTTCCAGTAATAATGGGAAGGGTAGCTTCTAAGCTGAAGCAGTAGTGGAAGATGACACTATAGATAACAGCAGTGACACTTAAACCAACTTTTGTTAGTAGTGCATAGAAGAAGACAATAGCAAACAATGTCTGAGTGTTTTATACCTTCAAAACTCCAAAAATAAACAAGAGAGAGTACTGGAATATGAGACTCCTAGATCAGAAACAATAAATCAGCTACAGGAGAAGAACAAAAGATAAACACAAATAACATTGTTGCTAATGAAGCAACTGGATTAGAGCGAAAAGGACATCTAGCAGCTGATGTGCACAGAGGGGGAAAAAGGAAATTCTGCTGCTGCACAATACATATCATTGAAATAAATGACGGATCAAGGTGAGTTTGAAACCATAACACAAGAATTGAAAGATCTAAACATTGTAAAAGTTGGCAGAAGTGAGTTAAAGTAGAAAGTAATAAGACATTTTCAATTAGTAAATAGCAAAATGTTTTTCTCTGGAAATGATAAACTTTCAGGAAACAACAGCCAAAATCTTGTTGCTTAGTATAGTAAATCACACTAGAGAAGGCCCAGTGAATCAATGGGGGTTTGGTGAGTCAACTCCTCTGTAATTCTCATTGATTCAAATGGGCCTTTTCTAACTACAACCTACTTTAGTGTAGCAAGTTGCAGTTAGAGTAGGCCTACTTGAATCAATGGACCATATGCAGAAGGTGATTCACTAAATCCCCATTGATTCAATAGACCTGCTCTAGTGCAAGTTACTATATAAAGCAACAAGATTTTGACCAGTGTGTCTCTAATCATGAAGTGAAGTATATTATGAGTAGCTATGGGCTATAAGACAAAGTTCGACATATTATCAATCAGACAATGTGGAAGACATATCCATAACCATTACTCAAGTCTATATTCCAGCTACAGATGCTGAAGAAGAAACAGAAAGCCTTTTCAAAAGTGTCCAGGAGGAAAGTTATCATACACCTGAACAGGATCTGTGTCTAGTCACAAATGACTGGAAAACAAAAGTAGGAAATAGAACAGAACCAAATATTGTTGCAGAAGTTGGTCTAGGAGCAAGAAATGAAGCAGGAGAAGAACTCATGGCCTTATCTGAAACCAACGATTTGTTTATTGCATGCAATAAACACATGTTTTAGGCAACCTAATAGACAATTGTACCCATCAATATCACCAATCAAGCAATAAGTAAGGGTGCAATCAGAAGGGGATCTGTCCTACAGTTTGGTCTGGTTTGGAGACAGGCTAGTTTGCTCCTTTTCCCAGTGGCTTCACGACACAATTGTGAACCAGTCTGACCCTTCTCCATGCCTAGACCTTTTAAAGCCCCTGTCAGAGGCTACTTTTTAAATGTGGGTAGGATCGCTCCAGTTTAGTTCAACTTCCGGCGTGTGTGATTGCCAGTATTGAATCAAAGAGGTGCTGACAGGGTTTCCCCCCCCAATAATTCATTGCTGTGTCACGTGGGTGGCAAGCCAGTTAAGTGATATGTCACTTACTAATAAATGGGGGTGGGGTGGGGTGGGAAATTCAGTTTTCTCCTGCTCCTAAGGGAGTGGCTCAAGAGGAGTCTGAGGCCCATCTCCCCTCCCCACCCCACCCCACCCCACCCCCCGCTGTATAATTCAATGCTGTTTGACTTTGTTGGCAAGCCAATGCAATGATATGTCACTTACAAATAGAAATAAAAGTATGTTTTCCCTGCTCTGTACTGAAGGGGAAACAGAACAGGAGGCAGAGGTGGACCTTTTTTCCTTCCTTCCTTTCTTTTTTTAAAAGAATCTCGTACTGTTTTATCGCCTCGGAGGCAAGGCAAGGCAGTGATGTGTCACGTACCAATAAATTTCAAAAAAGTAAAATAAAATCCATCTTTCCCCCACTCCCCACAGAAGAATAGACAAATATGATGATACTGTATCTCATGTGCCAATAAATGGGGGGGAAATCCAGCTTTCCCTTCATCCTGCAGAGTGAAAGGCCAGAGAGGACATTGGGGAGCAGTGGCAGGGAGGCTCAGGGAGAGGAACAGGCTAAATCGGGGGCGGGGAGGGGGCAGTGGCTTTGCTGTGCAGTGTGGCTTCCTGTACCAAACCCACCCAATCCTTGCAGATGGATGCAACAATTGTTCCAAATCTCAGACCCTACTTCCAAGTGACCCTGTTGAGCCTGATCCAGCCCAGGATAGCTTCACCATCTAGTCACACCCTAAGATTAAGAGCCTCCTAGTACTGCTGCCTCCTCCTAGGCTGTCTTCGTTCTTGATAGCCTGACTATAGTAAGACACAGCTGGGCAGCAATGTTACCTCCTAGTAAAGGGCGTCAAGGACAACGGCTTCACCTTCTTCCAGAACCAGTCCTGTGACTGGCAATATCTGAAGCAGCTCCTGCTGGGGCATGAGCCAAAAAGAGCTATGCTTTTGAACCTTTTGCTTTGGCATGAGCAGATAATGTTCCCATTCAATTCTTGATTTATTCACCCAGTCGCAGGGTGTAACTGCGTCCTTTAACAGTAATGAATGAATTTGAAGGAAAGTACTCTATATTTACAGTGCTCTTTGTCCTTGGATCGATTTCCCACAGGAAGCCTTCAAAGAAATAGATATAAAATATATGAGGAGAGGCATTCCAGCTAACTACTTCCACGTAATGTGTTTGTCGTATTCAAATCTGATTTGCTTTGGCTCAGATAACATGTGGGCTGATAATTGTAATTTTGCTTACTGTGCTTCATAAGGATTTGTGTGAAGTGCCTACTTAAGGTGCTTGGGTGGCACATGCAATTATTATAAAATGTCAGAAGCGGGGGGGGGGGAATATCATGTCTCTTGTGGCAGTAAAAACAAGTGGCTACAGTCCAACATTAGTTCTAATGGGAAGAGATCCAACATAATGAACGAGATTTATTCGGGAGATCCAAGGGATATCAAGAATTTTGTTTTCTTTGTGAGGCAGATTGTCTCAACGTGTCAAGACAGCTTGTCAAGTAATTGCTTGTCCCCACATGATTTCTCACTGCTGACATGAGAATGAATGAACCCTTTTCTCCCCCATGGAGGATTTTATAATATATGCAAAATGTTTATGGGCAAAACTTCCCTTACTGCAGCACAGAGCAAGCACAGAAGGTTTGTTGTTTTCAGCCAAATCCAGTTCTCGCAGATGCTCAAGATTTTCAAATCCTTGAACAGGAGAACAGACAAATGTGGATTTAACATTCCTAGTCAGTAATAACTTAAGTCTCATTGATCTCAACTGGTCTACTCTAGGGATGTAAATCTCCATTTGTCTCATCTGCACATGTAAGGACAAGGGTTTGCAGTATTCCTGCCATCAAAGATGGCGGTAAAGTTCTCACGCTGGCAAGACTGGCACGAAACTATACTTGTTTGTTTTAGGAAATTGCATAGTTTTCTTGGATAACTACTACCTTGTTTAATGATCTGGAACAGTGAGCGGATGGGTTGTACCTTTTCCCACCCATCGGACAGTCCTTCTGCATTTCTCACAAATGTGGGCTTTGCTTCTCAAAGGAAATGTGCACTAGAGACATTTTGTGCAAGCTACAGAAGCCTGGAGAGGAAAGAGAAAGATATTTCTCCTGGTGCCAGCTTGGAGATGAGAAATCTCACAGAGCTCTATACCTAACTCAGTTGGGCTGGTGGATGATGGAGCTGTAGGGCAAGGCATACTGCTCTTGCAGAACAGCTTCAACCCAGGAAGCACACAACCCCTGCCTGGAGCACTTAAAATTCCTCACAGGAGAGTCTTGTTATGTCAGGGCAACCTAGATTAATGAAAACAAGGAATTTGGCTAGCATCCTTCTGATCCCTCATCTACTATAGGGAGGATTAAGACTGAATTGAGCCCAGTGGGCTGAATTTCACACAGAGATAGAATGGGACAAGTGAGTTGTGAATAACTGCAATGCTATTGATTTCGATTGGCCTACAACTACGTGTAGCTTACTTGCACCCTCTTACTTACACCATTGGTGAAAGCCTAGTAATAACACCTGCAGACAAAAAATTTAAACCACTACAGAGAAAGATTAGGTTTTCTGTCAAACTGTACTCTAGATGCTGGGTTGCAAGCAAATGCTTTGTTCTAAAACCACAAAAGGGGAAGTTCTGAAAGAGCTTCAAGATTACTATTTTATTTTTAAATCACTGCAGGGAATTTCTTTCAATACCATACAAAAGAAGCTTTATCTGACAAACACATGTTTTGGGAATTGTATTATTGCAATCCTTATTAGTGCAAGCTTTTGAAGAAGCCCATGTTAAAAGTCTACGCCAACAAAAAATAGACATGATGGACTTTGACATACAATTCATTTAAATACCTGTTTATGGTCTTATTTGCTGTCCTCTCATTGAGCAACACGTTTCAATAATAATCAATATGAGCAATGTAACAGTCAAAATCTTACTGGATATTTACATGCACAAGAGGAACTGCAGAAGCTGCCATGGGAAATTGCAACCAATCCCCAAGGTGCCAGGAGCCTGCCAAGAGCATGCTGGGTGCACGATAAGGTGAATTATCAGACACACAATCAACACGTAATTGGCAGCCAATCAATTAGCTGTGGTTCCTCTTGCATGTGTGCAAGTATCCAGTAGGTCTCTGGCCTACAAATCTATTATGATGCTGGTAGGAAAACTATCTGCTTATTGATCTATTTTATATTTATATTTTGGATATTTGAGGACTCAAAGCAGCTCTCAGTAATATTAACTAAAAAAAACACAAAGTGCAAAACAAAATCAATTGATAAAACAAAATAAAATTAGAAGCCCCATTTAAGACACAATTTAAAAACAAACACAGAAGAAAAGTTTAGCAAGCAGTTGGTAACAAATACTCTCCTCAACTGCTGGTCAATTTCTGAAAGCCAATATCTGAATGTTAAAAAAAACACTTTATTTTGGCCTGTACTTTTTACATAGCTGCACATATTATGTGTACTCTTACACACTTGTATTTAACACAATACCCCCTTGCGTAACATTGAATTCAATGGGATATAACTGAGTGGCTAATGATGGTTGCTGTCATCTCCCATTGTGGCTGCCCCTGTGGACACAACTGTCAACTTAGACCCTATAATTGAGGATGCCACATAAAACATCCTCAAGGTTGTTAGGGAGACACCCTGTCAACATTCTACATCAATTCAAGACGTAACAAGCTATTTCTACATTTGAAATTGATGGGTTTCACAAACACAAGAAGTCATGGTTAATGTGATGATCTAGACATCTTGTAATATATATGGAACAAAAAAAATGTATTACCTTCCCATTTCTCCTAAAGAAGAATGTGTGTGTGTTTGTCTGTGTCTGTGTGTTTCTGCAACAGTGACATCTAGTCACCTTGAATTTGGTGTATGTACAAAGGGGACACTGCATAAGAACATAAGAAGAGCCCTGCTGGATCTGGTCCAGCTTCCTGTATCTCACAGTGGCCCCACCAGAGGCCTCTGGGAGCACACAAGACAACTAGAGACCTGTCTCCTGATATCCCTCCCCTGCATCTGGCATTTTGAAGGACCTTTCTTTTAAGCGTGGAGATTATACATCCCCATCATGGCTTGTAACCTGCGATGGACTTTTCCTCCAGGAATCTGTCCAATCCCCTTTTAAAGGCATCTAGGCCAGATGCCATCACCACATCCTGTGGCAAGGAGTTCCACAGACTAACAACAGAAAAGAAATATTTTCTTTCATCTGTGTGGATTTGAATGGATGTCCCCTGGTTCTGATATTGCGTGAGGGAAAAGAGCTTCCCTCTATCCACTTTATCCATCCCCTGCATAATTTTATATGTCTCAATCATGTCCCCCCTCAGGCACCTTTTCTCTAGACTAAAGAGCCCCAAATGCTGTAGCCTTTCCTCATAAGGGAGGTGTCCCAGCCCGGTAATCATTTTAGTCGCTCTCTTATGCACCTTTTCCAGTTCCACTATGTCTTTTTTGAGGTGCGGCGACCAGAACTGTACGCAATACTTCAGGTGTGGCCTTACCAGCGCTTTGTACAATGGCATTAAATTGTTGGTTGTTTTATTTTCAATCCCCCTTTTAATGATACCTAGCATGGAATTGGCCTTCTTCACTGTTGCTGCACACTGAGTTGACACTTTCATTGAGCTGTCCACCAGCACTCCAAGATGTATTTCCTGATTCGTCACAGACAGCTCAGAACCCATTAGCTGATAACTAAAGTTTTGTTTTTTTGCCCAATGTGCATTACTTTACATTTTCTTATATTGAAATGCATTTGCCATTTTGCGGCCCATTCTCCCAGTATGGAGAGATCCTTCTGGAGCTCTTCACAATCCATTCTGGTCTTTACCACCCAGAAAAGTTTCGTGTCATCTGCAAACTTGGCCACTTCACTGTTTATCCCTGTCTCCAGGTCATTTATGAACAGGTTGAAAAGCACCGGTCCCAGGACAGATCCCTGGGGCACACTGCTTTTCACCTCTCTCCATTGTGAAAATTGCCCATTGATACCTATTTATTATTATTATTATTATTATTATTATTATTATTATTATTATTATTATTATTAGTAGTAGTAGTAGTAGTAGTAGTAGTAGTAGTAGTAGTAGTAAAATTCACACAATTTAAAAACACATTAAGTTAAATATTAAAAGATAAATTAAACAATATACAATTTAAAATACAATTAAAAGATTAAAACATAAAAACATAAAAAAGATTAAAATTATCTACTAAAATGGGGTTCAGGGATTCAGTTATAGTTGTTAAAAGCCTGTCTGAAGAGATGGGTCTTTAGCTTTTTTCGAAAGGATAAAAGGGAAGGGGCCATCCTGATCTCCCAAGGGAGAACGTTCCATAGCCTGGGAGCTGCCACCGAGAAGGCCCTCTCCCATGTCTCCATCAGCTGTGCTTGTGCTGGCAATGGGACTGAGAGGAGGGCCTCCTCTGCTGATCTTAATCACCGAGAAGGCGCATATAGGGAGATATGGTCCTTAAGGTAGCCTGGACCCAAGCTGTATAGGGCTTTATAGGTAATGACCAACACTCTGAATTGGGCCCGGAAACGGACTGGTAGCCAGTGCAGTTCTTGTAATAGGTGTGTTATATGCTCCCTGTAGCTGGCCCCAGTCAATAATCTGGCTGCAGAGTTTTGCACCAGCTGAAGTTTCCGAACCATCTTCAAAGGCAGCCCCACACAGAGCACGTTACAGTAATCCAAACGGGATATAACTAAGGCATGTGTCACTGTAGCCAGATCCGACATCTCAAGGAACGGGTACAGCTGGCGCACCAGCTTTACCTGTGCAAATGCACTCCTGGCCATCGCTGAAACCTGGGCATCCAAGCCTACTTGGATTCACCTACTCTCTGTTTCCTGGTTCTCAACCAATTTTCAATCCATAAGAGGACCTGCCCTCTTATCCCCTGACTGTGGAGTTTTCTCAGCAGCCTTTGGTGAGGGACCACATCAAATGCCTTCTGAAAATCCAGATAAACAATATCCACTGGTTTGCCCGCATCCACATGCCTGTTGACTTTTTCAAAGAATTCTAAAAGGTTTGTGAGGCAAGATTTACCCTTACAAAAGCTATGCTGATTTTCCCTCAGCAAGGCTTATTCTTCTATGTGTTTTAAAATTTTATCTTTGATGAGGCTTTCCACCATCTTCCCTGGAACAGACGTTAGGCTAACTGGCCTGTAGTTTACCGGGTGCTCTCCTCCTCCAGTCCTCTGGCACTGTGGCCGTTTTAAGGGACAAGTTGTATATTTTAGTTAAGAGACCAGCAACTTCATTTCTCAGTTCCTTAATAACTCTTAATAACCCTTGGGTGGATGCCATCTGAGCACACTGAGTGACACTCTTGAGGTATGTTGATTTCTAAATCACGCATTTGGTTTTTAAAACACAGTAGCTGAGATCCTGTTGTACAGTTACCTGTGCATAGCATGAAGTGGCAGAAGCAGTAGAAAAAAATGGCAGTAGGGTGGAAGTAATATTCCTGAACCCATTTCTCTCTCTCTTTCTCTGTATTTGTATGCAAAAAAAGAATAAGAATTTCTGTTGTGTTTTACATGAGGAGTGGAGATTAAGGAGAGGAAAATGCTGAATGAACAGGGGGTATGTGTGTATGAGTGTGTATGTACAGGAAGAGGAAAATCTGTGAAAGATCATGGAAAGGAAAACATGACAGCCATATTACCTGATTGACCAGGTTTGGGCTAGATATGTGTCTTACCACTGGTACATGTTTTGACAAGTTCCTTTTTTAAAAATTGCATTGCAATTCTAGCTCAAAGATGTGCTAGCTGTAGGGCTTAGAAATCCACAGGTGCCACTTCTACTGGCAGAATCACTTTACGCTAGAAAACCCACTTTTGCTGTCCAGACTTGGAGGACTGAGATCTGCCAGCAGAACTGCTCTGCTGGCTAAGATCTGCCAGCAGAAGAGCCTAAAAGACAGAGAAGAAGGGTGAGTTATGTACTAGGTACAAACCTTCGTCAGCCTCAGGGACGCAGTCACCCTGCCAAACAAAGACCTCAAGACTTTTCGGGGAGATAGGATGGGGTAAGGACTCAGCTGATTCAGTGTCAGCTCAGCTTGTTGTTACTTATATTGGTTAGTTAAGACTGAATTCTAGGTCTCTAGTCCTTGTAGAGTCTGAGCTACAAGACAAAACATGCAGTCACCATTCTGCTTAATTGTTTTGCAAGAAATGAGCTCGCTACTGCCTTTCAGTGTGTTTACACAATGCACGCAGCTAACAGCTGTGAGTGACATCCCATTTCCAGGCCTTCCGAATTCAAAATTGTGTGCATTCATGCTAAGTGATGTTGCTTGTTAAACTGGAAAAAATGACAGTGCTCAATTGTGAATGTCAGAAGACTTGTGAATGCTTCCTGCCTTCTCTTTGTTGGGGAAGGGACACTAGCTTTTTGCATTTTGTAACTGCATTTTGCCTGCATACAAAGTGTGTTTGTGAGAGAGATTGTGTGTGTGAAAGAGGGGGGAGGGAGATGAAGGGAGGGTGGGAGGAGGAGAAGAAATGAAAGATGGGGTAGAAGCAAAGGTCCCTTTTCAGAGACTCTTATAACCTTTCAAGCTATAATCCATTCTATATCCACTTAGCTAGGAATAGCCCTTTTGAACACAGTCAATCTTTATTTTTGAGTAAAGACGTCTAGGACTGCACTGCCAGCTGACTTCCTAAAAAGAAACTGTTCTATGTCAAAGGAGGGAAGGTGTCTGGTCCTTAAATCCATGTTTGAAAACATAAGCCTGTTCTTTTCCTCCTCCTACCTCTCTTCAGAGCTGGAGAGATAAGAGAGGGAATGGCAGAATGGCCAGCATAGCAGAGGTGAGGCCTTCAAGGGAGAAGAAAAGAGTGAATATAAGAAGAAGAAAAAAGAGCTTGGCGAAAGTGAAAATGGACAATGAGGCAGCTAAGGGGATTCTAACAAAGGCAAAGGGACCTTTCAACCATTTTAAGATCTTCCTTGTGACTCTTTTCTGTATCTTTCAATAACTAACAATATTTGGGCTATTGAAAGAAAAGGAAGTCATGCCTCATTCTTTTGTTTTTTATGCAAAGACATTTGTGCCATTGGTATGCGTACCTAATGAAAGACCTCCAATTGTACTTATTAGTAAAACAATAGTCATTCAACCTGCAGACACTAGTGTGGTATGGAGAACCCCTGGCACAAATTTAGGGTCCCCCTCCCAAGTCTTTGTATGTCCATGTAAAAGGAAAAGATAGTCTCCACCATCTTGCTTGCCCCTACAGATAAATGTTATAGTATACTCCTCACTCTGAAGGACCAATAATTCATATATGTCCATAATTTTAAGGGACGTGGTGGCGCTGCAGGTTAAACCGCAGAAGCCTCTGTGCTGCAAGGTTGGAAGACCAGCAGCCATAAGATCGAATCCACGCGACAGAGTGAGCTCCCGTCGCTTGTCCCAGCTCCTGCCACCCTAGCAGTTCTAAGCATGCAAATGCAAGTAGATAAATAGGTACCACCATGGTGGGAAGGTAACAGCGTTCCGTGTCTAGTCGCGCTGGCCACGTCACCATGGAAACTGTCTACGGACAAACGCTGGCTCTACGGCTTGGAAACGGGATGAGCACCGCCCCCTAGAGTTGGACACCAACTGGACTAAATGTCAAGGGGAACCTTTACCTTTACCTACCATAATTTTAAATTGTGCAGTGCTCTGGAAGGAAGGAAGGAAGGAAGGAAGGAAGGAAGGAAGGAAGGAAGGAAGGAAGGAAGGGAGGAGGGAGGGAGGGAGGGAGGGAGGGAGGGGGGAGGGAGGAGGGGGGAAGGAAGGAAACATCTTTTTAAAAAATCAGTGGAAGCAACCATTCATGCCATACATCATCATACAACATCACATTTGGGATGAAAAATAAACTCTGATAGCAGGTATGGTAGAAACAGTGAGTTCTGTTTACCCCATCTCTGAATTCTGGCATTCCTTCAAATTAGCTGAGATCCCTTTTATCACATTTTGACACTTATGAATGAGAGGAGGGTTCCGTTCTGTGGTAACAGACACAATGGCTTGAAGAGTATGGTCCCAAACAGAGGAGCTGCTCCTCTTGGTCTCCCCTAAACTGCACACCCCCATTGACGACTAACTAGATATACAGAGGAATAGAACATACACAATTAGTATAGCCCATACCTATGTAATTTACTTAATTTTAAGAAGAAGAAAAATGTTTAGATGTGTGTTAAGTATGCACATATAATCAGTAGCCAAAGTACTTAGAAAAAAAATAAGCACAAATGTTATTTTGAATGATTGCTACTTTGAAGACATGAACATTTCTGTAGGGAAAATGAATATCTATATATAATCCCACCTGTAATCAAATTTCACTTGTCTGTAGGTTTTTAATTGCTCCTTTTCCTCACTTTATTCCAAGGTGCTTGAAATTATTTGTGATGTAATAAGAAAGCAATGTGAGGGTAGAAAAGGAAAAAGAATGGCAAGCTGAACCATTTAGCTTGACTGTGTGTAATCTTATCACTTTAACTGTTGAAGAAGAGATTTATTACATGTTTGTAATGCCAGCCAGTCTGGAGTGACAAGTTTTAAGGCATCGAGTGAGACAGACAGGTAATCAGAGCTCTCAGGATGGAGGGTATGTTATTTCCTCCTGTCATAAGACCTCAGTGAAAATTGGTTGTTATCTTATGATGGGCACAATTCCCTCTTGTATTCATCATGTTAAGCAAACAACTCACATCGTTGATTTTAAAGCACACTCTATAATTTAAGCACTAAAAGTTTTGAAGTTCAGTGATTAAGAAAAAAATGTCAAGTTTTTGTAGATGCGGTCATGTACTGCCAGATTAAGATATACATATTTTTTAAAAACCTCTTGTTCATGGTAGTTGCTATGCAATTGCAAATTTCAAGATGCTTCAACTCAGTTCCAGATTTTCTCCCAAATTCAATTTGGAAAAGAACAGAGTGCAAGCACAGTAAAATGTTACATATCTGTCCAGAGGTAAAAGATTTACATCAAGGGCAGTGAATATGTGGATTCCAAATTTGCATATTTCACCATCCCTTTGCCAGCATAGTTAATGATGAGGAATCATGTGAGTTGCAACCCAAACTACGTATGAGGGGCCACACTTTTCATGTACAAAATGAGGGCAGCTTGTCTTAAGAGCTTAAAATTTATTGAATGGCATATAGTAATTATTTTTTCTACATATGATGTTAATTGAAAATATCATTGAAATATCAATCCACAATGGTTGAAAATCAAGACTTGGGCACTGTACCTTGGCTTTGTCCCTCATTGAACCTTTACCAAGGATCGACATTTTTGCACCTGTTTCCTCTTGTAACCTTTTCAAGGAATTTCCTCTTGGACCCAGCAGTTTGCCCACAAAGTTAAACTAAAAGAAAGGGAAGAAAACAGGGAAAAATGGAAGTTAGAAGAGATTTGCTTCTGGAATGGGAGCACATATTGAGAGGAAGGTATTCTGTTGGGGTAACCACTTTTGACTTTTGAACTGTTTCACTTAGGAGATAAGTTTAAAACCAGGACAACTGCCACTATTTTCAAAGGTGACGTTCCCCCCACATCATGTGTGCCCAATGGTGAATTCCACCCAAGCTTTTTTTAAATCTTTCCACACCTAGTTTCTTGGGTATCAGAGGCTACACTTTTGACTTTCCTGTACAGACCCTACTAGAGACCCATTGACTCCATGTACTCCCAATCATCAACATATTCTACTTCATCTGGATTCAGCATTTATTTCGTTACTGGTTTTGTCCCCATGCTCATTCACCATGCCTGAAGAGACCAAAACAGATGTGGCATTTGGAGTGCACATTTTATATTTAAACCCAGATACTTTCTATCAACTAGAATGGTGGGCAATAGCTTTATTAGATTACTAAAATCTCAAAAGCAGGCACAGGCTAGCTTTCCACTCCAGCAGGGCCCTTCATCAGGCTGAGTATTGCAGAACTGGGAAGCAAAAGAAATGAAGATTTCCAAAACACCTCGACATAATCTTGACCAGATGTTAAGACCAGGCTCTCTCATTTAAAGTGAGTTTCAAAATGGCTGATGCAACCTTTTAGGATTAGTTTCACATAGTATCTGGTTCCTCCTCCTGCTATGTTGATTGTATTGTCTCTCTCCCCCCCCCAGTTTTATGGATAAAAGTCTGCTAATCTGTCAGCATCTGTCCCACTGCCTTATGTCAAAGCTAATGGCTCTTGTGTTTCTATTAATTAATTACCCAGAAGAGCAACTACCTGTGGGATTCCTCTTGAATAGCACATTGTGTAGAATATGGAGACTGGGATTTTTACATATTTGCCATTGTAGTGCAAAAAAACAAAAAAACAAAACAAAACAAAAACCCCAACAACCTGGAGGCCCTTTAAAAATAAACATACATGGGAGAAATCATCTTTCAGTGGAAAAATATCCTTCAAAATTCAATAACTTTGCTTTTTAAAGTCAAGCCTTTTAATTCTGTTGTTGTTTCTCACAATTCCCCAAACAGCTACAGTTTATGGGGCAATATATGCTGCAATTCCCAGCCGCTACCACTGCCACCAAATAGGCAATGCAAAACGAATAGGCTTCTAGAAGCAACAAGTGCTAGCTACAATGGTTTGTTTTGCACTGCAATGTTGACAAGCTGAAAACTGTTATGCATAGAATGTTTTTAGTCCTCCAAAAAGGTTCTATTTTTATTGGTGCCTTGTTTGACTATCTACTAGGTCATATCAACTGTTTAAACCAAGAGATGAGCTCATCTATATAGAAAACCCCTATGCTGGCACAGTTCAATGAAACAGATGGTCAGTAACTTTAAACAAACATATTTCAGAGTACAAGTCCATACGGATATAGCAAGCTATTCCTTCTGTTTTCAATCTAGCAATTTTCTGTCAAGTTGTGCCATGTAAAGTAAAGGATATTTAAATAGTCACAGCATTAAAATAAAATAATTGTGCTCAGGGTCCAATCTGTTTGTTTTATGATAGAATTTTCATTGTTGGTCTTCTAACTGGTAAGTAATATTGATTTTTTTGTGCTGTATGTGATCTATGGTGGGGACCTGGTATAGCCATTCCCTTCATAGAAGAACTTCTTCTAGACCCAGAAAGGACTCCAACCAAGCAGAGACTCCTGCTGGAGGAAGTGGCAGAGAAAGAAGTAATTTTGTGGATTCTTCTTTCCACATTCTCCTCATGTTACCATCTCCCATGCTGTTCTGGAGGGGCCCAAAACACACTAGAATAAATTTTCAGGGGGCACAAGAGATTTCAAGGATTCATGGAAAAAGGCAAACTTGTGAAAAACAACTCCCCTGTTCCAACCAGTGAAAGCATCCCACTGATGGACTTCTGCTTACAAGAATTCAGGATGCAAGCATATGACTTGAAACATTTGGAAGATCTCAGGCAGAGATAGGCTCTGTGGTAAATTCGTGAGTTGAGGGTTGACTGTATTTATTCATTTGTTATACAGTCAACCCTCGATTTACGAATTTAATCCGTTCCGGATTAACGTTCGTACGTCGAAACGTTCATATGTCGAACTATGCATTCCCATAGGAATGCATTGAAAACCATTAATCCGTTCCGGCCGAAGAAAAAATACCCCCCAAAAAAGAAATGAAAAATAAAACACTTGCAGTCCCACGCTGGGACTGAAAAACACACACACACACAAAACATAAACATCCAAAAATAAACATTTGAGCAAGTCCCGCGCTGGGACTGCAAAAAAAAAAATCAACAAAAAAACACACAACAACACAGAAACATACCCCCCCAGCCCAAAACCCACCCAGAGCAATTTATAAAAGCAGCAACTTACCGGTCCGAAGCCTCCGAAGCCTCCCGGGGGTCCCCCGCCGCCGCCATTGCCGCCTTCCGAGGCCCCCCAGGGCTTGCCCAGCACCATCAGAGGCAAGCCTCGGAACGGAAAAAGGCAGGGGAAAAGGGCGGGAAATTCAAAAATGGTGCTGGGCAAGCCTCTGAAAGTGGTGATCACCGCATGGGGGGACCCCCACCAGTCCTCCGATGGTGCAGGGGAAGCCTTCGGAAGCTTGCCCAGCACCATCGGAGGACTGGCGGGGGTCCCCCGCCACCGTGATCGCCGCTTTCAGAGGTCCCCTGCCAGTCCTCCGATGGTGCTGGGCAAGCCTTCGGAAGCCTCTGAAAGCGCTGATCGCGGTTGCGGGGGATCCCCGCCAGTCCTCCGATGGTGCTGGGCAAGCTTCCGAAGCCTTCCCCAGCACCATTTTTGACTTTCCCACCCTTTTCCCCTGCCTTTCTCCGTTCGGAGGCTTGCCTCCGATGGTGCTCGGCAAGCCTCCGAACGGAAAAAGGCAGGGGAAAAGGGCGGGAAATTCAAAAATGGTGCTGGGGAAGGCTTGCCCAGCACCATCAGAGGACTGCCGGGGGACCTCTGAAAGCGGCGATCGCGGTTGCAGGGGACCCCCGCCAGTCCTCCGATGGTGCAGGGGAAGCCTTCGGAAGCTTGCCCAGCACCATCGGAGGACTGGCGGGTTTGACTGATTTATATCCCACATATTCTCTCTGAGTTCAAGGTGGTACTTCCTCCTCCCCACTTTATCTTCTTAAGAACCAGGTGATGCCGGAAGAGCAGCTGTATCCAGGTGTTACAGCCTTTGAGTTTGCTAGCATGCTTAGAAGGGAGTCACAAGCAGTGAGGAGTCTGAAGCAGAGAGGTTCCTCTTCACATGTAGGTGCTACAGGTAAGAACTCTGAAAAATCTGTGTTACTGCTCACGGGCTGAGCCTACATGTGAGCAGGAGCCTTCTCTTATTCAGATTCATTGCTGCTTATGTGAGGAAACTGATGATGGTTGTAGGGCTCTATGCTGACCTCTAAACATGTTGATAAACCCAGAGGCTAGAATACCTGAATAGCATTAAAAAGGCAGGCCCCAGGCCAATAAGCTTGATAATCACGTGGAGAACCTACATCTCCTGAGTGCCCAACACACTATCAGAAAGACTCCCAATGACTTCACTTTACTGTGTGCAAAGATTTTAGTGCTTTAATAGACTTGTGCTAAGATGTGCTGCTGGTGGTTGCTCAGTGTACAGTGGTCCCTCTTGATGTTTTACCCATGAGGTAAGCACAGTTCTCCAATCATACCTGTGTACCTTGAAAGAAATCTCACAAAGTTTGAGACTTTGTAGATGCTAATTGTGTATCACTTAACAAAATGGAATCATGAGCAGTGCTACCCCAGAAGATCTCAAAAGCAGGGGAGAAGATGTCATTTGTGACATTTTGAAATAAAATCATTTACTGAATATGTACTTTATTGTGAGTCTAGCTAGCCCCAACAAGGTCAAATGGAGGTCCCTCCTCCATCGCTGAATCCATATACAACAGATGAATGCTTGAAAACACATTAGGGTTTATTAAACTAGGAAATGGTGTAACAACAAGTGGCTTAGAGTCACATTCTGCTTCATCTGGCCTCGTTGATACCACTGGCCTGAGGTCAGTTTCTAAAGTCTCTGGTCCCCTGATTCCATCTACCGAGGACACCAGGTCCTTACCACTGGACCACTCTGCTCTGTATCTCATAGAGTCCCATGACCAGAGCACCCTGGTCTCCTGATTACTCCTAACAGAGGGCATATATATCCACAATGAGGGCAGTTGGGGGACAAACTTCTTTTCTGGCAGTTGTATTGGTCCTGGCTCCCCAAGGTTTCTTCCCAGGTTCTCTTGATACTTATGCTCCTGAGGCTTCTTTCTATGCCAGTGTTGGCTGTGTGTTTTCAGTTCTCCCACCTTTCTAGTGGTCTTCTATTTATGTTCTGCCCCAGTAGGATGGGTGGTAAGGGGTCTTGTGGTGTTCATGTTTCTCACACTCACCTTTAGGAACCCATAGCTGTATCAGAACCATCCCACCAAGGATCTTCTTTATAAATATATTTTCATTCCTCTGAGGGTTCTGCCTCTTCTGGAGAATCCTCCACCCAATAGATTCCAGTCAATTTTTCCTGGACGTTTCCCCAAGTCTCCTCCTCTGGGTCCTCCTTGAGTTCTTCCCATCTTTCAAAAGCCTCTTGCCCTCTATCTCTTATCCTGGTCCCCAAACGTCCTTTTCCAGGTTCTCCAGGGTTCTTCTCCCACTCCTTTCCAGGCTCTGTTTGTCAGCCTACTTCCTCTCTTTTAAGGCTCCCTTCTTTCTTTCTCCCCTGATGGCAAGGGCTCCTTGATATCTGGCACTCACCAGAGACAGAGTACCACTTCCTTCTTTCTAACTGGGTACTCTCCAATTGCCCACGTTGACTTCACCCCGTATGCTTCTGTTTGGGTCCTGCTTTCCCGGGAACAGCACATGGCCATGTTCTCCTCTTTGGGATCTTGTGTGGGAAGCCCTTCAGATGAAGGGACACAGTGTGTGGACCCTGGGTTAGAGCACAATGACTCACTTGACAGGGGCATCCATGTGCCTGTCCTCCTCACGTGAACATATACTATAATGTTTACTAAATGGAAGCCTTGTCTTCAGTCTCACTTAAACGGTTAAAACAACAACTGATTGGCAATTGGTATGCATAATATTACAGCTGCAGGAGAACAAACCAATTTGACCTCAAATGAACTGAACATTCATGAGTTTCAACATTCATATCAGAACTTACTCTTTGGCAGAGTAGAATTACTCATAGAATCAGTGGGAAATTATTCCCAAAGCAGTCTGAAAAGTTGTGTTATGCAAAGGGATATGATGGCACATAAAAGGAACCTATCCAATAGGATTGTACATCAAGATTTGGTTCAGATTCTGATCCAACACTTTGGAAAATGGCCTGCTCCATCTATGCATACTTCATAAGAAACGGTGCACAGAAATATAATCCATGTTTAATAAGTATAGCAGAAAATCCTCATATAAATATACATATCAAGCATATTATCATACTGGAAAATAATCAATCAGTGAAAAGAAGCAGCCCATCTTATTTTAAGTCAATGGAGACTGTTACTCAGAACGGTATATCAGTGTTTTTATGGAACATTTTTAATTACATGATCAGCCTGTATTATGCATTATATATAACCTGCCTGGCTGACATTCAAGTTGGAGGAGACTTAATTATTTCAGAAATTGTATATCAAAATCTAATTAAAGGATGCATTATAATTCACTGAAATGTTGATTTCATCATTAATAGTAATTACAATTAAGGCAGCACTTACACAGTGATCTGCATGTTCATAACACAATGCAAACATTAATTTTCTTATTCAAGTCATGTTCATATTCAAAGAAAAATACTGCTTTCAACTTGACTGATGTGTCCGTATGTATTAGCATGGTTTGAAAGACAGAGCATGTATTTGAAAGCAGTTATGTGTAAACTCAGGGTTGCCTATGATGTTACATTTCCTACCATTTTGACAACATGTACAGGAAAATTACCTGAAAGTGAGGTAAGCTGTTTCTTTTAACTTTCATGTACTAGGATGGGACATTTTGGTCCCCCAGAATCACATTTTGCAGAATCTCCAAAGAACTAGACATTGAACAAAGGTATCTTACAACATTGTTGTAAAGGGTGTTCCTGAATTGCAGCCACTGACTGTTTGCCCTGCTCTGTTCTGCTTTGCTTTGTTTTGTTTTGCTTTGCAGCCTTTAGGTTTCTAGGGGGTTCCACATACCCATCTGTCGATCTTGCAGGGCCATACTCACTCATTTTACTTCTTGCCTGCCTAAAATTCTTTTAAAAAAATTTAATTAAAAAAAAAAAGAGGTTCTGCTCCTCAACAGTTTGGGAGAGTTTCTAGACAAGGCCAAATTGCCTTGTTTAGGAACTTTCTGAGCCAAAATATTTTTTTCCAATGAACTTTAAAAAATATCTGTGGGTTGTGGATCCAGTGGAGACCCAGCATGCCAGAAGGAGGGCATACAGTAGCTGGATACATGTAATATATCATAATATATATTACAAGTAGCACTTGGACTGCATTTTGCCTAACCTTGTTTTACAGAAAAAAAATTAAAACAGACAGGAGAAAAATTGTCATGGCAAATGCATTACGTATTGCCACAGAGTATCTTTGTTCTCAATATAATTTAATAAGATTTGAAAGTGGTGTTATATTGTTGATGCATCAGGTTTTTTGGCAAACAATGTGACATCATGGTTAGAGGTTTAGGCCGGAACCTGGAGATCTGGGATTGACCCCTCATTCAGCCATGAAGCCCACTGAGTGACATGGGACCAACTGCTGTCTCTCAGATTAACTAACTCTGCAGGGTTGTTGTGAGGTTCACATAGCAGGTGAAAGCATCGATGCATACTTGAATTCATTAAAGGGAAGAGAAATCTAATTCTCTGTTAACATTTTTACAGCAGTAAATGTAGATAGATCAAAAGTTCTGTAACAGAATAAATTTTTAGCATTTCTCCTAAATTGAACAAAAAAAACTCTGTGCATCCTTGATTGTATCTGTGGTTAGCCGTGATAATTGATTTCCAATGTTATGTTATTCATCAGAAGAGTCACATGAGTGTTCTTAGTAGTTTGACTACTAAATGTTATCAGGGAACCAGCTTCCTCTTTCCTTCAATGAACTCAAGTATGCATAGATGCTTTCACCCAATATGTGAACCTCACAACAACCCTGCAAATTCAGTTAATCTGAGAGCCAGCCATTGTCCCCAGGTCATGCAGTGGGCTTTGTGGCTGAGAACTCTATTTAGATCAGGGTTTCAAGCACATCCTTATTAGCACTAACAATCGTTAGAGCTAATACTAAAGTAACATGAGAACTATGGATACTCAAGCCATGGAAGCTGGTGGGAGGGGTTTAGAGAGGACTAGGGAGGGGAACCCACTGAATGTTCCCAAAATGGTGTTAGAGATAGACTCCTAGTGGCAGACTAATCCTGGTGGCTTCTGTGGAACAGAATGGTAGCAATCACGTTATGGGTAAAACAGGTACATATGTTGTGTAAGGTCTGCAGTATTTTAATCTGTGTAGGAATTGTGCAAGAATTTGGTGAGCACTGCAAATGGTTGCTGATCAAATTCAACCAGATTTCCAATGGATTGGAAAATAATTCCGCTTAATCTGAATCACTGTGAATCAATTCAGGCTGGGGAAGAGGCCTCACTTTAACTTGACCCTGCTGTTGAAGAAACAGCAAGAGCCAAGTCAGGTGGAAACGGGGACTGGGCGGGAAAGAGAGTGGGGAGTTGTGAAGTGGGTGACTGAATGTGAGGGAAGAGTGGTGAGAAGTTGAGAAGGGGCTGGGTGAGAGAATGGAAGGAATTGAATAAGTTGCATAATTTGGACCAAAATTATTGGATCAAAATGTGAGCCGGGAAGCAGTAACTGAGCAGCATAAAACTTGTATTTTAGATCCAAAAGAAAACAGATTGAGTAACATTTCTCCAGGACACACAGCGGTCTTGGATGCCAATCAGGTGTCTTTAGTGACCAGGAGGACCCTCGCCCAGTTTTGGCTGATGCACTAGTTACATTTCTTTCTGGAGAGAAGACCGCATTCTTCCTAATGTTTTAATTTATTTTCATGCCATGTGTTTTTAAAGCAAGCATCTGTTCTCGCTTTATCTAATCCTTTTGATTGATTTTTATTTTTGTTTTATTATCACTGCTTTATTTTAAATTGTACATCAGCTTGACAGCCCACTGAGCAGAGAGGTGAGATACTGATATTCTGAATGAGCGAGTGAATGAATAAATGAATGAAGCTGCACAGTGATACTAGAAACAGATTGAGTTGTGCAAGGAAAGAGATAAAAAGAATGAAGGCTGTAGCTATGCCAGGACTGTGCAGCCTACAGCTCTAGGGACACATGCTGTTCTTAGCTTCATCTGAGCTGACTTTCATCCTAATTTCAAAGGACCTTTCTACAAGTCTGCCCCTTTCCCAGCAGCCTATTACATGGGGATGAAAAGGGAGAAAGAGAGAAGAGAAAACAAAGTAGCAGAGAGAGATAAAATAATGTCCTCACCTACTTATGAGGTAACAGCGTAGTGCGTTTGCATGCTCTGTCATTCATTGCACAACCATCTCTGTGGCAGCCAGCAGCTTCCTCAGCTTCCCACATGTGAAGCAAAGCCCATGAAAGATGTCATAAGGTAACTACTCCCACAGGGCTTTTTCAGACCAGGAAATGTGGGCAGCCAGGGATGCCTCAGAATGATGAAGAGATGTGTAACAGAAAGAAAACACAAAGGCAGCACCCTCAGCCACCTTGCAAAGCTATGTTATGCTCAAAAATATCGCCGGAAGAAGTTCTGAAGCATCCTTTAAATGGAAGCAGAAAATGGAAGACCTTTTTCTTGGGGAAATAAAACTGTTGGGAAAATGGAGGTTGAATTATGGGACATAATACAACATGCCCTCCCTCGTATTTACTATAGAGCGCATACTACGGGAGGCAGCTGTGTTATAAGCATCTTCTGCACTAGAGACAAAATCTATCTATAATAACCCCTCAAAATGGTAGCATTTCAAAGGCCCTGGGGAACATGCTGAACTCTGAAGAATGACAGTTTAGTGCTGAGCCAATTTTTCTCAACAGACATTTTTCTTAAAAATATTCTGAGACTTTTTTGTACATCCTCAGAAAAAGAAGGTCACTTTTCAGAGGTTTCGGCACCATTTTTGGTGGGTGCCTTCCTGGTACCACCACCACCACCGTCAAAACGTCATAGAATAACGCAAGATGGAGGAGACGGTGGAGGAAGCAAAATGGTGGCGAAGCTGAAAACAAAGTTGCTTTCTTGCTATTACTAGGGCCGTGACCAAACACGCAAACAAACAACAAATAAACAAAACAAAACAAAAAGCACCAAACAAACCCACAAATCTTTTGGTGGTGAAAAGAACAAAGCTGCACAAGCACGGTTAATAGTAAACCCCATCTCTGAGAAAGGTTGTGGAATTTCTCCTTCTCTTTGAGAGACTTGGTGAAATTATCCCTCTTCCCATTTCCCTTTCCAAAATTAGCGCAGAGAATTTTAAGAATCCGTTTACTCTCTGTTCTTAATGTGTGGCCCAAAACAAATTACTTGTAATAATTATTTTTGCCAAATGATAAATTACATTACATTATAGCTGTATGTTAATGAGGAAAATACCTTCAATAATTTTGCGGTTACTTTTATTGTTATGGGGTGTGTGGGCTCACTAAAAGATGAAGAGGGGATTTCACATAGTCCAACGGTTGGCTCAAGTTATGCCTGATGCTGCTGCCTTCATTAGAACTCGATCGTCTATAACAGGCTGCCCAATTTGCTCTGTGTGCCGAACTTCTAGTCTACTATGTGGATGGGTAGGAGAGTATATTTGGTACTGAAGGCCTATGGCTTGTAGTGTTTGGATTTAAAAAAATAATAACTTGAAGGGAACTGCTATCATTGCATCTGAGAATAGGGAGTGAATAGTTGCTTTTCAAAACCTATAACTGTAATGGCAACTGATAAATTCTTGAGTTTGAAATAATAACTGCAAATACATAGTGTTTAAAAGGTAACTAACTCACCAAGCCGGAATGGCCTGTAACATACTGGTGTGTCAGTAGTGTATCACAGTGGCCTATGAACCCACCAAATTTGATTCATTGTTCTCAGAATTAAAACCATTAAAAAACACACAAATGGAAAAAAACTTTGTTAGAAAAATCATTGAGCTTTTGTGAAGAAAGGGGAACTGAATAAAACCTGAATGCTACAAATATTCAACTGGAAAAGCAGTGGAGAAAACATGCGAAAGAAAGCCAGGCTATAATTGTATTAATAACATCCAATATATGCTAGCACTTTCACTTCCAATTTTATAAATCTTTATAACTATATATAAATCAAAGGGTTCTCAGTTTGTAAGAGGATTATACAGTTAATACTCAATTTCCTTCTAAAATAACATTACTGCTAGCTTCAATTCCATGGCATAAAAATCCTCTTTCTCCTTAATATTTATACTCGATAACATAATATTTAGCAGTTTTTACATATAATGCGCAATACAGTGACAGATGGATGCAAGGCCACAGATTTCACCTTTGCGAAACATGACAGTGGCCAAATCCTCTTGTGTAGCTGTGCAAATGGTGTATCTTTTGAAGGCAAATTGCCCCAAGTTAAGAAGCTACCCTAGACATTACTAGCAACATGCTGAATCATGCAACTCAGTACGCAACAGATAATGTCTGCAGCGATTTGTTAACTTGAGGCAATTTGCCCTCAAAAGTCATGTCATTTGCACTACACCAGCATAACTAAGTAGGACGGGAGAGTGAATGAAAGAGATGATAGGAGTGTAAGCTCACACAAATTCTAGCCATAAAATGGCTTTCTTTCTACCTGAAAGGAACTAGTGGGCTATGGGACAGACTGTACGGCTCACAGTTCTCTATTCGAACACATCTGTTGCCTGAAGTGACTGCCTCATTCTGCCTAATGGGAGCCCCAGTCCTCTCTGAAGAGTTTCTGAAACCTAAAGTTCCCTTTAGTTTCAGCTTGAAAGCCCAAGTCTGCAATTATGTGTTTAAAGGAATTTAGGAACATTTCCACCCACGCTGGTGAATCTAGTGAAGGAACAAAGAAGGCTTTAGGTAGTGATGACTAGATAGTAATGCTTGGCTGGTCTGACACACGTAATTTAATTGTGTGAGACTGATTTCCCTGAGTGAAGATGAAACACGCCCTCTGTAATTATAAAAATAACTAAAATGATTATGTCATAAAAGGAGTGATGTTATGCCTCCTTAAGTTATAATGATCATATAACTTAGCTTTCCCTTAGTTATTGCAAAAAGGAATTAATTGCAAGTATGAATGAGGTTACAAGTGACAATGGCTGTCAGCACAGTGAAAGAGCCATCAGTTTCTCCTAACCCAAACTAGCATGAGACCAAGATGCAAAATGTGTGTGTGTGTGTGTGTGTGTGTGTGTGAATTTCTATTGTAACCTCCACAATTTACATAAAGTACTGTATCTTTCACACATATCTCCTGTATCTGAGCAAAACTGCTTTTTTCCCCTTTGTGAAGCTAAGGAAATCCAACAAAAACAACACAGCAGTTTTATTACTCTATGCAATTAAGCAACATTCTTTTCAGTTGTGCATTTTGCAGATGCACAAATACAGGTGCAAAACTTCTGGAAATGTGCAGAATCTCTCTGAAATGTTTTATACTGCAATAACCAAATCTTTCCCCTGTTGTCTTATGATAAACCAAGTCAAGCTTTCTTTCCCTTGTTGTTGTTGTTACACGCCATCAAATTGCCTCCAACGTATGGTGATCCTATGAATGAGTGATCTCCCAAATCTCCTGTCATTACGAGCCCTGCTCAGCTCTTGCAATCTCAAGGCTGTCACTTACTTTATGGAGTCAGCTCATCTCATATTTGGTCTTCCACTTCCCTTGTTGCCTTCAACTTTTCCTAGCATTATTGTCTTTTCCAGCATATGTTGTCTTCTCATGGTGTACCCAAAGTACAACAGCCTCAGTTTTGTAATTTTTGCTTCTAGGGAACTTCCATCTTGATTTAATCTAGAACTTAATTGCTCATTTTTCTGGTGGTCTCTGCAAAGCTCTCCTTCAGAACCATATTTCAAATGAGTCATTTCCCCCTCCCCCAAAACCTTTCTTCATTATCCAACTTTCACATCCATACATAGTAATCGGGAATACAGTACTGTAGATGGTCTGGCCTTGGTCTTCAATGGCACATTCTTATACTTGATGACATGTTCTACTGCAAGTATTTTGTTATTTGTAATGAATTAATCCCAAACTCTGAGAAAGTGTTATAATCTTCTGCCTCCACTAGAACCATTATGTACTGAACAGAATGAGCATCCCCATTGCAAATTCATTTTCACTGGTATGATCATCCTATGGATTTAAATGAGGGCAACTTTGACATCTGTTTGCTTAGGACAGCATCTTATTAAGATATGTACATTACATTGTCTTTGGTCTGAATCTCTGTTCCAGGGAACAAAAGAAATGCTGCTTGCTTAGAAGAAAGATCATTGTTGGCTGCTGCCTGCAAGGAAGGGTTTGCTCAACCAAACTCTGCATAATTTTCAGGAGCTGCTCACGGTGTTATTTTGAAGTGGTTGCCTTACTGAAATGAACTGATGCAGCCCTTGTTATTTGTTTACTCCCAAACATGAAAACCTCAGGACTAGGATCCTAGGGATCTGTTGAAACAATGATGCTAACTCTTGAGCTAAGACAGTGTTGCCTTTACTGCAAACTTTGCTTTCCTCCTGACGTGATCTGCCTTTTAATCTGCCATCTGGTCCTATAGCAGCCTCATTTTTTTCTGTTCCCTTTCAGGAATTCAGCATGTTGACTTCAGTGTTCCATATGGAGCCTTCAAATGATGAAACTTACCATTGGCAATCAGTCTCTAAAATGATACATTACATTATTCTGTCTTCTGGGGATTTTACACATCATTTGTCAAAAATCTTAATAGGCATGTTTGGTTTCCTTTCTGAAGCAAAGTGGGATGCAGAGGAAGAAATTGCCATGAAATAGCCATGGCATCCTGCTACCTTACTCTAACTTCTTCAGGGCTGAATCATTTCAAACACAAGACTCTGGCTTAAGTGTAGAGTTTGGGAATATTATTTTTGGGATCCCAACACCAAGAATCCCCCAGTCAGTGTTTTTCAAAATCTACCTAAGATGCACTTAAATTTAAGGTTCAGTCACTTACACCCCTGGTGTATGGCTAAAGCTCTAACATATGGTAAGAAATAATCTTTGAGCTGCTTTTTGGTGGTGGTATTCCATTCCGTGTGTCAGGGAAGGCTTGCCCCAGTTCTCTCGCTGGGGGTCACAAAACAGAACACAGAGTGAATCTTAGTAATACGACACTAAACTATGTTGCTTTAGAAAGCAGGATAATCACTGGCACACACATTATATATGAGTATAGTGAGCCTCATCAAATAATAAAAGTTTACTCTTTTGTAGCTTCATATGGAAAGTTCTAAAGGAACAACTAAGCATGTGCAGGAATGCATGCAATAAAAACCAACTACTGAAAAGCAACTCCAACAAAGACAGCTTTCTCTGATATGTTGTTCAGATTAAGTGATGATCAGTAACTGTTTTATCTGTTATAACACATCTGTTTGACCTGACTCGGTGACTACAAGCTTTCCGGATCTGCTCTGATGCCCAATTATGGACACTTCTGTATCCCACATTCTCTCCCTTCCTGCTCTCCATATACTCTTCCACATTCTTGTGACGTTTGCCCCTTTGTGGCCCCTGTTTGTCTCTCCAACACAGAGAGCTCACAAAGGCAAACCAAAAACAAACACCTTTTCACACGCTGCCACCAGTTGATCACTAAATCAACGTACTTTGCTTAAGAAAGATGAAGGTCCATTCATCACTGTCTTTTAAATAAAACAGGTTTATTGATTACAGATGTTTCTATAATAATTCATAAGTATCTTCTTCAGGTTTATCAAGCATCAATAGGTTACTATTCACTCTTCTGACTAATCACACCTCAGATCTCCCAACTCTCTCTCTCTCTCTCTCTCTCTCTCTCTCTCTCTCTCTCTCTCTCTCTCTCTCTCTCTCTCTCGCTCTCGCTCTCTCTAACTCTGACTGAACTCTCTTGACTGACTCTTCACTCCCAGGCTCCGCCTTTTAACCTCTCACTTGGCTCCGCCTCTCAACAACATTAGCATACAACATGAATAATACATGACTATTTTGCATAACAAGGGTGAACGCCACAATTCTCTCTCTTCTTCCTCACATGCATCCATGGACAGTATGGACATGAGGCAAGCATATGATGTTGGTAATGCAGCAACATGCATAGGGCTTTCACTCACAGCCAGTTCTGGAAGATTGCCATTTGGGTGAGAGAGATTCACATGAGAAGTGCCTCCATTAGCTACAAAAGCCCTTAGCCAGTGGATGAAACTGTGAGACAGACAAGTGTTTCCCATTTAGCTGCATGAGAAGGGGTTTGAGGTAAATGTTCAATGCATGAGCAAACAGTCATTTGACCAGAACATATTTATGGTTGTGACTAGCTCAAGGTAGTTGCTCTTGTTACAGAGTTACTCATAAATATAATTACTCAACAGATCAATAACAAATATATTACATGGAGAAAAGACATTATGTACTGGATGGCCATCTGTCAGGAGTGCTTTGATGGAGTTCCTGCATGGCAGGGGGTTGGACTCGATGGCCCCTGTGGTCTCTTCCAACTCTGTGATTCTATGATTCTACCCCTACAATGGACTTAACCTTTCACCACCATCAGTACATACCATTCATTTCCACTGTACTAACAGCAAGATAAGCTGATTTTTGTAAAGATCCGCACAATATCTATCCTTAATGCAATGTGTTGCTCTTTTCAGCCTCCTTCAAATAAAGTCACATTTACAACCTCTGCATGTTTTCATCACTAGGCTCAGAACAAAAAAGCACAGAGTTTACAAAGCAGACTGTTTTACTTAAATGTCACACAACATAAATTTCTTTCAAGCTTCATTTGAAGCATTTAAACGCACAGATATTTGTCTCAGATAATAACTTTAATAATCTTCCTCATGTCTTTTCTTATCAAGCATAATTACACCCCATATTTTGCCAGTATTTGTGCTTAGGCCACTGATATGTTACATGCAAGAGCAAGCTTCAAAGCCAGCTTTGTCAAAGAGCTGTAGAAGCAAAATATAAAATTCCCATTCATTTTGATACCAGTCTTAAGACATGAATGATGCTGTCTGTATTTAACTTAAGGCTTCATATGCTTGCAGTTACGTAGTCAAAGTGAAATGATTTATGCACAAAGGACTTTGGGTAGCCCAAAATGTGCAGAAGTAAAGACTTCTGGGAAGGAACCTAATCTGCCTCCCATCCCAATGAGGAAAAATGGACAGGAAGGAGAGTGGAATAGAGTTGCTGAAAAAGAAAGACAGAAGAAGACATACAAGCATATACAAAGGGCAGAGGGAACATCTCTTGTCTTTTTGTTTGGATAAGTTCTTGATTTGAATTGGGAGCTGATTTTAAATGCCCCTAAAATGGGAGGGAGAGCTATCTTCTTTAATGAATGGAAAGAAATGTTATGATCTGAAAACATGAAAAGAGTTAAATGAATGATGAGGATGTGGGGATGTATGTATGCCCACACCTAGAGGTCCTTCCAATCTCTGTGAGAGTAGAGTGAACTTTTACCCCTCACCTGCCCTGAAAAGGAGGACACGAAGTCTGTGGTGGTGGTGGAGGCAATTTTGAAGACCACACACATCAAGGTATTTACAAGGAAGATGGCTGCGGCAGCAGTGTCCACTGGATCATGGCAGAAGCACCAAGAAGGGCAGAAGGGAAGGCCTTCTAACCCAGAACAGGAGGTGGTAGCTGTAGGAACAGGCCTTTGTCCTGCAACTGCTGGAAGTTAACTCTTTACTCTGGCACAAAGTGTTGGCAGCTCTCCAGAGATACAAGAACCTTACAAGGGCAGGTCCAGAGACAGGACAGAGGATTTGCTACTCCTGGTGTCCTTCTGCCCAAGATGGTTGCTTCAGTGAGGCTAATGGGAGGGTCATCTCTAACAAGAGTCTACAAGTGCTTATGATTTTAATGAACACATATGCTAACCTATTGAGCTGCAAGGTCCAGAGAGTTAGTAATTTTGTTTTTTAACATCAAACTGTGTTTGTACTGGAGAAACAAGCCAAACACACTGCCCTGACCTCATATAGCTGTTTCCTTCCACCTTGCTTCAGCCAGAGGAGTGAGCCAGGCTGGGCCTGAGCTTGAAATAAGTCTTTTTGAGCTACTTGACAAGAGCAGTTTATGGACCCCAAGAACAGCTGCATGGCATGAGGTAAGGAGCAGAGAAGCTGTTGATGCTACTATGACATTCTGGGAGGTGTCTTCCAAAAAAAGTAACATTTCCAAGTGCTTAGCTGTGTGGAAACAACTGAAAGCAGCTGCATGGCATGCAGGAGAACAGGTAAGTGGCCAGGTGCTGGGCAGAAATGCATATTTCCAGGTTATGAATCTTACTCTCAGCAAATATATCTCCATCAGATTTTTTTCCCCTGAGAAATCTCACAGGAAATCCCTTGGGATTCCTTAGATGTTTCCTGGTAATTTTTCCTCCAGGAAGGAGTACTTGGCTGTGCGGTTACTAAACTTTCCTTCACAGAATAACAACAATCCAGTACAGAGTTCACAAGAAGGAGCCAAAAATCAAACAAGCTGCAGAGAATTATTATCATTCCTATATAGAATGATATCTTCCCAGCACAAGATTTACCAAAAAGGGAATCCAGCTGCATAGGATTTGGCAGTTTCCTAGACAAAACAACAGTCAAGGAAGAGAAAGATAAATGAGACCAGGCTCCTGTTTTCATGGGAAGCCAGGGAATTCCACTGGTGTAGGTTGTCAGGGTGTCTTTGTATGGCAAGATGTGGAAAACTGTTGAAAATTAGAAATGTTCTGAATAGTCATCACATCCCTACATTAACTGCAGCCATATTGTATAGGAAGCTGACAATAAACATACGTAATTTGGTCTCTTTTCAAGGATGCATTATAGCCTCTTATTAATTCACAGAATACTCACATATTCATACTACATGTACAAACATATACTATTAGAAATATTGGGCAGGGAAAAGGGCTGTAAACCTCTCATTTTTCTTTCTAAATAATGTTTTTTGTGTACTGTAATTGAGTTAATCTGGCCTGCCCTCCAGATTCCTTACAGCCTTCTCGAATCTGTATTCATTCCTATCACAGAACTGAAATAAATGATTCATTATGGAAATGGTTTTCCCCAGCTAGAAATACTATTTACAATGTTTCATTATTACTCTGCCATTAGGAAGCATCATGCACACACTCAGGACAAAACCTGTTACAGTAAAAGGTTAGTGAAGGGAACTATGCATGCTTTTTTTTTGAATGCTTTGCTATTTAATAGACTTCTTGGTCATTCTTCTTCTTCTTATAAGCTTTGGAGGTACAGTCATCAGCTTCAGGCTTGAGCTAGCTGAAAAATTCCTCTGTGATCACCCTCATTTGAGCCCACTCTGATGAATAAGTGAGCATAGCAATAAAAAGCAACATAGGTTTTGGGTGTTTTTTTTTGCTCATGTGGTATCACATGGAGAAGGAAGAAACACAGAGGAGGTGCAATGATAAGATAATAATGGGTTTGTGATTGTTTATAGCAAGAGATTTGTAATGTGTATGCAGGAAAAGGGCAAGATTTTTGTCATAAACACAAAGGGATCGCTGTAACTACTTTCAGTTTGCATGATAATAGTCATCTCCGTGTTCTGAAAAGAGAAATTCTATTGTAATTGTGAAAAATCCAAAATGAATGCCTAGTAGATTTATAATAAGGCTGGGCCAAACTTTCAGTTAATTTGAAGCTTAGTCAGAAATGGGAGGGAGAGACATAGCTCAAAATGCCCCTTAAAATGTAGCAAAGTTGTAGTTGCCAAGAATGAAAGCTGCAAGGAACTCTGGTGAGTACCTCCTACTTAGTCATCCATTTAGGGTAGGTAGTTCAGAGAATTAAAAAATATATATCTGCATGCCTTACTGAAGAGAGAGGGAGAGGGGAGAGGACACTGAAATGAAGGATGAGCATGAACCAAATGCTTCATAAGAGGAATGCCCTTTCTCTAATCTCGTATGCCAAATGAGTTTTGCTGCATTGATTTCTACTTACATGTCAAAGTCAAATGTATGACACTCAAACAAAGTCATCACTGTACTAAAAGATTTATAAGATTTCTTGATAATTTGAGTCTGTGGTGGTCTGTCACAGATGGCATATTTCCCTGATAAGGTTAATTTCAGTGTGAGATCAGATAACCATGTCAATCATATCAAAGTTCATTTGGGTATCAAGGTATAAGTTGTTTCATTGTTTACATACTTCATGTCTCTTCAGAGGATGAGAATAAGTCACTCATGGAGGAGTAAGCCTTTCTCTAGACATCCTTGTTATATTCATTCTACTTTTCCCAGATATAAAATTGATTCTAAGCAACATCAGCTTGCCTATTTCTACAAGCTTTATTTTTCTAATTGCTTCTGTCTTCTATATGCATAATAATAATTCACAATTATTAAAAATATGTAACTTGGAAGTTACAGCCCCATTACTTTAGTGTCTCAGAAATCAGTTTTACAGCTGTGAAACAAGTTGTAGGTGCAAATCAAAATTCACACGTGGAAAGCTGAAAATTAGAAATACTTGAAAGTATATAAAGGCAAATCTGAAGCTACAGGCAAAATACTTAAGTAAAAAATGCAGGAGCATAAAAGTATAGTAGACATGCACTTTCAGAATCAAAACGATCAGGAAGAAAGTTTTAATTACAATCTAAAAACACAGGAGTTTACAGCCTTGAAACGCATAATCAGAGATTACAAAAAAGCAGAGAGTACACTTCTACGATAAAGATTATATTACCAAAAAATGTTAGCATTAAGCATTATAGCTTTGTACAATTCTTTAGCCATTAGCATATCCAGACACACATGGAAAATATTAGGTTTTCTTACTGAAGCCATTTGCAAATTTAAATCTATGGAGGGGAACCTATGATCTCTTTATCTGTTCTGCCTCTGTGCTGCTGTGTCTTGCTTCTTAGCTTCATGCTCCTTGCTAACAGTTTCACTGTGTATATGTATACTTTTCTCAGTGTTTTGATTCATTAAGATAAACAAGTAAATATCCATAGCTGGCAGCTACCAAGGTGGTTAAAATGGAAATTCCAATAGAACTGGCCTATAGTACAGAAAATGTTGACAAGATTGTTTTGTAAATAAGACGACTAGTTTTGCCATTGAAGCAAGGTTACCGTATTTTTCTAAAGGCTTTGCTGTAGTAGAGAAACATATGCTTTTTCTATGTCTTCTGCCAGGACTGAAAACCCTATTAGATTACAGTGTACAGTCTTGTGGAGCCAATAGCCTTTCACCTGTATTTTGCCAATCGGGTGAAATTAGCTGTATGCTCTAAAGTAATGTCTAAAGACATGCAGAACACTGCTGTTCAAAGCTCCATTTCATGTCACATCTCACATGTCTGGAGTTATAACTGCTCTACCCCTCCAAATTTAATCATTTTAACACTTTATTTATACAAATTTTCAAACTTTGGCATATATTCCACCCCACAGGACAGCTAGCTGTTGGTAACTAAACACTTAACAATCCTTTCAAAATGTCTTATAGTGTAATAGAGCCAACACAGAAGGAATAAAGGGCCATGGATGTAAAATCAGAATAAAAGAATTCTTATTTTGGCAACATTCATTTTAAAAATCACCACTGGAGCGGTCAGTTTTGGAATCTACTCAGGGAGAGAGAAGCACAGGAGCATTTGGTACCAGTCAGGCAAATGCAGAAACTCCAACTGCTGGTCCCCCTTCCCTCTATGCAGTTTACGTCGAACTGAAGTAGCTGCAAAATGCACACAGTGTCCTTAACTATAGCAAGCTGCATCCGAAGGGGGGGGGGGGGAGAACAGAAGACAATGCCAAAGCTTATCCTCAGCAGGAGTCATGCCTCTGCTCCCCCAACAGCACATCCATCCTCAGTTGTTCTTCCAACCCTATTCTGACATTTTCTGGAACAGGTAACTAATAATACTTGGGTGCTGTCGAGTCTGATTCATGGAGATCCTTTCCAGGATTTTCTAGATATTTCATTTTAGTAAGTATAGCAGCACTGGGCGGATTGTTTACATCTTTGTGATTAATCAGACTGACCTGTCTCTGTGTGAGTGTTACATACACATCTGCATACACTCTTAGCTTCACAAAAGGGAAATGGTACTAGTTTTGTGCAGAAACAAAAATTTTGTGAAAATTATAGTTTGCACAAATTGTGAAAAATAAGGGGGAAAACAACATCTGGTGCCTTAGACTCATGCCAGATATTGAAATCTCTCAAGGGGGCTACAGAAGACCCTGTTTTGCTATGCTGAGAGGGCCAGTCTCAGCTATAATCTCAGCAACAGTGACATTTCTTCACATCTATACCTGCAGATGTGCCACCCTCCACTATCTCATGATGTGACATGTGTAATTGCTGAACAGGATGTTAAAGTCATCTAACTGGATAGAAGAGTTTGCACATGCTAGGACATTCAAGGCAGTGCTGGATTTACATGAAAACAAAATAAAGCACCATTTGGGACCTCAAATTATGACAGTCTTTAAATAGCAAAACAAAGATCCAAAACATTTATTCACTTTCAAGCTTTATACAAAGATATGAAGCCTCTTACACTTGACATAGTGTAGGATGTCTTAATCCAGCTCTAGCTGAGGGAAGAACCACAGAGGTAAAAGGAATATCACAGCTCTTCCTTGAAGTACGTGCAAATGATGCTTGGACTAGATAGCTAAATGGAGGATCATGCTATCAATGGTTACTAGGGATGCTTGAGTCATTCAGTTCTCAGCTCAATGTAAACTTAAAATTGGCACTTCCTGAGACTAAACATAAGCTGGAGCACAGCTCGTCCTTGAAATTTCTGAAGTTTGTAATTCAGACCCTGCCTCCATTTTCCAACATGCTCTCATTAAAAAAAATATGTGTAGAAGTGTATATGAGGTGGGGGTGGAGACAATACACACAAAATGTGTAATTTGGGGAAAAAACTTTGCAAAATGCTTTATTAATTGGAGAATCAATGAAAAACACTCATGCCTTCTAAAATCATGAACAACAAAAATTCACAATCCAGGTCAGAACAGGGATGGAATAGAAATAACATCTAAGCCAATTTGAGCTTGGTGGAATAACCATCCCTAATTGTTGCTAGTTATGACAGCTAAACATGGAATGCCTGTTTTCTGAGTTAGAATATCACTTTTATCAAATACTGTTGTCAGATAACACAGACTGCTATTGTTATCATGCCCAGTATGTGAAGTCCAGATTTGGCCAGCCACTATTAGGGACAATACGATGAAAATGGTAGATTATTGTCCTCTTCCAGCAGGACCGCTGATTTGTCATTACATAGTCATAATATCCAATTCTGTATTTACTGGGATTCAGCTCCAGCAAAACAGGCTACAAACTCACTCAGGAAGAGCTCTTCATAACAGTTTTTTTTAAGAAGCACCCTCAATGAAGGACACCAAATGACTTACTTATTATTTCCTTCTGAGGAAATCAATGTATTTCTTCTCTCTTTCTCTCTGTGTAACTAAAAGGCAACAAACTTCTATCCCACTGCTCATTGACAGATAAGTTGGGTGTGTTTCAAAATCATCCCTGCATCACTGAGAGGTTTACTGGAATGTTTTATTTATCTGTAAGTGGAACATGGTCCCTGTGGACCTGCAGAGAAAAGGTAATCAATGTTCCCATGTCCCCTAACAAAATTTAGTAGACCATTTTTAAAAACAAATACTTTAAATCAGAGACTAAGCAGCAAAAAGTAATAATTGATTAGAACTCATAAATATCTGTCTACTGCGGATAGGCTTA
This sequence comes from Intellagama lesueurii, assembly GCA_037013535.1. NCBI lineage: Eukaryota > Metazoa > Chordata > Lepidosauria > Squamata > Agamidae > Intellagama > Intellagama lesueurii. The sequence continues at coordinate 232,626,752 of JBAJHW010000001.1, forward strand.
CAGAACTCATTTTCCCGCTCTGCATACATATCTATTATCTGTATATCTATATTTATATCTAGGTATCAGCTGAGAAACTGAAGTGCTATTTTGAAAAACTAAGTAGGACTCCTCTACCGCTACCCTCAAATTAAGCTGGCAGTCCACATTATCCACTTTCGAATCTGTACTATATAATTAGCAACTGTAGCACAATAAGCCAATAACTCTGAACAGCCTCTCTTTTGGTGAAGTGAGGGAGCAGAGCTAATCAGCTCAGTGACATTTTAGTTCCATCTTTATATCTAATCCCATTATGGACCTTCGGAAATGATTCTCAATGAACTATTGTGTAAAAAAAAAAAAATCTCAGCCATGGGTGACATTTTTATAGGACTAACTATGCTCGACTGAAGTGCCACAGATATTTCTTGTTTAGAGATTTGGTCACTCCACCCCCATCCTCACTGAAAGGATTTTTCTAGTTTAAATTCGCAGAATACATTTTAGCTGTAGTTAGCTTAAATGCATGAATAGATCTTACATGCAGCATTTGAATACATGACATCTGGGCCAGCCCCATCATCAGGTAGAGCAAGGTGGTTGTTTTAGGCAACAGATATGGTGGCAAACTGCCAGTTATTTATCTGATGATTTCTGTATTTTCACAGACATGGACGTGCTTGTCAGATTTTCTGCCCCTTGTACCAAAACAACTTGCCTGGACTTTATCAGGACTTTATCATGGTGGCTGATGTCAATACTTAGACTCAGTCTTGTGAAGCTGAGTTCATTCATTAAGACTAAGACTATGCTTTTTCTGCTTTGAACTTCTAGATGCACAATTGACTGACCATGGTTTATATCTGGTTGTTTACTCTTTTTTTGCAGCTGTTGCTACTGTGGTGAAAAAGAGGGGGCAAGGGGGTTCCTCACTCCATCATTCTACAGTGAGCCACAAGCCATGGCCATATTGGGCCATGAAGAGCCAAAACTATCTGCTTAGCCCTAAAACTAATTTTTCTCTATCCTTATAACATAGCAGTCTCTTGTATTTGTCAGCCATTTGTAAACTCACACATAACCTGGAAGTAGGATAAGAATGAATTGCAACTTACAAACCAGATTCACAAGCCTGGTTTGCAAATCTGAAAGATGTGGATACTTGTGATCCACATTTTTTGATGTTTATTTTAACTGAACAATCTTGTTTTACCACAGGTTGGAGTTCATGCATAGGTTCCCAAACTTTTTTGCCCCATAGACCACTTGCTGACTTATTTGTTTTCTGTAGACCCCCTGCCCCCTGCAAAGCTTTGATACAAGTCTAAACTTGCACTCCCAATTTTTTTTCTCTCTGACGTGGACCCCCTGCAACTCGAAATCGACCCCTGGGGGTCCATATAGACCACTTTGGGAACCTATGCGACAATTATGTGCTCCATTTTGTCTCCTTCCTCTCTGGTAGGCCATGTGATGGGACTGGAACACCACCTTCTACTTAATATATATATATACATTTCAGTCAATTTTTTTAGTTCTAAATGCATCAAAACAACTCAGTTGAGAAAGTAACAAATAACAGACAATTCAGAAAACATTTACTGAAAAAAGGTAACATCAACAATGACAAGTTGTACAGAGAGGTTATGCTCTTGACATAAATACAGTATATGGTCAAAATCAGTCGATGACACCTTTCCATGGAGATCCATGATAAGCTGGAGAATATATACATGCCCATGTTGTTTTGTTTGAACATTGGTTTGTCAAGCCAATTTCAAACCATGGCTTATGAGCTTGAGTTGTTTGGATAAACCATAGTTTAAGAACCTTGTTAAGACTACACTCAGCTGTATTAGGGGAGGCACAGGCTTATGCATGTAATACTAAAGAGTCATTTAAAATTATACCCAAGAAAGGTTGGGTATAATTTTATACCCAAATATGGTTATTTAAATAACAATCCATGCTTCCATGTTATGTCTCAGTCCAACTCCTAAAAAGTGCCAGAGCATGTGTACCTCACCATGGACATATCACCACCATCATCATAGAACTCCAGAGCTGGAAGGGACCTTATAGATCACTGAGTCTAGCTCCTGTCAAGGAATCACAGTGGGGAACTGAACTCCCAACTTCTGGCTCTGCAGCCAGATACCTAAACCACTGAGCTATTCAGAAGTTCATTAGAAATAGTCTTACCTAAAGAATTAGCAATAAATATTTTGTGAAAAGAAGGTAGTATTTCCAGCCAAATTTGACACTCAGTAACATTTGTTGCTTCCCTTCTCTAATTAAGCAATGGTTTTCACAGAATTTAGGTCTAATTCACATAGTTAGTTATAGATTCCCTACAGTCATTTTGCATTTTTGCATGCCTTTCTTTTGGACACATAGAAAAGCCAGCGGCCCCATGGAAGAAGCATTGTGTGAACTGGAAGTGCGCACACACAGTAGTACCTGCAATCCCTGCAACTGATGGAATTCTCCTTGGTTCTTCTTGGTCCTCCTTGATCAAGAATCCTGGCAATTTCATCTACTAGTGTGCATGTACTGTTCCTGTTCACATAACACATCATGAACTGAAGAGAGGCATCCATGAGACCAAAGTGAATTTCCAGGAGCCAGCCTTTGAATCTACATTGTAGATCACAGTATTTGCTCTGCTAGGAGTAAGAAGGGAGGATAAAAGACACACATCCAAATGCATACGATAACTCTAGCATCTAAACATTCAAACTCTAATCCTAACCCTGGTCTTGTGATAGCCTAAGCATTACCCTCACCCCAAATCCAACTTTTAAACCAAATTAAGCCAAACGGTGTAATAAGAAAACCTGAATTCTAAATCTTAAACAGTTTGCCTTGCCCTTTATATTTATATGGTTATTTACAGTCATACTTGCTGAACACTGCTTTGGCATCTACAAGAATGAAGGGTGAATTATATTCCCTCAACAAAGAATACAAATAAAGCGGATTCCTGGCTATTTGCAAAGAGCTGTGCTGAGCACTGTTCACCTGTACAGTGGAAATGCTTACTTATAAAGCAGAAACAATCTGCTTGATCATTCCGAATGAGAAGCAAAACAAGAAAGAATCTATTAACATGGTTAGTCCTGGAATTTATCCCATTGGCAAAGTTTCGGTGGGTCTGGGACTCCACAGTAACTACCCACCCACTCAATGAAGAAGACATTCCATTCCTGCTTCCACCTCCATTCTGGCAGTGACCTGGGCATGTTGCCTCATACTCCCACCAGCATCAGAACAAAGTCCTAATGTTCCTGCCGCATGCATTGGGTGTGTGCCAGAGATGGGTACAGGCAAAAGACAGATGCCATAACATAATAGCTGGTCTCTTACATGTATATGTCACATACACTTCTGTAGGTATTTAAGCATCTGAACTTCCTTTATTGTCATAAGAAATGTTTCTGCTAAAACTGCAAGCTAGTTTAAACAAAGGCAGTTCAAATAAAGACACCTGAAGATTTGGGGATGGGATAAGATGGTACAGTGCCTTTCAAAAAATTCCTGTAACCCGTGCCACTCAAATGATGTCAAAGATAAATATGAACAGCTGCTGCCAGAGCTGGCAGAAATTTGAGAAACTAAATTGTCATAATCTGTAACCCACAGGGTGTTACATCCAAGGATTCTGAGGAGATTTGGAATGAAATAGACAAAGTAAAAGCAAAACGTGTTAATCACCAACAGTACAGAGAGCTGAAAGTTGCCATTTTGAGGAGAGGTAAGCCAAAGAAAACACTAGAAATACGGACCAATACATTTGTCAGGAAGAAATGGAGTCAGAACTAGAGTATAAAAGTGAAGTTAGTAGTATTGTATGGTGAGGAGCCTTGCAACACAGTGGTTAAACTGCTGTCCTGCAGCCAAAATTCTGCTCACGACCAGCTGCCTCAAGGTTCACTCAACCCTCCATCAAATAATAAACTAAGGACTTTGTTAGCTGTAAATTTCCACATCCCGCCTGCACTTTCTTCATATCTTTTTTTGTATCATATGGTGTAATGTTGTGTTGTTCCCCCAACATGGAAATTTGTTCCTTTTAAAATACATTTTTCCTAACAACTGCATTTTTACTAATTTGTGGGTTTCTTCTATTGACTAAAGTGTAATGTTGAGTATATTTTTAATTGTACACGTTCTAAGTCTTTCACATTTAAAATGTGCGCACTGCTTTATTTTTCCAAAATGTCCCAGAAACCTAACAACTGTGCGGGTTCTTATAGCAAGAAGAGGCATTCCTTTTCACGAGCCTTGAGTGGTGCAGAAGGGCCATTTGGGTGAGGGAATTCTGAATCAAAGGAGATTTTTCTCCATTCCTAACTAGCTTTTGTCTTTTTTTGTTTGGAAATGGCATTGGATACCGGATACAACATATACCAGCATATCTGACTTGGTCACAGAGGTCCAGTTCTTCTAGAACATTCTGAACACTTTCCCAGGACCAGCAGCTATTCATTACAGCTAGAATGTGCCTTCTGCATTTTTAAACCAATGTCTCATCAGACATCAGCCCCCAGTTTTTTACTTACTACCTGTAGGAGGAAAAAACAGCCAGAAACACAAAGCATTTGAGATTTTTAGTTCTGGAGGAAATATCTTAGGAAACCATGAAAGCTAATTTGCAGCCTCAGCCACTGATGCTCCATCAGTACTGCTTGCCAGAATTGCAACTGCAATTATATATATCCCCTATGGCATCTCATTCCAAGATGCTTTTCTACAATGGTGAGTATTTGATTGGAATAGTATACATGGGCTGAGTATCAACATTTGCAGTGTTGTCTTTTTGTTTTGTTTTTTAATGAAAAGCTCATTTTAATGTTTCAAATTAACATAATCATAGAGGAGCAGCAACCCTGTAGCACAGAGGCGAACATATTGTGAGAGTTTCTAATAGAATTAATGTGGTTTCTAAGGAGAAGAATTTATTTTTAGTAAACAGACTTAATGGAATAGTGTCTGGATTTACAAGTATGATATCTTAAGCTTATCAAAAAATTTCCTTGTCTATCTAAGGCAGAACACAGCCTATTAAATACCTCATTAAATTCATTCCATCCATTACTGAAACATGATTTTCCTGACAAATCAAATTATTATAAATGTTTGCTTTCTCTTTCAAGGGTGGGTAGGTAGTTCATAGTTGTTTAAAAAAATTATTCTATGTTCGTATTAATGGGAAAAGTGCACACCATAGGGAAGACACTGAAATGAAGTATAAGCAGGCCTCAGATGCTTTGTAGAAAGAATACTATTTCTCTAACTTAATGGGTCTCAGATTTTATTGAGCACAGGAGGCATCCTTACAAGTCAACTGGCTTTGGGTTGGGTGGCAGACTGCTAAAAGCTGAATGCACATGAACAAATATGTAGTTTTACCATTTTCATGGGTCCCACAGTTATAAAGATATGGAGGAAAGAGAAAAATGGCACTAAACTTTGCTAGGCCCACCCACAACTCTTTGCAGCCTGAAGTTTGAAAAGCATCTCCTATGCAATACAGATAATACATAAATGGGTGACTTGGAAACCTGTGCAATCAGTAATCATGAGTATAGGGATTCACAACCACCGTGTTGATGCCATTGGAGTGTCAACACAAGTAGCATTTCTGAAACTCCCAGGACATCATGAAAGGAAAGGCACCTTATAAAGACATGTCAAGAATCTGAGCATTCGCAAAGCTTAGGGGCATTTCAGTGAAACAAAATGAGCACAGAACTATATGCACAATTTAAGATGTAAATGGCTAAAATGCATGCCATTGAAGATGTATGTATGCACAAACAGACTTTGACCAATGGAAGGGAAATGCATACATTAGGAAAAATGTATGAAGGAGGGTACACATTAGGGAAAATGCTCTCAAATGCGTACTGATTAGAATTACAGAATAAAAAGGGAAGAAGTGAAATGCAATACCAAACAAAGACAGGAAGAAAATGCAGGTACATACATTTAAAGCTGTGAATGGTGACAATGTATGCCCAGATTCCCAAAACTGAAATGGAGAAACACAATGGAAAACAGACAGTGGGTAAACACAATTAAGATTTAAACTTTTTCAGAATGAAGAGAGATCCTAGCTGAGCCGGTGGAGGGAAGACAATGTCAAGGGTAGAGCCAATGGCATAGTAAATTGATCTCTTAAAGACCTCTTGTAAACCTTTGCAGGAAATAATGATCAACTTCCAACATGGCAATAAATACAGGAAAGACAAATTAACATGCAGAATCAGGTAAGAATAAATCTCAGTGCCAACTCTAATTATATATGATAATTGTAGGCATGCCTACTATGATGTCCTGTTGAGGTTAGTGGGACATAAGCATGGAAAGAGCACTTGCTGAATTCCTTTTTCTCATTGATTTAGGCTATCCCATCGTGATAAGGTATCTCAATGAGGAATTTTAAAACTTTGCAAAATTCCTGGCTTCCAACCAAGAGCAAGAAAAAGAATTATTTTGTCTGCCTTGATATCTCTGCAACAAGCTCACAGTGTTTCTAATATTCTTTTTTAAAAATACAAAACACATACAAAACACAGACAGTACAGAGTGTCTGAGTCATTGTTAACAAAGATGTGAATGTCCCACTGAATCTATCCAGTGCTTCAAATGCTTCAACAAAGCCGAAGCCATTCCAATTTGGGGCAATTCAAGCAATTCACACAGTTGTACAATTCTGTGCAAAACCGTGCAATTTCACAGAGCAGGTGATTTTCATAAAACATTGTTCTTGCCAATTTCAAGGGCCCCACAACATTCCTCAACATCCTGGTTTGCAAGAGGAAGAAGGCTGCATTTCCTCATTCTGCATATGAGAATACAGGATAAACGAGGACTTATGTCTTCTTTAGCAGGACACATTCAGGTCCTTGAAAACAGGATTGCAGCCAGACATATAATTTTAAGTACTTTAAAGCTACTCCCAATGAAATCAGCAGGGCTTACTTCTGAGTAAACATATTTAGCACTGGGATGCTAGCTGACCACCTGCTTCCTAGGCGTGCTTCTCTAATGAGGTTGACAGGTTCTCTACTCTCCTTTTTGAAAATAATAATCTTGTTATTTGTATGTTCCTGTACAGATTTTGACCACAGCAGACTCACCATGGGATGCTGCATTGAAAGGAAAGAGGAAAAGCAACAAGGTATGTAGTGATGAAATCTGCCAGTAATCATCAGTTTACAGAAATATTAAATAAAGGACGGAATTGTCTTTGTAAAATTGAGCCGACATAGTTTGCTGCCATCCATTTCTAGCTCTTTAAACTCCAGTTAAAGCTGCACAGCTTCTAGTTCCTCACACAATCCATCAACTAATGTACCACAGCAGGATCCCATTTTCTACTTCAAAGAAAGTCCTACTGAATTCAATAGGTCTTACCTTTAAGGTAAGTGGATTCACATTTGCAGCTCTGTTTCGTCTTCCTTGTCAAGTCAGAACCAACTAATAGTGACCCTAACAGGGCTTGTGATATATAAGGAGAGGTTTTACCAGTTCCGCTCCCCCAATGAGATTCCATGGCTGAGCGAGGATTCAAAGCCAGGCCTCTTGGGTCCCGGTCCATCACACTCTCCACTGCACCACACTGCATATTCCTCTTCTTGACGACTTCATAATCTCAGCTTTTGCCCTTAACTCACACATGCATGGAAGAATAGTGGGGGGGAAATGTAATTTTCATTAACATTGAGGAGAAATGTTTTCCAGGCAGGGTGCTGGGGCGCATATAGAGGAATAGCTTTTGCCAGATTCCTTCTTTGACCTTTAGTGATAATCATTTTGGTATGTGGTCACCAATTATAGTTTTTGTTTTTTGTTTTTTTACAACACCATATATTTTTGGCATCACCATAAATTAAAATTCAGGGCTGGGAACCAAAGTCTAAAACACATACAGGGCCAACGGTTCCCCTCCCCGGAGCACAGTGTGAAGATGTAAAAGTTTTCTCTACAGCTTTGAGAGGCAGTTTCACCCTGTCCTTATTCTTCTGAACTACCTAATATACAGCTTTTGAGGCAACCTGAACAAAACGATGGGGGTATTTGTATTCATATGCAAATACGAATACCCCCCACAGGTGGAGATAATGAGGGTCCAGACCCCTGGGGCCAGACCATCCACTCACTGTTCCCCTGCTGCTGCAGGCTCCGGGCTCCCTTCCTATCGTTCCGGAGCTCGTGGTGGATTAGCCACTCCTGACAGGAGGCAGGAAGACGAGCCTCCCTGCCAGGTTGAAGAGTGGCTAATCCATCTCTAAGACTATTTCAGAGCAAAGGCCCCTTCTCCCACAGTGAGGCTTTCCCAAGCAACTCAGACCAATCACAGAGCATGAAAACTGAAAATATTCAAATACCCTTACAGTTTACTAGGATGATACAATTTGACTCTTAAAGGAAATTGAGAAAGGGTAGCTACAGAATTAGTCCTTTCTTCAAGCTTCCAAAATGCATTCATAACTGGCCTTTAGTATTTACAGTGAAATCCTAAATAGATGTACTCATGGAGAAGCTCCAACGATTTTAGGTTTAGTAAGTGTGCATAACCCGCAGTCCTACACTCTGTCCGCTATACCACAAGGGCTGATGCCATGAGGTTATGCGTCCCACATGGGGCTTTTTCCTATGAGGAAACATGGACAGCCAACGATAATGCAGGGTGATGGAAAGGCACATGATTAAAAAATACATGGAGAGCCTTCTCAGCCACAGTCATAAAGAAATCTCCAAAACTCTGCAAAAATACATTTTAAATCAATATTCCAGAGGCCTGAGATGGAAAAAGATTTTTCCACGGAAATATAGCTTTGGGGACATTCAGAACTGCACTATTAAGAACATTCTGCTGATAGTTTTTCTTGGGCCTCCGACTGTGTTTTTTTGCCAGACATATGCCCATGCTTTTGGTAGAAGGGCACACATGAGAAACCATGAATATTTCCAGATTTTATCAGGTGGATGTACTCTATTCCAAGTCAGCCACCAGGATGTTTTCCCCTTTTAATGCAGAAAGCCAGTCTTTCCCAACCTTGGTAAACCTCTGGGTTCTTGGACTGCAATTCCCAGAAGCCTTCACCACCAACTGTGCTGCCAGGGTTTTTGGGAGTTGCAGTGCAAGAACACCTGGTTTACCCTGTGGGAAACTTCTGCTTAAAGGTTGTAGCTGCATTCTCTTCCAGTGACGTGCATACACTCCTGGCAGGAAGTGGCAGCTGCCAGCAGGCGGGGTGACCCCTTATTCTGCCCTTTCGCTTAGAGGTAGAGCATAAGATCAAAGGGTTATTTCAGCCAATCCTAGTTACGATTAGGTAACTAGTATCCTATCTGTCTCTCTCACAACATACTATGTAACTCATGCTAAGTCAATAAAAAGAGCTCTCAGGGCATTGCCTTTAGGCTCCGCTGGCTCGGACATCCGTGGTCGACTCCTTTGTTCTTTCTGTAAGGCAATTAGCCTTCCTTTGTTCCGTGATCACCCACATTACCCAAGGTTGGGAACCACTGCCGTAAGCTGTCCCTGTGGATGCTTTAGCATGTCTGGTTTCATGTTGTACACATTCAGAAAACATGTGGGAATGATACAGGTCAGTTGGTGAAGCGGTCTAGACTTTGGGATATTTCAGGTGTGTTCTTCCTTTCCACTCAAGCCAAATAAATTGTAGATATTAGCAGAGTCTTCCTGTGGAAATATGTTTTTCTATCATGTGAAGCAGCCGGAAAATGAAAAGATTTCCATCTAGGGAATGAAGCAGGCTACCGAGTAATAGAAACCTGGCTAGAGTAGAGCCAGAATAGCTGTAAGTGGGGGGAAAAAACTGAAATCATTGCTACCATGGGTGTGGAATGAAGCCAATATATTTGTATATCCTTTCAGGAAACTGTGGAGTGCTTTTTGTTAAAACTGTGCCTTTTGTATGCAATAGTTCTACTAAATTACCTCACCCAACTCCCTTTAAACAGTAACACTGATTTCTGATCTAGTTCTGTCTTATGGGAGGCATTACATTATGGCCAAGTCTAAAAGTCTTTATTTACTTTCAGATGCATTTGTATATTCTTAGCTGCAAACTGTATGTGAGAAGGCAGATTGCACACTAAAAGGGCCAAGTGCTAGGTATGACAGCAGGGAGCAATGTTCAGAGCTAGGAGAAGTTTTTTTTTTTTTTTTTTTTTTGGACTATAACTCCCCCAAACCCTCTAAAATGGTAGCTGTTCCAAGGTCTGTGGAAACAGAGTTCTCCTGGGGTCACAATGTGGGAAAGGGTCCCACAGCATTATCCTGCCATTGCTCAGTAACATGTGGTTTCCACATGTCACTACATTTGTTCTTTAAAACTTGGCAAGCTGTGCATTGACTTGGATGAGGATGTTCTTGGCATGATGAGGAACAGATAACAGGTCACATTCACTGCAACCCTGCAGTTACTTTTCTGGGAACAAGTTCCAGCAAACTTAGTGGAGCTTACTTCTACGTGTCTCTCACACATGATTTGATTTTTGCCTCTCTTTCTTACAATGAATGATACATATTTTTATTTATTGGTCATTGTGAGAAAGAGAGGCAAAAATTAAACCGTGTTTATTTATTGGGATCAAATTCAATAAAGGTATTATTCTATTGTAGACAATACCTTATATGTATTGTATCTTTCTTATGATATAGTGCACTGAAAGAGCCTTTACCTTATGTGACCCTGCCTGGTAATTAAGAGTCTCCGCTCAGAACCCTCCCCGACACCTCACTAAGGTGAGGTAGATGGCAGTGAAGTCCTTCAACTACAGAACCTCCCCTGTCTATTGGCTTAGTATACTCTTTGATGGCATTTCCTGCTTATTCTGTTGTATTATTATTATTATTATTTAAGAGCGTGCTATCTATGGAAGCTTTTAATGAGATTATGAACTTCTGTGTGTGTGTGTGTGTGTGTGTGTGTGTGTGTGTGTGTGTGTGTGTGTGTGTGCATGCGCCAGAGTATATTCTCCTGCTGGGTTTAAATACTGATGATGATTGTTCTAATTCATTTGGGATTGTTTGCTTTTTGCGGCTCCTGCTGTTGCTGATTTTCTGCTCATTTTTCGAGCTTTGTGTATGCGTTTGTTATAGTAATTTTTTAATTACATTGTCATTTGCAACAAAAGGCAAGAGAATTTGTGTGTACCCATGTACCAACTCACACAAGCGCGCACATTTAGAAGCAATGTGCAGGGGAAAAGAGAGAGAGAGAGAGAGAAATGGGAAACCTTGAAAATTCTGAGATACAGTTACAGTGGACCCTCGACCTACGGAATTAATCCGTATTGGAACGGTTTCCGTAGGTCGAAAAGTCCGTAGGTCGAAAATGAATTTCCCATAGGAATGCATTGAAAACCATTTAATCCATAACCGGCCCAAGAAAACACCCCCACACCCCCACAAAAAAAATTAAAATAAATTACAGTACAGTAAAAAAATTAAACCTTACCTTTCTGAAGCCTTCCAGGGGGTCCCCCGCCGCCGCCATCGCCGCTGCCCGAGGCCTCCAAGGGGGTCCCCCACCCCCGCAGGCTTTCCCAGGGTGGACCGGGCCTACCAGGGGAGGGCTTCCCCTGGTAGGCCCGGTCTACTGCCTGGGAAAGCCTGGTAGACCGGGCCTACCAGGGGAGGGCTTCCCCCGGTAGGCCCGGTCTACCAGGCTTTCCCAGGCAGTAGAACGGGCCTACTGGGGGAAGCCCTCCCCTGGTAGGCCCGGTCCACCCTGGGAAAGCATGCGTCGGCGGGGGCGGGGGACCTCCGAGAGGCCTCCCGTGGTGGCGGGGAAGGCATCCGGGGGTCCCCTGCCGCCGCTGCTGGGAGCCGAGCCACGCCAGGTGATCCCGGCCATGCTCGGACTCCTGGACACCGCGGTGCGGTGCGGCTCGGCTCCCAGCGGCGGCGGTGGCGGGGGAAGTCCAGGAGTCCGAGCATGGCCGGGATCGCCTGGTGCGGCTCGGCTCCCAGCAGCGGCGGCGGTGGCGGGGGACCTCCGGATGCCTTCCCCGCCGCCATGGGAGGCGTCTCAGAGGTCCCCCCCGCCGCCGATAGTGCCTCCGAAGCACGATCAGTGGCGGGGGGACCTCCGAGATGCCTCCCATGGCGGCGGAGAAGCCCTGGAAGGCATCCGGAGGCAGATCGGCGGCCTACGGACTGGAAGGGGGAGGCGGGGAAAGCGCCAAATTTGAATTTGGCCCTTTCCCCGCCTCCCCATTCCGGTCTGTAGGTTGATTCTCCGGCCGCAAGTCGATTGGAAACTTTGCGGCCGGAGAAGTACGAACGTCGAAAAGTACGTAAGTGGAGCCGTACGAAAGTCGAGACTCCACTGTACAGGGAGGTGGATGAGAAAATTGCAAAAGTGCAAAACTGCTATCCAGAGCACCTATAGAAAGCATGCCCTTCCTGAATGAATAGCAAGTTTTATGTTAAACAATAAAAAAGGAGAGCAGGCTACAGTGAGGTGGGCTGTGTCTCTTTCTGTACATGAAATGCCATCATCATTACTATCATTTTCATTACCATAACACCACCACAATGCACACCACCTGGTCTAGAGAACCGTGACTCATGGACGGGGGCAGGGATAATCAACAACCCCATCTGGAGGTATCTGTTCATCACTCCCAGTGCCCAAAACAGTGGCATTCACTACACAATCCTACATATGCTTGATCAAAAGTATGTCTTTCTGTGAGGAACAGAGCTTCCCCCTGGGAGAGTTTACACAAGACTGAAGAATCTCATGTACTTGAAAGGGGAAGTTGGAAAAACAAAACAAAACAAATCACCATTCCATTTTAAGATGAGGATTTAGCTATCAGAGGGCTGAGACTGCACCTTGGCTTAAAGTGAGATCCTTTTCAAATGGCCTGAAAGGTCATTTTTACATGATAAAGTTCAATACAGAAGCTGAAAAGACAGACCTTGTCAAAGCAGCAAAGATCGCCTGTTTTCATCAAGAGGCTCCCAATCTGCACATCCATTCTGCATCAGTACGAGGTAACTGATGTGCCTTTTAATTTTACAAAAGCTGATAGTTTTCCTTTATCCCTATACTTCTCTGTGACGTCAAAGCTGCTAAGGTAATGGCAACCAGAGGAGCCATAATAACATAGCTACAATAAGTGCTCCATTCAACACATCAAGCTGTGACACTCGGAGATGCAGCACAATGATCAGGAGGAAGGAGACAGAGAGGGCAAAGACATTAGAGGACAAGAAAGGGAGTATTAGGCCATTAATACTATGTACTTGCAACCTTTTCCCGGATCTTCTAGATGTAGAGTAAGAAATGGTTTACCATTGCCTTCTTCCCAGGGATTCTCTGGGACTGCGTTACCCAAGGCCACAAACATCTTGCCCATTAGGAGCATTTGGCACTGTGAACATCATAGATGAGGGATGTGCAAAAAGGGACAACTTTTCTGAAGTTGTCAGACTTCTGCTCCCAATCTGACAAACATTTCATACTGTTTTTAATTCAGTTTCCTTGTGCCTGAAGTGCAGCTGTATGCCAGTTTAACTCAGGATCATTTCTGTATACTTCTGCAAAGGACACACACTATTTAAAGCTGAAACCATACACTTTGTTGTCTGTACTAATGCATGGAAATACTAATCCCTTACACACCTGGGATGTACAATGATTGAAACAAAAGATTTCACTCTCACAATGCCTTTCTGTTTCTGCATAGTTTGATTTCCAGAAGCCACTGCCAATATGCTCAGAGTATCCCTCTCTGATGGAAACACACAAAAACAAGTTTGGTGAGAGTATTTTTTCACACTTAAGCCATAAATCATATCTTAGCACATTTGGGAGAACAGTACTAGAGGATCTCCATGGGATATAAAGGTTGTTAAAAGGCATAAGAAGCCCTTAGGTCTTGATATTCCTATAAGGAAAGTTTAATAGAAGTTTAATAATAGGAGAAGTTAAAACTACTGGACTAGCACCTATAGCAGTAATAGTCAACCTTTGTTTTTCCACCTGGCTATCTAGGGCTTCTGGGAGATGACGTCTAAAACAACTATCAACAGCAAAGGTCAAAAACTACTAACCTAGAGCAATTCTTCCATTCAGGTTCGATCCCAATAGTGTAGACAAAGATAAACTAAGTAAAGAGGAGTGCAGTAAGGTCTATAATCTATGCTCAATATGTCAATGTTAGAGATGGGCACGGACCACCAAAATGGCAGCTCATCTTGGTTCACAGTTCGTGGAAGTCCATGAACTATGAAGTTAGGATTTTTCCTGAACAAACCATGAATCGAGTTGTTGGTTTACTCGGGATTTGTTTATTTTTTAGACAGCTCCATGGCCTTTTCTTTTAAAAAACAAAAAACAAAAAAACAAACACTTGCTCCCCACTCCCACAGCCTACTTCTCACTCCCTTCCCACGGCTCCCATTGCCTCCCTACATTTTCCTGCCACTGCATCCTCCTCCATCATGGCAGCTGTGGCCATCTTGAGATGGTCTCTGCACATGTCCCTACTTCTCAGATGGGAGGCGGGGATATGCACAGATGGCCCCAGGCTAGCTGACAGGCTGGCTAACTTTAACAATTTTTAAAAAAATATATTATTATTATTATTATTATTATTATTATTATTATTATTATTATTATTATTATTATTATTATTATTATTATTATTATTTAGCTGGCCCATCAGCAGGCTGGGGAACATCTGCACATGTCCCTGCTTAACAGCTGAGAGGCAGGGACATGCGCAGATGGCCCCCGGCCTGTGGTGTGGCTCTTAAGATGGTGGTGGCAGCCAAGGAACAGGAGGCAGCGGCAGGAAAAGGTAGGGAGGCAACAGGGGCAGTGGGAAGGGGGTGGGGGCAGGCTGTGGGAGGGCAATGAACTAGGAGGTTTGTAAATTGCCCAAAAGTTCATTGGTTCAGGACAGTTCAGATTCTCCAGTTTGGATGAACCCGAACCAATCCAAACCAATGGATTACTGAGTTTTGACAAATCTCCTGGCTCGTTTTTAGCTTTGTGCCCATCTCTTGTCAAAGTTTTCAGCTCAGAAAGCTGTCTTCCTCTTTGCACAACCTATATGAAAAAAGAGTTTGTAAGAACACCTGCCCACCATGCTCCCCATCCCATTGCTGCAGGTGCACATGCACACGCCCTCGCTCTCTCCTGCCTCCATGCAGTTAGTTCCAGTTTCAGCTCTCAAGTCCTTTATGGGTCTTAGATTATCTTAAGGTTCACAGCTTTGCTGTGACATCAGATGAGGATAACATTAAACGCAAGGCTCTAGGACACAAAAATGGAGCCACAGTGGGAGCCTAACCTCACAAGATGCTAATGATACAATTATCAATCCTGTTATTGTTCTAAATTAAATATTAGATACATGGATGGTAACTAGCACCACAATAAATGAGAATGGATAGGAACATAAATCCTCACTTGTCCTATCCCTCAAGCGAGGATGAGAAACTGCAAAACTCTTATGTCTGAGGAAATGGACTTGTTCACGAAAGCTCACGTTAAAATATAGCAGTCTTTAAGGTGCACACAATGTTTTTGTCTTCTTAATTTTTAACTTTACAGTACTTTCATTTTTGCCTGATATGCTAGCACAGACTAACACAGCTATCTCTTCTAAAGCTACAAAAGTATTGTTGTCAAAAGTGAAAGAGATATTTCCTGGAAGTCTTGACAGCTCTCCGCGGCCTTTGACAAGCTGCATGTAACTAAAATGGTGTTGCTGGGTTGTATAAATTTTTGTGGAGCAAAGGCCCTGCATAGGTTGCTCATGTCTTTTTGAATGATGAACCAGTCATGTGATTCCTGCATATCTGTATGTTTTCTTTTTCAAAGGGAAAAGACACTTGTTCTGTGCAACAGAGAGATGGTACAAACTGCAGAAACCCTGATACAGAAAAATAGTGCCTAGTCTCACTCAGCTCTGGAGATTCATAGGATGTGAAAACTCTCAATTGATGTGTTTCATTGTGTCAAGACAGCCGAAACAGTTTTGCTGAGTATTCTCCACAGCCCTAAGAAGGGGAGGCACATGAACATGTGGGAGAGGATAATAGCATTGAGACATCATGTGGGGTTGCAATTAGAAAGCTGGGCTGGGCTGCTGAATTCTGGCCATGGCACCCCCTCAGCGACCTTGGGCCCCTTTCCCCCTTTCTCTTTCTCTTTCTCCTCCTTCCTCTGACGTAATCTCAGAGTAGAGAGAATGAGAGCCATATACACTGCCTTGAGGTCAGTGGAGGAGAAACACATCATAAATATAGCAAACATCTAACAACCTTAGGACTAAGACTTATTGAGCTGTCACAAAACTCTGGTGGGTTTTCTCCTGAACAGCCCAATGTCTGAACAGAACACAAAAGGGCTGGCAACAAAGGTTCAGGAAAAAACACTGTTCCACAGATCTCTGGACAAACATCTTCTACTGAAACAGAAACATTTTAGAACACCAGAAATTGAGCACAGTATGTTTTCAATTTTTTAAAAAATTACAAAATAATTTCTGGATTATTCCATGAAGCTACATTTGCTACAGGTGTGTGGCATGTCAAATTTAAGATTATATGTGAATGATCAGTTTTGAAACTATCCCTGCAACAAAGCTTTAAATAAAATACACACATTGGTATTCTTTATCTGCTGAGGGGGGAAAACTGCATAGGCCTTTCTGAATTGATTGCACCTCAACATGTATGGTACATTCATAACACTGAACCTAAAAACAAGTGGGGAGGGGGGAGACAATATGTCCTTTCCAGGGTATTCATTCTCCCTCCACCACCATTTTCCTTTTAAATTAAACACACCAATTACTTCAAGGCTTTTTTATTTTTTTTGGACAGCTACATTTGTTTTGTAAGCAGCTGGTCTCCCTGTAATTGGTGTAACTGGCACAAAATTCCGTGCAGAGACTCACAGACCCATATCCATTATTTTAAAAATTATCCTTACTAGTGCATGTGCACAACAGGATTAGATGTGCAACCAGAAAAAGCCCATAATAATAAAGAAAAAGCCTCAGCCAAATGGCTGGAAAGTTCTCTTTCCTACCATTTGTGATTTTAAATATGCATGTAGATACTCTGTAGACTTTGATAATTTATCTGAATATAATGTCAACTCTATTTATTTTTACTATCCAATTTTTTTATTAGGGCACAGCCTTTGTTCTGCCTCAGTACTTTGACATCCACCAACTGGAGCTATATGTAACTTAATGATTCAAAATGAGAAAAACTGGTAAGAAAAATATTCGGGAACAAATCGAAGCAGATATAGCCATTCACTCCTAGTGAGAATCTGTTTTGCTATTGGTTGCTGAGTTCTGACTGCCATTTTGTTCAGTCTTCTGCTCTTGTTTAGTAACTTAACTATGTTTGTAGTCCAATCTGTAGTATTCAGAAGAATACCTTGCATGGGGAAAAAGAGACATCCAGGCCAGTTACCTGTTTCCGACCCTGGCCGAACTGATACCTCCAAGAAACAAAATACTAAAGGGCGGCTCTCTCCCATACATGCTGATCTTCTACAGTTTAGTAAGCACCATGTCCTGCCAGCAAAACTTAATTCCAAGGGAAATTCCTCTTTCAGGTGACCAGTAAAGCAGATTGTTTCTTCCTGAAAAGTCTGATTCCCTTCCCCCAAAAAGAAGCTCATTGATCTTATTGGTATGGTCTAATATATTTTGGTTTTCAAACTCTGTTGCATTTTATCGACAGACAACGATTACATGTCTTGCCACCTTGAAAGGCACCAGAAAGATTCAGTGTGCCATTTGTTATATCTAACCTTGGGCAACGAAGTTCACATCAACGCTACTGGACTACTAATCATAAAGATGAATATGTAATCAAAAGAAATTACATTCAGAGAGGCATAATTAACCTATTTTATAGTTCTACGATTACTTAAAAGTAACTAATACAAGTAGGGCATGCACTGTGGACTTCAGCAGCTCTAAAGGTCATCCACTGAATCATCTCTATATAAAGGTATTGCACAGCTAATGCTGTATTTTACCTCCAAATAGTTATGTCTTTGGTTGCTAAAGCCAGAAAGAAGTCTTAGAGAATTTAATATCTTTCAGAGGATGTCAGGCTTATGTGATAGAGGTTATGTTACATTACATATAGGTATTGTTGCAGCAACTTATATTTTAATGTATTTCTTTCTAGCAACTGAAAAAAGGAAGGGAAAGTAAATCCATGCACAAAGAACTGGTTTTAAGGATTTTAATTAAAGGAAGGAAGTCTACTGATACACATCAAGCTGTTTTTGCTACAGAAGCTTTATTGAAATTTACATGACTTTTAATATAGTTGTTGGAATGAGACTATGGGAAGACAACCTTGTATGTCTAAGCCTAGGGAAGATGTAGTACTAGCCAACATTAAGGATCAGGAGTCAACAAAGGGATTGCATGCTTTAACCCAGATGGGCAAACAGTGGTCCTCCATATGTTGTTGGACTGCAGCTCCAATGATCCCAGGCCACTCTCTTGCCTGGCTAGGGTTGGTGGGAGCGGCAGTTCAACAGCCTAAAGAGGGTCACACTTAGTCCACTCCTGTTTTAACCTCACACTGCTCCTTCCTTGCATGCCAATGCATCCTGACTCTTTCCACCTGAGTTAAGAGTTGTGTGTGAACATTTGTTTACCTGCTTAAAATAAATCTAGGGGGTGCCCCTTAGTGTTATCCTGAAAAGCAATTTTAGGCCATCACTATGTTCATCTTTCCCAGGATTAACAATGGCAGCACAGGCAACTGCAAATCATCATAGCATAAGAGACGGGAGAGGAAGGACTGTGCAGCTAAGTTGCCTTTTGACAGTTGCTTAATTCTAGGCCATCCTCCGTTCTGCATCTTTGTCCAATCAAGGCATGTATAAGAACAAGTCCATTAGGCCTTATGTACATCAAAGACATAGCAATAGGAACAGCAATGAACATAGGTTGTCTTAGATTACATATTTTGCAGAGATGGAGCTGTAATAACAATATACAAAAAAATAATGTTCAGGATTGTGGTCCTTCACTCTTACAAATACATTTGAAAAGGAAATACGTATTTGCTTTACAGATTACTTTGCTGACTGGCTTTAATAATCTAATTATATCATTTTTTTTTCAATTAGTGGGAAACAAATCTTCTAAGTGTTCTTTCGACTAGTGATATGTAAGGAATGAGCTCCCTCGGATGGTTATCTTGGTGTAGTCTTTGAAGATTAATCTGGTTCACACTACCCAGAAATGGGCACAGACTGAACCTAGTCTTTGTTTAGAATTCTGCATATTTCAGGACCTGAAAAGTGCATATAAAAATGTGTATGTGTCAAGAATTTGCATGAATTGATAAACAGACACAGAGGATGGACGTTTCCCTGAAAAAAGAACAATGCACAGAAGTGACACAGAGTAGACATAGAAGTGGAGCCAAAACCCTCTGAAATCCATATAAATGGACTTATGCTATGTTTACCCCATTAGCAGTTTCATCTTAAAATAAATCTAGGGGTGCCCCTTAAATCCCTGTAAGGTTATGAATCAGATGATATATAAGAATTTTTTTTAAAAAGTTGATGTCAATTTTCCAAAAAAGCTAGGGATACATAACTTTGCTTGTCTTGTCCTTGCACAAAAAAAAAAAAAAAAAACAAAAAGAAAAAGGAATCTCAACATTATTTTGTTTGTCTCACAAGAGACCAAATTAAGCACATTCACACAAGTAGTGCTTTGACATAAATAACATAGTATGCAAAATGACAATGGCTGCTGCTTTGTTTCATGAATTTTAAAGATCAGAAATACCAGAGAAGTTGTATTTTTTAAAAAATAAAAATAAACACCAGTCAGTGATTCTATATGCCTATTCTGCCTGTGTTCATTGCTTCTCAAAGAGGAAGACACTAATTTTGATCAGAGTCAATTTAGGGAACTTATGGAGGCGTTGATAAGAAAAAACAACTCTCCTTGTTTCGGTCTTGCTCAGAACTGGAAATCTTGAGGGATGTGAAAAACATTTATTGAGCTGTCTCATCAAGACACCTTAAACCGGCCATTCTAAATCTTTTTTTGGCCATGGCCACAAATACAATGTGAAAGAAAACTGGATCATATATGTTGCGTAACAAACCTTATAAGATAGTGTGTGAAGAATTGTTTCCAGTCTGTGGCTCCCTTCAAATGTGCCAGGGACCCCCAGGAGGCCATATGGCCCCCATTGAGAATGGCTGCCCTCAACTGATGAAAACATTGAATTTAGCCAATATTCTTATACTCCTAAGCAAAGTTAAACCTATCTGTAGTTAATTTGTTCTTTCTAATTTTCTGTGTCCAGTTTTATTTGTTTTCACTTTATAAACTGTCTTGAATACTTCCATTTGGAAATGGAAATGTGAGATTAAAATTCTCCAAAAAAACCGATAGCATCCATGGTTACTGACTCAGAGAACAGTCAAGTATAGATACCTGAGGTAATCTTCAAAAATCTGTGGATATTGCGATGTGTTGGGATGTCTGGTTCTCTAACTGGTATTAAAGGAAGAAGGAAAAGGAGACCCAATGATATAGATGAATACACATCAACAAATACACACATGAGTATTTTACACTACTTTAGCTGTGAGAGTTATCTCTGAAGAATCCTGGGGATTATGACAGTATATTTGTAGTACAACAACACAGCATTTCTATTCAAACTTTTATTCCACTAGCTCCATCCCCTGCTTTGGTACTTTCTCCACACAACTAGTGAGGAACTTAAAAGGCAGAGGTTTCTGATCACATGAAGGCTCTAAACACAAACAAGAACTTAGGAAGTGCCTACATGTGAACAGGCACTTCTCCCCTTCAGATCTGATGCTGCTCATAGAGAGGGTGGGGCTAGCTGCTCCTTTCTGATTGTGTTGAGGACACTGCCTTAGATAACTGAATAGGGCATCAGAGGCGATTCTGTAAGTTGATGTATTAACTTTTCATTTAACGGATCATGATGACTAAATGACTCCTATTAAATTCCAATGTAGGGAAATGCATTATTTACACAGGGACTGTTACGTTCCACTGTGTACTGTTGTGACAGTAATATATGCTTCTGTTTGGTGATCAGCATTCTGCCATTTTCCAGATTTGGAGCTTCTTTTATGCTTAGAGCTGGCACTGCTCTGTTCTTACAGCTGCAGTTTTCCTCCCTGCAGGTTTTTTGGGGGTGTGTGAGGAAACATGCCGTAAATAAGCTATTTCTAAAACTCCAGAAGTTTGCTGACAGACTAGACTATTCCTGTAACCAAAAGAACATTTCACTAGAGATGGGCACTAACTATGGTCCAGTGCTTCAGTGTGGTTCAGTGGGCTGGGCCCACAGGTGTTGTGTTGGCACCCCAGATTCCCTGCCTTGCCTCCTCCTGTGAGTGCCCAGTCAGAAGCAGCACCATGGGCTTTCCTGTCCTGCCTTCTCCTCTGAGGGGCACCTGCGGGAGGAGGCAAGTTGCAGAATCAGAGGTGCTCACACAACACCTGTGAGCCCTATCCACCAAACCGTGCTGGAGCACCAGACTGTGGTAAGTGCCCATCTCGAGTTGTCACTAAGGTGAGAAGACACAACCCCTTCATACTCTGTATGTAAAAATATTTTAAACCAATAAAATATGTAGGGATAAATGTAACAGAAGAATATGACAAGGAGAGCATCGTACACCCTCATCGCAACTCTACCAGAGTGACATTTGCCATTTTAGTGCCAGTTCACACCAGCATATAAATCTCAGACATGGTGAAACACATGACTGTATGTCAGACTGCTGTGCTCTCACTCACGGCGTGGGAGCAGGGTATATGGAGAAGAAACAACTTTATTTAAACACATTAGTTGTGAGAACATTTTGCCCAGTTTTGGAAGCAAAACCAAATGCAGCAGTTTCAAAAGGACTGCAGTTGGTGACAACCCATTGATCTGAATCAAGGTAAGGGAACACTTACCCAAACAATGTTGACATCTGCTTCGTGTTGTTTGTCTTTTTAATATTCCTTAAAAGGTTTTTTAATATTCCTTAAAAGGTTAATACCACTGCAAATGAGGGTGGCAGCAATATTTATTTATTTTCTGGCTTTTACCCCGCCCATCTAGATTCAATGAATCTACTCTGGGCGGCTTACAGTCCAAATATAAAACAAAATTAAAACAAACAAACAATATCAAACATCATAGAGATAGGCAAAGTCCAAGATGGTAAGAGATAGAGAACTAAGAATTGGAAGGGGGGAAGGCCTGCCTGAAGAACCAAGTTTTCAGCTTGTTGTTAAAAACTCCCAGTGAGGGTGCCAGGCGAATCTCAAGCGGCAAGATGTTCCAAAGGTAAGGGGCCACTGCCGAGAAGGCCCGGTTTCTAGTTCTCTCCTTCCGGACCTCTCTCGAGGTTAAGCCCCTCAACCGCCCAGCCTAGCTAGATCGAGTGATACGAGTAGAGCTAGGTGGGAGCAGGCGCTCTGTCAGGTATCAAGGTCCTAAACCGTTTAGGGCTTTATATGTAAGCATTAATACCTTGAAGTCAATGCGGAAACGAATGGGCAACCAGTGTAAGACCGTCAGAGTGGGGGAAATGTAATGATATTTTTTCACCCCAGTTAATAATCTGGCGGCCGTGTTCTGGACCATTTGTAGTTTCTGCATCAATCTCAAGGACAGCCCCATGTAGAGCGCATTACAGTAGTCTAATCTCGAGATTACGAGTGCATGGACCAGAGTGGTGAGCGCCCCAGCATCAACATAGGAGTGCAGCTGGGCTATCCGCTGAAGATGTAGATGGGTGGTGCGGATCACAGACGCTACCTGGGATTCCATGGTAAGCGCTGGGTCAGGATGGACCCCCAAGCTGCGGACCACATTCTTTGCGGTGAGAGTCGCCCCCCCAAAAGAGAGGGAGCTTCCCAAACCACTGATAGGAGGGGCACCCACCCTCAAGACCTCCGTCTTGTCCGGGTTCAGCCTCAGTCCATTCTCCTGCATCCATTGCAGTACAGCCCCCAGGCAGTGCTCAAGGGATGCAACGGCATCCACTGCTGTTGGAAAAAAGGAGATGTATAGCTCCATGTCATCAGTGTACTGATGACAAGAAGCACCACACCCCCAGATGACCCCTCCCAGCGGCCTCATATAGATATTAAACAGCATTGGAGAGATGATCGAGCCCTGCGGCACCCCACAATTGAGGAGCCACGGGGCCGATACACTCTCTCCAAGCTGAACTCTCTGGGAACAGTCCTCCAAGAAGGACCAGAGCCAGGCAAGAGCCAGGCCACCGATCCCCAACTCGGAAAGCCGTCCCAGGATGATACCGTGGTCGACGGTATCAAAGGCGGCTGAGATATCAAGGAGAACCAACAAGGATATTTTGCCCCTATCGGCCTCCCTCAATAGGGTCATCAAGCAGGGCGACCAATGCTGTTTCCGTACCGTGACGTGGCCTGAAGCCCGACTGGAATGGCATTGGTTTCATCCAAGAGAGCCTGAAGCTGATCGGCCACCACCCTCTCTACGACCTTGCTAAGGAAGGAAACATTGGTGACAGGCCTATAATTGCCAATATTGTGAAAGCTCGGTTTCTTCCTAATGGGCCTAATGAGTGTCTCGTTGAGGGCAAGGGGAACCCTGCCCTCCTGGAGAGACCCATTAATTATTGCGGTAGCCCATTCGGTTGTCACGGGCCTGGCCGCTTTGATTAGCCAGGCCGGGCAAGGGTCAAGGGAGGAGGTGGTGGCACAGCAGCGATCAAGTGCCTTGTTGACCCCAAGTGACATCACCGGCTGAAAGTGAGTAATTCTCACTGGGCAAGACTGTGTGCTCGATGTCTCGGCTCGATCTACTGAAATAAGTGGAGCTTTGTCTCCACACACACATAAACATACCCATGGCAATTAAATCTGTAAAGCTGTATCAGGTGCTCAGAATTGGGAAGCATGACTGCTGTTACAAGTCTCAGTCCTGCTGCTGTGGTTCTAATTGTTTAAACATAAGGAAAGCTGAATGAGAAGCTATGATTGCCACTGTCATGAAAAATCGTATATTTTGCCTTTTAAGAAGTGTTTTTTTTAAAAAAAACAACAACCCATCAGTGGCCCTTCAGAACTCACTCATCCTAAACAGACAAGACTTGAGCCCCAGTCATCTCAGTGAATTTGGGTGGAGAAGTGGGGCATCCATTTTGTGTTTCTCGTGGAGCTTGCCCCTGAATTATTGTTGTCAGAGAAACAATTCTGAATGTTCAAACCTTTTGGAGAACTGGAAATAGGACCTTGGCTGCAATGGCAGCTGGACCACTGATTACTCTGCCTGGGAGTACTCATTTGGTGCCAATTTTCCTAACTTTCAGAGAACAAATGAAATTATATAGCATTTTCTGTGTGATGATGCATTGGAATAAGAAGCCTTAGTACTACCACCTGCTATGCAGGTATAAGATAATTAACTGAAGAGAACATGTTAGAGAAGTGAGGAGGTGAGGTAGCTAAGGTAAGTTCACATTTTGGATAAGGAGATGTCAAATGGGGGGGGGGGGAGATTTGTCAGAGGCTGCAGAATAAGTTTTAATTTTGACAAAGGCCAGGGAAGGTTAAATGAATAGATACTGTATCACAAACACTGACATCACTAGACCAGTGGTTCCCAACCTTGGGTAACCCATGTTCTTGGACAGCAGCTCCCAGAAATACTGGTGAGCATCGCTCATGAGGAAGGCTTCTGGGAATTGCAGTCCAAGAATACCTAAGTTACTCAAGATGGGGAGCCACTGAATTAGACAATCAAGAACCAAAGAACAGAGGTAGAGGCATAGTTGAAAGACAGGCTAAAGAACCCAGTTTCCAGCAGAGAAGAACCAAAGAACTACCCATCTAAAGGAAGCTGGATTGAGAGAATGAGATGCTCTGTACTCTTACCATATTGGGTGAGTCGCTTAGATTACGGAACACGAGTTTGAAGGTAGAGATGGGGAGAAAATTTCATTTGTGCCAGGTTTTTAAGCAAGCTGACCTGAAACGGTTCCAAATGTCCTTGAAACACAACTCAGACTGGGGATTCCGCACTTTGTGCGCTGCAATTTATTTTTGGCTCAAAAATGGTGCACAGAAACAGGGGGTTTGGTTTCATTCATTCAGATATGGCCACCTGTGCAGGAACACTTTGAAAGGCTTGTCCCAAGGAAGATCTCTGCATGCCATTCTACCTCCCATGAATCTCTGAACCTTCCTGTGGTGTCACTGCTGTCTTTCTCAGCTTGTCCCCCACCCCCACCCCTGTATTCAGTCTTCTGACAGTGGCCGTGAGTAAAGAGAAATTTCAGCTTTGAACTGGATGAAGACCTCTGCCTGGACCATCCAATATCTATTTATCTTTCCTCTCTGAATATAGAACAGGCAAAATCCAGTGCTCCTTAGCAGTTTAATGGATTTCACCTTCAATAATATACCTGAAATTAAACCTTGTGGGTTATCACAAATGTATACATTCCCTTTTCCATTAGGTGGAAGAATTATACCCAAATGTCATGCCACTTTTTTTGAGATTAATAACTCTCCTGATAAATGTCCATGCTTATGTGTGTGCCTCCCATGACATGAATCATGGGTAAAATACACACTCCTATACCCTTTCCTCAATTTTTATGTTCTGCCAATCTAGACAAGGTATGCACCTTGCAAAAGACTAGTACTGACACATTACCTCACATGATTTCATTTCATGTGCTTTGACTGCATCTGCAATGAAAGCAAATCTTGGCTAAATCTCAGTGCTACAATAAAGAATTTTTTAAAAAATGCCTTTTATCTGACTTGTTGACAGTTTTTTTTAATAATTTGTCTTTCTAAAATGTGTATTTTTGATGCTACACATATCAATGTTTTTAAAATGAAAATTCTACAGCTTTAGAGATGACACAAAATAGACAGGAAACTCTGTTTTATATAAGTACGTCTGCTGAAGAGGATTATCGTCTTTCTCAGAGGTGCCCCATACTTAACTATCCCTCTTTCATTCTTTTATTGTTCACAGGAACTTCCTCAAAAATAGTACTGTCCTTGAAACATAATAACTTTGTTTGTGTAAAGAAAATAAATGACCCAGGACGGTGAGACAATTTTGGTCACTCTGCATCTGTGTATATGGAATAACTGGCAAAGAATGGTTCGAATTTATGTGAAGATTCTCCTTGTAATGTTTCCCAGGCGAGTGTCAGGTTGGAATATGAGACATACAGAATGAGTGCCAGATACATGAATTAAAGCAGCAGTGCAAAAAAGCAATTCCGTGGCCTCATACACCTTTATTATTGTTGAGACTCTGAGTTGCATCTGTTCCACCATCATCTGATGAAACCACTAGAAAGGGGGTGACTAAGATATATTTTAATGCATTGGACTCACTACCCTCCTCAACATGGAATTATTTCCCTGGCATTCTCAGAGGAATGCAGGAAAAACAAGAGACTTTTAGTGAAGGTTTTGAAGCAGATGTTGATGTACAGACACTCAGATGTACACACAGACACACAGACAGACAGACACACACACACACACACAGACACTTCTTCACCTGCCACATAGAAAGAGAGAAGGAGGGGGGAGTTAACAGCAGGTAGCAGTAAATTGACAGGATGAAAAATGTACACATTACTGGGGAATTTACATATCCTTGGCTCATGCATCACCACAGCTTACCTAGGTTTAATGACTCTTCTGAACTGACAAGATGATGATGCTCCCACTCGGCGGGACTAATCAGAACCGGTAAAATGCTTCAGTGACCAAAATTGGAGTGAAACTTGCATAAGTGGTTATCTTGCCTTAAAGACAAATGGGATAGTAGGGGTTCATTTAGTTTGCTTCAATTACAATAGCCATTGGAAGAGAAATGCCTCGTACAGGTGGGAATGTAAAATTCAAATGAAATCGGAGAATGGGGAAAGATACTTAGAGTTTACTTGTCAGAAGAAAAGAGGAAGCAAGAGCGAGAGAGAAGTAATCAGAAAAATACAAAAAGAAGCTGCACAGAAGTCATCAGACCCTGTCCCACCACCAGTCTCCGTTTGTTGACTCATTCTTAACAAATGCTGCACTGGGGTAACCAAAGAGAGACATTGCATGATGCCCAGGGCTTACAAGCCTAGGTCTGCCTTCAGATCAGAAGCTGTTTGCAGTTCAGCAAAGCTCCAATGAGTGAGGATTCATGTTCACCCTTGTATACACTTCCAGCACAACAGACTTCCTCTTACAGAATCACAAGCCGCTTATATTTTTGAGTTATACATCCCTATGAATCTTAGTGGCGTGATATGACATATGGGAAAAATGCTTTATGCCAGGCATCACAACAGTTTCCAAAGTAATGCAAGCATCAAGATAGGTGAAGAGAACAGGGAAGTCCCTTCATTCAAGAAGCACTTTAGATGAATCAGAGCACACATTAAGTCCTTCTCAAGGTTCACGGGCAAAACCTGAAAAGGAACAGATCTGATCTCACATTAAAGGTTCATTTTCTTTGAAAGAACGTTCTCAAATCTGCAAATTTATTCAGAAATTCAGCAGAACTTGAGCTTAAAAAAAGAAAAAAAGAGCAAGCAGAACTAACATATTTTTCCAGCAGACAAAAAGATTTGGTACCTCAACATCCCAGTGTATGCAGTGGGATTTGTGGCACTGAATTAGGATTGCCACCTCTTCTTTTCTAGGATGTGCCTCATCTTTCATAGTGACATGGCAGATAGTTACAACATGATCTTCTGTGTACTGAGTCTAGCTATATCTCTTGAGTTTGACCATGGTACCTAGCTGAAAGTTTTTTTTCTGACCAGTATTTTTGGCCATCAAAATTGTATAATATTATGCTGATTCATTTCTAATTAAAAAAGTGAGCTGGGTTGATTCATGAGTAACCCCCCTACACACACACACACACACACTGGTTGGTCCTAATAAAGATACTGAAGTTATAGCCTGGTTGTGGATTCCTATTTAGGCATTCAAGAAAAACTTAGATAATCACCTGGCAGATATGCTTTGATTGTATTCCTGCATTGAGTAGGGAGTTGGACTTGATGGCCTTGTAGGCCCCTTCCAACTTCACTTTTCTGATTTCTATGATTTAGTTCGGACATTACAGGAAATGTTATTGATGATATAGATCTGATAAAAGTAGGAAGATATACACAAAGCCCCAAAAATAAGAAAACCAAAGTTAAGGCTTCTATATCTCCCCTTCCAGTCATTGTTCAACATATACAATGTCTAACAGCAGCAAAGAGCAAACTTCCAGAAACGCACAATATGAAGATAAAAGGAAATATGGCTCTCATGGAAAGTATTCATACTTCTTTAAATACAGTGCTACAAATATTTTTCAAAACCACTTGACAGTCACATGGCATTTGAATCACTATTTGCATCCCTTATGCCCATCAGCTGTTTGGTGTGGTACCGGGAAGCTATGAGAAGCCACAATGCCAAATCCTCCAGCTGGGAAGCAGCTCCCTCTGAGATTGCTTCAACAATGGGCTAGCTGCTGGGAAGCAAGTGGTGTCAAACAACAGTCAGGCCACCTGTCAGCTGATCAGGGCAATGCTGGGAGCACAACTGAAGCCTGCACCAAAGACACCTTCAGCTTCAGCAAACGTACCATGATGTTTTCATTTTCATTTTTTTATTTTTGCTATCTGTACCGGATTGCAAGAATTAGACAATAATAATAATGCGGACAGAGGTGTTCACATATATGGAACTGATTTCAATGAATTGAATCCACATCTGCATTAAAATGAATGGACCTCTGGCGGAGGACTAAAAAGGCTCGCTGCCACTCAAAATAACATGTTCACCTGCCAAATTAATCTGCGCTTGCACATACCTCATGCAAACATCAAAATTTAAATCAATCTAATGCCTGCTGAACCCAATTTAAATGGGGGGTTATTAATGGGATTGGGCTAATACAGGGATAAATGGCATTTGTAACTTTCTACCATTTCCCCCCCAAAATAAGACAGGGTCTTATATTAATTTTTGCTCCAAAAAATGCATTAGGGCTTATTTTCAGGGGATGTTTTTTTTTCATGTACAACCATCTACATTTATTCAAATACTGTCATGTCATCTTCTTCTGGTTGCTGCACAATGGTGGAGGGCGGGGTTTCACTTAACTGGGGCTTATTTTTGGGGTAGGGCTTATATTACGAGCATCCTGAAAAAGTCATACTAGGGCTTATTTTCAGGTTAGGTCTTATTTTCGGGGAAAGAGGGTGCAAATTTAAAAATTTTGAGCAAAGACCTCTGTAACAGGATTGTTCACAACCGTGAAGCAGGATTTTGGTTTTACAGAAAGAGCAGAAGATGAATTAAAAATGGGAGGAAGGGACATTTTTGTAGACAGTACGTGTTGCATTGTCCTGTCCTTTTGAGAATACTTATTTGACTGGATTTTAAAGTTTTCTGCCTGCAGGGACGGAGATGGGTTTTTAAAAAGAAACCTCAGGCCCTTGCGAAATAAAGTAAAAGTTGAGCATTAGGAGAAAGATCTTAATGGCTAGAACAATTCAACAATGGAACCCATTTCATGGAGGAGGGAACTCGCCTTCAAGCAGTGGCTGAACGAGTATCTGGTGGAGAAGTTCTAGTTCTGGATTTCCTGTCTCAAGCAGGATGTTGGATCAGATGGCCAACCAGATTCGCTTCATCACTATGATTCCCTGAATGAAATGAATAACTTCAGCAGGTAACTTTGAGAGCCAATGAGGTGTAGTGAACTGGGATTAAGGAGATGCACATTCAGTGCTCACACAGAGATGAAGCTCACTGGGTGGATACCTTTAGGGCTGTTTGCTATAGCCTCTGACAGGTCTGTTGTCAGGAAGGAGAGAATGCTGTAAGCTGTCTTGGCCTTTTAGAGGAAAAATGGAATATAAATAAATAATTTCCAGCTACTATGAGACAAAATCATGACTAGAGAGGAAATAAACAACTTTGATATTAGCAATGAAGAAATGGAAGTGGTTACAGGTTTTGTATACCTTGGTTCAAGCATCAACCCAAATGGAGACTGCACCCCAGAAATCAGAAGAAGCCTGAGACTCAGAACGGCAGCAAAGAAAATATGACAAGGATATGTCAGCAGAGACAACGATCTTGGGATCATTGTATTTCCAATCACCATGCATGGGTGTGAAAACTGGACAGTAAAGAAAGTTGACAGGGGAAAAAATTGATTTGTTTGAAATGTGATGCTGGAGGAGAGCTTTGTAGAAACCCTGGACTGCCAGAAAGACAAACAAGTGGGTTCTAGATCAAATCAAGATTGAACTATCTCTGCAGGCATAAAAATGTTGACACTGTGCCTGTTCTACTTTGGGCGCACCAGAGGAGACAGGATTCTCTGGAAAAGACAATAATGCTGGGAAAGGCTGAAGGCAGCAGGAAAAGAGGAACACCAAATATGAGATGGATTGATTCTCTAAAGAGACTACAGGCTTGAGTTTGCAAGAGTTGAGCAGGGCTGTTAAGGACAGGACATTTTGGAGAGCGTACATTCATGGGGTTGTCATAAGTCAGGGGTGACTTAACGGCACATAACAGCAACGAACTGTGAGGCTACTTCGAGATTACGTAAAAACACATTTCTTTTTTACACACTTCAGTGAGCAAAACTGTATATGAACAATTGAACTAAGTTGAATGCCAGAGGTCAGGCAAACATTCATGCACGTTAAGTGTTCAGGTGTTGATCACTACAGGTTTCTATGAGATGCTCTAATGACATCAGATGTCGGTTTCTGCCAAGATAACTGCTCAGATGCTTTTCTCTAGGGATGAGCATGGGCTCCCTAGTCCAGTCAATGCCTGAATAAGGGTACACTGATTGGTGCCTACCCCTTGACGTTTTGGAAACATTCTGATCCAATCCTTTTCCAAGCCTAAGCCAGCATTTGTACTGTGTCAGTACAACTCTTGTGTCTCTGGAACAAGACCTGCTGCTATGAATGGGGAAGCACAGAATGTGCCAGCCTTTGGGGGGCCCTGAGGTGGAAAAGACTAGTTGTGCATAGATTTTGATGAATTATTATTTGCTGCATGAAATGCAATAAAGGTCCATTTTTTTTAAGTAAAGGGCATACTGTAAATGCTTCCCTTCTCTGTTGGTGTGCTCTCAGCATCTTCCTTATATTGTATTGATGGTTTTGATTCCCTTTTCCCACTTTTAATAATGTCATAGTTTTTCTTTATTTTAACATATTTAGCCTCACCAATACCAGATTTAACATACAGGATACTTGGGGTGGGGGGGTGGGGTGCCGCTCCATCCCATGGTCTCCCTGGAACAACACAAATCACCCAGAGCTGGTTAGTGTTTCAGGATTCGGCCATGCGCATTCTCACTTTTCATTCTTACTTCTTTTTATTTAACATTGTAGCACTCTTTGGCATGCTTGATGGCACTTGCATATGTAGCAATTACGCTCTCCTACTTTTGAGAGTCCAGAGAAAGAGTCTTGATGTTTTTCTTGGCACTCCTAAATTATGAATCCATGCCCACTTCATATTCTAGCAGATGACCTCAGCTATCTTGAAGAGCAAGAATGTTTATTATTGGATAATAACAGTGTCCTTGTTTAATAATGGCCATCGAGAGATGTGCTGCTGCACTGTTTCCATGGAGATGTGGAAGTGTCACTGCACAGTGTGCGGCAAGCTGTTCGTATCTCCTTCCCTATGGACAGTCTGCAAAGGAAAAGGAGATGCTTGGGTTTCACACTCCAGCAAGGAAAGTAACAGTCAGAAAGATGGCAAGTCTAATCATTCCCACCAGCACATTTGCATCTACAATGCTATCTTGAATATGGAAAAAGAGAAAACCTGAAATCCCAATGGGAAAAAAAAGACAGAATCTTAATGAACAACTGAATTCAAGTATGTTTAGAATGAGTGTGTATAAATATGGAACAAAGAAGAAGTAAAATTAACCTACTAATCCATGCTGCGGTCTGTATTTGCCATTTTCTCATAAGCTTTAGAAATTTGGTTTTGAGATAGGTAGACAAGGAAAGCCAAAGCTTTTCAGGATTACCCAAGGTCCATCAAATCTCCAATTTTCTGTTGATTAAAACATGTATGTGCAGATTTTTAAAATTGAATGCAGTTTCCTTTGTACTATTTTGCATGGAAATGTATGGATTTCTGACTGCAAATTGTATGAGATTCCATGGTTTCAGTCTGTTGTTGTTACATGTCATCAAGTCACCTCTGGCTTATGGTAACCTTATGACTCAGAGATCTCCAAAATGTCCTGTCCTCAACAGCTCTGTTCAGCTCTTGTAAACCCAAGCCTCTGGCTTCCTTAAGGGAGTTGATGCATCTCATATTTGGTCTTCCTCTTTTCCTGCTGCCTCCCACTTTTCCCAGGATTATTTCTTTTTTCAGAGAATCTTGCCTTCTCATAACATGCCCAAGGCTGTGGAACCAGAGGTTGGGTGTTCAATTCCCCACTGTGCATACTGTGAGTAGAGCCAGCCTGTGTAGCCTTGGGCAAACTGCATAGTCCTATGGAGCCACTAGAAGAAAGGAATGGTAAAGCACTTCTGAGTATTCCTTACCTGGAAAACCTTGAAAATGGTTTCAAGCCAGGATTGACTTGATGGCACATGCTTATTATTGAACAACTATACAGAAGAGATGCATGGATGACAGATTCCTCTTAAAAAGAATTCTGTGATGAAGAATCTGCAAAGTGAAAGCCATTCTCTAAACACTTGGAAGAAATAAATCACCAGGAGTATATGGGATACCAATAGAACTATTCCAAGTTACAGAGATCAAATCTATCAGAATTTTAACAATATCCCAACATATGAAAAAATATGCC
Organism: Intellagama lesueurii; assembly: GCA_037013535.1. Classification (NCBI taxonomy): domain Eukaryota; kingdom Metazoa; phylum Chordata; class Lepidosauria; order Squamata; family Agamidae; genus Intellagama; species Intellagama lesueurii. The sequence goes on from JBAJHW010000001.1 coordinate 232,659,681, forward strand.
AACAAATATGGAAAACAAAACCCCAGCCTACAGACTGGCAATATTCAATATATATTCTGTTTTCCAAGAAAGATGCCAAGGAGTGCAGTAACTATAGGACCATTGCAAGCAAAGTGACAGTCCAGGTTTTCCAAGAAAGATGCCAAGGAGTGCAGTAACTATAGGACCATTGCAAGCAAAGTGACAGTCCAGGTTTTGCAGTACATGGATTTTTACCATACATTGAACAAGAGATATCTGATGTTCAGTCTGGATTCAGAAAAGGAGGAGGCCCTTAAGCACCTTGAGAAAGGGCAAAGAGTGGAATGAAAGTAAATCCTGCCACACTTTTTCATTCAGTATGCAGAAGCATGGTTAGCAGCTTTACAGAGGACACCTTGAGGGCTTGACGGAGAGTTTCAGCTGGTCAACTAATTGATTTCACTGCTGCTCTGTTAATCCCTTTCCTTTTCTCTCTCTCTCTCTTTTTCCTTAGTGTAGAGGAATATCTGTAAACTAATAACACTGGGATTACAGAATTAATACTGTAGAAGAAATTAGAATAAGCGTATCATTGTAACTTCTGATCGAATGAGTTAAGATCTAGGCATGGTATTCTGGCATGCATTTAGGCTGCAACTTTCAAGCTACAGTCAGGGAACATGTAGCAACAGAAATGATTTGGTATGTTCTCTGTCACAGGTGAGCACTGAAAGCCAGCACCCTGACTACTAACCCATGTCAAATTAGATATCAATGGAATGTGCATTTCCTATGATTAACTGTTCCCACAATAATATTTTCTCAACACACTAAATGTAAGATGGCTAAGTGAGGAATATCATGTGCTTCAATAAACAAAGGTCTTTTGCCACTTGGGAGAGCACTTCTGCAAAAAACAAGAGAAAGTTACTTTCTAGTTTGACTCTATGTCTGCCTTGTGTAGCAGAATTCCAAACAAGAGCCAGTTTGTCCTTGAAGACCAGCCACTTGTGCCACTTGTGACATTCACAGAATTCTACAGAATGTAACAAAAATTCAAAAAGTAATTTGGAACGACATGTTATTCCTCGATCTATGCCTGTCCCCCATACTTTATTCACATGCCAAACTGTATGCCTTATTCATCGCAAAGTTTACACCTCTCCATGTTGACATATTACCCCATGTAAATTTACTTTCTCTGTTCTAAATGGTTGGCTGTTAAATGTTTCACTGAAAGGATACTGGGTTGCAACACAGTAATACAGTAGGACCCCCATATCTGCAGGATCGGTCTCTATGGTTTCACATATCTACGGTCTGAAAATATTAAACATATTAAATGAAAAAAACCAGCTATATGTGTTTACACAATGTAATTACCAGAACTGGCCACTACAGGGAACCAGAGATTATGCTATATAGGTAACTCGTCAACATTTCGCCTAGTCTCCCACCATCTTGAGGTGACTCCCTCTACCTAACAAGAGCGTTGTTGCTGCCAGCCACCCTCAGTTATTGTCTACAGGTACAAGGAGAGCCCTGGGTCCAACTGACTATGTAAGATACGTTAGCTATTATCCATGTTTTTTTGGAACCACAGAGGGGCTTGGGACTGGTCCCCCATAGATACAAAGGTCCTAATGTATTAAACATTCATATCCCAGTGATGCAGAACTCAAGGCCTTGCACTTGCCATTTTGGCTTTATCCTCAGTTCTCCTGAGAATGCCTCTCTCCACTCCTCCTTTTAGCCAATTTTTGAAAGTCTTTACTCTCAAATACTTAAAACTAATTATTTGCATTCATATTGTGGACCTTCAGCAATCGTTTGCTGTTACACACTATTATATAATCCCATGAGCTGTGTTGTGGTATCCCATTCAATCCATATTGACCTCTGGGTTTTGATATGATGACACAGAGAGCGATCACATCGTGCATTATTACTAAATATTCATCCGTCCATCTGCTGGGTGATGTCAGCTTTTCTGCACAAAAAGACCCTTCTAACTGTATTTTTGGATGTTGCTGATGAAACAAACATGCAGAGGCCTTGGTGACACCCTCTCCAGACACAGCGGTTGCAGATCCCCATGTTCCTCATATCCTTCATCTCCATTATAACTTCAGTCTTGATGCTTAGAAATACCACAGAAGATATCAGACAAATGGATAAGTTGTGCCAAAGAAAATTTTGCTCCCACCACATTTTAGCCTTCAAAAACCAGTGAAGTCTATTTTTTGTGGATTTCCTCCATTCCACACCTGCAAGTCTATTACATACCAGTCCTCTGCAGAAATGGGCAGAATTTTAAATGGGAAACCAGTTTGCGCACATTTTTGAGCATGTTTTTTTCAAACGGACGCATTAATGAATATATTAATGGGCATATCCCTCAATTACTAAACTGGGTTTGTGTGCATTCTGAAAATATATGCAGAGCTTTTTTTCATGGTCATATATTGCTGAACACATTTTCTTCTGCTTTTATGGAACACATTGCAAAGCCGCAAATATATGGGTTGCAGATCACAAAATGCATCTGGAACCCCATTCAGACTGGGACATATAGAATAAGGATTACCTATTTAAAAAAGAAAGACTCAAGGAAGAAATTTCTCACATATTCCTAGCAAACCTCATGCTGGTTTGCTCCTTCCCCCTCCTTTCTGCTAGATGACACCTTGTCACATGTGCTTTTCCATCGACCCTACACACTCCACTCCACGCTGGACTCCCTACTACTACTTAACAAGGCCACTCCTTCTCATCATCACTTCAGAACCTTGAGTGACACTGCAATAATGCAGTATTAAAAAAAAATATTTTTAGTGATAAATTGTAAAATGTCTGAAAACCATATGGAAATGAAGACTTCACATCACTGATAAAAACCACAGCAAAGGCTACTGTAGGTGCCACACGTTATTGACTTCTCTAACTACGATGCATCATTACAGTATGCTGAAGGACAATGCAACAATGCAGTGTTTTTAAACAATGATGGTGGTGTAGTGTTAACAGTGGTTTGATGCTAAACTGCAGTACTGCCACAACAACCGTACGGAACTGATTGACAAACCCCACAGCAAAAACTACTACAGTTGCCAGGTATTATTTCCTTCCATAACTACAGTGCTTCTTTGCAGTGCCCAAAATGATACTGCTATGATGCAGCATTTTAAAAAACAATGGTAGTGATTTAGGCAATAGTGCTAGGAAAACAGAAAAGACAATAATGCTAGGAGAAGCTGAAAGCGGCAGGAAAAGGAGGACCGAATATGAGACCAAATATAATTGCACAAAGGAAGCCATGGTCATGGGTTTTTAGGAGCTGAGCAGGTCTGTTAATCATAGCACATGTTCAGGGTTGCTCATTCATAGAGTTATCATGGGTCAGAGGCAACTTGGCCACACATAATAGCAACAATAACAGTTGTTTAATGCTAAAGTGGTTGAGTGCTAATCTGCAGTATTGCTAAAAACTATATCGAACTGAAGACCTTACACTGCAGACAAATATGGTAGAACTACTGTAGTTGTCTGGAGTTTGCAGAAGAGGGTGTACTCAGCTGGGCCTGGGTACTGGTGTTAGCTATTTATCAATTATATTTACATTCTGCCCTTCCCCCAATGCAGTCAAGGCAGACATTGGCACTAAACTATATTTGCCCGCCCCCCCAAAGAAGGAAAAAAAGCTGAAAGCAGAAGAAAGACACAAGGCAAGGATGTATTTTCTACTTCTTAAAATAAGTAGACTAAACACATTTGCTAGTCCCAACTAGAGGAGACACTGAATCAACTGCTGAGTGGTAAATTAGTATGAACATAAATCTCATTCCTTTAATAGGTCTACTTTACTTGAGACTAGGAATTGGACATAGGCTTTTGCAGTTTCTTCCTTACTGCCTGATGCTTGCAACTATCCCCAGAACACTTGTGCAAATCAGTTACCACTCCAGTTTCCTTCAGTATCACCATAATATCAGATTTTCTTTGAAAACAGGATTTCAGCTATGGAATCAAGGCCATTCCCACCTTCACAAACAATACATGAATGACACACAGCTCTATGTCTCCTTCTCTTTATCCTCTGTGCCCCTACCTGGATAAGAAATGCCTAACAACTGTGGTCTATGCATTGGTAATCTTTAAAATAGATTATTGCAATGCTCTCTACATAGGGCCGCCCTTGAAGTTCGTACGGAAACTTCAGCAGATCCACAATATACAGGCTATCAGCGTATATAAACATATTATTCCGAGTCTTGGCACGCCGTCATGTCTCCTTGTTAGTTTCCATGCTCAGTTTAAGGTGCTGGTCATAACCTAAAAAGCCCTTAGTGGTTTAAAACCTCAATACTTGGTGGAACATCTCTTCCATGAAATAGCTAGCTACCCATCCCAACCACTCCTCACAATCCTTGATATTAAAAACTGTAATACCTTAGCAGGTGAAAAAAGCCAACACTAGGAACTAAGCTTTTTTGGTTGTGATCCCTTCCCTCTGGAACAAGCAATCTACAAGAGGTTCAACAGGCACCATCACTCTCTGTTTTTAGGAAGCTAATTAAGACTGAATTATATAAAGCTGCTTTTGACTAGTGTGAATACGGTCCTGAGATTTCAAATGGGTTTTAATTTGAATTTAATTTGAATTGTAATTTAATTTAGTTTAGTTTTAACTAATGACAGGGTTCATTGTATTTTATTGTATTTTTGTATTTATTATATAGTGTTTTAGCATTGCATACTGTGAACCACCGAGAGAGTGGCAGCATTAATGAGGTGGTATAAAAATGGAAACAAACAAACAAACAAACTAATTCCAACAAACAAAACAGATACATAGCAAAAGAAAACAAAAAACATATAGACCAGAATCAAATTTGTCAAGCTGTAATATAATGTTACTGCATTGTCAAGTTGCCAGGCATTCTGCCCTGACAACAAGGACTGCACAAAGTGATTGTGTAATTGGTTGTGTGGTTCCTGTTTTGATTGATCACCCAGTGTTCCAGCGAAAATAATCCATGGATAGTACTTCCACTTTGGTGTGATTGTAGCTACCACAGGTCCATGTTGAATTGTGCCTGCACAGCTATTCAACAGGATTTTGGCTATGGAATCAAGGACATTCCTACCTCCATAAACAGAGTAAATCACTCTTAACTTAAATCCCAATGACCTTAATGTGTCTGCTCTGTGCATGACAAAGTCTGACTGCAATCCTACAATTTGTTGACTGCTAAGATTTTTATCAGCTGCCATTGCCAACTACATTTATTTTTTTATTTTAAAAAATGAATATGTAAACACATATTTGAGCCAGCATTTGGATTTAACTATTCTATATTAACAGAAAATTACAGGCATTGTTTCCTCTGCAGAAAACTATTGCACGCTGCACTAAAAATGTATGTTATGAAATTGGCGCATTTGTATTGTATAATTACCATCCACCAGCTGAAAACATTATTAACAGAAGACAACTCATTCAGTCACAAGAATGATAAATACAATGTATGCGACTCTATCAATTCATGATTAATAGGGCCTTTTTTATTCATGAAGTTAGATGTCAGGCTTGACTGAAAAATGTGCATAATCTTAAATGTATTTATTCCAAAGCAATAAAATTGCACTTTGGTGCTACAGATGGGTACAATAACAACCACATTTCACTGTTTTACAGATTAAAACAGAATGCTTGTCAAATGATGACCTTATACCTCCTCTGTTGAAAATTTCATTTTAAACTTGCCAAACAGATTCACTTTCAGAGTAATCCATTACTAGGGATTCATGTAAGCAGAGCTATACTTTCACTGGAACACAATGTCAAACATAAGGAAATAAATAAACCCAAGTACATTACAATGCCAACTTTGCTGTGCGGTAGAGAAACACCTCAGGCACTGTGAACAATCTGTTTTGTTTTTCAAGTCTTGTAAAATCCTCACAGTTTATTATATCATGCATACCCTCTTGTTTTAATGTGCAATGCCTGTTCTGAAATCCATGAGGGGGGAAAAATATACCTCAAGAGATCTGGTACTGAGCTTAAAAGAAAAGAGAACAGATGAAACACTTGCATGCTATCAAATTAGAAAAGGTAATGAAAGAACCAGTCTTGAATTAGATGGTTCCAACTACTCTGCATAAATGATTAAGGATTCCTGGAATTCCTTCTCAGAAAATAAACATGGGGCTGCCCCTCCTTCCCTTCCCCCAGATTTCTGCCTTGTCAGTGAAGTTTTTGCTTCACTCTATTAGTCTCCACAAAGCTAAAGCAAAGAATATTTGTTGTATGCATTCTTGTCAAATCAGGCTCTCTAAACAGGATGAAATCCCCTCAATGAGGTATTTTAAAACATCACGAGGAAGACAAGGAGATATTCTTCCCTGCCAAGCCCTCTGCAATTTGCCCAGAATATCTCTAGGATCCTTTTCATGTGAGAAGCAAAGCACATATGTACAGCAAGGATAGAAAGACTGGGAAATTAGTAAGAAAGACACAAGCACCCCAACCAGTGCTGAAATTTTGAAACAAACAAACCTGCAGTCATCCTCGTCATGGACAATTCTCACAATGGTGTGATTTTGCACAAAAATAGGGAAATTTGCACAATATGATTATTTTTGCATAAACCATTATTTCTTGTCATTACAGTGTGGTGCAATGTGCTAGTCTTACACAAAATCCTGTTTGTATAAGTTTCATGGCAGTGCTGATTTTAAAGACTTCCCTCTCTTGTCCCATGGCTCCCATGGGATCCTGACAATGAAAGGGCTAACCTGAGACTTGTCAGTCCTCAGAACAGGAGAGGCCAACGTTTCATTTAAAAAACAATTGTGCTGGCTGGTGATATCAACAATTTTATAACACAGAACTTACACAGATAGGATTTCAGCCACTGCATGAAACTTTGTAAGGCAGGGTTCTATTTTTATACTTATATTGCTCATTAAAATACCACACATATGTGTGACAGAACTACAGTAGGACTCCCTTACCCACAGGATCAATATCCACTGATTCACTTTTCCAGTCTAAAAATATTAAAAATATTAAAAGAAAAAAATCCAGAAAAAACTATTTTCAGATATATTACCATAATAGGCCACTAGAGGGTGTCAGAGACTGTGCTATTAATACCTGTTAGTGAACAATACATAGCATGGTTTCTCGCACCCTCTAGTGGCAAGTTCTTTTTCCTTTTACCATGCTCATTCATGGTTTTCAGTATCCACAGGGGGGCTTGGAACTAATCCCCAGTGGATATGGGGGTCCTACTTTATACAGTAATAGAAGGAATAGCATCTGACTGCATTGATATATAGTGAAGGAACATTAAATAAATAACAACTCTTATTCATGCTACTTATAGTTAATATATGCACAAGGTACTGACAAGAGGAGATCAGTACATGCACTGTTCAGAGAGTCATGCTGCAGACTCTCCTGCCCATGGAAGAGCTATGTTTCTGTACATAGTCAGGCCACAGGGAATACTTCCCTTCATTAACTGCATGAAAGAGGTACATGAGTAAGCTTCTGGTTGGAAAATTAAATGGGCTTCTAACTAAGAAGCCATTACAGAAAGGTTTCTGTTTTCCTGGTCTTGTTTTTCCTTTCACATTAAGAGTAATAACATGCAGGTGCCTGGGCATCATTGCACTGAAGTGTGTCGTCTTGTCAGCTTGGGAGCCTTTGGTTCAAAGAGATCACGTGCCCTGTATTCATCTTCTGCATTCATGACTGACCACTGAACTCAATAAAAGTCGGATTACTTTTTCTCACAAATACTTGCTTTCTTCTCAGTCACCTTCAAATATGGTTGATGAGGCCCTGAGTAGTTCAGGCTAAGATTAAGAGAGTACCCCAAATATATTCAAAGAATAAATGTAGCTGAGAATATAAAATAACAGGAAACCAAAAAGTTTTGGGGGGCTAGAATTAAAGCTTGACAGCAGAAATGAAATCTCAGTGTGGCCCTACATGCCATCCTGTTTGCAGGTAGTGGAAAACGGGGTCCATTCCATAGAATTAAGGGCCTCCAATGTAACAAAAGGTTTGGACATTTCGCCATTGGCTGTAGTCGTGGGTGACACACTTATTCTTTTTTCAACATTTTTCCTTGTTACACTTGTGAAAGCAGAGAATCTCATGATGGCGTCTTAACTGGTCAATGTATACCTGGAGACAAAGCTGCCATGTGGGGAAAGAAGAAGAATCTGTGCCTGCAGGAAAATACAAAGAAGGCCAAAGTACGTCTGGAAGAACTGGAAGTAGCAAAGCATTATATTTTCAGTTGAAAATGCCACAGGATTTTCAGCTGAGTGTGAAAACCTACTAATTTCACTACCGTCTCTTAGGTACTCCCCTCATATGCTCATATATCTAAGAATCTATTAAAAATGACTGATAAATTCCTGTGCTTTAACTTCCAATCCAGTGACTCACTGTAAGGCTATCACACCTAAAAAGAGTATGATTAGAATCCATGGGCCATGAAATCAAAGGATTAAATGCAGGAAAATTTGGAATAATGTAGTAATAAATCAGGCTTCTTACTTCTGTCTGACAACCAGTGTTCGTAAGAAATATAAGGAAGCTCAGGTCCAACCTTTGCTAAAAATGTAGGTCAGAATCTTATTGTAGAAATCTGTGCATGGAAGGGAAATTACACAATGTCAATTTTCCTTGCTGTCTATCGTGTGTCTAGTCACGCCATCTATTGTATGACCACAACAGAGCCAGGGGTACAATAGCCAGCCAGGAATACAGCTAGCACTGGTTGTACAATTGCCATTTTGTGATCATGTAACCCAGCAGGATTCTGGCCATAAACTGAAAGCATATAAGCTTTCCCCAACTCAGTGGCCCCTAGATAGCTTGCCCTTCAGCTTCCTTGAGCTCCAGCTAGCATGCCCATGGTAAATATTAAGGGAGCTATGGTCTAAAACACATGGAATACATCAGGTAGAGAAAGACTGGTGTACACATTTAGAAGCGGTGGCATAACAGCTATGGATGTTTGCTCAGTTAAAGAAAAATACACGCGAAAGCCAGTGTGGTGCAATGTGCTGGTCCTGAACCAAGGAGTGAAAATGAAAATGAAAACAAACAAATGAAAACAGGATACAAAAATGTAGCAAAAATGAAAATAAAGCAGCCAGTGAAACCAAGACCAGCAGAGACAATAAAAGAGATATCAAATGTTAATAATTAATAATAATTCTGTGCTATCAAACCAAATCTGACATATGGTGACCCTTTCCAGGGTTTTCTAGATAGAGAATTCTCAGAAGCAGTTTACCATTCCCTTCCTCTGGGGCCACCCTGGGACCGTGCAGATTACTCAAGGTCACACAGGCTGGAGCGTCTGGGATGTGCAGTGGGGAATCGAACTCCCAACCTCTAGCCTTGCAGGCAGATGCCTAACTCACTGAGCTATCCAGCTATGTCAGGTGTTAGAAGTCATTCTATGGATAAGAGACTATCCCCAGAGTTTTCTTGATCTCTAAAACACAGTGAAACAGATGCTAAGGAGAAGTAGTTCCACTCTGCTAGGCTCTCACCAACTTGGTGATTAACTTCTGGAGTAGATCTTAATAGGCTCACATGGGAACAGCAACTTCTCACTTCTGGCTAAAATGATAGTAGGCATACTTCAGGCTTATGGGGCTTACTTTTCTGAGAAGGTATCAGAATTTTGTGCAGAAGCACCAGGGTCTGTGTTCAGCTTGGATTCTCAAAACAAAAGCATCTCATAGTCCTTCTTCATAAAACCCCACTTCTAGTGACTGCCATTTTTCTTCACGTCATGAGTATAGTTTCAGGCAAGAAGACGAGTCCGTTTTGGCTGCTATTGTTAAATAACTGGGAATCAGAAATACTTGCCAATCTATGCAAATCATCTACCAGTAGAGATCTGCTAGCCACATTACACCTACCACTGGATTTGAAACAGGCAGGCTGCCACCAAGAACCAAATAAAGCCCCAAGTACAGAACATAACCTGGACGTAGCAAGTTACACATAACACAACTAGTTACTTTTTTGAGACAATGAAGAGTAAAATTTTCTAGTTACTTCCAAAAATGATTTTTCAAAGGTGTTTGAAGGTATTTTTACAGGAATTTTCCATGTTTTTGCCACTCTCTCATCAATGTATTTTTTTTTAAAGCAGAAGGATAGCTCAGCAGTTTAGGTCTTTGGCTGCAGAGCCAGAGGTTGGGAGTTCGATTCCCCACTGTGCCTCCTTGACAGGGGCTGGACTCGATGATCCATAGGGTCCCTTCCAGCTCTGCAGTTCTAAGATGATAATAATGATAATCATGAAACAAGCAGTATACATAATAGAACAAGTCTCCTCTCATCATTGTAATAAATAACAATAGATACTCTTCAAACAGTATAAAAAGTAATAGGAATGAATTAACTTTCCAAGCTTGGGTATAGAAACTTAAGACACGTATGATTGTGCTCAAAAGCTTCCCTGCCCTCAATTTACAGAAATCTTCCACTTTCTGCACAGCAAACTATTTGGCACAAATACGTTTTTTTAACCGTAGTTTAATATTTATAAATATAAAATTGCTGTATTTTGATCCTGTTTTTTAAAAATTTAAACACCGTATCACAGATATGCAACACAAGTGAGCAACGAAGTCTCCTGGTTCTCCATTAAAATAAAAAGGAGCTGTTGTGCAGGTAACAAGCAAATCCTTAGATTTTGCAAGCACTCTATTGACAACTGACATTACTTCTCCAGCTGGGACACATTTCCATGTCAGCTGCATTCTTTGGCTGGGCTTAATGCCTGGAAGGGAGCATAGATGCTGTAAAGGGGACGGGAGCTTTCTGTAACAACAAGGATCAAATGAGCAATACGAGAGGCTCTCCTTCCTTTGGACAAACTTGTCCTCTGTTATTTAGGGAACAGTGGAGAGAAAAGTAAAAGTACTTATGTGTTTTTTTCCTACTGAATTTTAAAATTGATGTTGCCAGATCGTATTATAATTGAAGTACAGCCTTGTGAATATTAAACCAAAATTTCTCCTTGTGGAAACATTTCATAGGAGACTGCTCACTTGCAAATTGGCATGGTGATATTTTTATGACATTTTAATGACAGTTCTGGTCAAATTCAGGTTGTCTCTCATAAATCAGACCTACCATGGAGTCAGCATTTACTTTAATTGGCATTTATGATTATTACTTTTCATTTCCACTATACCTTTCAGTGTGCAAAGTGCTTTGCAAACCTTATCTCATTGTTCCTAGCAATGCGGAGCCACCCTTCATAGCCCACAACTGCTATCTGAAAAACTAGCTGAGCAAAAGTGTTCACCTGCTGAGATACAGAGTTATTCAGTTGAGGAATTAGGTCAAGGCCATTGTGATACCCAAAGGAATATGGTTTCCATCAATTACAAGATGCGTAGTAAACACTTAGCTAAGAGCTATATCTCTGAAAATAAATATCTGACTGCAGCAAGCAAAATAAGATTCAAAGGAGTGTGGAAGAAAACCCATATATAAGCCTTCTTCCTTCCTTCCTTCCTTCCTTCCTTCCTTCCTTCCTTCCTTCCTTCCTTCCTTCCTTCCTTCCTTCCTTTTCCTCATGAGATCAGTTGCCTTCTTTTATACTAACAGCCGATTAAGACCACCCTTGTGAGCATCACCAAAGAGCAGTGCTGTCTATCACATAAAAGTCAATTGTACATGATCCAGGGTCCAAACCCACTTCACTTTCCCACCACAACCCTGGTCCTCTGTAGAGTGCATCTGCCCCTTTTAACGATACTGAGTTTCCTTAACGCAGTTTGGGACCAACAATGTGCTGGACAGAGTAGAAGGTAATACACAAATTGCCTCCCTTGGAGGATTATGGAAATTGTCTGGTTTAGTGATTACTAACCCTGCCCACCCCCCAGCAGTTGAGGGAGCTATAGCAGCTTCAGAAAAGGCCTTGGTATACCTCTTGTGGACCACAGGCTGAACAATTTCAATTCCTGGTCTAGAAAGAAATCATGCCACTCTTGGGGGTACTGGATTAACCACTGGGTTAATAAGGCCTAGCTTCAGAGTCTCCATTAAAAAAAAATCCCACCTCAACTATAAAACTCACATTATCTCAGGCCAGTCATGACCTCTCAGCCTTATCTTCCTCACAGGGTTGCCATCATAAGAACAGCAGGAAAAGGACACACCATCTTGACCTCCTTGCAGCAGGGATGAACAGCTTGCTACCTGCAGGCCTCTTATTGACCCACTGCCCATTTTAGCCCTCCCCACTCCTCATTTTAGCCACCTTTTGTGAATTTGCAGCCATAACACCACATTTCAGAAGTATAATGCATCTTGTTTTGAATCTGAACTGAACTCCGCAAAGCCCTCAGGAACTGTACTTTGGCTTTAAAAAGGCACTCCATTCACCCCCTATAGCAAAGGAAAGTTGCACTTTTTGTCACTGCAGCTGTGCTCCTGAAGCTAGGTATCGCAGGAGGAATGTGAACCTTACAGCCTCTGGCTCTCTGTGAGAAACCAAGGAGGAAAAAAAAATATCTGCATATGATTCCCCCCCCCCCCCCTTGGGAAATCTTGCAGGAAATCTTGCATGTCTTCTTCTTCCTCTTCTTCTCTGAATAAAGGCCAAACTTTATAACAACACTTGTGCAGAATTGCATCTTTCTTATGCATGATGTACCAGGAAAGCATTAAACTACACAGAATTTGTTACTTTCCTGCCACCAATATGTGAAAATTGGGGGGGGGAGGACGGGGACATTTATTAAGACCTAATACATTAGAGTATGATATGTTGTGTGGAGGGCATGCAGTCTAAGATGGCGTCAAATCCATTGCTGAAGAAATCAAGAATGCAGGGAACTTTCAGTGTCTATTGCCTTGACGCTGGACATGTCACAGGTGGACCAAATCGCTTTCAGCTACTGTTTTGACTGCACAGCAGACAGGTGGCATGTTCTATGACTTTGATGGCTGCCACTAATCACACAGAAGGGAAATGTTCTGACGCCTTCAGTTTTTCCTTCAAACATTGGATAAACATAAGTCTTTCTGAAGGCCAAAGCTATGGCAAAGACAGCCATATGAGTGATATACAGTATATTCAGGGATGCAAGCAAAGAGAATGAAATGTTCTGCCTGATTAAAAATGATGTGCTGTGTACACACTTGGCCTCAATAGCTAGTCTTCTGTCATGACAGTAGATTCCACCAGTGATGCTGACATGGACTCTGAGGGTCTGAAATAGAGATGGGCATGAACCTTGGTTTGGAGCATCATACCGGTTCATACACCAGCACCACAGGTACGGCACATTTCCTTCCCCCACCTCCCCAGCTGGATGCCCCACTCACCAGCTGGCACACACTCCTCTCCTCCTCCTCTCCAGCTGTTCAACCAGTCTCTGGTGGGAGCATGGACTTCCCTGCTCCGCCTCCTTGGCTGACTGCCCACTCATATAAGGAAGCAGGGCAGGCAAACCCATGCTCCTTCCAGGGACTGGTTGAACAGACAAAGAGGAGGAGGAGAAGAGCATGCCCCAGCTGGTGAATGGGTCATTGGCCAGGGAGGCAGGGGAAGGGAATGCATGACACCTGTGGTGCCATGCGTACGAAGCAGCATGAACCTCTGAACTGAGGTTCATGCCCATCTCCAGTTCAAAACCAATGGTTCCAGTAGAAGAAGCATTGCATCCAATCTTCACTGTGGAACTGGGTGACTGTCAAGCCCTAGTTGCCACAAAACTTGGAGCCTAAGGTGCTTGGGTCACTCTAGTCCAAAATGCTTGTTATCCCCATGCCTGTGAGTCTTGAGCCTGGCATTAGCAGCCCTAAGCCTAGCTCCAGTACTGGATTATCATGCCTATCTCCAAGACTTCCAAGAGAGAGCTATGCCAGCCATTATATCATGGCCAGCAGCATGAACACTATGAGCTAGGGAGAGAGAGAGAGAGAGAGGGGGGGGGGGAGGGAGGGAGGGAGGGAGAGAGAGAGAGAGAGAGATGTGCTTGGTTTCAGGACAAATTATTCCTTTAGTAACTTGCTTGGCAAGAAGTGTCAGAGTGTGAGAGGTGGCTGAAGCATAAAGTCCTTCAGTTTGATCTCAAACCCTGCTGCAGCAGGTTGCTCACTCACTTGCTGCCTACCTTGCTGCTCCATATCCCATGGACTCAGTCATGGAATTAACTGTTTATGCTTACCCAGTGCTCCACATCTTCCCAGGATCATATCAGAGTACCAATACTCTCATAACCTTACCTATGTAACCTCCTCCTATAGACCTAGACTTAGATCTTAAATTCGACAGAATTGCTCCTCACAGATCAGCACAACAAGGTAAATAAATGTGGTCCTAATTTAGACCCAGTTCTTGTGTCTCACCTCTTAACTGCCTCTTCCATCAGCAAACAATCCAGAACTTTGTACAGTTCACAACTGTGTATGGGTTCCAACCAATGAACTGTGTGTAGAGAGAAACTAGCAACAATGGCTGTTCTACACATAATTGTGCAAGAGCATTTCACAACAGTTCCTATGATGCTGTTAACAGGTAAACTGCTTAGCATTTCCTGTGTTTTCACTTTCCTTCTGGAAGTTCTAGTGCAAGTGGAAAGCCTGTGAATTTATATTTGCATTTCTTATACATGGTCTAGTAGAAGAAGTAAAACAGCCATTCCATCATTATGTGTAGAAAGCCATCTTTGGATCCTTAAGGTCTTGGTGACCACAGGCAACAGAAATGGTATGAGAAGAAATCATTATCTAATTGAGTATTTTTGTGGTGCTGCATTTCAAAAAAAAAAAATCACTGGAAACCTTTTAATAGATCTTCACCAAACTGTCTGGTGTAAGAAGATATATTCTTGGCAGGACTCCACATTCAACCTTTCAACTGACTTCAACAGGTACTATCAAGATGGAAAAGAATAAAATAAGGAATTAATTTATCGTCTTCCTTCTTGAGACTAGAAGGAAGAAGGGGACTCTAGAGTAAATCTGCTCTGCTGTTCTTCTGTACTTTAATGTTCAGCTTCATCTGAAGCAGCAGCAAATTCAGTTTGGATTTCAACAGTACAAAAACAATTGTAAAAATGTATCTAAGAAATATTTTACATTGTTATTTAGTACTGGGTCTTCTTTTAGGCATGGGTTTCTACACATCTGACTTATTGCAAAATTATACAACCAACAACACAAGAAACTGTTGTCTTGAAGTGCCTTAAAATTGATTTTAGGCAAATTTGTGTTTTTTTTAGAAAAACTATAATTTTATTTAATTTTATTTGAATAGATTGGTGTTCATACAATGAAATATCCCAGCCACTTCAGATCACTACTATGCCGTAAGCTGAGGTACCATTTGAAGCATATCACCTGTACCCATAGATGAACAATCAGATATAGTTAGACCACAACTCACTTCATCCCACACCTTCAGCTATGGTGGCTTGTACTGACTGAAGCTTTGATGTAACGTCATTGTGGATAGCCAAGTTGCCCACCTCTGCCTTAACTGGACGGTTGGCTATAACAAATTCAAGGTCCAACAAATTCCTCTCTTGCATTGCTGAAAACTTCATCCTCCAGAAGGTAGATGAATCAACAAGGGGATCAGCTATCCTAGATCTGGCCCTAACTAACAGAGAAGGATTGGCCAATGAGGTAGAAACAGTGGGAGAGATTTGTCATACTGAGAAAAGGGAAAGATGAGAACAGCATAACACATGCTCTAGACTAGAGATGGACACGAACTGCAGGTGCTTTAACTGTGGATTTCTTCTATTGGCAAGGGGCTGGACCCATTGACCCTTGGGATTCTTTCCTGGTCTATTATTCTATTATTGTACTCCCCCAAAATGCTAAGCATCCATTTTAAACACAGACCAATGTATGCATTACATATGAAATCACCCGTAGCTTTAATGGTGTGTCTCCGTTTTAATGGGAAGCACGTAGGCTGCCTGATATGCCAGGGCTCCATTGCTAAATGTTATTGGCCTATGGGGCATAGATTTAAAAACCAGAAGGAATAGTAAAGGGCATCCTACCAATCATAACAAATGAACCGTCCATATGCTTCCCATATGCTAATATCTAACATATATCCAACATACTATCCATTCTGCAAAAGTAAATGTGATATATACATTTGCCATCCTATGTCCTAATATATTCTAGTCCTCTTTTCTAAGTGACTCCACAGATTCTTTCTCATTTTTCTCCCCTCCCGGCTCTGTT
This sequence comes from Intellagama lesueurii, assembly GCA_037013535.1. NCBI lineage: Eukaryota > Metazoa > Chordata > Lepidosauria > Squamata > Agamidae > Intellagama > Intellagama lesueurii. The sequence continues at coordinate 232,675,921 of JBAJHW010000001.1, forward strand.
CAATAACTCCAGTCTGATTTAAGAGCAACTCATCACAGTTTATCTGCCTGAGCCTTTAGGGGGGGAATCATTTCAGAAGGGAGTTTGTTATTCTCCTATTATCCTCAGCCCAACTTGACAAGTGTCAACAGCCACTGCATCTGCAGAAATCTTTTGTTAGTTTTTCCGGGATTGATCACTTCCTTCAGCGGTAAATTTTTTTTAAAGTCGCACTGACGTGACAGGAAGTGTTTTAGGCTCCCCTGCCATTCTGCAAGTTAGCTCTCGGCATACCCTAGTTAATACGTCCCCTGCGATCCTATTTGTGATGGTAAGCCTCTTACAGACGCTCCATGTTATTAGCATTCATTTTCTTGTTTGACTAAATAGGCATTTTGAGGCTGCACTACTCAGACTGTAGCAGCCATATAAATAAAAAACGGCATGCATTATTAAAGCCCATATTCTTGTTAGTTTGTTGCAATGGGGATATGTGTGATGAAAGGTGATTTGTTGGAGCGTCTTCCTTGCCAGCTGGAGTGTGAAAGTAACCAACTGTCTATAAATATACGATTTTCTCAAAGTTCGGTTCACGGCACTAATGGAGTAATAGTGTTGTAAGTTACCGTTTTGCTGGAAACAAAAGAGCTGACTATGACTTTCTGATACTTTTGGTTGCTTTGGTGGTCGTAAAGCTTAGGAATGCTCCATATGTCCCTTTCTTCCTCCCTGACAGAAACAGGGTCTGTGCATGTGTGGCCAAAGCAAAGAGAAAAGGCTTGTGGCAACATCAACAGATTTATTTCAGCATGAGCTTTCATGGATTACAACCCACTTCCTTGGGCAGTTTGGAAGAGATGGATCATAATCTCGGAAAGCACACACTGAAATTAATCTACTAGTTTTAAAGAGGCGGCAGACTTTTCTTTGGGTTCTTTCTTTGTTAGGCCTGCTGAAAACAAACACACATTGCTACTTCTCTGACAAGTGCCTGCACACTGAACAGCCACAACCATGTTCATCTTTTGAACCTTGAACTAATAACGGGATGGCCTGTTGAGTGAGGTATGTTCTTCCTTATAGAGGACAGCCCTCTATTTGGAAGCCTCCTCTAGTTGCACTATTAAAATACTTCCCCACCACCACCACCAGGATTGAGCTGTGCCCATTCCTGGAGAGATCTGATCTGGTCACAGCGACACATGCCTTAGTTACATCCTGGCTGGATTACTTTAATGCACTCTATGTGGGGCTGCCGATGGGAAGTGTCTGGAAACTTCAATGGGTCCAAAATGTAGCAGCCAGACTGTTAGCTGGGGCTGGTCACAGGGATCACATAACAACCCCCTCTCCCCCTCCCCAGTTACAGCAGCTCCACTGGCTGTAGATCTGTTTCTGGGCTGAATTCAAGGTGTTGGTTTTAACCTATAAAGCCCTAAATGGCTTGGACCCAAGCTATCTCAAGGACCGCATCTCCCTTTATGAACCTGCTCAAGTGTCAAGATCCTAAGGAGAGGCTTTTCTCTCAGTCCCACCACCTTCACAGCTCTGTTTGGTGGGGATACAGGAGAGGGCCTTCTCTGTTGTTGCTCCCAGACTTTGGAACTCCCTCCCACAGGAGGCCAGCCTGGCCTCATCTTTGCTTTCTTTCCACAAGCAGGCAAAGACTGTTATCTTCAGGCCAGTGTTCCCTGAGCAACTGGCTGCCTGACTGAGATTTTTAAATGGATTACTGTACCTTACTGCTTTGAATGTGTTTTGGTGTTGCTTATGTTTTTTTGTATGGTATTTGTCTGATCCTTTTTAGTATTTGCATAATCACTGTGGGTCGCTTTAACATTGTCTTTTAATGATGCAAGCCACTTTGGGCACTTTTAAGGAGAAAAGCAGGGTATAAATAAATAAATAAATAAATAAATAAATAAATAAATATTTGATGATATAAAGAACCCTAAGAAGGAAGGCTCAGGGCCTTAAAATTGTCCATCTGTAGCTAGCATTGGAACAGCAGATTGAGCAGACACATGGGCCTTCTTTCCCACTGTGTCATCTCCACTATGATATGATGCACTATAATTCTTGAATGGCAGCTATGAGTTCTGTATTTACATCTGTAATTGCTCTTTCATGGCTGAAGGTGGGACTCTGCACCCCCCCCCAAAAAAAAACACCCCTCCTTGCACAATCCTCTTGATGTCTGAGACTTTGGTTGAATTTCCAGAAGAAATCCTTCTCTGCTGCCCTTGGATTATTCACCACCGTCACCCAAAAGTACTTTTTCTCCTTCAGGACCCAGTCAGAGGCATTATGCAGTCTTTTCCTGCCTATTTTCCCCTGTAGGGTTCACTTCTATGATCGCAGACCCTTTGCAGATATCGAGCGAAGGTTTTGGCTGGCTGGTGACAGTTATCTAATGCTCCCCAGACTGCACTATGTATAAAACTGAGCGAATGTTATTCAAATCTATGTTCCCGTTTGTCCTCTTTTTTTGTCATTCATTTCTTCCTCTTTGGCAATGAATAATTAGTAACCTTGATGGCTTGAGTGATGAGGTCAAGATCTGATTGCATGAACTGCATGGGGTTGCCTAATATTAGACCTCACAGACTTTATCTAGCATAAAAAGAAATGGGCAACAGATGCTGGCTAGCCATTAAAGGCCTTAGGACTGTTGAGGTCTGATAGAACTGCCTGGCCTTCCAAGAAGTCCTTTCTGTTTGTTGACCTTCAGACCTCAGCTTTCGGCTCCTTCGGTGCAGAAGGGTTCATGGGCTAGTCTCAAGTGGAGTCTCCAGGAATGCAAATCCTTGCTTCTCTCAACCTCACAGGTGAGGATAAGAAAGAACGGCAAACATTTTCTCCCCACCCACACCCCCTGGAAAAGCATCAGATATCTTCTGGTGATCCCAACTCAAAAATTTTAATCTAAATTTTAGCTAAATAAAATTTATTAGATAAAATAATTTTATCTAAATAAAGGAGAGGGAAGAGGGAAGCTTGCTGAGCTTATGTTTGCTGTGAATCTCAGCTTTCTGGAAAGAGGTTTCAGGTAATGACAAGAAAATGATAACATTATTTTGGAAGGACTAATCCTATTTTTACTTAGTTGATCTATCCTAGTATTTTTTTTACATAGGAGTGTGCTATGTGTAGGTATCAGTTTGGTACCTGAGAGTTTTATTGTGATGAATCTTTTCTAACAATAAGTCCAAAGACAGGTAGTTTTTAAATGAGTTGATGGTGATACAAGAAGAAGAGTCATTGATGGAGAAGTAGGCAACTTCCTGTGGTCCAGGAGCCACATGTAAACATCTATAGACCTTGGAGGGCTATGCCCACTGCCACGTCCTCCACTCCCAGAATGATATTTCCTAAAGTTTGGTTTTTACTTAAAATGAAACAGAACAGGGTTTAGAAAGAGCCATATTGTAGGTCCCAGAGAAAAAGTGTGTCCAAGGAAGGTGATTTCTCTTTCAGAAAGGCAAGCGAGACCGTCAGTCTATACTCACTAACAAGAGTGCTTCTGCTTAGCATTCCCCAGGGCCAGACACATCATCTTTCAGGATAGTCAACTTAATTATCCTCATCTTATTTTCTGGTTTTCTTCTCTGCAAAGGCTTAATGGATATTGAATACACTGTCCTAACTCAGCTGTTGCATATGGCTTCTTTTTCTTTTTTCCCTTTGAAGGGGAAGTGGTAGTCTTCTGAGCATGCTGGCAGCCTAGCACTTGTTTCTCAATGGCCCTGTTTTGGCTCCATTTCTGTTGGCACCCATTAACGACATGTTTTCTCCCCAGTAGCTTCATTGAGCACACCATCACTTCTAATGTCAGAAGTAGCATGGTACAGGAAACCCAAACATGTTGGGAAATGCTCTGACTCTTCTGAATTTTTCCCAAACCCACCTGCATTTTCTTCCCACCTTTCCCCCCCTCTATCTCTAGGTGGTGAGATGTTTTTCATGCTGAAATACACATACTTTTTGAAATGTGATTTTTCCTCAAATGCAGATTTGTGTATGTATTTTAATCAGTCTATATGTTTATTAATGTGTTTTACCTAGTCAAATTTCCCCACTTATTAAAAGGGTGTTTGTTTTTTAAGTCCCACTGGATTCATTTTAGTCATTTCCTTCTGTGAAGAAATGCAGAACGATCTTAGTTCAGAGGTCGAGCCACTGGGAGATACTGGTTTGGTGTCAGTAGAGAAAAGCTGTTCCCATGAGAAGAGCCAAAGTTTAGAGAGCCAAGTTACCAATCAACTGACTCTCTAAAATGGGACTGTTTTGCTTGTTTTAATGTGTTTTTAGAGCTTGTTTTAGTCAACTAGTTTTAATGTATTTGTTTGATTATTTTTAAATACTCTATTGTTTTTCACTGTTAATACTGTTTGTTTTTCGTATTGTAAGCCACCTTGGGTCCTTTTCAGGAGAACCATGATTACACCCTTTAGCCAATCCAAACCCAGTTTCATTAGAAGTTTCTGGAATACCAGTAAACTTGCATGCCTCGATGAAATGGCCACTAAATAGTCATGTCTATTTATTTAAAATATTTATACTCCACCTTTACGGAGGGACAATGTATATAAGAAGACCAACGTAAAGCTACAACAGCCCTTGTTTCTTGGATATTAGCCTGTCCTTATATCAGTTACACCTGTACTCTGTGGAAGCTCAGAATTCTGTCCACTGCTACCATGAGGTCCTTGTATATAAGAATTCAGCTTAGGCTAGATTGTTGTTTCTTCTGTTGTGATGATTTCTAAGCGATTCTAAGTTTATTTTTGTAGGTTGGCTTATTTCTTATTTTTGCAAAAGTATTTTTGTTTCTTTTTCTTCTTCAGTTTGGCTTTTCCCTACCCTTTAAATGAAATAAAATTATCTCTACATTTGGTGTGCTTATTGGGGGTGGAGTGTTGGTCCTACATCTAGTTTTGACTCCTTCGTCAGCTATGGAGTTCAGTGGTTCCATGTTTCTGCACTGCATGGCGGTGTTTGCTTGTTTGCTCCAAGGAAGTTGAGTTACTGGGATTGCTGACTCTAGGAGTGCTACCTGGGTAAACCAAAGTTGTATTACACCATTTCAAAGCATGTGCATAGATCTGTGCACGCTTTGTTTTATGCACAAACTTTTGAGAAATATTATTTATTTCTTTTATTTAAAATATTTCTATGCCACCTTTCTCCCCAAAAGGACCCAAGGCGGCTTATATCATTAAAACAGTATTTAAAAGCTAAAAACAGTAAATATACATATATTTTAAAAGAATTACATGAGCATTATACTAAAATGGTAACTATGATCAATATTAAAACACATTCAAAACAACAGAACACAACAATCCATTTAGAAACCCCTCTCAGACCACCTGTTATTAAGGAAACGCCTGCCTGAAGAGAAAGGTCTCTGCCTGCCTGCGGAAGGACAGCAAAGATGGGGCCAGCCTAGCTTCTAGTGGGAGGGAGTTCCAGAGTCTGGAAGCAAATATCAAATGCCAAGAATATTCCAGGAAGTGTTGCTTCCTCATACTTTTCATTGATCCTTCAATTTATATTTTTCCATTGATAGGCATCAAGAGTAGAAAATAAATCAGAAGGAAGAGACCTATTTTCTGTTTTCCATGCTATCTTCAATCATCTCTTCCTTTTACTTGCATTACGAAAAGCATCTACATGAACTGTTCTCAAAGTTGTATTGCCTTTCTGCGCTAGCCTGAGTTGTTGGAGAGGGATTCCCCCCCCCCCTATTTCCAAAACACATGACAAATGTAATTATGTTGGAAAGAAGTAAAGCTGCTCTTTTGGCAGGGGAAAGAGAATACTAAAATATGATCCATGCTGTGCTACGTCTAACCTAATTAAAGTGACACCATTCATGGCTTTAGAGTTCTGCTGATGTCATCATTTATACTGTGAGTGAGCCTTTGATTTCAGGACACTATTTGCTTCATTCTACACGGCTACTCCACTGTAAATGTGTACCACAGTGGGAGGTGGCTTGGCTTACTATTTTCTTACCATGTTTCTCCTTCTAGTAAGAGCACAGTCATGAATAGCTTCATGTGGGGCAAAAAGCCGAGTTTAGCTTCACATTTTGTGCCTTCAACAACCACCCAGAATGATTTGTCAGTTGGTCCCCCCATCCCTGACTTCAAATGCTGTGACGCCTAGCCCAACTAAGAGTACCTGGGACTCGAAAACTGACCTTTCAAGGATATTGCCCAACCCTGATATAACAGCGATGATGGCACTTTCCTGTGTTTTCATAAATATATGTATATTTATGAACATTTAAAGATAATTTTGTTCTAATATGCATGCTGTTTCCAGAAACTTTGTTGCTAAATTCCAATCGACAAAATTCTACCTTACCACTCACATCACTTACACAGCACTTTCATGCAATATGTTCTCTCTCTCTCTCTGTGTGTGTGTGTGTGTGTGTGTTGCTCTCTAATCAGACGCACTACAATCTTAGAACTGCGAGCTGGAAGGGACCACGGAGTCCAGCCCTTGTCAAGAAGGCACAGCGGGGAATCGAACTCCCAACCTCTGGCTCTGCAGCCAGAGACCTAAATCACTGAGGTATCCAGCAGTTCATAATATAATAATAAAGTTAAAATTGAAAGGAAATCTCATTCTCCTTCTTTGGAGGAAGTAGAGGGATGAATTCAATTTCCCCTACCACAGCAATGGACCCTTCCCTTCCATTGGTTCACCACTGCATATCCATCTGTGCAACTGTGCAAAAACATTAGTAATGTTAGGATATGTGCCTTAGAGCTAATATATGTTTTATTACTGGTGGATATGGGTGGTACTGCACTTTCCCTGATCACTGATTGAAAGTCAAACCTAGATCTGTCCAAGAACTTCTGACTGCGGGAATTCCAGGGGGTATTCTAACACTGAGTTGCATATGAATTTCCAGCTGTTTTATGTTGCTGCTGCTGCTCTTGTTTTTAGAAAAAGCTTGCCGCAAAGAATTGGCAGCCTTCTCTTTCCGCCAGTGTCCTAATCTTTATCTGGCTCAGATAATACTCTGGCTGGAGGATGGCCCATTGCATTCCTTGGGAAACCAGTGGGTAGACTCATGGGATCACTGGGATTTAAAGTGGTGATGGATGATTTAATACATCCTCCCATTCATTCAGTGGGTTTACTCTAGTTCAGAGTTGTAAAAGAGAAGAGAATCATCTTCTGGGTTCTTTGGGAGCGCTTTGGCTGAGCTTCTGCTCCCAAGCTTCCCAGACTAACTCAATAGACATTGGGTCTCTTCCTGGAGAATCCAAGGAGAAGCTGGGATCACTCAGCCTTCTCTACCTTTGACAGAAAAATATCTTCCATTCTCCACTTCCCATCAGCAATGAAGCAAAAATAAAAGATATGTTCTTCTGTGAAATGCTACGAACAAAGCTGGGGATGGAAAGGACCACCAGATATTTATATATTACCAGAAAAGCTGCAAGAGCAACTGCCCATGTTAGCCTTCAAACCATAATACATATATAATGAAGGTTTCAAATTATTTGCTGAGTTTTGCTGAACAAGGAGGAAACAATTTGGCAAAAGAATGTTGCAGATAAAAGTATTGACAGACTTTGGGCCAGATGGTCCCCTCAGCTTTCCCAGTACTAGAAAACGCAGTAGAAAGAGAAGCCATATATTGGGGGGGGGGGGGGGGGATTATTAGACTCAATATTGGAAGCAGATATTCCATTGCTGCCAGCTATGCTGATCCTCTTCTGATGGCAAAATACAGCTGAATTTACAATGATATCCAAGACACAGCAAAGAAAAAAAAGGGAAAGGCAGCATGGCCTTATCCAGCTTTGTTTTAAAAAACAAAACAAAAAACTACCAGGTGGAATAAAGCCAAATCTAACAGGAGACAAGAATGATCAACTATGGTAAATGGCTACCATTGACTGACAAACCTGACCCAGGATACATGCGGAACAGCTCTTTTCTTCTGGATTCTCAGTTGATTTCTCTCAGAGTAATTTGTGGATTTGTGGGATTTGAGCCCTGATCCTATACCTAAGCCATAACTGGCGATCTTTGATTAGGGATGAGGCAAAATTCATTTGATTTGCAATACATTTTAATGAAGAATAGTTGTGCTTCCTGAGCTGATATGCAAACTGGAATGTAATTATCCTTAGCAGGTTTTAAGTTTTGTGTGTGTGTGTGTGTGTGGGGGGGGGGGGTGTTGGTTGGTTCTTCTCAAATTTTGCAATGAACCAAAGTGAATTGTGGACTAGGGAAAACTGAATACAAAAAATGCATACATTAGGAAAGAATAGTATACAGAAGTCATATGTCAATGAAAAATGTGCACAAAATATGTACTTTTCGTGTGCACAAAAATGTGTATAAACATCCACTAATTTTGGTGTGGGTTTCTATTCAAGATATTTGCAAACTGATGTGGAAAGAGATAGAACCACTCCCAGTTTCAAGTACTGCTGACCCTCTGAATGCTGCTGGTCCTTTGCATATTCCATCCGAAGCCTTCATGGACCACACGATAGTTATGAGTGATGCATGTTGGAAATGTGGCACCAAACCTTACTGTTCTGTATATGTGGATGTATACTGAGTTTTCACACATTTAATTAACAGGTAATTATTGTACTTTTTAAAAGCTTCTACTGCAATAGACATACGCTTAGGCCTGGAAATTTCACTTGACACAACTGGATTTTATAAAACAAAGGGACATGGGACATTCTTTAAGTGTCTTCTGAAACATCAGCATTATGAAATATAGGATGAGTTTTTCTCATTAGGCTCACAGTACACAGCACTATTTCAGTGTGACTAGTCTTATTTGAAAAGGATTTAAAGTGGGAGTAGTTTCAATGCAGCTTACAGAATGATAAAAACTTTGTTTGCAGGTTCTCATCAGAAATGCTTACACAACAGATGGTGATTTGTTGCACAGGCTCATGTTGTATAGCAAATCATGTTTCAGACCATCACGTCTGTTTCGTTCCATTAAAGCTTCTATCACCTTATAGATGATAACCAGTAGGGGATGCGCAGTGTGTGTTTACTCCATTTTGAGTTCTTCCAGGAGATGTGTCTCTTTAGTTTTCAGGGGGCGGGGGAAGGAGAAACCAGCAAGCAAAAGAGATGTCTTTCTACTGCCATTATTTCCTCCATTCAACATGCTTCAGTTGGAAAGAAGGGAATGCTTCCTGGGAATTACCCCATTGCCCGTGGGAAGGGCAGGCTCACTATCCATTCGATTCTATAGACTGAGCCTGCCCTTCTCATGGAGCACTGTGGCGACTGAGATTCCAAAAGCCCTTTCCCTAGAGATCACCTCTTTTGAGTTCTTCCACTTAGTTTTCCAGATATGGCAGCAGGAGCTGAGCTACAAGAAGGACCCTTTTACAGGTTCCAAACTTCTGATCCAAGATGTTCAGACTGGCTGCTGACAGCAGTCTTCGCAAAGCTAGAACCATGTTTCTTTGGGGGAGGAATGGAAGGGGCTGCTGTTGAAGGTGGGGGCATGTAAGCGAGTGAAAGACTGGTGTACAGAACACTGAGCTGGCCCAGCTAGAATACTCGTGTGTGTGTGTGTGTGTGTGTGTGTGTGTGTGTGTGTGCGCGTGCACACACACACACACACGTGCGCGTGCACGCTTTTCTTGACATTGTGAGACTCATGGAGCATTTGTGTTTCCTGAGTTGGATTAAGCTTCTCCAAAGTGGTTCGGTGGGAAAGAGGGAGTAGCTCCAAAGGGAGCTTGCAGAAAGCTTCAGCAGCAGCAGCATACTCTGTCTCCAGCTGCTGCTCTCATTGCTGCTGCCAATAACCACACTGCCGCCGCCGCCACCATCTCAGTGGCTGGAGCTGGCTGTTCTTTGGTGCCTGCTGTGGCCACTGTGCTTTCAAATCCTAGAGGAGGGATGGGCAATGGAGGTCCAGTGTCACCTCAGCACCATGAGCTGACCTTGCTGTTTGAGTACCCCTTTTGCTCCCAATGATCCTGCACCTGGTGTGCAACCAAGGCCAGCAGAAGATGAGCTGCTGTCCCCTGTCTTGACCCCCAGTATTTGAAATCTGTTCATGGAGAAAATGGCCTTGGCCATCCTGTTCCCTTGTAAGACATGGAGAGAGAGCGAGAGGAAGGACTAGGATAGCAGATGGCGGAACCACCAGGAAAAGGATGGAACCCAGGAGCTTGGTTTGCTGGCCTCTGCCTCTTCTCATGAGGCTATTGCAGTTATTAAAAAGCTTTTATAAAGAGGTGGTTATATTTAATTAAAAAATAAAAGAACCTACTGCTAGGACAGGTTGGAATGATCTGGTTGAGATCCCCGATGGATTCCTTATTAGAAACATGCAGAAAGTATTTAAAGAGGGAGCAGCTGTACTTTTATCCTTCTTTTGCCATCATTTTAGTTCAAATGGCCATTGAAGCCACCGTTTTGTTCCAGAAATGCACGGATTGAAGATTTCCCAGGTGATCTGAGCAAGGTCAAACAAAAGAGGAGAACATGAAAGGAGAACACTCTTATGTTCCTCTCTTTTGTTTAAATGAATGATTCAGATTTCCTTTTTTAAAAAAACCAATGAAAAACACGAAAGCAAAAGTAAGAGCTCCTTTTGTGTTTTACCCTCATTCACTGCAACACAAAAATCTCATCCCTGATAATCAGCATAATTAAAAAGATAGTGACAAAGTCAATAAAGGAACTCTCAACTTTGAGTTTGCAAACCTTGACCAGGGCTGTTAATGACAGCATCTTTCAGAGATCACTCATTCATGGGGTTACCATGACTCAAAAAGAACTCAGATGGCGCATAACAGCTAAAACACAAATCAAGTCTCTTATTCAAGTATCAATAGCAATGAACTCGCTAGGTAAGCTTAGGCAGCCTACTGCCACTCAGTCTTATGGAACTGATTACAGAGATAATATTCAATAAACAAAAACATCCTCTTGCTTAGCATGGTGCACTAAGGGCAATCCACTTACACCAAGCTGCAGTATTACTCACCATCCTCAAGGTCATTTCAACTTTTATCATTTTATGTGGATGGTATAAGCTAGGAACTTGAAATGTTAAATGGCAGTTTCACAGAATTTAATTGCACAGATTATATAACCACTTAACTGGTACTCACCATCACACTTAAAGAGGAGCACCTAGCCCCTCCCTTCCCTACTGCCACTTTTTTGACACGTTCGAAGAGCAGGAGGAGAACCCTGCTTGCATGTAGGCTGTATGTGTGAACAAGAACTGTGGAGCATCAAGGTTCTTGCTTCCATTTAGAAAGTAGATGTGAGCAGGACCCTCTCCATGTCATCTCTAAGTGTTTTGCCAACAACTAGTAAGTAGCAACTAAATAGGAGTTATGTGTCTACTTAGACGACTGGATCAATCCAAGACTAAGATTCACCACTTTGCCACTGACTGTTATTCAGCTCCAAGGTGATGAAGATGTAACTAACCCAGACATCAGAAAAGTTGTCTTACTGGACTACAGTTTCAGAATATCCCAGCCAGCATGACCCTTAGTATCGTTGGGTGGAGGATTCTGGGAGCTGTAGTTTAAAAAATTAACTTCCAAGCTCTGAACTAATCACAGCACAAGACATCTTACCATATCCAAATCAGCTAAATAATATATATATTAATGTTGTTCCCTTTCTTATCATAATAATTTTATTTAAAATTCAAGTCAATAAGGCCAACAACAGCAACAATAACAACCACTGAAACCATAACTCTTGGCCTGTTTCATGGGTTGAGCCAATAAGCTTGGCAGATGGAATCACATTCCACAGTTAGAAGAAAATCACACCTAATAATCTCTACCAGCTAGATCAAGAGTGGGCAGTTCTTTTACCATGAGGGTTACATTTCCTTAGAGCAATTCTGTCAAAGTATGTTCCATACCCTATATCCTCTTCCCAGATTAAATTTCTGCTTCCTCTCTTTGCACAAAAGCTGCTCATGTACACTTTTCAGTAGTTATTTCTAAAAATATTTAAAAATCTGGAGATCAATTTCTCCTGCAGTTCTTTTGTTATAGAAACCCACTGGACTGGTTAGGTTGGGCTGTTTTATCCCTTTCAATCTGTGATACTGTTATTGTGTTCTGCATATGGTCCTTAGATAAATAATGCTGCCGTGATTTGTTACACAGCTACTTTACTCCCTTTTTATTTTAACAGAATGATTATTGAGTTGTTTCCATTTGCTTGGAACTTGGCCTGCACTGACTGACAGATGAAAACAAATTCCAGCATCTGCACAATTCAGCGAGGGCCTCATTTAATTCTGGACAACAGAAATATTGAAGTCGGGCAGGCAAGGGAGAGACTTGCAAAGCTAGTCTGCCTGGCTGCACTAAATTCTGACAGCAGGACTTCTTTTTCGTCAGCCCCGCCTATCGCCCAGTGCCAACTCTATGATGCTACCACTGCCTATTTTTCCTTTTCAACAGAGACTCACTTAAAAATGCTCCTAAGCTCTCGATGCATTCCAAATGCATTTTCAGGCAGGTGATAAATGTGCCAACGACGGCTGTGAAAGCAGGATGGATAACTGTCAGGATCGGAAAGCGGAGACATCTAAAAGGGAAGAGATAATGAAAAAAAAATCGACACCTTCACTAGCTGAGCTCCCCTGGAATGACAGAACAAGGGCAGTAAAATCCAGCCTTCTCATCAGATGGTATAGAGCCCACAGTCCAACCTGTTACTTCCATTGAGTGGCAAGTACAGAAATCAAAAGGGGACTGAAAAAACACAATGCCTAATCATTACGATTACTATTATTATTATTGCTGCTACTGTTACTATTCAGTCCTTGTGTGTACCTTCAGCTAGTGCCAAAACAGAGAAAGCTGAGATAATGGCGATGATGCGTTGATGGTGATTATGATGACTGGTCCCATCACCTCCTGGTAAATAGAAGGGGAAGATATGGAGGCAGTGACAGATTTTACTTTCATGGGCTCCATGATCACTGCAGATGGTGACAGCAGCCACGAAATTAAAAGACGCCTGCTTCTTGGGAGGAAAGCGATGACAAACCTAGACAGCATCTTAAAAAGCAGAGACATCACCTTGCTGACAAAGGTCCGCATAGTCAAAGCTATGGTTTTTCCAGTAGCGATGTATGGAAGTGAGAGCTGGACCATAAAGAAGGCTGACCGCCGAAGAATTGATGCTTTCGAATTGTGGTGCTGGAGGAGACTCTTGAGAGTCCCCTGGACTGCAAGGAGAACAAACCTATCCATTTTGAAAGAAATCAACCCTGAGTGCTCACTGGAAGGACAGATCCTGAAGCTGAGGCTCCAATACTTTGGCCATCTCATGAGAAGAGAAGACTCCCTGGAAAAGACCCTGATGTTGGGAAAGCGTGAAGGCAAGAGGAGAAGGGGACGACAGAGGACGAGATGGTTGGACAGTGTCATCGAAGCTACCAACATGAATTTGACCAAACTCCGGTAGGCAGTGGAAGACAGGAGGGCCTGGCGTGCTCTGGTCCATGGGGTCACGAAGAGTTGGACACGACTTAACGACTAAACAACAACATGATGATTTATTTATTTTATTCATTTATTTATTGGATTTCTATCCTGCCCATCTAGACCAAAGGTCTACTCTGATGACAATGATGACAATGACAGCAACAATGGCATGAAGAAAGATGATGAAAGGAGTGGGGCTACTGTGCTCCTCTCCTTGCAGATTTACTTCAAATAGTTTACCCAACACCTGGACCGGATTAAGATCTCTTTGTCACGTAGGTCTCAGCACCGTGTCCCTTATAGCCATGTTCTGGTACTAGGCATTAAGGTCTTATGTTCATGTTTCTTCCAAGTATTGAGACTATTCCATTCCTGCTACTCCAAGTTCTGCTTAAGATCCTCTGGGGCACATCAAAATCAATCCTCCACTTATTGCTGGAAGAAATCAGCCATAGTTGTCCAGAAGCATTTGAAGTATTTTATACTTAGAAAGATCAGATTATGACCAACTTCACTGACTAAAGTAGACTATAGTATTGACTACAGCAGAATTAATTATTTAGGTACAAAACCGTGACCATAGCTTAAAATGAACAGAATTAATGTGCATTTAATTCTGTTAAATAATGTGCATTTCTCATTAACTTAAACATTTCTTAACATAATAAAGTGAAGCACCCACTTTTGATTGATTGCACAGCTAGGAAGGACCAGGCGGACAATGGAAAGCCTGGGAAATGGCTACCACTGCTTGTGTGATTGACCTTACTTGATCATGTCAGGCAGCAGGATTCCGGCCAAATGGTTTTGCACACACAGGGGGGGGGGGGGACACTTCATGGGTTTTTCACAAAAAAAGTTCCAACATGTGAAAAATGCACCAAGCCTCTTGTAATCTCACCCTCCAGGACATTTCATGTTCTCACCTGCAAGAGTGAAAGGAGTACATTCTTGCATCTTTAGATGCAAGGTAACGTAGGAATTGACAGTGAGCAGCCAAAGCGTTGTACTCCTTAACAAGATGTGGACAGTGAAGAACCCATTGGCCTGGGTCTAAGATCCATCAGAGGTAAGACCAAAGTTGCTGAATGTTGGTTCTTGACCTCAGTCCAAGATATGGACCCTATTAAACTTTCAAGGTGTAAAATAATAGGGTACAGTGTAAGCTGAACCCACTCACCCAGTACATGTAAGCAATGAGATGGGCTGCAAAAGCACCTCTGATGCTCCAAGTGAAGAGCAATACAGATGCATCTGAGGTACAACAACCGTCCTCCATTTCAGAGGAGTGCAAACTCCCAACAAGACAGTAGCAAGCAGTTCTCTAACAATGTATATTTCTAGTGGCTTCTGCCATTTTGATGATTATCCTTCATCAGCTTCATATTCACCATTCAGGAGGCCAATGCCAATTGCAGAATCAATTTTCTACCTTTCTACCTCTTTTTTCACACACCTCTCATTTGGGTCGATAAGTCTTTTTTTACCCATTGTAATTTATTGCTACTGCTGATGAAAGAATAAAGTGAAAAGTGGGGAACGTAATCAAAGCTAATCGCAAGGCCAAATACCATGTGACAATAAATCAGCAGGAAAAATTGCACAGGAGATAAATGGAGGTGTTTACAATTTCAGTTTGAATAGTGCCGGTACAACAACTATTTGTGTAAAATACAAGGCTTCAAAGGGTAAAACAGCATTCCTTTACTTTATCTTAAAAAACAACAACACCCAAAACAATAAAAAAAAATTATCTCCTGTCTAGCTCTTTGTTATGCAGATATATATTGAGGAATTTTGATGTGGAGAAGTGACATATTAACTCCCTTCCAATCATTCCTTTGAGATGTAAATTCTTCTTTTCCTTCAAGGGAAATAAATGGGAAGAAATCAAATTTTTATATGAGAGGTGATGCAGTCTGCAGTGCAAGAAATTCCCCAGGTGTGTTTCTTAACGTTTGACGTCTTTTAAATCAGGGTCAGCAACATGCAGGCAGTGGGTCCATATGTCCACTTGCACATCCCCCCAAGAAACCTCGTATGTCTTATAAAGGGTGTAAGGGTGATTTTGCCATGTTTGGAGGGACCTCCAATACCTCTGCCCCTCCAACACACACACATACCCCAAATCCTTTTAAAAATATTTTGTTTAGAAATATTTTTGGCCACTACCAGACAGAAGGGGGGGTTCCATTTAAAAACACATACCATTTTTCAAAGACAAAATTGGGGGAGCAGAGATCACATGAGGAAGGTCCAAAGTCCATGAATGGATATGTGCAGAACCTGGAACTCTGCAGAATGCTCTCCTTTAAATGAAATAGAAGAATACATATGAATTCCTTTCATAATATTGGAGACTCCCTCTCTTTAACTTGGACAGCTTGGGAAAGTACTCTCTTTTTTTCTATGGACTACAATTCCCAAAATTGTCTAGCCAGCATGGCTAGGAAATTCTGTGAGTTACAATCTAATTTCCACATACACACCACCAAGATCTGTTTTAAGTCAGACCTAAAGGAAGTTGGTCATCTTTCTATTTGATCACACTCTCCAGTTTTATGAAAGAACAAGCTGGTTCCTGGGATGGAACTTGTTGTCTCCCTCACTTGGTATACTTTTCCTTTGTATGTCAATGTATTTCCCTACCTAAAAAGGTCACTGATTGGTTGCCGGCTTTATACTCATTCAAAAAAAGGAAAGAAGGAAGTCTCCAAAGTGATTAGAGCTCCTGCAGAAGAACAGAAGAGCTCAGAATTGTCAGGGGATGTGATTACATCCACTTATATTAACCCCTTGTTAATTTCGTCTATCTTTTTCCTTGACTCTCTCTGTTGGGTATGTGTGTATGTATTCTATTCTATTCTATTTTTACACTGTCCGTTTAGTGTGAAGCACTACTCTGGGTGTCTGACAACAAATAAATCAAATGCAATAATAAATGGACGAGTAAGAAATAATCAACAGTATGAACAGAACAATCAGTAAAACAGCATAAAACAAATACATCAAGGGCAGCCCCCCAGAAGAAAGATCTGTCTTGTCCAGGTTCAGCTTCAGTCTGTTATCCTTGATCCATTCCAGAACTGAGGCCAGGCAGCACTCAAGCACCCAGACTGCATCTACTGTAAAGGGTGTAAAGGAGAGATAAGAGTCCAAATCTCCAGATGACCTCTCCCAGAGGCTTTACATAGGTACTAAATAGCACTGGGGAGATTGACGACCTCAGGACACCCCACAATTGAGGGTCCAAGGGGCCAGCAATTCCTCTCCAAGCTGCACTCTCTGGACACAATCATTGAGGAAGGACTGAAGTCAGCTGAGCACCAGCCCCTGCCCAGATCCCCAAACTTGACAGTCTGTCCAGGAGGATAATGTGATCAACAGTATCAAAAGCCAGACTATCAATAGATTAGCCTAGTTGAATAGTTCAACACCACCACTAAGATGAACTCAGTCTACCCTCAAAGGGGGAGTGTTGGGTCGTGGGGAGAGTGGTAAACCAAGGCTACCCCAAATCAGCCCCACTGTTAGCTAGAGACATTCTAGCTCTGGGAGTGCCAGCGCAAAGTCCTGCTGACATTGATGGAATCCCTGTAAACAATAGCAACCCCTTTGACCTGCCATGATGCTTCATAGAATACCTGGGTGGGCACACCTGAGACAGAGCAACCCCTCCCTCCATAACATTGCATCTCCATTCCCTTTACTTGTCTCCTCCACTATCAAAATGTATATATTTGTAAACTTCTTGAAAAAAAATGACCTCTGAAAAAGGAAGGAAGGAAGGAAGGAAGGAAGGAAGGAAGGAAGGAAGGAAGGAAGGAAGGAAGGAAGGAAGGAAGGAAGGAAGGAAGGAAGGAAGAACAGACAAACTTTCAACTATTAAGGGCACTGGCATACTACTAATAATTTAAGTATTTGGGTTACTTTGCTGGTAAACACTAGGATGGTGGTCTTGGATTTCACCTTTAATACATGCAGGCTGGGTCACTGGTAACTGCTGTACACAATGTAGGGATAGGCATTTAAAACAAATAGAAACTGATCTAGCTGAGACATGAAGCAGATTGCTGAAAACTCCATCCTGAGCTTTCACAATAAATGGAAACAAATCCACCAAGCGTCTTACAGAAGTAGTCTTGGAAAGAATAGGTTTGTTTGAACACCGTTTTGGTAAATGATCTTCAACATTTCTTTGAAAGGCAGCAATTGCAATCCACTCTGAGTGAAATCAAAGGCAAAACATCCATTTACTGTCACAGAGGTGGGAACGTAGGAGATGAGACCATGCAAGATTGTTTTTCAGAGCTTCAGAAAGGTGGGTTTGGACACTGGGGTGGGTGAGTGGGCTTGCACCATAGTTCTCAGGATCCCCCATGCTGCCTGGGATATTCTGTTAGGGTGTCCATATGTACTCTTTTAAGGAAGACAGACTCCAATTTGAAGGGTTCCCAGAAGGCAGCCTTTGTTTTGAAGTCCAGTCCAAGTCTGATTTAAAGATGAAGAAGAGAGACCAGGGATGCTAAAGTTACCCACCCACAGTGGTCTCCTGGACAACAGAAGCAGCAGATGCAAATGTCACTGAGTCACTTTGTTTCTCATTTAGGTGGGATGCACTGTATTTCTGTTAAAATTATAAAATTCATTTCTAATTTTGCACCTGTACATACACATTATTATACACAATCTTATGCAAACCAACATCCTTTTTTGTCTTCTCTTTTGGTGACACATCTCCTCTTTTTTGATTATGTGAGAGTGGCCTCCCTAGTTTCTGGGAGTTAACAGTCCAAAAAAAGCAACTTTCACAAGCTACGACTTTTCCCCCAATGTGATACATGCTGTCTATTCCAGTTGGCAGTGGTGTCAGCCTGAAATCATTTCTCTCACCTGCTACCTATTCTTTCTAACATAAGGGAAAAAATTAAGGGAGTTTTTGCAAAGCAAATGGATATTCAAACACAGTTATGATCCCTGTCCCAGTCTCTATTCTGTGCGTATTTCTGCAACATTCACTCTGAAATGATACAGCACTTAATGAAAATAATGCATTAATTCATTCTAATCAAAGCTACTACTAAAGTACAGCAACCGGGGCTTTGCCCTGGGGTACCCAAATATTTAGTTGTTATTCACCATCAAGTTGCATTTGATCTACGACCATTCTAATAAGGTTTTCAAAGTATGTGAGATACTTAAGGAGCAGTTTTACTTGCACCACCCGAGTGAGTTTCTATGGCAGAGTAGGAATTTCAGTTCAGGTCTCCTGACTCCTAGTCCAAAAATCTCTCTCCCTTCTGTCACACAGAAGGTGGCAAATTCAGAGGGGAGTCAACTGGAGAGTGTCAGGAAAATAAATGGCAACGTCTCCCAATGCTTCTTACTGTCTGGGGAGCTCTCCATAGGGGTAACCCAAACTCTCCCATCAAATGAGGCAGGAAGGAAAGTGCTGCCTTTCTAACATTGCTCCACCAAAATGTCTGCCCCTAAAAGAGACAGAGAAAGCTCACACTCTGAAGAAAAAAAATATATGAGGGTACCAAAATTGTTGCTTAAGGCTCTCTTCCTCATTCTCCTTTAGCAGCACTCCAAGTTCTCATTTTAAACATGGTATCTTATTACAACTATAACCACAACCATTTATCAAGATAGCACAGTGTATCTTATATTATATAATTATAATATATTGGTGCTTTCAGAAGAAAGGTGCAGCAAAAATATTTCAAATAAATAATACCTTTGGATACTGTTTGACAGGAATCAATACTCTTTCAGACAGCTTTATATTTTTGTTGCTGATGACATCGAGATATTTCTTTTCTTCATCGTCCTTCTTTTCCTCAGAACTCTGGAACTTTTCAATTTCTGGGAAGATTGAACAAAAAATACACAATGAGACTGTTATTATTTGTGAGAGGCTTATTTTCTTGTTTGGAATTTGCATTATTACAAAAGATAGAGAGAGAGAAAGAGAGATAGAAACTTACTGGTATAATATTGTTATATGTTTAATATGTCTCCCATGATTAACTGTGAAAGTCTTTTCAGTGGTATCAGAACATTTGATTAGGGTTACCATGTCTCAAATTCCTGGCTGAAGTATCACCGAATTGCTATGCTTCTTAATGTCTACAGGGCAAGAGACAATTCTCATAGTGAGCAGTGTTAAGAGGAGGAGAAAATTTAATTGTTGTGTATGAAGTAGTTTCATAAGAGAGGTGACCAATTCTGCTTTTCCCCAGCAGCCATCAAAGCTCACTGGCTCAGTGCAAAGATATCTGCTGCCAAAAAGTCAGGAGGAAAGGAGGAACCGTGGAAAGAGGTAGCAGGCACATGTACTAGGGTCCATCATGTGCTTTGAACGAAGAGGTCTTAAAGTCACCACTCCTGAGCCTTCTCGTTGCTTCTTCCCTGGCAGCAGTGATGAAGAGCTTGGAATAAAGTCTCTCTGTAGACAGGCAATGAGCCTTCCTCAAGCCCCAGCAAACAGCACAGAGCCTAGAAATACCCTGTATGTTACATGTACTATACATAAGGCTTTGTGAAATAGAAATGTATAGCCAGAATGGCAGCAACCACGGAAGCTGCTGTGTATATATTGTTGCCTGCCTAGCCACTAAAAAATGAACTTTTCCCAGTGGCACTGGGATATCATGTAACCTGGTAAGCCAGGTTTTCTTGAAGTTCTGCTGTACTCAGGAGATGCGAGCCCTATTCGGGCAGTCAATGAAAGAATTAATATTTAATCCATCAACAGGGGGAGCAGGCTTCCTCTCTCCCTTCTAGATCTCCTGTATGGAAAGTTACATCTTTAGAGAAGAGCTGTCTCTGCACCTGGACTATCTCCACATGGTCAGAAAAAAATGATATTTCAGGTTATCTGATCACATGGCTAGCCCTACGTGTAGAGGCTGCTCTCCTCTTCAGGTTTAGCTATCTACTGAAGATGGACACTTACTGCACCTCAGTGCAGTTAACTGGATTGAGCCCACAGGAGTTATGTGGGTGCCCCAGATACCCTGCTTCCTCCTGTGGGTGCCCCCTCAGGAGCAGCACTATGGGCTTTCCTGCCCTGCCTCCTCCTCTGAGTGGGTGCCCGTAAGAGGAGGTGGAGTGTGGAATCTGGAGTGCCTGCCCAACACATGTGGGCTCAATCTCCCAAATCGCACCTAATCACCAAATTGCAGTAAGTGCTCATCTCGACTCTCTACCCATGGGAGCTGGGACAGAGGAGGTGAGGCTAGCCTGCTCCCTTTGCTCACGGACTGAGATTAACCCTTCTGTTGAACACCTTGATAGGGTTACACCCAATTTAGAAGAGTGGATGTCTACGCAATGTTAATGAAGCAAATGCATCCCCTATGGGAAATAGGGAGATTCCATCTGTGTTCCAATGCCATGGCTTCATTTGTTATTACATTGTGTGACACCACAGCTCCTCCTCTTGGTAGACTATCTGCTCTGACAATTGCTGGTATTTTCCACTTCCTTTATAATGGTAATTTCCAAGCTTTACATCCTGATGTATTCCTGGTCTCCCTGGTCCCTTGTTCCTGCACCACTACCTCTTTACACCTATCCCTGCACTGTTGCTGCTACCTCTATCTTTGCCACCACCAATACAAATGTGATTAGTGCTCGTGCCTCCTCAAATGCCAACATTGGGTCTTCCTTACCATTGCCTCTTGACACCTCTCTCCATGCTATTGCTTCTCTCTTTTCTTAAATGATGATTTAAAAATTGAGAAGTACCAAACTATTTATCTTGTGTAGTAGATAGAGTGATGGTCTAGGACTCAGGAGGCCTGGGTTTGAATCCTTGCTCCCCTTTCACTGGGGAAGTGGAACTGGTAAAGCCACTCCTTAAACATCCCACTTATCTTGAAAGCCCCATTTGGGTTGCTATATGTTAGTTCTGCTTGATGGCACATCACCATAGAGCAAAGCCATAGAGCAAAACTGCACACACGGGTGCTGGGACATTTCTGAATTTTTTTTAAAGGGCAAATTTCTGACTGGAGTGTTTGGGGAATATAAAAGCCAGTGGATAATCCAGTTCTAATCTGCATCATCTTGGACCATGTGTGTTAAGTACTAGAATTTTTAAAAAGATCAAGACTCTTCAGACGTCCATCTGTACAGTGATGGATCTGTCATTTTTTCCCTGCCCTTTTTCCAAGTGACAAGAAGTTTATGGCCTGCCTTTGCTCTTGTTGTGAACGCTGTGTATTGCATTTAGTCATGGTCGGTGTCTCTAAATGTGTGTTGTGTGTGGCTGGTGAAATAGGTGTTTCACAAAATGCAAGTGAGCATTACAGCCAATCTGGTTGCTGCTTCCTCTTGACAGTGGCCGCCTGGACAACCAGTGTCTTTGTGTGTGCATTTCTAGGGCCAGTGGGTCTAACAGCCTTTTTAATCCAATCAAGGGATGATACAGGTCAATCCATACTGCTTTGTAAAGTCTCTAAACTGCCTCCCACACCAAAGCCTCTGCTGACTTGAGTGTCTCTAATCTAATGTTTTGGACTTTGGATCAATACTGAGAAATAGGGGGCACACACCTAGGAAAACAAAAATTGTCTATTTATGAGTGCAAGAAGCAATATAGCTGAAGCTTTGATTCTGCATGAGGGGGCCTATTAAGAAGTGGAAGTTGCAAGCACTAAAACTACTGGGATTCTGCATCTGAAGCAAGGGGATGCTGCTTATTCTCTCCTTGACTACAACTTCACCTGCTTCAGTCTTCAGCACGTATACTGAGAACAGCTGGGCCTAAGCCGTGAGCTTTGGGTCAGATTAAACTCTTTGTTTCAAAACAATGATGAATAAACATAAGGCATTCTATTACCCTACTTCTCTGCTATTTCATTAAAAACATTAATTATATTTAATAATGATCTAGGAACCCGAAATATAATTAGGAGCCTACTGAAGCAACCACATCATAATTCCTCTCATGTATGAGTTATCCATGCATAATTGTTGGCTTTATGAAAGCTTTATAATTGTCCTCCTCAAGAGAGTAGAAACATACCTTCACTCCTCTTTTGTTAGACAGAGAGAGAGAGAGAGAGAGAGAGAGAGAGAGAGAGAGAGAGAGAGAGATGGCTTTGTTCCCACCCCACCATTGGTTTCTGAGGCTGCATCTGAGCCCCTTGTTATGTTACTACCTCTGCACAGGAATACCTGATAATAATCTGGCAAGTCTAATAACTGTCCAGAAAAATGTGGGGGGGGGGGTAGGAGAGAGAGAGAGAGCAAGCAAGCAGGGATTCACTCTCCCTTCTCCTTTGAGCAGTTGGAATTTCCAGGACGGTTTTGCATTTTTCTCAGACAGCAGAGATCTGGAGACTTGTAGTATACTTATCATACCTGTTTGCTCACAAATATATAGATTGTGTAGAGAGGAAAAAGGCACAACAGAATCCTAGAGCTGAAGAGGTATCAGTCACCTCTCACAAAGCAACAGAACCTCTGTGTAGTATTTCACTCTCCGCAACACACATTTTCGTGGAGTTGTATATGACTCCACAAAAATTAGTTGGGGGAACAAAAGAAGTGGCAAAAACCATTACCGGCAATTTAAAAAGAATCTTATTCAGGCTTTGCAAATCTGTGTAAAGCACACAACTAACAACAACAATAACAGCAGCAGCAGCAATGACCACAAGCATCTTAGAACTGCAGAACTGGAACAAACTCTATAGATCATTAAGTCCAGCCCCTGTCAATGGAGCACAGTGGAGAACTGAATGTCCAGCTAGAAATGGTTGGCTTCGTATTCGTATACAAATATGAAGCCTGCCAGCACAGGTGGCCGCCCCATTAACACCCACCGCAGAACCCACCAGAATACAAAGCCAGCCGGCAAAAGTGGCCAGTCTGATTAACACCCTCCCCTAGAACCCGTCAGACCACTGTGCGCAGGGGCAGCATCATCTTCAACACCCCGATCCTGGCAGTAGCCTGGTTGCCACAGCCCTGCCTCCCTGCTTGCCCAGCCACTCCAGCAAGGGGGCGGGAGGATGAGTTTCCCTGCTAAGCCACAGAGTGGCTAGGCAAGCAGGGAGGTGGGGCTGTGGCAGCTAGGCCACTGCCATGATTGGGATGACACTGACCATGCATGCCGCATGCCACATGGTAAGTGGTGCAGCGGGTTCTTGGGGGGGGGGGTGTTAATCGGGCTAGCCACCTATGCTGGTGGGCTTCATATTTGTGTACAAATACAAAGCCCCCATCTCTACTCCTAACCTATGGCTCCACAGCCAGATATCTAAACCACTGAGCTATCCAGCAAGACAAGGAAAGGAGCATGCTAGCCATCTTCTTCACTCATTTCCATGGCCTCCTACACATGGAATACAACTTCTGAATGTGGAGGCTCTCTCCCTGTGATTTGCTACCTTGATGTTCCAGGGTTCCAATTTTGTGGAGAGTCTCCCAGGCCCAAAAAGATATTTCTTTTCAGAAAATTACCCTCCACCTGCACAGAGTGATAGAAAAATGGAAGAAGGAGATTGAATTAACATTCACTCTTCCTCATGCATTTTTTTCTGGAAGACCTGCAGAAGGCTTTTGCTACACACATTAAAAACATGTATGCTGCAAAAACTGGGGGATAGTGGGAAATACTGTTACCCCAAATAAAAAGTAGTTCTAATACACACATACAAAGTGAACAACAGGAACAATACAACAACTTCACCTCCCTACCACAAATATTCCCTTGTTTTCAGAGGGAAGTCCAAAACAATCTTTTCCAACTCTCATCCAGACAGCTGAGTACATTCCAAACTGATCTCTTAGTCAAAAGTGAGCTTTGATGGTTCATCCCCCACCTTCAGAACACACTTTCTGAAGACAGTGCCACTCTGTATAATAAAAAGGTAATTTTAGAACTGCAGAGCTGGAAGGGACCCTACGGATCATCAAATCCAGTCCCTGCCAAGGAGGCACAGTGGGAAATTGAATTTGCAACTCCTAAACCACTGAGTTATC
This sequence comes from Intellagama lesueurii, assembly GCA_037013535.1. Taxonomy (NCBI): domain Eukaryota; kingdom Metazoa; phylum Chordata; class Lepidosauria; order Squamata; family Agamidae; genus Intellagama; species Intellagama lesueurii. The sequence continues at coordinate 232,700,406 of JBAJHW010000001.1, forward strand.
CAGCATGTTCTACATCTGCAACAATATTAAGGCTGCAATCCTAATGCATGCTGACTAGAAAAGAGCTTGCCATTAAACTAAGTGAGACTTCCTTTTGTATAAGCTACTGAAGAATACACCTTACACATCCCACGAGACAAGGCTACTAAATAGCCTTCTAAATAATGCTTTGCTTGCATATGATTACTAACTGTGGTTAGAAATTGAACTAACTGCTTGATTCCCAAATACCATTCACAAAGTGACACCACACAAGGGAAAATCCCAGAAGCTGACTCCTTTTTTCATCAGTTCACCTCACTCAAATGCAATGCAATTGTCAGGACTGTTTTTCAACAAGTGTGTACGGTAGTGAACAGAAGTGAGATCAACAAGTGAGATCAACATTCTGGATCACATAGGGAGCCTCCATAAGTACAAAATTCTCCCTCAGCACATGAAGGGCGGCCAGGACAGTGACTGAAATAGAGTAGAGTTACCAAGTTCCTCCTTCCGCTGACTCCATCCCAACATTTTTACAGAACAGCTGTCCTGAATTCCTGAATAGATCCTATATTCTCCTGGCAAGGAGACAGACTATATGCATCTTTTATGTCTTAAAGAACAACTTTACTGCTTCCATGCCAATAAAATGCAGTTAATTATACTTCACGTTGGTATATTTGACATCTGTTACAAAACTCACGTCATGAATATAGTTTTTCCATTAAAAAAAAATCACCCCCCCAGCAGAAACATCTCTTACATTCTGAAGCATGTCAAAACTCATCAAGTAACAAATGTTCTTGTCAGCCTCTCCAGTCTATCACAAAATACAATATACCTTACCAAGCTGTTAGCATCTGGTTCCCCTCCTGAAGAACAATGCTAACATTTGCTTAGTTCCTCTCCAGGCAGGGTTTTGTTCCAAGAGATAGCAATTACTTGATTATAAGTATTAAGGATGTCAGTTATATTGTTTATAAGAATCCAGCATTCCCATCATAAATTCAATTTTTCTTTCACCTGTGAATCATACAGTCTTGCTGTTATATAATGAACTTATGAAACTATATCTAAAAATGATGCATATCAAGAATTAGATGTTTCTATTCAGGTTTTATTTACAGCAAAAACATGTAATGGTTTTGGACCAGTTTAACCGTCTTGCTTTCTCCCAGTTAAATCAAGGAACTGTAGTACAGCGTATGTTCTGAACTCTTCTGTCAAAGATATCTCGGGCCAGTACACAAAACTACATTTTAAGGAGGGTTTTGGAAAGAGAATGTTTGACTGGCTTCTGCCATGATACAAAATGTAAGCATGAGCATCACAGGTAGAGAGTGAAACGCACTGCTAAGCGGAATGGATAATCTAGATGATAAACTCATTTCCACTCACCCACCCACAGTTTCCTCAGAAATGTCTGCCTCAGCAATCCAACTTGCAAATTAAACCCATATTTACCTTCCATTGATCTATCATGAAGTATGAGACTCCAAGGTGAGGAAAAACAGGTGCTGTAATGAACAGGTAAGTTTCACCACACAATAGTACCTTTTCTAAACACGTGCTAAACGTATCATCTAATTTGATCCTCAGAGATGTCAATGCTCATATGCACTGAGTACAAGCTTTAGAGATTTATAATTCTTGCCTCAAAGAAGAGGTAAGGATTATGTTGTGTCTTAAGTTCTTCTCAAAACAGGGAATTATGGCATTCAAAACTACATGCTTTGTAGTTTATTTGTATCATTATTCATATTATCCTAGAACAATACCACTACACAGGCTTTTGAAGTTCTGCTGTAGATAATACAATTGGATAATATTAAGCAGATATATGTTGAGTGGCTTAAACTATTGAGCTGTACACACACTATAATAAATACAAGATAGCAGATATGTACCTTCTGCCCTTTGTTCTACCCTCTCTACTGGTAACTTCTGAAAAATCACATTCATTTATAGCTTTATACATGTAAGCTCTGATGATATAATCAGAAACCTTGGAAAAGGCCATTGTCTGTTTCTCTGATCCCAGAGAAACATGCAGATTTAATAGCTGGACCTTGGAGCCCCACAGAAGTTCCTGCCTGTTGATATGGCTCAGACTGAGAGCTTACGTAGGAACTAAAGACTCCTCCTTTACCTAGTTCTCAGCCCAGCCCAAATACACATTGGCTAGCAACCCAAGTGGTTCTGGTGTCAGATAAATGGTGGCCTTTTCTAAAAGGCTGGACACTTTGCTGGTGACCCTCAAGCTTCTCATTGACTTACCAGTCATCTCCTTTGGGGCAAAATAGAAAGCTTCAGGACTGTCTGGGACTCAGAGCAAGAGAAGCAGAGACCATTGATTCTGTAGTAGGAACATCAGCCTCTAGAAGCTCTTCAAGAGAGCGGTCTCCTTGGGCTTATTGACAGTGCTGCAATGTATTAAGATGGGCTGGCATCCTGTTCTTCCTCCTCTGTGACTGTCATTTTCACTAACTAATTTTTTCTCTCCACATAGTAATCCATGTGTATTTTGGTACAAAGACATGTTAATAATTACATTTTGACACATTTCCATTAACAGAAACATTTGTATGTGCATTAAACAAAAGGAAGCAAATAGAGAAAAGAAGCTGGTTTTTGTGTTTTCCTCCCAGTGATGGAGAAATGAAAGATCTGCACCCATTGTCATGAATGGATAGCTCAGTGGTTTAGGTCTCTGGAGCCAGAGGTTGGGAGTTCAGTTCCCCACTGTGCCTCCTTGAGAGGGGCTGGACTGGATGATCTTTTCAGCTCTGCAGTTCAAAGGTTATAATTTCATGGAACGCCCTTTTGAGAAAGGCTAGGCTGGCCAATCCCTGCTACCCCTTCTCCATCAGGCAGAGATGTTTATTTAGACAGGCCTTTGGTCTCTGATTGATTGGTGAGGAAGGGCCTTTTCGTGGTGGGTGCTCCACTTCTTTTTGTTGTTGTTTTAAATGGTTTTTAAATGGCACCAATTCAGTGCTTATTTTGCTGTGGTAATCTATTTAATAGCATTTTAATGCTGTAGTATATTATGATTTGCAGCGGTACGCTTTTTAAATTGTATGTTTCAAGCTGCCCTGAGTCCTGCAAGAGAAAAAGTTGAACCCAAGGCTTTTTATAAAGAAACAAATCTTCAACAACAAATCCCAACTAATGTGAATTTCTTTTTCCTCCTTGCTGAGAAGACTCCATGTTCCAAAGCAGAACTGAATTCTGCCATCATGCCCTGCCCTGACAGAGCCAAGTCTCCTGCTCCCCTGTCCAAAAACAAAACTTTTGTATGGAATGTGGGAAGGAAGCAGCACCTGGAAAATTCCTTTTCTGGACCATGATTCCCAGAATCCCCCAGCTAGCATGCACACTGGGTATGCTGGCTTAGGGTATTCTGGGAGCTGTAGTACAAAATAAAAGGAAACTCTGGCAAGAACTGGTGGGTGAGTCCAGGTGCTTAAATCCTAATCTGTATTTTCCTAATAATTTCTGCTGAGATAAAGATAAAAGAATATAAAATGCAGAAATATCCTTAACAGACAATAAATAACCAACGGCTCATACTGCTAACGGGCATGTACAAATACCCATGTCACATGTGGGAGTCCTATTCTACTAATCACACATCTCATAAAGTGCAAATAAATCCTTAAACTATGATTTATTGAAATTTCCACTTGTAGTAAGTGGAATAATGAAAATCAATAAAAGCTTCCTATCCAGTCAAGAAGATACAGAACGTAGGGGCACTCTCCTTAGGAAGAAAGAAACTCTGCATTTGGCACAGATCACTAATGCAATTATGGCACTCAACTAATTGCCCTTCAGACTATGGTAATATGAGCAAGCACATAAAATTGGCCATTAGGATTAGTCTAACAATTTCACACCACATTATATGAAGACATAAATCTGAAAGTACTTTTCAATGGGGAAAATGGGACTTATACGTTGCCCTCTGCCACATCACAAAGTTTCATATATCAAACATACTTTCAGCTATCAACAAAAAGAACCTGGGTTGTGGGGTGTGTGTGAATAATCTGTTGATGAGGATGTACTGGAAGAGGGGGAAAAACCCTTTAATATTCCCACCCAGATGTGTGCGTGATTGACCCATTCAGCAGAAGGTTGTAAACGTGCAGAAGATTCTGGAATTTGCTCAGCAATAGCCACCGTAAAGGGACACATATGTTGCCAACATAGGTTGTACTGAATCATTTGGCAAGATGTCCCTTGCTGTCCTGCGAATGCGAAAAGCAAGCAATATTTTCACCACATCAGGAGAAAAAAAAATGACGCAACTGAGGTTGAATCATATCAGATGGAAGTAAATGACCCTGACAACTATGTTCTTAAACCCCATTAACTTCCTAATGGAAATAAGATGTTCTGTCAAGGAAACAAAAGGAAAAGCCGACTGGAACGTTTGAATAAATATGAGGAGGTTTTTTCTAGGAGTTTCTATTCCGAGTTTCTTCTACTCCAGGAGTGGGCAACTTGTGGTCCTCCAGATGTTGTGAAGGCGCAACTCCCATCAACTCTTATAAATGCCTATGCTTCCTAGGGCTCATGAGACTTATTGTGCTTGTGAAACAACATCTAGAGGGGCATGATTTGTCCATCCCGTTGCAGAAAAAGTAGTCATGGCTAGGATTCCACTCTTCTAGATCTGTCCCTGTCTGCACAGGTTGCAAAAACTGAGGATAAAGTATACACTACAAACAGTGCATCATTAGAAGAAGAGAGGATTCCTTATGTGCTGAAACATCTGATTTTCACAGCCAGAACTATTGTCACCTCCTGTAGTTTGTAAATTAGCTTCCTTTGTTTTGTGACTGATCATTTAGAGGTAAGAGCAGGCTTTGTTTGCAAGGATGTCTGAAGCACAATTCTAGAACACTAACACTTTCCCTCTTTAAATGTTGTGCAACAAATAGTTGCCTCCCCCCCCCCCATCCGCAAGAACTGTGTAGTGCCTTTACATACAGTGGTGCACCGGAAAGAAAGTCAGTCATGGCTTAACTCACTTGTTCCTCCCTCAGTCCCACACAGGTACATCCGCACCAAACTTGACAACCAGACTGAGGGGCTGACCACATTAATTAAAAAATGCAAGAAATACTACAGTTTTGGGGTGGGCTGATTTGCATTTTTCCATTGACCACATGATGCAAAGAAAAATGTTTTTCTATAGTTTTTCCCCTCGACTGCTGGGACTTCTACTTTAAAAAAAGAGATCCATTTAAATCAGTTTAGATATGTGATTACTTGAACCAAGGCAGGTAAGGAAGGATAAGTCATGTGCGCGCATACAAAGTAGTATTTTGTTTCTTTCAAGCACCTTCCCTTTCTCATGAGAGTGGACAAGCTGCAAACACACACATAAAGCAGAAGAGCCGCCATACCAGCACATATTCTCTCTAGCAAAGCTTTCTCCAAGACAAGACTCTTCTCTTTTTTCAAGTTTCTCCTCTCTCTGTGGGCAAAATGCTTCTTCTTTTTTTACAACTGAGGAATGAAGATCAAGCTCTTCATTAGGAAGAGTTTTCTTTTAAAAAAGATAACGAGATAAGGAAATGAGGGGAGGACACCTTGTTTACAGCTTATTAGGTAGTTCCTTTGCAACACCATCTGCAGGACTATAAATACAACTGCAACCAAGGCTTTTACTCCTCTCAGTTTACCCGAGTTCCCCAATGTGACTTCACAGCAAGTGAATGTGAATAAATTTGCATTTCCTTCGCCGTGTAGTCACATGCTGAATTTCATCTAAATCCTTCTTGGGTCTTTTCTGGTTTTCTTAGGTTTGTCATTCAAGATTACCCACTTTTTTCAATTTATTGAGCCAGACTTCCAAATTAAATTCCAATTAGAAGTGAATTAATATAATCCTCATCAGAAAGATACCCTGAAGACATTCTCCAAATAGCTTTTTTAAAAAATAGGTTAAAGGTTTGTTCTAGATGGAATGAAAAGATGTTGCCACCGCTAAGGCACAATAACACACTTTGAAGAATCAATGTGAGACAAAGCAATAATATAACAATTATTATTCCATAATAATAATAATAATTATTATTATTTCATAAAATGTTCTTCTCAAAATTCACATACTAAATTGGCATTATAATCATTCTGAAATTCTCAAACTCAGATACACAGGATGTAGCTGTAGGTCTTGCTGTTTTAATATAGTCAGATTCTCAGACAGTTAATTACCTTTTATGCTTTTGATAAAAGGAACCAATTACTTCGCGAGGTGGGAGAAAGTTAGACAACCACCTGGCAGATAGCCTTTGATTTGGATTCCTGCACTGAGCAGGAGGTTGGACTCGATGGCCTTATGGGCCCCAACCAACTTCATGATTCTATGATTCTGTGAAAAAGAACAAATTCTACCAATTAAGATGAAATACGAAGCAGTGAAAGCAAACCTTGGAATCTTGCCAATGTTGAATAATTAAACTCGCCCTGGGCCTGAATTTAAGTCCTATTCAGTAGTTCTAGCAGTTACAGAGAAGAGATTAACCCTGCCCCTTCTCTCGTTGCTTTGCTCACAAAAGCAGTAGCATGTCTGAAATGTAGAGGACCTGTTCACATGTCAAAAGCTCAGATTTTCCAGGGTTCTTGTTTGTGTGTCGAATGCAAGGAGTCTGAAAGTCTCCTCTTCAGACTTGTCTTCGCTTAGTTGAGGAAAACAATGAGGAAGAAGTGAAGCCATCTTATTCCCTGCAACTATGTTGACAATTTGGGATTACAGAAAAACTGAGTAGGACTGTTGTGTACCTACTTGTGTTTCTGTCACGTGGCAGTTAAATGGATTCTCTATTGTGTACAGCTGATGGCTTACTGAATCTGTTGCCCAGGCCTTGCATTGGAAACCAATCAGCTGTACTAGAATGCTTTTCGTAGGGAGTGGTGAGAGCCTTGTTTTATTGATATTCCAATAAAACATGCAATTAAATTAACTAAGTCTAAAAAATAATTTCCATTTTTTTCCATCCACCTTGTTCTGTCAGTTTCATTGATTTAATTAGTGTGAAAATAGCTCACAGAAAATAATCAGACTTTGGACGTAAGCAATAAAATGTCACACACTTCAAAAATAGCATTTCAATCTATCCTACAAGAGATACTTTACTGCCGAATGCTTCTACTCTAGAGTAAAGCCCTGCAGCAGGGAGTGAGCTAAGCTAGACTTCCCTTCTATCCTATTCAGCTGAGCTTGCTTTCTCCTCCATACTACCCTAATACTGTTTCCCCGAAAATAAGACCTAATCTGAAAATAAGCCCTAGTAGGATTTTTCAGGATGCTCGTAATATAAACCCTACCCCCAAAATAAGCCCCAGTTAAGTGAAACCCCGCCCTCCACCATTGTGCAGCAACCAGAAGAAGATGACATGACTGTATTTGAATAAATGTAGATTGTTGTACATGAACAAAATAAAACATCCCCTGAAAATAAGTGCTAATGCGTTTTTTAGAGCAAAAATTAATGTAAAACCCTGTCTTATTTTTGGGAAAACACGGTAGGTTCCTTTTATATGGTAAACAGGCTTCAGGCCACAGGTTTACTGTCTTTGAGAACCTAATCCATTGACATCACTTTCCTCTGACCAAGACAGATAATGAATCATTATCCTGGATGGGCTTTTCACTCCATTGTTTACCCTGTTTACCCTTGAGATCAGGAAACTGAGGTCTGTATTGAAGTCTGCATTTCAAAGCTCCTCTGAAAATGTCCTTGCCTGGAACTGGAAGCCAATCCTTGTTTGAAGTAGGGTTCTCACCTCCCTCTGCCATTTGCCCAGATCAAGCACCTTACAATCACAAGCCAAATCAATCAGCATGCACAGTTCCTATTTCTTATATCCCAGTTTCTCAAAAACAATGCAATGAGGTCTTACGTTGCAGTCCTTTTCATGCGTGCATTTGCTCAAGTGGAATACAGTAGCACCTGCTTCTGAGTAAACATGCATGAGATCCGATTGTTGGGCCACAACCATTAGCATCCTAAAAACCAGCTAAACTAACTTATGTCTTAAAAAAACCCTAGACTTGAATGGACAAGAAAACGTAAGAAACATTTATTTTTTGTTTTGCATTTACTAAGTATGCAAAAATAAACAACCTACTGATAAGAAAGAAGTCTCCAAACAACTGCTCAGATTGCTCACATTTTGTTTCTCTAATCTTGTAGCTGCCTTTTTTACACGCATCTGCCACTGCAAATATCAGCAGCTGGTCAAAACAAACATCTGTCAATCTGTTGCTACTTCTAAGAATGTTCATTACAGAAAAGAAAGTTGAGCAAGCCCGTTATTGATTCCAGAATACTGTCAGCTGCCTTGATAAGCGGTAGATGTAGCCCTCCTGGGCTTCCATAGCACCAAAGTTTTGTTGCTGACAAGAACATCTCCAGGAGAAGCATTCTTTGTTACAAGCAGAGAACTTCCAACTTTTGCTTCCTCCAAACACTCATTTTTGTACTCTACAAAAGCTTGCAAGAAAATCATCTCTGTCTTTTATTACTGCCTTTGAATCACTCTGGAGTATTCTAGATAGGAAAAGATTTTCAGACATGTTCTATATGCCATCTTTTTTGGGATGCGGGTTTAATAAGTGGAAACTTCTTGTAGTAAAAAATGCTACATTATAGGGAACTACTTCACAAAGAGCTACTAATGTTCATGTGTTAGTATGCAGTTTGACTGAAATTTCACTGAAGTTGGGGTAGACATTTTTCAACCAATGTATGGAAATTATGGAATACTATCCTTATAGGGAAACTCATACAAAAATGCTGTGTTTGAGAAATGCACAGAGGATTTTCCACTATATGGTCCCTTTTATTAATAATGTCAATCAAAATAAGAATTTTTAGTTTCCCTCTCTTCCCATAATAATGTGTTTGAGTAAGGCACTGGTCCCCTACATGTGTTCTTCTTTTTAAGCCATGAAGCAGAATGTTAATTATTCACTAAAAACATTTTTTTGTTATTGAGCTTGTTTCCCAGATCCAATTCTTTTTGTATGAGTTGCTTACATTTCTGTTGTTCTGCCTGTTGTTCATATATTGGGAGTTTAATAATGTTTTATTTTTAAAAGTGTTATGCTTCCCATCCTAAAATCCATAAGCTGCCTATGATGGTAAACCTATCCACACACTACCATTGCATTTTTTTTATGACAGTCCTGCCTGCGGATTTTAACAAGTTGCAAGAATGGATTTCTGTTTAATCATTTGTATCTATAACTTTGTTCATAGTTGTAAGAATGGTTTCTGAAATAATATGCCTGGGACTTTTCAAAAGCTACATGTTTTCAATAACTTTGAATTATCCTTATGCTTATGGAATACAAAAGAAACTAAATGAATAAAGCTTGTAGTATTAGGCAAGCTAGTGTTGTCTGAATAATTTTTCTGCCTGCAAAAAAGTAAGATGTGGATGTCTAAAGAAGAAATACTTATATCTTGATACTCAGATCCACATTGAAATGATTGAAAAGGTTATCTGATTTCACATTGGAATTAACCCTTTCAGGAATAAATGCCAGCTGTGAAGGACCACCACAAACTACTAAAGAGTGTTATAAAGTTTTATAATTCTCTGCGGTCATTGTACGGATGTCATATATTTGACCTTTGACAAGTGGTGCAATTTCTGTCTGTTAAAAACTGCCAGAATTACGTAACTTGAGTCTAATCTTAAGGCAGAGAGTAAATGTCAGAGTAAATGAATGAATAAATTTAGCAGCAGCAATGATGGTACTCTTGAAGTTTAGAAACCCATGGGAACATTCATGTAGCTTCTTAGAAAGTTCATGTCATATCTTCTTGAGTGGCTCTTTTTCACATTTGAAATAGCCACTCCTGAAGATCACAGCAAACAATATATTGTGGACAAAGTGTCATAAAAATTAAAAACTGCAAGACATTTAGGCCAGTGTTATATAGCTCTGTCTATGCAAGAGGTGAGATGTCACCGGCTGCAGCAAATTGTTGCTAATTAAAGAGTTTCCTTTCTGATTTCAGGATGTGTATGACTCACACACAATGATACAAAGTCCCATGCAAACCAAAATAAAGAGAGAGAGAGAGAACTATCTATTTAGCAGCAATCTGCCACAACTAGTAATCTCTCTCACTGCTCAGGCAGAGCTAGGTAACAGGATACTGGAGTTACTTTTAAAAATTGATTTGCATGGTTTAGCAAGCCATTCCGCCTAACTGGAAATGTATATTTTCTGCTGATAGTAGGAAACAGCAAATACTTGGCTCACTCCATGATCTTCAAATTACACCAGTCTATTGCTTTAAATGGGGGAAGTAGCAAGAACTGAAGGGATATTCTCTACAGAATGGATGTGTGAATTATCACAGCTATAAATAGTACTTTATTCCAAAAAGCATTGAATTATGAAAGGCTGAGGAAATGCTGTTTTTAGATGTCATGTTTTCATTGTAAGGGCATTCTCCATCTTGCAGTTAGAATAACATTGAATTAATTTAGAAGAATGACCAGGCTGATATGAGACAAATGAGCAAATCATAAACATAGTAAATATTCAAAGAAACAGCCTAGATATAAGCAGTGAATTCTAACACACTTTTCTGATCATAGTGTTGCATCTAATGGTGGGTTTATACTAGCAGAAAGCACTTGTCTACCAGCTCCTTTAAATATGTTGGCCATTTTGAGTAAATTCATTGGATATTATTAGTAAGATACTTACACAAAGAATAGGTATCTTTGTATTAGATACTTTGTATTAGATTCACACGTAATGGTTGCAATTTGCTAAATTTGGTTTCTTAAGTCCAGACCATCCCCACAAAAAAATATGGTTTCTCAATAGGTAGGCAGTTGTAGACCACAACTAGGAACCAGTGCTGCTTCTGTTATAAACCATGTTGTTTGCTGCATACCCTGCCTTGCAGTGATATCTGATCCCAGAACTGTGGCTTACTTTTCACTTACGTTTCCCTGGCTTCTGTGACTTGCTTTCTCAGCTGTTCATTCTGACACAGGAGTTGGCAAAAAAGACAGGAGAGAAACAGACCAAAAATGGAGAAAACAAACTGGTTTGTTTGGTCACTAGTAGATAGAATAAGTCCACCTGTGAAAATGGCCATGGTTTTCTTCAATGAGAGAAAGAAATGGCTGAATTGAACATCTTCATTGGCATATGTTTCGAGCAACATGATGCTCCTGAAGGGGCAAACAACCTTGTTCACTTTCAGTTTCACATTCAAGTGTCAATCTACAGGCCGATATGCTCAGTGTTGTGGGAAGAAGAACCTCTACAATTATTCATTCATTTAACTGAAACCTTTGGAACATCATATGTTAGAACAAAGTGATTGATTCTCCATTAGGCAGCTGCCAAGTGAACTTCAGCAGTAGACAGATTTTGTTTTCCTCTGAAGAACCATTCTGAAATTTTGGATCACAGCTTCTGTGAATCTTTTGTTTCTGGTGCTTCAAGGAACTAATTTCTGAGGAAAGAGAAGAAAGGCCAACGCCATTACAAGTTGGCAAACAAGCCTTTTGCATCCCAGTTCTTCTGCCAGACAAAAATCATCTCACATGCTCAGATCTTTGAATTGAAGTCTGAAGCCTATGGAAGGAGAATAAATCATGTTTTTTCAGCTTGGCAGATGGGCTTTCAATAAAGGGGGGGGGGGGGAATCCTGCCACCCAGTTAATCAGCTTAGTGATTGTTTCATGCCTATGTTATTCTTAAATTAGGAAGGCAGAAGACTGTGCATGACTTCTTGTATGCTTTTCTGTTTCTTATAACATACGGGAACACTAAGAATTAATAACCTCTAAAAGGTCCTGTCATTAATAGCAGAAAATTGTCAGTCAGTGATTTAAAGCTAATAATGGACTAGAGACTAAAAAAAAACACAAAACAGCACAAGGCATCCAGCTGATATCTATGACTGGGCCCTGCCTCAGAGCCTGAAAGCACTACTCCGAGACATGTCTAGGCAGTCTAAAAAGGCAAGGCATGTAAGCTCTGCTTTTCCTTCTGCTAAAACTGGATCCCTCCCTCCACCTGCCCCACCATCTTATCTTGCTGTGTATAAATATGAAAGGTCAATGAGACACAACAGAAATCATGACTTCATGAATAATAGCAAATGTTCTGAAACGGATCATGAATGTTTCCGCCGTCTGTCAGAGACAGCCATGCCCTAGGGTCATCCTAACAATATTTGCATATTTCTCCTGGGATTGCTGGTGAAAGTAAATTAGTCTTTATAACTGATAAGTTGTGCATGGTGGTGGTTGTTTTTTTAAAATCAATCTTCTAAGAATTGTAGCAGAAAAAAAAAGTCATGATAAATATTCTGAATGTACTTTTGAATGTACTTCACTGGAGATACAAGCCTGGAGAGCTCTTAAAATGGAACATGAATGAATTAGGGAGAATAGTAACTAAATCATAATTGCCAAGACGGTATCAGTACAGAGAGCTGTGCTTAACTTTAAAATAGAAATGATATGAATAAAGCATAATTATACATTTTAATTCTTTAATCTCATCATTAGGCAAGAGAAAAAGGAAAGTGTACAACATAGCCCAAAGATCTACATAGCTTTTTGTCATATAGATCCTTCCATCTTCTTCTGAAAATATAATGAGCAGTGGGAAGAAGATTACACTCACTACTTTCAGCTTGGTGAACAGTATGTTACCCATAAGCAAGAATGCTGCAGGTTATGGTTTGAAGGTACATGATGCAGCTCTCTACAACAGTAGAAAGCTGCATCAGTAGAAAGCTACAGTATATATATGTACTGCTTACCATACCAACAGTAAGTCACTTGCGACATAAGTTGCATTTTGTAATACATGTTTTTGCTGCTTTCCATTTTGGTTAAAGCCTGATATGTATTAGAAGAAAGAAATGAAAGAGAAAAGAAGCAACCTAGCTTTTTAAAGCAGTGGGGCTTTCCACTTGTACAAGCAAGGGGTTAAGGAAATAAAAGGGTCAATACAAAAGACAAATGAATAACCTCAAACACAAATGGTGGAAAAGAGGAAATGTGAACAATAGTAATGTGCATGATAAAAACAAACAGGATGATGATGACTATCATCATCAAAATCCTGTTTGTTTTTTATCATGCACATTATGAGTATATCCAGGAGGATACTGTGGTCGATGGTATCAAAAGCCACCGAGAGATCTAGGAGCACCAACAGGGTAATTTTTTCCTCATCACACTTCTTAAAAGGTTATCTTGCAAGGCAACAAGTACTGTCTTGGTACCATGCTGCAACCTGAACCCAGACTGGAATGGTTCAAGACAATTCTCCTCCTCCAGGGATATCCGGAGCTGATTCACCACCACCCACTCGATAACCTTGCCCATAAAGGGAATAATGGCAAGGGGCCTAAAATTATTTAGTTCTGTTGCCAAATTTGGCCTTTCTTGAAAAGTGGCACAATGGTACTGGTTCACCAACCTGGGGGAAGATTACATGTGCAATGTAATACATGTGTAACTAAGTAAGTTGGCTAAAATGGGGAACCACCAGTCAATGTCATATCTTCTCTGAGGGCCTTGCTATCATGAAGGGTCAAGATCAGGACCCCAGTTTCTGCAGAGGGGACAGGCACCATTCTGGGAGATTACATGAAATCCCATTTGTATTGTGCACATGTATGTCACTCCCAAAGGGGAGACCCATATTTCCAGTGTAATTGGTTTGGCTTTCTGAAAGAAGTCACTCTCTTTCGCCCAATTTCTCTTTTATAAATTCCATGTTGCTAAACAAACATGAGGTCTCTTAAAGCCTGATCTTCCAAAGCAAGAGGCATTGTAGGATTGAGCGACTTGCTCCAAAAAGGGGAGGAACTTGTGTACTTTGAATATCTGGAATTTAAACAAATATCAATGTACTTTGTCACGGTTCTGTAGTTCTACAGAACTATTAAATACTATTAAATGATTCTACAGAACTATTAAAGCCCTGTCCTCTTTTGTATCTCCCTATAACCACTCTATAGGAGGCTATCTTACGAAGCACAGATGAAAGCCAAATGTAAAAGCCAAACAGAACATTCTATCAATAATCATTGAAACATACATTGCTTTTAACCTGCAATGTCCTTATTGCCATACTCTGCCTGCTTTAAGCAAACCTTGCCAATAAATCAGGGCTTTCCCATTATTGTTCTCTATGTATGACTAGTATTTTAGATGAAAATGATTCCATAGTCTCTCTCTCTCACACACACACACCTCCCCCCCCCATCTCTCTCTCTCTCACACACAGCTCTCCAAAACATAGTGACAGAAATTGTTATGGTATTGCTGTTTTTCATTATATGAGAAAACAATCCTGTGGAGCAGAAAGGGAAGCTAACTTTTAGCTTCAGGGTTCATAACACAGAAGCTCTGTGTGTACAATTTAGCTATTATCTTATTAAAGGCATTTACAAGCTTATCTGACAAAGCAACCATAAGCTCAGGAAGTCTCTGGAGCAAGGGGTGGATCTTCCAGCAAGCCACTTAATCACTCCAGCAAAAGGGCTTTGCTGTGACACATGAGCTATTTAATCACATTAAGGCCAACGCAAGGACTCTCTGTGGGTGGGTTTGTGTGGCTGCATATATCATTTCTCCTGCTTAAAAAAAGAAGTCATTGACAGTTTAAAGAAGCATTCAACATTCTGCGTAGGGCAATTGAAAACACCAAAGGCGAAGTTTTTATATTGGCATACTGGATCTAATTTTTGAAGAGCTGGAATAATTTTGATTTAAAAAAAAAATTAAAATGGAATAAGCAAAACCAAACCAAGTTTGTAACTACCACATTTCTAAGAGAAATGCATTAAAGGCTTTTCCAGCTTTATGGATCAGATTGCACATTAAGGTAGAAGCCTATTGCTTCCTACAGTATTATTCCTCCAGGCAATGCAAATCTTGCAATGCTACTTGCCTCAAACACATAGACAAAGTCCTCCCATTTTTCAAATGGCCAGTTATAAGACAGAAACAAGCTATTTGTAGATTGAGGCAAACTCCTGTTAGAGGGGAAAACAGACCCTCTTAAGGGTGCACAGCTTCTAGACATGGAATTAGGGTCTCGTTTTGTTTGGCCCTACGTATCTGGTAGAATTATCACCAGTTCCATTGATGGGTATTTTTTTTCTAACTGCTTCATTGTCCTGTTGTAAAATGTTCTCTTGAACATACCTTTGTGGGAAGTCAGATTGCTTATGAGCTGCACACATGTTATTCGTCCCACATTCCAAAAAGTGTATGCATGTTAATTAATGTTTAGCCATTGCTCCACTAGGACTTATTTGTACAGATTATTCTGCAAAGGAATACCAGGGCAGAGTCTGAGCTGAGCTAAACTGGAGTGTGCATGTTTTTTACAAAGGGTTCTTCCTGATGCTGAGAAGATTTTAGCTCGTGTGTGCCTGTACACAGCAAAATATATATAATACACAGATGCATGGTGACCTGCTTTTCTAGAGTCTTTTTGGGGCTATGTCTTCGGGATGAGTATCTCACACTGTAAAAGCACACTGTCTTTAGGGTGTTGTGGAGATTCTTTTGCAGGAGAGGTGCTGCTGAATGAAGGTGTTCCTCCTGTACTTTGGATCTGTGAGGCAATTCCAGGGAGTATTTGTCCCAGCTTTAGAATCCAAAATGAGAATTCCATGTATGCAGACCAAGGTCCTCAAATTTCAGGTGGGGAGACAGATGTCATATCATGTACCAACTGGGAATAGTCTTCCTTTTCACTGGTTATGCTTCTTTGATTCATACAGGTAAATGGAATGGCATTCACCTCTTTCACTAGGTAGTGCGAAAGAGATGTCTGCAACCACCATATACATTTTATTGCTTCTGGGTTACTATACTCTTCCCCAGTTTTTGGTGTCCTCTCGGCATATACAGATCCCACCACGCCTTGTGACTTCAAGAAGATCTGCAGTCTGAACATACCATGGGCACAATGCTATAGTATCCATGTAGCTCACCAGGCAGACACTGAACTTTTAAGCTCCAAACTAGAGATGGGTACGAATTAAAAAACAGATCACCAAATTCGTTCAAAAAATCACTAATTCATCAATTCTTATTCATATGAATCAATGTCCCCAACAAATCATGAATAATGAAGTTTTAGCAATTTTTGATTTGTTGATTCGTTTGGCTATAAAATGGCCCCCAAGGCACTTAGAGACACCATAACTGCAGAGAAACTTCCCCTGACTCTTCTACAATCCATCCAAGTTTGGTGAGTATTGGGTTTCAAACGGCCATGTTATGCACCCACAAAGAGGGCCTCCCCAGGAAAGTTCCCTCCAGGCACCTAAAGATACCAATATCACAGAGAAGCTTCCCATGACTCTCCTCTACAATCCCTCCAAGTTTGGTGAAGACTGAGTTTCTCCAACCCAGTTGTTAAAGGGCACTTTCCTGGGGGACCCATTTTGTGGTTGTATAACTTGGATGTTTGAAACTCAATCTTCACCAAACTTGGATGAACTATAGAGGTAGCTCAGGGGAAGCTTCCCTGTGATTTTGATATCTCTAGGTGCCTGGGGGGGTTTCCTGGGGAGGGCCACCTTATGGATGTATAACTCAGACATCCAATACCCATACTTCACCAAACATGCAGGGTTTGTAGCGGAGAGTCAGGGGAAACATCTCTGTGAATTTGGTGTCTCTAGGTGCTTAGGGGGCCATTTTATAGGGTTTTAATGTAAAAAAGAAATTGATGAATTGATTCAAAAAATAATAAATTCATGATTCGTCAACCTTGATGAATCATGAATCAAAATGAATCACCAGTTTTCTGATTCATGCACATCTCTACTCCAAGCACATCCCTACAGATGTGCACAGTCCATCACAAGAACTGTTTACTTCCAGTGAATAATTAATTGCTTTTATATCCCACATGTCCTTCAAATATACACAATTCTCCTCTTCCTTCCTCTTTGTCATCACAACAACCTTGGGAGATATGTCAGTCTGCAAGACCCTCTTGAGGTCATGTAGCAATTTTCATGGATCTGCACATCCTGGAAGGTGGTTGCTCCAAATCCCAATCAGTTGAACAACTCTATGCCAATATCCCACAACCAGCTATGATCCTTTCTAAGATAAGTCTAAATAAGGCCTGCTGTCTGGACTACAGAGAAGGCAGTAGGTGAAAAGGAATCATTCAAATAATTATAAAATATATAATAAAATATATGATCACATATATAGTGAGTCCTTCACATCATATCATCAATTGCTGAACATCTCACCCTTGCAGGAGACATTAAAACAAAAATAGAATGCACAGAAAAACATCTATGAGCTGGAGTTAAAAGGAGTGCTATCGTAGAGACCTCTCTCTGCTCTGTCCTTGAGGATTTGACAATCTAGTGTGACACACTTTTCATGTGCATACCTGTCATGGATACCCCTCCTAGGGGATGGCATTTTGTATTACAAGGAACACTTGGATGCTTCCAAAAGAATTAGATTCCCACTTTCCATACATTTTCAAATCCATTACTGTGTCATCTTGTACATGTCAACTCAGAAGTAAAGACCCATTAAATTCAATGCTATTTAAGCTCACTGGTGTTTACTCTCAGGTAAGTGCATACAGGATTGCAGACTAAATAAAACTGCATTATTTTTTCATTACCTTTGAAGCATCAGACCCAAAGACATGACCTATTACATTGAAGTCATGCCTTAAAATGAGATTTTTCAGTGAGAGTTTTGTTAGCATCTATATAAATGGCTTTCCAAAATATTTTCATTGCAGCCCTTGGTGTCTTAAAAGGAAGCGAGACATTCATTGCCCTTTTTATATTCTTATGGTTTAAGAAAGCAGAAATAGCAAGATCTTTTTTATTTCCAGAGTCGCCGGCTGGCAAGATGACTATTCCTCAGGGCACTCCTGTGATGATGTTGCTGGTACTAAGACATTCCTTCAATATAAGTGCCACATCATTCATATTTATCTGCAATTGCTTGGAAATCTGGTCACTTTAAAAAAAAAAGAATTGATTTTTTGGCATCACATCAAGACTGTTTTAAAGATAGTTTGGACAATCTGGTTTTGGTTTTTTGTTTTAAACCCCTGCTCTTGTCTCTTAAAGGTCTCTTTATCTAATAAACAACAATCAAATCAACTTGCAGGGCCATCAATTGTCTCTGCAGTGTATTTTCACAGGGAGTAAATAAAATGTGGTGGATTTACGTGTGTTTAGCCAGGAAATGGTGAAATCTAGTGTGAGGTCTGAATGCTATTTCCCTCCAAACTCCTGTCACCCCATCATACAAAGCAACGCTCTATGACTACACAATGAAATAAATCAACTAGAATCCCTTCTAAATGAAAAATGCCTTGACTGAGTTTAAAGCCAGCCCTACTGCTGGGTAAAATGAAGCCACCAGTTTAGGCAGCAGATGTGGTGTGTGTGTTATAAAATGGCAACAAATTGTGAAGTTATTTAATTTCTCATTATTGTATTTTTTTTAATTGACAGGAGGAGAAGGCCATGTCAGGGTTTGAGCTGCATGCACTGAATAATTTAGCTAGCTTTAGGTGTTATGTACCGCTCCTCTTTGCAGGACCAGCTCTCAGAATCCTCCAGTCACTGTGGCCACTCCAGCCTTGGTAGTCTTTTAATAATAATTTATTGTCATTGTAAGTATATACATCGTATACCCATACAACAAAATTCACACAGGCACCCAGAGACCAGACCCACATGCACACACATAAAGATTCCCCAAACACTCCCCACCCACTAAAAATCCCCCACTAAGAATACAAACATCTACACTGCAGGCTAAGTAACACTGTCCAACTAACTATTCACTACTGGTGGTCTTTAAGCTCATTATTAAGTGCAATTATAGCTCTGGGATAAAAACTGTTCAGAAAACGTGTGGTCTGAGTCTTAAATGTTCTATATCTTCTGCCAGACAGCAACAGTTCAAAAAAGTTGTAAGCAGGATGGGAAGAGTCTCTCAGGATGTTGTGTGACTTCCTCAGACAGCGGGATGTGAAGATGTCATCCAGGGTTGGTAGCTGGAGCCCAATGATATTCTGGGCAATTTTAATGGTTCTCTGTAGAGCTTTTTTGTCCGCTACGGAGCTACTCCCAAACCATGCCAGAATGCCATAGGTTAGGACACTCTCAATGGTGCTACGATAGTAGGACAGAAGTAAATGCTGAGATAACTTTAACTTCCCGAGCATTCTCAGGAAATACAGACTCTTCTGTGCCTTCTTCACTAGCATGTTGGCATTTATAGTCCATGAGAGGTCCTCTGAGATGTAAGTGCCCAGAAATTCCCCATAGTCGGGGAATTCTTGAAGGCTATAATCCTAAAAAAATATCATTTCAATGTTCTACTACTTACAGCTTTAAAGGGGGGGGGGGGTTAAATCAATTAAGATAAGTTTTGTTCACCAATGGCTACTAGTCTGGAAGTTGTATCGTCTCCAGCATGAGAGGCAGTGTGCACAGAAATATGAAGACATTTTGCTGCTGTATCATTTATGATTGAGACAGGTTCCCTTCATATGGCAAGACAAGCTGTCAAAAATTATCAAAGATCCCTCCCCAGAAAACATGCCTCCAGCAGAAGACTGAGATATTTTTTTTAAAAAATTTTTTTGGCCCATTTTAGTTTGCATAACTTGTGTGAAACAGCTCTTGGCTCTTTTTTCTCAGTGAAATGAATCACATGCCCGGGGGGGGGGGGGGAGAGGAAAGTCTGATTGCTCACAAAAACTCAAGAAACTCATCCAATGCTTCTACTTTTTAATAGTCTGTGAAATAAAGCAGCAGTTGCCATAGTTCAGAATTCTGTGTTTAGAAAAATCAGCCTCACAAATGTGGAAAGTCTCTCACAGATTGATTGATTGATCAATCAATTAATACACTTGTCTTGCAGTTAAGAGATTGATTTATTCTTGCACTTTCTCTTTTAGCATGTGATAGCAAGTGTGAGTTAGATAATTATATTAGTTACTAGGGCAAGCAAGAGGTAGGATGGAAAACCGCTCATGTTCTCCTAGCAGGCTTCTCACAGGTAACTGATTGGCGACTTCATGAACAGAAAGGGATCTCTGATCCAGCATGGCTCTCCCATTCTTCTGCAGCCAGCAATTGCTGCCCTGACTCAGGCAACAAAATGCCTTGGGCTGTCTTCAAGTAAGCCATATAGCTAAGTCAATCACGCTTCTCAACATTATGCTGGCCAAGAGTATTAGCAGGGTATCTGCTAATAGGTACAGGTACAATTGGCTACCAAATTCTAAGCCCTAACTTGTGCTAAAAGCAGCTGGGACTTTGGGTTGTCTTTCCCCACCCCACCACTAGAGGAAACTGTTTAAAGTGAGCAGTGTGTGTGTGTGTGTGTGTGTGTGTGTGTGTGTGTGTGTGTGTGTGTGTGTGTGTGTGTGTGTGTGTGTGTGTGTGAGAGAGAGAGAGAGAGAGAGAGAGAGAGAGAGAGAGAGAGAGAGAGAGAGAGAGAGAGTAATGATCACAGGGTAATTCACAGCCTTTTGGTTTCAAGAGTCAAGGTGTAAAAATTCCAAACCTTGCCACAGAGACAGTAGAGGCTCAGCCTCAAAAGAACTGATCATCTTTCTCTCTCAGATACAGTATATAATATCAATTTCTGGACATTTTTTCTGCATCATCCACGAAGACGGTGTGCTTAGAGCCTGAAGAAGTGGGTTTCATCCATGAAAGCTTGCTGTTTGTTTAATTTTTTAGATGTCCAATGAAAGGTATCACCTACTCTTCCATTTGTTAATAGCTGGAAACACATATGTTAAGCAGGCATCTATGTATCAACCAGACCTTGCAAGACTTGCTTTTTCAAAGTACGGCTTTCAGAAGGCTAGTTGGGGGGATATTAGAGCTGTATAACTTTTCCTAGCTTTGATATAAGTTCAAGATGGGGCTGTCCTTTGATAGCCTAGTTAATATAACTTGCAAAGGGTGTGCACTGTTCACCTGCTTAGCTGGATGAAGATTACAGTACATGCAGCTGGACTAGCATCTAAAAGGGCAGACGTAGAGCAAGCAGGGCATTAGCCACGATTCATCCTCAGCCAAGCATTCTTAAGTCCTCTGATTTCATATCAGCTATGGTTTCAAACCCTAATGTTAACATAAAAGATTGAAGCACAAGCATAGCCCTGTCGCCAAATCAATTCATTTTTCAGAGAATCGAAAAAGGTGATCCATGGTGCTCAACATGTTTTATTGGACTTGGTAGGATATATTCATAATTTATTTTTTCCATTTAATGATTGTCCAGTTTTTAAAAGCTTTTATTTGTTTAAAACTGTGTACATTAAAAATAAACAAAAATGCTTACAAGAACTCCTTAAAGCATTAAACTGTGAAGAGCTCACCTGGAAGCAATCAAGAGAGATAAGAAAGTACATTAGAATGGCAATATAATTTATTTCAACCTTATCGCAAATAAACAAGGGTAAATGAATTTTTAATAAAGTGTAGATCTGCTGTCATCTCTAATGAGGGAAAACCCACAGTAGTTAAATTACATTGTTTGAACCTGTCTGTTAATCAGCTCTGATAAGAAAATCAGAAAGGGATCAAAGAGTAGATTCAAAATGTGAAGCATGCACAAACAGTCTATTAATGATTTCTGTTCTGTTATTTAAGAGATGTTACAGTTAAGATACTTGGAAGATACATGCATAATTTATACAGTAAGATGAAGTAAGCTTTGTTTAAGTCACTAAGTGGATATTTCTTGCTTATCCTTTGATAGTAGCATTTCTTTTTAAAAACAACATGCTTTTTGATGTAAATCAAGTGGGCTTGTTTTAAACAGTAGGTTAATTCATCTTTTCTCTACTAGCTTCTAAGTTCACAGCACAACAACGCTGTACCCAGAATGCATAAAAGAGCCACAAGTCCAATTAGAAATTATGTTTGATCACTGTAAAACTGAAATATTTAATAGGAGGGGGAGAAGAAGATATGATTTCAATCAAACCCAATTTTTTAAAAAAAATATTTACTGTAACCCTCATGCACTAGAATTAAAGATAAACATGCATTTAAATAGTTAACGCTAACCCTACAGATCAATTAAATGCAAGGCTTGTCTCACAATAAATATAGTAACAGCTTTGGAAAAGTTGCTCAGAGGCTAACCTGCAATACGAATCACCCAGGGTTGGTCCTAGGCATGTCCCTACAATCTTCTAGACTTGTAAAACTTAAAAACAATCACAGCAAAGTCATAAAAGATGTCTGAAAGGCAAACGTTATAAATCCAGGAAACTGATAGATGCAGTAAAACTTTTAAGCATTCTATAAAACTGAGAACATGTTCGAGGCACCCTTTCCTCTTTGTAATGATATTGCTCTATAACCATGAGATAATCACTCCAATAAAATGACCAGCACGTGAAGTTATTCTACTCACAAAGACCTTGTTTTTCATTTCAGTGAGAAGAACACCTCTGTTTTCATTGTGGTTGGCCTATATAAAGCTGAGCCTTAACTATAACAGCAAAAATAATAAACAGCCATGACAATTGCATCCTCGAATGACTAACCTTTGGACAACATATTTGGTGGGCTACCCTTTTCCCATCATTGCTTTTAGTTAAAGAATTCAGAGGATGGTTCTCTATCAAAATGATGAAACATTGAAACTATACGCATGAGAAGTTGAGGATTTAAAACTACTTTCTCCTCTTCAGGGTGTTACTATAAGATTGTGTTCAGATTGTTTAGTACGGCACGTCAGTGATCCTCAAAAGAATGGATGAAAAGTAGACAAGCGAGGGAATACAAAGACCATGCACAAGGGGGGTTATTGGGAGAAAGTGACACAGCACTGGAAATGGCAGGTTGACAAGAACATAAATAAGGGAAGAAGGCTGAGAGAAAATAGTGAGATGAAGAAAAAGATAAGAGCACAGTATTCCTTTTTATCACAGTATTTTATTCTTTTTTTAAAAGAGAAAAAAGAATGAGCTGTGTAGGCAAGATTTCTATGTGTACTAACAATACTTGGGGTTGGAAAATGTTGTCTTTTGACACTCAAGGTAGCAGATTATGAACAATTTTAATTGAGCAGGTTCTCAAAAGAATTAAATCTTACAGAGTTTTTCAATTTTAATTAAAAACCTATAGCTGCACAGAAGTTCAGAGGCAGAATTAGCTTCAAGTCTTCCCAGAGTAGACCACCCCTTTTTGTCTCATCAACTGGCATTTACAGTCTCAATAACTCACTCTGAGACACTGGTAAGAGAAAGAATTAAAAGGTTTTATTTACTCACAGTTCTGAGCAGATTAAAAAAAAAGCATACTGTACAAAACTGACAACTTACAGACTTTCAGCAACAGGCCTCGACAGATTCACAGCCTGCTTCCAGCAGACTCCTGCAGACAACATTCAAACTGCACCGACTACACACTAATTGCAGACTAACTGGCAGCAGACTAAAAAAAGGAGGGGAAAAGACACTTAAGCAGAGAGGCATGGCTGTCTTTGAAATCAGAGGCAGGGAAAGAACAATTGGTTACTGCTGGACTGATTGACAGTCACCCCAGCCCAGAAAAGTCCCTCCCAGCCAAACCTAGCAAGGCAGCATACCAGATTGAACTAACGCCAACATCAAAGACTATTCTGTTGCTGGCTTTGCACAGATGCATTAACTACTATGCCAGTACTTCAGCCTGCTCTTGTGAGGGAGGGGAAATGGACAAACGGATGAGTCCCAGCCCCGCCTGCCTGTTTCTTTTATCCATCATCGTGTCATGGTAAGCGGGGAGGCCCACGGGGGGAATGTTCAGATCTTTTTGCTCAAAGTGAGGGAGGGATTCAGGGCCTGAGCTGGTGGCAATACCAGGCATGACTCTCACATGCATATTCACGTCCCGTGTCTCCTTTTGGCTCTCCCATAAATAGGCTGGCCATGTCTGCCAGAAAGGTGGCCACTGCTAGGGTTCTCACACTGCCAGGGCAATGCAGATGGTTCCTCACTTGCCCCTCCCTTTTCTGGCCCTTTGCCCTCCACGAGGGGAAACACATGTTACCCTTGCTCTACAAAGGATCTTTTTTTCATACCCAGCAAGTGGGCAGGAGTCCCTTTTTAGTTCCGCTGGGCTTTTGGACTCCGAGGAAGAAAGAGCTGGCTCCAATTTTTTTAAAAAATGTTTTTCATCTTTTATTGTTGGAATGAAAATGCAGCCAGAAAGCTCCTGGAATGAAAAGTCATTAGACAGATGGCCTGTGCAGGTATTTTAATGTACGTAGCTGCTATCGGAAGTCTCCCGTGCAAACATTATCCGTCAAGTAAATTGTGTGGCTCCACGATGGTCCTAGGAGGATATTAATTACATTAATTCAATCGGTGCTTTGTGATGTATGTAATTCTGTGTCCATACGTTTCTAGTAATTTACAGGGAAACGATGCTCTCTTTCCTTCCCCCCCCCCATCAGGAAAATAATTTCAGTCAGAATTCAGTGAGAATAAAATTTAAAAAGAATGGGTTATAGAACCTACATCACCTTGACATCTAGAACATCAACAGAGGGCCAAACAGGACACGGATCTGCATAAAAGTGCATATGCTAATTAATCTTAACAGATGAAAAAATAGAAATGATGTCGCTAACCCACACAGAATCACAAGGCATCTCACCTGAATGGGGAAGACTGTAACCAGGGGACCTGTGTGCCTGTTGAATCTATTATCCAGGTACTATTGCGGAGGTAGTCCCTCATCTCCTTCTTTACACCTTGTCATCTTTCAAGGAGACCTGGACTGGACAGCCGTTCAAATATTAAGACACCTTCACAAGGAGGACTGTCCTCTGGCAGTCCTTAAAGGGAAGATCATCGTCGTTCATAAAAGAGGACACGTGGTCACCATAGCCAGAGCTGGCCCTCGTATATCTGATTCTCTGTCCAGCACAAAATGTTGGAAACCCTACGTCCACATCTTTCATTAATTTGTTATGTCCTTCCAACAGCACTGAGGTCTAGTGACTTTTGGCTCAACTGTAACTATGTTATGCCACTGCTTTGTATGAGTAAAAAATGCATGTGTCTGGTTGAAAGAATAATTCTCGGTATTCCTTCCCATCTCCTTTTTACCTCCCATACTTGGCACATCTCCCCTTTCCAAGATCCTGTGTTGTTTACTTTCAGACTTCCAGTGCCTGAGAAAGGCAGATTCCGCTTGTGAGAATGCCCTGTGGGTGAAGGACTGGGGAAAAGCAGTGCTTCCAGGCATTGGGTCGGTCACCCTGCCTTTTTGTTCCCCAGTCACCTTTGTTAAGCCATTCTGTGGCGCCTGCATATTGCATCCTGCTCACAAATGATCTTAATGACAGAACAACAAAGGCTGTGATTAAGATTCATTAAAATCTCATGTGTAAGCTGCATTAGAAGAAATGAAGTAGTAATTAACCTATACACTTCCACTGATTGTTGTATCTAGCTATTAGTGCTTAATGAGGATAGACAGTGCTGGGTCAAAAAGCTTATATTTCTTTTCAGCAAAACCCATAATGACATTAGCTGTCACTCAGTTGATTCAGAGGCTCTGTCTCAGTTTAATTATTTCCACCAGTTCACATCAGCACCCCAACTTTTTCACTGTAACCATCTTGTCCTTCTTCTGGTCTCCCTGATAAGCCCCAACAGGAAGGGCAAAGGGTGTAAGCAGTGGAAGAGTGTAGAGGAAAATCAGGAGGAAAATCAAAGTCACCAACAGGGAGATGTGATAGCATAGCACCAGTTTCTTTTCTCACTGGCCATATGAGGCTCAGCAGTTGCCAGGCAATTAAAGGCTACCAACAATTAGCTGTTCTGCTTTATGGTTAACCAGTAAAATATTTATACCTTAGGAGCCTTGCTATTTTAAACTGCACATTTATAAACCTCACAACCAAGAGGTTGTTTCTTTGGCAGAGAGGTAGGTCAATGGATGGCAAATAGAAAGATGTATATTGCAGTGTTGCATAAAGACACATACTGCAGGCTTCTGTGTGATGCTGTGCTGTGAGAGTAGGAATCTAATGGAAAATATGTGTGAACGTATCTGGCGTAAACTTCCATGGACTGCAGCCCACTTATATCAGATATTAGCCCATCAAAGTTTCTGCCAAATAGAACGTGTTACTCTTTTAGGTGTCATCTAACCTTCTGTGGGGTTTTTTCCCTGTGGAAGACTATTATGGCTACTGCCCCCAAGAATCCCATATGGAACATAATACACTTGTTTAGATATGTACTTTTGAAAAAAGGGTTCCATTTGAGTGGAAGAAGCATGCTGAATATCAGGAATCCTGACAGCTTGCAACTTAAACCTTACAAAAGTTTTAAGTATTAGGAAGAAATGCGTATAGTGAGAGAGTGGCACTGAATAAGTACATTGAGGCACATTCACTTCAGTGTCAAGGGCAGGTTCGAGGGCAGGTTTCAAACACTGAAAACACCCACAAGGGGATTGTGAAGGTCACACTGAATAGGCTTCCTCCCACTGATGTATGGACTGCCCTGGCTGCGCCTCAAGAAATTACTCATTCCCCAGGCATGGGAAGAGATCCCAAGTACATAGTGGCAAAGATATGGAGCAGGAGGAATCCTGATCAGTTGGGAAGGTCCCCTCATGTGGAAGAATCCTGGGCATGTAAGATGTTATGCATTTAGGCTATCTCTTTATCTAGGTGCCAGATATGAGACTGCCAGAAGGTGTGGTCAGCACAGACTATGGTCCATCATATCAAATGATGATCCTCTCTTCCTGAAATAATCCTCCACTTGTACCAGTGTGTAACCTTCTTTCTGAACATGAAATAATGCATAGTGCTTGAGGAAGAGCCTACCAATGCAATAATGCCCTGTCTTTCCACCGCCATTTGTCCACATTTATTGTACACACTTAGGCCAGGATACAATAAGGAGGTTCTGCTTCCATCAGCAGATGTGGGAGGAGTGATCCCCACCTCCCTCCCAGAGCACCCCAGAACCCTGAAATCTTGTCTGTGAGGCTGAGAAACTCTTTGGAGCATATTTTTGGGAGGCACAAAGGACGACAAAGAGGTGGGACAGTGGAAAAACAAGCAAAACTATGAATTCAGACCTTAGAGTGTTTGCATAGGATTTCACTATGGAATGTGCAATGGGGAGCAAGGACTAGGATTGTTTCATATGCTTTAGTGTGACCTATGAAACAAGCCTAGTCCTTCTTAAGGAGTCTATTCACCCTCTTAAGCACAATTGTAGGTCAGTTCTCTCATCTGTTGAAGCAGGCTCCTTTGGGTGCTTCAGGTTCAGTCTACTCTCAGACAGCACAAAAGCCACTGCATCATTTTGATAGGGCCAAGGGGAGTAACGGCTTCATTTAGCCACCCTGTGTATTATCTCCCAACTTGTTCACTTAAAGGAGCCAGAGCAGTGGGCACAAGGTTACGTTTCCAAGCATATTTTAGAATGGAAGACGTGAAATTCCTGGGAAGCAAGTCATGAAATTCTATCTCTTCTCTCAGATGCAAGTTCTATAATTGAGGGATAGCAATGAAGACAGTATTTTTACAGGATAGAGGTGAGCAACTGATATAAAATTTTCCATTGGTTTATATAAACATTCTCTATTGAGCTCCTAAATTAAATTAAGCCCAGTATACTCGCCCCTCACTTTATTATCTCAGTACTCCAGTCAGGTGGCTGAGAATGACACACACAGAGAGAGAGAGTTCCAATCTCACACTTCACAACCACTTCAATACACTGATTCTTCTCTATATGCTGTGTAATTTTCTGCAGGCTCTCCGTGTTATGTTATCCATTCAGGCATACATGTATATGTAATTATGAATATGGAGTGTTTATCCTGGGTTTTCGATATCAGTCATTCATGAGGATATGGATTATGCTTTCATACAGTCAATCTATTAAGTTTAAGTACTGATCAGTTAGGAAGAAATGGGTGTGGGGATAAATTACAAGGTGTATACAGAATGCAAATCATATAATATATTGAACATCATGGAGACTTTCAACAATGGAAACATTTGTTTTTTCTTAGAAGACAAAGGTTGTGTTTTAGAAGTGCCATGGGAAGAAAAAACATGTGGCATGATTTGGTGACTACAGTGTGCTAGACATGTAGTGTGCAGCTATGTGTCTTCTCCATCATCATCATCATCTTAGAACTGTAGAGCTGGAAGAGACCCTATAATCACTGAGTCCAGCCCTTGTCCAGAAGGCACAGTGATCAAACTCCCAGCCTTATACACTAGAGTAAATGCCTTCAGTCCTGTTTTTTTTTTAATTTAAGAATTTTTAAATTTGTGTTTTAAAAAAAGAAGAGGGGGAAAAAACTTCATGGGCACCAATTAACATCTTCTCCCATATTTACTATCCCTCTGTGAGCAGTAGAGATTTTAAAATAGAAACCAGATGGGGAACAATTGAATGGTGGTACTAATCCAGATCAGGTCCATGGACACTTACTATAGAGTAGAGAGGACAAAAAGACAGCTGCATAATATGGGTTTAATGTGTGCATGCAGTCTGACCCTCGGAGGATAAATAATAAGAAATAATGCATCTTAGGCCAGAAACAGCTGGCTGGATAGCTTAGTGAGATGGAGCACCTGGCTGCCGAATCAAGGGCTAGGAATTTATTCCCCACTGTGATTTGTAGGAGACCAGCCAGCCTGTGAGGCCTTGGGCAAGCTGCACAGTCCCAGGGCGCCCCCAGAAGAAGGGAATGGGAAACCACTTCTGAATATTCTCCACCTGCAAAACCCTGGAAACATCATCATAAATTGGAATTGAATTGATCCCACTGAATTAATTAAGTAGGCCAGAAACAGACATTAGAAGTAGTCCATTGACCAGTAGACACTAATGTGTCTTGAGTGTCAGAGTGTAAGCTTCTTTTAATTTAGGGAGTATGCAGATTAGTTTTCCCTGTTTGGTAACGAGTCTTCAGGATTTAAACTTAGGTTTCAATTTAAGTCTGATTCCACAAACACAGTGAGATGGGTAACATCCCAGTTCTTAAAAAATGTGGGGAAGTTTCAATCTTGCCGTTGGCTTCATAAGCATTAGCAGGGTCCCCATTTACAGTTTTGCCAGAAGTACAATAAAGTAACCTAATTCCAGTCAGAAGTCAACATCTTGGAGCTAAATACCCTGAAGGAGACTATAACCTCTCATCTTCAAAAAGCACAAAATTAACAGACACATCACATTTCCAGAACAATACTGACTTTTCAGCAATTAATATTGTTCAAGAGACCAATATACTTCAGATTCTATGCATGTTCTTATTTAAAAATCCATTATCCAAATTAATACATGGAAACCAAATAGATATTTATTTGGCTCCCATGCAAAGAACAATGTTGGATATAATGGAATTTTGCCCTAACCAGCAGAGACCATACAGTATATGCTGCTTTATGACACATTGACCTTGGCTTGTAGGACAGAAGATCAGAAGGTAAAGGGAGGGGAACAAAGATGCCAAAAGGGGTATGTAAAAGAAGTAGAAAATCTTGACATGTAAAAACCTGGCAATAGCTTGCTATTTGCCAGGTTACTGCCAAATGCTAAACAGTGAATGACACCCCTTCCTCCAGAAGTGAAGGAACCTAAAAGGGAGCGAAACAAGAGGACTGTAGAGTGGGGAATGATTAATTTTTGGAGTACATGGACAAAACGCTTTGTAACAAGTGCTCAAAATGCGGGTGAGGCAGGGTTGGGGGTTGGGAGGCAGAGGCAGGACGGCATGCCGAAAGAGAGGGAGAGTCATGGGAGAGCAACAGTGCGGCAGAGAGGAAAGAGCAGGAAAGAAATGAGGTGGCAGAAGGGCAGCTATGAAGTGTCCCCACATCTGGCTGTAGCTCACGCCCCCTTCAGCTCTGGTTCTTCTGCCCACTACCAGCTCCAGCCCCCATCTGACTATTCAAAGGTCAAAGATTCTTGACAGAACAGAGGCTTTTTGCCCATTAGATGATGACTGAAATGCCAAAGAGATGCATCTGTAGGTCCTGCAGTTCAGAGGAACAGCTTGCCATTCTACAGAGTCTGCATAGATCTCTAAATTTGAATACTGATCCTCCTTTTCCCAT
This sequence comes from Intellagama lesueurii, assembly GCA_037013535.1. Classification (NCBI taxonomy): domain Eukaryota; kingdom Metazoa; phylum Chordata; class Lepidosauria; order Squamata; family Agamidae; genus Intellagama; species Intellagama lesueurii. The sequence goes on from JBAJHW010000001.1 coordinate 232,730,559, forward strand.
AATTTCCATAAACATTGAGACTCACATATACTGCATTTCCTGTTATTGTTCCTTTTCTTGCTCCTCCCCACCATGACAGGAATGATTTTTTTCCTGTGTCCTCCTGCATTTGAAAAACAGCAACAATAATACAGCACACGCTGAGAACATTGCTCTTCGGCAGCCTCCACTGAACTGTCACCACAGCAGCTTTATTTGCTCAGCACAGTAGACAAAGAACACCTATCGAGTATAACTAACAGCCTGGTCCTTTCAAGTTTGTTATCTGCTGCAGCTCAAAGGGAGGTTCTTTCTGTATGAGCTGCAGGAAAGGAGGGCAGGCCGAGGCAAAGCTATCCACAGGGCCGGCCCTGCCATTAGGCAGAGTTTGGCAGGGGGCTTGAGTAGCAGAATCTGAATGGCACAAAAGGACCCCACCTTGGTTGTTATTTAATTTGTGTTTGTTTTTTTTGTCAGAGATAGGGACAAAAAAAAACATGTGGTGTGGAGTTCTCTAACTCAGGTGCAAAGACAACATGCTTACCTTGGTGTACCATGCCTCTCAAGTAGAGTGGTTGATGGGGTTCATAATTTAATGCTGTGCCTTGGACAGCAAGTTGCCTTCTGTCATGCCTACCTTGAGTTTTCAAAACCTAAAGCACTATAATTTAGTGATACAGCACACTGATTTGCATACAAAATGTCCCTGACCAATTTCATAACCAGTGCAAGACAGGGCACACGAAGGGGCTCACCAGAACAGGAAGAATGCTTGTGCGGAGAAGATAACCTTCCTCAATTGTGCAAAGCAACAAGATACTGGCCACAGGACAGAGCTGTGACTGTGAAATTTCAGTCTTGAAAGAGACAGACAGAGAGACAGACAAAGAAGTGTGTATTTCCCCTTGGAGCTAGAATTAGACCCTTATCACTTTGATTTAGGTAACAGAATGTTTATCTATGTGTCAAAAGGCAGATCCTTATAGTGGTAGGTTTTATTTGTACCTCTCCTTTATTTTAATCTCTGGAACTAATTTCTCTGAGCCTCGGTTCCTTGTGCAGGTGCAAGACACTGAAATATACACCTGTCTTGAGATGTGGCTCCCCACACGTGTGACTTAGAAAGAATTCTTGGGACTTTCTGCTGGTGATGCCTGCTCTGGCACTTTATTTACGCATGGGCATATGTATTTCATCACCATCATCATCTTGGAACTGCAGAGCTGGAAGGGACCCTATGGATCATCAAGTCCAGCCCCTGTCAAGGAGGCACAGTGGGGAATCGAACTCCCAACCTCTGGCTCCACAGACAGATACCTAAGCCACTGAGCTAGATTACGGTGTTGCCGCTAACATTGCTCATTGCAACCAGCAGTTCATTGTTTCATTTTATTTTCGGTGACATTCTATTTATGTTGTTTCTATTACTTTTATTTTCATTATCTGATGTAAAATTTCAAATCCTCCAAAATTTACTTTGTTTTTAGTGCCCATTTAGCAAATAGCCTCACAGAACCGAGAAAACAGTATGCAGTGCAGTGAATTTTGTTTATACATTATGTGTTTCTTCAACCTCACTTCCCTCCATCAAAAACAATACAGAGACCCATTCAAAGTGCCTGCCAGCCCTTTGTGGCAAGAAACAAAGCCAAGCATCTTTTACATGTTACATCAGGTGCCAAAAAAAGTGAGCCAGGAGATAGGGCAGCACTTAATGAGCCTGCTTTGGTTGTTTACAATGCGCTGTCCTCTTGGGAGCACAGGTTAACCTCAAGGTGTACGGGCTAAAAAGAGCATCTGAGTGTATAATGTAAAGCAAGCTAAGCCAAGTACACAGAGCAGGGTTAAGAAAAACAAGCCCAGGCACTTAAACGGCATAAACTTTTACAACCCTCCAACCTTTATGATGAATATGTACTTCGGCTGTCATTTTCAATATAATATTATTTTAAACAAATAGCAAGCAGATGTTTCCAAGGGTCCCTGAACTCTAAAGGAGTGGAAACAGATTGGGGCTATTCCATTTTCATTTCAACACCACCACCAATCTATTTCCAAGCAAATCAAGCATCATATTTTGCTGCATGTCTTTTCGTAATGTGTATAGAGCAAAGAACAGAGCCCCTAGGAGGCTGCCTCGTGCCAAATTTCAACATTGTCTGTGTCTCTGCACTGAGTGGCAGTGACTGTCCAGCGTTTCAGACCGGGATTGTTTGATGGATCTGATGTCAGTCAAAGGTTCTAAAGACATGTCTCAGTTCACATTTCTTAGACTGTCCAGATTCAATTTGAACTCTGGAAACTCAAAATGACAGGTATCAGCAGACAGATTTAAAATGTCCCTATTTGAAAAGCGTGCATAGAAAAAAAAAGTATATATTTCAAATGCAGGCAGGACATTGTCAAAATGAACTTCAGCCAGGGGGAGGAAGGAATTCAAGCAATGAATTCAAAATGGGCACAAAATATACCCACATGTGTAAAACTAAGCTGAGAAAAGGGCTGGCCGTGTCCCATTAAAAAAACAAAAACAAAGGATAGAATTGAATGCAGATCAGAAATTCAGATTGAAGAGGTTAGAAAGTTATAGCTATACCTATTGGGAGTTCAATTCCCCACTGTGGGTCTTGGGCAAAGAGCCAGCCTGTGTGACCTTGGGCAAGCTGCACAGTCACAGGACACCCCCAGAATAAAGGAATGGTAAACCACTTCTGAGTATTCTCTACCTGGAAAACTCTGAGAAGGGTTGCCATAAGTCAGGATCTTGACAGTACATTGTTGTTGTTGTTGTTGTTCTCATCTTTCAGACTGTGATCTACACCAGCTTTACCTGGAGATGTCAAGATGTGGGGCTGCAAAATGTATGCTCTTAACATTGCAGTAGGGTCAAAATTAGAGATGGGGACAAATATAAAAACGGATCGGCTTTTTCGACGAAAATAGCCGATTTGTTAAATATTCATTCCTTAATATTCGTGGGTTCCAGAGACCCCCACAAATACGAAGGGATGAATATTTACCTGTTTTTATTCGTCCTTCGTATTAAAAAAAGAACAAAAAATCCCATTCTGCCTACCGGCCGCCGATCAGCTGATTGGCAGCCGATAGGCAGCCGACAGGCAGCCACCCACCCCCACAGCCTACCCCCACCCCCTTCCTCTCCCTACCTTAGCCCCCACCCCCCCACACACTCTTACCTTAATCGCCGCTGCCAAGGTCTCCATCTGGCCTCCCAGCCACAGCATGTAAAAAGGGAGACTGGCTGCCCTTTGCAAAGATGGTGGCTGCGGCTTCATTTAGGGTAGGGAAGCTGCAGCTGCCATCTTTGCAAAGGCAGGCAGAATGTTTTTTTTAATAGGAAGGGGGGGTCGGTGGTGGTGGTGGAGGGTGGTTGGTGGCAGCGGGGGGGCAGGGGCGTTGGTGGTTATTCATCAGTTCGTTATTCATCACTTCATGGGGGCAACTTTGTGCTTCGTGAGTCGTCAACTTTTGACAACTCATGAAGCAGGACGACTCGCCAAAATAGTGAGTCGTCCCCATCTCTAGTCAAAATATATCCCTCTCCAGGGCCATCAAAATATATTTTGCTGTTTGAGGAGAAAGGACAAGGCAGTGTTGTTTCCTAGCTGTCTGACTGCTAGTTGGGAACTTTCTTTCTGAACAGGAAGCTGTGGTGGAGCTACATCTATGCTAGGCCATAAAGCTTTCCCAGCTAGGCCTTTTCTCCAGGTGAGCCACATTTAGGTGTCTGTAGATGTGGATCTGTCATGTGGAACTCCCAGAATGAAAAATTATGGGATTTGTAGTCCAAAAAATGAAAAAATTCCCATACTTACACTTTCATGTTTCTGAAATTCTTCTGAAGACCAAATCAAATGCAAGGTAGGGTGTGTGAGTGGTCTGTGGTGTGAGTAATGTCTCATTACCATATTAGATGAATATTCCTTGAGTGGTAGGAAAACATAAATGAGCAAAAGATGCTGTGAAGTTTTAAAGCCATGGTGATTTGTATCTATTCATGCATACAGTCATGTGAAAAAGAAAGTACACCCTCTTTGAATTCTGTGGTTTTACATATCAGGACATAATAAAAATAATCTGGTACTTAGCAGGTCTGAAAATTAGGTAAATACAACCTCAGATGAACAACATTGTGTAGGCATCCTTCAGTCTCAAGAGACTATGGTAATGTGCTCTGAATAGACAGCGTCCGGTGTGGCTGAGAAGGCCAATTCGAGAGTGACAATCCCTTCCACACTGAAGACAAATACAATCTGTCCCCTGCCCAGCTCCCTGATTTTGCTGGTTTCGGGACTGCTTCTTTCCTCGGCCTGCTGAACAAGTGTCTCTTCAAATTGGGAGAGGCCATGCTGCACCGCCTGCCTCCAGGCTGAACGCTCAGATGTCAAGGTTTCCCATCTGTTGAGGTCCATTCCTAAGGCCTTCAGATCCCGCTTCCAGATATCCTTGTATCGCAGCTGTGGTCTCCCTCTGGGGCGCTTTCCCTGCATTAACTCTCCATACAGGAGATCTTTTGGAATCCGACCGTCAGCCATTCTCACGACATGCCCAAGCCAACATAGACGTCGCTGTTTCAGTAATGTATACATGCTAAAAATTCCAGCTCATTCTATGACTACTCTATTTGGAACTTTGTCCTGTCAGGTGATACCAAAAATGTGTAGGAGACAATGCATATGGAACGTGTTCAACTTCCTCTCCTGCCGTGCACAAAGGGTCCAGGACTCACTGCAGTACATGAGTGTACTGGACACAGGTTCTATAGACCTGGATCTTGGTATATGCCGTCAGCTTCTTATTAAGCCATACTCTCTTTGTGAGTCTAGAGAACATGGTAGCTGCTTTGCCAATGCGTTTATCCAACTCAACATCTAGAGAGAGTGTGTCAGAGATCGCTGAGCCAAGGTACACAAAATCATGAACAACCTCCAATTCTTGTGTGGAGATGGTAATAGAGGGAGGTAAGTCCACGCCCTGGCCCATGACTTGTGTTTTCTTCAGGCTGATTGTTAGTCCAAAATCTTGGCAGGACTTACTAAAATGATTCATAAGTTGTTGGAGGTCTTCAGCAGAATGGGCAACAACAGCTGCATCATCGGTGAAGAGGAAGTCCCGCATGCATTTCAGCTGGACTTTGGTCTTCGCTCTCAATCTAGACAGATTAAAGAGCTTTCCGTCTGATCTAGTCCGGAGATAGACACCTTCTGTTGCAGTTCCAAAAGCGTGTTTCAGCATGACAGCAAAAAAGATCCCAAACAGAGTCGGCATGAGGACACAGCCCTGTTTCACTCCGCTTCAGATGTCAAAGGGATCTGATGTTGAGCCATCAAAAACTACAGTGCCCTTCATTTCCTCACGAAAGGACCTGATGATGTTAAGGAGTCGAGGTGGACATCCAATCTTGGGAAGTATTTTCAAAAGGCCGTCCCTGCTAACCAAATCAAAGGCCTTTGTGAGATCTATGAAGGCCACAAAGAGTGGCTGTCGTTGTTCCCTACCTTTCTCCTGCAACTGTCTGAGGGAAAATACCATGTCAATGGTGGATCTATTAGCTCGAAATCCACACTGTGATTCTGGATAGACTCTGTCTGCAAGCACCTGGAGTCTCTTCAGCACAACACGGGCAAGCAGCTTCCCTACAACATTGAGAAGCGAGATGCCACGGTAGTTATTGCAGTCGCCCCGTCGCCTTTGTTCTTGTACAATGTGACGATGTTTGCATCCTTCATGTCCTGTGGTACTCCACCTTCCCTCCAGCAAAGACAAAAGATTTCATACAGCTCAGTGGTGATGGTCTCTTTACAGCACTTCAGCACTTCAACATGGATGTTATCCTTCCCAGGTGCCTTGCCGGAAGTGAGGGAATCCAAGACCGCTTTTATTTCTGCTAAAGTTGGTTCGCTGTCCAACTCTTCCAAGACAGGCAGGCACTCGATGTTATTTAATGCCTCTTTGGTTACTAGCAGGTCTGAAAATTAGGTAAATACAACCTCAGATGAACAACAACACATGACATATTAAACCGTGTTATGATTTATTTTACAAAAAATAAAGCCAAAATGGAGAAGCCATGTGTGAAAAACTAAGTACACCTTTTGATTCAGTAGCTTGTAGAATCACCTTTAGCAGCAAGAACTTAAAGTAATAGTTTTCTGTATGACTTTATCAGTCTCTCACAACGCTGTGGAGGAATTTTGGCCTACTTTTCTTTACAACATTGCTTTAGTTCATCGAGGGGTGCAGGCATTTGTTTATGCACAACTCTCTTAAGGTCCCACCCCAGCATTTCAGTTGGGTTGAGGTCTGGACTTTGACTGGGTCATTACAACACCTTGATTTCTTTCTTTTTCAGCCATTCTGTTGTAGATTTGCTCGTGTGCTTGGGATCACTGCCCTGTTGCACGACCCAGTTTCGGCCAAGCTTTAGCTGTTGGACAGATGGCCTCACATTTGACTCTAGAATTCTTTGGTAGACAGAGGAGTTAATGGTTGACTCAATGACTGCAAGGTTCTGTGGCTGCAAAACAAGCCCAAATCATCACCCCTCCATCACCATGCTTGACAGTTGGTATGAGGTGTTTGTGCTAATATGCTGTGTTTGGTTTTTGCCAAACGTGGCACAGTGCATTATGGCCAAACATCTCCACTTTGGTCTTGTCTGTCCAAAGGACATTGTTCCAGAAATCTTGTGGTTTGTCCAGATGCAACTTTGCAAACCTAAGCTGTGTTGCCATGTTCTTTTTAGAGAGAAGAGGCTTTCTCCTGGCAACCTTTCCAAACAAACCATACTTGTTCAGACTTTTTCTAATTGTACTGTCATGAACTTTAACATTTAACATGCTAACTGAGGCCTGTAGCATCTGAGATTTATTTATTTATTTAACTTATATGCCGCCCACACTACCCAAAGGTCTCTGGGCGGCTTACAACAATTAAAATATAATTAAAAAGATAAAACAATTAAAATACAGTGGTGCCTCGCAAGACGAATGCCTCGCAAGACAAAAAACTCACAAGACGAAAGGGTCTTGAGAGATTTTTGGTGCCTCGCAAGACAGGCCGTCTTGCGATATTTTTCGTCTTGCGAGGCGCGTTTCCCATAGGAATGCATTGAAATTTAATTAATGCGTTCCTATGGGAAAAAAAAGTCAGAACCCCCCAAAAAAGTCAGCAAAAAGTCACTTACCAGGTAGAGTAGACTGAGTCCAGCTCCTCACAGTGCGTTTGTAGCCCCAGAACAGCCGGAAAAAGAGTACCAAACAGCAGAGATTCAGCAACCAGCAGGGAGCCGGAAGCCATTTTGTGTTAGTCTCCCTCCTGGCCCCCCTCTCCCCGCCTCTCAGCTGATCGGCGCTGGGTCTAACAGGCTTCTGGAGGCTTGCCTAGCAGGGAAAAAGCCTCTCAGACCCAGCGCCAATCAGCTGAGAGGCGGGGAGAGGGGGGCCAGGAGGGAGACTAACACAAAATGGCTGCCGGCTCCCTGCTGGTTGCTCGCTGTTTGGCACTCTTTTTCCGGCTGTTCTGGGCCTACAAACACACTGTGAGGAGCTGGACTCAGTCTACTCTACCTGGTAAGTGACTTTTTGGTGACTTTTTTTTGGTTTCTGACTTTTTTTTCCCCATAGGAACGCATTAATTAAATTTCAATGCATTCCTATGGGAAAACGCGCTTCGCAAGACGAAATTTTCGCTAGACGGCATTAACCGTGGAATGGATTAATTTCGTCTTGCGAGGCACCACTGTACAATTAAAATATATACTCTAAAAATTGCCATCAAGACCCACAGTTGATATTATTTCAATTAAAAGATGTAACTCTTGGGGTTTTTGCAATTTCTGTGAACATTGCATGGTCCGACCTTGGGGTGAATTTGCTTGGATGTGTACTCCTGGGAAGACTGGCAACTGTCTTAAATGTTTTCCACTTGTGAATCATCTTCCTCACTGTAAAATGATGGACTTTAAATTGTTTAGAAATAGCCTTATAACCTTTCCCAGATTGATGGGCAGCAACATTTGCTTCTCTACAATCCTGGCAGTTTCTGATGTGTTTCCTCTTTGGCATTGTGTTAACACATACCTGAATGCTCCAGACCAGCAAACTTCTAAAACGTCAGCTTTTATAGAGGTGGTCACACTTGCTGATGATCAGTTACTCAAGGGCATTTGATTAGCTGCTACTTAGTCTCTTAATTCCTATGGAAGCAGTAAGGTTGTACTTAGCTTTTCACACATGGCTTCTCCACTTTGGCTTTGCTTTTGTTAAATAAATCATGAGACGGCGTAATATGTCATGTGTTGTTGTTTACTGGGGTTGTATTTACCTAGGGTTGCCAGATACATTGGTACCAAAAGGAGGATATAGAAAGACGAAAAGGAGGACAAAGGAGGACATATTGAATGTTTTATTTGAATCATTCCAGATTAAATCCGCAATCAATACAATTTTATTACAATTGCTGCCAATAAACATCTCTTAGTGAACTGACCAAGAAACAGTCATGTTAAAAAATAAAAATAAATTCAATGGAGGCTTTTTTCAAAATACCAAAAAACATTATTTAAACAGCTAATTGTACAATTATTACCTTATAATCTTTATTAATTACACTACATATTTCTCAGAGGAGCCAACTTTTTGCAGAAAATCTTCATTAGCAATCACATATGCATAAAACTGTTCACAGGTAATATTCTTCAAATTGTACTTTGTGAGAATGATGCCTTTTACAGAGTCAGCTAAGAGTCTGTTCCTTTCCTTTGTCCATTGAGCATTAATCAAGGAGAACACTCTTTCCACATTGCCATTGTGTCCAGGAATACAGAAGAATAATTCACAAATTTTAAGTAACTCTGAAAAGTAACTTGCATTTGGGCAACTTTGCAAAAATAAACTCCACTGTTCATGCAAGAGTCTTTCAAAAAACTGTTCATTCTTGTCTTGCACAAATGATTTAAGATTGCAGTATTGGTCAAACAATTGCACATCATCCACAATAATACATAATAATGCAGTCACGTCCTTTTTTCATGGTTTTATGAAAGTCAGTCTCTCTCTCACATACACCCTCCCTTCCTCCTTCCCTCCCTCCTTCCCTAAATTTTCTACAATCTTACCTTTAAACAAGCTGATGAAGCCACCTGTCGCTCTCTCGCACCTTCCTTCCCTCCTTAAACTTGAGCTTTCCCTCCTCCTGCTTGCAGTCACCTCCGGCGGAAGCAGTCATTCACAAGCCGGATTGACTGCCCGGGGCTGTTCTACAGCTGTAACCAATCAAGCAGCCTTATCTCCGATCTCTGAAAGAACGGAGGATTTACAAGTGCCCGCAACTAAAGAAGGTAGCAGGGAGAGGTGGCTTACAATTTGAGGTTCGGCTGCAGGGGGTGGGGGTGAAGATACAAAAGCTGGACATTTTAAAGCTTTTTAGCTTTGCCTGCCGGACAGAGGACATTAGCTTGACATTAGCTTTTGCCGGACATCTGGCAACCCTATATTTACCTAATCTTCAGAACTGCTAAGGACTAGATGATTTTTCTTATGTCCCGATATGTAAAATTATAGAATTCAAAGAGGCTGTACTTTCTTTTTCACATGATTGTATATGTGCATGCAAGTATGTATCGGTTTTAACCAGAAATATCTATCCCCCAGCACATTTTGGATAAAGCATAGTATCAGGAGGAGTCTTCATCTAAGACAGTGTTTCCCAACCTGGGGGTCATGACCCCCAAGGTGGGTCCCAAAGTGTTTTTTGATGGGGGGTTGTAGGTCACCTTATATGTGTTGCAGCCCTTGTTTAATACTTTCTTCCTTGACCTTTCAGAACGGGGTATTAAAGTTAGCATGTATGCATATTTATGAGAAACAAGTCCTTTGTGGGTAGAAAGAAGTCTACTTTCTGAGAAAGGATGACTTTAACCCATTAAGATGTCTTTTTATTAAAACATGGCAGGGGTCACAGGTTACTTGGCTATCATAAAAGGGGGTCATGACTTGAAAAGGGTTGGGAACCCCTGATCTCAGAGAACTCTAGTTCTCCAGTAGGACATCATGTAAAAAGCTCCTTGGTCTTCGCTCCTTCCCAGCAAGGTAGCTGATTGCTTTTCACTGGTTTTATGTAAGCACAGTTTGTTTTACTATGCAGCTTACCCAGTTCAACCATATTATTCTGGCCCTACACAATGTACGTCCCCCTTGCTTCATCAATTGAATAAACAGCCCTGGCTGGCTTGCTGGCAGAGTAATACAGCAGCATCTGCTGGAACAGCCCATTGCATCCTGACAGTCTCATTACAGCTAATGTACCTTACCTTGCAGAAATTATTTTAAACTCATGAACAGTGGCCCGAGTAAATGGGTTTTTGTTGTTAAAACTTGAGTATGTTTTAAAAGTGTTTGAAGGAGACTCGAAAATGGATGCTTAACAGTTGCTGTGCACTATACGGCATGGCAAAAAAGCATACGTTTCAAAAAGCTTAGCTTGCACATTTGGGCCAAAGAAAGAAAAACAATATAATCTAAATGTAAATGGGCTGACACGCCATTATTTTGCTACAGTGTGGAATAAAACCTGTAAATTCTGTGGTAGGCCTTCTACTCTGTTTACCTACAGAGAATGTAAGGAAAACTAAAGTGATAGTATGTCTGAAGTACAGCAATGAAATGAGGGATTATCTGAGAAATGGCTATACGGAATGTTCTTGACCTTTTGGTGACTCACATGGAAAACGAAAACCCATCTGAGATTTGAGAAGGAGGGTGATGTTCCCCCCCCCACACACACATCTCAAGAGAGAAGCATAGAATGGGGAGCTACTTACAACAAAATGAGGTAGCCAAGTGGTTTCTGTGCTCTTCATTTTTATTTTGATCAAGGGCAAGCTGCTTCTCTTAACAGCTGTCTGTCTGGTACATTAGAAATCTTTTTTTTTTCCAAAATTACTCTGGGAATGTGATGCGACTGGGGCTTCTGATGCAAAATTCTTTGGAAGAAAGCCAGTGCACGGAACTTTTCTAGATCTCTGTTGCACTGGGACAGTGGCCAAAAACAAACATTAGAGCTCAAAATGAGAGCTGAAAGCATGTTAATACTGGAGAGCAGCGACTGAGGCAGTCTTTTTGTACTTGTAAAATGAGACTTCAAAAGAATTATCAAACACAGCAAGCTAATCTGCACACTCCCAAAGGCAATAGAAATTCCTGTTGTGGCACTCAGTTGCTTTCATTAGTTAAGGATTTTCCTCTTCTAATCATGGGTTATCTCTAACGTCTGTTTCTGACCTAATAGAGAACATTAATTATTAATGTAATTTCCCAATTTCCTGAAGAGGAGCTGAGGCAGGAGGTGAGCTGTGTTTGGGAGGACATTTTATTTGGTGAGGTATTTTCTTCTAGGCTGACCTTTGTTCTCCCTGACCGCATGGTCTGAGGGGGCGGGGTTTTGGCTTTAAATGTGGGCTGGCAGAAGCTGGCAGATTCTCTAATTCTATTTTTTACTCTAATCTGGTAAATAGGAAAGCCAATAAGCATTGCATACACCTGGGGGGGCAGGAAAGTTTTTAGGGGTAGGATCAGACTTCCTCCCTTTTTTAATTCACTGACCAGTCAGTCGAGATGGAGAGTGCAGGATCTGTTGCACTTGTAACACCTGTGGCGTGTTTGTTTTCTTGCCAATGAGGTGCCTGGGTAGAAATGCTCTAAGTGTTAGTTGGTGGTCCTCTTGGAAGACAAGGTCCAGCAGCTGGAGGCTTGTGTTCTAATCTCCGCACTATCAGGGAGCAGGCCGGGTAGGTGGGGCTCGTCAGCCTTGGAAGGCAGCCTATCTAGGAGAAGGAAAACTCCGATTTCAAACCTCCACTGCCTTGTGGCTATATCCACTGATGGAAAAGGCTTCAGGAGTTAACCTCGAGGCAAAATCCAGAGCTGGAGTCCCGGAGGCAGTTCGTGTCGTTCTGGCAACTCCTGCAACGTCGCTGGAACCAGTTGTATTGGCTCTTGCCTTTCCATTGGACTATTTCAGCAACGTGGAGAGGGGGGATTTGCTGCTTGGGTAACAGCCTATCCTCCATATTATTTTACCCAGGCTTCGTGCTCTGGTGTCATGTTTCCAGGGGATACAGCAGGCGAAAGTCCAATAAGACAGTCCAAGGTCGGAAGTCCAGGAGATACAAAACAGATGCCAAATTGCCAAAGCCAAAACACAAACCATAGTCAGAAGTCAGAGTCCAAAGCCAAGGGTCAAGAGAGCAAGGTCCGAGATAAGCAGGAATGTGGATGCGAGCCAGAGATTTGACTTGTTGCTTCCAAGCCTCTGGGTACAGATTTATATAGCAGCAACAGTCATCTAATTCCTAGAAAACACTAAATCCTGCTAAAACTCAGGGCTGGTCGACCTGATGTTCCTGTGGGAAGCATTCATGCGAGCCTCTGATCTTCGTGTTATGAGTCCCTGCCGAAGCTTGTCCCTCACTCTGGCAAGTGGGGGAGGAGAATCTGGCGGTGATTCAGCTGTCTGTGATTCTAATTGCCCAGCATTTTCCTCAGCTGTAATTAACCCCTCAGATTCCAGATCTTCTTAGGCTGAACTCATGACATCTGGAGAGGACACTGCAGCTTCACATACAGCGTCAAAACAACATGGGAAGTAGCAGTTACCGGTTATAAGTCTTTGCTCAACTGGCATAGAGCATGACACCAGGAGCTACTTCCGATGGTGGGAGAGGTCATTGCACCTCACTAGGTAGCTACCGCCCGCCTTAAGCTGGGCAGTCCCTAGCCAGTAAGGTGCTACCTCGCCACGGTCTGTTAACCTCACGGGGTACGTGGGGTTTAGGGTGAAAGCTGACAAGCAGATCGATAACCGTGCACCATGCAACAATCATAAGAAAACTTCTGCCCTAAAGTTGGGCACCTGGAATGTTCGGACAATGACCCCTGGCTTTTCTGACGACCTGCAGGAAATAGACGACGTGTGCAAGACAGCTGTCATCGACATGGAACTGAGTAGACTGCAGATGGACATTGTTGCCCTGCAAGAGACGAGATTGCCAGACATGGGATCTGTCAAAGAAAAAAACTTCTCATTCTTCTGGCAGGGAAAACCATTGAATGAGACCAGGGAACATGGTGTTTACTTTGCGGTCAGAAATACTCTGCTAAGATCCATTGTAACACCTACTGTGGGGAGTGAAAGAATCCTGTCTCTGCAGCTCCACTCATCAGCGGGACCGGTCACCCTCATATGCACCAACACTGTCGTCCACAACAGAAGACAAATTCTATGATGATCTGGCAGCTACTATCAAAAAAATCCCCAAGAGAGAACCACTTCCTTCTTGGAGACTTTAACACTAGAGTTGGTGCTGATCACAATTCTTGGCCCACTTGTCTAGGCCATTTTGACATTGGGAAGATGAACGAAAATGGCCAACGCTTGCTGGAGTTTTGCTGTTACTATGGTCTTTGTGTCAGCAATACATTCTTTAATACGAAGCTTCAACACAGAGTTTCCTGGAGACATCCAAGATCGAAGCATTGGCATCAGCTTGATTTGATCCTCACTAGACGCTCTAACCTTCCTAGTATTACGATCACACGCAGTTACCAGAGTGCTGATTGCGATACTGATCACGCCCTGGTGTGTAGTAGAGTAAAACTGCGAGCAAAGAGATTGTATCACACGAAAAAGGAAGGAAGACCACGTATTGACATCAACAAGACTCGTGATCAAAGAAAAGTGGAGGAATTTGCCCAAGCGCTTGAGGAAACCCTTCCAGGCCCGGCTGATGCAAATGCACCTGAATGATGGGAACATTTCAAGAACGCTGTTTATAACACCGCCTTGTCCACATTTGGCAAGAAGACCAAAAAGACGGCAGACTGGTTCGAAGCCCATTCGGAGGAGCTGATGCCAGCCACTGAGGATAAGATGAGAGATCTAGCAGCATACAAAGCCTGTCCTAGTGAATACACCTTGCAGGCTCTTCAACTTGCTCATAGCAAAGTCCAACAGGCTGCCAGGAGATGTTCCAACGATTATTGGCTTCAGCTCTGCTCTCAGATACAGATAACAGCGGACACAGGTAACATCAAGGGAATGTATGACGGTATCAAGCAGGCTTTAAGGTCCAATACAGAAGAAATCTGTTCCTTTGAAGTCTGCTACATGCGTGATCATCCAGGACCGAGCACAGCAGATGGAACGCTGGGTGCAGCAGTACTCTGAGCTATATTCCAGAGAGAATGTAGTAACCAAAGAGACACTAAATAACATCAAGTGCCTGCCTGTCTTGGAAGACTTGGACAGCAAACCAACTTCAGCAGAAATAAAAGCGGCCTTGGATTCCCTCGCCTCCGGCAAGGCACCTGGAAAGGATAACATCCGTGCTGAAGTGCTGTAAAGAGATCATCACCACCGAGCTGTATGAAATCTTTTGTCTTTGCTGGAGGGAAGGTGGAGTACCACAGGACATGAAGGATGCAAACATCGTCACATTGTATAAGAACAAAAGTTAAAGGGGCGACTGCAATAACTACCATGGCATCTCTCTTCTCAGCGTTGTAGGGAAGCTGCTTGCCCGTGTTGTCCTGAAGAGACTCCAGGTGCTTGCAGAGAGCGAAGTCTATCCAGAATCACAGTGTGGATTTCGAGCCAATAGATCCACCACTGACATGGTATTCTCCCTCAGACACTTGCAGGAGAAATGTAGGGAACGACAGCCACTCTTTTTGGCCTTCATAGATCTCACAAAGGCCTTTGATTTGGTTAGCAGGGACGGCCTTTTGAAAATACTTCCCAAGATTGGATGTCCACCTCGACTCCTTAACATCATCAGGTCCTTTCGTGAGGAAATGAAGGGCACTGTAGTTTTTGATGGCTCAACATCAGATCCCTTTGACATCTGAAGCGGAGTGAAACAGGGCTGTGTCCTCGCGCCAACCCTGTTTGGGATCTTTTTTGCTGTCATGCTGAAGCACGCCTTTGGAACTGCAATAGAAGGTGTCTATCTCCAGACTAGATCAAATGGAAAGCTCTTTAATCTGTCTAGATTGAGAGCGAAGACCAAAGTCCAGCTGAAATGCATGTGGGACTTCCTCTTCGCCGATGATTCAGCTGTTGTTCCCCACTCTGCTGAAGACCTCCAACAACTCATGAATAGCTTTAGCAAGGCCTGCCAAGACTTTGGATTAACAATCAGCCTGAAGAAAACACAAGTCATGGGCCAGGGCGTGGACTCACCTCCCTCTATTACCATCTCCACACAAGAATTGGAGGTTGTTCATGATTTTGTGTACCTTGGCTCAACGATCTCTGACACTCTCTCCCTAGATGTTAAGCTGGATAAACGCATTGGCAAAGCAGCTATCACGTTCTCTAGACTCACAAAGAGAGTATGGCTTAATAAGAAGCTGACGGCATATACCAAGATCCAGGTCTATAGAGCCTGTGTCCTGAGCACACTCCTGTACTGCAGTGAGTCCTGGACCCTTCATGCACAGCAGGAGAGGAAGCTGAACATGTTCCATACGCGTTGTCTCCGACGCATTTTTGTATCACCTGGCAGGACAAAGTTCCAAATAGAGTAGTCCTAGAACGAGCTGGAATTTTTAGCATGTATACATTACTGAAACAGCGATGTCTACGTTGGCTTGGGCATGTCGTGAGAATGGCTGACGGTCGGATTCCAAAAGATCTCCTGTATGGAGAATTAGTGCAGGGAAAGCACCCCAGAGGGAGACCACAGCTGCGATACAAGGACATCTGCAAGCGGGATCTGAAGGCCTTAGGAATGGACCTCAACAGATGGGAAACTTTGACATCTGAGCATTCAGCCTGGAGGCAGGCAGTGCAGCATGGCCTCTCCAAATTTAAAGAGACACTTGTTCAGCAGGCCGAGGCAAAGAGGCAGTCATGAAAGCAGAAAAATCAGGGAGCTGGACAGGGGACAGATTGTATTTGTCTTCAGTGTGGAAGGGATTGTCACTCTCGAATTGGCCTTCTCAGCCACACTAGACGCTGTTCCAAGACCTCCATACAGAGCACGTTACCATAGTCTCTCGAGACTGAAGGATGCCTAATCTAAATTTCCCAAGGATGAGGCAGTAGAGTGAGTGTTTGGTGTAACAATTGTACCATGCTCTACTACTGGAGTGCAGACTGAAGCCATGTTTGTAAAACATTCATTTAAATTCTCTCTAATTTTGTACACAATAGAAGTCTTCCCTTTTTCAGAACTTCAGAAGTAAAGATATACTGGCCGAACCCCTGTTGCTTTGCATAAGCCAAATCATAACTTTTGGTGCATTCCTCTCTGATAAACAAAACATCCCTACTACGGTTCTCAATGAGGGGGCACATGCACAGAAGCAAGCCAGTATGTGCACGCACAGCCAAGAACCGCAGGGGGGATGTTTTCTTTCCTGGGAAGGAACAGAGCAAAAGTTACAATTTGTTTTATACTGAGTGACAGGATTTTGGCTACTTTTTGTAAGTAACAGGAGTGTATCTTTCTACTTTTTTTTTTGGTCTTTCTGATTCAGTAATTTATTGTCTCTGTGAATAAAAATATGATATATTACACTGTACATTATACCCTGATTGCTAGCAGTCTCAAAATGGGTTTTTAAGGGCTTTAACGGTGAATCCTGTGCATGCTTTTTCAAAATTAAGGCCCACTATGTCCAGTGAAGCGTACTGGCTAGGACATGTGTATCAAATTGCAATCGAAGAGTTCTAATCTAATCTAATCTAATCTAATCTAATCTAATCTAATCTAATCTAATAGCCTCAATAGCCTCCATGAAGGTTCATGCTTTTCTGTGTGTATGTATATGTGTATGTATATGTGTGTGAATGAATAAGTGCTGAGGAATCTCTTAACACATCAGGTATTCTGTTCCCTTGAGCCCTGAGCCCTGGCCTGTTTGGCCATTGGTGAACAAGGATGGCAGTAGAAATTCATCACTATTTACAAAGCTAAAGGTTCTACAGTCATTTGAGTATATTCACACATGCTCATACACACACACACAGAGAAGATGCAGTGATGACCACAACCAGAGGACTGTAAGTGGGGAATAGGCAAATTCATCAATTTCTGTTAGTTATTGCAGCTACGGGTGCTATTATATTCATGTTCTTCTCCCACGTTTCTGGGTGGCTGGTGTTAGAAGAGAATGCTGGACTAGATTAGCCACTAGCGGGTTAAACCGCAGAAGCCTCTGTGCTGCAAGGTCAGAAGACCTGCAGTCGTAAGATCGCTAGCTCTATGGGTTGGAAACGGAGATGAGCACCGCCCCCTAGAGTCGGACACAACTGGACAAATTGTCAAGGGGAACCTTTACCTTTACCTTTACCTTGAACCTGCCGGGCTCTTTGGATGTTATTATTAGATACAACATGCAGCAAAAGCACATTGATCTTGTCGTATTTTAAATAAAACAAAAGACACCAAATTCCTGCACTTTGGAAAGCAACATTAGAGAAGTCTGCAGTTAGCAAGATAAATTATGCAAATTGAGGTGTTTTGCTGATGTTGCTTGATTTAGCAAACCAATTTTAATTAGGTACAAGAAAGGGTCAGGATGAGCAGAAGTAGTAATAGCAGCTTAGTGAAAATGGTACCATGCATGATAAGCAAGATACTCAGTCAGCTACCGAAGGATATAATTAGAGTGGAAGTAAGAAAGAGACATATTAGTGGCAGGTGGGAATAAAGTAGAAAACAAAGGAATTTTGCAAGTAAATGTTGCAGTGTAGAGTGCTTCTGTTCAAGTCTGGTTCTAGTCTGCTAGCCATAACCTCTTCCTGGATATTCCATTCCATCTTCCCTCCATTCAGTCAGCATTCTAAGTCCCTTCCCCATGTCTTTTTTTTACTTCTACCCAACATAGAGTTCCTGCAAGCTTGCTTAATGCCCCTTCCTTCTATAGGGACAATCGTGTTTTCCTACACAATCCATACTTGGGGAGTAAATTTGCTCTCAGACTATATAGATAGGGGAAACTGGATTGGGGAACTCAGGACTGAACGAGTCCTGCACCAGTGGGAAGCCCAATCCAACCTCTTCTTCTACTCTCCAAATAGACACGGGCTTTGATGAAAGCCTGTTGTAGAACTGTTTGTGCACACCAATGCACACATGAAGCTCCTGGACGTACCAGCTGTCCTACTTTTGTTTGAGTTGAGGAGAATGTTCATTTCTGCCCACTATACTCAGGTGATGCAGTGAACTAAATGGCTTGGGAGCTTCATGTGTATACTAATTAACTTGGATTTTCATTGTTAAAAGACCTGGAAACAGGTATGTAATGATGAAAAAGCCACTGTGCTGATAGCAAAATTCCCTTCTTCATAATTTAATCATAGTCATTTATCCTGCTCCATATCATCTTTTGGACTAAGCTGGAATATTTCCAATGAAGTCAATGAGGTTTGAATCTGCCCTTTAGCATGAAAAGTTTTTCAGAGTGAAGATGAGAAAAGATATCTTTTTAGTACAATAATTCAAATCCAATTCTAATGAAATCCATGCATTATGAGACATAATAACCGGTTTGTCATTTCCTGCACATACATCTAATTTGTCTCCAAACAGAGAAGTTCTTGATTTTCCCATTATCATTATACTTTCCGGGCTAGAATCCTCTGCAAATTTTATTAATATACTTCTATCTTGTTCATGAGGCTGTTAAATAAGACAGAAACACCACTCCCTGAAGATCGTATGACCTCCTCTTATCCTGAGACGTTGATCTTGAAAGTAATTTAACATTTTAGCTGTTTTATGCAAATTACTTGGGGAAAATGAATCAATCTAGTAAATCTTTTGCAACATGCTACTCTGAAATAGTTTTTACATGAGGTTTCAATAACGGCACTTTTCTGGAGACTCTGAAACAAAACTAGTGATAGACTGCATTCAGGGACTGAAAATCAAGAAATGTGATTCCATTCATTTAGCCTTGAGTCAAGACAATAGTTTTGTGTTCCACTAACTGGCAGATGTTAATTAACATAAGAAAGCTGGAATGATTGTGTCAACAACTGCAGCCATCAGGAAAGATTCCTTTGCTTATCTTAAGCTTTACATAGAATTCTCCCTGCAGTTTTTGGGCTTATTCATTCCACCCTACATCTCTCTGCCTCTGCCCAGTGATAATACATTACGTATCTGTTGAGGAAAATTCTATCTTTGAAAGTTTATGTCCTTAGAATTGTTCCCATCTTGAAGGCACCACATGATTCTGCTGATAGAGAAGCTTGGCAAACAGATCACATATTAGTGTCTAAGGTATACTGAAAAAGTAGCAGGTAATTGGGGTTCAATCCAGTGGTATAATTGGCCATCACTAAGGTGGGCCACTAAGGTACCCCTTCATGGATTGCTGCCTTGTTGTGGCGAAGGGGCTTGAGTAATTCAGAGAAGCTATGGGCTATGCCGTGCAGGGACACCCAAGACGGACAGGTCATAGTGGAGAGTTCGGACTAAACGCGATCCACCTGGAGCAGGAACTGGCAAGCCACTCCAGTATCTTTGCCAAGAAAACCCCATGAACAGAAACAAAAGGCTAAAAGATATGACGCTGGAAGATGGGCCCCTCAGGTCGGAAGGCGTCCAACATGCTACTGAGGAAGAGCAGAGGACAAGTACAAGTAGCTCCAGAGCTAATGAAGTGGTTGGGCCAAAGCCGAAAGGACGCTCAGCTGTGGACGCGCCTGAAAGCGAAAGGGAAGTCCGATGCTGCAAAGAAGAATACTGCATAGGAACCTGGAATGTAAGATCTATGAACCTTGGTAAGTTGGATGTGGTCAAACAGGAGATGGCAAGAATAAACATTGACATCCTGGGCGTCAGTGAACTAAAATGGACGGGAATGGGCGAATTCAATTCAGACGATTACCATATCTACTATTGTGGGCAAGAATCCCGTAGAAGAAATGGAGTAGCCCTCATAGTCAACAAAAGAGTGGGAAAAGCTGTACTGGGATATAATCTCAAAAATGATAGAATGATTTCAATACGAATCCAAGGCAGACCTTTCAACATCACAGTAATCCAAGTTTATGCACCAACCACCGATGCTGAAGAGGCTGGGAGGCAGGAGGAAGTGGAAGACAGGAGGGCCTGGCGTGCTCTGGTCCATGGGGTCACGAAGAGTCGGACACGACTAAACGACTAAACAACAACAACAACAACAAGGTGGGCAAAGTTTTTGTTTCTGAGGGTTACATGTAACGAGGGGTAGTGTATTGGAAGTGATATGCTCTCATCCCCCCCCTCTTTTTCCTGCACTCATTTAATGTTTGAGGTGCAAGCAATTATACAAGCTTCACATTGCAACTGAATGTTTCTGTGCCCCCACCCCATCCCAAACTGGCAGCAGAGAAAAGAAGGTAAGTATTCAGTCGTAGAAACTATGGCTTCACAAAAGGACAGGTAGATTTTACCCCAAGCTCTAGAAATTGATTTCTGACCTGTCTTGTATAAACACATGTACACAGTGCAACTTGAACCGTGTGCTTGCAAAGTTCAGGAAATAATGTCATCTTTTATTGTTCTGTGGAGGTGTCTAATTCAAAGCTTTTGCCTTGCCACTCGGGTGTTTTTGCATGCCTGTCACACCTTGGCCTCTTCCTCCCAGTCTTTCCAATTCTTAGGCAGCTCAAGGTTAAATGAATACTAAGGGTGAAATATTATAACAAGAGAGGAAGCCAAAAAGTGAAGTAATGGGGATCTATTTCCCAGAGCTTTCCTCAGTCCTTGTAAAATGAACCAGCATGGCATCCCTGTTTAAAGCTTAAAGAGCAACAGAGCTTTTGCTAATAAAATACTATCTCTTAAACAACAAGGTCTTTTTAGCCCTGCCATCAGGCCAGAAAGAGTGTGTTCCTGACTCATCACCTTCATTGAAAGAACAGCCAGTTTATCATTTTTTTAATACCAAGAACAAAAGTTGAGGATTTGGAACACCCCCCCCTCTCTCTCACACACACACACACATTGGAGAGCGAGCGAGCAATGCTGAGCCCTCTGAAATATATTCCTGTCAAATTCAGGCCTTAACAAACCTCTCTTCCTATTGTACATAGAAGGTGAGATCATTCACGCGTGATTCATAAGCACTGGGAGGTTAGGAGAATACTGAGCTTTGACCTCAATTTGTCCTTTTTTGCTCCAAGTGCTTTTTGACAGCTTTTTAGAATTTTTGCCTTTTTCCTTTCACCATCCTTAAATCAACTGTCTAGTATTTTGGCTCAGAGGATTTGTGGTACTAAAACCAGGCCTTGCCTTCACCAGCTACTCAGAGTTTTGGTATTTTTGTGGGTGTGGTGACATCTTGCGTAGTGGTTCTGAGTGCCTAGCCTTGTGGATTCCTGGACTCCATGGAAGCACTGTCCAGTCTGAGTAGACTGCAGTGTTGAGAGGCACTGGAGACAGGCAGGTTCCCTAGTCATCACCACATTTGACTCTCCTGAGCTCACCCACTTCATTGGGGTAGTGTTTCTCAGTGGCTAGAGTGGGACTCTCTGAACCTGGTAGTCTGTCACAAGCATTACCTGTGCGCCTACAATTTTTGTCAATGGCCTTATAAAAGAACTGCTCTTTCTGTCTTTCCCGTGTGTGAGGCTGTTGGTGAGAGCAAGATCCCGCTCACGGGAGTGCCGTCCCTCCCGCCCTCTGCCGACAAAGAAGTACAAACACTACCCATTCCCCCTCCCAGGAAGATAAGACCTCCTGAGACAAGCACAAGGATGGTGGAAGAGCATTTGGAGGGGATGTCCGTTACAGAGAGCGGGAATGTTTTGGCGGGAGTGGAACGCCAGCCCCGGGTGGAGGTAGAGGTGGGGCTGGGAGATATAAGGAGGGGGGAAGAGAGTCTGCCTCAGGGTTGGGAGTGAATTTGGCTAGAGGACCCATGGACTGGGAAGGTCGAGAAATTGAGAGTCCCCAAGGAGGAGGCGGATGCCAGGAGGAGGAGTGAGAACACCCCTAAACCCTCCTATTGGGGAGAACATGAATCAAGAGAGTGGAGAAAGAAATTAAGGGAGGAAAAGGAAAAGGTAGAGAGAGAGAGAGAGAAGGGAGAGATTGGAATGGCGGATGATGGAGCAGTTGCGGAGGGGTCACCCGGGAGACAACGGACGGAGGATACCCTCTCACGAGACCCGATCTGGACCAATGACCGAGACGAAGATACAGTACCTTTATTGGAAGGGGAGACTGGACAATTATTAGATGTGGACTTTACCCTGGACTGGCCGGGACCCTGGAATACCCAGGGGAGTAATCCCTTCAAAGCCGAAGAGTGGAAACCTCCCCAGAACCAGTTGTTTGAGGGTGGAACTAGTTGGAATGCGTTTGTAGATACAGGTTATTTGTTGAACAACCCAATAAATGTTACACCGATTTCTAAACCGAGGAAGTCTGTCAATTTATTTGAAGAAAAAGTGGAGCCGGATCCTGAACCCTCACACTGTGTCAATTCTGTGGCCCGGATCTTGCCTAATTCCAAAAGGAGAATGTTATCCTACCAACTTTCACCACTCTGTTTCTGTTCAGTAGTTTGATCCCCTAGCCTCCCTGCTTTTCATTCAAATGCCAGAAAGACCAAAAAGAAAAAAAAGTCCACCATGTCATTACTTTGAAACTCAGACTTCTCTCTTTGAAGTTTTAAATAAGTATATTTTAAGAGCAGATGGAATAGTATATCATAACCCAGTTTGAGAGTATGTAAAACCTGTTCAGCATCTTCAAAAGAATGAAAATGAGAGAAGCATAATCCTGGAATTAATATTCTTTATGTCATAAGCCACTTATATGAGTCCTCACTCATAGATTAATAATTTCTCAGTAGTGTAATTCTGTCATTGTACAAGATTGATACCTGAGGCTATATGTCAACACACGTGTACTCCCACAACAACAGTCCCCTACCCCCGCAACATACACACAAACACATTCACTCTTCTCTGAAAAGGAAGTGTTGCGTACTGGTGAGAGTGATGGAGTACAGCTGGGGAGACACAGCTTCTGATCCTAAAGCAGCCTTATAGTTCCCAATGTAACCTTAGGTCAGTCATTATCTCTTGGTTTCGCGTATCCAGCTTTACAAGTCAGTGCAGTGCTCTGTGGGTCTGCACAAAAAAATTAGTCTCAAATGGATTTTACACTGCCATGTATAGGAATTACCTTCTCTGGTGTGTAAATTTTAGAGAATGTATTGATTAACTGATTCAATGTGTATGTGGGAGCAACAGCTGTAAAGACAAAATTCCCTGTGTCACAGCAGGCACTGTGTTAGAAGAGGCATTTCATCTTTTAGGAGAGAGAAAGGGGCATCTTCTATGATAGTACCTTCTGTCTTCAGTTTTCACAAATGCACTTATTCAAAACATACTTTAAGAAGTTTTGAAATCTTCCAGCTAATTAATTGGGGCACCTCTTCAATCAATCAAAATGTTGTGACATGACTAATCAAGCCAAGTAATTGACTAAATGTAGCAGCCCTACTTCTAATCCTTAATTATATGCACTAAGACAAGGAATTTAAGGCACAGGTGCTCCATGCTGGATCAGAATAATGTATGCATATGCATAGAGGATCACACTTCCTGGATACATTCCTGCTCACTTAAGACCTAGTCATGTGGCCTCTCAACCATTACTTGGTATTCTGTTCAGAACTTAGGGAAGTAACTCTTCTGGACTGCAAATCCCAGAATCCTTCAGCCAGCATAGCTGGTGCCTGGAAAATTCTGGGAGCTGCGATCCAAACAGTTACTTTCACAAACTCTGGTTCTCATCAAGAGGCCAGAAGCTGATCATTGACCAGAAGAACATGGACTGCCAGCATATTGATATTATTATTTTATGTGCATACAGATTTTAGATGACTGACAAAAGAATGTTAAATTGCACAACTTCTACCCTAGACTTGGATATTAAATGTTAGTTAGTTAGTTAGTTAGTTAGTTAGTTAGTTAGTTAGTTAGTTAGTTAGTTAGTTAGTTAGTTGTTATTTCAGCTAAGGCTGCTGTTACATTTTAAGAGGGACATCTGGAGCAAATAGTGGGAGTTAATAGGAAGAGATGGGAGGAAGAGGAAATAATCTTGTCATTGTATTGCACTCTGTTTTTATATGATCAAACTCTTGCAGAAATCTTAGCAGAAGACTGCTTGCAGTGCAGATCCGGAATGCATTGTACAAGACGGTTGTGTTGTCTTATACGGGTGGCTACACCTGGGGGTTTCTATTGCAAGATGAATAGCAAAGGAACAAATCCAGCATTGGTTTTACCCAAAGCAGACCAACAGACATGAATGGGACTTGTTAGTATATGTAATTTCATTAAGAAACAAGGTTTTTCCCTGCAAACCTATCATTTTCATAGGAGCAAACCAATGACAGACAGGGTCAGGGCTAATTTGCTGTGTAAACCTGCCCTCCTGACAACGACTTGCAGGTATACTAATTTTGCTTCCCAACAATTCACTTACTTATGCCATCTATGTCAGAAATGGAATCATCCTTACTACTCTTCATATTTTCAAGCCTCAGACTAGGTCATCTAACCAGCAATTGTGATCTTAGAAGAGGTAGCCATGTTAGTCTGTGCTAGCATATCAGGCAAAAACAAAAGAAAATTTAAAAAATAAATAAAAATAAATAAAAAGATGTGGCACCTTAAAGACTAACTGCTATATTTTAGTATAATCTCTATATTTAGTGTAAACACTATCTGTAAAACCACTAAACATAGCAGCAATTGTGATGGACATGATGGGAGTTGTCCAGAGGGTACCAGCTGAGGAGATGGTGTGTTTGGTCTAGGGCAGTGGTTTCCAAACCTTTTTGAGTCTCAACCACCTTTTACAATAGCCAAATAACCTGTGACCCCCTGCCATGTTTGCACAAAAAGGCATTTTTAATAGGGTAGAGTCATCCCCTCTCAGAAAATAGAGGCTTCTTTCTCTCCTAAATGGCTTGTTTCTCTACATACTGCACATATAAAACACTCACTTTAATATCCGTCTCCAAAAGGTCAAGGCAGAAATTATCTAACAAGGGTGGCGACACATATATGGTGACCCACAACCCCCCCCCCCAGAAAACACTCTGCAACCCCTTTGGGGGTCATGACCCTCAGGCTGGGAAACACTGTTCTAGGGGCTTTTAACTAGCACCCTCCAAAATGTTATAAATTGCCAGGGTTACTTTGAGGGGGGGGGGGGGATGAGACAAACCAGTCAGAAGATTTTATTGAAGTGGCAACAGAGCTATAAATTTTATCTTTTTCATTAACATTTAGTAATGAAGATTTTTTTTCCCATAACAGAGGTGACTTATCTGAAAAAAATGTGTGCTGGACAGCACAGTGTAGGACAGCACAGATGTAGACAATGCATTTTTAAAAGACTTCCAGAGCAGACTTTAAATTCTTGATATTTCTGTCACTACGTTTTCTCTCTGGCAAGAACTCTCATGGGCTATTATTATGAAATATTTACATCTCTAAAACACACTGTCAGTTTATCCGGTGGGTTACAGAAACAAAGCTAAAATGTACATTTTTTTTCTCCACGGAGCCTTTAAACAACATGAGATACACGCAGAAGCACAGAAAAGAGATGAATAAGATATGTTAGAACAGTTTAAGGAAGTGAGATGAAGCAAAAAAAAAAAAAGTGGTGGAAGATGCATTACCTGTCATGAGGAGGAAAGAGGAAGGAGACAAGGCAGAGGAGATTGACTATCTGTTGCACGTCAACAGGAAGAAAAAAGGGGTAGGCTACAATTTTATATATACCTGGGACTGCTTTCAAGTAAATATGTGTAGACTCCACTGTAAGATAGAGATGTGGATCTCGTTAGTGGCGGGATGCAAGATGAGTGAAGCCTCATATAAGATAACCCTAACCATCTTCTACAGGAAGATTATACATGTCCAGTTGATAACCGACAAACTGCAAATCATTTTGCAGACAGAATTATTCATATGTGTTTCAAGATGGGCACCATCGTTAGTACTATAGATCCTGCTTTTTGTAGCTTTGGTACTTGATTGTCCAATTGTGTAGATTCCACCCCCCCACCCCCCACCCCAATCTGTAGAGCCTGTGGATTTGGACAGGTTTCTTGGAAAAGTGAGACCTGTGACATGTTTTTCACCTCTTGTCTCTCCTGGTAAAAATTTCTAGAGAAGGGCTGGCTGTGTAGGGCAGGAGAATCGTTAATGCCTTTGTATGAATGGAAATAAAATGCCCTACAGAAGTATTGATAAGGTATTTGACTTTGTTTTGAAAGCCCTCCCTGAATTGCAATATATTGGATGATTTCTGACCAGTCTCTTAATAGTCTGCTCTAAAGCAAACTATTGAAGCCATGGAAGCATGTCAACTCCTGGCCTTTCTGGATGGACTCACTATATCCACTTCAATCTGATTTCAGTCCTACATATAGGAAAAAAGGTGGCTGGATAGCTCAGTGGTTTAGGTATCAGGCTGCAGAGCCAGAGGTTGGGAGTTTGATTTCCCACTGTGCCTCCTGGGAGAAGAGCTAGCATCTGTAGTCACAGGCAAGCTGCACATTCTCAGCCCCCCCCCCCCCAAGAAGGAATGTAAACAACTTCTGTACATTCTCTACCTTGAATACCCCAGAAAGGTTCACCATGAATCAGAATTGTATTTTTTTTTCTTAAACTACAACATAAACATAAACATAAAATACATAAACCAAAATACAAATCAACTGTGTCATGAATCAGAATTGATTTGATGGCACAGAATTAGTATTATTATATGACAAAACACAGGAACTAGACAGAAGGAGTTTCCTCTACAGAACAAGTCCTACATGTTGGTTTCTGCTGATCTCTCATTGGTATGTGATCTGGTCTTCTAGAACACCTGGCTGAGATGAGAATGAATTGCCTTTTCCTGCAGAGGCAATTCCAAAATATGATGAGAAGAAACTAGTACTGTTCCACACCTTGCTCACTGATTTACTTCAGAATTCCATTTTGTATTCTGTGCTTTTTATCTTGAAACAGCTGGTCAAGTTTTTTGGAGTTTGGTGCCACCACTGTGTGAACAATACCCAACTCTTTATCTCTACTCTATCAAAGCCAAAGAAGATGTTCATGTTCTGAATGAATTGTTCATGGTTCATGTTCTGAATGAATGTGTTGTTTCAGTGATGGGCTGGAAGACAGCAAACTGAAACTTAATACAGGCAAGACAAATATACTGTTGGTCAGTAGAAAGGCAGAACAAGGAATTAGCCTACTCAAGATAAGACTGCATACACACACCCTTGAGAAATGAGGACTGTAGTTTGAGAGTGATCCTGGATTCAGTCTTAGACCTCCTAATTACATTTCTCTTCTTTGTTGGGTTTGTTCAAATAGTATCAGAGGATGAGGAGAAATGGTAAAGGTAATAATAGTCAAGATAAAAGAGGAAACGTTTTATGAAAAATAGAATCAAGAGTCAAACTTTTTATGAAAAATACAATCAGAGTGTGGTGTGATACCAAAACTGGGTGCACACAAGAAGGCTTCATTTGCATTAGTATAAAAAACCTGAACATTAAGCTTAACTTATAAGTGCAAATCTTCAGAGCATCAAGACCCCTTTTCCTCCTGACATTTCTATACTTATTGTAGTTTTGGCAGCCAGTTAACTGCATGGTTTTAAAGAGAGATTTATATGGTTTAATTTCTGGCTTTTGAATTTTGAATGTATTTGTGGAGAACCTTTCAGCCAAGATTGCAGTACAGTGGTGCCTCGACTTACAAACGTCCCTACACACGAACAATTCGACTTATGAACAGCTCTGTACACATAATTTTGCTTCGACTTGCGAATGGAGCTTCAACTTACGAACAAAAAAAAGGCGGAAAAAGCGGGAAATGCACTTTGGACTGCCTGGTACTTGCCTAGTACTGTATTTTAAAATGCAAAAATTGGTTTAAAAGGTGCTTGGTTTGGTTTAAAGCTGCTTGGTTTTAAAGGTGTTTTGTTTAAAAGCTGTTCGTTCCCTCCCTCCCTCCTTTCCTGCCCTTTTTTTAACCTTAGGTCATCTTAGGTTAAAAAAATATATTTCTCCCCCTAGTGGTAGAGGACGGATTAAACGCTTTTGCATTAGTTCCTATGGGAATGAATGCTTCGACTTACAAACCGTGCCTCGACATAAGAACAAAAAAACAGCCGGAACGGAGTAATCGGTTTTCAATGCATTCCTATGGGAAATGCTGATTCGACTTACGAACGTTTCGACTTAAGAACATCATTCCAGTACGGATTAAGTTCGTACGTCGAGGCACCATGACAGGAGACATGGTGAATTAGTGCTGATTTAGTATTATGGATAAGTAGTATAAGGGGATATACTTGAGGTAATCAAGTCCAAAATTCCAACAGTGTGTTTCTACTAGGTCCTCCTGTTTTTGTCAGAATCAGGAAGACTCTCTTTCTCCTGTAGCCTCCCATGTACCCTAAAATCCTTCTCCAGAGGGTGGGGGAACCCTTTGTAGTCAGTCTTTTGGCACTATGGAGGGCTGTAACAACAGGGGAGGGAGAAAAAGTCTCAGTTCCAATGGCTTTGGATACCGAAGTATATTGTTGGATCTTATATAGGAAGTTTTGATTGTCATAACCATAAAACATTGATTAAAAAGAACACAAAGAAATGGCAATGCAGGGAGGCAGGGCTCAGAGAAATACAGGGCATATCTTTGTGGCTTTGACAAAGTCATAGCACAGACAGGGGTGAAAACTGATCCCCCCCCCCCCCCCGCCCAAGCAAGGCACTTCATGTTTGTACATTCTCTGCAGCTCATTCCAGCCTAGTTTGAAATGTCCTAGTATTTCCTTCCACAGCCCCCTTCCAAATTGTTTCCAAGCATATCAGGAAAGCTTCCTAAGTGCTCTTGCTTGGCATCATCAACTCTACCCCAGCACCGCAAAAATCATCTTATGTCTATGCACAGATGTTGAAATGAGCCTGGACAATTATGCACTTCATGGTAGATTTACTCATAGCTGGGAATGTCTCTGTATTCAGTTGTTCCAGATGACTGAATCAGCAATGAATTTCTTCTTGTATGGATAACAATCAGAAGAAAGAGCAAAGCAAACAGACAAACCCATGATCTGTTTGATAACATTTTTAAGATTTTGGTTCGAGTGCTGCATTTTTTTTAAATCTTTTGAGAAAACACCTATTTTGACTAAACAAATTCTTACCTATGCATTTGCTTCACATCTTTATATCAGGTCATAGGAAAAACTATGGCTCTACCACATAAATATAATATCTAATGGTGATACCTATTACCCTTGGTTTTAAAACATTTTATTATTTAGAGTTGCATTTTGGAAAGAGATGGTCCTGATCACAACTGGAATGAAACATTTCTCACCCTTTGATCCAGATATATGGAATTTTATGTACACGTTTCAAGGATGTAAACTACCTAAAGCAAATTTGTAGGGGCAATGAACATTTACAGTGAATGAGTTTCAGGCTGTGCAATCTGAGCCACAGATGAGCTGTCACTGGTGCTACTGCAGATTCTGCTCAAGTAGGCACCATTAAGAGTGACGTAGTCAACTCCCTATATAAACTGAGATCCTGAAGTCAAGGAACATGCTCCTGGTCTTGTGGAAATACATGGGCAATTAGCAGTTGACAGATCTTTGGAATGTTTTTTTTTTTAAGTGTTATTTTCCAATAATACGTTTGCCTGATATGCAGAGGAACTGGATTTACTTGGACTGTATTGCCTGTATTTTCTGGGCATCTTGTGGCCCAAAAGATGCTTCAAGACTATAGCTGCCATCAGCCTTAGGTAACATAGGAAAAGATGAAAAATTATGGGAGATGTAGTCCAATGACATCTACAGGGCCAAAAGTTAGATTGATTCTGCCCCCAACAGTGTATACAGAACTCCTCCAGGTTTGAGGGGTATCTTGGTGAAGTGAAGCAGGTATCTTCCTAGTATGGGTGAAGGCTTATGGATTTATGGAGCAACGCCAGGCAGTAATAGTAATCCATGTTAGGTTTGCTGGGAGGAATCATTTGCCTTGGTACCTCACAGGGTAGTACTGTGGGGATTTTAAATGGTGGCTTCCAGACCTAGCTACGAAGGAGGTTCGGGTACCAAAAGTGGAATACTTCAGTGGTATTTCATAGGGGAATGCCAGATGTACATTTAGGAACGTGTTTTTCACAAAGACTAAATGCAGGATCTTATTTTCTCACAGTTAGGGGTGATGGGATCAGTGTTATTTCCCTAGGATGGGAGTGGGGAGCCTGTGGCTGTCCAGATGATACTGGTGAACAGTGGTGGGAGGTGCTTCTCAATGACATGTGGAAGACCACTTGTTTCTCCTGCTCTAAACAGATGCAGAATATTCTCTTCAGGCGTGTAGAATGTGCTTTATTTCTGAATTTCTTCCTTCCAATCCAAACCGAAAGAGCTTGACACAGTGTGTTCTATACAGCAGTTCAAAGAAATACTAGAGTAATAAATTAACTATGAAGAATAAGGGATCCGACAGACACTGCAAAAGTAAATTTAATAATGGGTGATGTATCTTCATTGCGATCAATATTATTCAGATGGCTCTATATTATAGCATCGTGTTTCCCCTGGTGACCTGCTTCTGAGCACACAGCAGTACTGTTAGTTTTATGATGTTTGGCTGCTGTCGTTTTTATTGTAAATTTGTAGTAGTTCTAACAGTAATCCTAGCCTACTCATTCAGCAACTCCTAGATTTGATAAGTGGGGGTGCGGGGGGGGGGGGAGAGATGAAGGCGTTTGAATAAATGGGGGAATACAAACATTTTTTAAATTGTCTTTTAGGGTTTTTTCCTTTCCACTTCCTCCTTTTACTTCATGGACATATTCTTCATTTCATGCAAAACAAATACTATGACAAATACTTGTCAAAGCAGATCAAGACTGTATCATTCTGTAATTAACAAAAGGTAGTATTGTTTTGCTCATCCATTATCATTTGAGAACTTTGCTGACTGACTAAAAAGAAACATTGAATGTAATACATACAGGCATTATGCAATCCTCTATTTAATTAATTAATTAATTAGTTTGTTTGTTTGTTTGTCTTATTTATAGACCACCTCTCTCTCGATAATGGGACTCAAGGTGGCTCATAGTGTTAGAAAAGTATAATTAAAAACACAATATATATACCTTAAAAGCAATTATGATAGCAATTAAAATACATTGAATGATTAGAAAAAAATTAAAACTTTAAAAACTCAACTAACAATGGCGTTCAGGAACTCAGTTATGATTGTTAAAAGCCTGCCTGAAGAGGTGGGTCTTCAACTGTTGGCAGCATAAGAGGGAGGGGACCAACCTAACTGCCTGAAACCTGGGAGCAGCTACAGAGAAGGCCCACTTTTATGCCTTCATCAACCATGCCTGCATTGCCAATGGCACCCAGAGGAGGACCTTCTCTGATGATCTTAAGAGGCTCATACGGGGAGATACGGTCTTTGAGGCTATATTTGTACATGCATTTATTGAGAATTCTTTGTGCTCCATTTCCTTTACATGTGCAAATAGGAGTACTGATTTGAAAAGAATGAATCTATTTTGTCACTGAAGAAAATATAGGTGAATAAAGTAGTAAAATTACTTGGTATAATGTCATACGTGAAGCATCTCTGAAAAATGTTCAAAACTTTGCTTTGTACAATGGAAAGAATGGCTACAAAAATACAGAAACCTGCCTACCAAAATGGTTGAGGGACAGGCACAAAAATAGGCCAAAATGTATATGTAAGGGAGGAGCAGGAGAGACCTGAAACCCACTGCATACCAGGATGGAATGAGAATGACAGTGGGAGACCTAGAACAAGACGGCTGAGAATAAGGCCGACAGATTATTCTTTGTCTGCGACCAAAACCTTTTGTCACTGGGGTCATAATATATCTGTGTCACAGATGTGATATCAGAATAGGCAACTGTGGCCTCCCCCCCCCCCCATGTTTTTGCTCTACAGTGTCCATCAGTTCCTATCCAGGATAGCCAGAGGTGAGGAATTGCGGGCACTGTATCCAAAAGCATCTGGAGGATCGCAGTTGCCCCCCTTAGTGAACAAAAACACCTAGTTTACCACTGTGAAGCAGATTAAATGCAGGAAAGGAAGGAAAATAGGATGGGAAAAACATAACAATGAACCTCCCCAAGAATTTCTGGTCATTTGTTTGGTTGCATCAACTGTGATAGTCTCTGAGTAAACATTCAAATGAGAGAATATTGTGTGCTGCACTAAATACTTATGAAAATACTAAGCTACTCCAAATCTTAGTAGTCAGGCCAAACGTCTGTGTTTGCTGGGTGTAGCTGTGAAAACCTTAGCAAAGCCCCTTTGTCTTGTTCTACTCCAGAGGTGAGGAACCTTGCAAGGCTGCCAAATTCCTCCTTGAGATGTCTTAATGGGGCTGAGACAGCCAAAATCAATGAGGACAAGAGATTTAATCATGTAATCTTCATGGACCTACCTGAGTCATATTTTGTTAAAGAATGCACATCAACTAGACTTAACTATCTACGTTGTCACAGAGCAGTTCAAGAGCTATAAACAGCATCCTTACTTAGCCACCTGCCATGTACACTTTTTTAAAGACAGAAAAACAAACAAAAAGCTGGGACAAAAGTTGTTTAAAAAATCGACTCCTTTTTGCCACTAGGGCTATAACAACAACGATAACAATGACAATAATAATTTCTTCCAGTCAGTGCAATGATTGGGAGGGAGACGTACATGTGTCTTGGTTTATCATAATGCAGAAACAGAAGTGACATCCTTTGGTTATCAGTAAATTGGTCACGTTCTTGGAGTTCAAGAAATGCAAGATGTAACTTTAGTCCTAACCTTACTACTGATATGTAATATATTGGATTTAAATGGGGCCAGAACATATCCCAGAACCTACTGAACACAAGGTTTTAAAATTTATTTAGATTAGAGTTTTATCCAGTTCACTGAATACAATAGCTAGCACAATTCAACCCATTCACTCTCTAGTGCGTCTTTATAGTGTGGGGAGGTGGAAAAGAAACAACTTTGATAAAATCAACATGTTGAAACAACAGATCTGTAGTGCAGCCCTGCCAACACTTATATTCACTTTAATAGTCCAGTCAAATTGATCTATACTGGGGGAATGGCACTATTTTGGAGCCTACTGGGGTTCATTGCTAGGTAAGGAGAGTAGAGTCAAAGAATGAGGACTTTCTCTTATGTTTACTTGGGGTGGAAGTTAAGGCACCAGAGGAGTATATCAATGTGCCCATGTTCTAAGTAAGAATGAACTACCATCTGAACTTCCTTGCTTTCTAGGGTCCAGCTTCCACATAACTTTTAGTTTCAAAGCAAGTATTCCTTTGTCCCTTTGGGGAATTTGTTGCTCTTTGAAATGTAGCACTGCATAGGCATCAATTACTGAACAACTGAAAGATTTTTAAAAGAGAATATACAGAAACATAAGACCTTTGAATTACTACACAAGCAAGCCAATTCTGCCCCAGCCAGTTGTAGCTGAATTTTTTAAAGAAACTGCACCCAGCCAAAAGGGGAAAAAAATTCAAGCCAATTTCTTAAAAAGACAAGTATTCCGTACAATTAGGTGGTACTCAGAAATTTGCTATCTCTATGGGGTGTCCGTTTGCTGCTAACATGCTGCTAAATGTTTTCACCTGAGAAATATATTCCAGGGTCACATATTTTCCATCAAAAAACTTCCACCACATATTTTCCACCCAAGGAATGGAGGTGGGCTAAAAACACCACCATTTTCACCCCATGATGGCTGCATTATTTCATCCATTTAGGTAAAAGCCAGAAGCAGAGACTTCAAACTTTCAAACAGTGTTAGGATTTAGAACGACAGCATCTCTTAATAACAGTCTTAGTAAAAAAGGTTTCCAAAAATGAAAAAAGAACAAAGCACAGTGTCACCATTCTTTTAACTGGAGAGATAACAAAGGAACCTTTAACCAGTCATTAATAATAGAGTGTCTAGACACACAAATGGTCTAACTAGGTACAAGCTACCATCCGACATACCTCCTCTAAGACCTCTCATGTTTGAGGTCATGTCTGAGCCTGATAAAACAATATATTTCTACCCTATGCAGTGTAAAGGTGAATATAGTGAAACTATTAAAAGATGGCAGGCATATTTCATAGTCCAAGGTATATTGTTGCCTGAGCCAAATGATAAAATATTCCACATATATAAACCTCCTAAAGTGATAGTTGAATTTTCCTTCAACACTGCTGATGGGGTAAGGTCCTCCACCACACTTGAGGACAACACTCTATCCTAGAATAAGCTGCGCAGAACAAACAACTCTACCTTTCAATAGTTACTTCCTATCCCCCTTACAGCTACCTGAGGTGTGGCTACCTGGCTGTACCCAACCGTATGGATAGACGTTCCAAGAGCCCAGATGAGGCCCAGACCTTTTCATATTGTGAGGTTTCCTCACTATTTGGAAGTTGGTTAAAAAACATTTTAAAGAATAGTAGACGTTTCAGATCCAACTCAAGTGGAGAAACACAGTGAAAGGTTAAAGTGGAGGACCATACACTCTTGGCTGAGATGAGGACCACCGCAACCCCTGTGAGGTGAGAGCCAGGTCAAATGGCCCTGCTGTCCGTCCCCCCCCCCGTTCTGTTTCATGTGCAGGTGTTTCGGTTAATGATCTACAGTAGGGGAACATACCTCCCCCCCCCACTCAAAAAGGTAGAAGGACACAGAGTCTGAGCAGTATTTTAAGCAATCTAACAGCAACAGAAATGAAATAGAGAGCATTGAAACTTCCCAGTTCAGACAATTCACTTCAGAACAATTTAATAAGCTTCAATTTTTATATAAGGATCTGAAGATATATCACTAATGTCTAAACAAGGGAAGATTAAGACCCTTTAATTTACACATTAAAGGAATTTAAAGGAAAACATTACTTTCACCACTTAAAATAGAAAGCGCAAAGCACTTAATGTCACCAGTCTAATCACAATGTTTCAGAAGGGTCATAATTTCTGCTCTTTGTGTATCTTTGGAAGCATCTCTCCGACAGAACTTGTAGTTGTGATTAATTATTTTTCCCCTAAGATATATGAGTGCCTAAAACACACACTGTGCCAAATAGGTTAGTGCTTCAGGAATAGAAATTGGTTACAGCTGTAGCTTCTGCCAAAGATTAGGACTGTTATATGAAACCTGGTTCTGTAATCTGAAATTAAGCAAATTAGTTTCAAATTATAGAAGGTCATTCAAAATTCGTAATGGCAGCTGCTTTTATCTAATAGATTTAATTAATCAAAATGGAATGGAATCTTCTAGAACTGCCCATTAAGCTTTAAAAAAAACATAGCAGAGAGGTTTAGAATTTTTCACTGGTCCTTTTCATTAGGACCAAGTGGACTTCCTATCCCTCTTAAATTTACATTTTTATAACTTTCTTCACTTTTCCATTTGATTTCCATTTAGAATTTTCTGCCTGTAATCTCTGCTCCATTCGCTACAGCACCACAGCCTTCTCCTTCCTCTCTCCCTTTACGACTCCCCTGCTCCATCGGTTTCTCCTCATTGCATTTTTTTTTTTTTTTTTGGCCATTCCTAATTTCTTCCAGTATTTCTTTATGGATGCTTATTACAGTTTGTTAATGAGATATCTCCCAGAATGAACAAAAGGACTGGAGAAATAAGGAGATGGATGATTAGAGCAAGAAGAGAAAGAAACAGCTGAGCATGGCTGCTAATTTTTAATTACTTCCCATCTCCAGTTCTAAAATCTCTGTGCTTCAGCATGCATCTACAGTCGCAGCAAATCCAGGGCCACAGGGTGTAATGCAAGCTGATTTTTCTTTGTTTTCTCTAATTAGGCTTCCCTTTCTTCTCTCACTGCAGGATGCCTGTTCTTTAGTTTACAGTAGAAATGGTTATGAATGCAATCTGGAGCAGACTATTTGCAAGTAGGTTGTGGTGGATATGTGGGGTATATTTCGAGGCTGCAGGGTCAGCATCAGGCTGCTGATATGAAAATATTTTTCCTGTTATCTCCTCTGCCTATTAGAAACCCCTTAGTTCCTCTGCAGCTTGCTTTTACGTTAGATTGCAATTGGTAGCACATCACATACTTTAGATTATGTTACTATCTTCTGTATTGTTTCAATATTCTGCCTTGTAAATGACATTGCTTTAGGGAACCATGGTGTCCTGCCCCCACTAGTAGGTCCATAAGAGAAAAGGGGATCAACTCTACTTCAGCACTAACATTGCCCAGTACACTGGGATTAAAACCCAGAGTTTTAAGAGTTAAGTACTCAAATCTCCAGATCTTCATGGACAAATGTATGCATTTCACTGGCCTCCATGCCAATTTTTTTAAGAGGAAGTCTCACGTTCTTTCCATCCTAAATATGAAGAGACTTCTGAATATTTGCATTTTTGAAAAATTAAAACAAACCAACACAATTCGCAACCATCCTTAACAATGTTGTCATTTGTGTAAATTGTTTTCTCAGACACTGCTGATTGTCCTAGGGTGAAAGGTGCCCTTCTCTTTACATTCACATTATACTCAGAACCAACGCACATACTGGTTGGTAATCAATAAGCACTATGTTTTGACAAATGCCACCCACAGGACATAGCAAACGGCCACAGGATTAGGAGTAGGTAATGAGAAAAGAAAACTAAGGGAGATGAAGGAGAATACACTATTCGTCTTAGAACAGAATCTTCCATGCCTTTTCTTGTCACAAAAGCATTTATTAAATCATCAAAGTCTTGTGGTTGCAGCCCCACCAGTTTGGGATCCAAGGAACAGGGAGGGCAGGAGCAGAGAGAAAGATCTAAAAAGTAGAAGAGTGGGCTCTCAGCACTGTCCTTTGATTTTAGCTTAAACTGACCATGCAGGGAGCAATGCTCTTCTCCATCTTTCTCCATTTTACATCTTTCTTGCTTCTCCTACCAGAGTAAAGCCCTCATCAGCTTTCTAAAGCAGCCACCAGAAAGGGAGGGATGGAGGGACGTTGAAAGAGCAATGGGCACACAGCCATCTTTGATTTCAGCTTAAAAGATAGCTCTGCCCACTGTCCCTTCAAAGTCCCTCTCTCCGTTCCTTTCTGGTGGCTGCTTTAGAAAGTTGATTAGAGCTTTATATATTTATTTATTTAACTTCTATGCCGCCCACACTACCCAAAGGTCTCTGGGCGGCTTACAACAATTTAAATGCAATAAAAGATATAAAGATAAAACAATTAAAATACAATTAAAAATACAGTACTCTAAAAATTGCCATCAGGACCCACAGTTGATATTATTTCAATTAAAAATCTTCTGATGGTTGGGAAAAGAAGACAGGATCTAAAAATATATATAACAGAGGGCCAAACTCTGCAGACTGTGGCTGGTACCCTGGTCTTGCTCTTTTGCATTTCCCCACTTACAGTAATGGGGTCTTCACCACGAACTAGAAAGGCTCAAATACTATCACAGACCTGGGGAAAGAGAGGGTTGGCCTTGATCTGTGTGTCCTTTAGTCAGGCCCAGAGCAAGATGGAGGCCCCTCTATAAATCCCTCATTAATATTGGCAACGTATGAATATATCATGAATACCCTGCCAATGAATATTAATAGTATCATTATGAAGGGAAAATATTCAACACAGAGACTCAAGTCTGACTGAGTTTATTGCAGCATGCAGCTTTTTTGTGAGCAATTTTCATGGAAGAGTAACCCTAACATAAATATTTCCTTCTTGATATTATTGAAGCATATTGTGAACTTCCCATTCCTTGAAGCTGGTTTGTGCATGGCTCTGTTGTAATTTATAGCTGTTTTGGGTCCCCCGTTTTGTTCACATAATTTTTTTCTCACTTTTGGTTTTCAAGATCAGGCTGGTATGAATCAATACACTTATTCCATTTAAGACACAGAGCCAGTTGCAGAAAGACGTTTCTTCAATTTGGCCTTTTTTGAAAAAAGAAGCAACTTTAGTTATGGCCTTTACATATGCATATTATTAGATGAGCAAGATAAAAGATCTTTTTTTAGACAATAGGGTTCTCCAAGTGTTCAGAATCTCTTCAACCATTCTGAGAAATCTTGAGTTCTGCAAAACACAGAACAAACGCTGAATGCGGGCAACAGTATTCCCTTGTGAGTGTGGCATTCATGCATATGGTATCTGTAAGTGGCATTTCAATGTCTGAAAGTTTCTACAGAGTGGCCAAGGAAAATATCCTGGCAGGAACAGCAGAGTTCTGCCTTATATTGTACAGTTCAATGCATTTCTATCTGTCAGGGCCTCCCATAATGCAAAGCCCTATGATTTATGCAGCTTGCCACGGAGTGCACTGTAGCATCACTTTCACTCCTGAGGGATCAAAACCCGTTCTTCACTCTGGACGTTCCATCCCTCTCATGCCCTTCTGTGGCCCATTGGTAGATTTGACAACATGTTTCATGTCAGTTCAAGGGATGAACGGATTTCAAGGCTAGAGAGCAGAGAATATATATATGTATATATATGAATTGTCTCACACAAAAGCAAATGGAAACGTGTCTCTTGCTGTGTTTCCCTCTCTTTGTGCCTCTTTGTAGGTGGAAAGAGAATGCCTTCTCAAAACAGGAGCATAATATTTTAATGCTCTTTTTGTTTGCATTCTCCTGTTTTCTCCTTTATCTCCACAGTAGCAGGACTGGGGAGGGGGAAAAAAAATCAGAATTGATGCCAGTCACAGGATTTATTTGACTTCCTCCCTATACAGAGCTAAGGGTTTCTGAACAAAATTGAGCCTGAAATCTCCTACAGTCAAAGATGACAAGGAGGGAACACCAGCTGGGACAGTGGCACTTCAATATAACAATAGAGAACACAAGCAATTCCTCAAGTCATTATGGCACACCTGGAGAACCCAATCTTTGCAAGAGATAAAATGCCACATATGCACAACAGCTGCAGTCCTTTGACATCCACAGATTTGTTTGTTCATTACAGCTACTGGGCATTCATAGATCTAATTATCACAGAGCTACAGCCAAGCCTCTCCAATCCAGCACTCTGTGGGGCTACAGAGCATCCATAGAGTTCTGCAGCCATGGATTTTCCCCCAATACATTCTATCCCTGGGGAATTCATAAGTGGCTCTTGCATGACAAAGAGTAATCTATATTTTATGGTCCGGCATAGAAAGCACAAACCTTCAAAGCCCAACTCCATTACTTGCTCCAATAAAATATTACCAGTCTCATTGTATACATGGTGAAGATTCTGAAGATTTTAATAGCAGTCCAACCCAGTTCTTAGCCAGAGTAGACCCACTGAATGGATGGATGGATGGATGGATGGATGGATGGATGGATGGATGGATGGATGGATGGATGGATGACACTTGTTAAGTCACTGGTGATGTAAGTTCCATTGATCCAGTGAGTCTAACAATTTAATTTAGTCTGAACAATTGGGACTAACAATTCAATTTAGCTTCAGCAATTAATCTTAACATTCTCCTCTTGCCTTCACCTCTCTCGTGCCCTCGCCCATCATATTCTGGGCACTCATAAAGCAAAATGTTAAGGGCGACCTGGCTGTTTCTTAAAAGGCAATGATTAAGTTATTCACCATTGTTCAGAAAATATTTTCCAGCTGCACTCTTTGTAAGCTTCTCAGGAGTTCCTTGATTAAAAGATCAGTAATGGTGGAAAGTTATAGCTGGTGTGGTGTAGTAGATAGAATGTTGTACCAGGACTCAGGAGATCTGGGTTACTTGGCCATTGAAACTCATGGGGCTGCAAGTGTGTGGCAACAGTAAAACCACTCTTTAAATATCTCACATACTTGAAAACCCTACGAGGATCACCATAAGTCAGAAGAAACTGAACAGCACATGGTACACACAATGGTGGACTTGGTTGTTGCAGGAATGCTATGAGATGTTTCTGGGACAGAGTCACCTATATGTTCTTAAAGAAAGATGCAGAGTTAACATGTGTTATGCACAAAGGTCCGCATAGTCAAAGCTATGGTTTTTCCAGTAGTGTTGTATGGAAGCGAGAGCTGGACCATAAAGAAAGCTGATTGCCGAAGAATTGATGCTTTTGAATTGTGGTGCTGGAGGAGGCTCTTGAGAGTCACCTGGACTGCAAGGAGAACAAACCTATCGATTCTAAAGGAAATCGACCCTGAGTGCTCACTGGAAGGACAGATCCTGACGCTGAGGCTCCAATACTTTGGCCATCTCATGAGAAGAGAAGACTCCCTGGAAAAGACCCTGATGTTGGGAAAGTGTGAAGGCAAGAGGAGAAGGGGACGACAGAGGACGAGATGGTTGGACAGTGTCATCGAAGCTACGAACATGAATCTGACCAAACTCCGGGAGGCAGTGGAAGACAGGAGGGCCTGGCATGCTCTGGTCCATGGGGTCACGAAGAGTCGGACACGACTAAACGACTAAACAACAACAACATGCACTAATATGCCCTGATGTCTGCTGAGCCTCTTAGAGGTGCGCTGCAACTTGTTTATGTAACCAGTTTCTGTT
The DNA here is from genome assembly GCA_037013535.1 of Intellagama lesueurii. Classification (NCBI taxonomy): domain Eukaryota; kingdom Metazoa; phylum Chordata; class Lepidosauria; order Squamata; family Agamidae; genus Intellagama; species Intellagama lesueurii. The sequence continues at coordinate 232,771,167 of JBAJHW010000001.1, forward strand.
GTCTTCCTCTCAAGCCTTCATTTGTAATTCCTTTTTACAAAAGCCACTTGAAGATCCATAACAGTGTCCTGAGATGTTAAAATGTTCTGAAACTGGTTTCTCTGTGTGATCATTCCTGATGTCATTTATTTTTATTTTTTTTTTTGGTCAATTCATCCTTTTGTGCAGGTTTTATCCAGTTTGTCCTTGCAGAAAATGGCATAAATCACATTAGTGGATGAACAGAATGCCAAGACCATAATGTCGAAAAATAAACTACCACCTCTTAAAATGGATAGAACCCCAGGAAATTCTGGCTCCCAGTCACACAGAGAACTGGGTTATTTAGAAGTCCCTCAATAGGCTGCAAAGTAGAGGTGGCAGAACCATGGTGAGCCCAAGAAAATGGGCCTTTTGCATCAACACAGTCTTTTGCAAGTACAGAGAAGAAGAGGCAAGTTCACATCTATGTCAGTGTACTCTATGCACCTCAATATGTACCATGGAAGACTTCATGCTCGCTGCCCCAAGTGCTCTTGATGTTGCTACTACTGGGTGAAAATTACCAGATATTTTTATTAAGGAGCCTTTTGGCACAGTGGTTAAACTGCAGTACTGCAGCGAAGACTCTGCTCACAACCTGAGTTCAATCCTGAGCTCAGGTAGCTGGCTCGAGGTTGACTCAGCCTTCCATCCTTCCAAGGTTGGTACACTGAATACCCAGCTTGCTATGGGTGGGCAATGTGTAGCCTGCATAATTTAGCTTTAAACTGCCCAGAGAATGCTTTAAGCACTATGGGGTGGTATATAAGCAGCACACTTTGCTTTTTGTTTTTAATTTTACTGTGGTGCTTCTGGCATGAACAAAGAGAGAAAGAAAGAGATGAACAAGTAAATAGGTCCCTGTTGTTATGACTGACAGTGTTGGGATCCTTGATGTTGCTGCCTGTGTATACACAGAGGCACAACTGGCATCTATGTCTGTGACCAGGTCTTGTTGATGCCTCTGTCTCCATGTTCTGTTGCCTGCTGTGTGTCAGTAGTTGTTTTTGGTTAGGGGGTGATCTATAACCATGTACAGACTGGACCCCTAAAATGTGGGTGAGGGAAGTGTTGTTGTCTAGAATGCAGGATGAGCTGAAGAGCTATGTATCACATTGACAACCAAATGTTGTGGTTACAGAAAGTGATTTTCAAAGTTTGGTCCTCACAAGCGTGGCTCTTTGCCACTTGCAAAAACTGCAGTGTCAAGCAGTGATCGACATGGGTGAACAGTTTGTCACAGATTAATTTTAGAAAAGCGAGAACATGAATGCCTCTTGATGTCACCTCCAAAACAGTTTTCATCACCTACTGATTCTCTGCCAAATGGGTGAGCTGTCTCTATTTAAAAAAAACACCCATGGTTTAGACATCTGATTTTTTGCCTTCAAGGAGGCATAGTGGGGAATCCAACTCCCAATCTCTGGCTCTGCAACCAGATACCTAAACCATGTTTTGCAGTGGAAACACACACAAAAGAGCAGAATAATCTAGAAAGCAATTCTTAGCGTACTAATGTTATCAACACTTATTATATTGTAGAAGAAATTTGTAATAAGATGATCTTTGTTCCAAAGCCTGCACAGACAATATCTACTAATAATTTCTCCTTACAGCTAGGTCCAAAGATAATTATAACCATCCACAAATAAACAGCAAGTGCTTGAATGGCAATAGGTCACTGGATTAAGTAATAACCTTTCCCTTCTAGAATAAAGGCACAGTCTTCATAACAGTGTACCTTGCAGTTGAAAATAATTTGCATGAAATGACCTTATCACAGCCTTTCGATTCCCAGAAGTACATATTAATGAGCCAAGCAGACTTTATATAGAACACAAATCTCTAGCACTGAATAATAAAACTGGGCTTTCTTCAGAATCCACATATCAGAACACCATGCGTTCAAGGAGAAGGAGAAAAAATATTACAATTAGTTTTGCCAGTCATATATAAGAGTGGTGGGGAACGCATGCGCCTCCAAATGTTGATCAACCACTACTCCTATCAGTTCTTATCACAGTGACTAACAGGAATTAATGGCCATTGAACAACATGTGGAAGGCCACAGATTCCTCAGACCTGAACTAGTTGCAACAAGAGAACAACTATGGAATAAAAGAATGTGTGAGCAAAATAGTCTTCTGGTGTCTGATACATGTGCATGCCATGTCTAGAAAGATCTCTACAGGAGCAAGTTTCTCTGAAGGTCCTCTGTGTAGAATAGAAGGGGACCTTGAAGAGGGTTAACAAAGTTGGTTATAAATAACTTGCAGGCAGACAATTATGCAAAAACTGAGTGCTGCCATTGCCATGTCTTGTACAAAGACTACTTTTCTATGTTAAAACTTAAGGTGGTACATATAGGATTTCCCATGTAAATACTGACCAGACCCATCTCCAGATTTCCTAAAGAATACCTTGTAATCTATAGAGAGATCTCTTCAGCATGCTAAAGAAATTGTCTATTTTGGATGATATATTTGACTTTTACCTTAGCAAAAGCTCCCATGCTACAGCATCACACACTGTTCTTGATACTGTTAATACTGTCTTTGGAGCAGTGAAGACTCCCAGTCATACCAGATTATTGCACTGCAGCACTATTCAGTTTCCTGCGCTCCATAGACATATACTCATTACTAATTCCAGGTCCTGTCCATTCCTCCTCCTATTTTCTGGAGCATAGCTTGCTGCGTAGAGGTATGCTGCTTACTGAGAAATACATCAGGAAATGGCTTTTCAGACTGGCTTCTTCTGAAGTGGCAACACATTTGATTTAGATTCCAGCAGGGGCCACACGGATACCAAACTATTATCCTGCATTTGTAGTCTGCCTGTTATTAACTAATCACATTTAATTGTCATGCAAAACCCATAATTGAAATAATTTTTTAAAAAAACCACCCATAAATATCAGAAAAAGAGAATGCGAATTCCACTTAGTCACCCAGGCTCACATGTGATGAACTAATTTTTCAAACCATATTCTTCAACTGGTCTGCTTCCCTTTTGCTCATTCATGCTTGTTCATAAACTACATCATGTTTGCCTCTACAGTGCTATCACAAAAGGACCTGGTATCTGCATAGTAGCCTTAAGTGCTACAATAATAATAAAATATGGCACATAAAGAAAGCTCTTTAAATACCCTTACCGCTGAGTATTTAAATGTCCTTACAGCTACTGGAAGCCACATGGCTGAATGATGTACTATGATCTTTTACCTGCCAGCTAGAAAGGTTAACTGCAAAATATTGTACAGTTAATTCTGTTAACAATGAACTTAAAAGGATCAGTAATTATTCTGCCTGGTGTAACAGGTGGCTGAATGCTACAACCTGATTAAGATGGAGAAGTCTTCTTTGACAACATGGAATTTAACAGGCTCTGGCTATTTCCCTACTTCTGCTCAGCTTGGATTATACTTTAAAGATGTAAAGATGATCCTCCCACAGTCCTGAAACAACAGGTTTTGCATAACGAGTCTTAGACCATGGGGGAGCCACACAATGAGTAAAAGCCAAAATGATCTAGAGGCATGTTTGTTCAGACATAAATCCCACTGAGTTCAATGAGATTTCACACACCCCCAGTAAGTGTGTATAGAGGATTTCAGTCCTGACATTTCAAAGTGCATTTGATTTCAATAGGAGTTAGCAGCTTATGCTGTGATTATAGAATGAAAAAGGACAAACCTATTCCTTTTGTCTGTTTTACATTGAGACAGTTTCTACTTCATGCATGAGTATTTGGAAGTGGGTCTTCAGTGGAGCTTATTCCCAAGTAAATATACAGGATTACAAACTCAGTTTTTCCTGCAGACACCACCTGAGAGTATAGCTGCACTGTGACTATAAGAGTAATCTTAGCCAGGCATTCAAGAAAAGGATTAATTTCAAAATGTGAGCAGGGATATAGAAATAGTTCCACCCCTTGCCTGTTTTTGTCTTTGAATAAAGAGAATCTGAAAAGGAGAGAGAAAAACTGTTACTTATGGCCTCTCCTGTCTCTGCACCACTGGGAATCCAGATTTTTTAGGATCCTGAAACATATGGAGAGACTCCAGTTGTGGCATCAGCTTTTTCTTCTTCTGACAGTCCATCTACTTATGGAGACAGTGATAGGCAAGTGGGTGGGACTGGATCTTTCTCCCTTCAAATGAACCTTTTTTAAAAAAATGCCTGAATAGGGCTAGTGACATCTCCAGATTTCATAAAATTACAACTTGAAGCTGAAGCATTCCTGAGCACCTGGAGGAAAGGCTCTTCGCCATTAACATACTGAATAGGATCCAAAGTTCACTCAAGTTTGTGCACATCTTGTTTCTTACCAAATGCTAAATTAAGGTTTTGAAGGAGGAAACAATAGATACCTTGCACAAGCCAGATAAGAAGATACCCTTAGGTTTGGAAGCTCCAGGAAAATACAGATCTCTAGAACTGAATCGTGTATCCTAAATAATAATAATAATAATAATCTTAGACCTGCAGAGCTGGAAAGGAACCTATGGATCATCGAGTTCAGCCTCTGTCACAGAGGCACAGTGGGGAATCAAACTCCCTGCCTCTAGCTCTGCAGCCAGATGCCTAGACCACTGAGTTATCCAGCTCTAAACTCTGTTTACAGGTTTAGTTTTATGTCTACTTCCCTAATAGTTCTGCATAAGTCTATCTAACTTTGACCTGCAAGCATCAGGCAGTGACATGAAAAATCACTTTGCCAAGCTTTGAAAAACAACAACAACAAAGCAAAAGAGGACCTTACTTGTGCATGTAACTGAAATACATTACCAGTAAGAAGGCTTCTTCAGTTACAAAAGATTTCCTTTTATTACCTATTAATAGCAAACAGTCAATACTAGGATTACAGTTCTAGTAAGAGATACCATTTAAAAAGCTTTGTATTTACTTTCTTTACTTCTCTTTGCTGGGCATTCAGATTATCTGCAATAATGCTGTTTAGTATAACCATACATGTAGTTCTCACTGCCCACTTCAATGGAAATTTATGTTTCTGTAATTTTCTTTTTTTGGAGAAATCTAAAATGCAGCTCCAGAAACCTTGGCAGATGGTGTTTTGAAGGATAATGCCAGGTAGCTGGTGTGAATTTCACATTAGCATTCTCTCCAGCTTTCATAGGCAGCTCACCTTAGTTTCTTTTTAATATTCACATATGCTCACCTGCAGCTACACTCAGGATGAAAAATAGCACAGTATTGGTTTACTAAAACCTGTGTGTCATTCAGAATTAAATTCAACCTTCACAAGTAAACCAGATGTGAACATATCTTTACAGACTTCCATTTATTTCAAGTTTTTAAAAATAGTTTAATTTTTTTTTCATTCCCCGCGCCTTCATTTATTCTCCTATTCCTTGCTTTTCTAGATATTCCATTGTGTCTCAGTAGATAGTTCCCCCTGCTGGGAAAAGTTTAAATTACACACATAAAAGTATGTCCTTTTGGAACAACAACAAAAATATGAAGATGTATCTCTTGGGTATTAAAACTGTCTGTTGCGAAAGCAATCCCTTACAAATCAGATTTTTGCAAATCAATACATCTTTCTTTTACGCACTGCAGATTCCTCAACTAAGAATTTTAATGCTATCTAAACTGAGGATAATCTATTATTTAAAAAACACAAATTAAGTTGATACACTATTTGTGTCCTCTCTCTCCTTGCCCTTACATTTCTGTACAGTTATTATATCCCACAAACTCTCTCTCAACTCTTAAAATATGGAATTCTAATCTGTACCTGTCAGAATCTATCCATATATGACTTCACTTTATAATATGTTAAGGTGTACAAAAGAATGCCTACAAATAGTATATTAATACAGAGGAATGCATATCCAAAGGATAAAATCAAGGAGGATTTTTAAAATGTCTGTGTTTGTGCTTGATATGTTTGGTGCAAATTGTAATATGTAACACCACACTGTTACACACAGACACCACTTGGAAAGTTCTGGTTAGTAGCATCTCAAAGAAGTAATTCATCAATCCTGCCATAAACCTAAAAAGATCTATCATGATTGCTCGTTGCTCAGCAAATTTCCATTCCATATTCTAGAAATACAGGGGAAACGCAACAGTAAACTTGACAAAGTTAACTAATCCAAACCAGCTGCAGAGTGGGACAAAAGCATTGCTGACTTATAGAAACTCCAGTGGGCATAAGCTCTTTCATAAACAAGAGATTGCAGGTGGGGAGGGAAGAGAGATAATAGAAAAGCACTGCAAAATACAATAGTTTTAATGGGAAATCTGCCTTTGTGTAACTACATCAGGAACCTGCAAGCTTCACCTGCCACATGAACCCACCTTGAGTGGTTCAGGTAATAGAGGGAGAATGCATTATTAATGAGAAGAAACATGCAAAGGAATAAAACCTTATGGAAACAAACCATCCCCATGGAAATTAGCCAATGTTAATAGCTACAGTCCTCCTGACCATTCTTTAAAAAGTGAACGGCGTTTGCTACACTTTTGTTCTGACATGGATACTTTAACACACACTAGCCAGCAAAGGAAAGAAGAGCAGGTCCTCAAACCCAGTGCAAAACAGAACCAGGGGGAATCTCCAGGTTCTCCCACTTGCCTCTAGGAGCAACAAAACCAACACATAAAGCCAGGATGGTGCGATCCACCGCCGCCTTTCTGAACGTGTCCAATTGAGCCTCAGAATCTCTTCGAAAGCCAAGGCTCTAGCAGAGCCCCTGCCTTGTTGACCCTGCAGGATTTCTTCAGAAACCTGCCAGCCTTTCTAACTTACCCTTGCCTTTTGCAGCAACGCAAAACACACGCCCCACAAACACACACCAGTCCCAGTGCCCACCGACGCCACGACCACAGGGCTAGGATTTCTCTGAGGTCTCCCCCAGGACCGTGCCAGGGCTGCAGGCAGGGACCTGATGATGATGAGGAGGAGAGAAACCAAAGCCCGAACTCAGCCTCTTTGCTTCCTCTCGCCGCACTTTCCGAGTTGCCCGTGGCTGGCCAGCTCAAAGGCGGCGAGTCCTGCCGCCTCAGTCTCCTCGGATCTCGGCCGCCTGTCCCTCTACGCGGGTCCGAGATCGGCGAAGGCGGGAAGAGCCAGCTCGGCGCTCTTTCGCTCGCTCTCCTTCCCGCCTCTCTTTGATCCCCAGCCGGGAATGCCTCTCGGCGGCGTTGCCATGCCCCGGCCACCCGTCTCAGGTTGGTCGTCCGAGGCAGCCGATCCCCCGATCCCCACTCCACACACACACACCCGACTCCAGGGCGGCCGGTGCTCTTGAAAAGGAGGCGAGAGAGAGAGAGAGAGAGAGAGAGAGAGAGAGAGAGAGAGAGAGAGAGAGAGAGAGAGAGAGAGATGCGATCGGGCCAACCTACCGGCTCGGAAGAGCCGGAAGCAGCGAAGAAGTCTCCTTACCTTCAGCCAAAAGGCGCATCGCATGAACAAAGGAAGGATCCAGGCTATCTTTCTCGGCCATCAGCTCGGGCAAATATTGCTCCTGCTCCATAGTCTGAGCGGCTGTATACTTTGGAGGGGCTGCCCGGGTACCCAAGAGGTGTGTGAGGAGGAGGAGGGAGAAGAGGAAGAGGAAGAGGAAGGGGAATGGACTGGCGGGGAGTGAAGCGTCGCCTCCTGCCCTCGTCCGCCTTCTGGACTTGGGGTGCCTCTGTCGCCCAGGCGCCGCGCCGCGTTCCGGGAGCCCAGCTCGGGGGCGCCGCGGGCGAAGGGGAGGCGACGCGTTCGCTTCAGCACCTCGGACAGCGCCTCCCCTCGGCCGCCGCCGCCCTCCCGGCCTTTTCCCTCCCCGCCAGCGGCGCGTGCTTTCCGCTCCCCGGGCTGGGCGCGTGTGCGCGCGTGCCGTGTGCGCCTCTCCCACCCGCCGCGGGCCACGGAGCGACAGCCTCGCGCCCAAAGCCTTAACTAGGGAGGTGGGGAGGAGGAAGAAGTCTCCCTCCCTCTCTCTCAATCTCTCTCTACCCAACTCCTCCCTCGCCTCCTACCCAACTCCTCCCTCGCCTCCGCATTGGTCGTCGCGCGCTGAAAGGCGGGGATCGACCGGGCAGCGCTGCCCTGGGATTGGCTCTGACCCTGTCTCGCCGCCTGAAAGGCAAGGGACAGGCTCCAGGCGGGAGAGGCGGGGGAATCCGTGGCCAAGGGAAAGGAGGCGAGGGAGCCGGGCGCACGTGGCCCCCCTCGCCGGCTGAGGCGCCCAAGCAGCGCAAGGGAGGGGGCAACCTAGTCCCAGCGCCTGGGAGAACTGCAGGCGGCAGCCAGACTGAAAGCTTGGGGTTGGGGCGAAGGAGAGGAGCGGTTTCTGTGAGGTGCCCACGTCTGGCCGTGGAGGAAGAAGCAGTTAGCCAAGCCGCTGCCTGTTTTACCTGTTTGCAGGGCTGTTTACTTGCTGTCAGGCTCCGTGGGCTCCCCGCCACGCCGCGATATGTTGCTGGTCAGATTACCAGAGAAAGTTGTCACCCTTGGGAAGGGGCGGGTTGTCCCCTTCATTCTGTAGCTTTAATATTTTGCAGGGGATCCCGCCTTCCTCCGATTTCATCCAGTCTTCGATGGTGGGAGTGGGTGGGAATGGCTGGTTCCTCTCAGAGAGCGACTAGGGGAGACTTGTTGCTGCTTTAATTGATCAGTGGGTTCATCCCCTCTCTTTCATTTCCTTTTTGGAATCGCTCTTTCCAAAGAGGGCCATTTCTCTATCCCTGACCGTCTCCAGTTATCAAACCTACCTGGGGGTGGGGTGGGGGTGGGCAGGTAGGTTTGATAACTGGAGACGGTCAGGGATAATGGCCCTCCTTGGAAAGCCGAGTGGAAAGTGTCCATTTTTAAAACTGGAGTCTCATCCTGACACAGTGTGTAAGGAGGAAGACGCGATCAAATATTTCCCACCCTACTGAACAAGAAACCTCATTCTAAAATGGAGACTAAAGGGTTGTCTGTGTGGGCTCATTGGAGAGGGCTGGATTGGATTAAAGAGGGCTACTAGAGGTTGAGTTGAGGTCCGGTATGCCATTTGGTGCAATCCTTGAGGCCTGGATCGCACCAAATGACAGATACATAGAATCAAAAACAGATCCTGATGATTTCATGATTTTTTTACGTGATCCTAGACAAATCACCATCAAATCATAGATCCTATCGATGTCCACAAACTGCACCACAGAAATCATGGGTCCCTCAGTGCATGGCTTTGCAGTGGCACAAAAACATGAATCTGAAGCACGGATCCTCATGGATCCACATGATTTTTAACTAGGATCATCCTCAAACCACTCTCCATTCACGGAGACCATCAGTACCCATAAATTACCACACAGAAATCATGGGTCCCCCAGTCTGTGACTGCAGTGATGCAAAAATGTGGATTCAAAGCTCATGGATCCACGTGAGTTTTATATAGGATCATCGTCAAAACACTGTCCAATCGTAGGGCTCATCTGTTCCTGGCAGACACCATAGAAACCATGGGCCTTCAGCGTATGACTGCAGTAGTGCAAAAACAGCAATCCTCATGAATTTAGATGGTTTTTATGCGACATCCTTTCCAAACCACTTTCCAGTCATAGGCTCCATCGGCGCCCACAGACTAAAACACACAAATCATGACTTCTTCAACTGATGGTTTTGCAGTGATGCAAAAACATAGATCCCAGGCATGGATCCACATAGATCCACATTATTTTTATATTGCATCATCCTCAAACTACATGGTCTTACACTAAAATCATATGGATTCATGAGGATCCGTGCTTCGGATTCATGTTTTTGCATCACTGCAAAGCCATGAGTTATGGGATCCCATGATTTCTGTGGTGTAGTCTGTGGGTGTAAATGGCGTGATCTCACAGTGGTTCAGGGAAGATTACATCTGAAAACCATATGAAATCATGTAGATCCTTGCCTCGGATCCAGGTTTTTGTGCCATTGCAGAGTCATGTGCCAAAAGATCCATGATTTCTGTATTGTAGTTTGTTAGCAGAGATGGGATCTATGATTTGATCTTGGTTTTGCAAGAATCACACAAAACAATCATATGAAATCATGAGGATCCATTCTTGGTTTCGTAGGTCTGCCTTTTACTTTCTTCCCAATCCTTTGCACCCAAATGGTATACACACCTCAAGTGACCCTAATGGGCCAGCTCCTTCCTTTTTGAATTTCCCATGAAGATGGCTACTTCACAATATGGGGAAATTAAATACTTCCTCTGCTTCTCTGTGTATTTGCCAGCAATGGATTTAGCTGCAGGCAGGTCCTGGAATGAAGATTTCATTTTTTTTTCCTCTGGGTTTTTATAAGTGATGCAGCACATTAGCAATGCCTTAGTAGAGTGTTAAAAAAACAACAACTTCCTGTGCTCACATCAAAAAAAGTAGAAGCCCAAACAGGGACCCAGAAAGCTGCAGGTTGGAATGCTTTGAAGGCAGGCTGGTGTATGGACTTTAGGAGTGGTGTTTCTGCACCAGATGAAACAGTGGCCTGCTTTTAGCCAAAGCAACAGAAATTGGCAGAAGGAGACAAGAAATAACCATTGTTACTTCAGGCTTCAACATATAGTTGTGAAAAGTGTGTTCCACCTTTCTCCAAGGTGATGCTTTCTTGCGTTTCTATTATGAATATATTGGTGTACGTATTATTTTTATTCATTCTCATACCTTATGAAATTTTTTCTTACTAAATCACTCTATAGTTTAGATAGGCTTTCTGATGTGCTTCCCAGTCTACCTGTAAGGCTTTGATAATGAATTATCTGAATCAATGACAGCTTTAGTTATGGTATTCAAAGGCTGCCATACCACATTTCCCCTAGAAATAGTTCTATTCTGTTTTGCAACAAAAGACTGTCACAAAGAGTTCATTTAACTGGAACTAGAAACATTGTAAACTGCCCTGGAATTTCTTTTTGATCAGTGAAATATTCCTTTCCAGCATTCCTACAAGAGGCCGCACTAGTAATTTTTATTAATTTTCAGTGTTCAGGGTGATTTATAATTCTCTCTCTTTCCATTCTTCACACCAGCAGCATAGGTACCTATCATCGACCTTCACCTATCTCACAGAGTGTCTGAGCTGAAATGTGTCTGGTTAACCCTTTTTTTGTTGCTTAGGGAAGTACCATAGCACACCCACTCTTTTGAGAGGCTCCAGGATTTTAAAAGATTCAAATATATATATCTTTAGACTGACTGGAGGAGCCATAGATGGAAATGTCATGACAGCTGACTTATGCCATTGTTAATGTTACAATGATATTCCCCCCTTTCTCTCTTTTCTGCCATTTTCTCTTTCTGCCTTTTCTCCGGCAGTTAAGCAAGACTTTTCTTCCATTCCTCGGCTCCCTCCCCTTGGTTTTGTTTCATTTTTTAACTTGCTTGACCTCTTCTTCACCATGTTAGAGTTTGGTGGATGCAGCAATGGTAAATGGAAAAGTAAGAATTTCTCTGTTGGATTTTGGTTAATTTGTTTCTTTAGGACCAGTGGTTTGGCACCAATTGAAATCTTCCCTGGAAGCTCTTGCAGCCCTGGTGCAAGAGAAAACACAGCAACACCCCCTTCCCTCATTTGTTAGATGTTTTAAAACAGGAGCGAGAAATCACAGGAAAAACATTCAATGTATCAGATCAAGTCTTGTTCCATCTGGATGGGGTGGGGGGAGAAACTACCAAGATTTCCTTTCCCAACAGTGTAGAATTCTGTACTTCCGTAGGAGTTTTGCCCCAACTTTATTGGAGATTTTGTCTGTATGCAAACCTAATGACAGGGCCTCAGTAAGGATTGGACTCCATGAAGTTAGAGTCCATGGTCAATCTGTTTGGACAAGAAGTAAATGTGTGGTCACAAACATGGAGTAGCTAAGAAATGAAGCAGCAGTCAAAGAAAGAGAACAGCTGCTTAATTAGGAAAAGTGCTCGCATAGCTGAGACAGGTTGCTAACTCAGAGGAACATATTCTCTTTACAGAGTGTGCTGGGCATTGGCTGACCTTTAAGATCAGCTGAATGTGTGTCCAGGATAGATAGTGATTTAACCTCTCCCTTTGCATGTTTAATATCCATTATTATTATGATTATTATGATTATGATTATTACCCCTGATTATTATTATTTTACTATAGTAAGAGGCAAAAGGTGGCACAATAGTTCTACCTCCAATTATTATGTATCAGATGGGGAAACACATACCATGCATTTATTCATACACAACAATGTGTGTTCATCTTTCTCACCAATATGAGAAGTACATTTGCCAGGAACTCAAATGGTTTTCTTGATAGTCCTCTTAGCCTTTGGAATTCCTTTCCAAGGAATGCTGGTGGGCCCCATCTTTAATAGCATTTTGCCAGCAGGCAACTACTGTACTTAAGAAAAATTGGGCAGTCAGTCCTTCAGCCCACAGAGTTGGTAGAGCCCCCTATCTCCCCACTGTTTTAACCTGACTTGCTTTTATTGATTTACATATCTCTGTGTGTGTTTATGTGTGTTCAAAACTACAGTATTCTAGAGTTCACACTATTATATGTTATTGAACATGTATTGTTACTCACCACACTTAGTGCTGGGTAGAAAGATGAAAGATATATATAAAACAAACATAAATGCACGAGTTAAGTACTCATCAAGTGTGTAAAATATGTGTAACAAACAAACAGAGCAAATGAAAAAAAATTAGACTGGTGCAAAAGCCAAGGATTGAAAGTAATAGAGTAGAGATACAAATGGGAAATTGCAGACAGCTCTAGAAACATCTATTCCTAGTGATATATTTTATTCCCCTGAATAGTCTCTCATGGGATAGTTGAAAGCTCTGCCATCAAGAGAGAGAACACATCATGTAGGACAATGTAGAATGGTCAAGAGTGAAATGTGAGCTAATATCAATTAAAATAATGGATTCTATTATATTAACAGATGCTCCAGACAATTACCCCCCTCCAGTTAAATGAACTAATTGTGACAGTCTTTTGTTGCAAAACAGAATGGAACTATTTCTAGGGAAAATGTGGTATGGCAGCCTTTGAATACCATAACTAAAGCTGTCATTGATTCAGATAATTCATTATCAAAGCCTTACAGGTAGACTGGGAAGCACATCAGAAAGTCTATCTAAACTAGAGAGTGCTTGAGCAAGAATTTTTTTCATAAGGTATGAGAATGAATAAAAATAATATACCAATAAATTCATCATAGAAACACAAGAAAGCATCACCTTGGAGAAAGGTGGGACAAACTTTTCACAACTGTATGTTTTCTTTGGTTATTTCTTGGTTTGGGGTTCATAACATAAGAACATAAGAGCCCTGCTGGATCAGGCCAAGGGCCCATCTAGTCCAGCCTCCTGTATCTCAAAGTGGCCCCACCAGATGCCGTTGGAAGCACACAAGGCAACTAGATACCTGTCTCCTGATACCCCTTCCCCTGCATCTGGCATTTTGAGGTACCTTCCTTTTAAGCCTGGAGATTATACATCCCCATCATGGCTTGTAACCTGCGATGGACTTTTCCTCCAGGAATCTGTCCAATCCCCTTTTAAAGGCATCTAGGCCAGATGCCATCACCACATCCTGTGGCAAGGAGTTCCACAGATTAACAACTTTATGTCACTGCTAATTACTTCTGGGCACACCATTCATCAGTAATTTTAGACCCCAAAATGTTCAGCAAATTTCTATTGTTTGGTGCATTCAGCACAACTCCTGTGCTGTAAAATTGTTAGAATTATCTATACATTATTCTCTTTTTGTGATAAAAGGCAGTACACAGGTGAATGTGAATTGAAGCAAGGTTCAGTATATTGCTAAATCAGGACTAAGTATTCCATTGAAAAAGAGTTATTGCAATAGTAACTTCTGAATATATTTTTGTAAAAAAAGCAGATCTTTCCCTGAACCAACTAAGAAGAGGACTAATGTTTTGTATAGAAACATGCATAATGAGCTCCATGACATATTTTTGAGCCCAGGGAGTTTGAAATGCTTTTGGTCCAGGGTGTTAAATAGCTCCCCAGGTACTAATCTGCTTGCCTGGCTGATATGGGGGGGGGGGCACAGGGCCCTCTCCATACCCTCCACCTCCCCTCTCATCACTTAAACCAGCAGCTACCCAGGCCTTGAGATTTCAGGGCCAAAATATGTCTAAGTCATGGGGGGGGGGGGCATTGAGGCAGGGTCCTTACAAATTATTACAGTAATTGCAAAATTGCAAAAAGTGCATTGAGAAAAAAGTCAGATATATGACAAAACAATATGCTGTAGATGAACAGATCAAAGAAAGCCGAAAAAGAAAGCTATAAGCTGAGAAACAAGAGCAACTACAGAAATTTTCAAGAGTTAGTACAAGGACTTGAGAAAAAAGGATGAAGGCAGATGCAGCGTGAGGCATCGAAACCAAGGGCAAAAGGGGTGACAGATTTCAGAGATGGAGAACAGATCACATCTGCAGGCAGAGAGATAGAAGAGGAGAGACAGATACAAAGCATAAGGGAAGCTGGGGGAGGGGAAATTGGCTGCACCACAGCAAAAAGGAAGAATCTGCCTCAACCACCACATTCTGCAGTACAAGGAGCAGGAGAGAAAAGGGAGCAGCAGGTGTGTGACCCAGCCTGAGAACCTGTGTCATGTATTTTGTAATAGCAAGAAGGAGACATGTACAAGGTTGGATGGATGGAATCATAAAGTACTATAAATTGGCTTAAAACAAAAATGAGAAAGCAAGGCATGAACAGAACATAAAAGTGTTTGACAGATGTTGAGAAGGTCCTTGGAGCTGGATCACATCTGTCTGATGAAGGAGATGCAGCTGAGGAAAGGGAAAAGCAGAAACACTGCCCATGCCCGGGTTAGTAAGGATTGCTGAAAACTGAGAAGAAAAAAGAAACCACAATATGAAAGGCATTTCAGTCGGACTGGGAAACTGGCAGGGATGTTGAGAATGTCGGTAGAGACAAGATTTTGGTGCTCCAGTAACCTGGGCAGGGGTGAGCAGAGGTGATAACAAAAGAAGGAAGCACGGTGATGTGGAAGGTGGAAAGGAGGAATAGCCTGCTGGCCCAAGGACAAGTGGCCGTTTCAGTTCCACGGGTGCTCGGAAAAACGAATTGGGCAGCTTGGTCTGCAGCTGAACAATAAGGTTCTTGTGCAAAGGAGAAAGCTGAGGATCAACAGATTTATAGGGCTGGAATGAGTCCAGCTGGCTCCTCATGCCACCTTCTTAGATTAGTAGTCTCCTATAGGAGACTATAGGAGAATGGCACTGTACAGAATTAATCAGACCAGCAATGCCTTCCATACAGAATTTGCACAGGAAAGTTCAGGATCCCTAGCAACTTACAGGAGGAGGGGAGAAAAGCCAAGAGGAACTCTGATCATCTAAAGAAGGTGGAAGAAAAAAGCATGAATGAAAACAATTTCAGGGAGCAAGGAGTTCCATTGCGCTAAATGGAGAGTTTAAATAGTAGTAGTAATAGTAGTAGTAGTAGTAGTAGCAGCAGCAGCAGCAACAACAACAACAACAGAGCTACAAACTCTCAATATTAGAAACATCAGATATGCTAAGTTGATATTTAACAGATACTTAGGTTTTTGGTTAAAACTTGGAGCTGTTATATAATACTTGTATAATACTTATATCTGTTATATAATTTTGATTGACTGTGCCTGGTATTTTTAACAACAACAACAACAACAACTGTGCAGCTTGCCTAAGGTGACAAAGAGGATTTATAGGATTTCACAATACATGTAACACAGCCAGAAAGGAGAAAGTTACTTTTAGGGACTATAACTCCGAGGCAAGGTAGTCTAAGAGCTGTAAACCAAAAACAGTGGCTTTCCCTATCTTTGTTTACAGCAGTAAATTATCTAATGGTGAAACATTTGATGCCCTTATCCTTTGCAGGAAAGTACAAGCAATGAATGATAAGGCACAACATACAGTATACTGATACCACTTTGGCAACCCAGCTGGACACAAAATTGTGGCTTGCAGCATAAGCTTCCCATTAAGTTCAGAACATTTGCATGAATGCACTGCCATCCTGAAAGCAGCCAGGACTACAAAGACTTTAATAGGGGATGAATAAGGGTGAATTAAAATAATTGGCATTTCCCCTTTAAAAAATGATGGCATTTTGATTCTAAACTATGACAGGGTCTTGTGTCTTTGCACTTCCTATTTCTAATTATGTTTGGCTGAAATGTGTATGCCTACTGTAAATGTAGAGAGATTCTTAAAAGGAGGGCATGCTGTTCTAAATTTCATAGTTGTTTGTGATAATGATGGTTAGCCATCCTTCAGTCTCGAGAGACTATGGTAATGTGCTCTGTAGAGAGGACTTGGAACAGCATCTAGTGTGGCTGAGAAGGCCACATGTCATAATGATAAGACCAAGATAAATAGAGCTAACTGAAAAGCAAACCTTTTAGGTTAGCCAGTTGAATGAGTTAGTAGTAGCATTGCTGTGCCCTTAAAACAACTTTTTGCTGTTTTTCTCAATTTATGATTTTTGCATATATGGCATCCACTTTTTTATCATTACCTGCCCATGTAAAAGAACATGACTTTTTTTCTTGCATGGTTGATCCATGAAAAAGAAAAGAAAAGAAGGAAGAAGGCAAAGAAAACTGAGAGCTGCCAGTAAGTTCATTAAGGTTGTTGAGATTTAATGGTGCGCAGAGTTAATTTGACAGATCCAAAAATACACTCTCAGATCAATAAGAGATTTGTCCCATACCTAGAACACTGATAACTGCTTACTTTTTGAGTAGGAAGTTTGATCTGGAAAATCTAACAAAGCATTTAGCTACTGTTGGTACTAGAGATAATAGTACCAAAGTCTTTAAATAATCCATTAATAGGACAACTGAATGTGTTTCAAGTGTCAAACAGGAAGGTACAAGATGGTATAGATAAGAGAGGTTTTATATAGAATTAGTGTTGACACAGAGATGTCTACGGGACAGTAATTGGATTGTGTGTGAATAGCCTTAGGTCCAGGTTCTGATTGCTCATGACTGCAGCCTCAAAATTAAAAAGCTCTATCTTTTGTTACCACAAATTGGAATTGATTATGTTCTCTGCAAATTCAGTTCATATCTTTCTCAGCCACACGTGTACATTCTGCTGCATATGTATGCCAGTATTTTAAGAAATATTATTTTAGGTACTGGATTTGTTGCAAGCTTGAATACTCTGAGTTTTAAAATAATTTATAACCATAGATTGAAATATAATCATGTGATTCACTGCATATGTAGCACCCCTTCTTCTAAACTACCCTCATTATTATTAAATTAGATTTGGAATGAAATATATTTTTCACAGAATTAATGGCATAAACAGAATTGACGCATTAGATCCCTAACTTCCAGTTGTTTACAGCAGGCTAATTTAATCTGTCACTTATTTTTCACCATCAGCTACATGACTAAATCAATAGGGATAATTTTAGCATCAGGAAACTGTTCTTAAGTTCATTTTGATCATTGTAATTCTGGCTGCCTGGCTGTTTAAGGCAATGGCTGAAATCCTGTTGTTCAGTTACACAAATGACATCACTTTTAGAGGCTCATTGCCATGAATTCTCAACGTATCAGAATTTGCTTTCAAAAGTCATGTTGTTTGTGTTAACTCCATAACAGATTTAAGACAGTGCATTGTAAAATGAATAGTCACCTGAGTCTGTTTTTAATGGGCCTATTGGCATAGCAGAGGTTTGTTTTGGATTTGGATAGCCAAGTGTGAAAAGTATCCATTCTTATTAGATGTACATCTGTAGGGTGTCACTTAAAGGTTTCCCCCACTGCCCACCCCAGATTTGTCCTTCAAACTTGACAAGTGACACACACATATTTTTTTCCCTGGGTTTATCCATCTGTAAGTACAAAATGCAAGCTGGAGATGGTGCCAAACTCTGTAATCTTCAGTTTTGAATGATGAACTGTGAGTGCCAGGAACATGGGCTCAAATACAAGCCAAGCATGAAAAATCTCTTGCGTTCTTCTCTGGTTAAAATTTAAATCTGAGCCAGAGATGAACTTCACTTTTCTCTTCCTTCCAGCTCCCTGTTTTCCCCAGCCCTGCCTCAGTCACTTCCTTACACTGCCATGGCCTAAAAGGCTGTTGTTCTTACACTCTTCTAAGCTCCCAAGGACACTGACAAATATTTTCCCCAGTATTCCTGACATCTGATAGTGGTGGGAAGATTCGCACGTAGTGTTGGCAGTGCTATGACAGTGAGGCAAGCACAGGGCACACTAGGAATGTAGTAGTATCATCACCTGTATTTTCTAGAGCATGGTTTCCTGCACTAATAACACCAGTACCAGGTAATCAGTACTAGTGGTGGTGGACAAAAGCAGCCAACACCAGGTAGACAGGCAGTTTGGTGAGTACATGAAATATGGATGGGAAACTGTGAAGTTAGGTGAATATGTGAGGGAGAAGGAGAGGATTTGCAGGATCACGGGAAGGTTAGGATACTCAGTCACATCTCCTTGAGTTGGCTTGAAATAAGCAGAGCCATATCCTGAAACTGGGCAGATCTTTATCTCTTCCAAGCGATTTTGAGAACAAGCAAGAAAGGGCTGATCTCTTTCACTGACATATGCATACAGCTCTTCCATGCCATGCATTATATTTTTGTGCACACCTAAGACTTGTCCTGTCCATTGGACAAAGTAAATGCAAATGTGGCAAACATATGCCAATGCATTGCTTACAGGCACGTATACACCAGAGAGCCAGGATTGACAGTAAGTTGCTCTAAAACAAAGGTGAACAAATTTCAGAGGTCTGAGGAGTCAAATAATCTTAGAATAATCATAGAACTGCAGAGCTGGAAGGTACCCTATGGATCATCAAGTCTAGTCCGTATCAGAGAGGCACAGTGGGAAATCTAACTCCCAACCTCTGGCTCTGCAGTCAGATACCTAAACCACTGAGCTATCCAGCAGTTCATGCTCAGTCTGTTCAGACTCTTCAGCAGTAATTAACACCTATTCATGGATCTTGTAGGGCAGCAGTTACCAACCTTGGGTCCCCAGATGTTCTTGGATGCAAAACTCCCAGAAGCCTTCATCAGTAGCTGTGCTGGCCAGGATTTCTGGGAGTTGTAGTCCAAGAACAACTGGGGATCCAAGGTTGGAAACCACTGTCGTAGGGCAACATCTGTTTCTGTGATTTCCCTCTGCCAGACAAGTGCTTACTTAAACAGGGCATTAATCAGAGAAGCCCATTGGCACCCTCTAATATCCAAATCATTAAAATAAACATTTGTGGGTGTATGCGGGCCTCAAGGGTGTAAAACATAGTGAAATTGTCCCCATACCCACTAGAGGGCACAAGAGGATTTTTTGATTCAAAAAATGTTTTTAAATATTTGGGGGTTCTGGGGGGCAACTATGGTCCTGGTGGTGGTGATAGCCACTTGTGGCCTCTCGGCTGCACTCCTGCTGTAAAGTGCACATTCAGTGGCATGCTCAGGTTTGTCACTAGGCAGTGTATGAGGTTATTTTAACTTGGATGGTTTCTCTTTGGATGGTGAGTCCTTTGAAGTGGCTGAATATGATGTAAACCAGCATATACCCTAATGGCCTCTTAGCAACTTAGGTCACGCGCAGTCACTTTAAGGTAAAATAACCTTTGGAAGATCTGGATATGTTCAAACAGGCTCTGTCCCGAAGGGGCTTGCAATTAAAGCCCTGGTCTTGAAAAGCAAACCTAAAGGGAGTGGGAGGCATTTTTGAGTTCCAGGTTGACTTCCTCATTACTTTAGTGCCTTATTAATCACAGATGCTCAGCAGCTTTAATGGGAACATAGCACAGTGACGCAATTAGCTTTCCATCAGGTGAGTGCACAGTAGAAGCGAATCCCCTGAGGAATACCACTCACTAGCAGCAGGTGTTAATGAGCTACTAACAAGGCAGTATGTCAGGAGCACAGAAAATTGCCCATTAGCTGATGTCCGTGGAGATCATGGTGAATATACCATCTAATGGCAGAATATGTAAAATAAGTATGTAAATACTGCATGCATGTATTAGAACAGGCATTTGCCACCCTGGCTCTAATGTTACAGTGACCAGAATGCGATTGCTTATGTTGATGAAATGGACTAAGCTTCAGAAGCAAATTGCTGCAAATTAACAAGGTGCTGATTGATCCTGAGTGTGCGTCCACTTGCACATTCAGGTACACAACCAATATCTTGTTAATGAGTGGTGACATACACCATTTCATTCATGCAAGCATAAATTGGTAGTTGGATTCTGGCCATCATTAGAGACAAAGTTTATGTTCAGATATTAGTTTAGAATCAAGGTTTCCTGTATCTCTTAATCTCCTGGATCCAAAATCCTGCAGACATTTGAGCACCAGCTTGCTTTCACCACAGGAGCCATCTCTTTCATTCCAAGGTGGGCTTTGTGTGGCCATCCTTCACATGTTGCTTCTCAATTTGGCACAGGCATACTGTGAATGTTGTGTTGCACACACCTACATCACATCTGAGTCTTTTCAGTTTACTTAGGATCTTGTTTCCCTGGGAGGAAGTCATTGGGGGATTTATGGTGTTTCTCTGATATAAGGTTCAATTACACATATATGCAGGCTGAGCATGGGATAGGGGTAGACCTCAGAGCCTGGAAATGACCACACAAAGCCAACTTTTGGCAATGCAACTCCCACCATCTCCTGGTGACCATGTGGACTGGGCCATTCTGTCAATTGTCATACCCAAAACAATAGTTTTCCTAAGCTTTGGCTTAGAACATCAGCACTTCACCCAAATCCTGCTTCCCTGTTAGATATATTTATTTATTTAAAATATTTTTATCATGCCTTTTTTCTTAAAAAGGTCTTTGTCTGCTTGTGGAAAGACAGCAAAGATGGCGTTGGCCTCCTGTGGGAGGGAGTTCCAGGGCAGGCTCATAAATATACAGTAAGATTTCCTATGTAAGTTGGCTGCGGTCTTACTTTGTCCCTTCACACTTGTCGAAAAACAGCTATGACAATTGCTTTGTCTTTGGGTGAGAGTTAGTTAGCTGATGAAAAAAGGAGTCAGCTTCTGGGATTTTCCTTTGCTTGGTGTCATTTTGTGAATGGTAGTGAGTACAAGAGGGTATCCTGTAGACCATCTTGACAGCTGCCATTAGTGTTGTCAACATTTAGGAGCTGGACTTGATGGTCCATAGGGTCCCTTCTAGCTCTGTTCTAAGATTATTTATTATTACTCCCAAATAAGGTAGGGGAGGTAGGAAATGTTACTTTGCTTGAACTTCAACTCCCACTTGAACTTCAACTCCCAGTCAGCAAGACCACTGTGTGATGTGCCCTCACAAACCTTGTAAAACACAAGCCTTGTGTATTATGTTTCATGGTGTACATAATTAAAGCATGGTGTACATCAGAAGAGGGGGAATAACATCTTACATCTCTCTGTGAGCCAAACGATACCTTACAGACAGCCCATCATTAGAAGCCGGAGTGGAAATCGGTGTCCAGGATACATGATCCAGGGAAACCATTGTGACTGAGTAATCATACATAAACAAGAAATCAGAAAACAAAGCAAGATAATATGGGAGGTGTGACAAATTCCTGCTGTGACAATTGTACATTCTCAGCACTTACAGAATCTCCTCTTCTAATCAAAAACTACCTGTTCTGCTCTGTTTAGCTCTGATTCTTCTGCTCAATATGACAGCTTCTCCTATTGAGTTTCAAAGTTAGTGTATATTTCATTACAGGAAATGTATAATTGTAAATGATGTAACACATCATCTTCTCTGACCTAGATTTGGAAAGAAATGAATCAAGAGACCACAGTGCAGAGAATGGTACTGAGCTCTGTATAGACATTGGGCTATGACACAATTGTTTCAAAAACCAGACTATGGTGTCGAAAAGATTCATCAGGACAGCTCTTGGTTTGTTTTCAAATAAAACCCAGAAGTCATGTGTGCAATCTGAGTTGTTTTTCTGTTTCACGGTCAGTAGCTATTAAATTCTCTACGATAATGATATGTTCTTATTCTTAAAAAGTCATGGCATGGATTGTGTGTTAGAATAAAATAAGACATTCCCCGGTGATGCACAGTGATACGGTGTGATTTCAGCTTAGGCATCACTTCACTCACTCATGGAACGGTATTGCACACCATCACAGAGGAAACAGCTGAAACAAACAGACAAACCAAGAGAAGAAAAAAAGAGAGCAAATTTAGCAAATCAATTAGCATAAAATGATGAAAATATTAGCAAAGATTGCTGCAAACTCTAAAAACAAACAAATCCAAACTGTCTAAGAACCCAAGTAAAAATTAATGATAAACAAAAATGAGCTCCCTTTGTGGTTTGCTTTCATTCAGCTATGAAAGGACAATCAAAGAGTGATACCAATTAGCTTTTGGTATAGAATAGCTTCAGAGAGCAATCCCTAAGCTTCCGGTATCTTTGTGGCAACATCCTAATCTCAGTAAATTGTTTGGAGTGGCATAAAAACCATCTATTAGAAGTGCTTGCTTTTCTCAGTGTAGTGCAAATTACTGCTAAAAGGGACTTGAAATAATTTCCATCCACATTTCAGTGAGGAATTACACAAGGCAAAAGAGTTATATTAGCAAAATGTGAAAGCACGTTTTAGCAAGATAAAGGGAATTGGAGAAACATATTTTTTTTGTAAACAAATTCCATCTCAGAGCCATGCTGTCTTCTGTAGTGTAAACATTGACTGTACCATACTTGCGCTTTAGTTCCTATTTTCAAATGTATGAATATATATGGTTTTTATGGGTTTCCCATATGCATCATGGGAAAGCCAAGTGGTTTCCTGCCCCTCTGTTACCATCTGCAAGAGGCACAAAATCACATTAATCTTCAGTAGTAGTGGTTGAGTCTTTTCACTAGACTAGAGGAATTAATCTACAATCCTATTAGATAGCCTTTAAGTTGGCTAGGAAGTAGCTGGGCTAGGGGAAATGTGGGCTGGCCACCTTGAGGTTCCTCCACTGGCTAAAGGGAGGGCATCATCACTACTGCAACTTTGTTCCTTAGTTCTTTCTCCCCCTGCATCAATTTCAAGAAACATGTTTATCTGGGAGTTAGGATGTGACCACACAGTGGAGAAAATGTGAAGTGATCTGCTGTGAATTTGCACCTGGGAAGTTGGATTTCACCATGTGAATTTCCTTTAGCTGACCAGATAGGAGATAGCAGAAAGAGAGGAGGAAATTGACAATCAGCCATTGTTTGTAGCTTGTTAAAATAGTTCGTCTGTAGCTGTCTGATATTGTAAACAAGGGCTGATTGCCAATTTCTTCCTCTCTCTCTCTCTTTCTCTCTCATTCCTTCTCCTTCCCCCCCCCCCACCTCCTGGGTGTCCTAGCACATCAGCACTGGCACTAAGCCCTTTTTAAGTAAAATTTTATTTATTTATTTTTTATTTTATTTATTAAATTTATACCCCGCCCATATAGACCCAAGTCTACTCTGGGCGGCTAACAATAAAAAATGGCATAAAAGCGATATAATAAAATAGAGAACAACAATAGTAATATCGTTCAAGATGGGGAAAAGATAAAAATAATCAAGTGATGACAGGAGGGAAAGCCTGCCTAAAGAGCCAGGTCTTAAGTTTGCTCTTAAAAACACCCAGTGAGGGAGCCAGACAGATCTCTGAAGGGAGACTGTTCCAAAGGCGAGGGGCCACTGCCGAGAAGGCCCGGTTTCTTGTTCTTTCTCTCCGGGCCTCCCTCGGCATTAGGCCCCTCAGCCGCCCTTCCTGGCTAGAATGAGTGATTCAGGTAGATCTAGGTGGGAGGAGGCGTTCCGCTAGATATCGAGGTCCTAAACCGTTTAGGGCTTTATATGTCATCATTAACACTTTGAAATCAATGCGGAAATGAACGGGCAGCCAATGCAAGGCAGCCAGAGTGGGGGAGATATGTTGATATTTTCTCGTCCCACTGAGAAGTCTGGCTGCCGCATTCTGCACCATTTGAAGCTTCTGCATCAATATCAAAGGTAGCCCCACGTAGAGTGCATTGCAGTAGTCTAATCTTGAGATTACAAGCACATGGACCAAAGTGGTGAGCACCCCAACATCAAGATAGGGATGCAGCTGGGCAATCCGCCACAGATGGAAATAGGCGGAGCGGACCACTGACGCCACCTGGGTTTCCATGGTGAGCGCTGGATCCAATAAATTGCTTGGAGACAAGGGGTGTTCAGTTGAGGGGGAACTGACATCTCCATGAGTGCCCCTTTGCTTCCTCTCTCCCCACCTTGAATGAAGAAACTGGGAGAGTCAGCTTCTGGTCATCCATTCAGTAAGGAAGCTGCATGAATATGAATACATTCAGTTGGAAAAATGTAGAAACCCCAGCAGCAGAGGGGAAAATATAGATGGATGGAGCTGATATTCATTGACATGTATATCACATAACAAACGGAAAAGAATAAAAATCTGTCTGAATCCCAGAGCATTTCCCCTATTACGTGTCAATGTAGTCACCCCCAAAGTCCAATTGATTTCAATAGGACCTGACTAAGTCCTAAGTAGAAATGCATGGATTGCATTGTAAGGAAAAGAAATATTTTTCATTACTTTTATAATATTTGGGAAAACAGTATGGTTGTATCAGATGCCATTCCTATCTATTTCATTCAACGATTTCAGCTTTGGGCTACAATTGTATCCCCCATCAATCTCTCATTTGCACATGAGGAGATTGTAGGAGCCAGACTAAACTGACCAAATCACTTCAATGTCCTTAACTGCTTCAATTTCATGAACTCCTTCCTTCACTTTGTGACTGGGAATCATCACAGATGATACAGAACTCTCTCATGTTGTAGAACAGCCTTCTCCTATTAGAGTTCCTCCTTTGCTCCATTGTGCACATCATCCCTGACCATGAGGGCAAGTTGGCTGGGACTGATGGGAGCTATAGCACAAAATGTTTGGTAGTGCAGAAGCTGGACAAGGTTGTCATCCCAGATTCTGAGGACAGTTACAGAATATACCTCCTGTCTATGAGGATGCTATCCTTTGCCTTGTGGTAGTTACCAGAATATCTCAGAACACATCTAAATGCTCCCATCCATGGAAGGGGGTACTTTGAGCATGGAAAAGGTACTTTGAGGAACTGCAACTCCCAGGCCTGCTAAAGATTCTGGGAGCTGGAGTCCAAAATGTAACTTTCCCAAGCTCTATCTGTAGCTGTGCATCTCAGAGTGAAATCACTAAGACTAGTAAGTAGTATTTTATGGATGCTTGTTCCCCATGGTCAACCTTCACATCAGTGAACATCTCCTAAGCTTCTGAGGAGCTCCGGGATCCACGCAACACAGGCTGGAATCCCATTAGTCACACCCACTGGCACAACATCTGCAGTATAACTTTCAGCAGGGAATTGCCATAAGTTAAGGAGCCAGCATAGGCATTTCCTGTCACACAACAATTTCGTGATTTGATATGCAATAGGATTAGGAAATGCCTGCTCTGACTTCTTAACTTGTGCCAGTTCACCCTTCAAAGTTATGCTGCTATTATTACTCCAGCAGAAATCACAATAGGATTTTGGCCACAGTCTGAGAACATCCACTTTAGCAGATTTGTTGCAAAGAGTAGTGAGAAGACAGAATACTGTGTTTTCTTATTTCTTTTTTGGCAGAAGCCCAGTTTTTAGCTTGTCTAGGTTGTACTAAGTGCTGATTGGCAGCAAGAAATAAAAGAGGTGGCATAGAGCAGAGCAGAACAGAGGCCCCATGTTGACCAGTATTGATCTAGGTCTCTCCGGGTCAACAGCTGGAAGCTTTCAAGCCTTCAAGCAATTTGATGTCTGAAACCTGCTTACAAATATATTGTTGTGACCTGAAATAATGTCTGCATTTTAAATGTGTACATCCTATAATCTTGTACTCCAAAATGCAGAAGGGCTGATGACCTTGACCCTTTGTAAATTGAAGTTCACCTGTTGTGCCTGCATGGCAAATTTATTCTGCTTACCACTACAGTTCCTCTTCTCAGTTTCGTGTCTTTTTTTCTTTTCTTCATAAAGTACCACCACGGGTGAGCTTCAATGGCATTGCCTTTGGTTCAAAGTGGCTTTCCTGGTTTTTATTGCAAACTATAATTCACTGCTGAAACTTGAGTCTCTTAACTACACAGTAGAACATAGGAACTGCCACCCCCTTGGAATTTTCACTACCTAAGTAAAAGATACTTGTTTAATGGAAACCATTGAAGGTGGTGAGAAAGACACATTGCTTAAGCAAAGAGTTAGCCCCCCCCCTTTTTTTAACTCCTCAGATGTCTAAAATGCATGTGGATTTATTGGCATGCAAATCAAAAGCTTAAGGCCCAGCCTGGAAAAATTACTTTTTTGATGTAACTGTTTGTTACTCTGCCAAGCTTTGCAGCTGGAATAAATACACAGCTATGAGGACAGGGACAGCAGGTGACATTCTGCTTCTTCCCCATATGTTCATCCCACCTGATTCCCAAATGTGTAGAATATACTACTATGAAAGTAAAATTATATTTACCACAAGGCTACTGTTCCTGAAATAAGTAGCCACTTGGGCTTACTCACATGCAAAGAAGTCTTAACCTCAAGCAGATATTTAGAACTGCCTCATTGGCATCTAAAGAATCCAGGATGTGAAGGCCGCAGACTGCAAGCTCAAATCCTGGTATTTCACTGTCTCTCTCTGTCTAAAATTACATTCATCCCCATCCCCATCGGTAGAATATATACAAATGACATGACCCTTCAGAGTAACCCTCTCCCAGCACTTTTCACAGGTACAGGAGGAAAATAATGTGTGAGGTAGTTATTTTACTGCAGAAATCTCCATAACGTGTGACATTGATTTTTGAATCCTGAAGATGCTGCTGCTGAGATTTATCAGTTTTACACTGTATTTTGTTCCTGTGAATGCAGATGTTGGAATCGTTCAACCATCTGCAAAAAATCTGCTCCAGTGAGAACAAGATTGTAGATTCTGTTGTTTTGTTTTTGTCTTTGGTTTAAAAAGGTGTGGGATTTTTTGGTTATGTAATAGTACACTTTGAAATGCTATTCTATTGTGAATCTCTCTCTCTCTCAAATGTGGGATTTTATACTGAAAGAAAGATTAACAACACGGGCAACAAAAGGAAAAACCAGAACTTAGGGGGGGGGGAACCCCAATTTTAATACATCCGCTACCAAAATCCTCCAGATAGTATGGCTAGTGTCTGCGCTATCCAAGGATTCTGGAGTGTAGTAAGAAAAAGTGTAACTTCCCAGGTATGGGAAGAAGACCTACAATGAACAAAAACACGGATTAAAAGGAAAATATACTCACTGGCCCAAATCCTGTTGCTTAGCATAGTAAATTGCACTAATGTAGGGACACTAAATCAACGGTGATTTAGTGAGTCAACTCCTCCATATGTTCCATGGATTCAAATGAGCCTACTCTAATTTTCAACTTACTATGCTACAATGAATCAATGGAACTGATGGAGGAGTTGATTTACCAAATCCCCACTGATTCAATGGGCCTGCTCTAGTGCAATTCACTACACTAAGCAATAGGATTTTGACCACTCATAACAGGCCACAGTCTACTATAGGTAAATTTTCAAGATATTTTAAAAAATTAAAGAAATCTTAAGATGATTACTTATGGTAGACCAAGGGCCCATATGCAAGGCCCATACGTATTAGTGAACTTGAACTGGAAGGAGTTTACCATTCTTTTTGCCATCCTCTCCATCACCCTTTTTACCACCTTTATTGCCATCTGTTTTAATTTCCTTATTTGCTATGTACTGATTTATTTTTATCGTGTTTTTAACATTATTCCTTATATTGTTGTTAGCCGCCCAGAGTGGCCTGGTTGCCAGATGGTGCGGGCTATAAATTCAAATAATAAATAAATAAATAAACACCAGTGTTGATATAAGCCTGTAAAAGAATATTGTATCTGTATCTATTGAATGTTTGTTTTATTCTTATTGTGTTTTAATATTGTGTTGTTTGTCTTCTTGTTGTTAGCCGCCCAGAGTGGCCTGGCTGCCAGATGGTATGGGGTATAAATCTAATAAATAAATAAATAAATAAATGGTTTCTCAAGGGCTATCACAACATCCTGCCACCCCCAAGCAAATTCAGAAGCAAGGAGAGAATTTGGCTGTGCTCATGGAATCTTCCAGCAGTTCGATTGCAGGAGACACTCAACTCCCTCCTTGTCAGAATGGGCAGCTTGTAAAAACTTGTTGCTGACCCTGAAAATCACGCAAAAGTCTTCTAGAACTATGCCTGAAGTAGAGCAGTATGGTCTGTTCTAGGAGTGGGCAATGTGCAAGTCATATGTGGCATCTCGCCATCATTTTGAGGCCTCTAGATCCTGTGCCATCACCATTTTATAGCTAGTTTTATTTTATTGCTAAAAGCAAAGAGAATGATCACTCCAAGAGACCTGAAAAAGCCTCCACAAAGGGCAAGTCTCCTCTAAAGTAAGGAGTAGGTCCTCGCTCTAATGAGAGGGTGCTGGGTCTGCGTTTTTGTTTTGTTTTGGCATGATTTTAATCAAAAGTGAATGTCTGGTTACCGCTATGTTTAGGGCAGAAAAACAGCCATGCATGAGAGATACCCATGATAGTTCATAAAGGCTCAACATTGCCCCCAGATCTCCAGATTTCTCCTACCTTGATCTACTGAATGATCATATGAAGAGGTCTGAGACCGGCTCACTTTAGCCAAACTATGGCTGCAACCCACAAGACAATATATGGGTGGATTGGATATGGCTACCAGTTGCTGCCTGGGCCCAATTCAAAGTGCTTGTTTTGACATATAAAGCCCTAAACGGCTTGGGCCCTAGATACCTGAAGGACCGCCTCCTTCCATATGAACCTACCTGGCAGTTAAGATCTAGCCAGGGGGCCCTTTTGAAAGAGCTGTCCCTCAAGGAGGTAAGAGGGATGGCTTGTAGACAAAGGGCCTTTTCGGCAGCTGCCCCCAGACTATGGAACGCCCTCCCGAGAGAGATTCGTCTGGCGCCGACGCTGATGACATTTCGGCGCCAGGTCAAAACCTTCCTGTTCCAGAAGGCTTTTAATTGAAATAATATCAACTGTGGGTCCTGATGGCAATTAGAGTATATATTTTAATTGTATTTTAATTGCTTTATCTTTTTTATTGTATTTTAATTGTTGTAAGCCGCCCAGAGACCTTTGGGTAGTGTGGGCGGCATAGAAGTTAAGTAAATAAATAAATAAATAAATAAATAAATAAACATATTCCAGTTATAATGCCCATCTCTGTTAGTAACATAAATAAAAGAGGACATGGAAGGATTCTTAAGGGCTTTTTCCATTTCTCTTTAAAGAACTAGAGGCTATATTCTATATCCCCTGCAGCAAGTTAAACTATTTTTGAAGTTCATGAAAATGTGTGAGACACACACACACACAATATAGAAGTAAGCACACATATCCTGTGGGTTTTTACAGCTCACTGAATTACTTCCACAAAGGAAAAAAGATCCACATTATGAGTCCCACATATTCTTATGGTTTCCTACTCAGGATTATGCTTCCTTCATTGATTAATTATGTTGTCTGGGATCTAAGCCAATAGTTTCCAGAAGTGAAGAAATCCATATTGATCTGGATGGGCATGGAGAGTTCACCCATTTGTTTGACTTTAAGTAGCTCTGTTGTTTCTAATCTTAGTAAGTGTTCCGAGGCAATGATGAACCTTGGAATATTTTCATCTTATTCCATATGCATCACCATGAATAGTATTATTAGTAGAGAATTATTGCATTTTGAACTCACAGGTCCTTTGTAATACAGCTCTGAGGACCAAATTTCATGCAACATTATTCATGCAGTGTACTCTCAAGTTTGTTGTTGCTGTTGTTGTTTCATAAATGAATGCCTAGTGTGTGGAGAGGGGAAAGACGCTGGTTTGGATCATCGTGTGTAGCACAGAGGTTTTTTGCCTGGTATATTCCCTGATGGGTCTGATTTCAATAGCGAGGAATCCCGCTAAGGAAAGAACACAAGTGTTCTGTGCACAAGCTGAAGCCAGTTTTGAACCGAGCTTTGAGCTAAAGTATTCCCTTTCAGTGAATGGGAGCAACACTCATGTAAGTCCCTTTTACTTAGTTTGTTTACTTGAGTTGGGACTCAGTCCAGTAATTCAGTCAGTTGACAATTGGATTTAGCCCCCACTGGAGCAAATTATACATGTTAAATATTGAGGTTATTCCTCAAATTGCAATATAACCTAATCTATTATGCCAGGTAATTTATCAATGATAAAAAAATGGTAGAAAAGCCTGTTGGACTTGTTTCCAGGCTCATTGCTAATCTGCTTCCAACTGAAGTACAACTGTGTCTAAGGAAGCATATCCCTTGTGGATTTTTTTTAACCTTACGGATAATTACAGGTACAGTAAAGTACTCTTAACTTCAGCTTCAGATGTTCTGGTTTTTACTGCAGGATTCCTTGAGCAAAGGTATGCAGGAGACCTGCCTGTCAGCACTGCAATCTTGTCACCATTTGTACCCAAATGAATACAAATCAATAGTTTCCTTGTGTGCTTTGACTAATTGCGATGGATTGAAACATGGTGACAGTCTGTCTAGGCAACACAACGACACCAGTGGGAAGGCTGTCATTAATTGGTGGCAGGATGCCTTTCACAGTATTTTCCTCTGAAGGCTCAAACAAGTCCACTCAACTCCTGATACTGTAGCATAGTTCAAAAATCTGGTACTCAACCAAGCTGCAAATCCAGCCCGCTCCTCTCACTCTCCAAATGTTTCAGTTCCTTCACTGCTGGTATTGCAAATTAGTGACATAGAATTTTTAACCTCCAGGTGATCCCATAAGTAATAGGCTTACTGCCTGCTCTGATCCTGCAAACTCAGTCCATCTCATATTTAGTCAAGGGTCTGGAAATGAAGCCCTCTGAGGAATACTTGAGGGAGTTGGAGATGTTTAATTTGGAAAAGACTAAGGGATGATGTGACAACCATCTTCAAACACTTCAGGAGCTATCTATCTTGTGGGAAATGGAGCAAACACGTTTTGTGCGGCTCCAGAGATTAGGAACTGAATGAAGAGGTTCAAACCTGAAATAGTAGACTGAAACTAGCACAATTTTCACATTGACAATGTTTGAAGGTCAAGATTTGGTGCAACTCCTAGTTTAAAACAAGATGTTTTTATACAAAAATGCCACAACTACCTCTTCATGTTTCCATCCAGTTTCGTTACCAGCAAGTAATGTCAACACATCTGTCTCCCAGACTGTGGTTCTTGCAACTTATCTCGTGCTCTGCATCAGGCAGCTTGGCTGGCATATTTGTTTTACAGCTTCTGTCATCCATTGAACAACAATGGAGCGGGGAAGATACCTGCAGCTAATATGTCTAAGGCTGCAACCTTCACTTGAGCAGATTTAGAATATTCTTGCTGACTGGAATGAATTACCAGTGAGCTTGGCGTTTTAAATATCTTAGCCTTGGGCATTTTCATCTTCTTGAGCACAGCAGGACTCAGTTGGTTTCAACCCAGAATTAATCTATGGATCACACCATTAATTTCATGGACTTCCAGGGAATTTTGCAGTCTGATCCTCGAGCCACTTCAGGAGAAGTGACTGCAATTTATTCCCATTTACTTTGGCTGAAGTGTGAACTGTAATTCTTTTTTTGAAAACATGCGGAAAGTCTCCTAGAGGGCTAGGCTTCTTACGTCGAATGCACAGAAAGCAGTGAGGCATCGTGTTCTCATTGAAAGCTCCTTGAAATGCTGAAGCAACCAAATGAAAGACCTCTGAGAGCAAAAGCACAGACTTTTTAACTTAAAAGAACCCTCGTGATACAGCGGGGACCATCACATGCTGTTTATCTCACAATATAACTGACCAACATTATATATAGATATGTACACTATATGCCTATCATCAGAAGTGCTGCTTGATTCAGTGTTAGCAGTACTTAAAACACTGTTCCTTCCACAGCCACCGCTGTGGACGTGTGGGCTTTTTGCCCATGTGAGGTGTGCACAGGAGGACTGGCTACGGTGGCCTGAAGGGTGGGGGAGCGAGGCTTGCCTTTGAAAGGTTGCTCGTCCCAGCCTTGTTCACTTTCTGCTGCACTCGCCAGCACACCTACCCACCCTGTGTTAAGAGCGAGATTAGCTGGTCGCTTTGGGGCCAGATGGGAATTTTTTGGCCTGTCCCTATAACTGGCACTAAAGGAGCAGGTGAGTTTTCACCCATCCCATTCTTAATTTTGCTTGTTTGGCAGTAGGGTTGGGTGAGGTCTCTTAGTGTTGGTCACCCTCGTGGGTAGTGGTGGAAGGCATGAGTTGGAAGGTGAGCTCAATGGGCATCCGCTAGAGGTGTAAGCCCTCCCAACTCCCAGCATTGTAGATCTCGAGGTTTCTTCACTGTGAGCGGCATGAGCCGGGGGTCCCCAGGAGTGCAGACTGCCTTGAGCCATGACTGTGTCCAGCCTGTGTCCTGGGGGGGGGGGTACACACTTATTATGGGAACTCACTCAGTGAAAGTCTGTGCCTGGGGCAAGGATGGCCCCAGACACAGATCATGATTCCGCCCTACTGTAGCCCCCCTTCTGAAAGGGGATGTTGTGTTTAATGTTTAATAAAGTGTTGCCCTTGTTTCAACCCACCTCCTGTGTCTTGCCTTGTTACTCTGGACTGGTTGGGCAATGCTCTTCGAACAAAAGAAATAATAATACTGAGTGCCTGGGGAAAGAAAAGAATCTTGTAGGTCTTGCAGGCAGGCTGTTTCCAGGAAGTTTCTGAAACTCAGACATACCAACCAGCCTCTACCTCAAGTGGACGATATCATGGATAACGGGCTGTCCCTCCCCCCTAGTATCAATGGCTGGTTATCTGCCCTGGGGCAGCTTTGCTAGCCAATGGCTCACTCTTTCAGCTTTCTTGCCCTTTGTTCCCTTCTGCCTCCCTCCTTCTCTATCACATCTCCTCCAGCCCTGATCCTCTGGTCTTAGACAGCCACTGCTTTCCTCTGCTAGCTCCACTGCTGGCAGCCTCTTCTGGTGTAGTTGTCAAGTTGCCACCACCCGCTGCAACTTCATGGAGAGCCTAATTTTCTTCTAGTCCAACTGCCCCTAGTGTAGGGCAATTAATCTAAAGAGATCAAATGGTTATTTCCCTCCATGAAGTTTGTATGGAGTTGCTTAGTCTAAAAGAGTGTCATTTGCCCAAGGTTATCTGATGAGTGTCATGCCTGAACCTGAATTTCCAGTTCTTGAACCTACCTGAACATGGCAGTTTTTCTCATATAGCAAGTCTTTCTTTATTTGTATCAGAGCATTCCACAATTTAAAACTATGGATATATGTGACATATAGGTAAAAATTAAAAACAAACTAAAATGTTAGAAACTATTGTCACTTGTGGTCCTAAAGGGACCGTTGGGTCATTTTGCTCATCGGCAAGTTTGCAGTGCAACACTTGTGTAAGTGAAGGATTAGCCGGCTGCATGCCATTGTCCAGGGGACACCCAATGGCACTCACAATGTTTTTCCGCTTTTTAGGGAGGCTCCTTCTATGGCCCCTATTTAAGCAGAGTGTAAGGCAAGAATGCTTAAAATGGGACTTAAATAATTCTTTTAAGATGCAAAACTGCTCTCTGAGTCAGCATATCATCAGTTATTCTATATGCAGCATGCTATAAATCACTGTAGGGGAAAAATGTGGATAAGATTAAATGCCACAGTTTAAAAGTGTGAAATGAATGTAAAATCAGAGAGCAGAGTTATTTGAGCTAAACAGAAAAGGGCAGGTGCTCAGTGATCAGGCATTCTCTTAGCAATAAGAACAACTAGTGTGGCTGGACTCATTCCACCAAAATGATTAAAACTTCAAGACTCAGAATGCACCATTTGCCCGAGCAACAGTTTTATATATGGAGTTTAAACAAACGGGGAAAAAACCCACGGCTTCCTCCATATACCATGCAAACTACTCCAGCTGATTCAGAGAAGTTCTAACTTTTCCACTGAAGGTAAAGGAATTTTTTTTGAGTGTTCTAAAACAGAAAACAAAACATAGAGAATTATGAATGTGAAGGTATGAATCCAAAAACCTACATCACTTCCAGTGAGATTTGCTGCTTCCATGTCACTTCAATCAATTCTTTCCCTGAATACTCCTCCAAACGAGAGCTTTGATCAAAGGTATATAAATTCCTCTGTGGTTAATGCTCCATCCTCAGATAACTCAAAAGAGGAAAAATGATATAATTGATTATGTTCTCCATCAAAATGTCTTTAAAACTATAGAGCCAACATCAAACATTTATGCTACTTGAAATACTTTTTCGGTGAGGGTTGATTCCACAGTGGTAACATCTGAGACATATGACCCAGAACAACCAAATGAGATGCTGTGTCACACCAGTATAGTAGCTTCTTAGAAAACCACTGGCATCAGATATGGTCCTCCCCAGTGCCCCTATCATTTCATTTCTTTGGAGGCTTTCAGAAACAGTTGTGTTACAATGCCAGGGACAAACAGGAAGGCTTTCTTAATTTCATGCCCAACTCCTACACAGCTCTTCAGTATTCAAGTAGATTTCTGTCATGGAGACTTTGTGGTGGTTGTCAAACAGTGTGCTATTCAGCTCTTGAGTACATTGTTACCTTTCCTCATACAATGGTGGCTGGTATTTTAGTATGCTTTTAGAGCAATGCCCTATGACTAAGAGTGACATTTTATGGTGAATGCATTAAGACACTGATCTGTCTGTTTGGGGAATATCTCCATTGCTCCATTATAAACTTTCAACGGCTTTATCTAGATTTATGCACACAGTGAAAAAGGAAAATGCAAAGGGCATGTAAATGTTACACTTATGGTGAAACATGTTCCCTACTTTTATACTGTGCTTTTTTGGAGATGAAAGAAGGGAAAAAATGATTGATGCATAGGGAAGACACAAAGAAGCACGAAAAAAAGAGAAAAGCACACCCAGCATTCTGGTGTCAATACATTTTCTGCCTACTTTGATCCAAAGGAAAAATAGGACAGCTATGCAACTTATGGTTGTGTGTGTGTGTGTGTGTGTGTTTCACATATCAGACAGTACTGCCTGAGTGCACCGCCCCACAACCCAATTCTGTTGATCTATTGTGTTGCGTACTGACTGACTCTGGCACAACACACCCTGCACCAATTTAAAATTCAAGAGACTGTTCACTCACCTAGTTGAGGATGAATTAAGAAAACGTAAATATGATATAGTATAGTGTTAATCACAGCTCAGTATGCCTTGGCAGGTTCTCAGTATGACAGTACAGGCTGTGCACTCTATGAGGCAATGGCATTAGTCCCTTAGTATTTGTGTGCATTTTATACATCTTTGCAATATAGACCAGCTGCGTTTGCCAATCCCCACACCTAGAAATGTAGCTTTCCATAACCCATATGAACAAATGATTAAGAATGTAAAAGGAAAAAAAAATAGGTAGTGACCAGCTAAGTAAGTGCAGCCGGAATGCACAGCCTCTTTGTTTGCAGTCCCTGATGGATGTTCTCCCACATCTCTCCTGTTGCCTAGACAATAAGGATTCTGGAGAGGACAAGTCTCATCTCTCAAGTAATGGCTAGAGTTATATCCTTTGTGGGCCACAATAAGGAGAACTCAGACCACAGAGTGCCCAGTCTGCACTAACCATTGCCAGGAGGGTCGGCTCATTCCATAAATTAGCAGAAGGGAGAATATCTTCAATTCCAAGCTGCAGATGTTAAAAACAGCAATTGTCATGGATTTTAGAGCTTCTTGTGGAGCTCTAATACATGTAAATTCATACCACTGTACCACCCTCAACACACCTGATCTGATTTTGGAAGGTAAGCAGGTTCAGATCTGAGTAACAATTGAATGGAAGACCACCAGGTAACACTGGAGATCTCCAGGTAGGGCTTGTAAGGGATTTCTATCCGAACCCCTGGAGTGCTGATGCCAGTCAGAATTGACCGTATGAGAGTAGATGGAGCAATTGTCTGACTCAGTATAAGGTAGCCTCCTATGGTTTTCTGTATAAATGTTCTGTTTCACTGAAGCCCAAATGGTATGGAGGGAGAGTTTGTTTACACAAGAACTTTTTTAAATGGCTATGCTTTCTGGTAGAAGCAAAATAATCTGTTGTAAGTGATGTTGTTGTTATCATTGTCATCTTATGCAGAGCCACTCCTCTGTTCTAGGAAAAGCAACACTGCTGAAATTGCAGAATTCAACACCATAGGGTCAAATTAGGAGAAAGGATAGTTTGGAATCCATGCTTCCCGAAGTGATAAAAGATGTTCAATTGCCCCGAGCTTTTCTCACCTCTGCATTTTACAGGATAGTTTGCTTTTTGGGTCAGTTGGTCACTAGAAGGTCAAACACAGGCTTATTCTGTGACCAAGCATATATTGCTAGAGCCTGCTGAAGAACAGATGTGCTATTCAGCAGCTTATGTTGTTTGAGCCACAGAGTGGTAAGGCAAAAAGCAAAAGTCGGATGCTTATATATACTGCCCTAAAGTGCTTAAAGCACTCTTTGGTGGTTTACAATTTAATTATGCAGGTGCACATTGCCCCAGCAGCAAGCTTGTAGCTCCAATAAAATGCACAGCGAGAATGTCAGATTTTGAATACAAAAAGTACAGCAGATGTCAAAGACTATTTATAATCAGACTTCCATGTGACACCAATATGGTCACCTATCCAGCAGAACACTACATATTAGGTATGCAAGGCAAATATATTATATTTTGAATTTAACATATCTTGGTTGAAGAATATGTTTTATTTCCGGAAAGGCAGGCAATATATATATTATATATATATAATAGAATAGAATAAATACATACATGTGTGTGTGTGTGTGTGTGTGTGTGTGTGTGTGTGTGTATGTATGCATGTATATGTATGTATATACATACATATATACATATACATATATATGTATTCTATTATACACATATCTGGCAGCAAATTATAGATCAAATATTAGATATCTACCAAACATAGGGAGGAGTTACAAGGAATAATGACTAAATTCAATTGTTCCTTTAGTGCAAGTTGCTCTCTCTCTCTCTCTCTCTCTCTCGTTATGTGCTCTATACTTTTTCTGCTCCTTAAAAAATGGCCTTATCTATTAATAAGATGAAGAAATACAGTAGGTGCACTTCCAGTTATTATTTTCTGTGAAATATTTATAAAGCTGAACTCCACAATTCTCAACAAGAGGCAGATGTAAATCACCAGCCATGTTTCAGAAAGATCCTTCTTTAAAGTGAAGTTTGAAAAGGAAAGGGGGATGTGCGTGTCTCACAAATAACTAGACAACAGTGGAGTTGTTGAAAAATTCCTAATGCAAGACAGTGCAAAATGGAACCATTTTTATTGGGGTGTGGGAGTTCATGAAGAAAGATATTTTGCTTTGTAGGCTGCTTACCCTTGGAAAACAAGTACAGTTGCACAAAATATCCACATCTGATTTATATTTAGCGTATATAATTGTCAACTTTCTTGCAGACAAATTGAAAAGAGAAGTTACTGAAAACAAACTCTTAGGGATGGGTTGTTTGGAACTTAAGTCCCATAATCCAGTGGGAACCCTCCAGGCTGATCTATGACTCTCATGGTGCAGCAGGACATTTTTCTAATGGTCTGAAGAAGCAGTGCAGGAACAGCATGGAGGTGAGGAGGCTGCTCTGACTCCTGCCTCTTTGAGGGCTCCCAGTCCCATACGTCAGCCTGAGGGATTCCCATTGAATTAGGGGAGTGGGAGTCCTTGAATTCTGAAAATCTGATCCCTGCAAACTGCAGTCAAGATTACTCAATAAACGTTGTAGCATGAAGATCCATATGGCCTTTCTTTTTGTACGTTATGATTCTGTGGTTACCTCGCCTAAACACAGGTTGCCAATACAGTGGTATATTTAGGCTAGGGTTTTTATTATTTTGTAGTAGTAGTAGTAGAAGAAGATTTGCAGATGATTGTAATATTTTATAAAATTCTGTGGAATTGTTCCCAGTGCCCTGGTGACTATGGGGACCACTGAAATGTCTTTCATCCACAAGTTATTTCTATAGCGAGGTCTCTGTATCTTGTTAATTTTTCCAATTCTTTATCTTTAATTCTGTCATCCCTGGAATTGCAATGTTAATTATTCAGACATTTCTTCATTCTATTACTGTTATGTCTGGTGAATTATGCTCAAGGTGTCTGTCTGTTTGAATCCAAAAATCCCACAAAATCTTAACTTGGTCGTTTTCTGACATTTTCTCTATCTGATGTTCCCTCAGATTTTTGAATGCTGGCAGGTTGTATTTTTTACATAATGACCAGTGTATTAATTTTGCAACTCTAGCATGTCAACTTTGTAGTCTGTGCAAGTATCTTTGGACATTCACAGATGAAATGTGACACAATTTCATCTTTTTCTTGGCAAAGTTGGCATTTGCTGTTTGCACAAACTGATTGAATTTTAGCTTTTGTGACATTAATTTGGAGTGCTCATTTTTGTGCAGCAATGATCAGCCTTCAGTTACTTTCTTGATGGTCCCCAGTTGTTGTTGGTGGTATATAATACATGCTCTAACTATCTGCACCACACACACACTCTGTAGTTTCTCTTGAGACTGGTCTGGAAATGTTGAATTTTGAGGTTAAGTTGTGAGTATGGTTCCTGTCACAAACATGTTAATTCTTTGCACAAAATGCTGCACAGGCTGTTACCAAGCCATGATCAAAGTGATGGTATTAGCATATAGATACTTAACTTGTGGTTCCTTCACCACTACATGGTCTGGAAACTTTCCAATGGCCACAAGGACTCACCTTTGAAATTTCTTTGGAATCCCTACAGCATAACACCTGCTGGCATCTATCAAATAATACCTTACTTATTTATTTAATCAGTCACGTCACAATTTTAATATTTAGCTTAATGAGACTCCTTGTCTCACTGTTGATTGTTGTAGTTGGATTTTAAACTAATTGTTATTTTAATTAATTCTTCAATTCACACTTCACCATCTTGAAGCCTGTTAATGAAACACAAGGCGTAAGGTGTATGAATGTTTTGAATAAATATATAATGCTGGGATGTTATTATGATTAACAGAACTTGGAAGTTGACTTTTTTTGTGGGGGGAGGGAATACAGTTCCCAGAATTCTCAAGTCAGCATTGCCAATAGCAACATTGTGTGGGAGATTCTGGAAGCTACATTCCAAAAAAAAACAATCTTTACTATTGTTTCCAGCCAGTCATTAATGAGCCATTAGCTTAAGGTATTCTTAAAGATAATAAATGGCATGATTTACCAGAAGCATGAAGAAGGGACAGGAGATGCTCCCTTTGAATTCAGAGGAAGTTTTAGAACCACGGTTTAGAATACTATTTGTCTATGTGTACTTTGGGAGAGATCCTATGGCATGAATATGGGTATGTATGCTGCATTCTTGACTACGAGAAAGCCTTTGACAAAGTCTAATAGGCATGCTCTTGCAGGGTTTTTTTTTTTTAATGGGCAGAAGGGTCTTGATTCAAGAGATACTGGTATAATTGGCAGCCTGTATGGCCATTAAAAAGCTGCAGTGAAAGCGAAGGAGAGAGGACACCGAGAGGCAAAGAGAAGTATGAGCAGGAGGTACACTCTCACTCTGAGAACATCTTCTGGGAAGCAGTTACTGACTCAAAGAATGATATCAGCCATCCCTTCCTGCCTTCAACCATGGCCTGCTTCTGTTGTCCCAAACTTATCTGGAGGTCACTTGGCTGGGGCAGGAGCTCCTCTTGGACTTTCTCGAGCCCTCTGTTTCCTTTTCTTGGTTTCTTTAGTCCCTGGGACAACAGCAACAACAGCATTCCCAGTACAAAGAACTCTGAGTAATTTAGTAGGAGAGTCAGTATCTCTGAATAATTCCATTACTTGGGCTTCCAGCACCCAGAATACCGTGGGTGTGACTGGAGCATTCTAGGCATCAGAGAGAAGAAGAGAGATAATAATGAGTAGCTGAATAAGAGAGAAACCTTTCTGAGTATACCACCAGTGCCCAGACATATGTTTTGGAGTAATGGAAAGGGGAAGATGCAGCAGGGGAGCAGATCACTTTGTTTTCCAACAATGCTTTGCAGTCTTTCTACATGAACACCCAAAAATGCCTTTGTTGTGTCAAGCAGCCTCTATAACAAGATTGAAAAAAGAAAGTAGAAACTGAGTCAATCTAAGGGGAAGTTTCCCATCTCTGTTTGCCACTTGCTGTAACCAACTGGAAGCCAATAAGTGGACAGATACCCCGCCATTGCCCAGAGTTCCATTCTTTAAAGCTAGGACTACAAGGAAAAGGCATAGGGAGGCACTTCTGGCTTTCCTAAATTAACATATGAAGTGGCCCATTGTTACTGCTTCCCTGCTAATTTCTAGAGGTGGATTTAGGTGAAACAGTTTTGCTCCAGTATGCACCAGCTGTGACAAAGGCAAACTTCATGTTGAAGATCATAATGATGATGATGATGATGATACTGTATGCCATCAAGTCAAATCTGCCTTAAGGTGACTCTTTCCAGGGTTTTCCAAGTAGAGAATACTCAGATGTGGTTTACCATTCCCTTCTATGTGCACCCAGGGACTGTGCAGCTTGCCCATGGCCACCCAGACTGGCTGTACTCCCAGGAGGTACAGCTGGGAACCAAACTCCCAACCTCTGGCTCTGCAGCCAGATATCGAAACTACTGAGCTATCCAGTTGGTTGAGTATTAGATAAGGAATCAAAAATAAAATTGCCAATATCACAATGCCTCTCTAAAAACTATGGTATAACCACCCTCGGAATGCTATGTGAATGAATGAATGAATGAATGAATGAATGAATGAATGAATGAATGAATGTTGGATTCTTTTCTTTAGAATACCAATGCACCAATGAATGAATGAAGTATTTATTGCTGTAAGTCATTTTTAAATAGGGCCAGCTTCTGGAACAAGTGGAGGTTGCCTATCCCAACACTTTGGGGAGCATCCTGGTGTCCGCTCCCTCAGTCACAAAGCACCTATGATTTGGACAAAAATATACTTGATTCAGTTTTGCAATAATCTCTCTAGTCTTTCTGTCTGATGCCAGCCTAACCCAGATTATTTTGAGGAGGGGAGGGATTAGGGAGCAGTGGAAGATAAAGACCAAGTTAAGACAGTACAGTCAGAACACCTATAGTTGAGTGAGTTTTCTACAGAAAACTTACAGTGGCAATTAGCAGGAATTTTAAAGCTAAATTTATCACATGAGATTTTTTAAAAAGTGTTATACTCTGGGAGCTGTTATGCAGTTACAAGTAACATTGCTATGGAGAAGACGCTCTTCTGAGACCAAATGGTTCTACTTTCCAAAGTTCCCATAGCTAAAGAATTTACATCAGAGAGTCTTCAAAAAATCATACACAACAGGGTGATTGATACGCATATTCAGGCTTCCTCATTGCTTTCGGTCCCAACCTGCCTGGCTGCAATAGAGAAATTATTCTGCTCGCCACAGCAATCATGCTACATTTTCCTCCAGCTGGGAATAAGGCCTTCCTTTGCCTGCACTGAGATGAGTGAACACTTGTTCTGACCTATACGGACTTTTAAAGATGCCCAGTGTAGCAGGCCAAAATGGACATACTGTGGATGTTGTGCATATCCAGCTAACACGGCTTTCATGACATTGTTCCTAGGCTCTGGGACTTCCCACTAAGGAAGTCTAGGTTGCCCATCCCCACATTGTCCTTCCTCTCTGACAGGCAAATCCTTTTTTGGGGAGGGGGCTTCTGGCAGTTGACCCACTGCAAGAGAGCAGGGCTGGTCAGCGTGCTTTTACATGACATAAGTTTTAATCATTTAAACTGTGCTTTTATTTTCATTCTGTTTTAGTAGTTGGTCTTTTCAAAAAAAAGTTTGATTGCATTCGTCTTTTGCGTAGTTTCACTGTGAACCACTTTGAATCCCATTTTGGCAGGAGAGAGATTGAAGAGATAAATAAAGCTCAGGAAAGAGAGGGGGATTTACCTCAGAGTGATACTTAGCATTGTTTATAAGGAATCTACAGCAAGTCCTGTTCTTTGGAAGGTATCTAACAGGGCTTGGACAGCTGGCCTGGGAGTGCAAATAGACTGCCCATCTATATGTTCTAAGATACAAAGAGAAACAAATAAGGCTGTGTTGTTGTTGTCCCTATCTCATAGCAGAGATAGTAGTATGGAGAGAAAAGACAAAAGGAAAAGCATTTACCACACAAAATTAGATTTTTGCACTTCTCACATTTGGATAATTTCCAAAACCCTTTCCCTTAGAAACCCATATAGGCTATTTACAGTTGCATCTGACCTTTAATAAACAGCCTTCAAATTCTTCTAATTATCCATGTGAACGCCAGAGTTGCACACATTTGATTTTTTCATATATGATGAGTTTCACAGAAGAATCTAATGTTTTGCCTTGAAGCCTTACATAGTCTTGAGTCTTTATGGGCTAAACTAAAAGATTTATTTACACAGTCCAAGAAATAGCTACAGTCATGCTTCTTCCCTCTCCTCTCTGTGGCTAATAAATCTTGTATTTCCTGCTCATGGAGTCACCATGATCTGAGTCTAGTTTTCAGAATGGTGCTTTAAAAGCCTAGCCTCTGGTAGATAACTGGATTCATCAATACATCCTGTGATTTCGTAAATACTGTTATACATACCTAGTAAATTTCATGTGTTAGCCTCATATTTTGACCTCTATCCTGCTGAACCTACAATACTCAAAATTTGATCTCATTCTTGGCACACCGATAAACTGACTTCATTAACAAGCATGGTATTTGCTCCCTGTTTGCCTCCCTATTGCTTGCATAGATTTTCCAGTGGGCAATCACTGAGAAGGTCCACTCTTTGAGTCCTGTTAAATGTACCTCTAAAGGCGGTGGGACTAAGAGAAGGCCTTCCCAGACAGTCTTAGGCTATTGTGACACGATAAGCAATATGTTAGCTCAGGTAACAGAACCATCCTATGTAATCCTGGGATTCTGGGATTTGTAGTTTGGAGAAGTGCTTAGAATGTTACGCTAAAGAACTGTAGTTTACTCCCCTGAGAGTTCTAAGTACCTTACCATACAAAACCTAGGATTCCTTTGGATGGAGAAATGCTATAAACTGGGCTTTGCTTACATGTATGTCGTGACATCCCCAAACTTCCCCTAGCTAGGTTGCCACCAATGTTCCCTCTAAGGTTCTGTCCCACTGCACGGGAACCTCACTTCGTGTGCGCAGGGTGAGCTGGGCTTCATTCAAAATGGGAAAGAAACAAACTGACTGCAGGCTGCCCATGAGCAACCCCAATGGAGCTCTGAGCGAGTGCGTAAGCTTGCAGCTTAGAGGGAATATTGGTTACCACTTTATAGTGGTACACAAGGACCTTTGTGCCACTGCTATTACTCAAACACAGTGTTCTCCTCATACCATTGTATAAACATCTGGTATTCCTGGGCCCATTGTACACCCTCCACTTCACCCTGTGGAAGGCCTTTACTTCAGCCTTTTATTAATGCTACCATCTGACCCACATCCGCTGACAGCCACTGGTGGACAGTGCAAAAAACTCTGAGGTAAATGGACTAGTTAGCTGCTCTAATTGGGTGTGAAGCAACTTTCAATTTTCTGTGTCTTCTTAAGGCCTAAGGTGATCAGCTGACTTCCACATCCTAACCCTTCAGTCATGCTATCCCCACCAGTGTCCAAACTGGATGATTTTAATCCTTATACTTTTCTTTCTTTCTGCTCCCTGCCTTGCTGGGTTATGACCAAGTAGCCAGCATGGGTGTTTATGTTTGGCAACTGCCCCTAGCAGATAAGGAGATGCTTGTTGTACAAAACAAAAAGTGTTCCTATTTTTATAGTAGACGAGCTATTGAGGATTGGAATAACAACAATACAAGCAGTTGATAGATATATCATGCACCCACTATATATATCTAAGCTAGATTCTATCTTTTTTTTAACTTTCCACATTCCAGTTCTGTCAGTTCTCATCTATCTCAGCTCATAATGTATCTTTTTCATATCTATTCCTAATCTAAGCTTTACTCTTACAACCTTCAAAATCATATCTCCGTCTGAAGTTCACAAT
Organism: Intellagama lesueurii; assembly: GCA_037013535.1. Lineage (NCBI taxonomy): Eukaryota > Metazoa > Chordata > Lepidosauria > Squamata > Agamidae > Intellagama > Intellagama lesueurii. Next base: position 232,815,395 of record JBAJHW010000001.1, read on the forward strand.
CCTATTTTTCACTATCCTATCTATCTGACATCCTGAACACTCACTCACTCTTATGTATTATTTCCCTCTCTCACTAGGACTGGCAGAAAGCAGCCAATCACAGCAGAGTTCTATGGAAATATGTTCTTTCTGAGCTTCCAACTGTGATAAGTGTTCCAACTTCCACTCCCATGGCACTCACCTGTCAATCAACCTGTTTATGCAACCAGATAACTTGTATATACAAATAACATTCACAACTGGAAAAAACAACAACAACCCAGAAGTGGACTGCAAGTCACATGTGTAGAAATCATCTGAATAATATTAATGAAATAAGCTGATCTTGTCAGAGTTTATGCCCTAGCCCCGTGGTATGGACCTTGGCAAAATATCTCTTAAAAGGTCTCCTTTCTGGAAATATGTTATATTGGCAGCTGCCGGGCATGTTTCAGCCTGTCCTGTCAATTGAAATTGCCAGGTTCTGTTAATGTAAAAAGTTAATCTGAAAAGGGGAAGTGAGGGCAGTGTACTTATGATGTATATTCTTAGAAAGCTCTTACACATTTGGTTAACATTTAGCACACAGTTAATTCTCATCCTTTTAATTGGGTCCTGGGCACATGCCTTCAGTGCCTTTCTGAAGAGGATTTACTTCCGTGCAGACATTTCCAATTACGCTATCTCCATCCGTGTTACTTTGATTAAGGAGTAGGGTTTGACAGAGTGATTTACAAATGCCATTCATACTTATACAGTGAAGCCATCAAACCTCTTTTTAATCTGATATATACCTGAAGGCAAAACACATCTCTATGCTGCAGGCTAATGAGGTCTGGCTAGCCATTTACCAGTATCCTGCATCTTTCCTGTGGCTGTTCCTCACCCCCATCCCCAAACTCAGTTCCTTCTTCAAAAAAAGAATATCCACAAAAAGCGGTTCAGTTTTTCTTCTGTTTCCTATTTGGAAATAAGTTTACAACTTTAAAATAATCAAGTCACACCCTCTGTGACATTGTAGTGCTGTCACAAGGAGAAGGCTCTGAAGCAAGGTGTATGTGTTGCTTATTCCAAGTAACTGTAAGTGGGCTTTTTTCTTGCAGTCATTAAGCAAAGATTGAAGCAGTGGAGGATGCTCTAATTTTATGATCTGGATGGCTTCTGTGGAGTTCATAAGCATTGGTCACTCACTTTTTCCCCATTTGTATGGAACATTGCCTTCGGCTGTCTTCCACTGAGTGCTTCTCAGTTTTCTCAAAAGATTATCTCAAAATGTAATTGTTTCATACAAAAGAGTGAACTTTTCTATGTGACGGTGTTTTTGCCCGTTACAAATCAATAGGAATGTGCTCTTACAAATCAACCAAGAATATAGATAGCAGTCATCCTGTACTCCCAGGTGGGCCACAAAACTAGAATTAATCTGTGCCTTGGAAGATTAACTTCACACCACGAGCTGCCTGCTTTAAATTAGTATATGAATCAAATACTGTAGTTACCTTTTCTCTTAAATCCTATCTATAGTGTGCATGAAATTCAGTCACATGAAACTTGCACTGCCATTTATGAAAGGAATAGAAAAGGAATGCAGAGAGCAGGGGAGGGAAGGCTCTTGCCTTAGTATTTGAAGCCCCAGGCCCAACCTTCATTTTTTGAAGACATCTTTTCCATAGTAGGGCAGGTGCCACGTACCCCTTCCTGAGACCTTGGAGAGCAACTATATATCAGAATAAGCACCAGAGAAACCGATTGTCTGCCTTAGTGTAAGGCACGTTCCACTGTCACCTGGAAGCCGTTCCACCAGACAGTATGTAAGACAGAGAGGAAAAGTAGGGCTATCAGCAAGCTTCATAAGGTAAAGGTAAAGGTTCCCCTTGACAATTTGTCCAGTCGTGTCCGACTCTAGGGGGCGGTGCTCATCTCCGTTTCCAACCCATAGAGCTAGCGTTTTTTGTCCGAAGACAATCTTCCGTGGTCACGTGGCCAGCGCGACAAGACACGGAACGCCGTTACCTTCCCACCGTGGTGGTACCTATTTATCTACTTGCATTTGCATGCTTTCGAACTGCTAGGTTGGTGGGAGCTGGGACTAGCGACGGGAGCTCACTCCGTCGCGTGGATTCGATCTTACGACTGCAGGTCTTCTGACCTTGCAGCACAGAGGCTTCTGCGGTTTAACCTGCAGCGCCACCACGCCTCATAAAGAGGTATGTAAATGTTCCTTAAAAGTATCTTAATTTGGGTTCGCAGCAGGAATAGTAGCAACCACCCTTTCATCTATTACTGATGCTAAAACAAACGGTTGCAGAAAACAGGGTGATCCATACCTCTAGAAACATAATGGCTTACAGTGCAATACTCATCTACTCAGAAGGAAACCCGCTGAATTCAGTGGAGCTTGCTTGTCAGCTCAGTATGTATAGGATTGCAAGACCCACTATTATTATTGACCAGTTATGTATAGCTGGCCAGGTTAGTCCCACCTTCAGCAAACTTTGGTGTTGGCCGTCTTTGAACCCATGATGCAAAACAGTGAATCAAACTGATGAGAAAGAAATTTAAGCTGAATATCAGGAAAAAAACTTCTTAACTGTTAGAGCAGTATGACAATGAAACCAATTACCTCAGGAGGTGGTGAGCTCTCCAATGCTGGAAGCATTCAAGAGAAAATTGGACAACTGTGTGTCAGATGTACTTTGATTTAGATTCCTACACTGAGCAGGGAATTGGACTCGATGGCCTTATAGGCCCCTTCCAACTCAATTATTCAATGAAAGTTTGATTCTTCAAGTAGAAGGTTTACTCTTCCCCTGACTGACATTTCCTCTTTATAAGAAAAGACTTGATTTGTAGAATGGAAGGTAGATATGCATTTTCCAGTGAGACTTTTAAGATGTGGCTATTTGAGGAACAAATTCACTACAAGAAACAGGGGAAAAAATCCTGTTGATGTGACTTAAACTACACAAACTGCAACTAGATCTGTAAACCAGGAGAGGATATGATGATGGAAGAACATCCCAATTATGACTAAGTTAAAAGAATGGGTTTTCTTCTTTTTCTCTCTCAGAAGCCCACAAAATTCTTAAGCATTGATAAAAGAAACTTTTTTTATAAATTGTAGGTCTCACACGGATCACTTTCAGACCTAATATTTCTGCTCTACTTAATTTTTTGCATAATTTATTCATGCATGGAGTTCCAGCAGACTGAATAAACTTTTTGATTTACTGCTCTTGAAGTGTTTTTTAATTAGGTAGCTCCTTGCTATGAAGTGTTCACACAAGGAGCTATCATTTTAAAGTATCATGCCATATTAAGCAATTGTAAAATGCATATATTTTGTGTAATTACAAAGCTCATTCTCTTGTCCTCAAGAGATTTTCATGTAGAATAATAAAGTTAGAAAATATACTGGTTGGTAGCACTGCTGCAAGTCCTAATGTGCCCCTTTCATGCTCCTGTTCATATTTTATTTATTCTGAAATGCCAACCATAACTAAAGTTGGTCTGGAAGGAGCATTAGATGTTGGATTCTTTTCTTTAGAATACCAATGTACTAATGTTACAAAAAGGTGTGTATTGGAAAAATATAAATAAAGAATGCTGATTGAACACTGCCATTTAGTAAGACTAAATTTTGTATGCATTACATCAGTCATCTCTCCCGGCTTTTTTGATCTGGCAGCCACCTGGAACACAATCTGTATTGGAATTTTGCCTCCCCTTCACACACATGCATACAGTATTCAAAAACAAAAAGACAATTATGATCTGTCCTTAGTGAGAGTTGCGCACACAGTTTATTGCACCTAATTCCAAGCACAAGCAGTTTAGGCCCTGAATGTTTCGCTATATGATCAGTTTGGTTGTTCTGGTAAAAGTAAATAGGTAATAAACTTTTTTTAAGGAGGTAGAAAGGAAAAGAATAAGTGAAGGCCAATGATTACACCTTCCACTTAGACTAATCCCTCCTCCTCCTGAATCCTAGAGTTATATCAGCCTGTGGAGTTATATCAGTCTGTGGAGACCAAAGAACAGATGATCAGGTGATCCACTCAGACCCCCCCCAATCAGGAAATTTTGACAATTGAGAGTCTTTCTTTCTTTCTTTCTTTCTTGTTCCTAGCCAATAGTCTACATGTGGCTCCCTTCCAATGCAAAAGAAAAGAAAAGAGCTGTGACAGTCTGAATACAGGAATCATGTATTTCACTTTAAGCAGTTTGAATAAAAACTGCAATTGGCTTATTTATTTATTTATTTATTTATTTATTTATTTATTTATTTATTTATTTATTTATTTATTTATTTATTTATTGAATTTATATCCCGCACCATCTGGCAACCAGGCCACTCTGGGCAGCTAACAACAATATCAGCAACAATATTAAAACATGATAAAAAACAAATTAATACATAACCAAATAGGTTAAATTAAAACAGATGGTAATGAAGGTGGTAAAAAGGGGTGATGGAGAGGATGGCAAAAAGGATGGTAAAGGGGAGGCCGATGCCCCCAACTCTTCAGGTTTTGATCCCTCCTCCCTCCCATCCTATTTTTGCCATTTTGTGCCAATTGTGGGCCTGGTGTAGTTGTGGTGGTGGAGGGTAGGGGGACAAAAATGTGCCTTCCCAGCCCACTAACTTGCATACCCTATGTGAAGACCAACTTTCAGCAACAGTCCCTGGTTTCAGACAAAATGTCTAGCAAACTGAAACTCCTTCCATTTGCAGGCCAAGTAATAGAACTAGGCCTTACTGATGATCCATTCCATTGGTCCCTTTCCTAGATTTTGGCCTGAGAAGTATCGGGCCTCGAAGGGCTATACTAAAGAATGGTGACTATTCAAGTTAAAGTTAATATGACAACATCTAAGCCTCTGGGACACATACTTGTTTTGCATTTATGAAGGTAACCGACTGCATCACAGCTTAGGAACAAAGCCAAGCTATGCATGGGTCACAGGGTTATCACAGAGGACAGAACTTATACCAGATCCAAGTACTGCCCACCTAGCCCACTACAATGCAAGCTGACTGTGATCAGAGTATCTAATGTTTTACACATTCCATGCTAAGCGATCTTTCTGTCTGGAAATGTGCAGGATTTAAACCTTTTGCATGGAAAGCAGGTGTTGCACTACTGAGCTCTACCTGCTCTCCACATGCGATCAGGGTTCTAATCCTGTACTTGGCAGTAAGTCTCACTGAACTGGCCATGGCTTATTTTTGACAAGGGGAGGATTGTGCCATGAACATAATTCAATTTGACTTCATTAATGCCTCAACATATTATTTGTAAGTCAAGATGGACCCCCGAAACCTCAGAATGGTGGTTTGCAATTTTGATGTGAACAATTTGCCCAATTAAGGATGGAACTAAAATTTCACAGTCTTGAGTTTTATATTTCTAGGGGGGGGGGGGAATAATAATTGACTTTAATTATTTTAATAACCATGTGCTGCTGTCAACAACTGCTGGCAATGCAATCAACAGAAACAAGGTAAAAATAATTGCTACAAGCAATGATGACACTACCAATTAAACAGCATGGATATACCGAAAACTTCATCCAAATAGAAAGTATTTGAGGAGAAAGATAAACCATTAGGGTATTAGGAGGATTCACAGATCTGATGGCAATGCAAGAGGCATTTTCTGCTGCTTCTTTTCCAGTGGCTGCAGAATACGTAATGTGTATTGAGAGCCCATCCATCAGCCTGTTTCATATTTATAAACTTCTGAGTGAGACAGAAGACAAAACTATTGTAGTTTTACAAAGTCATTGCAATACAGAGAACAAAGACAGACTAGAAAACATAGTGATAATGATGGCTAATTCTCACTGTTGTGGTGTGTCTGAGCTTCAGACCTGTGTAAGGGCTGCAGACCTCAGATGGAGGTGAATGTGACGGAAAGTGTTTCTTACCAAAACAGTAAAAATCCTTTGTACACAGAAAGTAACCTAAGAAGGGTTTTAGTTTCTTTTTCCTGACAGTTAAAGCTTAAGGGCGATTCAGAAAGTTCAGTTCAGCCCATTTTCTAGGGTGGGAGCAGGAAGCTTTGGCTCTCTGAATGCTGATGAACAATACCTCCTATCATCCTTCACTTTTGGACAGACTACAGTGCCTGCAGCCCATCAATGTTTGAAGGGGTTCAGATTCCACAGCCTTGTTCTAAGTGGGATTGAAGGCATAAATGCATTCAACCTGTCCAGTTATCAGTCTCATTGCTTATCTGTGCATGCTTCTGGGCTCAGTTCTCGGTGCCAGTTCCAACCTTTGAAGCATAATCATGCCTGGTTCTTGCATATTGTATATCCTGGCCATAATTCATTTACCAACCGAAGTCCCATTTGGTCCAACAGATCCAGAAAGTAGAAGACAAGGGTTGAGTGGCACCCTTCTGTTTCATCAAGCTTTGGGGTGAACTGTCTCTTTCTGAATTATTTCACTTTGTGCTTAATAGCATTGTGGTTTAAAGTGGTAGTTGTGCACTGCTTTGAAATTTTAGAAAAGTAATGTAAACATTTAAAATCAAAGAATTATCAATAGTTCATATTCATAAATTGTATTTAAAATAAAAAGCAATATCCATGTTTTCAGTGGCACAAGGATTCCGAAGCTGCCTACTGCCATGGCTGATCTAGTTCTTTCCTCAGAGACATCCTATCATTGTACAAGACCAATTGCAGTTTAAAGAAGGGAAGAGTAAACCACTTCTGAGTATTCTCTGCCTAGAAAACTCTGAAAAGCGTTGCCATAAGTCAGAATTGACATGGCGGCACACGATGAGGATGAATCCACCAGGGGCTGGCAGTGGTGGAGAGTCTGGGTGTCTGATTCACTCCATTTTCCACCCCAAGACCTCTGCAGGCCACACCTACCCCTCCCCACAAACCTGGCTCCATTTCCACCACCCACCCACAGCCTACTTCATGTCCATAGAATGTGTGGCATCCCTGAAATAGCATTAAGAAAGACAATTGTACCCCTGGAGGTTTCTGGCATATGGATGTAAATCTTCACTTATTTTATTTCTGCAAATGTGAACAAAAGAAATAACTCCAGTTCCCACTGCTCAGCTTTACAAGATTTTTAATGCATTTTTCACATATTGGGACTTTTGTTGGTGAAAAATAATCAGAAAATGCTTTTCTGCTGAAAACCTGTATTTTGCACAACAAAACTAGTATTTCCCAGAGGATTCATGATAATTCATGGTTCATGGGTAGCCACAAACCATCATGAACCACCTGTTTTCTGGTTTGTGTCCGCTCTATGCCAAAGCTATGAAAATATCTCCTTGGGATTCAAAATTACATGATTTTCACAACTTCTCAGAGAGGATTTGAAGCCTGTCTACTCCTGGAAAGCCTAAGGCGTTTCAGTAAGTACCCCCACACCATATTCCTGCTTCAGAATAAAATTTTAGTGCTTTTTCTCTTCCTCCTCCTCTTGTGCCAGAGGCTGGACTAAGGCTATTGTAACTTTGCATGCAGCTCCTCTAAAACATGATGTTATATTGCATCCAAAGTTTTCCAGCCAAGACTTTCTTCTTGCATTTCTTTTTCTATTTTATTCATCTTGAACGATCAGCTGTAGCAATCTGTACTTTTTGCTTCTCATTATGTGATCAAAGTATTCTAGCTTTCTTCATTTTATTTGCTCTGTAATTTCTCGGGGATTCCCAGTGTGGTGTAGTGGATAGAGTGATGGACTAGGATTCAGAAGGTCTGGGTTCAAATCTCTACTCAGCCATGGAAACTCATGGAGTGTGTTGAACTAGAAAAAAAAACACTCCTTAAATATCATGCTTTCCTTGAAAGCCCTATAAAGGTCACTATGATTTTGACTTGATGGCACATAATGACAACAATGATTTCTTGATCTTCAAAAGTTCTCCTTAGTACTTCTTTATCTGTCACCATCTTCCAGTTTCAAGTGCTTCTTTCTTTTTTTATGGTAGCCTGAATTAAATTCCACAATTCTACGCCATACAGTAGAGCTCAGAATATGTGGTTCCACCTAGTTCTCCAAGATAATTTTAAGTTTCTGTTGCTCATTATATTCACCTTGAATAAGCTGCCCCCACACCACTCTAGTTTGCCCTTTCCTGCAAGGGTATGATCCCACCGTTCATCCAACTGTGAGCAGCAGCTTTCTTAGGACCAATACTTTAAGTTCTCTCATAATGTTTCTGTACTCTTTTATTATTGTATGTTTACCACAAACCACCTCAAATTGGCAGGATAAAAATGTCTGAAGTGAATCAGAAAATCTCCTGCTTTCGCACACAGACAAAATATCCCCTTTACCTGGAGTGTTTTCTAACTCTGAGGTCATCGGTCCTCCCTGGTGCAGCCAAGCTGGGAGGACAGAAAATTTAACAGAAGCTGCATGTTAACTTTTCAAGTCGAGAAGAAGCATATCAGTTAACAACCGCAATCCGGGAGAGGGGCCCACAGAACCATCAACTGTTATCAGGCTGAGTATGAGACTGCAATTGTCTCAACAGGGGGTAACTGAAACCTCTCATTTCTATTCGCCACTTCAGCAAAGCTTATAAAACACATTATACCATAGAACAAATGATCCCATCACAGAACTTGCTTTCCTTGAAGGACAAAGCCCTCGTCATCTGATGGGGTGTGTGTGTAAGTGGTCCAGTTTGCCTATCTGTTTTACTTACACTTTCTGTCTTTGGGTTTCATTGAAGAGTCATGACACATAATGTGTAAACATATGCTATAAATAAAGGAAGCAATTAAGTCCTCTTTCACATTAGGAGATCTGGCAGTGGAAATACAATGAAGCTGTAATTTGGGTCAGGCCACTAGTGTCTCTAGCCAATTTGGGTCAGGAAGATGTGGCCTCCTGTACACACACATAGACACAGACACACACACGTTCTAGCATGCAAATCACTTCCCTCTGGTCCAGTATTATGCCTCTGTTCAGCCTGCCTCTGTGTTTGTGTGCATGCAGGAGTTAGTGAGCGAGAGAGACAGAATGAGCAGGGCTGGCCCATCATTAAGCAGAGTAAGGCAATTGCCTCAGGTGGTAGATGCTGGAGGCAGCAATGGCAGCCTCCTGATGGTTATTACTGGACCACACCACTAACACATCCCTTCTTCCACACTATGTAGGCTGGGTTCCTTAAATGAGTCTGATGCCCAAGATGTATTGGATAATACTGTCTTGCTACCAATATTAGGGTGTGATTCATCCGCCTGTCCTCTCCAGCTGGCTTTTCTGTACAGAATGGGGAGGGGGGGAACATCTTGTCCTTCCCCTCAATGGCAAGATGTCTTAGGCTGGAACTCACAGTGAGAGAGAGAAAATATCACAACTATGGAGGGAGTCAATCGCACAGGCCTTTCCTGTTGAATTCACACCTGTATTTCATATCAGCATGAGATCACACCAGAGAAAATAGCTCCTATGCCAGTGAGCATAGATGGGTGGTTGGGAGATGTGTGTGTATTGACAGGACCCTTCTGCAGTAGAGGTCAGAATAAAACCTGAAGCTACTAGTAAAGCTTACTTTTACGTATAAGCGTTTAGCATATGTCCCCTTCGCATTTAAGGGGCTCAACAAGTCCCTCAGCCCATCCTATATAGAGTTCTTTTGCACATGGTCTGCTCACCTCAACTCCTGATTACTGATAGGTTCAGGACACATTTAAATGGGGTGATGCATTTGATGAATTTAAATGAGAGGATGTATTACTAAAATTGTAATAAAATACTTAAATACTTTGACCTGCTGCCATGCCTGTTTCAATACAGATTTGCCTAATGTGACATAGAAGAAACAGGATAATCGCTGAATGAGCCATACGCTTTAATATTTCTCTTTTTCTTTGCTTTCTTCTCACTGTTTCTAGGATGCGTCTCATAGAGTCCATGAATTTCACTGCCCTCTGGGGTGGAGATGTAGCTGCAAAAAGTGAAGAAGTGCTATATCGGTTTGCTGTTGCTTTTGTCCGCTCAGCTGTGCCTCTCCTGCCCCTTCACAAAGGCCAATGGAACAAACTGCCCAGTGAGGAAGAGCAGCAGGACCAACTGCTTTGAGGGTGATAGTATCTCCAAAACCACTTGCACCTTACTTATAGTGGTTAGAGTGAAAAGCAGCTGCCAGATTTCAAACTAGGAATCTATTACTAACTCAGCACAGGTGTTGCATCAGATTATGTACTGTATACCTGTAATTAGGGGTTGCAGAAGTCCCTCAACCCACTCTGTACCCAAATAAAGGGCGTACAGCTTGGCTCAGCCTACCCTGTACCCTTTAGGGGGCATTCCAACTTGTCCCATCTCTGGCATCCATGGCATTATCTGTATGTTTCCAGATCTCTTTTAAAAGAAAGCCAAAAGCAACCTGCAAAAGCAGCTGTGGGTGAGGGACTACACAGTGCCCTAATTGTGTGACCCGTCCACTCAAATCCCCTGCAACAATCCTTCCTCTACGATTACACACACTCAATCCTGGTAGTATAATAAGAAAGTTGAGTAGGCTAAGGTGAATGGGAAAACAAGAATACTCCAGAACAAAAAATTGCTATCTAAATAGCAACACAAGTTTTTGTCTTCTCTCTACAGCTCTGAAACATGAGTGGTGGAGCCAATGCGGGGTGTGGGAATATTCCGTGTAGTGATCTCTTTCAGAGCCCTCCCTAGAACATCAATGGTTGAAGTGTCCAGGGGAGATCTGAAAAAGGGGAGTTTCTCAAACCAAGTGGCACCAGTCTGACTGAGAACATGGACCCCTGATAAATTTTGCATTCCTAAAAAGTCCACTTTTCCTCTTGAAAATAGATCTTCACACAGACATGCCAAAGTGCTGCTTTATAACCTCAGTGGATGAAGTGTCCAGAGGGGATCAGCTCTCATTTGATTTCAACTTTAATGCCAGCAGCTCAGTCCACTGTATTACTTTCCTCTTTTCTCCATTCAAATTTCTAACACTCTTTCCTAAAAAGAAATGTCTTTACACCCTCTAGTATTTAGAAACACAGGCATTCATGAAAGTAAGATGACCACCCAAGGCATACATACTTGTTTTCAGTTCTCCTTGAACTTAATTCTGCTTAAACACATGCATAATGAGACAGTGAGTCATCTTGATTTCTGTGTGAAACCTTAAAACAAATTAGTGGGCTTAGCTTTGTGTCTATAGAACCATTGGCCAGTAATAGATGGATGCTGTATCAGTGCATATCAAAACAACATGGCTTCTCCAGCTCTAAGAAAACAAGAGGAAGTGTGAGTCTTATGCGGGCTGGCTACAAGGTACATTGAGTAACCATAACTAGAGTAAGTCCAAAATGGAACCCACATTGAAAATTATATTGCATTTATTGCCAAATAATATTGGGAATTAGCTCTGAAATAACATGGTTTTAAAATAGCATGGTTTATTATTTGTTTATAACATGGAAAGGATGTTGGGATAGAAGAAGATTGAACCAAGGAGAGATGTTATGCCAATAATGTGAAGCTCAGAGTATTTTGCTTAGGAATGCCTTCTCCATCTGAAGCTGTCCTTCCCCATTTATTGAGCTCAACTCATTGATAAGGAGTAGTCATTTTTCTAATTCCTATAAATCCAGCACCTGTTCTTCTCCATGAAAGCATCCCCTATTACAGTAGGACCACAGTATGGGTGGGGGTCAATTCCAAGCCTCCCTCGTGGATTCCAGAAATCGTGGATATAGGAACCCTATATATAGCATAGTCTCTGGTTCCCTCTAGTGGCTAGTTCTGGAAATACATCATGGAAATGCGTATTTTGGGGGGTTATTTAATATTTTCGGGCAGTGGATAAGTGAAACTGCGGATACTGATTCCATGGCTATATTATGGCTCCATCACTTCATTTAACTTTTGGCTTCTTCAACTTTATTTGATTTTTATAAATTTTTGTGCCACATCAAAATTTCATAATGTACATGATTTGTGAAGGAAATCTTTATCTCTAAATCTTCCACGTGAGCTTCCTTAGGTTTCAGGATTTTCAGGGAGGCCTTCTCTTGGTCCCAGTACCCTCAAAGACATGAATGGTGTGGACACAAGAAAGGGCATTTTCAGTGGCTGCTCCCAGGCTGTGGAACTTGCTTTCACAAGAGACCAGCTTGGTCTCCTCCCTGCTTGACTTTTCTCTTTAGAAACACTTTTATAAGTAAATTACTGCTAAGCAGGGAGCTTGAATAGGCCAGTTTTCTTTCTGAATTTTTTAAAAATACATTTTAGAATTATTTTGTGAGGGGTTCTTTAAATACTTTGTAATGGTTAATATGTTTTGGTTTGTTTAATACTGCAATTTTTAAAATTGTTTTAATGCTTCTCTAAATTTGTTGTAAGCCAACTTATGTCTTTGTGCTGAGAGAGAGGCAGGATATAAATCAAATAATAAACAAACAAGCAAGCAAGCCTCTGTATTAATCTACGTACTACAGCAAAATAAAGACAATGAAAAGTTGGTGGATGAAAATGCCAATGAGTTCTATAGTTATTTAGGTCAGCCATTCTCAACATATGGCCCCTGGGGGCCCCTGGCACATTTGAAGGGGGCCACAGATGGGAAACAATTCTTCACACACTGCTTTATAAGGTTCAGTATGCAACAGATACAACCTTGATTTGGCCTATATTTCTTTCATATTGTGCCAATATGAAAGCCAAAAAAAGGTTGAGAATGGCCGATCTTGGCAACTGCAGGGCTCCCTATTCTCTCAGTGACATAATATGTAGCCATGTCTAAAAGACTAGAGGGGCTGTGATCTAGGGACAGAACTCTTTGCTTATTTCATTCTTGTAAATGGGAATGAAAATTTTTGTAAGGTTTCTCCCCACTGGATAAGATTATGAGAGTGCTGTGCATTTTTTGTTTGTTTGTTTGCATTTTGAACTTACTGAAGCTTCTGAAAAATTCCTGAATAATTTTTTCTAAAATAATGTCTGTTGTGTGTGGTGGTGGGGAAACCCTTGTATTTTGTGGAAAAATACAAATCTTGTGCAAAATAAACATTTTTTAATAGTGCAGGTACTGATGAAAAAATATATTGGTCTTTTTGCCCTCAAACACATAAAGAAAAAAATCTCACAGCAATTGACAATTTTTCCCCTACAGATTCAGGATACTTATCATTTGAGAGACCTTTTTCTGTCATACGTGAGAAAAAAATCTACATTGTTTAGTAGAATGAATATAGGCTAAAGTAAACCAGAATTGCCTTATATTTGAATGGATATTGCTCATTACAGAATAACACATTCCAACTGGTTAGACAATTTTCATTAGTTAAAGAAACAATGTGTGAATTCCAGAATAGAGATGGGCATGAACCAGTTCATCCCAGTTCATAAAGGGAACTTTATGAGTTCCCCACCTTCTCGGCCGATTCAGCCACTCACCAGGCCCAGTTTGGTTGCTTTTTCCACCTCCTCGGCTAATCTCCCAGTCACAAGCAAGAGCACAGACTTCTCTGTGTGACTCTTTTCTCTGAGTGGGAGATCACCCAAAAGGGCGGGGCAGAGAAGCCTGAGCTGTTGCCAGAACTGGAAGATCAGTTGAGGAGGAGCAGGAAGCTAGCATACTTGGCCTGGTGAGTGGCTGATTGAGCTGCAGGAGGCAGAGGAAGGGAGTAGTAGCACCTATGCTGCTGCCTTTACAAACTGCGATGAACCAGGATGAACCGGTTCGGGCCCATCTCTGTTTAAGAAGCATTGGATTCACACACTCTCAGCAACTTTTTCCTCAGTCATATTATCATTTGTTGAAATCCTGTTGCTTACCATAGTAAGGTGCAGTGGAGTAGAGTCATTCAATTAGTGGGGATTTGATGAGTCAACTCCTCCATAAGTTCCATTGACTCAAATGGGCCTAACTCTAATTGCAGCTTACTATGCTAAAGCATCTCACAACTACAGTAGGCCCATTTGAATCAATGGAACTTGCAGAGGAGTTGACGTACCAACTCCCCACTGATTTAATGGGCCAACTCCAGTGCTACTAACTATGCTAAGCAACAAGATTTCAGACAGCATGTATTTATTTTCATTTATCAAACTGTACTCTCTAGATCAAATCAAGCTCAAAATCTCTTTATAATCATAAATGTATAAACTGAGACTATCATACTTTTGGACACAACATGAGATATCTCAACTCATTCGACAAGATTAGGCATCCTTCAGTCTCGAGAGACTATGGTAACAGCGTCTAGTATGGCTGAGAAGGCCAATTCGAGAGTGACAATCCCTTCCACACTGACGACAAATACAATCTGTCCCCTGTCCAGCTCCCTGATTTGGCTGGTTTCGGGACTGCCTCTTTGCCTCGGCCTGCCGGACAAGTGTCTCTTCAAAAAGGGAGAGGCCATGATGCACCACCTGCCTCCAGGCTGAATGCTCAGATGTCAAGGTTTCCCATCTGTTGAGGTCCACTCCTAAGGCCTTCAGATCCCGCTTGCAGATATCCTTGTATCGCAAGCTGTGGTCTCCTTCTGGAGTGCTTTCCCTGCACTAATTCTCCATACAGGAGATCTTTTGGAATCCGACCATCAGGCATTCTCACGACATGGACAAGACAATGTTGGAAAAGGCTGAAGGCAACAAGAAAACAGGACGACAAATAAGAGATGGACTGACTCAGTAAAGGAAGCCACAGCCTTGGTTTGTAAGAGTTGAGCAAGTTTATTGATGACAGGACTTTTTGGAAGTCACCCTTAGGGGTCACCCTAAGTCAGAAGCAAGTCTATAGCACATAACAGCAGCAACTCCCTGTTTTTCATTGCAATGGTGTCATCTTAGATTTAAAATGGCAGAAAGCCATAACAAATAAATTACTGTGGGTTTTTCTTCTTTTTCTTCTTCTTTTTCTTCTTCTTGTAAAACAGGACTGTGGAAACAGATCTAGCTAATAAAAATTCTCTATAAAAAGTTAACTGCAGTAGGAGGAAAAAGGCAAAATGTTCTCAAGTGCAATTGAAAGCATGAACAAATAAATGTTGCTGGAGGTCTCAAGGATAACAACAAATCCCCAACGCAAGAATGTTTAGGATGGAAGCTAGATCATTTAGATGCCACCATAATGTGGTCTCTGATTGGCTCTGATCACTTTGGCAGCAACCCAAAGGAAACTAGGCTTCAAACAGTTCTGGAAAAAGAGAAAAGAAAGCGTCCCCTCCTTTAAAACACTTTCCATCCACTCCAAAGCACAACACCCACCCCAAATATGACACATACAACGTTATTATTCACCTTAATGTTGCATTACTAAAGGTATGTTATCAAAACAGGATTAAATTGAATGAATGCATATTTTGCATTACTTGTTCTATGTGTTCACCTTGGAATCTCCTACAGGCAAACATGGTGCATTGAGTGGGTTTGAATTCTAGTTTGGACATGGGAGACCCAGTTTCTGATAAACTATCCAGCCATAAAGCACACAGGATTGCCTCAAGCAAATCGTTAACTCTCAGTGAAACCTATCTCAATAGAATGTGGGGCGTTTAAATGAGATGCAGAGTCAATTGGAGTTTTGTTCTAGAAAATGCTACAGGAAGTCTTCATAAAAATGGCCACCACATGTATTTATTCATAGTCCAGTTCTTCCAAGCTGCCTCATATAATAGAAATCGGTTCTATGCAATTTACTGTTACGATTTCACTTCCATCATTACTTTTTACAATGTGTGTGCATATAATTTAATATTAACACTTTGGAAGCAGTAATATTGTGATACCTATGGAAACCTGGACTGCAAATCACCTCAGCCTGCGCTATTGTAATGCTGTGGGGCTGTACACAAGATGAAATTTGTAATCATACTTAAGATTTGGTGTCAGCATACATTTCTGACTCCTGTTCCTGGAATTATGAGGAGATAATTCTTTCAGTAAACACTATGATACTAGCTGTAAAATCCATTGCTTTCCACTGTAAAATTGTTCTTATTTTTGGCATCCAGGAGTCAGTTTTAAAAAGGAAGAGGGCCAAGGTTAAGAAAAAGGAATGAAAAGCCTGAATCATTGATTAAAAGAATGAGAAATCTTCTTGGCAAGTAACAGGCATTAAGGGAGAGGTGAAATGTCAAGCAAGTTAAAGACACATTCTTCATTAACTTTATACTGTAGAATTTGAGTCTGCCAATTTAGCACTCAGAAGTGTGAAACAGAAAGGAAATTAATGACGTCTAAGGAGAAAGGTAAGATGGCTGTGCTTCTCACCGGCAATACTATTTTTCTCTTTCTCCATCAAGGACATTTTTGCTGGTAAATAATTTTCCTTCCCACTTTGGAGACCATGACTAAATGTGTTGCAATCATCCTTATCACCTACTTTTGCCTAATATTTCATAACACTGGGACCTTCAAATTCCAAAGATGTTTTCCTAACACAAATTCTAAAGATGTTTTCTGACACAAATTCTATGTAGATGTCATAAATTCAGGGGAGCTGAATATATTTTATAGCAAGGAGGAAGAATATAGTTATGAATATTTGGAGAATCCTGCTTGATCACTTAGTCTTCCAGTCCAAGAGTGGGGAAATCTGTTTTGAGTGCTGGATGGATATCCCTGTTCCTCTTTATGGGCCAGATGGCACCACTGATGCTGCTGGTGAGAATACCCTCCCCCACCCCACCCCACAATATCTCAGGTTCCTTGGCTCCAGCGGTGCCTTGAGCTTCCAGACAAAGATCTTGCTTTGCTCCAACCTCAACTTTCCCACGTATGGGGAAAAAAAATTAGAGAGAACAGAGCCATGCATGCTGAGCTGCTGCTTGGATAGCCAGCTGAGCCCCAACCTCTGAACTTGGGTAGATCTCCAAGCACTGGCTGACAGCCTTTGTCCCATTATCGTTTTCCCCATGCAAAGAGAATTAAGGAGAAGCAAAGCTGCACACAGAGGCAAGTGCCTGTTGCAGGAGTATTCCTGTAACTAGCACCCGAGTCTAACAACCCCACCTGGTGAGGCCCAGAATTCCTCCTGGTGTGAAAGTGTTCAGCACATCTATGTTGGTAAATTTATGGGGTGGTGCAACATACTTGCTAAATATGCAGGGGAGGTATTTAGCTGTGTGGCCAAGGCAGAGCTGCCTGAAATTGCTCCATACTCTGTTTTTTTTTTTAAATTAGAAATGCAACATATGAATCACACTGCATACAGTCTACAGAAAACAAACACTCCTCCTGCCAATCTAGCTTGGGAGCATGGGGCTGGGGAAAGATTAACTCTTTGCTCCTTGCAGGCAGGCAGGGAACCAAAGCTTCCAGAGGTGCCAAAAGAACTGCCGCTCCTCTTCCTAGAGGAATCTGAGAAGTTACTGGTTTCCGAAGATCCCCAGTCTGATTTGGAACCAGTAATGGCAGGGCAGGCTTCACACACACACACACACCCATCCCCAGAGTCGTCTGTTCTCTCCTCCCAGACCAGCAGCACCCCTGGGATACAGAGTTCTTCCCAGGCCAGCAGTCAGGGGCAGGCAGTGGGTCCTCGTTTGGGCAAACATGGCAGAGGGGCCATGTGGGATCATTTCACGGCGCTCAGCGATGACCCACGGCTGGCACACTGCAATACCTGCCTTGGGGTGGTCCGGAGGGGGTCAGAGCCCAGGCATCTGTCCTCCACCGCCCTCCGCCAACATCTGGAGAGGCACCACCCAAGGCTCCTGTCCAGGGAAGGCACTTTATCCACGCCGTCTGGGAGAGGGAAAAGAGCAGCTCCAAGGGAAGCAGGAGGGAGGCGCCTCCTTTCAAAAGGGCAGCACCAGGGGTTTCTGGGGCCGGGAGCATGAGGCAGGCCACGCTCCACGAAGTGGCACCCGTTGGGTCCGCCATGACCCTCAGCCGGTGGTCGAAGGGCAAGGCCCAGCAGGCGGCCACTTGTCTCGTCGCCGAGACGATCGCCCTGCTCGAACTTCCACTGTCCATCGTGGAATCCCAAGCCTTCCGCCGGTTGCTGCATTTTTTTGCCCCCTGGTACGACCTCACCTCACGGAGAACTTGCAGTTCGAGTGCTGCCCTCGCTCTATGACTTAGTGAGGGAGGTGGTCCGTGACCATTTTTCACAGCTACAGGGGCGCAAGGTGCACCTCACAGCGGACCTGTGGAGCAGAGGTCAGCACGGCTACCTCTCGCTCACAGCCCACTGGTGGCAGCCAGAGGACTTGAGTAGTGTCAGGGCATCGGCGACAGGGCCGCAGGGGGAGGCCCTTGCCCTGCCTCCAGGCTACAGGTCCGTTCTGCTGCAGGCGCGGCACATGGAAGCTCAGGTGACGGGGAGGAACATTGCCGATGAGTTCCTGTCCGCGCTGCAGGAGTGGGCACCGGAGGGGGAGGTGACCCGTGGCCACATGGTCACAGATGCTGGGCGGAACATGTTGGCGGCATTGAACGTGGTGGGCTTTGAGGGCATAGTATGCATAGCGCACAAATTACACCTTGTGGTGCGCGATGCCCATAGCCTGGGCAGCCACGTCAAGCCCGAGTGGGATGCAGGCACCCGGGAGATGCGGGCACTCCTGGAGCAATGCCGCCAACTGGTGGGCCACTTCTCCCGCAGCCTGAAAGCCGCCCGCCGGCTGCGTGAGAGGCAGGAGGAGTTGGGTCAGGAGACCCACATTCTCCTGACAGACCTGCCCACCAGGTGGAACTCCACCTACACCATGGTGTCCTGTCTGGTGGAGCAGAAGGTCATTTTGGAGGACATCATGTCCTCCATGCCCATTCTGCCCGGGGGGAGAGAGGTGGGCATCAGTGCCATGGATTGGCTGGCCCTCTCCCAGATGGTGGAGGTGCTCAAGCCCTTCCTGGAAACCACGGACATCTTGTGTGGTTATACGGCAAGCCTGGGGCAGGTCATCCCCCTGATTCATGCCCTCGGTTGGTCCCTGGAGACTGCTGTAGCACCAGGATCCTCCCTCCTTCCACGGACCAGGGCTTTGGTGAAGAGGTTGCAGGCAGGCATGCAGAAGTGACTTCATCCTGTCTACAGTGACAGAGCTTACCACATGGCCTGCCTGTGTGATCCTCGAATCAAGGCGGGCTTGGCAGCACGTACCTCAGACCTCGAGGAGTGGAGAACGGAGCTCTCCACTGAGGTCCGCAGGGCGTTGGGGGCACAATGATTGTGTGGGGTGATGGGAACGTCAGGCCACGAGGGGCAGGGTGGTTTGCCCGAACCACAGGGAAGGACTTCACCTGCTGAAGGCTCCATTCACCACCAACATTACTGGAGCTCTGTGGTGACCTTGGCACTTGCCTCAGAGGAAAGACAGTTGGCTGAGGAGGATTCGGCAGAGATAATGGTGCGGGAATATCTGGCTGAGCCCCCTCAGCCCCACCAGTCAGATCCCCTCCATTACTGGGCTAGGAAACTAGTCATATGGCCGGAGTTGTCCAATGTGGCCATGGACCTCCTTTCCATCCCCCCCCCCCCAGCGTCCAGAGCGAGTGTGTGTTTTCCCATTTCAGAGACATACTCCGACCACGCCGCTCGTGTTTGGATCCCGTTACTGTGGAGAGACTGTCGTTCATCAAGGTGAACCCTCCCTTGTTGGGCTTCCCCTCACTGAACCCAAAGAGGTAGGGTTCCAATGACAGTCTCTCCCTTAACACACCGCCTGCCTGCCTGTGCCCACCTGCCTGCCCACCTGCCCATCCTCCAGTCCTCCTGAAAAAAAAAAAGACCTGCCTACTTGCCTGCTGGCCTGTAAACCTGCCCCTCAGTCAGAACTCCAGCTGCCGATTCCAGTCGCCTCCTCGGGCCACGTTCCAACCAAGTTGTACCTGCCTGCCTGCCTGCCTGCCTGCTGGATCAAGTCAGACCAGCAGGCCAAGAACTGTTGAACTCCTGCCTGCCTGCCTGCCTGCCTGCCTGCCTGCCTGCCTGCCTGCCTGCCTGCTGGATCAAGTCAGACCAGCAGGCCGAGAAGTGTTGAACTCCTGCCTGCCTGCCTGCCTGCCTGCTGGATCAAGTCAGACCAGCAGGCCAAGAACTGTTGAACTCCTGTCTGCCTGCCTGCCTGCCTGCTGGATCAAGTCAGACCAGCAGGCCAAGAACTGTTGAATTCCTACTCAGGACTAGAGATGGGGACAAATTAAAAAAAATGGTGATTCGTTTTGATCTGTTATTCGTCAAGGTTAACGGATCAATGGATACGAATATACAAATATTCTTCAACAAATCGATGAATCGATCTGTCAATTCATCTGCACTTTAAACGGCTATAACACTGACCCCTGATGACCTAGAGACACCACATTTGCAAGGAAGCTTCCTCATACGCATTTCTATAACTCCTGAACGTTTGGTGAACATTGGACCATGGACCCCTGAGTTATATAGTCACAAAAAGGACCCCCCCAGGAAAGCTCCCCACAGGTACTTGGAGACTCCAGAATCACAACAGAGCTTCCTATGTCTTTCCCCAATATGCCTGCCAACTTTGGTGAAGATTGGATATCGGACATCCGGGTTATTCACCCACAAATTGGGTCCCCCAGAAGAGTTTACCACACGGCACAGAAGCCCATTCTGCCTACCGGCCGCCGATCAGCTGATCAGAAGCCAATAGGCAGCCACACACACACACACACAGAGCCAGCCACCCCAATAGCCTACCCCCACACCCCCTTCCTTGCCCTACCTTAGCCCCCACCCCACTCCCACCGACACTCCCTTACCTTAATAGCTGCTGCCAGGTCTCCATCAGGCCTTCGCAGTCACGGCGTGTAAAAAGGGAGACTGGCTGCCCTTTGCAAAGATGGTGGCTGTGGCTTCACTTAGGGTAGGGAAGCTGCAGCTGCCATCTTTGCAAAGGGCAGCCTGGATTCCCTTAAGGCAGGCTAAGGGAATCCAGGTTGCCCTTTGAAAAGATGGCAGCTGCAGCTTCCCTACCCTAATGAAGCTGCAGCTGCCATCTTTGCAAAGGGCGGCCAGTCTCCATTTTTACATGCGTGGCTCCGAGGCCAGAATACCTCGGCAGCAGCGATTAAGGTAAGAGGGTGTCGGTGGGGGTGGGGTGGCGTGGTGCCTAAGGTAGGGAAAGGAAGGGGGTGGGGTAGGCTGTGGTATTGGGTGGCTGTGTGGGGTGGTGGCTGCCTTTCTGCCACTGATCAGCTGATCGGCGGCCGGTAGGCAGAATGGTGGGGTTTTTTTGTTTTTGTTTTTTTTATACGAAGGACGAATAAAAACGGGTAAATATTCATCCCTTCGTATTCGTGGGGGTCTCTGGAACCCACAAATACGGATCGACGAATATTTAATGAACTGGCTATATTCGTCGGAAAAACCGATCCATTTTTATATTCGTCCCCATCTCTACTCAGGACCTTTTCTTGCCAAAAATCCCCCTGTAGCCGCTATTTGCTCCCCTTCTTCCAGCACTCTGGTTTGTAGATTCATTCTTCTCTTCCGTGCTTTCAGTGCACCTGGGCTGGAGGCCTTTTTGGCTGCCTGATTGTTTTTGCTTTTTGTTTGTCACAGGAAAAGAGTGCACTATTGCATGCACACATGTTAACATATGTGCTTAACATTACTTGTGGTTTCATCTTATGTGGTCTCTCGTGATGTTTTTTTTTCTGTAAAAAGGTTTCTAGCAGGAATTTGCTTACTCCTTTTGTTAGCAAAGCACACTGTGGAAAAACACAGAAACATGGAGATTAGTCAGGAAGAAAAGGAGGGTAAAAATGGAGCCCCTGCGCAGTCGGATCAGAGGAAGAAGAGGGCGATCAATAACCAAACAATGGAAGCAAACAAGCAAGAAGAAGGGGCTGGCCAAGTGCCAGAGATAGAAAAACCTTCACCACTCTAATCAGTGGCAGAGGACAATCACCTTAAACTGTCAAGCCCTCTCCCTCTGATACCTAGTGTTAGTGCATCCAATATTGCACCCCCTCCCGCAACATCTCTTCCCTTCTGAAAAAGAAAACAAACCTGAAGCATGCCAGACAGACTTTCATAAACTGAGTACTTTAAGCAAAGTTCATCTGGCTGGGGATATAATTAGAGATGGGGGTATTCGTATACGAATATGAATATCCTTGCACAGGTGGAAATAACGAGGGTCTGGCCCATTGGGGCCAGACTGTCCACTCACAATTTTTCTGCTGCCACCAGCTCCGCGGAGGATTTCTATTGCGCTGTTCTCCACAATGGATTAGCCACTCTCTGACCTAGCAGAAAGGCTTGTCATCCCGCCTCCTGCCAGGACTGGGTAATTGATTGCGGACAACGGTGCAATAGGAAGGTCTGATGACCTCGCATTAGCGACGAAATAGTGAGTGGACACCTGTGTGGGGATATTCGTATTCATATATGAATTGATATATGAATTCATATATTGTCATATATGAATACGAATACCCCCATCTCTAGATATAATGCTATGTCACTTTGATTCCCATTTTTAGAAACAAGGTGGAATATAAATCAAATCAATACAATAATCATGTACTGTCAATTCAATTCTGACTTATGGCAACCCTTTTCAGGATTTTCCAGGTGGAGAATACTCAGAAGTGGTTTACCATTCTCTTCTTCTGGGGGTGCCCTGGGACTGTGGAGCTTGCCCAAGGCCACATAGGCTGGCTCTTTTTCCCTGGAAGGCACAGTGGGGAATCGAATTCTAAACCTCTGGCTCTGCAGGCAGATACCTAGACCACTGAGCTATCCAGCAATCATAATCATAATCATCATCATCATCATCATCTTAGAAATGCCGAGCTGGAAGGGACCCTATAAATCATCAAGTCCAGCCCCTGTTAAGGAGGTACCGTGGAGAATCAAACTCAAATCAAACAAAGCAACCAATAATTGTGACTCCTGCCCATTTTTTATTCCAGACCACTTACTGACTCCATCATCTAGTAGGGTGCACAGAAGGCTGTTACATCTCCTGTCTGGCCAGCCAAAGGGGGCAATGGGAGTCAATGGAATCTTTTTCACTATGTATGTTGGTATTGGATGCAAACTCCTTGTCTTAAGATGTGAGAGTAACTTCAGCAAAGTCTACCTGTAACAAAAGCATTATGCAGACTGAAGAGCCATTTCCAGTGTTTCTTTGTAAATGAATGCTGCAGCTTTACTTTGCATTGGTGGTGCCCTCTGGACTTCTATGTTAGTGACTGCAAACAGTCTTCACAGAAACCAGAAATGAACTCGAACTCTCCCTCTCTCTCTCTGTATGTGTGTGTGTGTGTGTGTGTGTGTGTATTCAGGATAAATAAAGATATATGTTCATGTGGTGCTTGTTACAATGTATTAAGTAAATTATACTACGTCACCTGAAAAGTTTGTTCTGCTCTGCCAGTAGCATACATGTTCCAAATCCATTATAATTTTGCCTTCCTTCCTTTAATCTTATGCAACTGGTGAGTTTAGTCACATTATTCATATATCTAATCAGTGTGGTGTAGTGGATAGAGTGACGGACTAGGACTCTGGAGAGCAGGGTTCAAATCCCTACTCAACCATGGAAACTCAATGTGAGGGTGGAACTGGTAAAATCACTCCTTAAATATCTCATTTACCTTGAAAGCCCTATGAGGGTCACTATAATTGCGTTCTGACTTGACAGCACAGAACACACACATGCTTCCCAATCAGCTGTTTCTGATTGGGCATAACACACAGAATAGCTTGGCCTGCTACATATATAGCAGGTAAGAAAATTACTCCTAACATTAAATCCACATTTACATCTGAATAATCAGGAATAATTCACCTTGAAGGTGAGTGGTTGCTCACCATAGAACTGGGTTGTGTGTGTGTGTTGTTGTTTTTTCATAAGAGATGTTTCACAGACTTCACTAGGGAAAAGAAACAATGTGTTTCTCATAGAGGTGTGATTCAGAAGCAGACCCTTTATGTGACCTTCAGGAACAGACCCATTGTGCTCCTGAATAAAGGTCATACAGACTGGAACAAGCCCACTCTGTACTCTTTAGGAGACATTTGGACTCACTCCATCCCCAGACCTGTGACTTTATCTCAGCATATTGAGATCTCTAGTAAAATGTGAACATTAAATAAGAATTAATTTCCCCTCCAAATGGAGGTGAAACAAGTGAGTGGCTATGACTGGGGAGGGGAGGGGCTACACAAGGTCCTAATTCTGATCTACCACTTCAGTCACATACAGCGACCACACACATATGCCGTCCTAATAGTATAATAATATTATTTTAGTAAACAAAGCTGAGTGAAAGGACAAAGAAAAAGAATATTCCAGCATGCAAAACGGCTTCTAAACCACAGCAGAAATCTTTCTCTTCAAAATGGCCTGCAGAAAGACTGCAAGGAGAGACAGATTCCATGCAGTGGCATCAGCCAGAGCCCCCCACCCAGGTGGTGCAGTGGCTAGAAAGTACAGGGAAGACCTGGAAAATATGTGTGTGTGTGTGTGTGTGTGTGTGTGTGTGTGTGTGTGTGTGTGTGTGTGTGTGTGTGTGTGTTAGTTAGCTGTCATTCACCTTCTCTTTTGGTGTCAGCGGATCAACTCCCTTCCCTGGATTCAAAGAGTCAACTATCTTTTTAACTCTATGCATGCTATATCAGATACAAAGGATCTGTCGCTGTGCCCCGGGGTGTGTGTGTGTGTGTGATCAGCAGCTCCTCGCTCTGCCCTATAGTCTTGGAATCACACGATCAACTCTGATTCAATCCATTTTTGCACATTTGTCCAGAAGCAAGGTGCTTTCCAGTTGTGCGAAGTCTGGGTGATGAAATGTCACCTTGGAACTTTCCCCCCTAGTTCTGCTCTTGTCATTGCAACTAGGTAAGCAATCATTCTCAGCTACATCTTACACCATGCACCTTGAAACTTCCCAACAGGTTGCCATTTATCAAAGCATTCAATGTGTTCAAGGTTGACCAGGATCCTCTCTGGAACCAAATCACAAGTTGTGCTGTAAGCTATGTAGTTACTTACACCCTCCTCTACATGAATACAACATGGGATGTTTTCTATTGAATGATAAAGCTTAAGTTTGTTTCCAGATACAGTAATCTATACAAAGAACCAGATCCCAAAGAGTGAAATCTGATGCAGGTGTTTTAGTGATATGGCAAGCCTCTTTATTTGCCCGAGAACTATGCTTGCTAGGTGAGTCTCTCCTGAATATTTTATTCATTTCAGCATTAATACTGCTGTCATGGCCATAGCATCTCCATACTTTCCATTTCATTTCCGATCAACCATATTATCTGACACTTCTCCACACAGCGACTCAAATTTATCGCCCCATTGTTTACGAGAGAGAGAGAGAGAGAGAGAGAGAGAGAGAGAGAGAGAGAGAGACCTTTGCACTGCCTCAGAACCAACTAATTAATAAAACACGCACATCAATTATTTATTTACAGTTATATCAATACAACTATAGACACTGTGCATAACTGAGAAGGCATGGATTTTCAGAAATTGCTTACTTCATGTCTTTTAAAACATGATGGCATTAAGCAGCATCTGTACTCGCTCTACATTTGCAACTTTTGAGCCCTTGTAATAAAATTAAACAACAGCAACAAAAAGTCTGTCAGCTCTTCCATCATAGCTGATTTCCAGGCAAGGCAAAGCAGATGCAATAAGCCATTTAAAATACACAGCCGCAATCTTTATTTACAGGGCATGTTTGCTAAGCCACACGGCTGACAAAGTGTCTGGAGACGTTCAGAAACTCATCTTGAATGGATACCTGCAGCACTCTAGTGGTCATTCTTAAAAAATGCAGCATCTCAACCAAATAGAGGGAGGCTGGATAAGATTGGGTGCCTTAAAAAAGAAAACAAAACAAACCGGAACTAGTGAATATTTGGGTCTGAACTGCGATAATTGGCAGTCTCCCAGTTGTGTTTTGCAAACGTTGAGAATGGAGAAAAACACCAGTGAATGGTGGTAGTTCTCTAAATAGAATTGATCAACAAGTAGAAACACTCAACTGTTTATGCTTGTATGGATTCCGGATGTTTTCTCCAAGATTGTCATCATTCAGATGTGAAGGTTGGTATTCACTCTGTTTGGGGGCACTTGGTAGTATAAAGAACGTATATGTTCTGGCCTCTTAAAACATTAGTCTTGGTTTTGTTTTTTGTTTTTCTTTCTTAAGCCAATGGAATACGTTTTCTGACAAAGGTGAGGTCTAGCATGTGTAATTGATCTTTCTTGGGAGCCTATTATATAACCAAATAGTTCTCTCAATCACCAAGTCTTTAAACATTCAACTGATTTTTTTTTTGCACTAATTTCATTCCATTTATCTAACTGGCATGGAAAAATTCCCCAAACATCAAAAGCTTTAATGCTCTTTTATAACAGGAAAAGTAATTCAAAGAGATTTAGCACAATTTCACATGGGATATTCTCCCTAAATGCATATAAATACTTTATCCACAGCTAGAATAATCTGGTACCTAATTTGGGAATGAGAGAGTATGGTTTGATTGATTGACTCCTTTATCGACAAAGCTGAAGGAGAAAGGCAAACATTTTAGCCTAAAATATTGAGACTAAAATTACAAATGATCTTCATGAACCAAAAATGTAAGAACAATAATAACACTCGGAAAGATGAATGTGCACAGAAGAGAGGTCCAAAATAATGTAATTGCAGCTGTAAAATAACAATTCAATTCTTCAAAAAGCCTCCAGTTTATGAATGTGGGATATTGTGCTTCTATATCCATGATTTAAAAACGCCAGGAAATGGCCTAATATTGCTGCACAATATTTTATTTATTTATTTATTTATTTATTTATTTAATTAGATTTATACCCCGCCCATCTAGACAGATAGTCTACTCTGGGCGGCATTACAAAATTTAAAAACAATAGAAACAATGAACATGCAAAATCCAAGATGTAAAAATGTAAATATTAAAATACAGCAGGAGGGAAAGCCTGCCTAAATAGCCATGTCTTAAGTTTATTTCTAAAGACACCCAGAGAGGGAGCCAGGCGGATCTCTATGGGCAAGTTGTTCCAGAGGTGAGGGGATTGTGCCCACATTCCCAGCAGGAAAAAGGATGCCAAGCTTTTCATAGCAAAGTGCCGCCTGCACGTTGACAACACCAATGGCAGAAGTCAAGATGGTCTACTACAGGATACCCTTTTCTGCTCACTAACATTCACAAAGTGACACCACGCAAGGGAAAATCCCAGAAGCTGACTCCTTTTTTCATCAGTGAACTATTTCTCACCCAAACACAAATAAATTGTCAAGGCTGTTTTTTGACAAATGTGGGGAAAAAAGCCCTGACAATTGCTTTGAGTTTGTGTTATAAAATCTTCCCATATATAAATATGTTTGTGTAACAAACTCTTCTTAATTTTCATATCCCATTAATTTGTCATTGAAAGCTATGTTCCAAACTTCTTCGTACCATCCATCCAAGGGGAAATCATGCTTAACTTTCCCATTCCTTGCTGTCATTCCCGGCTGCTGTTTATAAGTTGGAAACTAATTGTTTCACGACCCAACTCCATTGCTCCCCACCAAATATTGATAAGAGAGCTATCCCTGGACAAAATTATATGTTTAATCTAATTATTTCTTTTATTTCCTTAACGAACAACTTCAGAAATTCCAGTATATTCTCACATTCCCACCATATATGGAAATAAGTAACTACCTATTTCCTACTGACACCCTCTCCAACATAAATTAGAATATTTAGAATCTATATGATTTAATCTCACCAGTGTTAGATAACATCTCCAAACTAATTTATAATTTTTTTCCTTTATCCTCATAGGATAATATTCTTTTTTCTCATATATTCTTCCACATTGTGGTCCTTATTTCTTCTCCCAAATCGTATTCACATAATACTTTTCCTTCTGTATTACCCTTTCTTTAATCCTTGTAAGATCCCTGCATTTCCTCTTGCTTCTTGCCCTGCCTTTAGTCCATTGCTCTAACTGAATAAGATTAGACCAGGATATTCCTCGTGAACCTAACACTGTTAATATTTGTTCTTTATTACCATCATTTCCAACCAATCTTTTAATCTAACAAATTTTTCACCCTTAATAAACCCTTCCAAGTTTTTCAAATTTCCTGGCAAACTGTAATTCTACAGCTGGATGTAATGGGGAAATTGATGGGATAACTATTTTTCGATACTTATTCCAAATTTCATTTTACATACTGCTGTTCTACCAAACCATGAAAGTCCAATTTTCCTAAGACCATCTCATTTCTTTTTAATTTCTTGTTTCAAATTATCAAACCTTTCCTATTTCAAATGTTGTAGATTCTTTGGACTACTTATCCCCAAATGTTTACTGTTTTTTTGTATGCTAATTTCATTTCCCCCCTAATTATCTCCATTTATTTTATTTTATTTTATATTCTGCACCATCTTGTGGCATGCCACTACTCTGGGCAGTTTCCATCAAAAGTACAGTATAAATATAAAATAACAACCATCCCACCCACCCCTGCACTGCAAAATATAAGAAAAGGCTCCCAAAAGACACAAGATTGCGACCGTGGGCAAAAAACCAATAACACAGAAAAATAAATAAAGTCATTTATCTGTAACCCTGTTATCTCTCCAGATTCTTTCAAATGCAGTTTTACCTAATCCATCACTATAAATTGATTCTCTGTTGTCAAAATGTATCATCAGCAAATGAATTTATCTGAACTTTTCCCTTAAAACATATAACACTAATTAGTTTATCATCTTTAATAACATTCGCTAACCATTTTATAAATAAAGCAAACAATATTGGGGAAAGGGGACATCCCTGTCTAGCGCCTCAGCCTAGGAATATCTGTTCTGTCATACCATCATTTATTAACACAAATGCAGTGTTCTCTGAGTATAACTGATTTATCATAACTTTAAACCATTCCTCAAAACCTAATTTATTTATTATCATTTTTAATTTTAGCTATTCCACACAATATGTAATGAGATTATTCCATTTTTGTTTTTCTATAATGTTTATTACATTTAATAATTTCCTAGTTTGTCTTCCTACTATAAAACCAGTTTAATCTACTTCAATGTACTTAGCAGTCAAAATATACATTCTCTTAGCTAATATTGCTGTAAATATCTTGCATCTTGATTTATTAAAGATAAATTGTAAGCTCCAGGATCTGTTGGATCTTTATTTACTTTGGGAATTAATCAATTAATTAATGTTTCCAAGATTGTGGAATCTCTTCCCCTTCCATTATTTTGTTAAAAAGGGACTTTAACTTAGGTATCAAAATTTTTCTAAAAAAATATATAGTACTTCAGTCCCAACCCATATATTCCAAGAGTCTTTCCTACCTTTTATTAATTATATGTCACTTCTTTAACTGGTTGTTCCCCATCCAATTCTTGAAGCTTATTTCCCACATTTTTCTCAATGTGTTCTCTATTTTTTCGAAATAAAGCTTCCTCCCTATAAATAAATTATGAAAAAACCCCTCCAAAACACTTCCAATTTATCCTTCATCAAATTATGTTTTTTGCCCTTTAACTACTCAAATTAAACTCTTAGCTTTTAAAAAATTTGGTTTGGCTGTGGCCAACATTCTCAAATTCGTATTTATAATCATCATCATGTACCGTCAAGTCAATTCTGACTTATGGTGAGCCTTTTTTAGGGTTTTCTAGGTACAGAATACTTAGAAGTGGTTTACTCTTCCCTTCTTCTTGCCCAAGGCTACAAAAATTGGTTCTACTCACAGGAGGCACAGTGGGGAATGGAACTCCCAACCTCTGGCTCTGCAGCCCAGATACCTAAACCACTGAGCTATCCAAATATATTAAATTCCTCTGAATTGATTGAATATTGAATTTCCATTTCAATATTCTGCATAAAAGTATATTCAATATTCTTTTCTCTTTGCTTGTATTTCTGATAAAATTTTTGTATCTCTATCTTCTACATTTGTCCTCTCCAACACCCTTGTTTCTTTTTCAAGCCTTTACATGTGTTCTTCCTTTTGTCTTCTTAAACTGTCTGACTCTCTAATACTCAATCTTACAACAGATGTTTGTTGTTTGTTTTTTGAAGACTGGTGTCAGGAGCCTGGTCTCAAAAATCCTGAAAGAAAGTTTACTGAAAGCACTCAGAGCTGAGAAAAACACAACTGCTTTGTGCTTTTGTAATAAAGAAATACTTTGAATATCCCTTACCAAATTGTATACTAATTTCCTGAAGATGCATGGCAAAATGTGCCTTTCTGGAGATCTGTCACTCCATTACTTTCTTTAAAGCAAGCCTGTTGTTGTTTTTAACTCTTCAGAGAAAACCTGTCTTTTAACTGTTTCTGTAATCTTTCATTGCATTGTGTTTTTCCTAACACAACCTACTATTGTGGCAAATGGGTTGTGAACCTCTTCTGATCTCATTCTATAGCATCAGTGTAGAGTAATGGTGAGTACGAAATGTGGACTTGGGAAATTGAAATTCAAGTTTCCACTGGGCCCTTTGCTGCCTTTCAGTCTGACCCACCTCACCGAGCTGTTGTGAAGATTTACATGTGCCACCTTGAGCTCATGCAAAAGATGATGGGCAGAATCAGTCAATAAATGGATACATAAAACTCTGGACTATGAGCATGCAACATCTGAACACTGTTAAATCTTGGTTCAGTGAGAAGCATGCAGCTTGTACGGTTAGAAGGCTGCATAAAAGCAGGCTATGTATAGGTTAGGAGTCCTCAATGGGACACCTGGATAAGAAAACTCATTTTTGTCTACCCCACCTCTCCTATGAATTGGCTTTCAGTGGAAGGCAATCAAAGGTGGAATTAGAAAGATAAGGAGATAAAAGAAGACTCTTAGACCAGGAGTTGTGGGGGGGGGGGGGGAGAATAAAAACTCACAGAAATCCAGTTAGCTCTTTTTTGCTGCTTTGATTTACTCCCATGCCTTTGATTCCTTCTCCACAAATGGACAACTTCTGATGACAGTGAAATGAACGCAGCCCTGCCTCTCAAAATAAGCTACAAATGAAACAACAAAGAGGACCCAGACAAAATCTGTCTCGACACCTGCCCACCTGTCAGCTCCATAAAACCAATCTGCTGAAGCAACCGACAGCAGCTGCTGAAGCAAACCCACTACAAAAGGAAAGAAGTTGCCATTTTCTTCAGATATTTTAGTCATTCATTTAGCCCACTAAGCCCCTGAGGAATAAGCTCTACCTGTAATGTGAGGACACTACCAGAATCTAGGCTCCACCCAACAATAGTAGCAACCTATTGCTTCTGAACGATGTTGTCTCTTGAGTTATAATAGGGCTCATGCATTTTTTATCTGTATGGCAATATTTGAAGCATTGTGCCTACAAGAAAGAAAATAAGATATTACCACATTTGTTTCTGAGTTTTGTCAAACACTCTGAAGGACCTGCATATAAAACATGATGCAATAAAAGCAAGGCAAGAACTTGAAGGTGGGAGAAACACCATTTCCTAGTTCTAGCCTTTCTAGTTTGGATTGAGATCCAAAGAATACATCAGGAGATAGAGCATAACTTGAAGCACAACGATCATAAAAGGTGAAGCAGATATTTGTTGTGTAATGTATGCCACGATGTGTAGTGAACACATGTTGTGGGGAGGACACACTGATTGCTGCCCTACTACATGACTGAGCATTTTTGCAAACATTTGTCATCATTTTTAATGTTCACAGTTGTTACTGTGCAGGGTAAGTCCAATGCAGTGCACATATGGTGTTGGCTTTAATATCAGGAGAACCTAGCTTTGAACATCTTGCTTGGCTGTGAAGGTTAGGTTAGGCTGGCAGATTCGGGCTGACCCATCCCATGGTATCTCTTCAAGGATGCGGAGAAGCAAGCATATACAGTATGTAGCAAAAACAGCCATTTATTGCACTTTAAAACCTAAGAAGTTTTATTTGCTTGGCAGATCGTCTTCTCCCACCTAGATCTACCCGAATCACCCGGAATAGCCAGCAGGGACGGCTGAGGGGCCTAACGCCGAGAGAGGCCCAGAAAGAAAGAACAAGAAACCGGGCCTTCTCGGCAGTGGCCCCTCGGCTATGGAACAGCCTCCCAACTGAAATTCGTCTGGCACCCTCGCTGGGTGTTTTTAAAACTCATGTGAAAACTTGGCTTTTCAGGCAGGCCTTCCCTCCGGTCAATTGATCTTTACTCTTTCATCTTGGTACTGATTTAATTTAATATAAGTGTTAAAATTATGATGTTTTAAATCTTATGTATTATCATGTTTTATTATGTATGTAAGCCGCCCCGAGTAGACTTTGTCTAGGGGGGGGGCGGGGTAAAAATCTAATAAAGATAAAGATAAAGATTTGGCATGAGCTTTTTGTGGACAGTCGCCCACTTCTTCAGATGTATCTGCTACATATATGTGAAGAAGAGGGGTATAGTCCCTGAAAATATTTGCCAGCCAACACCTTTTAGTCTTTAAAGTGCGACAAGACTGTTTGCTGTTGTTGTCTTCATGATATATAGCTCAGTGAGATAGAGTTTGATTCATCACTGTTTATTCCAGGAGAAGAGCCACCCTCTGTAGCCTTCCTTGGGCAAGCCACACAGTAGTCTTATAAGTGCCCAAAGAAGAAGGGAATGGTGAACCACTTCTGAGTATTCTAGAAAACTCTGAAAAGGGTCTCTGTATGTCAAAATGGGCAAGATGGCATGTAATTATTAAGTAGATTAGTACATGTAGTGAGCTTCGTCAGAGGAAAGGCAGGATATTTATTATTTATTAAGCCTATATCTTTTCCCCAAGGAGTTCAAAGAAGCATACATGGTTTCTTGCTTGCCTCCCTCTTCATTTTACGCTCACAACACGCCTAGGAGGTGAAAGAAAGTTACTGGCCCTGGGTCAACCAGTGTACTTCCTCGCTGAGTAGGGATTTGAAATTGAATCTCTGCAGTCCTTGGTCTGGTTCTTCCTATAGGTCAGAAAAGAAACATGTGGCTGCAGTTGTCAATGAACTGGAATGTGTATGATTCTCATCACTGGCCATGCTGCAGGACTGCATTTTCCTCACCTCTGCTTGTAGATATTCTTCCAACTTAACTCATGCATGACCCAACAAACTTGGCTCTGGTCTGAGCCCTTGGCTACGAATGCAGTCAATTGTCAAAGAGAAGCGTTTGTTCTGTATATTCAACTAGGGGTGATCCACTTTCATTTCCAAATGTGCTTTATGGGCTTTATTTCACGCCAGGATGCTATTTTTGTCCTCCAGACTGCCAGGAGGACTGTGCTTTCAGCTTGTTCTCTAGCAGTTCCAAGATAAAACAACTACAGATCATCTCTGAAGCCACATCCACATTGTGACCTAACTGCAGCAGGAGCAGACTGAATGGACAATAACAGTGATAGAGTCTTTGATCATAGCATGTTTGCTGTCAGGGAATCCTTTGGAAAGGATCTCCTTTAAAGGGTATCCTTTAAAAGAAAAATAAAATCCCAAGTGTGTTGCACTATGGCTTTCATATCTGAAGAAAAGCACAAGATACACAACACTGGTTTTGTTGTTTTCTTTTCTTTTCTTTTCTTTTTTGCTTTTGCATATGATGCATCATTGGGTTCTTAAAAATTCCTTTCCTAGGAATTACACTCCTAGTTGTGCACCCCATAGTGGCTTTGCGTTAGTGGAAAGCACTCCAACTTGGGATGTTTAGGAGCCACAGTCACATATTTTCAAATCACATCACAACTTGACCTACAATGTAGGCATACGACAACATTGTCCCCTGAAGAGTTGTGAAGAATGTCCCTGAGTTTCAGCTACTTGCTACATGCAGTTTGTCTTTTAAGGACAAAAGAACTGTGGGGACAATGTCAACTCAGCAAATTTCTTCTGTTTTGCTATTAAGGTCCTTTTTCATCCCAGTGAACATCATGTATTGGGGACAAAACAACAACAACATCCCATTCCAGTTCTGAGAAACAACAGTGACATACTCTCTTTTTTTCAGTAGGTTGCCCTCTTTCGAGAGGAACAAAGGAATTCTCAGTGGGTTTAGGAAATACAACACATGTATATATACCCTGTTCCCAGAAAATAAGACCTAACCTGAAAATAAACCCTGGTATGATTTTTCAGGATGTTCATAATATAAGCCCTACCCAAAAAATAAGCCCCAGTTAAGTGAAACCCACCCTCCACCATTGTGCAGCATTGTGCAGCAACCAGAAGAAGATAACATGGCTGTATTTTAATAAATGTAGATTGTTGTACATGAAAATAAAATAAAACATCACCTGAAAATAAGCACTAATTCATTTTTGGAGCAAAAATTAATATAAGACCCTGTCTTATTTTCGGGGAAACACGGTAACTACAACCCTCACCTTAGCCTTAATCCTAGTGCTACTGCTAACTCTCAATGTGCGGTCAAAAAACATGCCACAACCACAACTCATTTGATGCCAGGTGTTCTTTTTTCAATCATGGTGGTAGAGAGTTATAGAAGCCAGTGTGTTATAGGGAATGGAGTGTCAGATTAAGACTCAGGAGACCTGTGTTTACATTCCCGCTTGTCCATGGAAACTCACTGGTGGGACTACAATGGTAAACTCATCTCATGGACCTTGTAAACCCTATTAGGCTTGCTGTAAGTTAGAAGTGAGTTGACAGCACATAGCAACAATCAGGATGAGGTGTAATGAGCATTTGCATTCTGCTTTGAGTAGAACACAGAAATGCTTGACTCCAACATAGGATGTTGTATGCTCAAAGTAAGTACTTCAGTACTTGAGATTCATCTCACTGACATCAGAATCAAAAGGGGAAAGTATATTTTGTTTATACATCCTTTTATAATCACAGCTTTTGTGTGGTTGTTTTATTATCTACTTTCAGTTATACAGAATGAGCCATTTATATGAATCCACATCAGGCTGTTCCTTTTGAGTGTATCACATTACCATAGTATGAATGTGAATCTCCATTTCAAATTTTGCATTCATTTTAAATTATCTCTGTGCTTGACTTTCCCCAGTATTTTCCATTGCATCAGATGAAACAATCCATTTTATTTCCTCTTTTGTGCTATGAAAAATCAGGGCAATATAATAGAGTTCAGATAACATGATATGAGGAATTGTACACATTTAAATGTAGGCAAATACTTCAAATCCAGAATCCCAGTTAAGTGATCTCAGGAACCTCTGCTCATTCATCTCATCCTGGCTGAGAGAAAAATAGTACAGTATCTTGTGAATATGCAAATTGCCAAGTATTAATTACCTCCACCAGCCATATATTCCAA
Source organism: Intellagama lesueurii (assembly GCA_037013535.1). Classification (NCBI taxonomy): domain Eukaryota; kingdom Metazoa; phylum Chordata; class Lepidosauria; order Squamata; family Agamidae; genus Intellagama; species Intellagama lesueurii. The sequence goes on from JBAJHW010000001.1 coordinate 232,850,621, forward strand.
GTTTAAGTGTTAGAACTCAGCCAAGGCAATAAGACCAAATCAGGTCTGTCTTCATAATTTACATTTTTATAGTTCTTCCTAAAGCAATCCAGAATTGACTTTTACTGCCATGAGAGGGCATAAGCTAGTCTATAAATGTACTTACTACACTTGTTATAGATGTTGCTTTTATACAGGGCTGTACTATTTGGTTGCTTTAAACACTGTTAACATCCTACTGGTGTAAAAAATAACACCAATAACGGGCCGTCATGCAATACCTGGCTCAGTTAAATAACCAGCCTCCCAGTCATATGCAGGTTTTTCTGGAAGTGACTAATCTCAAAGTGATATAACCCCAAATAACAGTGTATAGGCTTAAAACAGATTTAGAATGAAGAGGAGAGTGGCAGGGCTTGAGGGGCAGAGCAACTGTGTTGCATGCAGATTATTCTAGATTCAGTCTCTGATGTCTCCAGGTAGTGTCTCCAGAATCCTGCCTGACACACTGAAAAGCCATTGCTGCCAGCCAGTGTTGACAACCCATGGACCAAGAGTTTGCCTCAATATAAGGCAGCTCCCTATATTCCTATGTAACTACCAGGCAGGGTTTATTTGATTTAGTAGAAGAGAAAATTGTGTGCCATTTTACAGACTACCAAGTTTTATTTGCCTTGAGCTTTCATGGACTACAGCTTGTTGAGTTCGTCAAATGGACTGCAGTACACAAACACTTATACCAAGTGAAACTTGTTAGCCTTTCTATGTTGTAAGATTCATTGTCAGCCTTAGATTTAACACAGCTCCCCGTTCCCAGAAATGAGTTTGAATAGTAGTTTAGGATGAAGCTGTAGGTGGTTATGAAGAAAACATAAGTTTCTCTTCAGGCACAAGCTTTGATGTGATACCTGCAGGGGGAAATCAGTAACCAAGGGAGATTGATCACCTGCTTGTGGGCTTCAAGTGGGCACCTGCATGGGCACAGTGAGAAGAAGATGCTGAGCTAGACTGGCCTTTCTAGACATTTGACCCGGCATGTTCTGCTCAGGTTCTTAACAACCACTGACTGATTCCTACTTACAAATGATAGCCACACTGTTTTAGTTCATGTTTCCCCTCATGGGCTCTGACAGCCCAGAAAGGCAACAACTTCTGAAGGGAACTTTAGAGAAGATTCGTTCAGCTACACTGTTCACTTGGTGATCTTTTCCTGCAAATCCTCCTTGGTTTCTACATTCATATTTCCTCAAGAAATATATGTAGTTGTGTTCAAATGGCCTTTCAATTTTCTTCACTTTATTTGTGGGTAGTGAAACTCATTTTCTCAGTAGCAGCAGCACAACTTTGGGGGTTTTAAATAGATTTTTTTTTTAAAAATGTCACTGCTAATCCAGCAACAGGAACTAATTAGCAGTATGGTAACCAATTTAGATTCTCTGCTACCAAACATTATTCTGGAGCACTGTGGTAATAATAGGGAGGTAGCTGCCAGACAAATGGTAGAAAGAAAGTAAAGAAAATCCTGCACAGTGGTCTTCTATTTCTGGGGAAGTAGGAAAAAGAAATTTCTCTTAATACTTTTCAGAGGAAAAATGGTTTTCCAGAAATTCTGGGTAAGCACTAGTTGTTATTCTACAGGTTTCATGAGCACTTTCTCAAATCTGACATTTCTGAGGGATCATTGCGGATGTGTTTTATCCCTGCTAAAGATGTAGACTGCATCAAAGCAGGACTGCAGTTGAGCATTGTTGTTTGTTATGTGCTGTCAAGTCACCTTCAACTCATGACGATCCTATGAATGATTACTCTCCACAATGTCCTGTCCTCAGCCACCCTGCTCAGCTCTTGCAGACAAAAGTTCATGGTCTCTTTTAGGGAGTCAGTCCATCTCATATTTGGTCTTCCTCTTTTCCTGCTGCTTTCCACCTTTTCCAGCATATTCTTTTTTTCAGAGAATCCTGCCTTCTCATGATGTGCCCAAAGCAGAACAGCCTCAGTTTCAACATCTTTGCCTCCAGAGATATTTCAGGCTTGATTTGATCTTAAAGGAGGTCACAGGCTTGAGTCTGCAAGAGCTGAGCAGGGCTATAGAGGACAAGACATTTTGGAGATCTCTCATATGGTCACCATAAGTTGGAGGTGACTTGACAGCACATAACAACAATAACAAAGATGCAGACAGTACACTTCCTTCTTAGTAAATCTTTAGCATGTATGAAGGAGGACAATGTTGTGTCCACCTCCAGAAAGAAAGTGGAGTTAGTGTTGTACCAAAAACTGTCCTCTCAAAAGTTTTATTTCACCATGGAAGAAGAATCCATTTTAGAGGCTTTTTAGAATTTCTTTTGATGTTATTATTTTTGAGCTCAGTGGGTGCTAAGGCTGCTCCATTTGGATTTTTGTGTCTGTTGGGCATCTCTTTGTACTTCTGCAGCTTCCTGGGTTCCTACACTTCCAGATCTCAAAAAGCATGTAGGAGATGCTACCTTATGGGCTTTAACTGCAGTAGAGAGGCTGTGTAGGGTGTCTGTCACCACAGAAATAATAGTACAGTGAAAGAAAGGACATCCTTAGCCACCTCATAAATAAGGCATGCACCAGAATTTTCATAGAATCATAGAATAATTGAGTTGGAAAGGGCCTACAAGGCCATTGAGTCCAACCCCCTGTTCAATTTTGAGCTTCACCAATGAGAAGTTCTCTGAAATGTCCTCCTGCTTTGGAAAATGAGAACTTTTCCTCTTTTCCACAGGAAGTGGGACAACTTTTTGACACAGCACTAATATGAACACGATTTGCTCCGGTAATGTGAAGATCTCTCATCAGTCTCCTCCAAAGTCATCCTGCATCCAGCTAGGCAATCAGTCCGCTGTTGATTGACTGGTTCAGCACTGACCACACAGCTAAGCATTTCATCCTTAAACGTGCATCAGCTTTGGACACCACGGTACAGCTCTTCAAACATGAATGAAGACTCTGTCAACTGGCTGTGAATAGTGCTTGTATTACCTTCGGTGCAACACTAGTGTATATGATCTCCCTCCCCCCACCTGTTCATGGAGTTCATGGGGATTTTTTTTTTTTATTATGAACACACATAGTGGTGAAAAGCATTGAGTAGCAATAGTATTTCTGTTCCTCCATATGCTACTTTAAAAATATCTCCCCAGGCTTATGATACAGTGGAAGATGCAAGCAAATTTCTGATATGGTGTTGCAGAGGAAAAGAGTGGGAGGGTAAGGCATTGGGGGTTTCTGTTCGCTCCATCAAGTCCAAAGCCACTCTAGCTGTTCAAAGCAAAGCAAAGCTAAGCTTGAAGCACTCTCTTGGCAGTCTACAGTTTTAATTGTACAGGTTACACATTGCCCCCACACCCCACCCCGCAAGTTGGATACTCAATTTACCAATCTCAGAAGGATGGAAGACTGAATGAACCTCAAGCCAGCTACCTGGGATGGAACATCAGTCATGAGCAGAGTTTTGACTGCAGTTCTGCAGTTTAACCACTGAGCCACAAGGTTCACATTAAGTGCAAATGAAAAGGGATAATGGGACAGAGAAAGAAATGAGGAAGAGGTTCGGGGAGTTATATTATCAAGTCATAGAGACAACTAGTTGTATTGTGGGGTGGGAGATATACATTGCAGGATCATAACTTTTCCAGTTGTTTTTCTCGGTAAAGAAGAGCATCAAACACTTCCCCCCATGCTTTTTGGAACGAGTCTGAAAAAGTCAAGATTCAACAGTCTGTTCTTCTTTTTTGTTTGATTATCTCAGGGGAACTTTTCATAGTAAAGCATTTAAAATGACAGAGACTTTTAATTTGGGCCCCGTTTCGATTTACTTTGAAGCTCCCTGTGAACAATATTTGAAGTTCAAGATTTGCATTTGATGTTCGTGTCTGATTCGCAGGATGTTACTACACAAAAGAGGATCTGACATGCTAGCGGTGGAAGGCAAATAATTGGTTTACTTCATCAAAACAAATCTCAATGTTTAAGCAAGGCAGGTGTGCAACTTGCAAGAAGAAATGATGAAAACTTTTGAAGGGTCACCAACTCTGAGATGGTGGAATCAGGGATTTTTCTTTGAGCTGAAACATGTTCTTTTTTCTCTCAAACAAAGCAAGTTGGAAATATGAGGGCATTTAAAACACACTGTTCTTTATGTGATCATTTTTATTAGCTTTTGTATTTCTGTTTCTCATTTTATTTTTCAGTGCACGGACACACAAATTCTTGTATTTCTGTTATGTCAATGGATGCAAATAGCAATTTCTCATCGGTGGGTTTTGTTAGGACAGCAAAAGAAAGAGTTAAATATTAATTTCCTCACATGCAACTATCCACAGGCTGCTCAGGTTTAGCTATGGCTGCTATTTTATAATCACCAACTTATAGTGACCCATTTCATGGTTTTCCAGGTAGAGAATACTCAGAAGTCATTTGTCATTCCCTTCTTCTGGGGGTGCCCTGGGATTTTGCAGCTTTGTTATGGTTGTTGTTTAGTCGTAAAGTCATGTCTGACTCTTCGTGACCCCATGGACCAGAGCACGCCAGGCCCTCCTGTCTTCCACTGCCTCCCGGAGTTTGGTCAAATTCATGTTGGTAGCTTCGATGACACTGTCCAACCATCTCGTCCTCTGTCGTCCCCTTCTCCTCTTGCCTTCACACTTTCCCAACTTCAGGGTCTTTTCCAGGGAGTCTTCTCTTCTCATGAGATGGCCAAAGTATTGGAGCCTCAGCTTCAGGATCTGTCCTTCCAGTGAGCACTCAGGGTTGATTTCCTTCAGAACGGATAGGTTTGATCTTCTTGCAGTCCAGGGGACTCTCAAGAGTCTCCTCCAGCACCACAATTAAAAAGCATCAATTCTTCGGCGGTCCGCCTTCTTTATGGTCCAGCTCTCACTTCCATACATCACTACTGGAAAAACCATAGCTTTGACTCTGCGGACCTTTGTCGGCAAGGTGATGTCTCTGCTTTTTAAGATGCTGTCTAGGTTTGTCATCGCTTTCCTCCCAAGAAGCAGGGATCTTTTAATTTCGTGACTGCTGTCACCATCAGCAGTGATCATGGAGCCCAAGAAAGTAAAATCTTACCCAAGACCATTAAGGCTGGCTCTACTCACAGGAGGCACAGTGGGGAATCAAACTCCCAATCTCTGGGTACACAACCAGATATCTAAACCACTGAGCTATCCAACCACCTGGCTGCTATTTACACATGCACAAATGCATGCTCATTGCACTCATAAGTCAAGTCTAGTTTGGTCCTGAGTTGGAGCAGTAAGAGGGTTTATGTTTATGCGCTGCATTATTTTACTTCTCTTTTTCCTCCAAGGAGAATTTTTAACTTCTTATTCAGAGTTTGCTTTCATTCCAGTGGTCATTCATTACTGTCTGAAAAGAGAAGAGATAAAAACTTTGATATTCAAACATGTAAACTTACATTTTATTGACTTTCCAAATTTTTTTCCTATCCAAAATTATTCCCTTTTATCCTAAGGCCTTATCCCCTTAAAAAAAACTACACAAACTTTTTTTCTTCCTTTCTTCTCTCTCCTCCTTCACAGACCTCATCCTTATTCCCTCCCTTTAATTTCATCCCCTTTTATACCATATATATTATTCACATCTAACTCTTCCCTTGTTAGTTATGCTGTCAAAAAAATACTGAATGGCTTTAAGATTTACCCCGCAGGTGTATGTTGATTGATACTGACATTATATTGTATTAATTTGATAATCAAATAGTCTGATAACTCATTACAGTAGAGAGATAATAATTTATTTGCTATTATATTGAAGCTTCCTTATGTGGACTGCCATTTCTGATAACAATCCCATGTCCAATGTAACATGTAGTGTTATCAGTACTATGCTATATATGTGTGCATCTCATTCTACAATTATAAAAGATATAAACAACACAAGTGTATATGTCACAAGGCATCAATAAAATTACATACATGTACCACTAGTTGTTTCCTAAATAACTTTCATTCAAAGGTGTTTTCACTCTTCCCCTTCATCTTTATTTAAACTTGCATTACTAATAGCTGAGCTCATCAGCATGAAACACATATTTGATTTCAATTTTTACAAATCTGAATTGAATAATTTATGGAACATTTTGCATACAAGGAAAATCTAGAACATCTGCAGTTTTTAGATTTGGTAAAGAATATGACTGTGCAAAAGATAGGACAGAGTGTTATAAAATCATATATGGGATGGAGAAAGTGGATGGATGTTGCTTTCCCTCTACTGTCATGCGATAGTTTAAGGTCTCACACAGGAAAACTAAGAAGCCGTGGACTCAGGTCAAAAAGAGCTTGATTTACAGAATTCACTGCCACAAAAGTGAGCAATGGCCATTGGGTACAGGTTTGAATGGCATGCCTCTTTTACCATGTCTTGTGAGGCTCTCCACTATAAGAGGTAGCCCATCTCCTTCTCTCCTGTCATACTACCTCTCTCTTCTGAAAAACTTATTTTCTGTATACGGAAAGTAAGCACAGTTGAGCAAACAGATAAAACATGAACAGAAGGAGCTAAGGCAGCACTACAACCACAAAGGCATAGGAGTTCATGGCTATGCAGGTTGTGCCTTTTGTCAGTGTGGAAATTTATGGCTAAAAACCTTTAGCTATGCAGGGGAAAATTTCAGGGACCTACAGAGCAGAACTAGCTTCAAGTCTCTTCTCAGCAGATCACCTCTTATTGCTTAGTTCTCCTCAGCTGGCATTTACTATCTCAATCTCAGAGACACTAATGAGAAAAAAGAATGAAATGTTCCATTTACTCACAGTTCCTTCATAGATCAAAAACAAACAACATTTTATAGAACAATAGTGACCAGTTATTCACAGAGCTTAACAGATTCACTACAACTGACTCACTACACGGCTGGCTGGCTGACACATCGCTCTGTCTTCAGACTGTCTGTCTAAAAAGAGGTGGGGGGAGACTTAATTAGAGAGGCACAGCTCCCTCTCTTGTTGTCAGTAGCAGATTGCCACTAATTAAATACTTCTTTTTCCAGTTTTGGTGTGCACCTGATTTGATCTCATTGGGTGTGAGCTGGGTGCACCCTGAAATTGAAATGGAAGTCTTTTCAGCAGCAGCAATCTGCCGTTCATGATTATGCCATTCCCCTTATACAGGCAAAAATGTGCAAAAAGATTTTGGCCATTACTTAAGAAAATTATCATGTCTAAAAACAGATGCATTCATCCATTGCTACATAGAGCTGATCTTGTCATTTGGGGACAACAAATGAAAGCGTCAAATTTAGGCATGATTTGTTTATGACCTGTGTAGAAAATATGTAATCCTTTTGTTTAAAATGTAAATGTGACAGTATCCAGTCTCTAGTAGCCATTTCTTCTTCCTAAGGATAAACTAGAAAGCAGTGCAAAGCAATACATTAGATACAAGTAGTAGACTGAAACCCAAAGAAGCTAAGAACTAAAAGGTCATGTATTCTGCTGGGTAATCTGGAAATCATATTGTGAGGGCATAGTATCAAAGTGTTGGGTGAAATTCATCCAGGGAAGGTTTTATAGGCTGAGCAAGATAGCTCACTAATGCCTATTCTGTGCATCACTAAAAATCCAGTACAAACTTCAGGGGTCTAGACCTGCACTTCTGCACTTACCAAAAGAAAAAAGAAAAAAAGACTAAAGATCAGCACAAGCAGTATTATGAACAGAAGCAAGGAAGAGAGGCAAAAGAGGGGAGGGAAAGAATTAAAAAACCTGTCCCCATACACGGGGGGGGGGGGGCAGGAAGAATAGCTAAAAATATAAAACATCTCTATGGTTACTAAATTTGGGTGATTTTCTCTAAAGGTTTTGATCCGAAAATGTAAGCCTTTTACAACTGAACCAGAGTTAGCAAAACACCAATATTTATTTATTTATTTATTAAATCTAACAATGGTGAGTATGCAAATAATAAAAAAGATCAAACAAATACCATACGAAAAACATAAGCAACACCAAAACACTTTCAAAGCTGTAAGATACAACAATCTGTTTAAAAAACTGCACTCAGGCAGCCAGTCACTCAGGGAAAGCCTGCCGGGTGAGAAAGGTCTTCACCTGCTTGCAGAAGGACAACCAAGATGGGGTCAGCCTAGCCTTCTGTAGGAGGGAGTTCCAAAGTCTGAGAGCAGCAATAAAGAAGGCTTTAATACCTTAACCACCACCACCACCACCACCTTTCAACTGCAGAACTGGAAGGGACCCTCTGGATCATCAAGTCCAGCCCCTCTCAAGGAAGCACAGTGAGGAATCGACACAACCTCTGGCTCTGAGATCTAAGCCACTGAGCTATCCATCACCAGGTAAAGATGGATTTATGTTTAGCATGTGATTTCCAGAGAATACTCCGTACTAGGTTCTGGGGACAACAATACTCATGATCCTAGAAACATGATATATGTAACATATAAATGTGAAAGAAGAAGCAATGTAGATATGCTCCCCCCATTCTTTGTCTTACATGTACATAAAGCTTAATCAATAATGCTTATTAGAGACAGACAATGCATCATAATTCTACTGAGATACTTTTCTGTACTCCAGACCGCTAATTACTAAAAGCCTTTTGAAAACCCTTCCATTTCTTTCCCCTATCATTGACGGCTTGATTTTTGTTTCCAGAAACCACAAATGTTTAAATGCTAGGCCATCAATTATTGTAATACCGCGTAACTTTAATTTAGCCAGGCCAGCCATTCTAACAGAATGTACATTTATTATTCTATACTTGGAAATGCCAATGGTTGAGAAAAGCAGAACAATAATATACAAGAAGAAATTTGTTTCAGTGGCGGAAATCCTGTTGGTACAGCTTCATGTGTGCAAGGCTGATGATATCATCAGCCATGGCCTTTTTTCACTAATTAAAACTGTTTGAGTCCCCCTCGTCCCCCAAGTTCTGAGTCTCCCTAGGGATCCCTTTCATCCTAGGGAAACTTGTGGGGGTGGTGTGGTTCCTGGTAGCAGCAATGTTTGGACAGTAAAGACTGCCCCCCATTCTAAGACCCCTAAAGGCTTCCCCAGGATGAAAGAGGGCCCTAAGGAGACCCAGAACCTGGGTAGGAGAAGTGGACACTTTCAATAAGCGATAAAAGGCTGCCGCTGACTATGTAATCAGCCTTGCGCACATGGAGATGCACTGAAAGGATTTCAGCCAATGTTTACACCACCAAAAGGACACTGCAGGCATGACATAGAACCCCAAAGAACCACAAGCCTTCATTACAAGCACATGTACTGCGAGCAATAAAGAGAACACTTTGGCACTTGAAGAATAAGACGTTTGTATTTCACATGAGCTTCTGTGGACCACAGCCCGCTTCTTCAGATGTAATAACGAGGAGGGAGGAGTTAAATAATATAATGGAATACAAAGATCTAGCCAGGTGATGTTAGATCAGTGATCACTGAGTTGTCGAGGATGATGCAAAATGGATTGTTGATGTTGCTGCAAGAGACTGAAGGTGTGATCAGGTGATGACAGCAAGATTGCACTGGATTCAAGGGTTGCTTCCAGGCGCAATCTTAAAAGGGACCCTTTAAAGCAACCTTTCCAACTGGTACCAATCAAGCCAGCCTCCTCCCAAAAAAGAGCAGCCCTGTTGCTGGACCAGAAAGTGCCAGACAGGGGAAAGAGCAGGCACAGGCTGGTTTGCGATCTGCAGTACGTCATCTGGTCACCAGCAAATATGGTGAACCAGATCATGCTGTCAGTACACCAGTTTGCGTGATCAGACAACCCTCAATAGGTTACACCTCTGGCAGTTTCTGTAATAGAAGGCACCACATTTAGCTGAATTGAATCAACATCCATCAGCCTCACAAAGAAACTATCCCAGATCCAAACGGATATCATCCTTTTTAATCAAATGCAAACAGGAAAACATCAGACAGGAGAACAGGAGATGGTACCAAAACTGTACCACCTATGCACAAGAGGGAAGCATGTAGCCTCTCCCCCAGGGAAATTACACTAAGAGCATTCTCAGTTTTCTGAGTGATGACCTTTTCATAGCCAAAATGTCATTATCTATGCACAACGGGGAGGTAGCAGCTAGTTTGGGGAAAACCACAGGTTTTGCAGAAGTATAAAATCATCATCGTCAATGAAAACAACAACATCAATGTGTTTTAAGCATGCTCAGTGATCCTGGGATGCTGATTGAATTCTTGTGGAAGAGAAAATGAATAGTGATGAATGGAATGGGAATACAATGGAGATCATGGCTGACTCACTGCAGCAGTGAGCAGGGTATTCCACAATATTTTGCTGCAAATTGCTCTTTTTACATTTATTTCAATTGTTTCACTATACATGATCATGGCACATCCCCAAAATAAATCAATGTTGTCCTCATTTTGCAAATGGGAACTAAGGAAAGGAGATGTTGATGTTTTAGTTTAACAGTGTTGACCAAGTGCAGTGTCTCCAGCTTGCTTTCCACATCTACAAAGTGGAAAGTACAGTGGCAGCTCTCAGAGGTTTCCTTTGAGAATGAAGAAGGCAAAGAACATTAAGCACTTTTCACCATGGTCGAACAGAGATGAGAGGGTATTGGGTGTTCTCTACTGGGGAGAAGGAAGTCCAAATCCTCATTCAACTATGAAGTTTCTTAAGCCAGACACTTTTTCTCAGCTGACAGGTTTGTTATGGGAATGAAATGGATAGAGATATAAACACATCAACCTCCGTTCTGAAGGAATGAGAAGATAGAAACAGAAGAAATCAATGAAACGAACATTACTCTCATATATACAGTGCTTTTAAAGTGTTCAAATACTTCACAGCAGTATTCTCTAGTCTTTAAAGTGATGGGTTGAGATTTCAGAGACCTGGGTTCCAGTCCTCACCATATCATTAAATTCACTAGGTGTCTCTAGGTCAGTCCCTTTCTCTTAGGCTTACCTACTTCACAGGGCTGTTATGTGGGCAAAGGAGAGCCAGGAAGGCAGCCTTTAGCTGACTGGAACAAAGGTAGGGTGTGAGTGAAAGTAAACAAACAAACAGGTATTTATTTATTCAGTGTATTTTTAGGCCATTGTCCTAACAGTTCTTGGAATAACCCTTTCAAGTAAATCAATATTAATATGGCTAAGAACAGAAAGGGAGTCTGGACTATGGAAGAATGTGGTTTTATTACAACTCCTTGTAAGGTGATAGCTAAGGCTGGGTATTAAGCAAGGATATCACACTAGATTACAAGGTGTACTCACTGCAAAATGCATCCACATTATTTTGGTCTCCTGAACCTCTCAGAGTTTCATTTGCTTATGCCCTCTGAAGAGGCCCTTGTTCTCAGCACTTATAAAGGAGACTCAAAATTAGGTTATCCTTCACAATTAATAAGAATCGAGAGGTATATTTGATACCTATTCATCAGTATATACTTGAAGGTTAAAAACCAGCACAACTCATAATGAAGGGTGGAAGGTGAACCTATGAACAAAAGTAGCTTAATATAAGAACTAAAGGAGCGGTTTGTGCTCAACAAAATTTAACTCTTCACAACACATACCACATGAGATTTAGAATTTTATTTCTTAAATAGGAACCCAGCTCCTTCACAAGTGGAATAAACTGTAAAGCATCATGATAATAAGACCAGGGGGCCTGCAGATTTTTCCCACTGCCCACACACATAAAACCAATAAATGTATTTTAGAAGTATAATCGGGCTAGGCTTTTTGCTAGGCACATTGAGGCAGCCTTAGGCAGCGGATATCAGGTGCCATAAAAGGCAGCAAATGATCTGATGTTTATTTTATTGTTATTTTGTATTTCTAGTGCTAGTGGTGAGGTGAAGCACTTTTGGCTTCATTTATAAAAGTAACTTGGCTGGTTTTAGGCACTATGCTCCTTAACCTGGGTGGGTGGGTAGCATTTGATGTCCTGCCTTAGGGAGTAAAATGTTTGTCTGGCCTGGATAGTATAGTAATATACAGCAATCAGATGTCTATTCAAAACAGGACAAGTCTTCTCAGTTGAGGCACATCCACTTTTTGAGGTGTTTGTCTTCACCATCTTCATGAAAGGGAGCTATTTGCCTTCAGATATTCATAACCTGCAGAAAATGAGAAAGGTCTTTTTTGTGAACACAGGAGTGCGTAGTTCAGCAGTAGCTAACTAAATGGTCTACTGTGTTATTCTGGACTTTCATGATACAGTCCATCTCTTCAAGGTTTCTCCAGTGTTTGGGGGTGAGGAGTGGGGAGGTAAATTCTGAAATGTCAGGCATGCTTTTTGCTCTGCTAGTGCTTTTGACAGGATAGTGGATCCTCTCCTGCAGGAAGTTGAAAGGATGAAACACAAAGTGAATGTGCTGCCAACTGTATTCTCCAACCTTAAAAAAGCTTTATTGTAGGGATGTAATTAATACTCATACATGGCCTTGTCCTCAACAAAAAAAGGGGTGTCAGCTGCTGTAAGATTTTTAGGTCCTGTATGAGAGCAAACCAAACCAAACAAAAAACACTACCGACCCCCCTCTAAATTAGTGCTGTTTTTCCATCAACATTAGCAAAAGCATGTGTGTGGTGAAAGGGGAGAAATTGCAACTTGTCTGCCTTAAAAAAAAAGAAAAGCTTTTCTGCCTTTTTTTAAAAATCACTACTTCCATAAATTCTTCACACACAAAAATTAGTGAAGTATGAAAAATGCACAAAAGTCTCACAATCTCACCTACTGGGAGAGAAAACATCTGAAATCTTCTGTTCTCACCTCTGTGACTGAGAACTCCTTGGCCAAGGAAACTCAATGGGGTGGTGGTGTTTAGACCTGGTAAAACCACTCCTGAAATATATCAGGTATGTTGAACGCCCTATTAGGGTCACTATAACTCAGTTCCAGTTGGACAGCATGTAACACACATCAATATGTTACTGATTGCTACAGTAACCATACTCAGTTATTAAGTCTTCTTTTGTGTTTATGATGAATTATAGTCTAATGTACAAGGGAATGGTGTGATTATGTATAATTCAATTCTGCAGTCAAGTTTGTTACTGTAAGGTAAAGGCAAAAGCATACGGCAACTCAGATGGCGATCCTTTATCTTATGATGCTTATTTTTTTAAAAAAAATTGAACTAGTAGTTGGTTACTACGGGATTTTTCAGGCCTATTGTTGCCATGGCGACATGCCATTAGTGGTGAGCAGGTACTTTTAGCAATAGACATATTCCTCCATCAGACCTGTCAAAGAGTTGCTAAGTCAGCATGGTGGTGTCATATATGTTATATTTTAAATCCAAACAACACCTTTCAGACAAGGCAGGCCTGGCAGCACCATTTTTACCTTTTTGTGTGTTCTCCTTTCTGGCTCATTCTAGATTTAGATTTAGATTAGGCATCCTTCAGTCTCGAGAGACTATGGTAATGTGCTCTGAATAGAGGACTTGGAACAGCGTCTAGTGTGGCTGAGAAGGCCAATTCGAGAGTGACAATCCCTTCCACACTGAAGACAAATACAATCTGTCCCCTGTCCAGCTCCCTGATTTTGCTGCTTCCGTGACTGCCTCTTTGCCTCGGCCTGCTGGACAAGTGTCTCTTCAAAATGGGAGAGGCCGAGATGTCACTTCCGCCGGGACGGGATGCACAGCTGCGTCTCCTCGCTCTGCTGAATGTAAATAAGTTGCTAAATGCCTTTTTCCCTTCTTGAAATGTGAGTAAATCTGCTTAAATTCTTTGTGAAAAGTTCAAGCAGAGATAGAAGTGCTTTTTAAACTGTAAAAGCCTGGCTGCTTATCTGGGGAATGCACTTTCGTTTTCGCTCAGAAGAACGCCAGTGAAAGTTGAACAGCTAATGAGCTGTAAAAAACTACTTTGTTTTCCTGTACTATGAATCTTTTGCTTTGCTTATGAGAAAAAATAGAAATAAGAGTTCTAAAAGTTAGACACGAGAGCCATCAGAGAAAAAACCATCAGATCGTAGTCTTGAACGCTTAAGATGAATAGAGGTGGAATCCCCCGCTCCTAAAGAAGTTTCTAAAGAGACTCGGGAAGCTGCTGGAAAGGAGGGGGAGGGGCTACCTCTCTGAGCAGTCTTATTGAAGCCAGCATGGAAAAAAAGATTGCCGAATTAACAACTTGTGTGAAAGATCTGGCTAAAGATATACCATGCCAGATTGATAGAAAACTGGAACAGGTTCTTTCCAAAATAGACTCTTTAGTGAAGGAATGTCAACAGATGGGAAAGGACATGAAAGCAGTCCAGGGAGAAGTACAGGGGATCAAGGCAAGCATAGTAAAAATGGAGGACAGAGTAAAGCAAATGGAAGATCTATCAAAACAGAATGAAGGGAAAACAAAGGCACAACAACAGAAGACAGACGATTTGCAAAAGAAAGTGATTTATCTGGAAGATAGCTCAAGATGCAACAACATCAAAATAATGAATTTTAAGCTGCAAAAAGGAGCTGACCTTAAGCAGGAAGTGGTGACCTGGATAAATTCTATTATGAACTCCCAGCATGTGGCTGAAGAGCATACAGAGAGAATTCATTTTGTTGGGAACCCCAGAAATAAGAGGCCAAGACCTATAATATTGAAATTTTTCAACTATGCTAAAAAAGAGCAATTTCTCAAGATCACTAAAGAAAAAACGGAACTATTAGTTTATAGGTCAAACCCAATACAGATTTATCAGGATTTAAGCAACGAATCAATACAGTGGAGAAAAACGATGAAACCCATTACATCAATTCTAATCAAGAATGGACGGAGATACAACTGGGGTCACCCAGTCTTTTTAAAAATATGGAAAGATGGAGTCCTCTTCAGAATCTTCTCTTTTGAAGAAGGCAAGGACTTGTTAGTCGCGTGGGGCCTATGGCAAGAAGATCAAGATGACCAAGGCACAAACAAGTAGGCCTGCAAGGAGTGGAAACACGAAAGAGAAGATATCTGGATTGAGAGAAACCATTTGATGCTTGAAGACTCCCCCTCTCCCCCCTTTTTTATTTTCTCTTTCCCTCTTTTTTTCCCTTTTTAAATTTTTTATACTGTCCATTCCCCCCATTTTTTGTTTTTTTAAAGGTTTTTTACACTGTCCCTAATCACCCTTTTGTTTTGTCTTGTCTTTTTGTTGTTGTTGTTGTTGTTCTGTTTGCTTATTTTGTTTCTTTTTGTGGGGATGGAGAAGAGAGAGGAAAGATTAAGGGATAAGGATGTTTAAATAAACATGTCAAATGAAAGAAGGGAAGGTATTAAGGGGAAAAAAAACAGAGTAGGGTGAAATAGGAATGAGAATTTGGCTGTGGTCCAGACTGGTGTGGGTGGTGTCTCCCTCCCCCCCGGAGCTCGCGTCAAACCTTAGTGAGGTACGGGGAAGTGGGGAGAGGAGGAAAAGAGGTTAAGTGTAGAGTGGGAAGTTAGGGATAGGGGATTAGATAGGGAACAACGTGAATTTGGTTTTTTTGGGTGTTTTTGTTTTGTGGGATGCACAACGGGACCAAAAAAAAGATGGGATATAGAACGGATATGGGGAAAAACATAAGGGTAGCTACTTTAAATGTGAAAGGCCTAGGGTCTGTAACAAAGAGGAAGCGAATAGAAACATTATTGAAGAAGAACAAGGTGGATATTATTTACCTACAAGAGACTCATCAATCAAAGGATGGAGTTAATGAACTGAAATTACAAAATATACACATTTATGAAAAAGGATTTGGGACTTCCAAATCCAAAGGTGTACGATATTGATTTCTAAACATTGTGAATTTGTGGTAAAAGAAGTAGTAAAAGATAGTAATGGTAGATATTTGATAGTACAGGGACTAATGGGGGAAGAAGATTATACGTTAGTAAATGTTTATGCACCGAATGTGAATCAAGGAGAATTTTATAAAACTGTCGTTAAAGAGATGGAGAAGGTTAGAAAGGGATATGTTATTATGGCAGGAGATTTTAATATGGTTTTATATAAGGTAAAGGATAAAACTGTATGTAAAAAAGATGAGCTGAATAAAAGAAGTATCCTATTGAGTAAGGTATTGAAAACTACGGATTTAAAAGATATATGGAGAGAATTGAAGGGAGATGAAAGAAGGTTTACATATTATTCCTCTGTACATAATAGTTATTCAAGAATAGATTTTATGTTTATATCTCAAAACTTAATTTCTAAAGTAGTAGATACAAATATTAATGTGATAAAAATAATGGATCATGCATTGATGATGATGGAGATGAAAGTTAAGAAAGATTACAGAGAAGCTAGAAGATGGAGAATAGATTCCAATATTTTTCAGTATACAGATGTAATGGACAGAGCTAAGAAAGAATGGATGGAAATATGGTCAATAAATGAAGCAGGTGGGAGTAAAATAGGAGTGTTATGGGACACTATGAAAGCACTTATGAGAGGAATTGCCATAAGAGAATCATGTAGAATAAAAAAAACTGAGAGAAGAAAATATATATAAAAAATAGAAGAATCATTAAAAGATTTAGAAAGTAAATATTTTATAGATAGAGATAATAAGAAATTATTAGAGATTCAAGCTAAAAGGAGAGAGTTAGAAAGCATAGAGTTAGAAAAGGTCTGGAGGGATTTGATATACTCGAAGAGGAATTTTTTCGAGTATAGTAATAAAAACTCAAAGCTTCTAGCTAGGGTAGTTCAAACTAAAAGATCAAAAAACACAATTGGAGTGATCAGAGATAAAACAGGAAAAAATGGTAGCCGAATGAAGGAAAAATTAATGATATTACAAGAATTTTACCAAAATGTATATAAAGGTAATAGTACATCGAAAGAAGATATAGAAAATTATATTAAAGAAAATGTAAAGAGTAAACTATTAGAGAATGATAAAAGAGAATTAGAAAAAGAGATAAAGGATGAAGAGATTACGGAGGTTATTAACAAACTAAAAAATGGTAAAACTCCAGGCTTTGATGGAATGGGATCAGAATATTATAAAGCTTTTAAATCAATACTGATCCCCAAGTTAAAAATACTTTATAATGGAATATTGGAAGGAGAGAAAATACCAGATTCTTGGAAATATTCATTAACAACTCTTATTCCAAAACCCAATAAAGATTTGACAGACCCAAGTTCGTATAGACCTATTTCATTATTAAATCAAGATGCAAAGATATTTACTGCAATCTTGGCAAATAGAATGAATAAGTTTATTACAAAATATATTAAAGAGGATCAAAATGGGTTTTTAAAGGGAAGACAAATGGAAAATTTAACTAGGAGGGTTTTGAATATTATATATAATATAGAAAAAGATAAATCAAAGGCAGATATTTTATCATTAGATATTTTTAAGGCATTCGATTGTGTAGAATGGCCAACATTAAAGATCCTTTTAAAGGGTTGGGGTTTTGGAAAGAAATTTAGGGGGGTAATAGACCAATTATATTTGGAGAACACTTCTGCAGTAATTGTTAATGATGGGATGACAGAGCAGATAGCTCTAGGCCGAGGCAGCAGACAAGGTTGCCCTCTTTCTCCAGTTCTGTTTTGTTTGATTATTGAAATGTTAGCAAATGCAATAAGGAATGACAATTTAATTGAAGGTATGGGTGAAAATAATAAAATAAAGATTAATTCATTTGCTGATGATTCCCTATTGACAGTGAAAAACCCATTAGAAAGTATAGATAGAATTAAAATTCATTTAGAAAAATTTGGAAAAATAACTGGATTACGTGTAAATTGGCAAAAATCTGAAATAATGTTGTTTAATCATAATAAACTAGAACAAGAAAAGTTTGTTGATAAATATGATTTTAAGATACAGTCAACCCTCGACTTACGAACGACCCTAGTTGCGAACTTTTCGACTTACGAACCGCTCTGATAGAAAAATATAGCCTCGACTTGCGAACTTTATTTCGAGTTACGAACCGAAAAAAACCCTTTTTTTTAACCTAAGTCATCTTAGGTTAAAAGGGAAAAAAAGAAAAAAAATTCTGCCCCTAGTGGTAGGAACGGATTAACCGGCTTTGCATTAGTTCCTATGGGAACTAATGGTTCGACTTACAAACCGCCCCTCGACCTAAGAACCAAAAACAGCCGGAACGGATTAATTGGTTTTCAATGCAGTCCTATGGGAAATGCTGATTCGACTTACGAACTTTTCGACTTAAGAACGTCCTTCCAGAACGGATTAAGTTCCTAAATCGAGGGTTGACTGTATGTAAATTGGTTAAATATTTAGGTATAGATTTAGTAAAAGATACTCAAAAAATAAAGGAACATAATTATAATAAATTAAAAGGAGATATTAAAAAGAAACTACAGGAATATACTAACTTAAAACTTTCTTGGTTTGGAAGGATCGCACTGATAAAAAGGAAGATTCTACCAAAAATTAATTTTTTATTTATTTATTTATTTTATTATTTATTTATTACATTTCTATCCCGCCCATCTAGTCATTTCGACGACTCTGGGCGGTGTACATCATATATAACAAAAACAATTAAAATAACATCAATATCCCAAAATAAAAATAAATAATCATTCAAGATGGCCAAGAACAAAAATAACATTTAGAATGTTACCAGTACAGTTAACAGAATATGATTTTAAATTTTGGCAAGGAATGATTAATAAATACTGTAATGAAGGGAAGAGAGCCAGAATAAATAAAAAGTATTGGTATAAAACAACAAAAAAAGGAGGTATAGGCATACCAAATATAAAAAATTATTATTTGGCTAATCAGTTGAGGTTCATTGGGGAAATTATATATAACCCAGAAAGGTTAATTTGGTGGAAAATGGAATCATCAGAATTACAGGTGGATATTGAAAAACATCTATTTGGTATGATTAAGAAATATAAAATAAGCAAAATTAATAACCCGTTTTTAAAGACTATGTTAAACATCTGGTACAAGGATAGAAAGAATTTATGTCTGTTTAACTCTCCATTAGGATTAGTGACTGAAATAGAGAATTTTCCTGCCAATATGAAAGTTTATGCAGAATTATTTAAAGAAAAAAAAGTGATTAGATTAAAAGACTGGTTGTATAAAATGAGATTGAAAGATCAAATGAAACAAATCCTTCAAAATAAGAATATATCATGGTTGAATTATATGCAATTAGAAAGATGGACTAATAAATGGGTAAAAAAGTATAATAAAGGTAGAGAATATACGAAGTATGAACAATTTCTATTATCATGTGAAGCTATTCAGATGACCGATTCAGTAAAGGGTGCAGTGAGTAAAATTTATAGATTCCTGCTTGATCTAGAAGAAGAAGAGACTGAGAAAGAAGGATTGAAGTTAGTGTGGGAACAAGACTTAGGAAAAAGAATAAATGATGAAGAATGGAGGAAGATGTAGAAAATGAGGGTTTTACGATTTATGTCAGTGAGAATAAGAGAACATTTTTTCAAATTGGGTTTAAGATGGTATTTGACACCGACAAAATTGAATAAAATTAACGCTAGTTATCTGAATGTCTGTTGGAAATGTGAGAAGGAAATTGGTACATACTTTCATATGTGGCGGGAATGTGAAAAAGTACAAAGATTTTGGAAACTAATCTTTAAAGAACTAAATGACATATGTGAAAAAGATATAGAATTTAATCCTGAGATAGCTCTGTTATCAATATTTGAGAATGTGGAATATGATAAGATGACTAGAGAATTGATTACCAATTTATTAACAGCAGCCAGATTACTAATAGCTAGGAATTGGAAATCAAAGTCTGAATTTCGAATGGAGGAATGGTATAATGAAATATGGAACATTGCTATAAATGCTGAGAGGGCGGGGTTTCAGCTTTAAAAAGGGGGTTGCAGAAACACTTAAGCCTCTTTCTTGAAGGAGAAGCTGAGGGAGGAAGAGAGGTATGTTTTGGGTAGATATTTTCTTTGGTGTGATGTTTTTTCAGGTTGACCTTTGCTCCTTCTAACCGCATGGGCTGAGGGGGCGGGGTTTCAGCTTTAAAAAGGGGGTTGCAGAAACACTTAAGCCTCTTTCTTGAAGGAGAAGCTGAGGAAGGAAGAGAGGTATGTTTTGGGTAGATATTTTCTTTGGTGTGATGTTTTTTCAGGCTGACCTTTGCTCCTTCTAACCACATGGGCTGAGGGGGCGGGGTTCTCTAATTCTATTTTTTACCCTAATTTGGTAAATAAGAAAGCCAATTAGCATTACATACACCTGGGGGTAGGAACCTTTTAAGTGTCAGATCATACTTCCGCACTATTAGAGAGCAGGCCGGGTAGGTGGGGCTCGTCAGCCCTGGAAGGCAGCCCATCTAGGAGAAGGAAAACTCTGATCTCAAACCTCCACTGCCTTGTGGCTATATCCACTGATGGAAAAGGCTTCAGGAGTTAACCTCGAGGCAAAACCCGGAGCCGGAGTCCCGGAGGCAGTTCGTGTCGTTCTGGCAACTCCTGCGACGTCGCTGGAACCAGTTGTATTGGCTCTTGCCTTTCCACTGGACTATCTCAGTGATGTGGAGAGGGGGGATTTGCTGCTTGGGTAACAGCCTATCCTCCATATTATTTTACCCAGGCTTCGTGCTCTGGAGAGGACACTCCAGCTTCGCATACAGCGTCGAAACAACACGGGAAGTAGCAGTTACCGGTTATAAGTCTTTGCTCGATTGGCGTAGAGCATGACGCCAGGGGCTACTTCTGACGGTGGGAGAGGTCATTGCACCTCAGTAGGTAGATACCGCCCGCCTTAAGCTGGGCAGCCCCCGGCCAGTAAGGTGCTACCTCGCCACGGTCTGTTAACCTCACGGGGTGCGTGGGGTTTAGGGTGAAAGCCGACAAGCAGATCGATAACCCTGCACCATGCAACAATCATAAGAAAACTTCTGCCCTAAAGCTGGGCACCTGGAATGTACGGACAATGACCCCTGGCTTTTCTGACCACGGCTTTTCTGACGACCTGCAGGAAATAGACGATGTGCGCAAGACAGCTGTCATCGACATGGAACTGAGTAGGCTGCAGATGGACATTGTTGCCCTGCAAGAGACGAGATTGCCAGACTCGGGATCTGTCAAAGAAAAAAACTTCTCATTCTTCTGGCAGGGAAAACCATTGAATGAGACCAGGGAATATGGTGTTGGCTTTGCAGTCAGAAATACTCTGCTGAGATCCATTGTTCCACCTACTGTGGGGAGTGAAAGAATCCTGTCTCTGCAGCTCTACTCATCAGCGGGACCGGTCACCCTCATTAGTGCATATGCACCAACACTGTCATCCACTACAGAAGTGAAAGACAAATTCTACGACGATCTGGCAGCTACTATCAAAAAAGTCCCTGAAAGAGAGGCACTGTTCATTCTCGGAGACTTTAACGCTAGAGTTGGTGCTGATCACAATTCCTGGCCCACTTGTCTAGGCCATTTTGGCATTGGAAAGATGAACGAAAATGGCCAACGCTTGCTGGAGTTTTGCTGTTATTCTGGTCTTTGCGTCAGCAACACATTCTTTAATACAAAGCCTCAACACAGAGTTTCCTGGAGACATCCAAGATCCAAGCATTGGCATCAGCTCGATTTGATCCTCACTAGACGTTCTAGCCTTCCTAGTATTACGATCACACGCAGCTACCAGAGTGCTGATTGCGATACTGATCACTCCCTGGTGTGTAGTAGAGTAAAACTGCGAACAAAGAGATTATATCACACGAAAAAGGAAGGAAGACCACGTATTGACATCAGCAAGACTCGCGATCAAAGAAAAGTGGAGGAATTTGCCCAAGCGCTTGAGGAAACCCTTCCAGGCCCGCCTGATGCAAATGCACCTGAACGATGGGAACATTTCAAGAACGCTGTGTATAACACCGCCTTGTCCACATTTGGCAAGAAGACCAAAAAGACGGCTGACTGGTTCGAAGCCCATTCGGAGGAGCTGATGCCAGCCATCGAGGATAAGAGGAGAGCTCTAGCAGCATACAAAGCCTGTCCTAGCGAGTACAACTTGGAAGCTCTTCGAGCTGCTCGTAGCCAAGTCCAACAGGCTGCCAGGAGATGTTCCAACGATTATTGGCTTCAGCTCTGCTCACAGATACAGATAGCAGCCGACACAGGTAACATCAAAGGAATGTATGACGGTATCAGGCAGGCTTTAGGTCCAGTACAGAAGAAATCTGCTCCCTTGAAGTCTGCTACAGGCGTGATCATCCAGGACCGAGCACAGCAGATGGACCGCTGGGTGCAGCACTACTCTGAGCTATATTCCAGAGAGAATGTAGTAACCGAAGAGGCTTTAAATAACATTGAGTGCCTGCCTGTCTTGGAAGAGTTGGACAGTGAACCAACCTTAGCAGAAATAAAAGCGGCCTTGGATTCCCTCGCCTCCGGCAAGGCACCTGGAAAGGATAACATCCCTGTTGAAGTGCTGAAGTGCTGTAAAGAGACCATCACTACCGAGCTGTATGAAATCTTTTGTCTTTGCTGGAGGGAAGGTGGAGTACCACAGGACATGAAGGATGCAAACATCGTCACATTGTACAAGAACAAAGGAGACAGGGGTGACTGCAATAACTACCGTGGCATCTCTCTTCTCAGCGTTGTAGGGAAGCTGCTTGCCCGTGTTGTGCTGAAGAGGCTCCAGGTGCTCGCAGACAGAGTCTATCCAGAATCACAGTGTGGATTTCGAGCTAATAGATCCACCACTGACATGGTATTCTCCCTCAGACAGTTGCAGGAGAAATGCAGGGAACAACAACAGCCACTCTTTGTCGCCTTCATAGATCTCACAAAGGCCTTTGATTTGGTTAGCAGGGATGGCCTTTTAAAAATACTTCCCAAGATTGGATGTCCACCTCGACTCCTTAACATCATCAGGTCCTTCCATGAGGGAATGAAAGGCACTGTAGTTTTTGATGGTTCAACATCAGATCCCTTTGACATCCGAAGCGGAGTGAAACAGGGCTGTGTCCTCGCACCAATCCTTTTTGGGATCTTTTTTGCTGTCATGCTGAAGCAGGCCTTTGGAACTGCAACAGAAGGTGTCTATCTCCGGACTAGATCAGACGGAAAGCTCTTTAATCTCTCTAGATTGAGAGCGAAGACCAAAGTCCAGATGAAATGCATGCGGGACTTCCTCTTCGCCGATGATGCAGCCATTGTTGCCCACTCTGCTCAAGACCTCCAACAACTCATGAATCGTTTTAGCAAGGCCTGCCAAGACTTTGGACTAACAATCAGCCTGAAGAAAACACAAGTCATGGGCCAGGGCGTGGACTCACCTCCCTCTATTACCATCTCCACACAAGAATTGGAGGTTGTTCATGACTTTGTGTACCTTGGCTCAACGATCTCTGACACTCTCTCTCTAGATGTCGAGCTGAATAAACGCATTGGCAAAGCAGCTACCATGTTCTCTAGACTCACAAAGAGAGTATGGCTCAATAAGAAGCTGACGACATATACCAAGATCCAGGTCTATAGAGCCTGTGTCCTGAGCACACTCCTGTACTGCAGTGAGTCCTGGACCCTTTGTGCACGGCAGGAGAGGAAGCTGAACACCTTCCATATGCGTTGCCTCCAACGCATTTTTGGTATCACCTGGCAGGACAAAGTTCCAAACAGAGTAGTCCTAGAACGAGCTGGAATTTTTAGCATGTATACATTACTGAAACAGCGACGTCTACGTTGGCTCGGGCATGTCGTGAGAATAGCTGATGGTCGGATTCCAAAAGATCTCCTGTATGGAGAATTAGTGGAGGGAAATCGCCCCAGAGGGAGACCACAGCTGCGATACAAGGACATCTGCAAGCGGAATCTGAAGGCCTTAGGAATGGACCTCAACAGATGGGAAACCCTGACATCGGAGCGTTCAGCCTGGAGGCAGGCGTTGCATCACGGCCTCTCCCAGTTTGAAGAGACCCTTGTCCAGCAGACCGAGGCAAAGAGGCAGTCATGGAAGCAGCAAAATCAGGGAGCTGGACAGGGGACAGATTGTATTTGTCTTCAGTGTGGAAGGGATTGTCACTCTCGAATTGGCCTTCTCAGCCACACTAGACGCTGTTCCAAGTCCTCCATACAGAGCACGTTACCATAGTCTTTCAAGACTGAAGGATGCCTAATACAGCTATAAATGATAAGTTAACTTGTAACTTAAAGGTTAAGAAAGGAGAGATGAAAAAGAATAATTTCTATGATATATGGGGCAGATTTCTTGAATATGTGCTAACAAGAGGAAAAGGGAAAGCTCCAAATCAATGCAGTTCTGGAGAAGAGGACAATAAAGGAAGAAGAATAAAGATAGAGGAAGAAGAGGATTACTGCAAGAAGTCCCGACTATGATGGTGGGGAACACAGTCAATTTGTATTTTGGTTTATGTATTTTATGTTTATGTTGTAGTTTAAGATAATAATAATAATAATAATAATAATAATAATAATAATAATAATAATAATAATAATAATAATAATAATAATAATAATAATAATAATAATAATAATAATAATAATAATAAAAACAAAATGGGAGAGGTCATGATGCACCGCCTGCCTCCAGGCTGAACGCTCAGATGTCAAGGTTTCCCATCTGTTGAGGTCCATTCCTAAGGCCCTCAGATCCCGCTTGCAGATATCCTTGTATCGCAGCTGTGGTCTCCCTCTGGAGCGCTTTCCCTGCACTTATTCTCCATACAGGAGATCTTTTGGAATCCGACCATCAGCCATTCTCACGACATGCCCGAGCTAACGTAGACGTCGCTGTTTCAGTAATGTATACATGCTAAAAATTCCAGCTCATTCTAGGACTACTCTATTTGGAACTTTGTCCTGCCAGGTGATGCCAAAAATGCGTCGGAGACAACGCATATGAAACGTGTTCAGCTTCCTCTCCTGACGTGCACAAAGGGTCCAGGACTCACTGCAGTACAGGAGTGTACTCAGGACACAAGCTGTACAGACCTGGATCTTGGTATATGCCGTCAGCTTCTTATTACATTCTACTGACTACTATAATCATATGAAGATGGGCACTATGTTGAGAATTGGAAGGTTTTTCGTAAGTTTGTGAAGATGAAGATTCATTAGTTTGTGGGAGTTTGGATTGCTAAATATATTACTGGGACAGGATTCTGGAGAGTATATGAACGTGCAAGTACATTCATGTGTTTGTATGTCTGTGTGTGGTGAAAGGGGAGAAATGGCAGTATAGGCTTTTCTGCCTTTAATAAAACACTGGTACAGTATACTGTGCCAGAGAAAGGGGCACTATTTGAAGAATAACAATTATTAGAAGATAGCTTTACTTCATAGTGTGTGGAATCTTATAGTGGACAATGCTATGTAATCTTACTGGGATACATATTAAACATTGTTTGTGTAGTAGCTAGTAGTATAGCAGGGCCTCACTAGGTGGGACACTGATCCAAAAGCGGTATCCTTAAGAAGGAAAGATTGGCTGTTGTCTGTTTATTCTAACACAAGATTGTCTGAATCCACATTTGGGGAATCAGCTAGTTTCTTGCCTTGTAATTGACCAACTGGGAGATAGCATGGCTTTATTTGCACGCCTGATGTTATTGGCGTGTAGCCGCGAAATATTTGCTTTGCCTGGAGGGATAATGTTGTAAGAGAAAGACATACATTTTTGCTGTAATGTGTGATCAGATCCTAGGTCAAAAGTACAAGGCACAATATACAAGTCCCTAAACTTCTGCAGTTTTGATGAAGTTATGTTTTTTGGGGGGTGGGGGTGGGGGGAACCAACCATCTCTCTCTTGATTGAAAAAAAGTGCATTATTTATGAACTCAAGAAAACCTTGACCAATATAAACAAAGATGAGCTCTGGAAAATTTTCTTCCTGTTCCACTTGCCTCGAGAGTAGCTTTTCAATTAGCTGCTTGTCTACTGGTTCACAGGCAGTCTTCCTGTGGAACACAATTTCTGTGACATGAGGGGCAAAACAATTAATATTATTTCGATAACCAATAAAGTGATGTATAGAGCAGTCTTATACATGTCTACATATCAGTAAGTCCTGCTGTGCTCAATTTAAGTCCCTTCAAGTCAGTGTATACAGACTCATCATACCTGCTGAAAGCTCAGAAAGGTACATTCAAAAAGTGATTTGTTGCAGTTACAGTTCCAAGGTCCCAACAGTTATTTAGTTTGTTTCCATTACAGTTACAATTTTCCGTAAGTTCAATTTCCCATACCTCAGCGGCAACTAAATTGTTACTTTTTAGTTACTTAAAAATCTGAATGTAACAGCATGGAATTTAGCATGAGCTAGCACTTGAAGCACCTAATGTTCTTTCTTCATTATTTAGTGAGGTCACTCACCTAGAATAATAAAGGTAACTACAAAGTTATTGTTCCACAACAAAAGGAGTGAAATGTCCCTTTGTTAATCTTAAAATAACTTAGTTATAATTTTGTTAATAGGGAAATGAATAAATTATAACTTACTTATGAAGAGCCTTGTGGTGCAGTGGTTCTCTGCTGACTACCTGAGTTCAATCCTGACAGATTCAGGTAGCCAGCCTTCCATCCTTAACTGACTTCCACCCTTGCCAGGTCAGTAAATTGGGTACTCTGCTTGTTAGGGAGGCAATGTGTAGCTTGCACAATTAAATTGTAAACCACCCAAGAGAGTGCTTTAAGTGCTATGGGGCAGTATATAAGCAGCAGGCTTTGCTTTTGCTTTTCTTCCCAGCTCTCTAGCTGCTTTACTCATCTATGTGGGTGTGTGGCAACTTACATGATGCACATGGTGCCAATAACCTCTGCTGCAGATTTCAGACACAGGATCTTGAATACATTTTCATATATTTCCTAGCACAAGATGTTGTGGTAGTTGCCAATCCAGACAGCTTTAAAATAGACTTAGACAAATTCATAGAGAGAAATAGAGAAACATGCTATCATGAACCATAAGTCATGATAGTTATACACTAGCTCTAGCATGAGAGGCAGTATCAAAGGCAGTTGTTGAGCAAGAACGTGCTCATGAGAAGAGGGTTTTTTTTTTACATTTACAGTGGGTTACACTGTGTATTTGAGTTATGATCATATTCATCATTGTTATTAAGCATTGTTTGATGTATACTTGTTCGTGTCTTTTGTTTATAATAAAAATAAAAATAAAAAATACCACAGAGGAAGAACACTGAAAAAAAAAAGAATTTTAAAAATTAAAAAAGGTTGTTATTATTAGTAGGATTTCAACTATCTAACAGAGCAATGTAGATTCTAGGGTGAAATTGGTGGTGGTGGTGGGGCTGGGTGACCACATACTGGGGCCTGAGAGACTGACAAAGGGGCTTCCTGAAAGATCTTAAAGAGCAGATGGTGTTGGGTGTCATCAGCACACTGGTGGTACTAGATCATAAAATTCTGGACAGCCTCTTTGAGGTGTTTCATGTATATGTGAAATAGCATGGGGAATCATGGAACCCCGAGACCCTCCATAGGCTAATGGTCAAGGTATTGAACAGGAGCTCCCCAGCACCACTAGCATTCACAAAGTGACACCACACAAGAGAAGATCCCAGAAACTGACTCCTTTTTTCATCAGCTAACCACTTCTTACCCAAACACAAAGCAATTGTCAGAGCTGTTTTACTCTTTAAAAATCATAACATAAAAACCCTTTGCCCAATCATCCTAAATTTGGGACAGAGCAAGAGCAACCTTCTGCTATATCCGTGCCAAATTTGGTGCCAATCCGAGGTCCAGTTTCATAGTTATAATTTTTTGTTTGAGGCATGCCTATTTTTTGATTTGGCTTGTAGAATGCATTTTGGTCCTGAAGCACAAAATATATGGCTACACTACTTTGTAGCCATAATAATGGTTCTCCCAAAGTGAGTAATGTTCAGTGGAGTACATTGAGAGTCTCTGAGTGAAGAATTAACCAAGTAACTAACTCTGGAGAACTATCTTATGCAGTAGCGGTGCTCCAGAGCAGTACAGGCCGTGACAGGATAGGTACATATTTTCTGTCCCAATATCCTGCCACCTGAGTGCCTCAAGCTTATAGCAGGATCACCCTTGGAGAGAGGCACTGGGAGAGTCGGCTCTCTGGAGAGGCCATCAAGTCGAACTGTCTTACATTGAGAGTTCCTTCCACAGAGAACAAGGCAATGTAGGTGAGAGAGGACTGGAAGCCACCAATTTCTTGGTGACACAGGTGTTCTCCATGGCCCCCTCAACCATAATACCTTACTCTATGGAAAAAGTCCTCAGATCAAGACACTGAGAGGGAGGAGAAAGCAGAAATCAGCAATAGAAATGGGGAAGTAGCAGAGGACAATCTACAATCTTAAAAAAAACCAAAATCGGCACAAAAATGAAAAGTTCGATGTATATTTTAAAATGTGTTTCTCTCAGAAGAAGCATTTCTGGATGTGTTTTCATACATTTTGAGTAACGACCTGGAATGGCTGTTTCACACATGGAAGACATCATCTGATGTTGCTGCCTATGCATAATAAACATGCCTGTGTGATTTTAACCTCCATCACAATTTCCTGGCACCATAAACTTAATTTAAAAAATACTGAGAGAGGAAGAGAAAACATTTTGCTCTTCTTCTACTGAAACAAGAACAATTCAAAAATATGATACCAGGAAGCAATTGAGAATTTTAAACTCATAATATAAATTAAGAAACTAAAAGTCACAGTAAAATCAGATAGTTATGTACCATTGCATAATGGTACATAATTAGAGTTGGGCTATTTGTATCCCTGGGGATACGAATATGAATATTGGCACCATGGGTGCCACGGAGATCCAGCCCCTCCTCCTTGAACTGGCCGGTCCACTCACTGGTTGTCACGCCATTTGTGAAAGCAGCCTGGTAGGTGCTTCCTTGCCACGCAGGGCAGCTGACGCTCAGCTGAATGGGGAGACTCTCCATCCCCCATCCTCCATTCTGTCAAGGGGCAAGGGCTGGATCTCCATGGCACCTGTGGTGCTGATATTTGTATTTGTGTCCTCAGGGATATGAATTCGAATAGTCCAACTCTATGTATAATTATCCATTTAGCTACTTAATTGAAATATGTTATTGAAATATTTACAGACCACTGACTATCAAAAATGTCAAGCTGCCTTCTAAACTAGGAAACCAAATACATATCAGAATATCTGAAATTCTAATTTCAGATACTGCCAACCTCATGCAGTCAGCCTGCCAACCTCAGCCTGCCAACCTCATGCAGTCAGCAGAAATTTCAATGGCAAATTGCTGCAAGTTAGAAAGTCAGCATAAGCATTTGCTGTTGTGGGCACACCACAATAGCATATGTCTACATTGAGTTCTTAATTTGCAGCTATTTGCCACGAAGATTTATGCTGTTGTAAAACAGCAGTAGGATTTAAGCCAATAAAGACACATTAAACAACAAAAACACATTAAACATTATTGTGTTGTTTCCAACAACACAAGAGGCGACTCTACACATGGACATTACCAGATGGGCAATACCGAAATCAGATTGATTATATTCTCTGCAGCCAAAGATGGAGAAGCTCTATACAGTCAGCAAAAACAAGACCTGGAGCTGATTGTGGCTCTGATCATCAGCTTCTTATAGCAAAATTCAAGCTTAAACTGAAGAAAGTAGGAAAAACCACGAGGCTAGTCAGGTATAATCTAAACCAAATCCCTTATGAATACACAGTGGAAGTGAAGAACAGATTTAAGGAACTCGATTTGGTGGACAGAGTGCCTGAAGAACTATGGATGGAGGCTCGTAACATTGTACAGGAGACAGCGATGAAAACCATCCCAAAGAAAAGGAAATGCAAGAAAGCAAAGTGGCTGTCCAACGAGGCCTTACAAATAGCAGAGAACAGAAGGGAAACAAAATACAAGGGAGATAGGGAAAGTTACAGAAAATTGAATGCTGACTTCCAAAGAATAGCAAGGAGAGACAAGAGGGCCTTCTTAAATGAACAGTGCAAAGAAATAGAGGAAAATAATAGAAAGGGGAAAACTAGAGATCTGTTCAAGAAAACTGGAGATATTAAAGGAACATTTTGTGCAAAGACGGACATGATAAAGGACAAAAATGGGAGGGACTTAACAGAAGCAGAAGACATCAAGAAGAGGTGGCAAGAATACACAGAGGAATTATACCAGAAAGATTTGGATATCCCGGACAACACAGATAGTGTGGTTGCTGACCTTGAGCCAGACATCCTGGAGAGTGAAGTCAAGTGGGCCTTAGAAAGCATGGCTAACAACAAGGCCAGTGGAGGTGATGGTATTCCAGTTGAACTATTTAAAATCTTAAAAGATGATGCTGTTAAGGTGCTACACTCAATATGCCAGCAAGTTTGGAAAACTCAGCAGTGGCCAGAGGATTGGAAAAGACCAGTCCACATCCCAATCTCAAAGAAGGGCAGTGCCAAAGAATGCTCCAACTACCGTACAATTACACTCATTTCACACGCTAGCAAGGTTATGCTCAAAATCCTCCAAGGCAGGCTTCAGCAGTATGTAGACGGAGAACTCCCAGAAGTACAAGCTGGATTTCGAAGGGGCAGAGGAACTAGAGACCAAATTGCTAACATGCGCTGGATTATGGAGAAAGCCAGAGAGTTCCAGAAAAACATCTACTTCTGCTTCATTGACTATGCAAAAGCCTTTGACTGTGTGGACCACAGCAAACTATGGCAAGTCCTTAAAGAAATGGGAGTGCCTGACCACCTTATATATCTCCTGAGAAATCTATACGTGGGACAGGAAGCAACAGTTAGAACTGGATATGGAACAACTGCTTGGTTCAAAATTGGGAAAGGAGTACGACAAGGCTGTATATTGTCTCCCTGCTTATTTAACTTATATGCAGAATACATCATGCGAAAGGCCGGACTGGAGGAATCCCAAGCCGGAATCAAGATTGCCGGAAGAAATATCAACAACCTCCGATATGCAGATGATACCACTCTGATGGCAGAAAGTGAGGAGGAATTAAAGAACCTCTTAATGAGGGTGAAAGAGGAGAGCGCCAAAAATGGTCTGAAGCTCAACATCAAAAAAACTAAGATCATGGCCACTGGCCCCATCACCTCCTGGCAAATAGAAGGGGAAGATATGGAGGCAGTGACAGATTTTACTTTCTTGGGCTCCAGGATCACTGCAGATGGTGACAGCAGCCACGAAATCAAAAGACACCTGCTTCTTGGGAGGAAAGCGATGACAAACCTAGACAGCATCTTAAAGAGCAGAGACATCACCTTGCCGACAAAAGTCCGCATAGTCAAAGCTATGGTTTTTCCTGTAGTGATGTATGGAAGCAAGAGCTGGACCATAAAGAAGGCTGACCGCCGAAGAATTGATGCTTTTGAATTGTGGTGCTGGAGGAGGCTCTTGAGAGTCCCCTGGACTGCAAGGAGAACAAACCTATCAATTCTAAAGGAAATCAACCCTGAGTGCTCACTGGAAGGACAGATCCTGAAGCTGAGGCTCCAATACTTTAGCCATCTCATGAGAAGAGAAGACTCCCTGGAAAAGACCCTGATGTTGGGAAAGTGTGAAGGCAAGAGGAGAAGGGGACGACAGAGGACGAGATGGTTGGACAGTGTTCATCAAAGCTACCAACATGAATTTGACCCAACTCCAGGAGGCAGTGGAAGACAGGAGGGCCTGGCGTGCTCTGGTCCATGGGGTCACGAAGAGTCGGACACGACTTAACGACTAAACAACAACAAAAAACATTAGAAATAATGTTAATTATTTTTTTTTTAAAAAAAGTGATATCCAGCACTTAGGTAAAGGTAAAGGTTCCCCTTGACATTTAGTCCAGTGGTGTCCGATTCTAGGGTGCGGTGCTCATCCCCGTTTCCAAGCCGTAGAGCCAGCGTTTGTCCGAAGACAGTTTCCGTGGTCATGTGGCACGGAACACCGTTACCGTCCCACCATGGTGGTACCTATTTACCTACTCACATTTGCATGCTTTCGAACTGCTAGGTTGGCAGGAGCTGGGACAAGCAATGGGAGCTCACTCTGTCGCATTGATTTGATCTTATGACTGCTGGTCTTCCGACCTTGCAGCACAGAGGCTTCTGCGGTTTAGAAATGCCCAAAACAAATGACAAGTGCTGAAAGCATTTGATTGCATGTATCTCTTGTATATTGTTGGAAAGAGGAATTGTAGAGGATGGGAGCCACCACAAGCAAGGTTTTGTTTGCATGTTGCTACTGTCTTCCAGTGCCCAGATCCCAAGTTGCTTAAGGATTCACACAGGTATACTGTACATTAATAATAAAACCTGAAATATGGTAGCTTCTAGGCAGCCAGTGTGGTTCTTTCACCATAGATGTAATATATGTATAAACTTTTGAGTTGATAATCCCAGGTAGATTACATTACAGTAATCCAAATGAGAGATAAACAGGGCAATTCACAGATGCCAGAAACATACTTATTCCTTCCACTTGCAGCTTCCCAAAACCCCAAATCCAATAGCTAGTACCATTTAGACCACTTGAATTAATTACTAAATAGTAAAACAACATGTAGGTAAATTTTATTGACTCAATGGGGTACTCTAATTGGGACTAAAAGTTGAATTTAGGCCCAAGGCATTTACTTAATACAATGTGGTAAGGAAAGGTTCATGGGCCTTGGAGGCTCGTCCAAGATTGGAGGCTTGTCATTTTCATGTTCTCTCCTTACTTCTTGTCTGGAAAAGCAAAATTACTGCCTCACATGTTCCTGTAGCACCAAGATGGGAAGGCTGGTTCCACATGTGATCCTCTGCACCAGTAGAGGGATGGATTGGAAGAGGGAAAATAGTTTGGACCACATTTGCAGAGAACATTTGAAATCATGAAGCTGTAGGCATCAATATAGGGACCACTGCATTATTATTATTTTTTTAAAAAGAATCTACAAAAAATCCTGTTCTTTATCTCATCCTAGCCCCAAATCTTGGCAGGCACTTTTTACATGTGACTAATGTTTAAATAGTATTCAGTCCATACATGAAAGATCCATGTAATCATGCTGTCAGAAGTGGTGGCTGGGCTCAGCTTTGTTGGGGACAACTGACCTTGTGACTCCTTCTTCTTGCTATTGTTGTCTGGTTACTTACCTCTCACTGGTGGTGAGATAATTGATGATCACCAGATCAAGCTGGTGGTGAGATAACTGATGAGATGCCGTTGTAATCTCCATGTCTGTCTCCCCAGCTCTATTTCTGGAAAATGGAAATAATCCATGTTGTGGATTAACAAATAGTCTTGCTTTCACAATAACAAATGCAGATGTTTAAACAATATACTTTTGGTTTTCTCCCTTCAAAATGGATGGATTGGGAATGAAGACTTACATAGCGGTCTTAGCTTACCATCCTCTGACACCATATCCCATCTGGGCTGAGCCATGCACAGCACTCTCAGAGATCTTCAGTGTGGCCTACATGGGCGTCAAAGCCTCCACTACTCCTGAATTTGACACGGGGAGGAGCGCCCTCCTTGTTCCATCTTTTCTTTCAAACTCCTGCTTTCCCACATACTGTCAAATAACTCTTTGGTGGGCTATGGAAGCAAATCTGATGGCGGGAGGGAGGGAAACATGCTTCTCATTGAGAGTATCAGTCTTCCTCATGAATGAGAGAGAGAGAGAGAGAGAGAGAGTAAGAAAGAGGGAAAGAATTGATAGAGATAACATTGTGTTTGAAGGGACTGATTGAATGTCACTCCTATCCATGCACCATCTGTCCCTGCCATGCTTAATTCCAGCCCTGACCACACCCACTGGCGTGCAGCTCTCAGGAACAAATAGGTTGTTCACTCCTCTTATATATTCATATGTAAACAGGTGTTTAGTTATTGTTGGTTTACATAGCATTATGCCCTGATAGAGAACAACTCCATGATATAAAAGAAGTTTTATATAAATG
Organism: Intellagama lesueurii; assembly: GCA_037013535.1. Taxonomy (NCBI): domain Eukaryota; kingdom Metazoa; phylum Chordata; class Lepidosauria; order Squamata; family Agamidae; genus Intellagama; species Intellagama lesueurii. The sequence continues at coordinate 232,884,468 of JBAJHW010000001.1, forward strand.
ACTCATTGCTGGGATTTCTGTGTTGCTGAAACATGTAGTACAGGTTAGTCATCACATGATACTTCTTTCTGGGATCAGGTAGGCTAATGCTACACAATTTGTCTTCCTGTAACAGGTGCTGACAGCTTCCCTTTCCACAGTTGCCCTTTTGAATCTCAGAGAAGCCTCCCATACTTCTGAGTTTGTGCTAAATGAAAAGTACTGAGAGCTGCCTTCAATTTCACAACAGCCAGGAAAGTATTTACCTGCTGTAAGAGAAACGAGCCATTAACCATTTTGCTGACCCAGGTGCACTAATGCATTAAAGAAGAGCGGCAGGTGCTGAGCGTCTGGCAAACCATCAAGAGGTTTGTCTTCATTTTACAATACTGAACATTAGGCGGCTGGTTTTTGTTTTTGGGATTGTGTGTGTGTGTTCCTACCACCTTCATTACTGAGCTAGGTTAGGGCCAAATTACATGAGAAATCTAGCCACTAAGTACAAGACCTTTTTTCATCTCCACATTTTGAAAATCAGCTTGCTTGGTTTTGTGGCTGATCAGAGGAAGAGAAACACCACCATCATTATCTAGAAGTATACTTCTATATGCCGTGGACTGAAATAAAATAGCAACATTGTATATACAAGATCAGATTATTTACTCATCAAGGCCAATGTTGTCTCCTCCGAAAGGTAAAATTATCAAGCAGAAGTCTTTACCCAGGTCCTTTTAATCCTCATGCATAGGGGAAGGAAATTTTAGTTCCACAGAGTCATGTTTTGGTACAGAATATACACTAAGCTAGACCTATGATACAGATACTATTACAGTTTTATGACCAAAACATTTCAGTCATATTTCACGTTGGATAAAATCCTGTTGCATACCTTTGCACCAGCATACCCTGGATGGAAATGTTTAATTTAAACTTAAGGAAACTTTCCGATCCCCTCTCTTTCAGGACTCCAAGGTCCCCTCAGAGTCCTTCCCCGCCCCCCGTCCCCCGAGAAAGCCTTTGGGAGTTTTGGGGCAGGGGAGGATAAGACTTTAATTGTTAAAAAAAAATGCAACTGGGTTGCTACTGTAGGGATTGGGGACTGTTGGTGACAATTCTTTTATGATTAAAAGCTCCTCCTGCCTGTCCCGAGGCTCCCAAGGTCTTCCTTGGGACAAAAGAGAACCCTAGAGAATTCCAGAACCAGAAATGGGGTGATAAGAAACTTTCCATGAGTTTAAATTAAATTGGGTTACAACAAGGTAAAGTGATGCCAACAGGTTTTTGCCCATACAAGTTCCCCCCCCCCCCGCCGTTAAACGAATGCCCTGTGCCACTTTCAATGAACCATTATTTAATGACACAGAAGTGATGTATTCTGGTTGTCAATAAGTTGGCTCCTTTTAGAGAAAATCAATTGTTTTAACATGGGGAGTTCCTGGTATTAACCTAGGGTCTGGAAATACTGTACAAGACCAAATGTATATATTTCACTTCGTTTTATTTAATTTTGATGTACTTTTTATTCCACCTTGTATTTTCTGGTTGTGCATTTCTGGGTACAAAACAGTTGGTTCTGCACACACAGACCTCTTTGTGAACATGGGTCATTTTTATGCCTTCTAAAATACAAGAATGTTCATTGGGGTCAAAAAATACCCCACAACTCACACAACATACTGTTTTGAACTTAGTGAAAAAGGATTAACTAAAGATCTCATGGGGCTTTCTGCATATAAAATGTGTGCTGTCAATGAGCTGTGGTCCTTTCATTTGTGTATTCTTGTGAAATCTATCACACGGCATATCATATAAAACAGGACTCCATCCAATGCTGCCTGCCAGTGCCACATATGATGCTGAAGGGTGGGCTAGTTGCGGTTTTCATTCCTCCTGCCAGCTCACAGTTCCTCCCAGCAGGACCGAAGACATGCTTATAATACCTGCTGTTAGCCTCTTAGTCTCTCTTCTCACCTAGAACAAAAAAAGTCCACTAATATCTCTAGGAAACATGCCACTGGGACTTTTGGAGACCCATGAGCAATGAGACTGCTTTCCTTTGCCTGACTTTGCAGCCATTTAAGATCAAAAACATTTTTAATCACACTGGTGGGTCAGTTCCTTCCCAGCATTCTTGCACCTTTGATTTGGGGGTTCTGTTTGGAACAAATCCCATAATTTTGACCCCTACCATTGCAATGTTTTCCCTCCAGACACACAAGCACTCCAGAATGTGTCTGGAGTCATGATTTTTGGGTTGTAATCTATGAGCACAAATGGGGCCTATGACCGGACAGTGGCTTGGAGATGATCCTTTCTTCCTGTTGGCAATGCGGGGATGATATTATGCAGCAACATTGGGCCATTTCCTGGCTTTTTGAATCATGCGTACAGAAGCACTATATCACACATTCACAAACCGGAGGGTTTTTTTGAAGAATTGAATCAGCCAGTTTGGTCATCAAGAGCAGCTCCTCCAGTCCCCCCCAGTTCCATGAGTGGAAATGAACAATGACCACAACATATGTATGTGTAGACATACTGCATATACACTTCAGCTCACCACACAGTCCTATAAATCAGAACACACATTTCCCGTCATTTGTCCCAAATACATGATTTTAGCCTGCCTGCAGAGCAGAATGGTCAAGTGAGAGCTGTCATCATCAATCTCTTTCTTACAAATTTACGGAATCCTACCCAGATGAAATTGCTTTCTAAGTGATGGATTTTAAATAACTCATACTTGATAATAAAGGCTATTTAAAGAGAAGGTGCTACAGATTCTTTTACATGACTGATCTTTAACAGTTCATGCTTGACAATAAAGTCTGTTACAATAGCAGCCCTTGCTGGCTCATGTGTTGTCCCCTTATACATACCTTGTCTAAAACAAAAACAAAACAAATCAAAAAGACATGCAGACTTTCACAGATTCCCATGATGGGAGATCAAATTCCAAATTCATGAGACTAGTGCAAATATATCAGCAAATCTGGAAAACAGCGTTCATTCCTTCTGTGCTCTAAAAGCTGCAGAGTGCTTCATAACTCATTGGATTTGAGATGAAGACAGAAACATTGAAAGAATTACTTGACATAGACTATCATCCAGACAAATGTATTCCATTATAGTCATGCCTTTGGATAGGGAGTGTCTCTACAGGGTAGATAAATCTGTATTTGGCCAGTCTGTTAAAAATACATTAACTATTTTAAATGCATTATCAGGCATTCTTTTATTGCCTTTTCCTTTGGACTTTTCAATTCAATATGCAGTAAAGAAAAATGTAGGAATTAACAATGTGCTTTTTCTATATGTGTTATGTATGGGTATTGATTTCTAAACCAATGAATGAGATTATATTAAAAACTATGGACATCAGCAGAAAATAGCAAATGTGTTTGTTTATAAAAGCAAAGAAGCTTTCTGTTTCAAACTGGGTTTTCCCCCCAACAGAATGATTCCATATTGTCCAAGTACCACAGTGCTGAAAACCTTCACTTTTATACCTTATTAATGCAGATAGGTTTTAATATAGATAAGTATTAGGGATGAGATTTTTGAAGAATTTCAAATGGTAACATTCTGGTATTGATACCCCCCACCCCGCAGAATCTTTTGTGGGCTCCTGTAAATCAGCCTGTTAAATACATAAGAATTGGTAATCCAGAAGACCAGTCGTTAAATCTTGCAAATTTCTTTCATTTCTTATTAGGGGTGTGCATTTGGATTCAAAAATATTCAGAATTCACCAAATAATGCCATATTCAGATACTTCCAAATATATCTGAATCCAAATTTGATAGCTGTGAATACCTGTAATAATAAGCCCTAATATTCAGAGTCTCGTTTACTCCTATAGATTAGAAAGCAAGAAGTTAGGTTTCTGATTGCTAAAGGAAGAAGTGAAAGTGAAACCTCTTTCTCAGACATCATGGAGTGACTTCTTGAGAAATGAAATGTAAGACACTTTGGCACCAAGGACAGTGGGCACAAAGAACACAATGTCTCCTGATTGGGGCTGCCATGGCTTTCCCAAGGGAGTGATGCTGGAGTGAGAGCAAAACCTGTAAATGATGTCAATCTGCACCAAAGAAATCTAGAAGCAGGCACTGAAACCAGAAGGTTTCTTTCCGCTTCTTTTCAATTGAAAGGTAGGCATAGCTGCTTATAAATCCCTGAGCATGTGCTGCTAGGATATGCTGTAGTGCAAGCCTGCCCTGCAGCAGTTTTCTCTGTGTCTTTTTCTAAACTCTCAATTTACATTTACATTCTCTACATCTCATTGCATATTGTTGACTTAAAATACTTAGGAATAAGATTTAGGATTAGGTGATTCATAGATTAATGCATTATAATCAACAGGGAAATAGTCTATTAGGTTTAGGCCTCTTTGGGCCCAATATCAGGCAGTGGAATAAGATGTTGTTATATATATTAAGTTAATAGATTTTTTTGTGTACATGTGTGACTTTCGTTAGAAGGGTTTGTGTTCTGCTGTAGCAGAATCAGATGCTGTTCTTCTTTGGGTAAAGTCTGCAAGCAGTATGAAATGTGGATGTGGTAGAAGAAGTAGGCACTTGGGGAAGGCTGCAGGAATTCTGCCTGCATCCACTGCAGTAGCTTCTACTATGAGGAATGGGAGAAAAAAGCCAGCCTGCAACTGCTATTATGAGCTCCCTCCAACAAAATATGTCACCCAGCTGCCTTGTTCAGCACTGACACTATGAAAGAATAGCAGGCAGCAGGACAGAGAGTATGTGTGTCTCTGCCAAGGAGGTAGCAGAGAAGCCTCTGGTTCAAGGGGGGCAGATAGGAGTGAACTTCAGACATGTTCTAGTGACATCTTTGTGCAATGCAGCCAACACAGCCAGGGCAAGGGGCCAAAAAAGAGGTTGAAGAAGAAGGCACTTTTCTCCCAAACAGCCACTGTGCCAGAGAAAGACAAGGGAGTACATCAGCACACAGACTGGCACTGTCAGCTTGGGCAGGTCACATGCCAGAGTGTGTGTATGTATGGATACACAGAAACATATGCACAAATGAATGTCTGCTTGTGAGACTTCTACTCTCCCAGTTTAGACTGTATGTGGCCTTTGGGCTTCCAGATGTGTGACGTCTTCATCTATCCTTCTTCTCTCATTATTAACATAATATTTTAATGTAATATTTTAACATACAGGGGCATTACAAATGTCATTCTCATTTCCCCACCACTTTGTGACACACAGACGGAAACACAGACAGAGTGGTTCAGCCCATTTTACTATGTTATTCTGAAATATGTCTAAGCTCTTGATCCCATGAACTTGTGGGTCCAAGTCATGCAAAGACTGAGGGTATAAATTACTCTTTTAGCCACACATCTGCACCTGATATATGATAAAATCCTTTTCACCAGATGGCAGGATGATACAGATGACCAGGGAATGTCAGGGTGAGAATGGAACAATTTGGCCATTTATCCATACTGATATACTGGATTTGGCAAAGCTTTATTCCAGTGACACTGTGCAAGGAAATAAACAGACAAGCCTTCTTCCGTGCCAGCCCATTAGAGATTTTTGAACTCAATATATGAATCCATGGCTTGAGTTTACAAGAGCTGAGCAGAGCTGCTAAATGATCATTTTGGAGGTAATTCATTGATAAGATCACCATAAGTCAAAGGTGAGTTGCTAGCACATAACATCATTACTATCACTACTACCATTAAGAAACTTGTCACCTTGAATTCTTGGCCTGGATTTTTTTCAGACTTTTTACAGCTAATGAAGGGAAAAGTACTTTGGGGATCCTTCTGTGTTTTATAGTTGATTAACTTGGAAGACTTTTTCTACTATGCACTTTCCCTCAAGCATCGAAAAGCCTTAATCTTGTCCTGCTGTTTACTCTTTACTCTTAGTTTAGCATTATGCAGTTAATATCTAGTCTAGACTTAAAACCACTGAGCAGCATTTCATTTTTGGCCTAAAAAATGGATGGATAAAGAAATGATAAAATGGACATTGGGATATCGCCTTGTAAATCAAGGACTACCTCATTTAATCAGTTCACCAAGGAAAATTACTTTGTTTTAATTGCATGTGTTAATTGAAATTGTGTGCCTTCACACCCAAATTTTCCCTAGTCTCCCCCCTTTTTATTTTATTTTTTTTGCCATACTGTGGGTGAGGAAGCATTATGGGATAGAGGTGATCCAGGAGCCTCTATCCCTCACAAATTAATTTTTAAGTGCTTTTCTTTTCTTTTTAAAACATACCAACTTCAAATTAAATAAATAAAAACCTTTACTATAAAATAAACATAGTCAAGCTAGTTTGTTAGATTTCTGGACTCACAGGGAACGTGAAACAAATATATTCATTCGAGGTCAGGGCTTCGCCTCCTAACAATTGACCTAAGGAAAACAGCTACTTGTTCCATAATGTCAACCACCTCCACTGATAACATAAAACGGACCTTGTCCAGATCGGATTTCCCCTCCAGCTTTAATAATATTGAGGTGACGTACTTTTTTGGGACAGTCCTGATGAAGCGGACAGTGCAAGAGCATGTGAGTGAGGGTTTCCAAAGCACCCTGCTCACATGGATAATATTTTTCGGAATAAGGGGTTCCGTTGTACCTACCATGTGATACAGCACCAGGCATGATCTAGCCAGAGAATCTGCATTTTTTATGGGTGGTGTAATAAAGGGGCAGTGTGACATTACTGGATGGAGAAATGCATTCTTAAATGGGAGGGCTCTTTGCACTCCCAGGAAGACCAGGGAACCACTGCAGCCTCCTGCTGAAGGGAAGTGGGACCAGTTTTCAACAATTTCTCCCTGAAGATATCTCTGGCATTGTTCCAGCACAGCCTCCAGTTCTCTTGTGCAGCATTTTATAGGAAAGGGAAATGAAGAAAAGTGGTCTCATTGGAAAATTGCCCCAGTGGGCAAAAGGTGGAACCAGAGATGATCTGATGTTATCCACAGGTGCAATTAATTTGAAGATTTGTTTAAATGACAACAGATAAACTGGGAATAAGATACACAGTGTGTGTGATTCAAAAACCTGAAGGGCTATCAAATTAACAAGGCAAAACATTACTGTTTATTTTGATTGAGCAAGAGTTATGTGCTTCTTAATGACAACAGCAGTTCAAAAGTGGGACCCTTTACCAGGGATGGGTTAGGGTTCAGAGGAGAGATGGGCAGAAATCAGAAAAATGGTGATTCATTTTGATTCATGATTCATCAAGGTCAACAAATAATGAATAACAAATTTACATTTTTTCCCCCAGATGAATCGGTGAATCAAGTAATCAATTTCTTTTGGCTTTAAAACCCTATAAAATGCCCCCAACCACCCAGAGACACCAAAATCGCAGGGAAGCTTCCCATGGCTCTCCTCTACAAGACCTGCTAGATTGGTGAAGGTTGGCTTTTGGATGTCTGAATTATACACCCACAAAAAGCCGCCCCCAAAGAAAATTCCCTCCAGGAACCTAGAGGTACCAAAATTACTGAATAGCTTCCGCTGACTCTCCTCTACAGTTCCTCCAGGTTTGGTGAAGATTGGGTTTCAGACATCTGAGTTATACACCCACAAAGTCGGTCTCCCCCAGGGATGTGCTCTTTGGCTGCTGGCTTAGGGAAATCCAGTCTTCACCAACAAACTTCACTCTCTGCGAGGCGTGAAGCTGCCGAGGTGGGGCTTCTTTGCCCGCCCAGATGGAGGAGATGGATGCAGCCAAAGGGGCTGCATCACATTGAGCGAGGGGCTGGGCAGGAGTAAAGCCTTTAAGAAGAGTGCATTAGTTTACCATAAGTTTAAACACAGGGTGAGAGGGACACAGATTAGAGGAAAAGCTGGGAAAGGTGTTTTGTTAGCATCAGTAGGGAAGCAGGTGTTTAGGTCTTTAAAGTGCCAGGTCACTAGGCCAGCCAGATATTGTAGTATGGCATCTAAAAAAGGGCACAGGGGGCGAAAAAGTAAGCAGCCTGTTAAGCATAAAGCTCCCCCCCCCCCCCCGTTCCCCACCAGCAATTTCCTCGTCAGATGAGGAGGACTGGCCAGACTATAGGTCCTTATGGGAAAAGCTTAGCATCCTTGAAAGAGAAAGGGCTCAAGGTAGAGGGCCTGATGGGTCTTCTGCAGTAAGGAGGTCGCGTAGGGAGTCAAGGATCAAAAGTTGGCAGAGCTTAAATGGATGGAGACATTATGTTGTCTCGAATTGCTGTTCTAGAAGAACGGTCCAGCCCTCCAGGGGCTCCGTCGACAGCAGTCACCCCAGCAAGGTTGAGAAGTGGAATCCTAACAGCAAGGCATCAGCGAGGACAGCCACAGATGGTGTCGACATGCACACAGACCCTGGTGGATGAGGCTGAAGGTGGAAGCAGTGTCTGCCACGGAGTGATGAAGGCCCTGCCAGTGTGTCGTCGGTGGCATCAGCAGGAATACAAACAGGTGAGGGTATTGTTGCACTGGGCATGACACAGCCTGCGAGCGTTTGGCCGTGGGGCACCTGGAGTCAGACGGTGCCGGTCCTTTCGGCCTCGCCTTTGCCGGCATCACAGTTAGGGACGCAGGTAGCGTTAGAGAGCAGTGGGAATGCTGCCCTGAGTGCAGCTGCAGCGAGTCAGGCCGGGGCAGGAGGAACAGCCCAGGCAGTAGTGCAAGCAGCTGTTCCCGATACGGGTTACAACTCAGTGGCATGGCGAGCCTTACCAGAAGGTGATCAGTCTCTACCACTAGGAGATCACCTTCTGTCTGCTACAGTAGAGAAAATTTGGAGAGGAGAATACGTAGATGTGTTCGAGCTTTTGAAAAGGAAGATAGAGGACAAGAAGAAAGACAAAGAGGAGGAGGAGAGAGAGGGAGAAGCTGAAGCAGCGTAAACCAGACCATTGTTGGGTGAACTGGGTGCCTGGCTTTTTCATATATGTTGGGACAATAGTTCGCGCCCAACCAGAAAGAGCCCTTTCATTGATCCAGTATATGGACATCATTTATAGGGCGTATGTTGACTTCCCGGTGCATGCATGGTTGCTTTATGATGAGGGGTTCTGTATGCGTGTGGCATGGCGCCCCAGCATGCGTTGGGACGTCCCCCACGACGCATTATGGCTGGGGACTATGACACCCGCACACCAAATATTAGGTGACAGATTTGACAGTGGGCATTTAGTCCAAAGGGCACAGTCTCATGCATCCTGCTCAGCAGTGGGCCAGGTGGTTCAGCCCCACTTGCTCTGCTAGGATTATAACGTCTGGGGGTCCTGTAGCAGAAAGCAGTGTAGATTTAAACATTACTGTTCCAGCTGTGGTGGTCCCCATCCATCTGCAATTTGTCCAAGAGGAAAGCAAGGGGGAGCAGGAGGGCGTGAGCCAGGAAGCAGTCGCAAGCCGCCCCTAGGGTCCCAAGCTTTCAAAAAGGGCCCCAGTCCAATTAAAATAGTGATTCTGGAACAATGGCTACAGGATTACCCTAATAGATCAGCGGCTAGATTTCTGAGTGAGGGATTTAGGAATGGTTTTCGTATTCCTGCTGTGGGTGGTCATGTAGCCACTTGGGCAAAAAATGTGAAGTCCGTAAGAGGACAAGAGGACATAGTACGGGCAAAAATTGCTAAGGAAGTAGCAGAGGGACGGGTATTGGGCCCTTTCCACATCCCGCCGATTGCACACCTTCGGGTGTCACCTCTCGGGATTGTTCCCAAAAAGACGATGGGTGAATATCGATTGATTCACCATTTGTCTTATCCAGCAGGGGAATCAGTTAACGACAGGATTCCTCAGGACCTGTGCACTGTACGTTATACATCATTTGATGTGGCAGTGTGCATGGTTCGGAAGGAGGAGATAGGGGTGGAGTTGGGGAAGTCTGACGTAAAATCAGCTTTCCGGCTCCTTCCCATGCACCCTGAGGACTTTGACCTTCTGGGTTTTGCTTTTGAAGGGAATTATTATATGGACTGGTCCTTACTTATGGGATGCTCAATATCTTGTTCTGCTTTTGAGCAATTTAGCACATTTTTGGAATGGATGCTCAACTGGAGGATTAGCTGAGCGCAGGTGGTCCATTATTTGGATGATTTTTTTATTTTGTGGGAGATGTGGCACATCGCAATGTGCGAGCCTTATGACTGCCTTCCAGAAAATGGTGTGGGAACTAAGTGTCCCGTTGGCCGAAGAAAAGACAGAGGGTCCTTGCCAAGGTCTAACCTTTTTGGGTATTGAGTTAGATACTAGGTCCCAGTCCAGTAGGCTTCCAGAAGCAAAGTTGAGCGATTTGAAAGCGTGGTTGCAATGTCTACTGGCACAGAAAAAAGTCACACAGAGGCAATTTCAAGAAGTGGTAGGCCACCTTAACTTTGCATGCAAGGCGGTGGCCGTGGGTAGGCCCTTCCTGCACAGATTATGTGATGCTATGAAGGGTCTCACAAGACCCCATCACAGGAGGAGATTGTCGTTGCGGGTTTTTTTACGGTTCTTAGAAAAGTTCAATGGAACCTCCTTTTGGAGGGAGGAACTGCAGTTGGGGTCCGACCTACAAGTTCAGACTAACGCTGCAGGGTTGCAGGGCTATGGTATATTCTTTAAAGAAAAATGGTGTGCTGGGGCTTGGCCTTTAGAGTGGCACAAAGAGGGCATCACTAGGGATCTCACATTTTTGGAGCTTTTTCCGATAGTCGGAGTGTTATGGTTATGGGCAGACGAGTGGGCTAATTCTGTGGTCACTTTCTGGTCTGATAACCAAAAGCAAAGCGTGCTGCTTATATACCGCCCCATAGTGCTTCAAGCACTCTCTGGGCGGTTTACAAGTTAATTATGCAGGCTACACATTGCCCCCCAGCGAGCTGGTTACTCATTTTACCGACCTCGGATAGAAGGCTGAGTCAACCTTGAGCCGGCTACCTGGGATTGAACCCCAGGTCGTGAGCACAGTTTTGGCTGCAGTACAGCAGTTTAACCACTGTGCCACAAGGCGGTGGTGCACATTGCTAACTCGTTGACATCGAGATCATAAAGAGTGATGGTGCTAGTTAGGGCCCTCACGTTGAGGTGCTTGCAGTTCAATATAGTTTTTCAAGCTCGGCATGTCCCTGGGATTGATAATGCCATTGCTGATGCCCTGTCCCATCAACAGATGGACCGGTTCAGGATATTGGCACCGGGGGCAAGAGCCCAGCAGGATGTCCTACCAGACGAGGTATGGAATTTTGGAGGGCTGAGGCTAACAGGGCCATGAGCTTAGTGGTAGCACCAAGCACTCGATGTAGCTATACGGCGGCGTGTAACGAATATTTTGCCTTTTGTGAAAGGGAGGGCCTAGGACATGAGTGGCCTGCATCAGACGACCAACTGATGCAGTTTGCAGTTCATTTACACAGGAAAGGTTTAGCTCCTAGATCCATTCAGGGTAGGATGGCGGCTCTGGCCTTTTATGCCAGGGCCCAAGGCTGTAAAGGATTCTCAATTGACTTCCGTATTCGGAAGATGATTGAAGGGGGGAGTAGGGAGCGAGTTGTGCCTAGCGATAATCGGACTCCAATATCACCTGCTATTCTTGCTAAGTTAGGGAGAACATGGGAATTGGTGTGCAAAGACCGATTTGAGGCTTGCCTTTTTAGAGCTGCGACTCTTATAGCTTTCTTTGGGGCTTTAAGAATAAGTGAGCTGGTGGTGGCATCCAGACATGACACGTTTCTATCCTCTTTGCAGAGGAAGGATGTGATATTGTCAGAGCACCAGGTTGCCATACACCTGTGAAAATCAAGAACAGACCAATTAGGAAAAGGTCAGGTGTTGTTGTTAGGGCGTTGTTCAGAGTTTGAAATATGCCCGGTAAGAGCTACGCAGGAGTATGTACAGCTTAGGGGTGAGAATGCACGAGGCTTTTTGCTCCACGAGGATGCGTTGCCGCTAACAAAATACCAGTTCTGGAAAATTACTTCTCAAGCCTTATGCAAGGCTGGGATACAAGGTTGGCGCTTTTCGAATAGATGCCGCATCTACAGCAGCCACCCTTGGGTATACAGTTGAAGATATCAAGAAAGTTGGTAGGTAGTAATCTCAAAAATCCTGAGTTTATGTTCGCCCATTGCCGCAGTTTTAGGTCCTGCTGCGTTGTTTGTTCTCTTTTGTCATTGCAGAGCCAGAGAAGCCCTTTGACCGAGTTTGAGTTCTATTGTGCGAGCATAGTTACATTTTTTGGGCAGCCAAATATGCCAGTCGGACCAGTTGGGGACCAGTTGGGGGTCGTAATCTGGGCATTCGCAAGGTGGCCACTTTGGAATGGAGGGGACGGAGAGGCATGCCCTGGGACGGGTTCCTTGAACTGGCGTCCCAGGGTACTATGGATATGCCCCCTGACATTCTGGTGGTTCATTTGGGAGGCGATGACTTGGCCTAAAGGTTGGGCAAGTCACTGGTCCTCCAGGTTATAGCAGACCTCAGAGTGTTTGTGTCACAGTGTCCCAAGATGTGCGTGAAATGGGGAGCAATTATTACACATTTGGTGTGGAGGGCCACACGTGACCCCAGGAGGACTGATCAGGCCCAGAAGGGCGTAAACAGAGAGGTCAGCAGAGCTGTACGGAGAGGCCTGGGGCCAGTTGTCACATATCCTCACGTTAAAGTTTCTTGGCCAGAGTTGTATAGAGAGGATGGTGTGCTTATGTCAGATCTGGGACTAGATATTTTCCTAAATGACTTACAAGGGGGTCTTAGGGCTGAAATGTTTCAGCTTGGTGGGGGGCATGGGACATACTAAGTAGTCCCTATGCTGTGGCGGGTAGTGCCAAAGGATAAGGGTAGATCAGTTCCTAGGAAGGCACCTAGAGGGTGCTAAGCATCCCTCCTCTCAGAAGGGCAGCAGCTGAGGTTTAGTTGAGAGGAGGGGAAGCTGGGGACCCCAGGGGAGGCAGAGCAGCTAGGGTTTGGAGACCCGGATGGGGCAAACTTAGGGTACCACAGCTATGGGATACATGGAAGCGTGCTGTACAGTAAGACAGTGCGCTTTCGTTATAGGAACTTGGTTGGCGGTCTGGGCCAAGGTTGGTCTGTAACTGGAGTCAAGGTTGACTCCAGTTACAGACCAATTCAGGCACTACAGTAGGCCCCCTTGAAAAAAGGAAAGTTTGGGTTATAAATAAGTTAATAAAGTTGTGGCCCTAGTTATCCCACATACCTGTGTCTGTCTCGTTATTCCGGACTGGGCGTGCAAAGCTGTATATACTTACAAGCACATAGAGAGTTCCGCATGGCAGATAATATAAAGCATAGCGTGAACAGCCTAAGATTATGATTTTCCAACTAGTTACCTTCCACCTTCCACCCTATATCCCCTCATCCCCTCATCAACAGTCTTGAGAGCTCCACCCATCACATTTTGTGTTTTAATTGGCACTAGCTGTACCATCCAAGCTTGTCTAATTAGCTACACTGGGCATTCGTCCTTATCTTTTCTAGGTGCAAGAAATCACATTCCTTTCCCCAGCACTCACCAAAGTCGCAATTAATGGTGTTTTCACCATTATCTCAAGGCAGCTCTTACCCAGTTCTCAAAATATTTGGGCCTGGCCTGGTCAGCTCAGACATTTTACAGATTTTTTTCTGCTGATTCCCTCACACCTGTTATAGGGATTTCTGTTATTGTAATGTTTCCCTTTGAGCCCTGCAGTTCCTTGAAAGATCCATGCCTGATCATTTAGACTTGCAAATGAACCTTGTGTTTATATTCTAATGATCAGTTACAAAACAAAAGTAAGTTAATTTGCATTGTTGTGAAGAAAGTTCAGTCAGACACATTTTATCTATTAATCACTGCTTCCAATGATATGTGGGTTCATTGTTGAGTTTGACCTCCCAATAGGGCAGGGATGGACAACTTCTAGAAGCCTAGCTCTGGAATTTGGAAAGCTGCCCCACACATAACACCCAAATTTTAACAATTATGTGGGTACCAATCTGCTGCCATGCCATTTACTTTGCCCAAATCCATTTAAATGTTTACATTCAGGAGTCTGAATATAAGTAAATAACACCAAGATTTATTGAAAAATTCTTCTTATCAACATCAACACTTGTGTAACATCGAAGTTTTGACCAATTACATTCAGACCACAATTCGCTAATTTTCTTGTCACCATAACATCCTCTGAAGTTCATTCCCCTTCTATTTGACTTTTTGAGAGGGCATTAATAATTTTTCATATTACTTCTCAGATTGCTCTTTTAACCAGAGTTATCTCTTTTCTTTTCTCTATCTTTCTCCCCAATACGAAGGTTTGGGTAGGGGTTTATAATTACATATTCTTTCTGCCTCTGATTTAGGTAGTTTGAAAATTACAGGATCCCCTGTCCAGGGATCTTCCTTCACTATATACTCCCACTCCTCTAATGGTTTTTCCACAACCATTTCCTCTCTATCTATTAGATATCCCTCAACTGTCAAATCCTCCACTGCATCCTTCCAAATGTCCCCCTCTCCCTCCTTTATTTCCTTATTTGGAACTCTGCTCTTGCCACTTCCATTCCCCTCCACTGGTATCTCTATTCTCTTTCCTGACTTCTCGTTATCTCTTTTTTTTAATCTAAGCATTCCCCCTGCATTCTCATTGGTTTCTCCCAATGCACCATTATAACTGAAGAACAGAAGGAGCCCCTTTCTAGGGACAGGCTCGATGGCCCTCCCACTGGATTCTTCCTCCTTACAAACTATTCAAAAAAGCACTTTCATGCTTTTCAGTGTATGTGAGGTAGCATTTTCATCCTCTCAAGCTCTTTTTGGTTTTTTAGGTGGCTTTTCCCAAAATAAGAAATGATGCAATGTAACTTCTAGTTTTGTATCACACAAAACAAAAACACAAAAACAAAAACACAAAAACAAAAAACAAGAGACAAAAATATTTTGGCACTTTAAAGACTAACTGCTATATTTTAATGTGAGCTTTTATAAATTGAGTCCCCTTCCTCAGACATAAAAGTGAGACTATATGACTCTCCTATTTACGACCAGAGGGAGATACAGATAATGGACAGTGGTTTGTTACTAAGCCTAGCAGGCTGTGAATAATGTCAATTATCAGTCTACAAGGTAACAATACCATAGTTAACACAGGTGGCAAATTATGTGAATCAATGTAGCATTTCACATTTGGTAATGACTTCAACCCTTGATTGATATTCAGTCCTTTTAAGTGGTCTCCAGAATTTATCTCAGATATTTCTCATTCAAGTCTTGTTTTGTACTGCTTCCCCCCACCTGACCCCCAAACAGTGACTTTCAAGTCATGCAAAGACTGTCCAGGCAGACTGAAACAATCTGAAATAATTTTTTGTGAATTGCCATTTCTGATGTCAGATTTGTGTCCATTTATCCTTTTGTGCAGAGATTGTCCTGCTTTTCCTCTGTAGAGTGCAGAAGGACATTGTTGGTAAAGGATGACATGGTCACTTTAGCAGAAGAACAAGTAAAAATGCCCCTGATGTTGTGTGTCACATTGTTGAGGCCTGTAATTGTGTTGCCAGAATAGATGCAGGGGCAGAGCTGTCATCTGGGTTTGTAGGAAAGTTTAGTTCTGAACTCTGTATCAGAGTTGTGTAGGCTGTTATAGAATCATAGAATCATGAAGTTGTATGGGACCTATAAGGCCATTGAATCCAACTCCCTGCTTTGTTCAGGAATACAGATCAAAGTATATCTGCCAGGTGGTTGTCCAAATCTCTTTTGAATGCCTCCAGTGTTGGAGCATTCACCACCTCTCAAGGTAATTGGTTCCATTGCTGTATTGCTCTAACAAGACATTTTTCCTGATATTCAACCAAAATCTGGCTTCCTGTAACTTGAGCTCATTGTTGCGTGTCCTGCACTCAGGAAAAAGATTTTGCCACTCCTCTGTATTGACAGCCTTTCAAGTATTTGAAAAGTACTATTATATCTCCCCTCAGTCTTCTTTTCTCAAGGCTAAACATGCTCAGTTCTTTCAGCCTTTCCTCATAAGTCTTGGTTTCCAACCCCCTGATCATCCTTGTTGCCCTCCTCTGAACTTGTTCCAATTTGTGAGCATCCTTCTTGAAGTACGGTGTTCAGAACTGGGCACAATGCTCAAGATGAGGCCTAACCAGTGCCGAATAGAGGGGAACTTGTACCTTGTGGGATTTGGAGACTATACTTCTGTTAATGCAATAGTTGTGTATCAATAGTTGCTTAAGATTGGGGGCATTGTCTGTAAGCAAGTATAGGCCTGCCACCAAAGGGTTGGGAGAGTGAAGTATTCCTGTCAAGAATGGGTTGAAGATCATTTGTGACGCATGTGAGTGGTCTCAGTTGTGGGCTGAAGGTGACAACTAGTTTTGTTTGGTCGTTTTCTCTTCTGGATCTCTCTTGCAGTAGATTGCTTCTGGGGATTCATCTTGCCTGGGTAATTTGTTCTTTAACCATATTGGATGGATATTGCAGTCTGAGAAATGCCTTTTGAATTTGGAATCAGAACTTTTAGTGTCACCCCAGGCCTAAAACAGCTCATGTACCACAACCTGGTGTAACTGCCCTATAAGCCCCTAGATGGCATAAGAGGGCTTTTTGAGTTGTTTTTGTTGTTGTTGTTGCTGTTAAATAGGGGAGATGGGGCAGCAGAGCCTTGAGAACACTGGGGGATGCAACTGCGTCCAAAGGAGTTGCATTGAGTCTATGGGTTATACTTTGCATATCCGTGTAATATGATGTGAAAATAACTTTTTAAATGGTTGTGTCTTTCTGTTCAAGAGTGAGTTAAATCAGGCCCACTTCCCATTGCAGGCATGTATGAAATGCCTTCCCCCCTACGCCATCTCTGGAACTTTAAAACAGGCACATTGGTCCTAATGTGCCTTATGTTTTCTGAAACACGGAAATGAAAGCATATGCACACTCTCTCAGCATTGCTGGCTCTTTATCTTCTTCTTCACAGCCAGATACCCACTGAGGAATGGACATAAATATTTTAAAATCATACTTACACAGCAAGGTAAAGGTAAAGTGGTAGCAAAACAGGAAGCCTCAGGAAACATTTCTAAATAAAGACTTTCCAGTCTGAAGTACGATTCTTAAGAAAAATGTTTCTCCTTTTTGTAAATAATTTCAACATTGAAATGTATTCCCAGGACCAGAAATCTGGAGCTGAGCTGAGAAGTAGGCCAGGCTATAATAACCAGCAACTTTATATTTTATCTCCTTATCTGTTCAATCTGTACTCATATCACACGGAAAGCCAGACTAGATTCAGATGAAGGAGGAGTGAAAATGGCTGGAAGAAACATCAATAATTTAAAATATGCAGATGACACCATCTTACTGGCTGAAAGCAGCAATGACTTTAAAGGACTTTTAGCAAAAGTGAAAGAAGAAACTGCCAAAGTAGGGCTACAGTTGAACATTAAGACACCAAAATCATGACTCCAGAAGAGCTAAACAACTTTAGCACTGACAATGAAGAAATTCAAATAGTTCGAGATTTTATATACCTTGGTTCAATCTTCAATCCAGAGTTTTTCCACCTTTATGCACCTCTTGCTATCCATCACCAATGCTTGATGTGAGGTGTAGCACAGAGGAAATCTGAAGTTTGATATTTTGATTCTGCAGTCAGTAGCTCAATATTCCCAATTCCTTCTGCTGGAAAGGCCTTTCTCTGTCAAGCAGGTTAGCCTTTTGCACATCACCCCTGCAAAAGAAGAGGCAGAATTACATAAAATCCGCATATGCTAAACCTAGGTATAGAGGTAGATTTCAGAAGCATGAATGTGATTTAAACAGTAGTGCAACAGGGATAATGTGAGTTGCAGTCCTACAACAGCTAGAAAGTGTTATGTTCCTCATTCCTTCCACAGAATCTTTCTGAAAGCAAGACACATGGGCTGTTGGTAAGACCGGGGCATTCAGGCACATGTGTGTGTTTGTATGGGCTCACACGTTGGCCTTGGTTTCTTATATTTGATAGAGCTGAAGACTGAAACATATTTGATCTGCCCTCCCCCCCCCAATATCACTCTGGAAATCAAAAGAAAAGAGTTATCTCAAATCTTATGAAAAACCCTGTAGGATCATGAGTCACTTGTGACCAAGCAAGAGGGTGCACTTCCCCAAATTTTGAGGGGGAGGCCTCCTCTGCTTGGTCCATGAGCTGTCTCTACGTAGGCCTTGATCTAGACTTGGGAGGCAAAGTACTTCTGGATTTCTGGTGCACATTTACTACTGTAATGGCCCTTTCCTGTGCAGCTGTAATGCCTCTTCAGGGAACAAGAGACCAGAGCGGCCTAAGTATTAGAATTCAGAATTGGTATGTTTAATGGCAACCCTTTGCAAGCCAGTGCACTCACCGCAGTGGAGTGAGCGTGCCTTGACCCACTTCTATCCCTGAGCATTAGAATTCTGACACTGACATTTGTAGGAACGCCTTCGTCAAATGCATTTTCCATTTGCTGTAAAATAACACAAACCCACTCAATAATAGCAAAAACCTATTCCAGAGTGAACAGTATTGTTCTACTATTTTCGCTTCCCATCTGGGCACAGGCACCTGCCCTTTGGCCTCTCAATAGACTTCAGGTACGTGAAGGCAGGAGAGCGATGAAGGCCCAGGGGTGCTTTCCTGCTGTAGGACATTATTAGGTGGAAATAAAATAATGTCCACCCGTCCGTTGTTTGATCAGTCCTTTGACAGAATGAGGAAATGTTTTTTAACACTCTGAGTAAAATGCTACCTTCCCCATGAAACCTTTAGAATAATGTGATTCCTCCTGAGTCAATTTCTTGCCTTCCCGAAACTTTGGAGCAAAAAAAAACCCCCAATGCAATTTCAAGAACTTCAGAGTAAGAAAAATATGCATTAAACAATGGAATGGTATATAACAGGGCAATGTGACTTGATGGCATCAACACACTAGCAAGGATCAATGACAAGAATAGAACAAGATTCAGTGTTTGCTTCAAAAGAACTGTGTCATGTGGTACTGAAATTACCTTCAGTACGCAAGAATAACCTGTGGGTTGTTCCATAACTCTGAAAAAGGGGCCTGTGACCAATGTAAAGTACTACTACTTATTTCACAGGACTCTACTCTGGAGACAGATTTAAAGCTACTGATTAAGACATTGCTCTTTTGAAATTCACCCTCTGTGACTGTTTACAAGTGCATTGTGAAAAAATTAAAAAAAAGTTTTTAAAAAAAGTTAAATTAAGACAAGTGGAAATTGCAAAACAAAGTCAGACTTTGGTGGCAACAATTATGTTTCTCAGTAACTTAGAAAAACAAGAACAACAAAACTTTTAAGCCAAAATAAATATGACATTTCTTATAGCCGCTCACATAATTGCTGTGATGGTGATATTTGCCATCAAGTCACTTCTGATTTAGAACAACCCCATGAATTGATGACCTCTAAAAATAATATCACTCACAGCCCTGCTCAGGTCTTGCAAATTAAAGGCTGTTGCTTCCTTTATTAACTCAGAGAGAAATATTCTCATTTAAACAACAAATCTGACTAATCCAAATTTCAAGGAAAAGCCCTAATTCAATAATATCATCTGATTGCCCACTAGAAGGCCATCATGTCAGCCCACTGCCCTGTCATTATCCCTTCATGATAGGAGAGCCAATCAGAGAGCAACTGCATCAAAGAAACTTGCCAAAAGAAAACAAAAGCAGCACTGTGGGAGACAGGAGAGGGAAGCAGGTCAAAATAGGTAAGGAAGTGATAAAAGAACACCTAGCTGCTTTGAATGAGTTCACGTCTCCTGGACCGGATGGTTTACATCCCAGGGTACTAAAAGAACTGGCAGTTGTGATCTTGGAACCACTGAATGAAATCTTTGAGAGGTCCTGGAGCACGGGCAAACTGCCAGAGGACTGGAAAAGAGCTGATGTGGTTCCAAACTTCAAAATAAAATAATAAAAAAAGGGGGGGGGGAATGGGTCCAGGAAACTACAGATCAATCAGCTTGAAATCAATACCTGGGAAAATCCTGGAAAAAATAATCAAGCAGCAGATTTGTGAGCACCTAGAAAATAACAAGGTGATTACTAGAAACCAGCATGGGTTTGTTAAGAACAGGTCATGCCAAAGAAATCTTATTGCCTTCTTTGATAAAGTGACTGAATTAGTGGACCAAGGAAACGCAGTGGATATAGTATACTTAGACTTCAGTAAGGCATTTGATAAGGTAGACCACAACATACTTCTGCGTAAGATAGAACAAAGTGGGATAGATAGTGCAACTACCAGATGTATTTGCAGCTGGCTGACCGATCGCACTCAATGTGTGGTCCTCAATGGAACCACATCTACGTGGAGGGAAGTGTGCAGTGGGGTCCCTCAAGGTTCTGTCTTGGGCCCAGTGCTCTTCAACATCTTCATAAATGACCTGGATGAGGGGATTGATGACCCAAAGCTGGGGGGAATTGCTAATACTTTGGAAGACGGACTGAACATTCAGAAGGATCTAGATAGACTTGAACATTGGGCCCTATCCAATAAGATGCAGTTCAGTGGCGGGAAAAGTAAGGTCCTGCACATAGGCAGGAAAAAACAAATGCACAGGTACAGGATAGGTGGTACCTGACAGTAGTACCTGTGAGAGGGATTTGGGTGTCCTGGTGGACCACCGCCTAAGGATGAGTCAGCAGTGTGCTGCAGCTGCCAAGAAAGCCAACACAGTCCTAGGTTGCATCAACAGGGGGATAGCATCAAGATCACGGGAAGTGATAGTACCACTCTATACCGTGCTGGTGAGGCTGCACTTGGAGTGCTGTGTCCAGTTCTGGTCACCACAATACAAAAAAGATACTGAGATCCTGGAAGGGGTGCAGAGAAGAGCAACAAAAATGATAAGGGGACTGGAGGCTAAATCCTATGAAGAACAGCTAAAAGAACTAGGCATGTTTAGCTTAATGAAGAGAAGACTGGGGGGAGACATGATAGCAGTCTTCCAATATCTGAAGGGCTGCCACAGGGAAGAGGGCATCAATTTATTCTCCATTGCGCCTGAGGGTAGGACAAGAACCAATGGGTGGAAACTGGTCAGAAGGAGATCCAACCTGGAAATAAGGAGGAATTTCCTGATGGTGAGAACCATTAAGCAGTGGAACAGCTTGCTTCCCGATGTTGTGGGTGCCCCGCTGCTGGAAGTTTTCAAGAAAAGATTGGACAGCCATCTGTCCGGGATGGTATGAGGTCCGGGATGGTATGAGGTCTCCTGCCTTGGGCAGGGAGTTGGACTAGAAGACCTCCAAGGTCCCTTCCAACCCTACAACGATACTATGATTTTATGTATTGTTTACTACAAGAGCATCCTCCTGCATTTGTTCCATTATGGAATTTAACATGGCTTGGATAGACTATAAAAAGGCATTTGAATCATTGCCACACGGCTGGATTAACACCTGCCTAAAAAATTTTCGGATTAGTAAAAATAGTCAAAGGTTCCTCAAGAAAAACATGGAAAAATAGAAAACTATCTTAATGGCCTATGGTGAAGAAACTGGGGGAGTAAACACCAAAAGAGGAATATTTCAAGGGGATTCCTTGTGACCACTGCTGTTTATCATCTCACTAATCCCCATGTCAATAATTTTAAATAAAACTAGATTGGGCTACCATATTTCAGAACAAGCAGGAAAAATCGATCATCTCTTATACATGGATGACCTAGAAATATATGCAAAAAGTTCCACAGAGATACTGTAGAATCATTGCTAAACACAGTGATAATATTTAGTGAACATATGCACTACATCCAAAAAATGATGTGGACAGATTATATTTACCACAAAAAACTGGAGGCTGTGGATTACTGCAAATACAGAAGGTAGTAGAGGAGGGAAAAAGAAGACTAAATAATTATAATAATTATAAGACTAAATAATTATATTTAGTAAAGAAAAATTATATATAGTAGAGAAACATTACTTAAGGCGGTGAAAATGGAGAATGTTTTGAAAACAACAGAAACAAAGGCTCAATATAAGAAAAAATTTGAAAATAAATTAAACAGTTGAAAAAATAAACCACTACATGGACAACACCTGAGAAATATTGATGGAAAGCATGATAATAATTCAACATGGGCATGGCTAAAACTAGGAACCATTAAGAAAGAAACCGAAGGCTTGGTTTTTTGCTGCACAAGAAAAAGAATTCCAAACCAAATGTGATGAAAGCTAAGATTTGAGGAATTATTGCTAATAGCAAATGTTGACTCTGTCAAGGAAAAGAAGAAACCATGTCACACCTCATTTATGAATATCCAAAGACTGCACAAACAGATTACTAAATTAGACAAGATAGAGTGGCAAAATTAGTGCACTGGTTATTATCCAAAAAACAAACAAACAAAAACAAAAAACTTGCCAAAAACCCATGGGAATATCAGGTAGAGAAGGTGTCAGAAAATGATAAAGTCAAGATCTTGTGGGATTTTCGGATCCAAACTGATAGACACCTTGAACATAATATATCATACGTACATAGTAGAAATAAAATGAAGAAAATGTCCGGATCATTGACATTGCAATTCCAGGGGATGCCAGAGTTGAAAATAAAGAATTGTAAAAACTAACAGAATACAGAGCTCTGGCAATTGAAACATCTCACTTGTGGATGAAACACACTTCAGTGGTTCCCATAGTCATCGGGGCTTTGGGAACAGTATCAAGAAATTTCACACAGAATTATAAGCAGTTGCAGATCTCAGGAATAACACCAATAGAGCAACCAAAAATGGCAATACTAGGAGCAGCATACATACTGCACTGATATTTAAAAGATACTTAGGTTTTTGGTTAAAACTTTTATCTATTATATAATATCAGTCAATTTTTTTATAATTTTTATTGACTGTGCCTGGTATTTTGGAATAATAATAAGTCCAGACCCTACCAAGAAGGCACAGCAGGGAATTGAACTCCTAACCTCTACCTAAACCACTGAGCTAACCAACAGTTCATGTAGCATAATTTCTATTCACTGTAATCTGAACCACCAAACACATAAAATCAATTTTTCTAATGAGTGTAGAACAGAACACATCTGACATTTGGGTTGGATCTATTTCTAAAGGGAGGAGTTACTCTTTAAAAAAACCCCATTTTGCAATATAAAATGGCTTACAAGCATTAACCTTCGTTTTAGTCACTTGCAGGCTTTTCTTGCTACAACTGGTCTTTCTCAGTTCTATGCGTAATAAAACAAGTATAAAATTGGCTTCTGTTGAGAACGACTTTTCATCTCTTGTTAACAGAAAACAGCATTCATGAAGGTGTACTTAGTTCTTAATGCTCTTTTCTCCATTATAACATCTGTTAATCTTCTTGATCATACAGCTGCCTGCTGCCTTCCTGGGGATAATACAAAGCTTGGAAGCTTGGAATAAGTATGAATATTTTAGTGCTGTGCCTTTGAGGGGAAAACATGTATATACACTGAAAAAGATACAAAATCCTTTATTGGACTGATGAATTCTTCTGAATTCTTCAGGCTGCCAGTCTCTTAAATTTTTTTTAAAAGCTTTTATTTTCTCCAAGTAGATATATCTGGTTTGTCTGCAGTGCTATATTTTATCACACTAAGTATTATTATTTTATATGTATTTTTGTTGTTTAGTCGTTAAGTCGTGTCCGACTCTTAACTTATATGCAGAATACATCATGCGAAAGGCTGGATTGGATGAATCCCAAACTGGAATTAAGATTGCCGGAAGAAATATCAACAACCTCAGATGTGCAGATGATACCACTCTGATGGCAGAAAGTGAGGAGGAATTAAAGAACCTCTTAATGAGGGTGAAAGAGGAGAGCGCAAAAAATGGTCTGAAGCTCAACATCAAAAAAACTAAGATCATGGCCACGGGCCCCATCACCTCCTGGCAAATAGAAGGGGAAGATATGGAGGTAGTGACAGATTTTACTTTCCTGGGCTCCATGATCACTGCAGATGGTGACAGCAGCCACGAAAATTAAAAGACGCCTGCTTCTTGGGAAGAAAATGATGACAAACCTAGACACCATCTTAAAGAGCAGAGACATCACCTTGCCGACAAAGGTCCGCATAGTCAAAGCTATGGTTTTTCCAGTAGTGATGTATGGAAGTGAGAGCTGGACCATAAAGAAGGCTGACCACCAAAGAACTGATGCTTTTGAATTGTGGTGCTGGAGGAGACTCTTGAGAGTCCCCTGGACTGCAAGGAGAGCAAACCTATCCGTTCTGAAGGAAATCAACCCTGAGTGCTCACTGGAAGGACAGATCCTGAAGCTAAGGCTCCAATACTTTGGCCATCTCATGAGAAGAGAAGACTCCATGGAAAAGACCCTGATGTTGGGAAAATGTGAAGGCAAGAGGAGAAGGGGACGACAGAGGACGAGATGGTTGGACAGTGTCATCGAAGCTACCAACATGAATTTGACTAAACTCTGGGAGGCAGTGGAAGACAGGAGGGCCTGGCGTGCTCTGGTCCATGGGGTCACGAAGAGTCGGACACGACTTAACGACTAAACAACAACAACAAAAGGCATGAAGCCTGCCAGCTGGGCCTTGTCTTCAGGTGAATACAATTAAAGTATTTGTAAAGTCAGGGCCCTGAAGGTGGGACTCCCAGAAAGGGGAATTATTGGATATATGGTCCAAAAAAATCTGAAATGCCGATTTCTAGGAAGTGCTTTGGGTGAACCTGGGTGCCTGGGAACACAGCAGCAGAACTTGAAAAAAACTAGCAACAAGCTGCACCATTACCTTAACTAGTTACTTTTGGTTAATATGTGATTTAACTAGTCCTGTAGTTACAAAATACTTTTTAAGGTGTAACAGATTACTCACAAGTCACTTAGGTGTAATAAGTGACACTAGTTACTTTTAAATTAGAGATGGGGGTATTCGTATTTGAATATGAATATCCCCACACAACTGGAGTTAATGAGGGTCCGCACCCTGAGGTTGGACTGTCCACTCATGCATCTGGTGGTGGCCTCGCTCATCCTTCCAATCACTCCTGGAGCCCCACTCTTCCTGCTTAGCTAGCCACTCCAGGCAGGGGGAGGGAGAACGAGTCTCCCTGCACAGCTGCCAAGTTGCTAGACGAGTAGGGAGAGAGCGGGGCTCCAGAAGTGATTTGAAGGATGAGTGAGGCCGCCACCGCCGGTGGACACGTGAGTGGACAGTTCGACCCCAGGGGGTGGACCCTCATTAACTCCAGTTGCGTGGGGATATTCATATTCAAATACGAATACCCCCATCTCTATTTTAAATATTTAAAGACATTTTAAGGCATTTTCGGGGACATTTTTACAGGCATTTTTAAGGGGATATGCCATTCTCTTATCAATCCTAAGGAGCAATGAAATTATTACTTGATTTTGTCTTTTGTACTTTGATAAATATTTCTGAAGTACAATATCAGAATTAGTCTCTAGAAGAAACTATGAAGTATTTACCTGTATTCTTCTGGCCTGTTGGTAATGTTAGGGCAATGCATTAATAATGGTTCACTTTACTATCTACTTGTACAGTTGAAGCACTGATAACCATAAATGGCAATCTGTCTGCCAAAAAATAATAGCATGCACATAAAACCGTGCGAACTTCAAAAAAAACAACGGACTAAAATGCAATGTGGGAGTTGAGCGCATTAGATAAAATGCATAAATGAATGTAACGTTCTAAATAAATATACAAATGGGCTTTTTAAAAAAATGCATGCATTTTTTCATTTGGACAGAACACCTAAGGTTTTGCAACCCAACAAAAAAAGGTAGGAAGATGTTGGGGGTGGGTGGTTGGAGAATTGTGGTGAAATCGAAACAAATTTTCAGATCTCAAAATATGATTTTGTGTAGCATTCCCCCCAAGTGGGATAAAGCAACTAAATATTTTGTTACGTATGAAATGGATCATTCTTATTCACAGTGAATTTGTCTTCTGTGTAGTATAGCATAGATGCAGTTTCAAGGTTTTGTGATTGAGGCGGTACCAGGGTGTGAGTGTTTTCAATAATAGAGGGGGATACAAAACAGAAGGGTTGTCCTTTGCCTGTAGCTCACCATACATCCAGTGAAGACTGCTGTCTATGAACAGATATATGTAGGTTTAAATTAAACGGTTGATGCACAGACCAATGCCAATCTATTTTATTTTATTTTCTCTCTGGTACTTCATGGCAAGACAGATGATGTCTCAGAGTGGCTCTGTCACAACTCTATATTCTCTCCCCACAGTCCCCGCCCCCAATAGCGCAGGTACTGCAAAGACCTTGTGAACAGAGACCACATTCAAAGAGCTCTGGACTCTTACTGTTTGGAAGGAAAACTGAATTTTTTCCACATAACAATGGGACAATAAGAGATAACTGTTTTATGAACCATCAAGAGCAGCCTCTTCCTATTATGGGGGCGGGGAAGGTGGAGAGGAAGAAGCAGCAGCAATGACAGGATTGTCCACCATCACAAGACTTAAAAGAATGCATTTATTTTCAGTGGCATTCATGAACTGATATCCTTATGTTCAGCAAGCTGCCTCGTCTATTCTCACATGGAGCTTATCTTCAAAGAAGATCTAACAAATGATGCCCTCTTTAAAAAAACAACAACACCACTACCATGGTGATTCCTTAGATCTGCTAAAATGACATCTGAATGTTGATGGCCATTGTTAAAGTAATATGAGTGTGAGATTTTAGTACAGTACTTCAGTAGGTTTGTTTCATGGTTATCTCATGTTAACAAATGCTGAAAGCTGTGCCATGGACTATGCTTGGGGTTATCATGTAGGAGGTGACATTCCTTCTTGCATCTGACAACTTTTCTACCCGATGCTTTCCCTGGAACCCTGACTTCCTTTTTGACAGATAGGACAATGGGAAGAGTTCTTTGTTTTATGAATGCTCATGGAAAGGTAAATGTGGGCTTAATTTGGAAGTTCGACTGTAGAGTTGGGCATTTCTGAGGAAATGCTACTGTTGGAAGGGAAAAAAAAAGATTTTACAGTGGTTTGACCCACTGACCTTTATACACCAAGATATGCTTCTGGTTTATGTTAGTATTGGCAACAGCGACATAATACAGGTTGTATTTTTTTAGCTTGGAAGTGAGCAGCTGCTCTATTCTATTACAGCAGCTTTAGCAGGCACTGTTCAGGCCTTGAGTCATGCAACCGTCCACAAATACCTGTCCCAGTAAAAGTGTGCGTGTGTGTATGTTTCTGTTTGTTTGATTGTATCAGTGTCTGTGTGTATGAGCTTGCATGCATGTCTGTGTTTGCACAGAGAGAGATAAGCAAACATACAAATCAGTGTTATGGAGTTTTTGTAGCTTATGCTTTAAAATAATTTATCCATACAAATAAATCTGTTGGGCTTTTAGAAAACAAAATCATATATATATCTTTCATTATGCACCAGTAAATGTTTTGTTGTCCAAACCTTCTGTCATTCATTTTGAGCAATAACTCTTGTTTTTACTGTGGTTCATCTGTTTGTCAGTGTTAATATTATGACCTGGCTTTCTTAGCAGCATAATGTTATGACACATTTATCAAAGAAAACTCTATCATCTGGCATGAAGAACAGACGTGGAGGCAGTTTTCATTTTGGATGCAATATGCATTACGTTATGATAGAAGCTGTGGCTGAGAACTGTGGATATTGCCAGTCTGTTCCTTTTTCAAAATTCCTGTTATGGATTACTAAATTTTATTTTATTTAACTTGGTACAAATTTGATTAATTAATCTAGAATATTTATAAGTAAGCCTCCCATCTGTTCCTTATTCATATATTCTCGAATATTCCTCACTAGTAAAAATTTCAAGAAAGCAGTAGAGCTTGGAAAAGTTATTTATTATTTATTAATTTATTCAATTTCTATACCACCCACCTGGCTACCAAGGCCACTCTGGGCGGTTCACAACATAATAAAACAACAAATGACACTTTAAATAAACCCACAAAACATAATAACAATACAAAAAACCACTTAAACATATCGATCAACTTAAATGAAGAAGAGGACAGCATAAAAAATAATTAATAAAAACAAGATGGTGGAACAGTTAACTTAAATGCTGAAAGAACCAATGTAATATCCTGAAATACCTGTCTAAACAGTCATGTTTTCAGAGATCTCTTAAGAATTCCCAGTGAAGGGGCCAGGTGAATTTTGGGTGGGAGTTTATTCCAGAAATGAGGAACAATGACTGATAAGGCCCAGTTTCTAGTCTTCTCTTTCTGGGCCTCTCTTGGGGTCTATGATTTCAATCGCCCAGTCCGGGAAGATCGAGTAGGTCAGGCAGATCTCTCTGGAAGAAGGTGTTCTGCCAGGTATCAAAGTCCCAAACTGTTTAGGACCTTATATGTCAACATCACCACCTTGAAGCTGGCACAGAAATGGACAGGTAACCAGTGCAAGCTGACCAGAAGAGAAGAGATATATTTGCATTTATTTGCTCCACTGCTGCTATATTCTGGACCTGCTGAAGTTTCTGTAGCAGCCTCATGGCTGCCCCACATAAAGAGTATTACAGTAGTCTAATCTGGAGATTACCAATGCATGAACCAGTGTAGTGAGGGGCTCGGTGTCAAGCCAGGCAATCTGCCTCAGGTGGAGAAAGATGGAATGGACCACAGTTGCTTCCTGAGACTCCACTGATAACACTGGGTCAAAAGTACGCTTAGACTGCAAACCTCACACTTAGCAGGGAGAGTAGCCCCCCCAAAAAGATAGGGAGGCTCCTAAACTGTGGACATTAGGGACACTCACCTGCAGTACCTCCATTTTGTTTGGATTCAGTCTCAGTCTATCATCTCTTATCTATCCCAGCGCTATGTCCAGGCAGTACTCAAGGGACAGGACGGCATTCACTGTAGAAGGGTGGTGGGAGAGATAGAGCAGAGTGTCATCTGCATAATGGTGACACAAAGCTCCAGAATTCCTGATGACCTCTCCCAGAGACCTCATATAGATATGAAACAGCAATGGGGAGATGATCAACCCCTGGGGGACTCCACAATTCCAAGGGGTGGACATAATCTCCTTGAGCTGGACTCTCTGAGGACAGTCCTCTAGGAAGGACTGGAGCCAGGACAAAGCCAGGCCACTGATCCCCAACCCAGAAAGCCTCCCCAGGAGGATACCATGGTCAATGGTATCGACGGGCACTGAGAGGTCAAGGAGGACCAGCAGGGACATTTTGCCCCATTGGTCTCCTCAAAAGGTCATCCTGCAGGGCAACCAATGCTGTTACTTTTTAGACTACAGTTCCCAGAATTCCCAATAAGTCTTGATGGCAGAGGGATTCTGATAGTTTTAGTCCAAAGGGGTAACTGTTCGAAGCTGTAGTATGCAGGAACATATCTAGAAGTGGATGCACACTTATTCTGTAAGTTGAAATGGGTCATCAAGGACTCTGATGGAAAGGAGACAGAAAGATAAACTCCTAATGGAAGTACTAGTGAGAGTAGGGTTCCTGGGCCATCAGCATCCCACAATCTGAGATTTAAGAACTGAAACCTGAGACCAGGGCCTTTGTGATGTAACAATGGTGGGCAGGGAGGAGATGGGAGAGGAGCCAGAATTCCTTTTGGGCCAACTGACTGTGGAAACTGGCATGAGGGGAAACTGGTGAAACAGGCTAGAAGTTTGGTAAAACTCAGGAAATATGGTAATGTGCCAATCTACAGCTGGGAGAGAGAAGCCCACACATTTTGGTGGCTGGACAGTTGCAACAGTTACCCCAAGCTCTACTGTGCTTCCATCCCATGCAGGCTTGCCTACAATGCATGCATAATGTGGGTTTTTTTTCTTGACTTTAGACTCCTGCTGGCTTCAGCAGCAACATGAACACAAGGGTCTTCACAATGTGTAATTGAACCTCTGGTGAGCCACATAGGAAGAGGTAGAGATGGGCACGCACGCACACACACACACACACACACACACACACACACACACACACTTTTCTTTCTGGAGGACCACTTTGGGCAAACTACACAGTCCCAGGGCTCCTCTAGAAGAACAGAATGAAAAACCATTTCTGACTATTTTCTACCTAGGAAATCCTGAAAAGGGTCACCATAAGTCAGAATTGACTTGGCATCACATTATTATTCAAAAATACCAGGCACAGTCAATAAAAATTATAAAAACATTGATTGGTATTATATAACAGATACAGGTTTTAACCAAAAACCTAAGTATCTGTTAAATATCGAGGAAGTATGTATGCTGTTCCTAATATTGCTGTTGGGTTGTTTGTTTGTTTTTTGCTCTGATTATGTTATTTCTGAGAGCTGCAACTGCTTATAATACTGTGTGAAATTTCTTGATATTGTTCCCAAAGCCCAGATGACTACAGGGACAACTGAAGTGTGTTTCATCCACAAGTGAGACATTTTGATTGCCAGGTCTCTGTATTTTGTGAGTTTTTCCAACTCTTTATTTTCAACTCTGGCATCTCCTGGAATTGCCGTCTTTGCCATTATTATTGTTGTTGTTGTAGATATGCTGCCATTGAAATATGAGGTCTCTCTGCCATTTGCTTTGCAGTTGAGTATGACAGGTGACTTTTCAGTCATTGCACTTCAGTTATGGAATGCCTCTCCTTAAGGAGGCCTGTCTGTCTGGCTTAATATTTTGATCACTTTTCTATTCATTGTTAAAAATCTTTGAACTTTAGAAAAGCTTTGGGTTGCTTGTAAATTGACTAATGCCACCTCCATTTCCCTACTGCTATGCAGCTGGGAGGGGAGGGGAGCATTCCCCCTCTCCAGTAATGGGAATGTGAGGCATTGAATGTGATGCAAACGCATCCCAGTGTGGGCAGCATAGGGAGCTGGGTGAAAAGCCTAAAAGGCTTGCTTGCTTCAGTGCTGGTTCTCATTGCTTCTGTTGTTAGATGGGAACTGGCAGCAGTAGTGACGCAACCAGAGAGGCAGAGTGTATCAGCATCTCTGTGTGGTGTGATTGTCTTCAGAGCACTGCTCTTAGGGCATAACAAGTACTCATTCAGCAAGTGTCTTTCCTTTAGGTCTTTGGTAGTGGGGGAGGGTGATTGAGACTGCAGTGGTGGCTAAGGCAGTAGCAACCCACCATTTGAGAGCCCACAGTAGCCCTGGTTGGAATTTTTCCCCTTACAGAGGTGGTTAGGAGCACCACTTTTTTATTTATTTATGTATGTATTTATGTATTTATTTATTTATTTATTTATTGTATTTATATCCCGCCCATCTGATCAATTGACCACTCTGGGCGGCTAACAACATTAAAGTAAAACAATTTAAATATAACATCAATATATAACATCAATAATCAATTGTTCAAAATGGAAAGAAAAAAGAAAAAACATAAATCAAATAGTGGCTGGAGGGAAGGCCTGCTTAAACAGCCAAGTTTTCAATTGGCTTTTGAAAATGCCCAGCGAAGGGGCCATACGAATCTCAGGAGGGAGTTTATTCCAAAGGCGAGGAGCCACTGCCGAGAAGGCCCGGTTTCTTGTTCTTTCCCTATGGGCCTCCCTCGGCATTAGGCTCCTCAACCTCACCTCCTGGCTAGATCGAGTGATACGGGTAGATTTTGGTGGGAGTAGGCGTTCCGCCAGATATCGTGGCCCTAAACCGTTTAGGGCTTTGTACGTAAGCATTAATACTTTGAAATCAACGCGGAACCGAACGGGCAGCCAATGCAAAGCGGCCAGAGTGGGAGTGATATGATGGTATTTTCTCACCCCACTAAGGAGTCTGGCCGCTGCATTCTGCACCATTTGGAGCTTCCGCATCAACCTCAAAGGTAGCCCCACGTAGAGCGCATTACAGTGGTTTAATCTCGAGATTACAAGCGCATGTACCAAAGTGGTGAGCGCCCCAACATCAAGATAGGGACGCAGCTGGGCAATCCGCCAAAGATGGAAATAGGCGGAACGGACCACTGACGCCACCTGCGTTTCCATGGTGAGCGCCAGGTCCAGATGGATCCCCAAGCTGCGAACCTCACTCTTTGCGGTGAGAGTCACCCCCCCCGAATGAGAGGGAGTTTCCCAAACCGCTAATGGTGGGGCCGCCCACCCTCAGGACGTCCGTCTTGTCCGAGTTTTGTCTGGCCCTCAGATGTTCTGCAACATGGGTGGAAACTTAGTGACTGAGGTTGTATCACTGACCATGGCAGTAATGACCCCACATTTTGGGAGGCCAGGCCAGGTCTGGTTTGAATTTTAACCCTTACGGGGGTGAGTGAGCAAATGCCAGTTTCAGCCAGCTCCTTGGCAGTCATGTAAGTGATAGGTTAGGCCTTGAGTGATGCCTACTGGGAAAGCAGCTGTCTCTGTTGTGGGGGGGGGGGTATCCCATCAGGCCACACCACATAGTCAGTTTCACAGTAAAAGGCTGGGTGGCTCACAGCTGGTTTCACAATAGAAGTCTGCAGGCATTCAGCGGGGAAAGTGCAGCTTCTCTTGGAGGTGAGATCCTGACTGCATTGGACACCAGCACAAATAGCTTGGGTGGCAGAGTGGGGCCCTGGAGTCAATACACTCCCCTAGCCCCACCTCCTTCATTCAGCCCTGCACAACCACTTTGGACTCCTGGGGAAGGTGACATCCTTTAACACATGGCTGCTAACAGGAAGTTGCCCACAATGGTCTATGCAGATATACCAAGCAGTTCAGCTGTGTTTCAGATACAGACTGTCCAACTCTCCTGGTTGTCCCTCAGTTCAGGATCCAGAGAATAGCACAATCCCACAGCATGGTCTGCCTTTTGGAGATCAGGCTATGCCCTTGGGAGACCACCTGCTAGCCACTAAGGAGAAGATTATGTAAAGAGATTGCATAGAGGTATTTAGTCTTTTGTACAGGGAGATGAGGAAAAAGTATAAGGAACTTTTGGATGAGAAGAACAAGGAATGGCTGAGGAAGTGGCAGAAGGAAGGGACATGGGAGAACTGGTTGCTAGGGTTCTTGATGCAGCCAGCAGTCATAGCTAGTGTGCAGCCATGGTGGGTGGTTTCTCAGTTCCAATATATAGATTTTATCTGTAGACCTTATGGGGACTTCACATGTGTGGCTTCTTTATGATGAGGCATTTAGGATGAAGGCAACCCTTTATCCTTTCTTCCAATGGGGCCTGCGGCAGCGGCAACAGTTGTGGCTGCTATATATGACATCATCCTGGCCACTGCAAGAAGACTAGACAGATGATGGGCATTTGATATGCAGACCCACATCAAGTGAAGTTTCCTGCTTGTTTATCGGGCAGACAATTCAACCCTGTCTGCTATACAGAGAGTTCGGTACTCAAAGTATATGCAATAGAAAACCACATAAATATGGCCATAAGTGCTCCTTCTGAGGGGGACCACATGCATTCACAAGGGAAAGTAGTTCAAGAGTAGCCTAGGATTTAGGGAAAAAAACAGGAGCAGACTACCTCTGAAAGGGCCCCAATCTGGTTAGATTACAGCAGTTGAGTTCATGTCTGCATCATTGCCTTAACATTATTACAGTATTCTATTTCATGCAGCTTCACTGATGGCCAAGTTTCCCTCTAAGGTGCACACCCACAGTGATTGTTTTCAGCCCCTTTGGTTGCGATGGAGCCCCACGCATGGGAGGTGCAGAGCTCTGCCCAGTGGGGCTGAAAATTAGAGGGAACGTTGCTGATGGCACTTTTTGGTGGTGCATTTAGAGTCAGTGAGCTGGTGGCAGCATCACAATTAGATACAGTTGGATGGGTCTTGCAATTTAAGGAAGTTAAGTTGAGTGGGGCTTCAGTGGAGTTTCAATTGTGCTGGTCCAAGATGGACCAGAAAGGAAAAGGTACCATAGTTAAGTTGTGTAGAACTACAAATGGGGAAATATGTCCAGTCTGGGCCAGGTAGGAATACTTGGCAGTGAGGGGGAGTGGCTGGCTATTACAGCATCAAAACATGGCTCCATTGACTCGATACCAGTTTTGGGAAGATGGCCTTTGGACCACACTCCTTTCATACAGGGGCTGCATCAACAGGAGCAGAAAGGGGATGGAGGGTGAAAGCATTGCCAGGTTTAGGAGATGGAGATACAAGTGCTAAAAGTGCTATATATTCCCTGTACTTCAGAGACCAGACATGAGGCTGTTGTCCCTTTGTTTTTTTCAGGGGTCCACATGTGCTCCTCTGCAAGGGATCACATTATTTTCTGGTCAGCTCAGAGGGTGAAGGTGACAGGATCTGATTTGGGTCTTGGGGGAATGGTATCCATAGAATGGAAAGTTAGAATGGGTGTGCATGGAGTGGTCTTTTGTGAACACTTTTTTCTGGGTGTGTTAGTTGTTGGCCCCACAGATTTTGTTGGTCTATTTAGGGGGTAATGATTTGGGCTTGCTCAAAGGTAAGGAGCTTATTTTGCCAACAGTTAGGGACTTCCACAACAGCCAAGGTTGCTGTCCAGGCGTGATTGTGATTTAGTCAGCCGTCCTAGTGAGAAGAGTTTGAAGAGGGGAAAGTGACCCTCATTGTTTGCAGCAGGTCAGGAGGGGAATACATAGGTAACTCAAGGCCTTGGTCCTCAAGGATGGGGGATTTTCTCTGGAACATATGGGCATCTGTTTTTATTGCTTTAAGATGTTCTGAGGAGATGGCATACACCTGTGTGATGTTGAGGCTGACATCTTTTTAGAGGACCTATGGAGGGGCCTCTCCTGATCCCTTTACTAAAACATCTTCTATTTAAATTGGGTTTAATGTGTTTAAGATTGATTTTAAAAAGTATGGATACACAATGAATGAGCAAGTGCAGATTAATTTGACAGCGAATTGGTGTTGAGTGGCAGTGAGTTTTTCTCCTCTTCTGCCAGAGGTCCATTTATTTTAGCATGGATGTGGAATCGATTCATTGAAATCAATTCCCCATATGTGTGAACACCTACGTCTGGGTTAATTTTTAAGTAGCCCTCCTGCTGGCTGATTCCCACAGTCACTTGCCCCTGCTGTTGTTGTATTATTTTAATTTTTTTTAAAAATTCCTTCTATCTGATATAGCACTATACCAGATAGCAATAATAATAATAATAATAATAAAGAATAAAAATGGCAGTCAGGTGGGCACTTCCTTGCTCTCTGCAGCAATTCTCTTGATGCTGGGCTCCACTGTCACATCCTGGCTTATTGTCTCCAACATGACCCTGCTGTGAAAGGAAGAGGTGAGGCGGTTGTGACGCTGGCAGCAGCAGCAGCAGCAGCAGCAGCAGCTACAGTTCCCCAACCAGTGGTGGCATTGGCGGCAGCAGCAACGCCAGCAGCAGCAACCGCCTTTGCACTTGCTATGGATGCATGGCAGGGCTTCCCAGCAGCAAGAGCCAGCTGCATCTAGAGGAGCCAGTGGGAGAAAAAACAGGAGCAGCAGCTTCTGTCTAACAGCATGAGATAGCCCATCCTGTGGTGGGTAGTGCTGGGAGAGAGGAGGGAATAGTGAGGCCCATTGGACACCATTGAGTGATTGGGTTCCCTATTTAGGTACTGTGAATCATGGGATTCAGGAACACAGGTAGGGATGGCCCTCTTGAGACAGCCTGAGGCTAGAACCAGCCTCCAGTCATGGCACTTGAGCAGGAAATGGGCTTGAGAATGTCTCCCCAGTTGAACTGGCTTGGGCAATGCTGGCAAGCAACAGCAGGTGTCTTAGGCTAGGGACAGTCCAGGCTGGAGAGGAACTGGGATGGTCCACCTGCTCCTGTTCCCAGGTTCATGCACTACCTTAGGCCCCACCGCAGGTTAGAGTGAGTTAAATAATTAAGCTGATGAGTTGAAACTCATCTCTGTTCCTCACCTCTTTATTTACTTGGTGGGGCAATGTATGGCACTACAAGAATACACATAATGAAATTTCCGCAAAATCTGCATTTTAAAAAACCCTCCCCCCACTTTTCCTTCCTATTTTAAATATATATTTTTCTTATTTTATGTTCTGTATTCCCCTTTGAATACCAGAAGCGAGAGAAAGGCAGGTGATACGTTTTTCTAATATGTACAAATAGGGGTAAAGGCAGCAGGGGGGGAATGTGCCACTGCTCACGGAATGCCTAGAGTTTATTTTGAGATTACAAGATTACAGGGAGGTTTATTTACAGCTTTACTGTAATCAAGGTTACAATGAGATTTAAGTGTCATCTGCGTTGCTGAAGTTTTAGTAAAAACTTAGCAAAAACTAAAAATGCTATAATACAATACCTGGAAATTGAAATGGACAGTCCTTAAGCAGTTCTGTAATAATGGGATGAATGAAAATTGTGGTGAGACACTGGGCCTGCCTTTTTTCTTATTCCCCAATTTCTAGGGCCTGGGGTACAAACTAGAAGATACATTTAGCAGGTTATTAGAAGGGGTACTTCTTTAAGTTGCAAAAGACATGTGCTTGTCATAACACATACTTAACTTCCCCTCTGTATCTTGCATTCCAGTAAACTATGTTTTGTGAGTGGTCACTAGAAGGTAAACATGATTTTAATTTGAAAGTGTTAGTTTTGAAGCTTTCTTCTCCGAAGAAGCCATGTTGTGGAGGATAAATCAGGCTGCTCACAGGAAATACACATTTTCTTTGACCTTTAGTTTAAGGTTAGCATTCAGTGAAGTCCTATGTGGGCAACACAACAGCACCTGGCAGTTCTGATTATGGGACAAATTAGTGGATCAACAAAAATTCATGAATGCACCTCAGTAAACTCTTTGCAAGTAGCCTTAATTCTGGACTATGACTGAAGTGCAAGCTGAGGGGCAGTTTTTCCAGATAAACATCTCCCCACAAATTTATACATGTGTTTTTTCTTGTTAGGTCAAATATCACCTTCAAGAAGGTCAGCCCTCCTCCCTATGCTTCACCGCTGATCTAGGTTTTTTTTTTAATGGAAAATGAATTTCGAACACATATCTTGAATCCAGAGGGAGTAGACATTGAGATACTAACAGTCTTGCAAGCTTTGTAACGTTGGGTATCAGTAGGCAGGAGGCTTTTGCAACCTAAAGGGATTCTTCTTTTCCACTAACCTATTGGTAAAGTTCCTTTTCCCTCCTCTTGCTTACCCCTCCCCCTTCCTATTTTCCCCCCCTTTGCTTCCTTTGCTTGTTAGTCCCTCTCTTTTTCCTGACCTCTGAGCATGCTGGCAGCATGGAGGGTCTGTCTCCCACTTGGTTGAGACTCAGCTTTCCTTTTTACTTTTTATCTTTCTGACTGTAACTAGGGATCACAATTGTAAGTAAAGATACCTGTTTTCCTTAAAATGCATCCAGAGTGATTTTTACCATATAAATGCTAGTCACTATGAAAAGTGGTGGTCTACTGAGCCAAGCCTATTATATCATGCTTCGTCTGTACAGTTATTGTTTGTACCTCGTACTCTGCTAGGTATAGAAGGAATAAACTAAATTCTCCAATAGTAGACTGGTTCAGTTCCTGTTTTCCATAAACTTTAAAGGTCCTTTTGATAAATTGACACACCCTTTCTCAGCTTTATTTATTCTGCAAAGGTCAGTCAAGACTATCTGGTTTGGAAGGATTAATGACTTTCTTAAAGTCACCAGTTATGCCTGAAGCAGAATATAGCTGGCTGGTTTATTGGTAAATGTAATACAGGCCCAGTTGCCTTTAGGAACTATGCCTATTTTTATTCTCGTAAATAAGCACTTTCTATGCAAAACTCAGCAGTAGTGTTCATTTGCTAAAACAATGATTATATAGCAGCTATTAATGCTATAAAAGCTTTGCCATTGACTCTGGGAAAAGACCACTTGCAGCCTTTTAGCAGGATCCAGCCAATGGTAAGCACTTTGAAGTCCAATTGATTTCAGTGGGAGAGATTTAGGCAAGAGCTTGGCTTCCCCATTAAAATCAATGGGCCCTTAAAATGCTTAACTGTGTGCCGGATCATCCCCTCTCTTTCTTCTGTTGTTTGTCAGCAAGATAAAATGCATCTAATTTTGGCCTTCCAAGGTCAGCATTTTAAAGGGATGTGATCCTGTATTACTGATTTAAAAAAAATTGCATCATGGAAATTTTGTGATGAAATTGTGAAGTCTCAAGAGTTGTGGAATAACTTTGAAGTTGTATTTGAATATTTCCACTGCTAAGGAGATCAAAGGATTTTAAATAATCAATTTGCATCATGTAGCAAGAGATTTAAATAGCTCTACATACCTAGTATTCACTTATTAAACAATGTCAGGGAGTTAGAACTATGGCCCTTCTTGACAGATTCACTGAATGCAAATGTGTTTAGTGATGGAAATGGCTATATTGCCTTTTGCCCTGAATTACAGCACCAGAGTCACTTCTAATGCTAATTTCCTAAAAACAGGCTTTGCTGCAAGACAGACCTCTAGTAGATGCATTAGATTTCTGCATTTTTTCCTAAATTCAAATTTCAAATAGTATAACAACACACACACACCATACCTTTTAACTTTCAGCTCTGTTGAGTGGGGCTCCGCCTCTCTCTCTTGACTTTGCTCCTGCACGCCTGACTCCGTCCCCCCGTGTGCAGGGTTCCATCGGAACCAGAACCTAACATTATCGCTGCGCGGAGGTGGAAGACAGCTGTGTGGAGGGAGGCAGAGATGCATGCATGTATGCCCAGCTTAGAAGGAACTTTGCACACACCACAAAACACACAGGAATTCAAATGCTGTTTTAACGCACTCATTGTTGCTTTGAGGCTGCAAATGAATTTCAAACACATGGATTTCAACAGTACGATCTTTGATATCAGTGTGATATGCATTTTTTAAATCTGATACTAACTAAATGATGCATTTTGCACTGGTTGTTGCTTCTGGTAAGTATCATGTGGTAGCTGTAATACTGATTGAGTCACAACCATCACACTGAAAATTTTTCCACAAGGATGATGTAGGAATTGGTATGCAAATTAAGCTGGCAAAACTAGCACTGAGCTGTAGCCACCACTTGGGCAGAGCCCAAAAACATACCTTAGTTGCTAAGCTGATCATTCTAAATATGACCCACATGCAACAGGAAGCCGCCCAGAGTAGACTTCGGTCTAGATAGGCGGGGTATAAATCTAATAAATAAATAAATAAATAATAAATAGATAATATCTTGAGGGCTGTATCTAGAGATGGGATATTCTCATTCGTATCTCTGGGGATATGAATACAAATATTGGCACCACAGGTGCCTGGAAAGTCCAGTCCCTCCTCTCCCTGAACCAGCAGGTCCAATTACTGGTCACCTCGCAGCACATGCGGCCAGCATTGATCCCTTCACGCCAATCGCCTAGTTGGAGCTTCTCTGCCTCACCGTGCAGCCGACCACTCCAGTGAGGAGGTGGGATGTTGAGTCTCCCTGCTCCTTTCCCCTCCTCTTGCTTACCCCTCCCCTCTTCCTGGCAGCTCAGCTGTTGACAGGATGTGGGATGATGAAACCCTAGAGCAGCTGTGTCGCTGGATTCCCATTAACTCAATTCCAAAGAATAGGCAGTTTCACAGGGAATCCATTTACCCTTCTAGATTTAGGCTAAATCCAGTGTTGTTATGGTGACTGTGGTGGCACTTTCCTACACTTCCTCTTGACCCTCTGTGTTTCTGATGTCTGGCTCTAGAGGGTTTTCCAGCCCCCAGAGCCAGTTTGTAGCACTCTAGTGCAGAAGAGAGAAGAGACTGACCCTCTTCTCACTTCTGCTAGAGTTTACCAGATCAAGTCCACCCTTGGATCGGCCCCTTAACAGCTTCCTTCCAAAATGTAATCTCCTCAAAATTTCCCATTCCAGAATCCATACATTTCTTCACTCCCACACCTCAGGTGATGTTTCATCATACCTTGGGTTCTGTGATCACAACTTAATTTTTATAGTCCTCAGATACAAGATACACATCTACTGCTCATGTTCTGCCTTGTTGTCTAAGGCACTATCCTTTCTGTTTATACTAACAATAATTCTTTTTCAACTCTTAAAGTTCCACAAAATGCTGATCTAAAGTGTAATATATACATCACAGTATAGCATATACACATTATATAAACCTGAAAAGACATGAAATTCTCATTTCTGTTTAGTTCACAACATAATCTATAAGTGCAGCCCATATTTCATTATAATTCCTCACCTTATTCCTTCTCTTATGAACAATCACTTCACTTATTGCTAGCTCAGCAACTTGAGCAAGCCACACATAAACTTACTGAGTATTTATATCTTTCATGTCTGCAATATCTTTTTTCTCCCTGTGTAACCAGTGAGGCTTGAACAATGAAGGCTCTCTTGCTGTTTATTGGGACATATTATACTGGAAGACTCTTAAAATGTCTGCCCTAAACATGTATTCATAGCCTACTCACTCAATCATCATAAGAAAATCCTCCAAACTCATTTCTAAAAATAAGGAGCATTCTGGCCACAGCATATGTGTAAGGACCACTCCAGTCTCCATGCCAACAACTAGTGCTAGGGAACAAGACTGTCCTGGATACTTGTGAAGGTGTCACAAATAACCGTGTATTCTGGTATTTTAAATTTAAATACAACCATTCTCATGACGTTCCCTGCATCTTGTCCATGGACATGACTGCTGAACATCAGCTACCTGGCTTATATCTTAGAGCAGTGGTTCCCAACCTTGCATCCCTCAATGTTCTTGGA
The DNA here is from genome assembly GCA_037013535.1 of Intellagama lesueurii. NCBI lineage: Eukaryota > Metazoa > Chordata > Lepidosauria > Squamata > Agamidae > Intellagama > Intellagama lesueurii. The sequence continues at coordinate 232,925,078 of JBAJHW010000001.1, forward strand.
CTACAACTCCCAGAAATCCTGGCCAGCACAGCTAGTGGTGTAGGCATCTGGAAATTTTAATCCAAGAACATCTGGGGACCCAACATTATACATTCTGAGTTAACGATCTCATCCTTTAAGACTTAGAGGATGGGACGGTGTACTAGGAATGTATAATGTTTGTGACCAGTATTGTTCATAGGACTGGCATGGACAGCTCCAGAGAGTTTCTATACCAAGAATACTAACTTTACTGCCCCCTTTACTGGTGACCAGTTATGAACTGTGCCCCCCTCTCAGTGTGATGTCACTTTTGCTTTTGAAAAGTAGTAGAAAGGCTCATGTATGCATGTCCATGTGCACGCACATGCACGCACGTGCACACACACACACAAATACACCCTAAAACAGAGCTTGGCATTGCTTAAAGAGCAATCAGTGTTCATGGAGGCATTTTTGGAGCATTGATTCTCTATTTCTGGCTGAATTTCTTTTTCTAGCAGGGAAAATATAGAGGAGGTTTGGGACCCACAAAAACAATGTTGGGGCACATGCAAGTTGTGTGATTTCCACCCCTGTAGGAGGGCTTTATAAGTCATCAACAAACATTTGTATAAACCAATTTGGCATTCTTAAAATCCGAGTGATGTACTGTTTCCTCTCATCACACTACATCTGCCTAAGCTTGGCATTGTGGAGTAACTATAGCCTCTAGACCAGTAGTCCCCACCCTTGGGTAACCCAGGTGTTCTGCAATTCCCAGAAGCCTTCACCAACAGCTGTGCTGGCCAGGGTTTCTGAGAGTTGCAGTCCAAGAACACCTGGGTTATCCAAGGTTGGGAACCACTGCTCTAGACCATTTTCAATGCAACCTGATGGGGAGCACAATTCTCTCAGGTGAGCTCAGAGGATATTAGCATGGATTTTCTAGGCTAGATATCTCAGAACAGGAACAGCATAACAGGTAGATCTGTCATACCTCAGCATAAGCACTTCTCACCACTGAGGCCACCTGGACCTGTGGTGGTAACTCAGAGGTTGACTACATGGGCATTTAGACCACTGTTTGCTGCAAAGACAGGCTGATTTGCTCTTAAAGCTGGTGATCAGACAACATTTTTGCTACAGCAAACCAGAGCATACCTATCTGCACATTTCTGAATCCCTATCAGGGACTTCTGCTTTTTTGGTGTGGGTAGGATGGCTCTATTTTTGTTCATTTCCAGCACATGTGATTACTGGAAATGAACCAAAGTGAGCCCACTGCTGTCACTTTGCCTTCCTCTTTGAATTTCTCATATTGTGAAATGGCTGAAGAAGAGAGTTATATCAAGATATTGTCAAATTAAACACTTCCTCAGTGGAGGGGCAGACGAAGTAAATAAAAACATTTACACTGTTTAAGGGCATTGCTGTTGTACAGCATCACTTATAAAAAAAATAAAAGAAAAATAGAAACTCTCCTCCTGGAATCTGCCCACAACCAAATCCACAACTGGCCAGTACTTGGTGGTGAATTCAGCTGTGTTCAGGGAGGAAGTTTTCCATTTTTCTTTTATTATTTAAAAGTAATACAGTAAATCAACGATGCCCTAATACAGTGAAAAAACACACAATTTTTTTTTACTTCTTCTGCCCACACATTGGGGAACAGAATAAGTGCTGAATTTTCCATATGATAAATTGACTGTCTATTGAAGCTACTTCATGATACAGGAAATTCAAAAAGGAAGGAGATGGGACAAATAGGGTTGCTTGAGGTGCATATGCCATTTGGATACAAGGATTGCACCAACTAGCATACCGGACCTCAGCTAGACCCCTTGGGACCCCATTTAGCCTCCTCCAGCCTGCTCCAATGAGCCCATGCAGACAAGCCCTTAGAGTCAAGGAGTACTCCCAGTCTACTCGCCTTCTCCCTCAGGTGGAGTCCTTCCTCATCTAAAACAGCCTACCTACCTAATTCTTGGACTCTAGAACCACCTATCCACAGTACCTCTGTCTTGTTGGAATTCGGCCTCAATTTATTGGCCCTCATCCAGTCCATCATTGCCTCGGGCAGGTTCCAATAGCCTTGGAGTCATTTTACTGGCTCTTGGTAGAGAAATATTAGCTCCAATACAGCAGTATTTAAGCTTGTTGATTCCTCCCACCCCATCATAAATTGTCCTGCATAGACATGGGTATAACTCAGCAGAAAATTAGCATCTGAAACAGTTATGGTCCCAGTACAGTGAAAAAATCTATATGATATATTTTTGAAAAGTTGTTCAAGGAAAGCTGCCAGCATTTGACATTCATCTATGCCCTGTTGATGGAAAAGGCCAGGCTGTGTCCTATAAATAAGCTTCATTTAGTATCTGGCTCAGAAGTTTTCTACTTTTGTCATTTTCTATAAGGCTGCATATGTAGACAGGAAAATGGTTTAACCATCACATCATCTTATAGAAGGTAGCAAGGTCGCTTCTGATCTCAGATGAAATAAATCCCATCTAAAAGAAGAGTCTTGAGATATACTGATATCACTGTTTCACGACACAATAAAATTTTATGAAAGCTGAATTATATTTCAGAATCTCATTCCAAAACTTTAACAATTGTTTAGAGTGTATAGTTAATGCTACACTGGTTTACTAGAGCCTCCAGCACTATAATATCAACCGGTTCAGTGTATTGCTTCAAAAGCTCCTTGGTACTACTTTTCACCCGTTTTAAAAGCAAAAATGATATTAAAAAGCATGTGCTTTAAAGCAAAATGCTTAGTTGGCAGACACTGGGTGTTTCTTTTTTTCCTTTCTATGTCTTTTCTGTTTATAATTTTAAAATATGATAGAATGTTAGGGTCCCAGTGCAGCGAGATTAGCCAAGCATACTAATTAAAGTCTGTCCTTGCAGAACATAAAGTTTGGGTTTACATTTTTAGTCTGGCATCCACTCCAATTAACAGAGCCAAACTGTTTCAACCTCTGGGTACTTTAAATGCATGTGGAATACATCTCCCCAGAAGGAAACTGAAGTGCAAATGTAAACAGCCTAGGACCAGACCTGAAAAATCTCTCTTCACATAATTGTATGTCACGTAGTTATAGAACTGAAAGATAAATTAGTGGATGCTAGATCAAATTAAGCCTGACCTCTCTCTAGATGCAAAATTCTACCTAGAAGCAAAAATGACTAAATTAGGTTTATCAACAGAAGACAAGACTCACTGGAAAAGTGCTGGGAAAATTGAGAAGCAGTAGGAAAAGACATGGATTGACACAATAAAGGATGCCACAGCCTAGAATTTGCAAGTCCTGAGCAGGACCTGAACAGGACTGGAAATGATACGACCTTTTGGAGGCCATCAATTTATAGGGTCACCATTCACAAAGTGACATTATGTAGGGGAAAATCCCTGAAGCTGACTCCTTTTTCCCATCAGTTGATAACTTCTCACACAAACACAAAGCTATTGTCAGGGCTGTTTTTCAACAAGTGTAAATGGTAATGAGCAGAAGAGGGTATCCTGTAGATCATCTTGACTGCTGCCATTGGTGTTGTCAATATTCAGGCTGCCCTTTGCTATGTAAAGCTTGACATCCTTTTTCCTACTGACAATGCTGGCACAATATTGTGCAGCAATATCGGGCCATTTGCTGGCTTTTTCAATCATGGGTACAGAAGTACAATATCCCACATTCATAAACCAGATGATTTTTTGTTTTGTTTTGTTCCTTGAAGAATTGAATTCTCTGTAGCATGGTGACAGGAAAAGGAAATGTCTGGATCTAGTAATTTTGATATACTAATTTGTAATACAGTCCTCACTGTGAAAATTGGAACAGGAGAAGGTTTGTGCTTGTGTGTTGTGTTCTCCACTGTAAAGTTTAGCTTCTCTCTCCCAGGAACCTAACTCAATGTTTTGTTGTGTCAGTCCTTCCCTGCAGCTAAATGTAGATGCAATGTTCTGGTGGCAGCTTTCTCCCAAAACAGTAAATGGAACAAGGTTAGGATGTGGAGTCATGTTCCTGCCTTTCTGCCGATGGCAAATTTCTCGGTGATAAGATCATCTGCTCTAAAAAGTGATAGAACATAAAATGAACTCTCTGAACGATAAAAGAACCTGAAGTCTCAAAGTAGTTGTTAAGCTTGAAGAAAGTAAAAGCATAGAGAAGACTGAAAATTTATAAAATTCTGTTTCCCCCCCACATCTTCTCCAAAGCATTACCTTTGCACTAACAATGAATATAACAGAACAAATTATTTTCTTACACATGTTGTGTCTATTATCAATGCCATTCTCTGATCACAATCTGCTGTATTTCCCACCCAACCTACTCCACCCAAATTGTTGTTGCATTAGCTTATTAAAATTTAAAAACTGGCTGTTGTTCTGCCGTAGCTTGCAAACCCACATCTACTGGCTGAGCTGCTATGATGTCTTTGAATGTTCAGGACTATTCTAGCTATTCCCAAGGGGAAAATGTCATAAATAGTACAATTATGAATGGCACAGCTTCTTAAGACTAAACTGTATATTACACTAAATATGCTTTTTTAATTAGTAGTCATGGAGGGTTAATGTGATTAGATTGTGACTGTGGCGTGGAGATAAAAGGACTTTATTCTTTTGCCTCCACCACAATCTCAGTTGTGGTTGTTATGTGCCTTCAATTTAGAGCTGACATATAATGACCCAAATAGATATTTCAAGGTAAGTGAGATATTTCAGGAGTGGTTTTACTAGTTCCGTTCCCCCAGTGAGTTTTCATGGCTGAATGGGCATTCGAACCCGGATCTCCTGAGTCCTGTTCCATTTTTCCATCCACTACACAACACAATTTCCCTTTCTTCCATGCTGCAGTCTTTAGCAGCATGCCATCCTTTGAGATTTCAGGGGTGAACAACACTCCATTCCCTGAGCTTTCAAAGGGAATACAAAAGGCCAAGGAGTGGAGCCTTACAGTGTCACAGACAAAGTCAAACCAGTCTCCTCACCTGAGGACTTGAGGAAGCACAGCAAATTCCCTGAGACTTCAGGTGGCACCTTGAGACCTGAAGACAATATACAATCCTGATTTTGATGCCTGTATCCCACCCCTGTTTCTATTTAGCATGAAAGAAACAAGCAGGGGACTAAGTGGTTGACTCCTGGGGTATTGAGTCCACTGTTTGGTCTGCTGCAGGGATGGGCTGGTTTTCTCCTAAACATGGCAATCAGAAAAAAAAAATTCTGGAGTGAATCAGCCTGCTTCCAGAAGAGTGCTACCCATACTTTTCTGGGCCCTGTCAAGGTCTTGTACTCTTTTTTTTGGTAGGAGTGGGATTGCTCTGTTTTGGTCCATTTCCAGCACATGTGACTGCTGGAAACAAACCAAAATGAGCCTTTCTCTTTTAATTTGCCAATATTGTGAAGTGGCTTAATAAGAGAGGCACTTCATGAAACTGTTATAGGTAAAAGCAAAATAGAAAGAAAAAGTTAAAAAATAAAATAAAAAATGTGGTGGCACCTTAAAGACTTTTATATATATTTATATTTTTATGTGAGCTTTTGTGGACAAGGCCATTTCATCAGACATCTACAATTACATTCATGAAACTGGCAAATTAAACAGTTCTTTGGCTCTGTGGAGGAGCCAAAGAAGTAAAAAAAGAAGCGGTGTGCATTAGAGGAAATTAGGTATGTGTATTAGGTGCACATACCTAATTCAAATACCTAACTTGTAATAGACTTACATATTATGTACAATATATTTAAGCACTACATGCATAACAGACCTCCTAGGGACCCTGTTTAGCCCAATCCAGCCCACTCCCATTGCCACATGTAGACAAGACCATACAGAAATCTGGGTCTCGGCAAAACCAGAAACAGCTTGTAATGAATGAACTATTTTTTTTCCTGCTGAGAACAAATTGAGGTCTAGGGCCACATTAACAGGTTCTTAATAACATCAACTGCATAGGGATTCCACAAATAAAAACTTAACACTCACCACAATGCTGCAACATGTAATTTACCATGAAGTGGGAAATGTATGTGCTTAAAGTTGTAAGTCTTTTATTTATGCTAGTAGAGTGCAAGAAGCTAGTGCTATCAACTTATGGCTATAAAGCACAGTAACTACTCTGAATGCATATAGTAAAGGATGCAGAAAAGCTTACATTTGTTCTTTAAGGAAATATATTCTGGGATAGAACAGCAGAGCAAGCAGGCTGAATTGCAGAAGATCCTAAATGCTGGCTTCCATGCACAGCACTTTGCTGCTTTTGGTGGAAACAAGCCCCTGTGTTTGACCTCTGCTTCCTCTATTACGGGGAAACAAATGCTGCCTATCTTCTGCAGTGAAGAATGAAACAGAACTTAGTCTAGCAAGTCATGATTACTTTGGTGAGTGGAGAGTGGTTCAAAGGAGTGGTCGGTTAGTTAGAAAGGCTGAAAGTGAACCAGATACCTGAGCGCATGGAGCTGTCTGTTGCTTGTGGCACACTGGCAGCCAAGACTCTGCTCACGACCTGAGTTTGATCCTGACACGCTCTGAAGCCAGCTCAAGGATGACTCAGCCTTCCGTCCTTTGAAGGTTGGTAAATTGAGTACTTAGCTCACTGGGGTGGTTGGTGGTGGCAGCGGCAATGTTCACCTTACATAATTACATTGTAAACCACCCAGAGAGTGCTTTAAGCACTAGGGTATATAAGCAGCAGACTTTGCTTTGCTTTGTTTTCTGGTTTTACATAGCTGTTAGGGCAAAAATTTTCTTTCATTTGCCTCTTACGTTTTACCACTGCAGATAAAATTTTGTCGCTGAATGTCTATGTATCTGGAGTGGGAAATGGGCAAGCCTTCCCAGGGGACAAAATGGTGCCATACAAAAAAAAAGATTACCTTTGATTAGAACGCGTTGTCTGCCACTCTAGATATTCCTTCCCTTTCTTTTTGGTCTCATTGTTTTCACAATGCCCCCTCTTCTGCCCCTTATCTTCTCCTTTGCCACTCTCATTTCCTCCAGTCCCCATTATCTGCAAAATACAGTGGTGCCTCGCTAGACGATGTTAATCCGTTCCACGAGGATCGCTGTCTAGCGAAAACATCGTCTAGCGAAGCACGTTTTCCCATTGGAATGCATTGAAATCGCTTTAATGCGTTCCAAGGGAAAACGCAGTCGTCTTGCGAAATTTCCCATAGGGAAACCTCGTCTAGCGAGTGAGGGTCCCCGTCGGAATGCACTGACAGCTGCACTGACAGCTTTTGACCACTAGTCGGCACACTCCTATGGGGAAACCTCATAGTCTAGCGAAATTCCCCATAGGGAAACATCGTTTTGCGAAGCGCAGTAGCGCTCGCAAAAAGGCATCGTCTAGCGATTTCCTCGTCCTGCGAGGCAATCGTCTAGCGAGGCACCACTGTAAACCTTTTCAGGGCACACTGGTTACCGCAGATACTCACTACAGGTCAGCTCCACGTTATGAAGTCACTCGGGTCATGAATGCCTTCGCACCTTATCCCATAATAGAATAGGAACACGCTTCATGTAACTCGAATAGTTCTCCGTCCTTGTCCTAACTAAATGCCACGTGGGAAAGTTTCTTCAAAGAGAAGAGAACCATTTCAATTATTTTACGTCAACAGTTGATTTAATATGATAAAGTGTTCAATTGCTTCTTAATATTAGAATTCACTGTGTTTTTTAGCTGCTTTTAAAAATTTTGTGAGCTGCTGTGAATCCCTTATGTCGGAAAGAAGACAGAATAGAATAAAATAAAATAAAATAAACATCAGTGTTTTTTTTTTCCAGGGAAGCAACCATTTCCTACTTAAAACTGGTGTTATATCCTGCAAATAATCTTGCTTGTCTGAGAAATCCCACGTAGGATAAAGGTTAGTTTAAGAACTGCTCAGAAGGCAGAATTCTCAAGAATTGATTCAGTATGCTATATTTTACCTATTAAGGATGTGCATTACTGAATAATACTGCAAGCTGCAGGCTAATAGTTTTATGAGCTTCATTGAGTGGGATGGGAAGTAACTTAATCCCCATAACTGGCAGTAACAAAGATGCACGTTCACTGGAAATTTAGAACAGTTTGCGGCATGTTTTATTTGTTTTGCATTTTCATGTGGATGAATACCATACATCTGCCACCTAAGATTTAGAGATTTAACTGCAACTAAACAAATTAAATAGCAGGGCTGTCTGACTTTAGGCAAAGTGTAAATTATTTATAGATCTAGTTGCTGGTTGCCAAGATATTGGATAGAGATCCCATATATTCTTAGGACCTAAAATATCTACATTTAGAAGTGAGTATCACGCACCGTGTATTGTCTGCATGTAATCTTGTCAGTGGTCATTACAGCACTTTGGAAGGTGAGAAGGGGTGGATGGGCTTTAAAATAAATGTAAGCGGGAATGCACAGCATAGCCTCAGAAGCCCACAGTGTATCTGCATTGATTCTTTGACTCTTGGTTTTGTGTGGATTATAATTATTCAAGTTGAGTAAGAGTAGATAAGGCTCCTCCACCCGATGTGCATTTTTAAATGGACTTCCAAGCTAAACTAAATGGAAAGTCTGAGGGTAAAACTGGTTCATGGAGTAAAGTGGAGGAGGCACACCACGCTGCCCCGCCCCCAGTATTTTACTCCTTCTGCGTACAGTATTCCTATAAGCCTCCAGTGAACATAGCAAAGAATGAGCCCTTGCAGATACTGCTGTCCTACTGTAGTAACTTTATATTTAAAACATTAAGTAAAGCATTACTAAAATAGATTTAGAAGCAACAAAATGCAAACCATCTCATTTAAAAACTCTCCTAGACAGCCAGTCACTAAGGAAAAGTCTGCCTCAAGAGAAAAGACTTTGCCTGCTTGCAGAAGGCCAGCACAGGGCCAGGGCCAGCCTGGCCACCCATGAAAGGGAGTTCCAGAGTGTGTGGGAGCAGTGGCAGAAGAAGCCCTCTCCCATGTCCCCACCAACATTACATCTGGTAGCCAGCACCTGGCACCAAGCACCAGTTGCCTCCCTCTGCCCGACAGTAGGGCTAGCTCTGTTAACCTGCTAACATTTGATGAAGATCCAAGCACTGCTTCCTTCTTTCCAGGGTTTGGCAAAACTGTTGGATCTGTAAGATGGTAACAGGTACGGAACAGGGATATGAAGAATACTTGAAACATTTCTTCCTCAGTGATTTTCCAAATCTCACCTTGTTCATACTTCTTGCTGAGACCTTCTCCTGTACCAATGAAATCTCTTGGCTCTCTGTGAACAATAATTCCCTGTCTTCATTTTCCAGTTTGGGCCATCACATTTTTGCCTGTTCTTTTGCAGAAGGAATGGCCAAATTCTGTCCTTCCTGAGAATCATGGGCAGAAACGATGCCCTTTCCCACACAATTTGTAACAATTCTGCATAGACTGGCGTTTCTTCCAGGGAAAAAGGGCCATGAAACACCCAAGAAATCCCATAAGATTTTTTTTTGGGGGGGAAATGTACTAAGAAATTTGTCCCCCTCCCTGCCCCCATTTCTCACTGTGAGCAAGCGGCTGAGAGATTCACATCCCAGCTACAGAAAACTTTTAGTGCATGGGAAGCCATTGGGGGAGGATCCCACCCTTAGGCTTTCCTCTATCCTAGCATTTTCTCAATGGCCTGCTGACATAGGCAAAGGGACAAGTGCAGAGGGGCTCCTACCATGTAGCCAGTGCAAGAAGGATCCACACAGAGATCACACTCCGACTGAAGCATGAGATGGCGTCTGCAGTGTACCAACAGCAGCTGGTAGCTCTTCTGCTCAGAGAGTGCCTAACAAAAGGTTACAGGCAATACATGACTGCCAGTGTCTTCTGTCTTTCCCTGTCAGACAGGGATTGTTCTGCTGTTTGGTGCATTGCTGGGATGGATTGATCTGCTCGTTCTTCCAGCATGCAGATGATAAATGGACCAATTTGCGCCCAGGGCACCCAAACCTGCATCTTTTGGAGCCCCGGTTAGGGGATCCTACTCTTTTGGTGCAGGTTGGTGCACTCTAGTTTAGGCCATTTCCAGTGTGTGCAACTGCTGGGGCTTGACTAAAACTGAGTCCTGCAGCTGTCAAACCTCCCAAGGCTCCTTCTGGTTTGAATTTCCAGTATTGTGAAGTGCTCAACAAACAAACTGCTCAAGAAAGGAAAGAAAGACATATTGGGTCCCCCCCCCTTTTTTTTTTTAGGTTAGGGGGTTTGTTTCTCTGTTGCGTGAAGAAGAGAAGCAGAAAAGGCAAGTGTGGCTGGAAGGCAAAATGTGAACGGAGAGATGTGTGTGGATCTGCAGCAGAGATTTAAGAGTCTCTTTTATTTTTACATATCAGCTGGCTGGCTAGCTCAGTGGGATAGGCATCTGGCTGCAGAGCCAGAGGTTGGGAGTTTGATTCCCCACTGTGCTTCCTGCAAATAGAGCCAGCCTGTGTGGCCTTGGGCAAGCTCTACAATCCGAGGGCAGCCCCAGAAGAAGGGACTGGTGAACCACTTCTGAGTATTCTTTACCTGGAAAACCCTGAAAAGGGGTCACAATAAGTTGGAACTGACTTGATGGCACATGCATATTTATTATTTTACCTTTACATGGACAGAGAGATCCTGTTGGGGAAGTCTCTTGTTTGGATGCATGCACACCTTGTCCTTTTTAATCTGCTTTGCACCCTCCAAGCAATCCGTGTCTCTTCTCCTCCTCTCTCTCTCTCTCTGTACAATACAAGGGCCAAAAGTGGGGTATCCCTTTCTTTTGTCTCCACTGGCAAGATTGGGGGGGGGCAGTGGGAGACGGCACACACCACTTCTCTGCGTGTCCTGCTCTTTTCTCTCTGCCTCCCCCTCTTTTCTCCTCTTCTCTAAACTCAGTGTAGCCAAATGGGAGTGCAAAGGGCAGGCAGGTGTTTCTCTGTTTTGAATCAGCTGCTGTTTCTCCCCTTGCACCACCATGCATAGCTTTCCTCTCTTTCTCTTTATGCCATTTGGCCATGAGGATTGCACTAAATGGCGTATCACTCACCTCCTAACTTCAACCAACCCTATTTAGACCATACCAGTCCACACCAGGAGGGCCAGTCTGGACACGCCTTCAGTCTCTGTGGCAACATCTTACAAAAAATAACACAAAGTGACATTATCATACCCGGTATCTTACCTGTAAGTGACTGCCAGTTGTTAGCAGCTACAGAGAAAAGGAAAGGGTGATGACACCATAGTTATATGGCTTTTTAAAAATGTTACCAGGCAGACACATGGAGGAAATGTTGGCCCGTATTCAATGCATGTCCGTTGAGATACATAATGAGAGACCCTTAGGCTACATTTCTGGTCATACCTACTAGACAGTAACACAGGATTGAGTAACTCTGACTTGCTTAGTCAGTCTGTCCATTCTTGGATTCAGATGTTTCCATTCAATGAGACTTTTAATATTTAAGATGGTTTGTTGTTCATGGGAGATTTAACTCGTTGGGGGGTGCTGCTCCTTTTTATTGGAGTGCTCTGTGTTTTCAACGTTATCTTTATGCTGAATTTCTCCATTTTTGCAATTTTTGATCCTGTTTAGTGGTTCTGAGTACCACTTGTGGCTCAAGGTGGGACATACACGTAACTAATGGATAACAAATGAATATAGTTGGTATATCTTCAACATATAATAGGGATGGAGAATTCCTTATCTAGAGAAGCCTCTAATTTTGGTAACAGGACCACCAGGTAGAAAAGAGTGGCAGTTACCTGCTGATGTTTTCCTACTTCTTATAAAATGAAGGAAGACAGATTATATTTTAATCCCATTTTATTCAGTTTTGCACATAAGGATTTTGTCCTATTTTACATTTAGTGCCATTTTTTCCTGTATGGCCTGAAACGAATATTTATATTAAAGGAGATTGTTTCTTGGTCACAGCTGGCTGCACAGGAACCTGGTGCAGTACGGACAGACCGAACTGTAATGATGGGGAAATATATAGTAATCAGAATTAACGCAAGCAACAGTGAGGTACGAGAGGAGCCGAGGCATGGCAATGACTGAATCATTGCACTTCAGTCTTTTCTTTCTTTAAAACCTACAACCTGAAAGAGTTAGTGCAATGCTCCAACCTCTATCCTTGTTACCATTTCAAGCAGAGAGATCCCTATTGTATACATTTCAATGCACCAGATGACAAACTTTGCTATTAAATACCGCTGCATATGAAGTACAAATATTCTTTGGAGACATGCAAAGCCCTGGAGCCTCGTCACAGTTTGGCAAGTCTCATTAGGAATAGAGAAGATCATTTCCCACTGTGATAATGAAGGCAAGGAATATTGCTATGCATTTAGTTTGCTTTATTTCTTCCACAGGGGACAGACAGAGCATATTTCCTTTGGCTGAAGATTCCTGAGGGTGCTCTCCCTCAATCTGATGTGTTATGCTCATTTCTTTCCTGACCTATGCTTTGTACCAGTGACTCCTTCGCATATGAAAGTACGGACCCTTTCACTTTCCTCATTTTGAAAGCTCCACCACATATCATCTGCTTCTTCAACCCAACACAGGAGACATCTCAACTGAACCATCATATCTGTTCCACAAACCATGTGTCATTAAAACAAACGGCAACCTATTCCTTTCATGACAGTATATTTATTGTCTGCCAACCCTATCACACTTAGAACTGAAGGCAATATATGCTTCTCTTTACTCACCACCAGAATTTCTGTGGCTCTTCCCTCTTTGGCATAACATCTCATTTGTGTGATTTATCTTTGCAACATCCCATTGAAACTGGAAGATGAGGTGACCGTTTCATTCTCCAGAGTCCAGACATAATGAAATAATGGAAGAGCCTATTTGGTCAGGATGGCTCATTGTGAATTTCAGGGGCCGGTGGACCCGTGAAACATTTGAATTTGAGTCCTTCACTTTTAGGAGATAGCATTGGCCCTGGGTCTGGCAGATGGCCAGTTTTTCAAAAATAAAGCATATGGAAGAGTTCATTTCCTGAAATGGCATCTTTAGCATCAGCATTCGTTCACTGGATTGGAGTACTTGGCTGCAGAACCTGAGGTTGGGAATTTGATTCCTCAGTGTGCTTCCTGGGACAAGAGCCAGTCTGTTTGCCGGAGCACTCTAGGAGAAGGGAACAGTAAACCACTTTTGAGTACTCTATATCTAGAAAATTCTCCTTGTTGGAGAAAGAGTCCTCCATAGAATGTATTTATCAGGTTAGGATGAAAAGCCCTGGGAACACTTCTTCCCCCTCAGAGGAAAACATATTGTAATAACAACTGAAATGATTAAGAGGCAAGTAAAGGTTGTGAAAAATTGGAGTGCACCTGGTCCAGATGAGCTCCATGGATTTTGGTTAAAGCACTTAACAAGTCTCCATCAATGTATAGCAGTGCAATTTAATCACTCACTTCAAAATTCTACAACTAAAGTTTGGATGACAACAGGCTACACATTTCTGATAATAAAAGATCATCAAAAGGGCAATGAACCCAGAGAATTATTGACCAATTACATGCCTTCCAACAATGTTCAAGCTCCTCACAGGAGTATTTGCAAAATCAGTACATAATTATTTAATTGAAAACTCTCTATACCCAACTGAACAGAAAGGGAACTTTAACAAGAGGCATGGAAGATTATTGATAAAATGATACTAAAGAATGCAAAAAGATGAAAAACAAATCTTAACATGGCCTGGATAGACTATAAAAAGGCATCTGACTCATTGCCACACAGCTGTATTAACACCTGCCTAAATTTTTTTGGGATTAGTAAAAATATTCAGAGGTTTTTCAAGAAAAACATGGAAAAATGGGCTATGGTGAAGAAGCTGGCGAAGTTAGCATCAAAAGAGGAATATTTAAAGGGGTTTCTTTGTCACTACTGCTGTTTAACATCTCACTAATCCCCATGTCAATAATTTTAAATAAAACTGGATTGGGCTACCATATTTCAGAACAAGCAGGAAAAACCAATCATCTGTTATACATGGATGACCTAAAACTATATGCAAAAAGTTCCATAGAGATAGAATCACTGCTAACCACAGTGAGAATATTTAGTGAAGATATTCAAATGAAATTTGGAATTGACAAATGTGCAGCTCTGTCTATACACCGTGGCAAGATCCAACAATCAGATGTATTGTATTAGGCATCCTTCAGTCTCGAAAGACTATGGTAACGTGCTCTGTATGGAGGACTTGGAACAGCGTCTAGTGTGGCTGAGAAGGCCAATTCGAGAGTGACAATCCCTTCCACACTGAAGACAAATACAATCTGTCCCCTGTCCAGCTCCCTGATTTTGCTGCTTCCGTGACTGCCTCTTTGCCTCGGTCTGCTGGACAAGGGTCTCTTCAAATTGGGAGAGGCCGTGATGCAACGCCTGCCTCCAGGCTGAACGCTCCGATGTCAGGGTTTCCCATCTGTTGAGGTCCATTCCTAAGGCCTTCAGATCCCGCTTGCAGATGTCCTTGTATCGCAGCTGTGGTCTCCCTCTGGGGCGATTTCCCTCCACTAATTCTCCATACAGGAGATCTTTTGGAATCCGACCATCAGCCATTCTCACGACATGCCCAAGCCAACGTAGACGTCGCTGTTTCAGTAATGTATACATGCTAAAAATTCCAGCTCATTCTAAGACTACTCTATTTGGAACTTTGTCCTGCCAGGTGATACCAAAAATGCGTTGGAGGCAACACATATGGAAGGTGTTCAGCTTCCTCTCCTGCCGTGCACAAAGGGTCCAGGACTCACTGCAGTACAGGAGTGTGCTCAGGACACAGGCTCTATATACCTGGATCTTGGTATATGTCGTCAGCTTCTTATTGAGCCATACTCTCTTTGTGAGTCTAGAGAACATGGTAGCTGCTTTGCCAATGCGTTTATCCAGCTTGACATCTAGAGAGAGAGTGTCAGAGAGAGTGTCAGAGATCGTTGAGCCAAGGTACACAAAGTCATGAACAACCTCCAATTCTTGTGTGGAGATGGTAATAGAGGGAGGTGAGTCCACGCCCTGGCCCATGACTTGTGTTTTCTTCAGGCTGATTGTTAGTCCAAAGTCTTGGCAGGCCTTGCTAAAACGATTCATGAGTTGTTGGAGGTCTTGAGCAGAGTGGGCAACAACGGCTGCATCATCGGCGAAGAGGAAGTCCCACATGCATTTCAGCTGGACTTTGGTCTTCGCTCTCAATCTAGAGAGATTAAAGAGCTTTCCGTCTGATCTAGTCCGGAGATAGACACCGTCTGTTGCAGTTCCAAAGGCATGCTTCAGCATGACAGCAAAAAAGATCCCAAAAAGCGTTGGTGCGAGGACACAGCCCTGTTTCACTCTGCTTCGGATGTCAAAGGGATCTGATGTTGAACCATCAAAAACTACAGTGCCCTTCATTCCCTCATGGAAGGACCTGATGATGTTAAGGAGTCGAGGTGGACATCCAATCTTGGGAAGTATTTTTAAAAGGCCATCCCTGCTAACCAAATCAAAGGCCTTTGTGAGATCTATGAAGGCGACAAAGAGTGGCTGTTGTTGTTCCCTGCATTTCTCCTGCAACTGTCTGAGGGAGAATACCATGTCAGTGGTGGATCTATTAGCTCGAAATCCACACTGTGATTCTGGATAGACTCTGTCTGCGAGCACCTGGAGCCTCTTCAGCACAACACGGGCAAGCAGCTTCCCTACAACGCTGAGAAGAGAGATGCCACGGTAGTTATTGCAGTCGCCCCTGTCTCCTTTGTTCTTGTACAATGTGACGATGTTTGCATCCTTCATGTCCTGTGGTACTCCACCTTCCCTCCAGCAAAGACAAAAGATTTCATACAGCTCGGTAGTGATGGTCTCTTTACAGCACTTCAGCACTTCAACAGGGATGTTATCTTTTCCAGGTGCCTTGCCGGAGGCGAGGGAATCCAAGGCCGCTTTTATTTCTGCTAAGGTTGGTTCACTGTCCAACTCTTCCAAGACAGGCAGGCACTCAATGTTATTTAATGCATCTTCGGTTACTACATTCTCTCTGGAATATAGCTCAGAGTAGTGCTGCACCCAGCGGTCCATCTGCTGTGCTCGGTCCTGGATGATCACGCCTGTAGCAGACTTCAAGGGAGCAGATTTCTTCTGTATTGGACCTAAAGCCTGCCTGATACCGCCATACATTCCTTTGATGTTACCTGTGTCCGCTGCTATCTGTATCTGAGAGTAGAGCTGAAGCCAATAATTGTTGGAACAATTACAATCAGATGTAATAAACTTTAAAAATGGCAATATTTTAAAATCACTATCAAGTGATGAAATTATAAATACCTTGGAATACTAGAAGCAGACAACATCCTGCGCACAAAAGTTAAAGAATGGACAGAAAGGGAATATATCAGAAGACTGCAGAAAATCTTAAATTCAAAATTAAATGGGGGAAAATACAATCAAAGCCATAAACACATGGGCAGTTCCAGTAATTAGATACTCAGCTGGAATAATAGATTGGACCCAAAATGAATTAGAAGAATTGGATCAAAAAATACGGAAACTAATGACACACTACATCCAAAAAGTGATGTGGACAAATTATATTTACCACAAAAATCTGCAGTTGCAGATCTCAGAAATAACACAATCAGAGCTACAGAAACGGCAATATTAGGAACAGCATACATACTGTGCCGATATTTAACAGATAGGTTTTTGGTTAAAACTTGTATCTGTTATATAATACCAGTCAGTTTTTATAATTTTGGTTGACTGTGCCTGGTGTTTTTGAACAACAACAACAACAACAACAACACCTTAGAACTGCAGAGCTGGAAGGGACCATATGGATCATTAAGTTCAACCCCTGTCATGGAGGCACAGTGGGGAATTTAACTCCCAACCTCTTGCTCTGCAGCCAGATACCTAAACCATTGAGCTATCCAGCAGTTCTGATAATTTATAACTTGCAGGACTGCAGGACCTCACAGCAGGAAAAACAAACATCCTTTAACTCTCAAGTTTGCTCAGCTTCTAACTGTACACCTGGCATCTGAGCTATTTCTGCCCAGAGGAACCATGGGGTCAGGCCTTAAATAGTAACAGAAGTAAAATAGTGGGCAGGGGACAAAAAGATTGGATGCCAAACTTTCCACTCAGTCTCTCGCTTATCTTCCCAGGGTCCCCTGTCTCTCCAGCATTTATCTCTTAACCGGGGCTCTGGAGGTGATCTTGTGGGTGAAAACCATTGGGACAAAGAGGCTCCCACGGGAAGTTAACTAGTAGGCTGTTGGGAGGTGAGGTTGCTAAGCACTTCTTACCTCCCCACCCCTTTTTCTTCAGCACAATAGAACAACACCCTGCAACTTGCCTTTGAGGTACAGCCTCAATATCACATCTGTCAGTGGAGACATGGATTACAACAGGCAGGGAAGTGCTGCACCTCAGGTTCAGGCTGTCCTTCCACCAAGCCACTCCTGCCACCGTCTTACCACAGAAAAACTCTCAGGGCCCAGCCGGTGTGCCTCTGTTGCAAATGCTTGCTTGAGCTCCCCCACTTCTCTCTGTGAATATCTAACTGGCCTCTCTTGGCTCCGACTCATTCTGTCATCCCCTGTGCTTCTGCTTTCCACTTTCCTATAATGGGTACCAGCTCCTACTGGCATGTGTGGAATTTCTTATTTCCAGGATGTTTGTGTTATTACTAAGAGTTTTGCTGGTAGCCATAATATTATGGTCACTCCTTCATCCAGTTTCACTCTCATTCAGCCTTGCATGTGTGCTGTACCTGAACCTCTAATCATCCTTCATACACCTGAAAAGATGGGTAGTAATTAGCAATCGTCACAAACCATCAGTTCATCCTCCAGCAGGTGCCCACTCAGAGGCAGTGCTCTGGCTTCCCTGCCCTGCCTTGTCTGGGCGCTGCCTCTGAGTGGATGCCCGCTAGAGGAGGTGGGGCTGAACCAGAGGTTCATGCCCATCTCTAGTAGTAATCTATGACAGTTCATGTTGTGGTAAGTCTCTTTCTCATTTGGCAGCAACAAACTAACGTAGCTACCTCTTTGGGGAAAAAAGTATCTTCCTCTTTCTCTGTGAATGGAACAGTTCTGTCTTTAAACTAAACCCGAGATGAAATAACAAGATGTTGGAAGTGGTGCCAACCTGAACAGCTTGTTCTGAGCCTCACGGCATAGTGGTTAAACTGCAGTACTGCGGTCAAAACTCTGCTCATGACCTGGGTTCAATTCCATGTCGCTGGCTCGAGGTTCACTCAGCATTCCAACCTTCCAAGATTGGTAAATTGAATACCCAGCTTGTTGAGGGGGGCAATGTGTAGCCTGTATAATTAAATTGTAAAGTGCCCAAAGAGTCCCTTAAGAGCCATGGGGTGGAATATAAGCAGCACACTTTTTACTCTACTTAGATGTATAAATGCCGATGTATAAATGCTGAAATGGGGGAGCAGTAAGACTGAATGATATTACTTCCCAGTCAATGTGCTTAAGAACAGAGTGTTAATTGAATTATGATATAATTTAACTACAGTTTCTGTATGCATTCCCATATCATAGTCTCCTGGAAATGAATCTCCAGACAAGATATCTAATGCAAAGTGAGTGAGTGCATTCAAATCTGAAGTTTCTAACATTTTAATTTACAACCAAATCTCCCAAGCTTCTTTTTTCCGGTATAACCACAGTAAAACATTAAAGTTTCACAGAGATTGTGCTGTCCAGTGGGACTTGTTAGCAGAAAGAAAGCCCTCAAGTGCTACCTTGCTGATTAAAATAACACTCAGCGGGGTATCTGTTTTGAATTTCACACACTAGGGGGAAAAAAGGAGAAGCCAGGAGAAAAAGGAGTTGCAGGGACTGACTGTGCTGAGCAAATGTTTGGCAGGTTTCAGAGTTAAATTTTACTGGGTATAAAAAGGGGAAGGTGTTTGAAAGGAAATATCACATTCAGAAAGTATAAGGAGCTAAGAGTCAGAGGTATGCTGGATCTTTCTCCCAACCCCATTTTATATCCCCTTTCTTCCAAACACTCAAGGTGACTAATCTATTCGGCCAACTTGATCAATGGAGCCAGCTTCCCACCAAATCATCAATTGCAAATGACTGCTGCTGAAAAACTGAATGCAGTTTTTCAGCGACTGTCATGTAGAGACAAAGAGAACTTACTATAGCAGCCAGTGCAAATAAATAGAGAACAACAAAAGGGGAAAATCAACAGATGTATTTCAGAAGATCCAAGAAATCAAAGGGAAATTTAAGCCTAGATTAGGAATGCTGAATGACCAACAGGGAAGCACATTATCTGGCTAGGAGAAAATGAAGAGAAGGTGGAAGCAGTATACTGAAGACCTATATGGAAGAGATAAAAGAATGACAGACTCCTTTGAAGAGGAATCCTACGTTGAAGAACCTGCAGTTCTAGAAAGTGACATGAAGGTTGCTCTAAAAGCACTAGGAAGAAATAAATCACCAGGGGTAGAAAGAATACCAACAGAACTATTTCAAGCCAGAGGAAGTGAATCTGCCAAAATCCTAACAAGAATATGCCAACAAATATGGAAAACAAAACAATGTTCCACAATGACACATGGCAATGCTCAATATACATTCCAATGCCCCCAAAAAGAGATGCTATGGAGTGCAATAACTATAGGACCATTGCTCTAATTTTCCATGCAAGCAAAGTTAGGTAACAAAGGCTTTTACCTTAGATGGAACAAGAAATGCCTGGTGTTTAAATTGGATTCCGAAAAGGAAGAGGTACTCAGTGGATCACATTGCAAATATCTGCTGGCTACAGGAGAGCACAAAAGATGATCAGTCTACATTTTATAGACTACAGCCCAGCCTTTGATGGTGTGGATCATGAGAACCTATAGGTTGTTCTGAAATAAATGGGTGTGCCTCAGCATTTGATTGTCCTGATGTGTAACCTGTATTGTGGACAAAAAGCTACTGTTAGGACAGACTATGGAGATGGAATGGTTTCCCATAGTGAAAAGTATCAGACAATGGTGCATTTTATCCCCTTACCTGTTCAATCTGTATGCAGAGCATGAAGGCCAGACTAGATTCAGATGAAGGAGAAGTGAAAGTGGTTAGAAGAAACATCAATAACTGAAAATATGCAGATGACACCATCTTCCTGGAAGAAATCAGCAATGGCTTGAAATGACTTTTAGTGAAAGTGAAAGAAGAAAGTGCCAAAGCAGGACTGCAGCTGAACATTAAGAAAACAAAAATCATGACTACAGAAGAACTACACAATGGGAATGTTTACAATGAAGGAATTGAAATAGTTAAATATTTTGTATACTTTGGTTCAGTCTTCAATCCAAATGGAGACTGCAGCCAAGAAATCAGAAGGAGACTAAGACTCGGAAGGACAGCTGTGGAGGAATTAGAAATGATCAGCAAATGTAAGGATGTGTCACTGGAGACCAAGTCTAAGTTCAACTACATTCTTGCGTTCCTGATCACTATATACAGGTGCAAATGCTGGATAGTAAATATAGCTGACGGGAGGAAATTGATAAATTTAAAATATGATGCTGGATTGTCAGAAAGATGAACAAGTGGGTACTATATTAAATCAAGTCTGAACTACCTCTGGATGCAAAAATGATGAGACTGAGGCTATCAAACTCTGGGCAAATTATGAAGAGGCAAGATTCTCTGGAAAAGACAATAATGTTGGGAAAGGTTTGAGTTTATAAGACTTGAGCAGGGCTGTTGAGGGCTGAACATTTTGGAGATCTGTCATTTGTAGGGTCGCCATTAAGTCAGAGGTGACTTGATGGCACAGAACAACAACAAACTTCAATCAATGACATAAAACAACAATAAACCTTGATCAAGGGAAGCCAGCTTCCCACCAGGACTTCCATAGCAAGTTTGGTGGTGACGCAATTCTTATTAAGATTGTAGCAGGATGAGGGAAAGGATTAACTCCCTTTTCCCACACAGAGCTCCCTCAATCTGTTTATATTTTTTGAAAAAGCTAATTTGCTAATAGTTTGACATCAGTCCTGCCAACTTGTCAAACAAGCAAAAAGAACATGTGGTTAGTGGAGCTTAAGTCTCTTCATGCCTTACTTAATCCCTTTAGCCTGTGACCACGTCTGCTGGCTGAAGGCAGACCCTGGCAGAACTCCCATTTCTAACCAATCCCGCTGCCCAGATGAACTTAACTGACAATGCCTGCATTTTGGGGGTGATAGGAGTTAAATGTGATACCCGATGTGGTGTAGTGGATAGAGTGACAGACTAGGACTCAGGAGGCCTGGTTTTGAATCCCCGTGGAAACTCACTAGGGCGTGGTAGTGGTGAAACCACTCCTGAAATCTCTCCCCTTGAAAGCTCTGTTTGGGTCTCTATAAATCAGTTCTGACTTGACAGCACATAACAACAACGGGAGTTAAATGAGTGTTTGACAAGAGTTGGTACTGAGAAGTCGCCAAGCTGTAATTCCCCAAATGCAATGCTTAGTAGCTACCAGCAGCAATCGGAGGAGCAGAGGAGACAGCAGTTACAACAGACGTGAGGGTTCTTGCAGACCAGCTACTCATTACAGAGAGAGAACTAGTACACTCCCATATCCTTCATTTATGGAGAACTCTCTATCCCTTCCTTCGGCACTCAGACATGACATTTTAGTCTCCTAAAGTCTTGTTTTGTTGCTGGATCTATATGAAACAAGACCTGTACTGTAGGCATTCTGCCTCATTATCACCTATCGTAAACATTGTCCCCCGGTTTCAGCCAATGGCTCTGTACAATTTTTGCACACAAAGAAAAACAGCAGAGACAAAAATCGATGTAGCACATCTGCTGATTTTTGCCATTGGTCCCTCCAGCTGTTGTCCCAGCCAACGTAACATGCTGTACTGGGGCAAAATAAATGAAATGAAATGTCCCACACTGTTTTCAGGAAACCACAGTATAGTAAAGGAGAAGTGACATGTTCTGGTTGTCAGGTTGGCCCCCTTTGGGGGAAATCTTGTTCCCCACTTTGGGATGGCATTTGAATTCACTTGGTCAGGAATTGCCCCCAAGTACACAAGGCGTGCATTGTTTTACATTGTATATGTGTGTGTTCCTAGGTCCTTCCTGAGTAGAGTGTGTCAGTGGATAGTCAGGAAAAGGCATCCCTAAAGATGCACCAGCAGTCCCCTCCTCCTCCTCCTCCTCCTCTTGGGGCCACCTCACTCCATTAGCAGGGCCTCCACATTCCTTCCACCAGCTGGGAGGACAGCACAGGGCTCATCCCAGACTGGGATGCCTCTTTGGCCTCATCACAGGATTGCAATGCACTGCATTTCATTTCATATGGTTTTGTTTTACTTTTATCACACCTTGTGTTTTCTGGATCTCTGTGATTGGCTGGAATGAGGGATCTAAATCTTGGCCCGACTCATCCTCATATGTTTAGTGAGATGATGTGAGAAGCTTTCTTTTTTTTGGCTCAAGATGGAAAGTCTTGTTTTGTTTTGTCTTGTCCTTCTTGGAGAAAGTTTGCATACTTTGGAGACTGATTTTCTCACATTTCTGTGAATGCACAACATTTAAAACTATGATCATTATTGCCTTATTGCATGGACTGTTTAAAATTAGTAGCACCATCAAATGGGAACTGTTATGTCTTTGTAATCAATCAGCCAGTCCGTCTGCACTTGCTGTCTGTTTGCTCTTCACTTCACAAAAAGAGAAGGCACTCGTTTTATGGTGTGTGTGGTTTTTGTGTGTGTGTGTGTGTTGTTGTTGTTGTTTTGCACCAGTTTCTGAAAATATGTAGGGGGCAAAGCACTTGTTGTTATACTGGAGTTGAGTTCTCTTGCAAGGTTTGACGAGTCCTTGACAAGCTACCTTGCCTTGTTAAGATAGCTTGTATTCCCTTTCTGTCTCTTTTTAAAACCTTTATCGAAAGGACGTGGAAAAAACAACAGCAAAATAATAGTACAAGTCTTTCACAAGACATATGTACACTTCTCCCTTGAATTGCACAGATTTGAACAGCATGGTTTTGGTTATACATGTTTTTTTTCAATAAATAAATAGATAAATAAATATAAGTAAATCAATCAATAAAAAGATCATCTGTGCAATAAATAAATATTCGATAAACACTGTGCTGTCATTTGTTGCCAGGAAGTAGCCTGAGATATGTGGGGCTTGGATTTACTGAGGCCCCTGTGGTTGGTGGCGAGGCAGCCCCTGGTCTGATGATGGCAGCCTGTCTAGCCCCCACACT
The DNA here is from genome assembly GCA_037013535.1 of Intellagama lesueurii. Lineage (NCBI taxonomy): Eukaryota > Metazoa > Chordata > Lepidosauria > Squamata > Agamidae > Intellagama > Intellagama lesueurii. The sequence continues at coordinate 232,948,272 of JBAJHW010000001.1, forward strand.
TGGTGTAGTGGCTGAGGAGGGTGCTGGGGCATGCTGTACAGTTAATACACTAAGCTTATCTGTTCTTCCTCTCTGTGTGTTAATCAACTCTTTGTGCTTTGTAGTTATGTTTTTTTGGGGGGGGGGGCATAGGAGTTATACACAGATTTTGAACTATACAAGCATCCAGCGCCCCAAACCCAGCATTGTTGAAGAGAGGAGTATAATCTGAAAACACTAGCTCTTTATAAGACTGAGGTAAAAATTAAGAAACCAATAAAAGCTCTCACCATTGCAATGTGTATCAGATTAAAATACAACATCAAAAATTGACATAGGAGGTTTCCAGCGATAGTATTTTTTCACAGGCCAGTTTTATATCCTGCAATACGTTGGAGTTTTCATGAAGTGGTGGTCAGAAGTTACCCTATATAATTAAAAAGGGGGAGAATCCTAATGCACAAGGATTAATTTATTTTATTGAGTGGACTAGTTTGCATTTTATTAGCTACAAAATCTTGTAATGTAACTCTTCCCTGTGGGTCAGAGATTATTACAAGGGCTTGCCCTCTACTGCTTTTTGGCATGTGCTAATTTATTTCTAATCGGTGGACTAAATTTTATCATTGCCTCTATTTTATACAAACTGAAGTACCAATATCTTATAAAACTAGTTTTATAGGACCTCAGGTTTCTGGTTTATGAAAAGTGCCATCTTTTAAAATAAAAGGTTAAAATAAAATTAGTTAACTATCTCTGGGTTGATTAAAATTGCTTGCACAGGATACATTTCCACATAGGGAAAGTAACACATGTGTAGAACATCGCAGGTATGCATTGGGATGACACGTTTGGACAAAGCAACCCAATGAGTGGGGATGTAATTAAAACAGTATGTCTAGATCATCACATGCATTTATGGCAATTTAAAGAATGCAAATTGTACAGAATTTCTATTTGTATATGAAATGTAATTATGACAAAAACATACCAAGGGACTGTTTCATAGGCTGAAATCCTGTTGCTTAGTATATCAAGTTGCACTATAGGAGGTCCATTGAATCAGTGGGGATTTGATGAGTCACCTATTCTAGTGACTCAAATAAGTCTACTCAAGATATTTTCAAGGTGGTATGGTGGGTCAAGGGGTAAAAATCCACAGTCATAACAGAGCCAAGCAGTTAAATGTAATCTACCTAAGGTGGAAATAAAATAAATCATACTTATGTTCCTGTAGATTAAGATGGGAGATTCTTAGGAAACTTTTAACTGATAAACAGAACAAGTCAATTTCTTCATGTGAACCTATGAAATTGACATCTTCCAGACCCTAGAATAGAGCTGATCAGTTTCCAAAGACCTGGGAGCCATAGATGCTCATCATGGGCCTTGGAGGACCATGCTCACTCCCATGAAGCCACCCCAATTGTTCTTACTAATATGCCTTTTGAAACTAAATGAGCCTTTTGTAATTTTTAAAAGTTTTTGAAACAGTTGGGGTGCAGGGGGCAGGAATGCTGGGAGATTTTGAAAACATGGTGATATTAGCCCATTGCCTTTAGAAAGAACAAGGGTTCCCCCCCCCCCAAGATTGTATTTTCAAAACATTTTTGAGGGTACTGGGAGCCTCAGGGAACCCATGGCCCAAATGTTGTTCAACCGAGATCTAGAAGAGAAATTTATCTAGAAGATAAACACTTGGAGCACCTAGATCTAGAATCTAAGTATACCAAGGATGAAGCCAGACAAGTGAATGTATTTGTTCAGTCTTCATTTTATCATACTTGTTTTCTGCTTTGTTTTTCTTATTCTCCTTCCTCTCATTTTCTCCTCTGGTTATTTTTTGTGGTTATTTTTTTTTTAATATGAAGAAAAAAATGTGTGGTGCAATTTGCAAAACTGCTTTTAGCAAAGAATTAATTTGAAAAATTGCTAACTGTGTCTTCACCATTAAAAACATGGCTGAAACAACCATAGATGGATACAATCAATAGAATATCGATTTGAATTGAATAATTCATGAATTTTTCCTCAACAAGGAGAGGTTGATATTTTAATGAATTCCTTCTTAGTGGATTTTGGGCTACAACCTCACACAGCTTTCTGGCCCTGATGACCTATCATCAGATCAATTCTCTACATACTGGTAGATTGAAACAAACCTTGTTTATTAATTCAGAAGGGAAGAAACACATCCAGCAACATACCCAAAGAGGGTAGAACTGAAATTCCACAAAACTCCACCTGGCAGCTGTAGCAAAGGTGGAGCAACCTGGACTTTGATCTAGGACACCAAAATAGAGGGCACAAACACTTGCTACTAGAACTGTGCAAACCTAGCCATTGACATTTGCTCCTAGAACAGTATAAACTTGACAGCTCCCAAGGGAAATATTGCCTCTAGCCACTCCTCCCCAAGCAGAAAGAGATACAAAATAGTAACCTTAGCACAGAACCAATATGGCTGCAGAGTGCTCAGACCAAAGTGTTTCTCCTCATTCCACCATCCTTTCCCCTTCTATGGCAATCTCATGTGACCCCTGTTTAACCAATAAGGCAGCAAAGCACTAAGCATCAAAATCAATAATTATACCTCTGTTATATCTTGTACGACCAACTCAACCGATGTATGTACCAGAGGGCATACTGGATTGCACCATTACAGTCTTCTGTGGTATTCAGACCTTATCTGTCATCTCAGTGAGTGTCGGGTGTACATCTGAAGACACCCAACACCTATGCTTCCATTAGCCTAGTGCAGTTTCTGTAGGTTGTGCAGTGATTGGATGACTTGGTGTAACAATAGCATTTGGTGGTTGAGAGCCCGATCCCACTATTGAACATTCCCCCCCCCCCCATTTAATTTGTGTTTAGCAAGTTTTGCATTGATTTAAATTTGGGTGTTTACACAAGACATGTACATGCGCAGATTAATTTTTTTGTACGTGGCAGAGAGTTATTTTACCCTCCACCAGAGGACCATTTATTTTGGCATGGACATGGAATTGATTAATTGAATTGATTTCGCACATGTGGACATCCCTTTCCGCCTTTTTAAAAATTTCTGCTAGCTGATATAGTGCTACGCCAGATAGCAGGCTTTTTATTTTTTAAAATTGTGGTTGGCTTGCCTTGCTCACCCCTCCCCGTTTGCTCGCCAGCCCCCCATTCACCAGCCTTCCTGTCTTGCTTGCTCACCCGCCCCTGCTCATTTGCCCCTCCCTCCCTTGGTACCCCCCCCCACCTTAGGCGGTAAGTTTGAAGATGGCATTTCAAACCTAGCACCTGAGGTGATGGCCTCACCCTGTCTATCAGTAGGGATGGCTCTGGATATGGAAATTCCCCAAGACTTCTTTTATTGCTTGTCTCAAGGTGCTAAAGATGGAGCGTTGCAGCCTGTCAGGCAGGCCAATAGAAATAATGAATTGGCTGCATTTGATTTGATGGATTAGACTTGGAAAGTTGGCCTTCTGGAGTACAAGCAGAATGCCCTGCTTCTCTTTTAATTTCTCAAATAATTCCTTGTCTTTGCTGGTCTTTAGGCAGTCTTCTCCTAATCAGCAGGAGGCTGAAAAAGCCCATTTCGTGCAAAGTGACCTGTTTTTCTCAGGGACATGGTTTGTCAGCATTTGTTATATGGTATGCATCATATACCCCCCTCCCTGATTCTGATTTCTAAACTGGTTCTGCCGGGCTCTAATTTAGTTCACAGTGTCAATCAATATTTTACCAAATGCATTATACTGTTTTCTATGGGATCTTTTCTCGCTTTTCTTCTAAACAAAGAACTACCTTCTGGAAGACTCATCATGCCCTGAATATAAATCTACAATGCCTCTTATTGTTCCTTTCTGACAGGCACCTCCACTTGAATTGTTCATTGATTAAGAAGATATTTTGTCTCAGAGCAGAAAAGAATCTGATATCGCTGCCCTTTGAAACAGGAGCTGCAGCTCTCTAATCAGCTCTTTCATTCCCATTTGGTTTACAATTCAAGGCACATGTCTATGTCTACGTCTCGATTACCCAGTAGTTTGAATAGAGACCCTCTTTCCAACCACGAATCACTTTGATGATCAAAATATGCATTGTGTTATTAATGTGTAGTCACTGAACTCTTCAGATAAGATTGGCCCCTCTCTTAAGCACTACATCTATAATGAGATGTTCAACTAATGATGGAATGTCTTGTAGAATTGCTTCGTAGATGGGCTGCTTTATGCACAATGCTTTCCCTAAATGCAAATAACCTTCATGGAGCAGGGAGCAGGCATTACAATTATAGAGGGCAGGGATAAATACAAAGTTGGGAGACATTAACATCTTGGGAGGAGGGCAGAAAATAAATGTGCTGGTTGCGGGGGGCCGCCATACCAAAAAAAAAAATCTGTCTCCCAACTCAAATTGCTTGGATAACCCTGATGGCAAACCCCCTGGGTTGAAGTTACTGTTGCTAAATGCCAGGTCTGTGAAAGGCAAGACAGCTAACATCCGGGATTTTATCCTGGATTAACACACTGACCTGGCTTTCATTACAGATATCTGGGTGAATTAAGCTGGGGGAGTTAGTCTTTCTCAGCTTTGCCTACTTATTTACTCTCCGGCTCTGTAATACCTTTCACATTTCCCCACATCCCAGTCTCTTCTGCTTTCTGGCTGCTATCTACAGCATTCAAACACTCTCCTTTCCTCCCCTGTGACTTCTTACCCACATGTTACCAGAAGCTCTTTCTGCCCTCTGCCTCACACAGACCCCGTTTCTTCTCACACAGATCCATGATTTCCCCTCTCCCAAATCTTAATACTGGCCACATGCCCCTTCCTTCCCCCCTAGTTTCTGTTTTGTCATCCAATAATTTTGTAAGCTTTGCTAATACAGTACTGAATACTGAGTATTTTAGGTGCTTCCGCTCTTTTTAATATATATAGTGTCTAAACTCCTCTGAACAAGTTAATGCATACAGATAATTTTAGAGGGGGAATGTGACAGTTACAACATCTAAATTAAGAATATTTTTATGTGCAAAGTGTCCCCATTCCTTCAGAGAAAGTCATTCAGATTTCCAGTTCAGATCCTACCACTCTTTCTGCTGGTGGCCCTGGAGTTGGGGGGGGGGAGGCGGGGCGGCGGCGGGGGCTTGTGTTACAGAGTCATATGGGGAGTCCTTAAATTTTTGTATGAAGCTGCAGTGAAAGTATGAATGAATACATCATAATACTTTCATTGTGTCCCATTCTTATTATACTGGGAGAGTATTATTTAATATATTATGTAAACACTGCATTGTATAAGCTTCAAGGCAAGTCATAAACAAAAGGAAACATATCATTGGTTCAATATGTGATGCTTTTATGTAAGCTGAAAGAGTCCAGAACTCAAAATAACATATTGCATGATAGTAGGTGGAAGGAACATATGGTGATGGTGTGACAGTTCACTGATAAATAACAATATAGTGATTAATGATTCAAGAGATAATATTCTGTTATATCCAGTTTTCCACATGCTGTAATCAGTTCTTTCTCTGTGTTATGTGCCATCAAGTCACACACAACTTACAGTGACCCTGATATCGTTTTCAAGGTAACTGAGATATTTAGTGGATTTACCAGTGCCATCCTCACCTCTCACCCCATGAATTTCCATGACCAAGAGTGGATTCAAACCCAGATGTTCTTACATAGTCCATCACTCTGTCTACTATACTGCATAATCAATTCTCTAGTACAGAATCACAGAATCATTTGAGTTGGAAGGGGCCTTTTTGTTGTTTAGTCGTTAAGTCGTGTCCGACTCTTCGTGACCCCATGGACCAGAGCGTGCCAGGCCCTCCTGTCCTCCACTGCCTCCCGGAGTTGGGTCAAATTCATGCTGGTAGCTTTTATGACACTGTCCAACCATCTCGTCGTCCCCTTCTCCTCTTGCCTTCACACTTTCCCAACATCAGGGTCTTTTCCAGGGAGTCTTCTCTTCTCATGAGATGGCCAAAGTATTGGAGCCTCAGCTTCAGGATCTGTCCTTCCAGTGAGCACTCAGGAAGGGGCCTAGAAGGCCATAAAGTCCAACTCCCTGCTCAATGCAGGAATCCAAGTCAAAGCAGATCTGACAGAAGTTGTCCAATTTTCTCTTGAATGCCTCCAGTGTTGGAGTGTTCACCACCTCCCGTGGTAATTGCTTCCATGTAATGTTGTTGGTGTTGTTGCTACTGCTGTTGCTGTTATGCCTACCTGGAATCAAAGTCTGTGGTCAAAGCACTCCAATCTACGCCTCTCTCAATTCAAATGCAGTGCTTTATCTCATTCTTACGACGCCTGCATTGATAAGATGTCATTTTCAGAGTTGAAATATATAGAGGAGTTGAGACTAAAGATTCAGCATAAGTTAAATAATCAAGGTAAGAATTTTTAGTGACTGACTAAAAGGGCTGTATTTTTATTTTAATGATTTTTAAAAAAAGTTTTATAGTGCTCCAATATTGTCATTTAATTTATTTTAGCGTTATACCATTTTCCCTATAATCCTATTCACCAAAAACACCTGTGCAGTAGTTCACCCCCTCCCGTGGGACCCCTGTCATGGACTATTTGCATAGAGAGAGATTAAGTATGCAGAAGGGAGCCAGATGGGCAGAGTGGAGTCTCAGTGGGAGAATACTCAGACAATGGTCCCTTCACTCTGATTTCCCTGTGATAGGGAATAGGATTCAACAGGATTCTGGCCTTTGTCTTTTAAACTGTACTTGTTTTTAATCAGGTTGCAAGGTAATTTAGCTACATTTGCACATTACATTTACGATTATAGGTTTCTGTGGAATAACAGGCTATGGAGTCCTTCATGGCTACTCCCATAAAGGGTCCTCTTTCTTGACAGAGTCTTGAGTACCAGTTTCAGGAGAACGGAGGGATATGGCAAACAAATAAGTAAGATGGGATGACCTGCATGGCCCTTTTCTGAATTGTTGCTGATGCTTTGAGCTAATTTTTCTAGCTGGTAGCTATACCAGTGGAGTGAGAGGGTGGGGAATGTGTGGCCTCAAAAGGGGCAGAATCAGAAGAGGACTGTTCATTTCATTTTGAAACTATTTTAGTTGGTTCATTTTAAAACTATCTTGTTGTTGTTTAGTCGTTAAGTCGTGTCCGACTCTTCGTGACCCCATGGACCAGAGCACACCAGGCCCTCCTGTCTTCCACTGCCTCCCGGAGTTTGGTCAAATTCATGTTGGTATTCATCTTAAATTATTTCATTTATTATAATAAATTAATAATGCTAATTGAACAAATTAAATATTTTCCTATTTAAACCTTAACAGAAACGAATTAATTTCCTCATTCCTAATGTTCAACAACAATATATTAGTTTTCAGACCTGAAACTCCAAGCTTACAATGTTCCTTTACCACAGCATTTCAAAACTTGTTCATGTGTCAAGTGTTCATCATATAATGGAACAGTCTGTTTTCAGTGTACACTGAGTCTCTGCCCAAGTTTTCAATATTAGTACTGTGGTAGCAGTATTATTGACACATTTGACACTCTCTCCATGTTGGCTGTAAAATTCATCTGTCCATAGAAATTGCATCCAAGCAAAAACCTTTAGGATGAAGCAGCACATTAGAATTAGCACCGTCTGGGCAGCAACACTTTTGCAGTATGGCCAGGGGAAAAAATGCATTAAAATGGGACATGCGTATCCACAAAGACTTTGATCTCCTTATTTTATGTAGCCTAATAGGATTGTTGAATCTCAACCACCACCATATATCTATGTGCTGTACAGTGAGTTGGAAGAGATATATACCTTGCTGTTCGTCAGAAGTCAACTGAAGAATTTTAATACGCATTTGTAATGCTTCTTGCAGCACTCTACTTGAAGTAATTACACTGTTTCTAGCGAAAGCATGTTGTTTAAGTGGTCTAATTCTGGTAAGCAGGCTTTTCGTCTAGCTACAGAGTGGGAAAACCTCTCTCAGTTTTGGAACACCGTGCCATTTTATCCTGCTACCCAGTAAATTCAGTCTCATAAAATTGGGGAGACAACTGCTGTAAAAATAAGAATATTGTTCTTTACACTGAAAGTTGGCTTGGCGGGGGTCACCACATTTGGAACAGACATTTCTGGGCTGAAATTATACAATGCTGTATTTTGTAGCAGGCAACTACACATGAATGCAAGAGGTGTTTGTAGTTCTTTGTACTGGACAGCAAGTATGTTTGGGAAATTAGTCCTCTTGAGCATGATTCTGCTTCAGAGGAAACTAGCAGAAAGATGACAGGATCTGTCTCTGCTACTAGGCACAGTATGATGCTGAGGTCAGCATGTCCAGTGAGGACAAGAGATTCAAGTTGAAATCCCAGCTTACCTATGGAACCTTCTTAGTCCAGTTGCAGTCCCTGTAGGTGACATTAGTCTTGTTATAGTCCTTGAGATGATCAGGGTTCTTATGAGACTAAAATCAATGGGATTGTGTAGACCAGTGATGGCGAACCTTTTTGAGCCCGAGTGCCCAAATTGCATAGATCATCGAGTCCAGCTCCTGTCCAGGAAGCCCGGGGGGGGGGGGAAATCAACCCCCCAAACTTTGGCTCTGCAGCCAGATGCCTCAACCCCCAAGCTACCCAATCAGCAGGCACACTCCAGGCCAGCGCGTCCTCTGGAGGGCGGCCAGGGAGCGCCTTTCCCCCCTTCCCAAATATAGGCAGGGCCCTTGCCTGGGCTTCCTGCACTGCGCTCCGCCCCACTTGTTTGCTCTCTTGTGGTGCCAGAGCCACAGTCAATAGGCAGCCGCGATGCGCGCCAAGGGGCGGCCAGGCGCGGCTCCTCCTTTGCCTCCTCCTGCTGCTGCTGCTGCTGCCACCACCCAATTGCTGCCTCCAGCGCCACTCGTGGGCTCCCTTTGGGTGAGGGACAAGGCAGCAGTGTGAGCTCGAGCTAAGCTCTGGCAGCAAGTGGCACCATGCCCCATACCGGGCTGGCATGGGCGGCAGCATCAGCATGGCTCACATGCCCACAGAGAGGGCTCTGCATGCCAGCTGTGGCACACGTGCCATAGCTTCACCATTGCTGGTGTAGACCTTCTTCACTCTGAAAAGGAGAGGTTCTGCAAGTGCGTGGGCTCTATACATGAGCAAGAACACAGACTTTCCAGAGTTGTTGCTCATAAGTAGACTCTACAACGTGAGCAGGAACCTCTCTTCAGACAAGTTGTGGATTGTGTGAAGAAAGTGACACTGAAGGATGTGAAGCTAGGTGCTCCTTTCTAAGCCTGGTCAACATACTGCCTCAACTGACTGAGCCAGTAAATCCAAAGGGCCAGGGGTTGGGATGGTATATGGCAGTGGTTCCCAACCTTGGGTCCCCAGATGTTCCTGGACTACAGCTCTCAGAAATCCTAGCCAGTACAGCTAGTGGTGAGAGATTCTGGGAGCTTTAGTCCAAGAAAATCCGGGGACCCAAGGCTGTGAACTAATTGGTGTATACCAACTAGTGATGGGGACGAATCGCCAAAGTGGCGGTTCATCATGGTCTGTGGGTCGCCAAGGTTGACGACCCACGACCCAAACATTTCCACAGGGATTTCCGAAATCGGTTTGTTGGCTTATAGTGTTTTTTTAAGACCGCCTGTGGCTGTCTAAAAAAAAAAAAAGCTAAGCCCCCCCATACCCTTCCCACTGCCCCCCCCCTTGCACCCTTACCTTGGCCTGCTGGCAGCAGTGGTGGCAGTGGCAGCTCTGGGACAGAAGCCACAGTTCCAGCCAGCAAGCCTGCTCTCTCTACCTCTGTGGGTGCCGATCAGCTGATTGGCACCCACAGAGGTAGACAGATCAGGCTAGCCTGCCAGAACAGCAGTTTCCTTTCTGGTGGCCTAGTCTCTGCTTTGGCAGCAGCAGCAGTGGCGCCTGCAGCAGTGGCAACAGGACAAGGTAGGGAGGCGAAGGGGGCAGGGGACAGGCTGTGGTGGCAGAGAGAGCGGGCCCGCAAAACAGCTGCCCAATGGAGGGACAAATAAAAAGGGTAAATATTCATCACTTCGTATTTGTCAGGGCCTCCAGAATTGATGAATACAAAGTGATTAATATTACACAAATCAGCAATTTCTGATGAATATCACAATTCGGTTTTTTTATTTGTCCCCTTGTCTAATAGCAACTCATCGCAATTTGAGCACCAAGGAAGAATTTGCCTCAGCACACAACAAAAATGAAGACAACACCCAAGGATTTGCTGTCACCAAAGAAGCCTCTTTAAAGAAAGGAAGGAAGGATGGGAGGGAGGGAGGGAGGGAGGGAGGAAGGAAATAGTTTTGTTTATTCACTAAGGAAAGAAAAATTCTCAGTGAAATCCAGAAGAACTTGTCTAACATTCTCCTGTATATACTTTTGCTTGCTTAATGGTGAATATATCACTGCTGACTAGAGTTTCTGTTTTGGATGATCGAAATAGTAAATTAAGAAACAACCAAAGAAGTGCATAGTGCAATCTGATATATTGTACAGAACGCTTCCATTTAATTGACACGAGCAGCATAGCTTAAATTATTCATGATACTTCACAAGCACTAATTCGTGTTCCGTAACGTATCTTAAATAATAATGAAGTCGTCAGCTTGATTATAGCTTCCTGCTGTTGTGAGGTGAAAAGATCACAGTATTTTCATGCAAATATTTTTTTCTTTATAGTTTAGTATCTGTTCTCTTTGCAATTTTTTTTCACATTACTTTTACTTTTCTTAAGAACACCAATCTATGAAGGACATTAAATGTGGTTTCCACATCCTACTGCTCTGTCTCTCTCTCTCTCTCATTCTCCCTGTGTTTTGGCACCTTATTACTTGAGTTTAGCTATGAATTTACTGAAGTCTTAGATTTTCCTTACAATCTGGCTGGCTATTGTCATTTCAGAGTCTAGATTTTTTAAATGTCTTGATTGGCTTTTGCTGGAATTATCTCTGAAGCAGAATATTTACCTTTGGGACAGTTATCAACTCTGTCACAGCTTTCGTACAACTTTTCTCTAAATTGACTCTGGTCAGAAAGAGCCTGGATATAACATCTTTCCATGTGATTGAGTTTTGTTCCAGTCTCCTAATGGAAGAATGTCTAATTTCAATTGCTCACATTCCTTATTTTAAGGCATCTAGCTGAAGATATCGTCAAATACATTATTACTTTTAAATATTTCCATTTTCCTCACTGATGAGTAATCCTTGTGTTCACTTAATAGTACGGCCTGAATAATGGGCAATTAATGTACTGGGAGGCTGTCCCACCCTCAGTCATGAAACACCTAAAATTCTGTGTAAGTTCAAATCCGTAAAGTCAGCAGTGCATTGGTTCGATGGCCCTGTGTTGTCAGCCTTCATGAGTTGTATTGCTGCATGGGATAACTGCTCATCACACAAACGCTACTCAAGTCATTACCAATGGGTATACATGCATATACTATCTTTATATTTCTGTTTTTGTGGGAGGGGGCAGTGATGGTACAGGACCCCCTAAGACTGATAATTCAATGCCTCTCTAATGCTCAGTTTTGCAGGGCTACCCAGACAGTGTATGGGACTTTGGGTATATGTGATGATGGCAGGGGGACTCTGTTGCTGCCCATACAAGGACCCAAGCATATGTGTATGAAGTTGGGAGCCATGTGCAGGAATTACTATATGCACAGATCACATGCAATTAGAGTACATGAGAATTCTTGCCTTCAGCTTCTCCTTGCCATAAATCAGAATTATACTTCTGCTTCATTTTCTTTTATTACAAGGGGACAAGGGGGTAGGGATTGAAGTGTGCTTCTCTTGAGTATCTCCTCCACATTCCAAACCTCTTCTAGCAGACTTTCTTTCACTTTTATCTCTGTGGTGGCCTAAAAAAAATCTTACCTCACCATGATATGACTTTCTACAGTTGGGTTATATACCCCAGTTAACAAGCAGAGTTCCTCTGGCTTCCAGCCTCCCAAGGATACATTTTACATGTTTTGCTAAGGGGCAAAAGTAATCAATTTAACCGGAGAGAAAGATCTCATGTTACAAGTACATGTTGGGAGTCAGTGTCATCTAGTACACCATTTCCAATTTTATAAAAATACTGAACAAAATAGCAACAGCAAACATTCTGTAGAGCAATATGTCAGGATCAGAGCAGGGGCCAACGGTATACACAGAAGCTTAACTGGGGGCACTTTATGGGGTTCTGGTGCAAAGTGCCCCAGTTTTCCTCCAGGAAACCCAGAAGGTTTGCAATGGTACCAAGCTGTATGGCTTGTACAGAACAGCATGACATTGCAGTGTCCTGTGTCCTGCTACTCCTAGGCTTCTTCCCAGTAATGTCTATGAAAAGGGTCAAAGTTAGTTAACTCGTAGTTGCTGTTCTGCTTTTGTTGCACTTCTGCTGCAATTCTAGTATCCAGGATGCAGTTTTATTTATTTATTTATTTATTTATTTATTTATTTATTTATTTGTTTGTTTGTTTGTTTGTTTGTTTGTTTAATTTATTCCCTGCCCATCTAGACCGAAGTCTACTCTGGGTGGCTAACAATAATAGATAGAATAAAAACAATATAATAAAATAAAAAACAACAGTAGTAATATAGTTCAAGACGGGAAAAAATATTCAAGTGATGACAGGAGGGAAAGCCTGCCTAAAGAGCCAGGTCTTAAGTTGGCTTTTAAAAACACCCAGTGAGGGAGCCAGACAGATTTCTGGGGGCAGACTGTTCCAAAGGCGAGGGGCCACTGCCAAGAAGGCCCGGTTTCTTGTTCTTTCTTTCCAGGCCTCCCTCGGCGTTAGGCCCCTCAGCCGCCCTTCCTGGCTAGAACGAGTTATTCGGGTAGATCTAGGTGGGAGGAGGCGTTCCGCTAGATATCGAGGTCCTAAACCATTTAGGGCTTTATATGTCATCATTAACACTTTGAAATCAATGCGGAAATGAACGGGCAGCCAATGCAAGGCAGCCAGAGTGGGGGAGATATGTTGATGTTTTCTCACCCCAGTAAGAAGTCTGGCCGCCGCATTCTGCACCATTTGAAGCTTCAGCATCAATCTCAAAGGTAGCCCCACGTAGAGCGCATTACAGTAGTCTAATCTCGAGACTACAAGCGCATGGACCAGAGTGGTGAGTGCCCCAACATCAAGATAGGAACGCAGCTGGGCAATCCGCCACAGATGGAAATAGGCAGAGCGGACCACTGATGCCACCTGGGTTTCCATGGTGAGCACCAGATCCAGATGGACCCCCAAGCTGCGAACCTCACTCTTCGCGGTGAGAGTCACTCCCCCAAAAGAGAGGGAGTTTCCCAAACCACCGATGGAGGGGCACCCACCCTCAGGACCTCCGTCTTGTCCGGGTTCAGCCTCAGACCATTCTCCTGCATCCATTGCAGTACAGCCTCCAGGCAGCGCTGAAGGGACAGAACGGCATCCACTGTGGTTGGAGAAAAGGAGATGTAGACCTGGGTGTCATCAGCGTACTGATGGCACGAAGCCCCACACCCCCTGATGACCCCACCCAGTGGCCTCATGTAGATATTAGACAGCATTGGGGAGATAATCGAGCCCTGCGGAACCCCACAATTGAGACTCCACGGGGCTGAAACACACTCCCCAAGCTGTACTCTCTGAGGACAGTCCTCCAAGAAGGACCGGAGCCAGGCAAGCGCCAGACCACCGATTCCCTGCTCGGAGAGCCTCCCCAGGAGGATACCGTGGTCAACAGTATTGAAGGCGGCTGAGATATCGAGGAGGACCAACAAAGACATTTTGCCCCTGTCACCCTCCCTCAGCAGGTCATCAAACAGGGCGACCAATGCCGTTTCCGTACCGTGGCACGGCCTGAAGCCCGACTGGAATGGATCCAGGGCATTGGTTTCATCCAAAAGAGCCTGGAGCTGGTCAGCCACCACCCTCTCGACCACTTTGCTGAGGAAAGAAACATTGGCGACGGGCCTATAATTGCCAATGTTGTCCACCGCCAAACTTGGTTTCTTCCTTATGGGCCTAATGAGTGTCTCCTTGAGGAGAGACCCATTAATTATTGCCATGGCCCATTCGGTTGTTGTAGGCCTGGCTGCTTTGATTAGCCAGGCCGGGCAAGGGGCAAGGGAGGAGGTGGTGGCACGACAGTGGTCAAGCATTTTATCCACTATCTCTGACATCACAGGCAGAAAATGATTACATCTCATCGGGCAAGGCGGAGCCCTGGACATCTCTGCTCGATCTACTGTGTTCAAAAAAGGAGAGAGCTCCCGGCGGATGACCTCCACTTTAGATTTTAAAAATGCTGCAAATTGGTCAGGTGAAATACTAGTAGGAGGCCTATCACTTAGACCAATTCCGGATAGATCGCGGACTATACGGAAAAGTTCCGCCTGCTGATGTGAAGCTTCGCTTATCTGGACAGCGAAGTGAGCTCGACTGGCAGCCCTCACCTCAGTAAGGTAATGGTTAGTCGCGATCCTGGCAGCTTTCTGATTATAATCCATTGGGTTCTGTCTCCAAATACACTCTAGCCTTCTCCTGTTTTGCTTCATAGCTCGCAGCTCCTGGTTAAACCAGGGTGCTGGCCGAGCTCTGCAATGGAGAGGACGTTTAGGAGCAATCGTGTCAACAGCCCTGGTGGCGGCACCAAGCCAGCCATCAACCAGAGCCTCGACAGGAGCACCAGTCAGATCAGCCGGAATCCCTCTCATGGAGTCCTGGAATCCTATAGGATCCAGTAGCCTTCGAGGGCGGACCATTAAAATAGGTCTTTGCTCCCTGATGCAGTGTGAGAAGCTCTCAAAGCATGACTATCCATCATGAATGGCACTGTTTAAAAGCTTGCTTTGTCAACCACGGTGCTACACTTTGCTCAAGGAAAAGCCCCATATCCACATTCTGGATAGTGGCAGTGTGCTGTGCAACACAGCAAATCTATCATTGGTTGCTAAAGAAAAATCACCCACTGAGCTCAGCTTGGTGCCTCGTTCAGCTCAGCTTGATACCCTCCAGCTCAACTGGGCACATCCCTGCTGAGCTTGGCATCCCCTTTAAACTCATCCTTGGTTTTGCACTTCAGAACAGGTTCCAAGTGAAGGTTCAAAGCTGGCCTTTGCCATACAGGAATTCTTTTGTGAGATAATACCTTCTCCTACATTGATGACAGAGATATAAATGCAAGCATGTGGCACAGTTGAAAAATTAAAACAACAAGACAAAGAATTGGTTTGCTATAGCCATTCATTTTCCATTTGTCCCCCTCAGATGACAAACCTGCATCTCTCCTCTTTCCTCAACTGTCAGCCATTTTGTATTAGCTATAGAGCAAAATGCATATTAAATATATTTACATTTTAATATAGCGTAATTACATGATGCAAAGGAAGTATGTTCCAACCACATGAAATGTTCTGAAGACAAAGACAAAGATGAGGATGAAGAAATTTTAATCTATAACAAAAATCAACATTAAGCTTAGATGGTGTCCCATCAGCAATCAGACAGAACTTTTTGGCAAATAGAAAAATATTTAGGTTGCTATAGATTGTGTTCTTCAAAGTAATGTGTAATGGGTCGATATCATAATCCTAAATTATTTAGTAAATACACAAAGATAGATCAAAACATTTGATAATACCAGAAGCTCAGCAGTGGGTAAAATTGATTGCATGCACTTTGAGCATGAATAAAAGACTTTATGATTTATTGACATGCTGTAGATTAATCTGAGGCCACACAGAGCAGTAAAGCAGAGTAGTGAGTTTGATTTGTAGGGATTTTAAAAACAATTTGACAGCAAGGAAAAAGAAACATTTCTTAATGCATCATGAAGGTTTCTTTCTTAATGCAGAGATTCTGTCCAAAAAAGGAAAAAGGAAGTCTATGCATGGAAATGACAGCGGTTGTTTTGTGATTAATCCTTTAATTGCCATTGCATAGTAGTCTTAGTCTGGAGTTTAATTTGTCGGGTGGAACATTAATACCTAATGTATAACACTGGAAAACCAATAATGCATGTTTGCCATGTTTTCGTGTCAAACTAATAATCAAAATGAGATGTTAATGCATGCAGCTACAAAATTTGTCATTCGTCACTGATTTCTTTCTTTCCAGAGTACCAGCTGTTTCTCCTGCTCTTTCTAATTTTATAAACCCGACGATAATTTTTCTTAATGCTTGTGATCTTAATGAATGGAAACACTGAGTGCATTGTGAATACCGCTGAATTAATTTTTCTCTTCAAAATTCCCCTTTGTTCTCTTCTGTATTGAACTTTCTCGACCTGTTATATGAATATTCACCAAACACATGAACCCTGTATTTCACACTTGACTAACTTTTATTTCAGTTTCTGATGATGTCTGTTGAATTGCTGGCCAATATGGAACAGTAATCATAGAAACCGATGGCAGGAAGATCTCACCTACATTCCAGCAAGCACTAATCTGCTCCTGAATACTAGCTGCTTGGGAACAAAAGAAGAAAAGGGCTATTCTCCTCCTGCCCTTCCTGTGGGGCTGCAGGAAAAATCTTGTTGGCCCCTATGGGAAGCATGATACTGGACCTATAGGCTCTTTGTATTAGCAGGAATGTTTTTATAGCATTGCCCCTATGCTATAATGACGAATTGCAGAGGTGGGCAGGAGGTAGACTTGGACTACAGCGGGTTTGCTGTAGATCAGCAAGGATTTCTAGCTCTCAGCAATCAACCGTGGCAACAGCACAATGATTCCACCCACCCTAAATTATACTGCTCAGATGAAAAAAAAAATGTTGTGGCAACCAGGAGTAGATGATTAGATGCAAGAATTATGAACTCCATTCAGTCATGGTACTCAAAACAAATGTCTGTGCTCAGAATTATTTAATTGCAGGTGAAAATTGCTTATGCCAGGCTCTGGTTTGTTGGAACTAGGAGAAAGAAAATGAGTCTAGTAGGCCTGGCATTTGTTAACCTATAGTGTATGCTACTACTTTTCTCTGCAAGGATATGCTGCATATGTGTAATACATCCCTTTAGACATTGGTTCTCATTCCCCAAACCCCCAATGTGGTCTCCTTGAAAAATATTGGGGGCCTTATCAGGCCAATGAATAACACTTATGAAGCTGTCTGGAGGTTTGACTATGAGTCTCATCTCATAGATATATGAGGTTGGTGGGAGTTCCAAGTCCTGGTTCTGGAATCCACTCCAGGGAGTGGTTCCCTCCATACTGAAATTTAGATAACTGGAAAAGCTAAATTGTTAGGTTTTTGTGAGGAATGTGCCTCTTGAGCTTAGGTTTCCTGTGTTATTGTTATGCATGCATTCTCTTTGTTAGTAGTTTTCCTTATAATTTTTGAACCTGTTGTATTTAATTTTTTTACAGTTTTCACACACATTGATTTCTAAATTTTGAAAATGCATTAAATATAAGCAAACCCTGTCAGTCACACAGCTGAAAAACACACCAACAAAACCAACACATGTAGGTCAGCTGTGCTGTGCCTGAAACCATATAAACAAGTCAGGTAACAAATGTAACTGATTGTAGAATTATAGAATCATAGAATCATGAAGTTGGAAGGGGCTCATAAGGCCATCAAGCTCAACCCTCTGCTCAATGCAGGAATACAAATCAAAGGATATCTGCCAGGTGACTGTCTAAATGTCTCTTGAATGCCTCCAGTGTTGGAGCACTCACCGCCTCTGGAGGTAATTGGTTCCACTGTAACTATGTATACATTGTGACAGATGTACTAGATTGATAACAATTGAGAAAATGTTGCTTTTGGATTAAATAGTGTGTGTATGTGGTGGTGGGGATAAAGCCTGTTGTTTGCTTGTTTTATTTTATTTTATTTATATATCACCCCTTTAATGGAACACTACTCTGGGTGGTTTCAAGAGTAAAACTTTGAACAATGCAATCAATATGTTCTTGCTATTATTGTCGCTGCTGTTCTCGTAATCCTCCTCTTCTTCCAGTGCTTACATCATTGTCAAAGCCAGTGCTGCATTATGAAAATTGTGAATCTCTGGCTAGGCTGCAAAAAAGATTAATTTAACTAGTAAAAATTAAGCAGGGACCGGGGAGCTAAGCAGCACTTGCACCATATTATAAAAACCATGGCTTGTACATTGGGGCTTTGATAGCATGTTCTGTAATCTGGGCCTGGTCAAAAGGATGTTGATCAAGTACAAGCTGAAGTATAGATTTTTGTTGCAATTCCTTAACTTTCTTTCCATGGATCACGTGAGTTGAGCTTGTGACCCAACCATAGTCCATGACCTTAGTTTGAGATCCTTTCTGATGGTCCAGGGTATTTATAAAGTTCTCTTCCAACAGTCCTATTTTTTTCTTGTCCGTTCTCTTCATTGTCTCAGCACATTATAATTGTTCCCATATTGTGGTATGGATGATCTTGGCCTTGGTTTCCATGGTCACATCCCTAAACACTTAACTATCTTGTCTTGTTCTTTCATAGCTGCCTAGCACTCTTGTGACTACATCTTGCCAAAACAGTAGTCTTCAAGAGAAGCAATAATGCTGTTAACAATCTTCTCAGTGAGGAAACCTTTATAATCTTCCAAAGAAACAAAAGATTTCTAAGATACAGAAAACCACAAGCACATAATATTTGTCACTATTTTTACATGATAGCATTTATTATTTGTATGTGCTGACCCTCTAGCCTGCAGGCAGTATTTTCTTTTTAATCAGGCAGCATTTAGTTCCTTGCATACAATAGTGCTTATTGTGAAATGGTATCTGATAGATAATTTGCAGAGTAGATTAAAATTTAATAGCTTCTGAGGTTTAATATTTGATGCCTGCTGAAAGCAAAACAATCAAGGGTTATTAACAAATTTGAAACATCTGATTCCGATGTTTAGCCTCCCCATTCAATTCAAAATGCTAATTTGACATTTGACTTTCTCATTCAAAATTAAAAATCTGATGAAATATGAATATTTGTGAATTGCATTTCAGGTCTTGTCATCTCCCCAACCACACTGTTTAACGCAAAAGAACTTTTTTTAAAAATGAGAATTTAGGACCTAGCTAAATATCAGCGGCATTTAGGTACCATCATTGTGGCATGATGAATGGATTTCTTATCCAGCTTTAACTTGCAGCAATGTTGTATTTAAGTTACTGAGAGTTTTCTCTTGTTTTTATGAGATCTTGACCTTGTGTCACATAGGGGTTCTACAGAAGCTGATCTGTATCATAACTATGTTTTATTTCTGAGAAGCAATGCCCCACTTACCTTCAGCTGCAACAATAAAGGCCTCTATTTTGAAAGGAATACTGCTTCATTCATTCATTCATTCAATTTCTATATTGCTCCATTAGTGCAATGCACTATTCCGGGCAGTTACAGCATGAGAAAATGAACTGCTTTAGCTTTGGCAGTTAACCTCATCTTAGAACTCATCACATTGTTCCCTTCCTGGGCATACAACGTGGAGTGATAG
This sequence comes from Intellagama lesueurii, assembly GCA_037013535.1. Taxonomy (NCBI): domain Eukaryota; kingdom Metazoa; phylum Chordata; class Lepidosauria; order Squamata; family Agamidae; genus Intellagama; species Intellagama lesueurii. The sequence goes on from JBAJHW010000001.1 coordinate 232,967,693, forward strand.
CAACCATGACAGACATGCAGTAGGACCCCCGTATCTGTGGGGGATCAGTTCAAAGGCACCCCCCACAGATTTTTCCACAGGAAAAATGTGGAACACCATTTTACTAGTGAACACTATACATAGCATGGTCTCTGGCTCCATCTAGTGACATGTTCTGGTAATGACACTATGGAAATCTATTTTTCTAGCAAACACATGATCTCTGGCTCCTTCTAGTGGCCAGTTCCGGTAACTTCATATATGGAGTTTTTTTAAAAATAAATTTTTAATATTTAATATTTCAGACTGTAGATAAGTGAATCAACATATACTGATCCCACAGATAAGAGGGTCCTGCTGTATATTATGCCATGAGTGGGAAACATGGTTCTTTATAACTTGCTAGACTATGGATGGCCCATGGAGAGGGTGATTCCCCTCATCAGTTTGGAATGGAATGCCATGAACAGCCACCAATTAGTACCCAATGGACTGCCATAATGAGAATCAAAAGGATGGGGTGAATAATAACCAACTGTACTCTGGAAGTTCCCTACCATATATAAGTGGAGCAACACCAAGCCATGTTGACTATCTATTTCTTGACATATTTCAAGTTTAATTGCTGACATTGAGCATGGCTATGATGACTAACATCTGTAGCCAAGCAATTAATGAATGCTCCCAGTTCTTTTATTTATTTATTTATTTATTAGTTTTATTTATATGCTGCATTTCTCCCAATAAGGGACCCAAAGCGGCATTTCTATTCATTGTTACCTTGTAACCCAGTGCCTCCCAATGTCAGGTCCACAGATGTTGGTGGAGTACAATTCCCAGAATCTCTGGCCATTTCCCAGGCTAAGTCCAACAACATCTTGTTTTTATGTGGTTTTTCTTCCCATGTAGGACCCAAGGTTTAAAAACACAGAAGATTAAAAACACATAATTTTTTAAAAATTATAATATTATAGGACAATCAAATGAATTATCACATTAAAAACAAACTATCACTTTGAAACCAATTTAAAAATAAGTTAAAACACATGGGGAAAGTCAGAGAAATATAATACCCCATTAGAAAGCTTTTTCAAACAGCCAGTAGGACCCAAAAGCCTGTATAAGGCTAGTACAAGCTGTTTCATTAAGTTCCAGAGACTTAGAAAAGTTTCTGAGAAGGTTATATCTCATGTACCCTCAAGCCGGGTCTGTGAAAGTTGTGGGACCAAGAAAAGCCCACACCTGATCTCAAACCCCTGGTAAGCATGATGGACGAATGTGATCCTTCGGAAATAAGCCTGGAAACCATTGCTCTAGACCTCCCTCACACTGATCATCCAAGTTTAAAAGATCCTATGTGATTTTCAGAGAGAAAGCAGAGACTCAATATGGGTACAAAAGACATAGGAGTAAGCACGACACTTGGCAGGGTATATGGGTGCTTGAACAATGATGTGGTAGGGGATTTTGCCCTGTCCGGGCCCCGACATTCCAACAAATCGGCAAGAGAGGAAAGGAGCTGGCTCATAACGAAGTGCAGATGCTAGTGCAAAACAACTGAGAAAGAGGAAAGGGAAAGTTTGAAAAGTGAAAAAACCCCAGATCAAAGAGCATGAGTAGAGTTGACAATGTCAGGAGGCTGAGATTGATGTCATGCTCATTACAAACTTTCAACACCAGATGAAGGTCATGACAGAAAAAGGAGAGTGTAATAGTCTGGAAAGCAGAGATAATTGACCGCACATAATTAGGCAGCTTAAGTACTCCAAAAAGAGTGCAGTCAAAACAGAAACCAATCAAGAAGTTAATTTATAAAGGAAAAATGATTAGGTATATTGGATGTTTGTTCCCAAGAATTGAGAATAAGAGACACTGGTGAGGTGTCTTGAAGTGACCTAGAGGTAAGTGTAATGGACTGGATGATGGGCCTAGCTTTATTTTCAATGTAAATTCAAATCCAGACACGTCTGCTGGGTTCTTTGAGGAAATGTTAATACTTTATTTTCTGTGCATTTTCTGCAAGGCATGAAGAGCATTGGCCTTTGCTGCAGAATGCTGACAACTCAAACTACTGTATTGACTTCAGTAATGTGGGAATAAAATCCTCCTCCTTGCCATGTTTTCAGTAAATGAACAGGAAAAGGTTTTCACTGACGGGCAGCAATAATTAATAAACATGCAGGAGCAAAGTCACGCACACAAGAGGCGGAGTCCCACCCAGCGGATCTGAAAGTTAGAGGGTACGTTAAAAACAGCTGAACTATACACTTGATATTCAGAGTCTGTACTCTGAATATCAGAAAAAGAATATCGAAAAAGAAATAAGTCTGTGAGAAACATCAGCTTACCTAGGTAGCATGGAGCAACACAAATCTATACCCTTTTTGATTTCAAGTCATTTGAACAGGTTCGTGTCAGAAAACAGTATGAAGGAATAAGGAAAATTTGCTCTTCCAGATGTTTTGGATCAAGTGCTAGAAGCCTTGGCCAGTATGACTAATGACACAATAAAGGGCCTTGAGAACTGTAGTCTGAAACATCTGGCAGTCAAAAGTATCCCCTCTTGAATAGCATCTCTGTTTTTAAGATATGTTATCTTAGTTCCACTTACAGAATCCCTCCTTGTTCCATGTTTGTTTGTGGTTTCCATTAACCTTTATTCAGTCTTCCTTGCAGTTGGTGAATTAGAGTCTCGTTAAAGCTTATGTGGCAGCCATATGTTTGTGACTTCTTCAGGTGATGCAAGATCTGCCATTTCAACCCAAGGATTAATCACCCTATTGTCATCTGGTCTTCACAGCTCTCAGATATAATGCAACCAGTCTAGCGGGCCCCTTATGTTGGGTTAATTATAGGCCCACACTATATCATCTGCAAGTAGCCTGGTTTGAAATCAGACTAGGTAGGGCTTCTACATCTAAAACCAATACTTGCTAGACTAAAATTCAGATTTGTACAGACAGCTTGAAAGTGCAAGAGTATATGAGAAATTCTATCATTAAAATTTTTCATGTTTGTTCAACTCACATATTCCCTTTTCTTCTTATTCTTGGGACTCTCGAAGCTACAGATTTTTATTATTCTGTTTCTTGGAATCAAAATCTGACAGAGCTTTATTTTTGAAAGCGATGGCTTTATGCTTCCACCAACATATATCTTTAGCCAGAGGGCGTTCCACAAGGAAATTTGCATGCTTTGTACTAATTGTCAGGAACATTCATTTGGATTTCTGAAAATGTTCCAGCAATCAGATAAACCAACAATGACGATATAAAGACTAATTTTAGCCTTCTTTTCTTGCTAACGTCCATTTAGCAACTGCACAACTGTGCTGCAAACATAAAATGGAGAAACACCCCATACAGACACACACTTACAACTAATGCTATGGTTGTAGGAATTAGTACTTTTATACATGCAAGTCTGCATTATTGCAATGTAGTTTTAATTTAGAAGCAGATGACCATTATTTCACTGTAAGCCTTTTCACTGATTTATGGAGTAATAAACCTGATGCCGCTGTAGGGATTCTTTCAAAAGAGAGAAATGAGGGACATTAGCTGAAATGCTTGGAAGGGGTAGTTTTAGATATTGCTGTTTGCTCCAGATAGGTTGTACTGGGAAATTTGTATTTCAGTACTCCCTCTGTATATGTATCTAAAAATATAGGATCTTTTAGGCAGATAGTGGTGTGTGCCCTGGAGAAACATTTTGTTATATCATTTGACAACCACCACCTCTGTATGCATTCATAATAAAGTTTGCAAATTCCTATCAATTGATAGGCGATGCATAAAGCCCAGAAAGAGAGCCATTATATGTTTTACAGGGATTGTGTCTAGGTGTGGTGTTGGATGCATAGATGCAGAATGTTGAGGTATAGGTCAATTTTTCAGTGTCCCTATTCGGTATCTAGATGACCAAATGCATGAAAAGGGAGTGCATCCCAGCCCTGCCATGTGTCTTCTTTCTGTTGCTCACATGAAGCAATAGGTCAGAAAAAGAGAGACTTCTCCTGCGAAAGCTCTCCATGTGCGTTAGAACCTCAACAATGAAAGAGAGAATTCACAAATTGTCAGGTCTCTTTTCTTCAAATAGGTCGCTTTGCATGAACAAAGCAGCAACAACGGATGGAGCAGGGCTAACTGACTGTCTTTTGCTGTGCCCGTACGTGGAACTATGTCTGTAGAAGGCTGGTGGCACCATCAGCAGGTGTGCTTGTGCCAACAGGATTTCAGCCTCTGATTGCAAAAAAGTGATTAAGGCTTGGAAGTGTTACCATCTGGACAACTTATCCGAATCTCCCAGAAGATATAGTCACCGTGCTTGTCGGAGGATTCTGGGAGACGTCATTCAAAAAGTAACTGTTCCAAGTTCTGATGTTTCATGATTGTCTAAAATGTCCTCCTTTAAGTTGCAATCCCACAGACACATTTGAAAAGATCTATTTGTCTCAGCAGGGCTTACTTCTGAGCAGACATGTCTAGGATCATGTTGTTAATGATATTTTAGCCACAGCAGTCGAGCGATGCAAGGTAGCCAATACCCTTGGGAAACAATGCTCTTACTCAGTATACCTTCAGGAAACACGTCATAAATCCTCAAATGAAAGGCTGTTTAGGATGTCCTGGTACAGTGAGCATGTTTTAGTACCCCGACACTTGCAGATTGTGGGTACTTGTCGTTATTTTAGCTAGACATGTTGTGTACTGGAATCTTCACTCACAGACCCTTTAGGCAGTATAGGCAAATACTATTTGAGGATGCATTAACAGAAGTATAGTCTCCAAATTCTATGAGGTATTAGTTCACCTCTATTTGGCACTGGTTAGGCCTCATCCAGAGTACTGTGTCCAGTTTTGGACACTGCACTTCAAGAAGGATGCCAACAAACTGGAACAAGTTCAGAGGAGGGAACAAGGATGATCTGGGGATTGGAATCCAAGCCCTGTGAGGAAAGACTGAAATAATTGGGCATGTTTAGCCCTGAGAAAAAAAGACTGAGGGGAGATATGATACCAGTTTTCAAATACTTGAAAGGTAGTCATCCAGAGAAGGGTCAGGATCTGTTCTTGGTCATCCCAGACTGCAGAACACATAATAATGGGCTCAATTTATAGGAAGCCGTATTTAGGCTGAATATTAGGGAAAACTTCTTAACTGTTAGAGCAGTACAGCAATGAAACCAATTTCCTCAGGATGCAGTGAGTGCTCTAACACTGGACGCATTCAAGAGGAAATTGGACAATCTGTCAGATCTGCTGTGATTTGGATTCCTGCATTGAGCAGGGAGTTGAACTCAGTGGTCTTATAGGTCTCTTCCAACTCATTTTTTGTATGATTCTAGTTGTTATCAGGAAAATCTCTAAAAATTTCAAGACACAAGCTACATCTATAACCCCAGTACAAGCCACTTATAATGTTTTTTTCTGGGATACCAAGAAAGATAGGAATAGGAAGAGGATATTTAGGGGAATCTGACTGTTATTTCATGTGTAGGAATTGACAGATCTAATATCAAATCTGGTTAAAGCCAGTTCTGCCATTCCATTAAAAGTATCTTGGGAAAACAATGGTTATCTTTGTGTTTGACCTCCCAAAACCTAGGATTCTGTGACTTTGCATTTTATTCTCAAATACACAAAATACATGTCTATAGTGACTGCAGCTTAGTATCTCCAAATAGTAGCTGTTTTAACTAGCTGTTGCATTTAACTTTCACCATGCATGAGTTGCATCAACAGCATTACAAACTCTTCAACCCTTGTGTGGGTCCCCATGTCAAAGGAACCTGCGGAGTTGGCCTTCAGCACTTGGGAGAGCAATAAGTGCAGTAAAGTCGGAAGCTAAACTCAGGATGGTTAAACTTCAACCTCTTGCCAAGTCCTCTGGATGGTTCTGTCCACCTCCCACAAGACTTTCAATGTCTTTGTAACCTCTTCCTTATCCCAGAGGAACCATGCTAGTGGCCGCAGCCTGTTCAATTGACGCTTTCTCCACCAGCACCTCAGTTGGGTTGGAGTTGGGGGTCAGTGCTGATTGGGTAGGTCTAGTGCCACTGGAGTGGCACTAGATCAGTATGCCCTATAGTAGGATCAATGTCAGGCAAGTCTAAGAGGCCTCTGGCCCAACCATGGTGGATCCACAGGATACTGGGGTTTGTGGGGTGAAGTTATTTGGTGAGATCTGTAAAGCTGTAGTAGCAGAGGACTTGTGGGCATCAAAGACCTTACTGCCACTCCAGAATTTCAGCTCAGATGTCCTCCCCCATCTTCCCCATCTCTTCCCCTCAGCAACTGACTGTTCCCCTTTTATACTACCCCTTTCTTCCCTTCCCAAATGTTTTCAAATGTTTTTCCACTTTCCCATCTCCTGACGCTCCTGGGTTCTGTACAGACAGCTCATCCTCCCCTGCGTAGTGCCTAGGCAAAAGACAACACATATAACCCTCTTGCAAGCTGGAAGAGGTTTCAATATACTTCAACATGCCAGGTCCTACACAGTCTTGTCTATTACATGGAATGGCCTGCTTGAGAAATGGTATTAAGGCTAGATTGTTGACTGAATAATTTTGTGGATTGCATCAAATATTGAAAATCTACTAGAAAGTGATGTCAATAGAAAATTCTCTTTGGGAAAAGTATTTCATTCTGGTCTAAATGCAGGCACTAAATGTAAGTACCTTAAAAATGTATTTTGAGGAAACTTTCTCACCGGCTCTTAATCACAACGAGGTCACAACACATCATAATGCGGTCAATTTGTCTCTGACTTATGGCATTCCCATGAATGAGTGATCTTCAAAATATCGTCTCCTCAACAGCCCTGCTTAGTTCTTGAAAAGCTTGCGGCTTCCTTAAAGGAGTCAATCCATTTCATATTTGGTCTTCCTCTTTTCCTGGTGCTTTCAACCTTTCCTAACATTATTGTCTTTTCCAGAGAATCCTGTCTTCTCATTATGTGCCCAAAGCTGGACAACTTCAGTTTCAACATTTTTGCCTCCAGAGTTAGTTTAGGCTTGTTTTGATCTAAGACCCACTTGTTCATCTTTCTGGCAGTGTGGGGTATCTTTCAAGCTCTCCTCCAGCACCATATTTGAAACAAATCATTTTTTTCCTGTCAGCTTTCTTTGCCATCCAGCTTTTACATCCGTACATGGTGATCAGAAATACAAGAGTATGGATAATTTTGGTCTTGGTCTTCAGTGACACATCCTTACGCCCGATTATCTTTTCTAGTTCCTTCAGTTGCTGCCCTTCCCAGTCTCAGTCTTCTTCTGATTTCTGGGCTGCAGTCTCCATCTGGATTGATGATGGAACCAAGTCATACAAAATCTCTATCTAGTTCTATTTTTGTCATTGGCAGTGTTAAAGTTATGTCAGAATAACAACAAATAAATCTTGGAGGTTTGTTAGGGGAATCATACCTTAGTCCATATGTGGTGATCTTATCCCTTGATAAACATTGTGGGAAAAGATTTTCACCAAAATGAAGAATATGATCATACTTCAGTGTTTGTTATTCTGTGTATTTTTCCAAAGAGCTTTTCATATATACTGCAAAAGACCGAAGTTCATATTCTTTAGCAATAGCATGAGAAACTTTGAAGACAGTGGTCTCACATCTAAGTATCAGGAAGATCTGACCTTGCTTCGGTTCTGAGATCAGATGAGAACAGGTGTGTTCAGGCTGGTAATAAGCTGTCCTTTGTGTGTGTCTATTTGTGATACACCTTACTGCAGCTTGTCTAGCATAGAAAACTGCTACAAAGCCGGTGAGGAAACAGTAATTTTCTTCTTTTGGCTCTGAAGTGCTTGTGTGTACGTCTGGGTAGCAAAACAAATCAAAACAGTGTATTTACAAGACAAAACAAAAAACATCTCCAGCACTCCTTGAGTTGGACTGTCACCATCTATACTCATGTCTGATTACCTAAAATGTATGGAAGGGACAGCAGTCAATAGCATTGGAAAATCACAATGCCTTGTGGGCTTTATGATTTTAGAAACAAGATAAAAGCTTTATGACTCAAAGAAAGCAATCAAATGGTTTTCTGTAGCCACAAGCATCATATTTACTTAAAGGATTGTGACTATAAAAGCAAATATCTCTTACAGGAAGCCAGGACAAAAGCTGTCAGAGAACAGGGTAGTAAATAGCTCTGAAATTGTTTTCTCTGCCTCATTTCAAAAGCTTAAGGCTAAGAACGTTTGACCTTTTACAAATGGAATGCTTTCCTGCAGGTCATGGGGGCCCCGCTGCATGCTGATGGTGATGTGGAACTGGATGCAGTCGCTTTGAATGAGGAAAGTCTCCTAGCTGGGGCTGCAAACTCCCGTGTCAGAAACAGTTCTAATCCAGTGACATTTGCCCATTCCATGGGGGGGGGGGGGGGCGGGGAGAAGCAGAGGACATCATACCTGCACACAAACATTGTGACAACATCTGAAAGGGTATATGAAATGGTACTATTGTTCAGAATTAGATCAGAAATCATTATGAAGTAAAACAACAACAACAACAACAAAAGAGGGAATCATCATCATCTTAGATGAAACGCTTCTTTGCCTATTTGAGTATTTAGCACAAATCAGAAAATCTATTTTCCAACAATAATCAATAAACTAAGAGAGAAATATTTTAATTTCTACTTTAAACTTTCATTCAGATTTATTTCACCATATGGAATATTGTAATCTTACCACACTGGATCAGGCTTCACTGCGCAAACGTTTAGGGACAAGTTACCTCATGGTGGATTTTCCCATAGGAAGTAATCACTGTGATAATGAGGCCACAACACAGCTTGCATGCATCTCACCCTGCACACAGCCTTTTTCACATTTCACTGTGGAAAATTATGTGAATGGTGGTGACCATAGTATCTTTTTCTTAGCAGGGACCTTGCTGTTTGTATTCAAATCCTGCTTTGGAAACCCCAGACATTCCTTCTCGTATTTTAGAACTACGGTTCCATAGTGGCTCATTTGGACTGCCACACCAATCCAGAGCTTGGAAAAGTAAATGCTGGCCGAGGGATTCTGTAAAGTACAAAAATCAACCTTCCTAAACTTGTGCGAAAGTATAGCTATCCATTAACAAGTAGAAATGATCCTTGGGTGAGTTTTTGCATTCCGTTTCTTCTCTTTGCTTTCAGAAGAAAATGAAAACATATGCACTCTGTATCATTCCTTCTGTATTATGGAGACTGCTGCTAAGTGTGAAGTAGGGGATGCCAGTGGTATACGCTCCAGATGTTTTGGAGTACAATTCCCCATAAAGCCCAGAAAGCATGGCCAATCAAGAAAATATAAAAATTGTGATTAGAGATGGGCATGAACCGCTGGTTCAGCAGTTCGGTGTGTTTCATTTCCTGGCCAAACAGTTGATCCTTGGTTCTGTCCCCCACCCCCAGTGGGCAGCCGCTCGACAGCAGCGCTTGAAGGAGGGGTGCAGGGTGCTGCTGCTGAATGGTTGGCCTCTGGAAGGGGCAGAATGCCAAACCACAGATCAACTGTTTGGTCAGGAAATGAACCATGCCGAACTGCCGAACTGGCAGTTTGTGATCATCTCTAATTGTGATCTAGAACATCTACAGGGCACCTGGTTGCCTATCTCTGTGTTTTGTTGACAAGGCAGGAACATGAACCACAGTTTGATTTGAATAAGTCTGGGTTTCCAACATGATGTAATAAGAACTTGTGGTCAGCTTGAAAGAGGAGGTAAATGTTTTGCTACTGGTTCACAAAATACTTACTATGATTTAACTGACAAAACAAAAGTGCATGAGTTCACTGGGGCCCTCTCCCATTGACATATTTACAGGAGGACAGCATATGTGCTTAAAGAGATTAAGGATTGTTGTGCTCTCTTGCTTTTAAATGTGTTTTTAGTATTGGTTTTAATTACCATTTTAAATATCATACTTGTTTAATTGCTTTTAAAATATTTTTATACTTACTGTTTTCAGTTTTTAAATATCATTTTTTTTAAATGATGTAAGCTGCCTTGGGTCCTTTTAAGGAGAAAGGCAGAGTAAAAAAAAGAAGAAGCTGCAATCCAATACCAAACTGGGATTCAGCCCCACTGAACTCAAGGCCACATGTAGCCTTCAAGGCTGTTTCTTCCAAACTCATCCCTCTATGACCTCTTCTTTTTCCAGAGAAAAATGTGATTTCCAGCTCCTGGAGGCCTCTGTGGATAGTGATGCACATTTAAACATTTAAAAGTCACAGGATTTCATGCACCTTTTAACATCCCCAAATGCCAATTTTTCAAAACTGAACGTTAACATCCAGCCCTTTTAAGTTCATTTGTGGAATTTGGGGGCATATTTGGAAGTCTGTGTGCCCCTCAGAAGATCAGGGGGCAGACAGTTGGCCCCTGGACCCACTAAAGTCACCCACCACAGTATATCAGATTGCTGCCTAAGCACCATTCTAAGATTAAAACGACTCGTGAAATGATAATGTGCAATCCAAACCAAGACGTAGCACCTGAGGAAGGAGTTTGAAGGGCATCAAATTAGATGGAAAAAGTCTGGGCCAAAATGGGAGTTTAGTCACTGGTTGAAACAGTTGAGGGATGGAATAAAGTAGCTCTTAAGGAGATAAAAATTTCTATTGGTGAGAGGTAACTAAGGAAAATGCGCACAAAAGACATAAGCAGGAAATCTGTGTTTACCAAAACAAAGGTAGTAAATAAAGAAACAAGATGAGGAAGAAGAGAAAGTAAGAAGGGTAAGGGGTCTTTATAGATTTTGTTATGTGTATTTAAAAAATAAAGAAAACTATCTCTTTGTGTCTGAAAATGTGACATTGGTTGCCTTTGGTCTTCATACATGGTAGTGTGGTGTAGTGGTTAAGGGAATGTGGTTTAAGAGATCCAGGTGGCAATCCCCATAAAACTCAGTGATGCTGCACAAGTCACTTTTTTTAAAAGCCTGACCTGCTTCATCGATTCTCTTGAAGATAAACATGTGTTAGAAAGAGCCAGGTATGCTTTCTTATGCTTTTAGCAAGAAAGTCAAGAAATGTAGCAAGCTAAACATATCCATTTGTGTTCATGTTGCATTTATCACTTTTAGCTTTCATCTTTCATATTTTAAACCGATATACTAGAAATCAGTAATCTAAGGTGTTCTGTTTCAAGGGCTACCCTGGTTCTGTTCCCAGTACAATGGGGACCACTTTAGATTCACTTCCAAAGGGATTGACATGTCAGCTTGTGTTGCTGCAAAAGCAATGACAACTCACCCTAAACCTAACACTGGCTACCTATTCGCTTCCATACCAGTTTCAAGGTGATGGTACTAACCTATAAGGCCCTAAATGGTTTGGGACCTCGATATCTGGCTGAGCGCCTCCTTCCAGTTAGGTCTGCCCATCCTATAAGATCGTCGCAGGCAGGGTGGCTGAGAGTTCTGACCCCAAGAGAGGCCCGGAAAACAACCACTAGAAATCGGGCCTTCTCGGTGGTAGCACCACAATTATGGAACTCTCTTCCGCCCGAGGTCCGCCTGGCCCCTTCACTGGGCACATTCAAAAAGCTACTAAAAACCTGGCTATTTAGACAGGCCTTCCCTGAATAAACTACACTCTGATACAATAGTGTCCAATAATATAAGTTCTATCATACTGCCATGCTCCATGTTTTTATTTTCTTCTATGCTTTTAATTGTATTTATTCTATTATAATTTTATCCTCACTTCACTTTATGATTTTTGATTTTCACCCCTATGTATTAATGTCGCTATTTGCTATTTTGTTACTCTGTTGTTTTTTGTTATAAATCAATCAATCAATCAATCAATCAATCAATCAATTAGACAAGCTTTTGTAAAAATACAGTCCATTTCATCAGATGCAAGACCGCTTGTGCTATAACAACTTACTTAGCCTTTGGCTTAAATCTTGTTGTTTAATATAGTAAGTCACAACTAGAATAGGCCTACTGAATCAGTGGGGATTTGGTAAGTCAACTCCTCTGTAAGTCCAACTGATTCAATGGGGGTACTCTAGTTATGCCTTACTATGCTAAGCAAGAGGATTTCAGCCTTCCACTTGATGCATGACTCTTGATTTCTTCAGTGCAGGCAAAGCCGGATAGACTGTGGCTCCAGAAAACATATTTAATTTTGAAACATGATGAACAAAATAAAGGAAAAGAAAAAAAATGGAGAATGATGAATGGCAGCTCAGAAAATATATCTGATACGAGGATTCTTTCCTGCTTAATAGGATGCTATCCAAATATAATGGACTACACAGGAGGTAGGGAGAGAGATTCAATTAGAATATATTGAGAAAGTAATTTTAAAAATAGAAAGTTATTAGATGCCTGCTGTTTGTCATAACACAGCAGCACTCGGCATTCTTAGCAGTAATTGCAGAAATTGTAGTAGTCTGCAAACCACAGAAAGGGCAACAGTGGTGCATGACAATCAGTATCTGAATCTTATTAAAATGCTTTTGGACAAACACAGATACATAGCCTTAGTAAACACGAAGTATTTATCACCATCAACATCATATTTAAAGGGTTAACAATCCTCAGCGCTTTAACACGTCAGGGGCTGAACTTTTGGCTGAGTGCCAATACTAGCCTGTATTTGCCAGAATGCCATCAAGAAACCCAATTATTTTATCTGTTCTCTCAGAGGGGGACAATTAACATTTCAAATCAACGGCAGGACTCATGGAAGGAAGTTAGTCGCTTCCAAATGGATTTGGTGTGCCCATTCAGATCAGCTGAGATTGCAGTCAAAATTATTTATTTGCCATCCATTTCTCCAAAGTAGTATACTAATTGGGTTGGCCCTCTTGTAAAATGAGACATGTCTTCTTCCAACACATTAAAAAGAACAGGATGGCACTTCCTTCCATTAATTCACAATACTGAGTTCAATTCGGATTAAAATATATTCACATTCACATTTCAGATGTTGGCATTTACAACCTGCACTGACCATTCTAGCCAATGTGTGGTGAATGTGTATTTGAGGGATTCACAACAGCTTGATTTGGGCATTCTAATCCCCCAACACAACATATGAAGGGGAACCAGTGTGACTGGGCTACCACTGCCCTCTCTTTGTCTTACTCTGGAACAATCCTCCACCAGAACTCTAGAACAATGTTTTCCAACCTTGTGTCTCCAGATGTTCTTGGACTAAAACTTCAACCATTTGCTGTGCTGGCTAAGATTTCTGGAAATTGTGGTCCAAGAACATCTGGGGAATATCTGCTCTAGAAGATCAGAAGTCTATAAATCACATGAAAACCTAAACCAGAGCCAACCCTACAACTGGCAGAGAACCACAGTGATGAATTCATTGTTCTTCTTGCCCTAGGAGGACCTATTTTACTCTGGAGAGCTGCTGTTGCTCTGAACCACTCTTTATAACCAGCTACCTCCTAATTGTCTGTTCTGAGGGGTTATCAAGGTCAGGCATAGTAGGCAGGGTGACCTGGAAATTTACCTGTGCCCCTTAGAGGCAGGTGTTTAGAAATAGCTGCCTCTGTGTAAAAGATCTCCAAGCATTGGACAATGTAAGGAAGGAAGTCAGCAACATTTTGCTTCCTGCCTAACACAGTGAGGGAGCTGGGGATGCCTCTAGTCTGAACGAGCAGAACAAGCACTCCACAGCAGGCATAAAGCCTACAATTCAAGGAACATGACAGAGGGAGAAAGGCTAGCATGCTCATCCCTGCTGTCACTGGCACAATTCTACCAGCATGGAGAAATGGAAACCCACATGTTGGTCCCACAGTGGTTTCTGGGAATCCTAATCCAAAGAGCTACTTTCCCAATCAATGTCACAGAGCTGAAAGAGAGGTATAAAAGGTTTCTATTACCCCAGGGGTGGGCAAAGTGTGGCTGTAGCCCTTGGGTTATGTATGGCTCACCAGTCGTGGTCCCAAAGCCTCAGTGTGTGCGTGTGGGGGGGGAGGGTAGAGGATGACTGGCTATTAGGGGCCACCTGGCCTAAACTTGACCTTAAAAAATTGGGTAGGTGCAGCCAGCCAGAGCCTGAAAAATGGCAAAAATGGGTCCTAACCCTCAGGTATTCTCTCTCCAATAAAACAAAATATATTGGGGGAGTGCGCTTGGTTAAAAACACACACCATCCTGTTTGTGTGAGAGGGCAGATGATAAGGCCAAATGGGGTGGGAGAGGTTGTGGCTTCCTTGCATCCTCTTTCCCCCCCAGCTTTAGAGGAACTTTACAAGTGACAGAATGGTATCTGGGTCGCAAGACAGCAGTCCTCCTTTTACAAAGTGACTACATCATGTTGGGAATTGAGATGAGGGTTCAGAGCTCACTTATGACTTGCTTGCATTAGGTCAGTGTAAGCAGGTCAGAGAATCTGGAAGCCATGTGAAAATGTAACAGTTTCCTTTTAGTCCAGGCAAAATGATCAGCCAAATGGTCTTCATGTGTCTATGTCTGAGTATACTTGACCCCATCTGGATTGGCCCCATGCATATCGCTCCCACACTCTTTGTTCATTGCAATCCTGTCTCATTCCCCCAGAGCACATGGTGGGCTTACCATGCCCATGCAGTGTGCCTCTGTACCTGCCACCCCTGTGCCTCCATGCACGATGATACCACGTCTTTGTTGGCCTGGTCCTGCTGGCATTCAGTAAAGTTTTGGTGGCATTTTGTGAGGGAAGGATGGGTACAGGACAAATGGTGGCTGCAGCAAGGAGGGACTGTATGAAAGAGTCAGAAGGAGGAGTGGAGGAGGTAGCCCTGTGGCAAGCTAGAACATGAAATAGTTTGGGGAGGAGGGGAGGATTTTGATTAGTCGTCCCTCACATCCTTCCACCTGAGGTAACCTCCTAACCTCACCTAATGGTGGAGCATGGCCTATGGGATCTGGGAAGTTAGATCACCCAGAAAGTAATGTCTCCAAGTTCTGCTCTTTCTTTTTACTTGCTTTGGATTATCACAAGACTGTGGCACTAAATGAGTTATGTGAAGAGGCTACTATCTACATGCAACCTGTTAGTTGGAAGTTATGATTCCATAGTGAAACTGAGGGACTTGTGAGCAATCTAAGATCATCAGTCAAGGGGCTGTAATGATCCATGATTCTTGGAATTAGATTGTCTTTAGATTGTTTTCCTATAGTAGCAACCATCTTGGGACAATAATGTCTGGATGTTGATTGCATAAATGAGTCTTCTTGTTGCATATCTATTCCACTGGCAATAAGTGGAAGAAGTCTTGAAATTTATTAGCATTCCAGGTATCCAACTGCAATGTTGATGGCCTACTAGACATGAAATTAAAATGCAGAAACTCAACTGAATCTGTATGTGATGTTCTTCCTTTTGGTTGCCTCCGTTTCAAAATAAATATTCATAACCCTGTTGTTGCTTTAAAAAAAATGGTCAGCTTCTGATCAATCACATTAATGTTTGATGTCTCTGTTCTCCTCATTATCTATAGATAATTTACCTACATAGGCTTATAAACATAGTATGCCCTGATTAATACATTGTTGAAGGGTTTTTAAAGTTGTGGTCTAAGCTAACTTTTTTTGTTAAGATTGCTTTGGGTCCCTTGAAACAACCACTGCTTTTTAACAATCTGATAGGGAAATGTTGAGTGTGCAACAGCTGCTAGAATTCTGTGGTGGTATTACACAGAGAGAAAGAGAGAGAGAGAGAGAGAGAGATGGGAAATGGGCTGTGCACTTAGAGCCTTAGATCTATATGAACCTTCATCTCTTTAAAAATTCATTTTTAAAAAATCTTTAATTATTTTCATCTTGAGTATGAAGAAATTTGAATTTTTTTAAAAAAAATTTTATATCAGATGACAACTGAAATGCCATTCAGATCCAGTCGTGATTAGAAATCGTGGTTTCTCTTCCCCTTTCAGGTTGCCACCAAATATAACCTCAAAGAGGAGCTGTATGTAACTGCAATGTCCTGGTATGCCTGCTCCTGCTATACCCGTTTACCATTACCTGTTGGTTGCAATTCACACATTCCCATTTCCGTGCAACATTCAAAGCTGACACCTTAAAAAAAAGAAAACCCTAAATGAAATGTCCAGCCAAGTCTTTTGCCAGTTCCCTTCAACTTCTGAAATTGAAAATGCCTTATGACATGGTTCCCGTAATGGTCCTGTCCTCTCCCCCAGCAATAACTGGAACACATTTTCTAAAAGAGTTTAGGAACTGGATATACAGAACAAATGTCCTTTCATATAGCTGAGAAAGTTTGCAGGCTTTTCCATGAAGCATTTGAAAGAATTGGCAACACAATCGGCAGTCTTTCCTGTCCTCCTGCTGTGAAATTATTTTCTGAAATTGATCTGGAAAGCTTGCTATGGCCTTGGTGTTGCAAGCAACTGATGTGGCCTGTGAATCACAAGTTTTATGGCTTTCATCCAATTCACAAGGGAAACAGTAGAGCCTGACAAAAAGCAAAGCATTTGTTAGATTTTGTTTTCTTTAAACTTAGAATAGAAGGGAAAAACTAAGTGAAAGGGGTGCGTTATTCAAAATGTGTACAGATAAAGCATGCAAATTATCTGTGCTTCTATCAGGATGCTTCCAGCATGGAAAGTCATTACTGTCTTGTTGTCTTTGGGTGCAGACCAATGGTTCCTCTGATTTTCCAGAGAGATGGATGGGGGGCCCACCCCATGCATGTGAGCTTCTGGCCATGACCAGAAGCAAATGGGTTGGCAACACTGGCTCACCTGTGCAGCCCTGATCCGGTGCTGTGCGTGCGTGCACAGCTTAGAAGGAATGTTGGTGCAGAGGTAACATTCCAAGGACCTAAAGTATAGTGGATTGTCTCTTGTCCACTCAATTCAATTTTTTCTCTTTATAACATCTAGAAATATTCTTGGTCCATAGCTCTATGATGCCATGGGAAGGGGAAATGTGGTGGGATTCATATCAACATAGGGAAAACCCTGATGCACTCAAAGTATGGTGCTGGAGGAAAGTTTCTTGGATACCATGAACTCCTAGAAAGAGAAATAAATGGATGTGAAATCAAATTGAGCCTGAACTTTCTCTAGAAGCAAATGTGACTAAAATGAGGCTGTTGCACATTGTGGGAAGACATGCCTCACTGGAAAATATTATAATGCCTAGTTCAGTTGGAGGCAACAGGGGAAAAGGAAGATTCAAAATGAGATGGATTGACTCAATAAAGGAAGACATCCCTTTGAGTTTGCAAGACATGAGCAGAGCTGTTAATGACAGAACCTTTTGGACATCCCTAAGGGAGAAACAACTTGATGGCACACAACAATATGCTGATTTATCTTGATACCCAATTCTTAAAAACACAACAATTCTTTAAAAAACAACATTCAGTTTATGAATGTGGGATATTGTGCTTCTGTGTCCATGATTCAAAATGCCAGGAAACGGTCTGGTATTGCTGCACAATATTGTGCTCACATTGCCAGCAGGAAAAAGGATGCCAAGCTTTACATAGCAAAGGGCAGCCTGAACATTGTCAAGATGGTCTACACCAGTGATTCACAACATTGGGCCACCAGATGTTCTTAAAATAAATCTCCCAGAACTTCGCCAATAACCGTGCTGGCCAAGATTTCTGGGAACTGTATGTAATCCAAGAACATTTGGGAACCCAAGATTTGGAACCACTGGTCCATACTATAGGATACCCTCTTGTGCTCACTACCACTCACAAAATTACACCAATCAAGGCAAAATCCCAGAAGCTGACTCCTTTTTTTCATCAGTTAACCAGTTCTCACCCAAACCCAAAGCAATTTTAGCGGCTGTTTTTGTCTGTTTGTTTGTTTGTTTTTACAAGTGTGAGCAAAAGCAGACTGTCTGCTACGTCTGTGCCAGATTTGGTGCTCATCCAAAGTCCAGTTTCAAAGTTATAAATTTTTGTCTGGGGTGCCCCCATTTTTAGAATTGACTTGTAGAATGTTGATTTGTTCTGCTGCACAATAACATCACTGCACTCTCATGCAGTGATGATGAAGCTGCAGTTGGCCAGTGGTGGGAGATGAAGAATTCCATGCACATAAAAAGAACATAACAAAGGTGTGGCTCTGACCTTAATGAACACCGGTTTGTTTCTTAAGATTTTGTTGTATTAGATATTTAAATAAACACCAGTATCTGCCTTATACAGATTCAGACCACTAATCCATCTAGCCTAGTGTCGTCTCATCTGGCAGTGGCTTTCCAGAGTATATCTAGCAGGGGTATTTTCCATTATTTGCCTTTTTTTTTTTTTTTTTAGCTTCAGGTCCTGGGGTGTGGAGTTGTGGCCATCTGCATGCAACACACGTTTGCTACTCTTGAGCTATGGCTTCTTCCAAAGACTTCTGTGAAATTAAAAATGTATAAAAAGAAATACAGCTCTATCTGTATTTGTTCTGCAGGTGAAGCATGGCAGCCTTTTCCCCAAACTTGAAGACATTCAGACAGAGAGACTAGCAGGATATAGCCCAATTGAAGTGCTAAGCCTGCAAACTTGTAGGGCTCAAAGGGTGGTGATGACATGAGGATGTAAGTAAGCCCATCTCCACCTCCCCACTAGGATATCCTGCAGACCTTCCCATAGGTTGAACATGCTTACAGTGTTTCTGTGATTGTTGCCCTGATAAGGAAGGTCTCCACTACCATTTGTGCTCTACATGCTTTCGAGATGAACACCTAAATAGAGCTTACAGTACATTGGTTTGATACATCTGTGTTTGGATGTGTTTATCTGTGAAAACTTTAGGAGCTTTAAAACTGGGCACGTGAGGGGAACATGCATCTTCTTATAATGTCCCACCACCTCCTTTCATTTACAAAGGAAAACCTGACATGGAAAGATAACCACTTTCAACTTAACACAGTTTCACAGCGCCATATAATTGGGAAGCTGCCTGACAAGTTCCCTGATCAAATGAAGCTCTGTAACCATGTTTATTACAATGCACCTACATCCCCTCTTCATTCTGTATTAGTAAGGCCACTGTGAGCATCCTCTTTTCCTTTCAGGCCTGTAATTTTGGAATGCCCGAAGAGGGCTGTCACTGAAGGAAAAACAATCCCCCTCTGTTTCTCACTCTGAGGTATTTCACAGGGCTCCTGCCAAGAAGAAATGTCAGGCGAAAAAGAAAATTAACTGTCTGTAGTATACAAGGGTGAATGTTTTAAGGGGATTGTGTCCTTTAAAAGGAACATTTTCTGATTCGTTTGCTCTGCCTCAAGTTTTTAACAGAATCCTTTAGAAAAACATGCCTTTACCGGGTCTAATTGGATCAGATTAGACTTAATGTATTCTCTGTTGTGCCAGTAGACATAAACTGGGAGAAGTTAATTGGCAATAACTTATTCTAAACATAGTGCTTGCATAAATAGCTCTTCTTCCACCACCTTGCAAACCAACCATTTATATGCCTTTAAGATGTATCTGATGTAAGGTGGCCACAGCAGCTGCAAAACATGGGATAAATAGAGCAGTATGGTTTGCATTGCGAAAAAGATTGACACAGTAAATGTTGCCCTTTCTTCCTGCCCCTTTCCAACTTTCTGGCTGATGAAAAAGATTTTTTAAAAAAAATTAAGATTAAACCCTTTCACATAAAGGAAGGTGACCATTTCAGTTCCCACTGTCTAGTGTTACCTGGAAATAACAGGCAAGTTGGAAGTTTGATTGTTGGAATGAATGGGTTGAGTGACCATAGAGTGCTGGATGAGTGCAACTTGCTTGTTATACTCTTATAGCTGCTAGGAGGAGGAGCAAAATACCCCTATGGAACTTTATTTTCCATGGCTGTTTTCTCTAGCCCCAAGGGGGGTTGGAGAAGAGTGGGTGACTGCTTAGGAATGAGAGAGAGATGGGTAGAGAGATAGACTTTGGCTTAGAGCCCGTCCAGACCGGCTATTTTGAGTGTGGGTTGGATTGGGCCACAAAGGGTCTGTTGAGGTTGTGGGGAGGGGCAATGTGCCATTGGGGTGCTCCTCCCACCCAAACAGCAGACATCCCCTTATAGCCTGATCAGCTATCAATTAAGTACTTTCCATGATTGTCTGTGGAGGGTCAGTGGAAGCAAAACAATTTTTATGTCACTCCTCTCTCCTTCTGTTGGTCCTGTTCCGTTTTCATCCTTCCTCCTCCATATCTACCTTTCCTCGTTCTCCTCCACTTTCTGCCTCACAAAATGCAGCATGATGACTGTTATTTGATGGATTAACAGGCTAAACAAAGAACATTGAGCCAAAAAGAAGGCATGCCCTACGGCTGGGCCAGAAAGGTGCGTGGCAGCTCTTAAAAGGGAAGGATGGATCATTCTAAGTAGAAACACTTGCAGACGAGATCTGCCTGCACACAATCCAAATTGTGTCTTCAGCGATCCATATATCATATCTATATGCCAGTGTGGACAGGCTTGTAGACAGGGTGAGGAGTTAGAATCAAGCTAAGCTTAGCCAGCAGGCTATATAAAAGATAGGATATTTAGGATAGAGCTGATTGTAATTGTGTGATAAATGGATTGCTTTAGGTAACCATGACATAGGGGGTGAATGGGCTGGTGGTGCATCATATTACTTAGTAAAGTAATACTAAGGTGCTTTAAATATACAGTATATATATATATTTCTCTATCTCATAGTTTTAATCAACTTTATCCTGGTTTTCAAAATTATTATTACAGCCTTGTGTGTTTTAGTCTTTTATAACAGAAAAAACACTTTCTGTGCATTAAACATCTCTTTATTTTGTGCTGTCAGCTGTCACGTCAACACCCACATAGGTTGCTTGGCCGTGGCTCAAACAAGAGGAAAAAGGGAAGGGAAACATATCACTTAAAATTTATCCAGTTCAAGAAGAGGTGCTGGCAGCATTACCAAAGATTCTGAATTTCAGCAAAAGGTTTTGATGAAGATGTTTCTCAGAGTGAGAGGGAGGTTTCCACACACCCTCCTCCCAAACACAGAAGCCTAGTCATTCATATTATCACAACTGAGGGCTGAAGAGTTTCACACACTAAGGGTGGCAGTGCGGTGGAAAAAGGGACCTGGGAGTCCCAAGTGTGTGGAAAGAATAGTGTACTTGATTGGTTGTTGACATGGTCAGATTTGAAAAGAGGAATCCTTGTGTGGTAACACAAAGCAGTACCCAGCTGAGAGAGGCTCAAACAATTCTGTAGGGCAAGCAGAAGCCTCAATTGTGTGCAGTTTTGAGAACAAAAACTGTGCAAGGGGCAAAGGATTATTCTCCTGATATGAAGCAATCTTATTCTTTCTGGAGTAGTGGAAAAAAGAAGGTTGCTTAGTATCAGGAAAAAAAACCATTTCCCCCTTGCACAGTATTTGTCATCAAAATTGCACACAGGTTCTATATCTTCTGCAAAGAGAACCATTTTCATTAGCAAAAAATCCATTAGCAAGGGTGAGTAATATATAAATGCTAAAATGTTATAAACAGGCCATTTTCCAAGTCCAGTGGGATCTTTCTTCTGGTGGGGTACTGCAGAACGTGAGAGCACTGGGTGGGAGAAGCAGAAAAATCTGTTTATCCTGTCCAGACATTGCAGGGTCAGTTTCTGTGTTTAAGTAATGTCCCAAATGGAGATTCCGGACTTACTGCATCTGCTTCTTAGAGGGCTTACTTTAACACAGATCCCGGCACTGCAACATTTGGTCATGACTAGAGATGGGGGCTTTGCATTCCTCTCCTGGGGGAGACAAATATGAAGCTTACCACCACAGGTGCCCAATCCAATGGTACCTTCCCGCCCCCCCCCCCCAAACCGGGCATCCACGTACCACTTGCAGTGTGGTGCATGTGGCCATCGTCCTTTGTGCCACACCAATTGCGGAAATAGCCTGGCTGGGACTTCCCCGCCTTCCTGCACTGCTGACCAATCCAGTAAGGGGGCAGGATGACAAGCCTCCCCACTCAGCTGCTGATTGGTCAACAGTGCAGGGAGACGGGGAAGTCCCAGCCAGGCTACTTCCATGATTGGCATGGCACGGAGGACGACGGCTACACGTGCCATGCTGCAAGAAGTGGACACCCAGTTTGTAGGGGGAGGGTCCAATCAGACTGGCCACCTCTGGTGGCAAGCTTCATATTCGTCTTCTCTGGGAGATAAATAGGAAGCTCCCATCTCTAGTCATGACAAATTTTGAACTTCTCTCTTTCTTTCCCTACCCCCTCAAGTCTGAAATGCCCTGCTTAAAGAAGGGCCCTGCTGAAATCAAAAGCTTGAAGAGCCTTGTGGCGCAGTCATTAAACTGCAGTACTACAGCCAAGATTCTGCTCATGACCTGAGCTCAGTCTCAACAGGCTCAGGTCGACAGCTCAATGTATAGCTTGCATAATTAAAATTGCAAACCATCCAGAGATTGTTTTCAGCACTGTGGGGTGGTATATAAGTGGCATAAGTTGCTTTGCTTTGCTTTTTAATATTTAAGTGATCCAATAAAGGCATTACGTAGCCTTGTTTTTGGATTTTGTATGAGAATTGTGTGCCTTTCTTTTTTGTTTTACCCATGATATTCAGAGAGTTGGATGTACACCAACTTCCAATGATATGAAGGCTCCCACATGTTTGGTTTAGCTTCCGAGGCATCTTCATTATGATGGCAAGTCTTGTTGCCTTGGATATCATCCTTGCCATGGAGAAAGTCCAAGAAGAGAAAGAAGCTACTTTTTCTTGCCATATAGTCCATGCAATTCTGGATCGAAATAGGTCTCAAGAAGAGAAGACTAGAACACAAAGACCTCAGAATTGACCAAGTATTCAAGTAACAATATCTCCCCCCCCCCCTCAGGATTCGTTTAATCATGTTTTTTAAATAAGCACTTTTTTGACAAATATTTATAGATATCCGTACGTGTGCATTCAGTAACGGTAGTCAAGACACCTTCTCCCATTGGCACTGTCAAGGCTAATCTACCCACATGGTTGACAACAGTTCCTAAAGAGCAATGTCCCATTTTATCAGCTTCAATTTTGAAACATAAAACCTTATTTGGAGGAAGGAAGGGCCAGACCTCCAGAGTGCTGTTGTTATGCCTCTCAGGTATGCTATTTTAATGAGGCTTGTCTAACAAAGTTCCCAGTAATTCTGAAGATGAACCTTAGTTAACTTCCTGTTCCTGTTTTATAGGTTTCAGTTCAGCCCCACTGAACCCAGCAGGCTGATCTCCGACGCTCAGTATGAAAATTGTAGCAGCTCTTCATAAGGGAGCATTTCGTTTGCATTTTCCTCAGTGGTTCATGCTAATGCTCATTTAAGACATGCTGCATAAAATGGACTAATCAGGCAGAAGCCTATCTTAGACATGCTCATTATGAACCACTGGCTATCAACAGAAGTGAGGGGCAGAACCCAGCCCTTTGTGTAGCAAGGAGGGAAAGTAGAATATAGGTACTCAGCTTTTCTTTGAATTCAAAACACAATCCTAAACCCCACTTTTTCAGATATAAGTCCCCCGTCCCCTGCAAGTTTAGAAGGAATGGCTCCATAGTAAGTATGCTTAGGATTCAGATCCTATACTTTCATGCACATACTGTTTGACTGGTGTGATGCTTCTTATTTCATTCAGCAAGGTGAAGTCTCCTTGGTTATGTTAAACCAAAGCAACTTCCATCACCCTTCATCATCTGCTGATGAATATTATAGTCTAATGACACCCGGGGGACCATGAGTTTCCCATCTCTGCTTGATATGTAGCGCTTTACTTCATTTTTTTTAAGCTGCTGTATTATTACGCACGATAATAATACAGATGAGGTGCTTCCACTCTAGTTATGGAATATTGGATGTGTCCAGTGTGCCGTGCTTAGGTCAAGTATTAATGGATGAGTTTCAATTGTTGAGACCTGAGGATGTGGACAGGGTGCTTGGATCTGTCTGTTCTACCACCACTCCGCTTGACCCTTGCCCATCTTGGCTAATTGGAAGATGTGCCAGGGGGGTTCGCACCAGGGTCCAGGAGGCCATGAACGCCTCTTTGAGAGAGGGAGTGGTCCCTACCACCTTGAAAGAGGCAGTAATTTGGCCACTCCTTAAAAAGCCTAACCTAGACCCAAGGCTGGTGGTTAACTACCAACCAGTGGCGAACCTCCCTTATTTGGGCAAGGTGTTGGAGTGGGTTGTGACCAGGCAACTCCAGGCGCTGCTGGATGAAACGGATTTTCTGGATCCATTTCAATCAGGTTTCAGGCCGGGCTTTGGTACGGAGACTGCCTTGGTCGCCCTGTACGATGACCTTTGCCGGGAGAGAGACAGGGGGAGTGTGACCCTGTTGATACTCTTGGACCTCTCAGTGGCTTTCGACACCATCAACCATGGTGTCCTTCTGGATAGGCTGGCTGTGTTGGGAGTCGGGGGCACCCCTTTATGGTGGTTCCACTCCTTCCTGGCTGACCATGTCCAGAGGGTGGTGCTGGGGGACAGTTGCTCTGCCCCATGGCATTTATGTCATGGGGTTCCTCAGGGCTCGATACTATTCCCCATGCTGTTTAACATCTACATGGAACCGCTGGGAGAGGTCATCAGGAGGTTTGGGCTGAGGAGTCAGCAATATGCTGATGACACTCAGCTCTACCTCTCGTTTTCCATCAATCCAGGTGAGTCGGTTTCTGTGCTGAACTCGTGTCTAGACCTGATAATGGACTGGATGAGGGTTAATAAATTGAAACTCAATCCAGACAAGACGGAAGTGCTTCACCGAACAGGCTAGAGGGCCATTTCCCTGCCCTGAATGGCGTTGCACTCCCCCTAAGGGACAGGGTCCACAGCCTGGGGGTGCTCCTGGACCCCAGTCTAACTCTGGAAGCCCAGGTGGACTCGGTGGCTGGGTCGCCTTCCTTCAGCTGTGGAAATTGTACCAGCTACGGCCCTACCTAGACGAGCAGAGTCTCATGACAGTTACGCATGCACTGGTAACATCCCATACAGATTACTGCAATGCGCTGTACATGGGGCTGCCTTTGAAGATGGTCCGGCAACTGCAACTGGTTCAGAATCAAGCTGCACGGCTGGTGAGTGGTGGGGCCGCTAGGGAACACATCAGGCCGATTCTGTTCAAATTACATTGACTACCAGTTGCTGCCCGGGCCCAATTCAAAGTGCTTGTTTTGACATATAAAGCCCTAAACGGCTTGGGCCCTGGATACCTGAAGGACCGCCTCCTTCCATATGAACCTACCTGGCAATTAAGATCTAGCCAGGGGGCCCTCCTGAAAGAGCCATCCCTCAAGGAGGTAAGAGGGATGGCTTGTAGACAAAGGGCCTTTTCGGCAGCTGCCCCCAGACTATGGAACACCATCCTGAGTCAGATTCGTCTGGCGCTGACGTTGATGACGTTTCTGCGCCAGGTCAAAACCTTCCTGTTCCAGAAGGTTTTTGATTGAAATAATATCAACTGTGGGTCCTGATGGCAATTTTTAAAGCACTGTATTTTAATTGTATTTTAATTGTTTTATCTTTTTATCTTTTTACTGTATTTAAATTGTTGTAAGCTGCCCAGAGACCTTTGGGTAGTGTGGGCGGCATATAAGTTAAATAAATAAATAAATAATAAAATAAATATTCTACAGCCTCTAAAACTCCTTCTCCTCTAGCACTCTTCTTGTGGTTGATTCTCTTAGTGCTCTCCTGGGCATCCAAACAGAAGTCACCTGCCATTTCAGAGAACCTTTCAGATGAAACAGATCCATGGTTGACTGCTTTGGATATTCTGGTGTACTATTTTGTGATGTTATTGCTCGTTGTCTGCTTATTGTCTCATGTAGGGTTTACTGTAATTTTATCATGTTTGAACCTCTTCTTTGCTGCTGTTATCCACCATAGGTAGATCCCTTTGGAAAGGTGGGATGTAAATGTTTTCAGTTAATCAATGATAACATTCTGTGGTATGCTCCTTGCTAAGCAGATCATTTGAATCCAGGAAGATCGTTCTACTGCACAATTTAACACACAATTTCCCAGATAGATATCTGAAAAATTGGACAGTAGCCCACAATAGCATGTGTCAGATAAAATATGCTGGTGCCCCAAGGCTCCATTGTTTTTGCTTCCACAGACTAACAGAGCTACCTTTCTTCTGGACACATATGCTCAATTTTCCTTGGGCACTTGATGAAATGATACAGACAACCAAGCTACTCCACAAGAGAATTGAACTTGGGCTACTTTGGTCTTTGGTATGAGATCTAAGATTGCCTTGCTGGATAGGAGCCCCATGGTACAGTGGTTAAACTGCAGTACTGCAGCCAAGACTCTACTCGTGACCTGAGTTCAATCCCAACAGGGCTCAGGTAGCCAGCTCGAAGGTGACTCAGTCTTCCACCTTTCTGAGGTCAGTAAACTGAGAATCTAGCTCTTGGGGGGATGACGACAATGTGTAGCCTGCATAATTAAGTTGTAAACTGCTTTAAGCACTATGGGGCTGTATATAAGCAGCACATACTGTTTTGCTTTTTATTGGGTAGCAAAGAGAATTTTCTTGCACAACACACACAGAAACATGTGTGGCACCACAGTTATCTTTTCCTGAACATTGGGAACCTAGGAATAGTTCCCAGTTTGCTCTGGCTGTATCTTTGCTCCCAAATAGTCTGTCCCAGAGAGAGGAAAGGGTTTGCTCCTTCAACCACAAAGCCTGTGCACTCTCATGATGGGCTTTCCACTCATACTGCTGCTACCACCTGCCATTTTAAAATTATATATTCACAAGCATCATTCATATGAATCTTTTCTGTACATGCATTCTAGTGGAGCAATACCTAGAAAGTCTTTTTCTCCATCCTTGAAGCTTTACTAAATTTCTCCTATCAGGCTACAGCTGCAGCGATTCTGACTAATAGGGCTTAGCCTTCCTGGGAACTGGTAAGGGGATCAATTATAAAAAGTATAGATTCCTGCCTGTCAAAAGCTATGTTTGTTCTGCTTGCCAGGTGCCACAATTTATATCATTCCTGGGTAGCGTCCAAATGACCTCAGAGTCCTGGATGAGTTTTCAACTCATTATAAACTGAAGGAGGTGGGGGAAAGATACCATGAAAAAACCCACAAGGAGGAAAGGAAATGTCTGATCTTCTCTTCAGAGCAACTCTCCATCAGAACTGCTTGTGCTTTGATTGGCAGAGCGAACAAAGAACACTGCTGACAGTTACAAAACATTTCAGCAAATTCTTCTTACTCTCGGTATGCACAAAGTAAAGTGGGTTAGCACTGAAGCAAGACATACATCTAAAAGCTAATGAAGCCACAGGCATCAGTGTCATCCCATTTTTAAAGCACAGACCTTCACATTGTGTCGTGATGACTTAACACCATACACTACTTTGTTTTGTAAAGGTTTGACTGTTGTGTGAGATACAAAAACGATATTACAGAATGCTTCCTTCAGCATATGTTCAATCGCTTAGGTACAGCCTCTTGATGAATCAGAAGAAAATAAGCATTGTTTTTATTGCAAACCAAGCAGATGGAAAGTAAGGATGTGTGACAAATTGCTCTGCAGGATTTTTTTGGGGGGGTGGGGGAGTAGTTTGTTGCTGAGACTGTTGCAGAGTCACCGAATCTGCAGTTCCTTAAACAAGATTGGAGTAGACAGAAGACTTCAAAAGGAGAACCACGGCGTCATGCAGAGAAAACAACTGAGGTCTTGGAACCAACTCATTTCAGCTTAAGAAAAAAAGAATATGTAAAATATTTATTTGCATTTATTTAATTAGTTAGTGGTGGCATTTATCTCCACTTTTTCTTCCTATTCACCCACAGTGACTCTGCTCCTTCCCCACTTGATCCTTACAAGGACTTTGAGAGGTAGGTCTGTCTGAGAGGCAACAATTGATCGTCATCCTACTTCACAGATCAGTGGGAGCTTGAGCCTGGAGCCAAGTCCCAGTCCAGCAGCACTTTAGCCATCTCGCCCATCCTTCTGTGGGAGGTTCTCAACATACTTAACAATAGGACCATTCATGCACCCATATAGCCTATATGAATATAAAGGCTATACATCGGGGGGGCATTCCTATTTGGAGGCCAATTCCTGGCTTTGGAACATGTCCTGATTCAGTCCAGAGTGATTTGTGTCCCATCCTATTGAACTTGTGCCCTTAATCTAAGTTCTGTGAGCCCCCATTGATTTGCATTGGAAAACTGAAGTGGCTAGAAATGTTTTGCTTTTGCTTTGTTTTAATGTGAAATTTAGGGGCATGGTAGGGTCTGAAGAGTAAGGTGAACCTGCCAAATGTCATACAGGGTCAGCTTGTTTCTAGGATATGCACCTGGGGCATCTTTAAATGGTGGTGATGTCCCCTTTCCAGAAAAACACACAAACACACACACACCCCAAAAAAACAATTGCACTCTATCTGACTTGATTTGAGCATAAAGCACAAATCAACTTGGAAATTCACTTCACTTTGTTCTGGAACTTGACCTGGCCATTCTGCCTCAAACGGCACCTCACTGAAATCCGTATGAATCAGGCCAAGCAGGCTTACATGGAAATGATTGAGCAAGTAAAACAAAAATTCTTCTGAAGGTGAGAAGGTTGCTCTTTATAAATGAAGGGATTGGTTGATGATTGATTGGTTGAATGAATGAATTGTTCTTAATGAGAAGTTGAATGTCCCTCAGCAACAAGATGTTCTCATTAGGGGGAGAGGGCAGCTAAGTGGTGAAGGAACAGTCAACGGCCTGAGGATTAGCCCATACTGCAAAAGATACTGAAGCAGGCCAGTGACGGAACATTGCTAGCCAAGAGATGCTGTGGGGTAGATACCTTCTGATCAACGCAGCAGGCCTGGGTCAGTCCACGTGAACAGGCATTCTTTCAGGCCAATGATGAGGAGAAGATCTAGATGTTCCAGCTAAAAACAAGATGTTATTTTAATATAGTTTGGGCAGCTTGATTTAAGCACCTCCCAACTCTTACCGAAATGGTTTGGCATGGCACTGCTTCTTGTTTAAGTTGTTATTAAATGGATATGCACAATCTTTTTCCAGCTTCACATCTACTTACCTCCAATGGCACAACCTTTCCTCCCAACTGTACCTTTTGTGCCCGACTTCACACTAGAAAAAAAACCCTGGAGGAGATGTGAATGGGAAAGAGTTTGTTTCAAATGTCAGCTAGGACCTGGGCCTCCTGAATTCTACGAGGAAGTTCCATCTTCCTCTTGCTTTTACTCCACGATCTCAGGATTATTGGATTTTACCATTTGTCTATATTTATATAATAAAATCTTATTCCCACGCCAAGTATACCTCAAAGAGGCCTAAATCTAATAAAAGATTATCCTGTTGATTTATGTATTAATGAATGAATCTACTAATCCTAAATCTTATTCCTAACAATGTTAAGTCAATAAGATACAAGGAGGTACAGAGAGTGTAAATGTAAGTTGAGGTTTCAAAAAACTGCTGCAGGGCAGGCTTGCACCAGAGCATATTCTAACAGCAAATGCTCAGGAGATTTGTAAGCAGCTCTTGCAGCCTTGCAACTGGAAAGAACCAATGTGGAGAAAATACCTTCAGGTGTCTGTGCCTGCTTCTAGATTTCATTGGTGCAGACAGACATCATTTATAAGTTTTGCTTTGACCCAGACCCCCTGCCTTGGCAACTCCAATCAGGAGATACTGAGTTCTCTGCTCCCTCTACCCTTGATACCAGAGTGTCTTTAAGTTTCATGTCTGAAGAAATCACTCCAGGATGCCTGAGAAATAGGTTTCAGTTTCATTTTTTCCTCTAGTGAGCAGAAGCTAGACTTTTGATTTCCAATCTACAGGAGTAAATGGGATCCTGAATATTATTACAGATATTCAGAATGGTCAGATTCTGGTTTGGATATATTTGGAACTATCCAAATAAGGCATTATTTGAGGAATTCTGAATATTTCCGAATATGAACGCACATCCCTAGCGGAATCTGAGTCTGGCTTAAAAATCCTTCCTTTTTTTTTTTTGGTATCCCACATTAATATTCCACTTCCTTCAGAACTAACCAGGTTACTTCTTCCTTTCCCTTTTGGTATATAGCCCAAATAACCTTTAAAAATAAGAGGGCAGAATACTTATTACCTTAAGCCCAGATCAGGGACATTGCTCATGTTTCTCACTCTGGCTGCTTTCAATTCCTCTGTATGATTGGGCGATATTAAATATTTCAGTGCACCTTTCAGCTCCAAACAGACCAAAAAGCCTTCTGAATAAGTTTTCTGTCTCCCAGAATAAGCTGCTTTCTTCCTTTTGTGTTTACACATTCACAGTGTTTACATGACCTAGAAAACGATGACTGTTATGCATTGCATGGGTGAATGGAAAGGCACATAAAGATATACTAGCAGATCTGTGGGTGATTTGTGGTAGATCAGTAAAACTTTCTAAGTTTCCATTATCTAACAACTGCAACATCCAAAAAGCTTTTCTCACCAAAGTTAGGGGCAACCAAGACATGATGCTCAGCTTACATTTAGCTCAGAGTCCATTTTATCTCTTATAATGAGATTTTTTTAAAAAGATATATGCTTGGTGAATCGAAATGCAAATTAACCCGATTATTACCTTTCCATGACCAAGCACAACACTAAACCCACTAGAATATAAAGTATGAAGGTGAGGGAAAGCAAGTTGAACAGATGTTTTAGATAAACAGATAAATAGATGTTTTAGACACTCAAGGAATCACAATTTCTACCAATGTGTTGTATTGTCTAGTTCAGCCTTCAGACTGTGAAAAAAGAGCCTGGTGGTAGGAACAAGAGTGGATCGTTGCATGAAAGGATTTATTATTTTAGTTCTGGTATGGCTCACTTGGCTATCAATCTGCTCAGAGATATCCTGCTTCATCATGCTTAGCATCTATCTCAGTGCCTAAGCCACTACGATGCACATGATCCCAGCTGGTGGGATCATGTGCATCGTAGAACAAGACTCTGCTTATGAATCAGGCCCACACATTTGCATCACTCTGTTAATAATGATCACTTGTTATTATTAATAAAGCAATCTGCCACTTCACGCATCTGAAGAAGTGGGTTGTAATCCACAAAAGATCACTCTGAAACAAATATTGTGACTTGGCTGCCACTAAATGATGCTGATGATAGCAAAAAGCAAAACGTACTGCTTATATACCACCCCATAGTGCTTAAAGCAAGGACTGTCTGGACTGTCTTCTGCCTTTGTCCTATGTACTCTCAGTTTCTTTCTGGAACTGCCACTCCCCAAGGGTATGTCAACTAAAAGGGGGAGCCTTCAGAAAACTAGTGTCAACCTGCTGCTTGTGGATTGCATATGATGGCTCTTATACCTCTGTTGCATTTCTTGGGCAGCAGCCATTAACTATTCTGAGACAAAATCTGAGACATTTTGAAAAAGCCTCCGAAACCTAGAATGCATTTGTCTCATTGAACCTTTCCATCAGAATGAAGCCATGCATCTGCGAAGCGTACTGGGTTCTCAACTCAGACTTTTCAGCTGGCCTTCGGAACATTGCCCACAGCCGCTTCTAGGATCAAAGATGATTCTTTCCAAGTTTCAAACCTTAGCCATTCTGGTAGCATGGGGTATTTTCCTTTCCCACTGAGAATCCCAATGTATTGCAGCTTTGTTGTGTTTTCTAAGTATGTACCACAGCCAAAGGAGTTTTTTTGCTTGCAGAACAAAGTATGTTTCCTGATAACTGAACACCCAGAAAATGCAAACTGGAGTAAAAATGAACTGAACCAAACAAAAAACAGATCAAAACAAAACAAAACAGTGCACTATTGATATCCTGAAGTATTTTTCTAACCTTCTGAATTTCAGGGCCCATGAAGTCAAAGGCCATCTTTGTGCCACAGTACTGAGCATTAATTTGCACCATCTTTGTGTGTGTGTGTGTGTGTCACCCCAAAGGCACCAAGCCTTTCTTTCTTTCTCCCAGTATGCCACAGTGGCTGTGACAAAAAAGGGCAAAAACCCAGAAAAATTTCAATATATTAGAAATCCCTTAGGGTCAAAAAAAAAATACCTCAGAATTCACTCAATGCATTCCCCTCACTCCCAAAATCCCTCTGGATGAGGGTCTAATAACTCTTACAAAGGCCCTGAGATACTATCTGGCTGCATTAAAAATTCCATAGTAGATACTTGCGTCTCAACAGTGCCGAAGGGAATCGGGACAGGAGAATAATCTGTACCTGCCAGACATCTCCTGGTTTGTCTCGTAAAGCACCTTTCTTTAAAGAATTTTTTTTCCTCTTTTGCATGAAATCAGCAGTGACACAGAACAGAGCTGGGAGCTATGAGAGCCAACAAATTTGAAGACCAAAATCTCTTGTCTGAAACTGACCTATTTTCTCTCTGCACAAGCACTCCCCACTGACAATGCTGGCTGGCAAGAAGCTTCGGTTATATAACAAATAGCTGTCATTATATCAGAGCCAACACTAACATTTTAACAGTTGTGGTTATTAATCTTTAGAATCTCTGACTGACATAATAATGAGAAGAAACACATGGGAGATTATGATGATGCTTGCCACTGAAAATAACTAGGTCAGGAATCCTAAGAGCATCCATGCAAGAATCCTAAAATCATACATACAGGCAACATTAGACAAAGAAATACCCCATGCTAGGCAGCATAAACACTCAGGGAAGAACTCTGTTGGGAAATGGTGGAGCATATCATCATCCCATGGCCATAACACTCCAAGTGATACGTATATGAGCTAGTGTTCCCTCCCTGGAAAGCAATGGGGGCATCCATTTGTGCAAGGGGCTAGAGAAAAAACCTTGTGCAAGTGCTGGGGGGGGGAGGGATATATGTGTGCAACAAACCACTGCATGTGCACTCACAAAGAGGATTCTGCCCAGTATATATATTCTGTTTACCTAATCACAGGCTGATTTTGTGATGCTCAAGTCTCCCTAAGGAGCATATGGCATTCGGGCAGGGAGTTCCACAGGCCACAAATCTACCACTTTACGCTGAGGCAAGTCCTCAACCTTCAGCAGTGCATAGCATCTGTGCCTTGAACAAGCCTGACCCTTAAAGAACACTTTACTTTACTCAGCACTTTGCAAGTACTGCAACATAGGCTTTGTGATTCCTTAGAACTCACAACAGCTCATTTAAACAGGACTTCTCTATGGTAGCTAACCAATGGCCTTTACCACTCCTCTGGATTTAGCCAAACCCTGCTGATCCAAGAGACTAGTCCTCAGTTGGAATTTTTATAATTATTTTTTATTTGGAAAATATAGTTTCATAGAAACAGTTTGTTTGCTTAAGCATTAGCATAAAGACATGTTCAAAGGATTACCATAGTTAAATACAACAACTACTTACCATTAAATAATAAACACTAAAAAAGCTGAGCTAAGGTGGGCTAGCCCCACCTCCTTCTTTCCTTACTATGCTACATTCTTTTTCTTTCAGCTACATAACACAAACCATCAGGAACTTCTCTCAGGAAAAAGTTCGCTTCCACAACATGGTCTCTCCCCAAACATAACCCATTGTCCATTTTTCTACGTTCCTCGGACCTCCTTCTTCATGGCTGTAAACCAATTAACTCAAAGAGGCGTAACTGTCCACTCCACCTCCAATTCTCATGGAGATGCAGGTGTGTTATCTCCATTCCAATTAGGCAGGAATTTGTTGGGTCTCCGCACTGGGGCCTCTTCGACCTTGCCTCTTATCAGGATTCACTCTGTACCAGCCTGGCTGTAAATTAGGAAAAACAGCCTCTCAGCCTTTTCCACATTCCCATGTCTTCAACTCCTTTCACTTTGAAAACCTAACTGACTCCATTTTCTCTCATTCTCATTGACTACAACTCCCACTCTCCTTCAATATCATGACAGATTTGATTAGACTTTGCCATATATCTGATGCACGACTGTTTTGAACTATATACTCTGAACATTCAGTTTTAAATATTCATTTATCTTTCATTTCTCAGCATGCCTAATTTTGAAACTACTTCATTGCCTTTCAGAACCAGAGATGGTCAGGGGTGCTGTGTTTTGAAAATGGTGGTGCTATGTGCAGATCTTCATGTTACTGAAGTTTCCCGCCTAATGATTTCACAAGTTGCCACAAGCTAATCACAGAAATCAGAGCCAACGCAAGTCAAGGACAACCCAAAACAACCAATTTGTATCTTTCTTACTCTTCAAACTTCATGATCCTTTCTTTAGTAATAACCTGCTTACAAGGGATTTTCCACTTATTAATTATATATTAGTATACTTGAGAAGAATTACTTTTTGGAGTGATAAAAAAAAAAAAGACTGTTCATGGTAACTTTTTCATTAGGACCTGCCATTGCAAACGGCTATTTATGCCCATAATCAAGACTAACAGTCAGAAAGTAATGGTTCTGCTGTTGAGTTCCTGGGGCATTTTTCAGCGACTGATGTTATACAATCTCAAACCTTGCTCAAATATGTAAGAAGATATGAGTATCCCTTTTACACTTAAGTCAGAAAAATATGGGAATTATTAATCTTCCACAGTATCAACTTAAATGCTTAGGTTCTTGTTCAAGAAACCGAATAGGCTGACTGATGGCAGAATCCTGTGGTTTACATAGTTGGGCTACTCTTTATTAATATAACATGTAATATAAGTTTGCTAAGCGTGTTACTGTTCAAACCATGGCTAGTGGGAATGTTGTTACATGTGAAAAACCTTTTAGATACTGTACAAATGAAAACTGATCCAGTAAGAGGTCATTTGAAGACAGAGCTTGGAAGTAATTAGTTATAAACAACTAGTTCCACAGTGGTATTTTCCACTGTAAGTCTGTGTTCTGCTCTCCTACTTTCGGCAGAAAATCAGGTTATGGAGAATGCATTTGAGAGAGACAGAGAATGCTTGGAGGTACGGCATCCCTTTTAAAGAGACAGGTAGGCATGGAAGATAACTTTATAACAAATGATGACTACAGTATATGGAATGTAAGGGTTCACTCTAGATATGCTGCTGTCTAAGGTGCCCCTCCATTCCATAATCATAAACTTGTTTGACTGCTACCTCTGGGTGGTAGAAGGCTGGCTGGCTATGGGACTGAGTCCTCCGCCACACTGAAGTAGCAGACTATTTTGCAGAACAGGGTGCAGAACAGGTTGTGTGGTACATAGTACAACTGTGTCCTGAAGAGAGAGAAATGACTGGGTTGGGCACAGGATAAACAGCTGTGGGGCGTCTCACTGTCTCCTACTAGCCTTTGCTGCTTGATGCAACTGACCCACTCTGCAGCATGATACATGTCAAAGCTCAGAGATGTGAAATGTGGAGGCTCAGAAACAGTTGCTGTTGAATAGCAGTGGTTTGGGCACAGAAACCAGAATGGGCAAATGTTTTCGTAGCCTACATATCCACGTCAGGGTGGCCACTGTGAGGGACAGGATACTGGAGTAGATGACCCAACATAGCTATCTTCATGGTCACATATGGACTTGTCATATGGTAAATTCAATCTGCTATGTGATGTGATGATAGACATAGACCACATGAGTATACACATACATGGTAAGTTACCATCGCTAAATTGTTTTTTGTATTAACACAAAGTCAACTCCATAAGTCCACATGTACTAAAAGACATATAAGTTCATGCATGTATATATTTTAAATGAGGTAAAATCTCCCAGAAAGAACAATCCTATGGCTGAAGCTGTTTGGAGGAAAAAAAAAATGTATGAACCAAGGGGAGCAGTGAGTTTTCTAGCAACAGTCCACAAGAATGGGAATAATGAATTTTGTTTCAGCTTGTTTTTTTTAATCAAAATTTGCTGAAGTTCACAAAACCCTAATGTGGGAATAAAGCAAAACTAATAGATTTGCCCATTTCCTTTTAATGGATTATAATTTTGGTTTTGTTATGTGTTTTAGTAGAATCGATCAAAAATTGCAAAATTAAGACTCAAGGAAAAGTCAAATCGGATTTGTTCATCTGTAATGCACGTATTTTACCTCTTGCATACTCACTAATCTCCATAAAAGCAACTTGGTGTTTGATCAGATAGTAGGACTGGTGTGCACCTGATGCCACCGGAAAAGGGTTTTTGTAGGGACCAATCTTCCTTAAAGCAACCCTTCCATCTGTTGGGGAATTGATTTAGCCCAGGCACAAAAAGTAATAGCCTTATGCCAGGACCAAAAAGGTCCAGCTTGGGCAAGGATCAGAGTTGGACTGGAGTGCAATTTCCCACACATTGTGTGATCACTGGAAAACAGATTGTACCGGACTGCTCCACAAGCGGTTCCCCAGGTGATCACACCCTTAGTTAAATGTTACTTGCTCCATGTGGTTGTGGCCTTGGGTGGAGGAAACAAAGGGTGCCCCTCCAGTCTTAAACTTGTTATTTCTTTAAATGTACACAAGCAAAAGCTACATTCAGGTCAACAATTCGTAAGTATCATTAAAAGGCTTTGCCCCCTTATTTTTGTAGACACCCTTGAATGGAAACTATTTCATCTGGAGATAGGTAACTGCATAGTTCAGTGAATTAGGTGTTTGGCTGCAGAGCAAGAGGTTGGGAGTTTGACACCCCACTGTGTCTCCCAGGAGAAGCGCCAGCCTGTGTTGTCTTGGACAAGCTGCACAGGCCCAGAATGCCTCCAGAAGAAGGAAATCAGTCTGCCTAGAGGCAGCCTATTCTTTATGCTACTTATAATCAAACCAGCCACCTAAAGGATATAGGTGTAGCAACACAGATTGATTTAATCTAATATATACTTCATTTCTGCTGTTTTGGTTTGGAAAGAAAATAATGAAAAGAGTAGACTTCATAATTAATGTAATCTTCATTTTATTTGATTTTTTTTGGTCTGTGCTTCTTTTAGTCCAATGTCCTTATTGAAGCCCAGCAATCCCAGTAAGAAAACTTACTTTTAAAGCTCTATGTTAAGAAAAAAATGAATGTGGAATATATCAAATGGAACATGCAATGTGTTTGCAAGGTGTTCCTCACTTATTAGCTGTACCTTGGTATAAAACTGATTGATGTGTAGGATTTGTCTTTGGCAAGAAACACTCTGAATATAAATGTCCTAAAGTATGTTAAAAGAGAAATAAATGCAACATTATCTGACATAAAAATGGAAATTACAAAGTGAAGTAAATATAAATTGCATATTTGCATACAAATACAACTAAAATGCAAAAAGATGTAAAATGTCCTTTCAGTTAACCTTGTACTTACCACAGTTTGTTATTCAACATCCCTGTTATGACAAGTTTTCATTCAAATATATATCACGAAAAAGATATCTCATATGTTATTTTTTTTCAACAGCAATTCTTGATGTTAAATCATTCTGGGGAGAAAATAATCCTTAAAGTTACTACAATGATAGTATTTACATATTTTGCTCCAGCAGACTATGTATGAAATGCAAGATACTGTCCAATATGAATTGTGTAATTAATCACTGCTGTGGCCTTGAATCCACAGTGAAGCAGCCCAGTAATGCCTTAACTTTGTGCTCAGATGAGAACTGGCTGCCCATTTTTAGCCGAGGCAGAGAGAAGATGGAGATGTACTGCGAGATCTCTAGACTATAAACATTTGTGAAGCAAACTGTTTAATAGTAGCAAGAACCATCCTCCTCCCTCCTGCACTAAGTATCAAAATTACCCAGCTTCGCATGAGTTTGATTAGCTCATAGCTTTGATACCCTGAAGTCTTCATTCAGATGAACTCAGTGATCAGAATTGGAGCTTTGTTCTATGTTACTGTTGTTGTTCTGTGCCATCAAGTTGGAACTGACCTATAGCGACCCTTATAGGTTAAAACCACTAAAACCATTCCTTAAATGTCTCAAGGTAAGTGAGACATTTAAGGAGTGGTTTTATTATTTCCACACGCTCCGTGAGTTTCCATGGCTGAGAGGGGATTTGAACCCAGGCATCCTGAGTCCTAATTCATCGCTCTATTCACTATACCATACTGGGTATCCATACACAGTGGTACAGGGTCAAAGCCCCAGAACTTTCTGAGTGGCAGGGGTTAGGACACTATCTACCCCCTTTAGCCTTCACTTTCCCCCTGAACATAGCTGCAGTCACCTGGGAGAGAACTTTCTGACCAGCAGGGGTTAGGACATTATCCATCCCCTTTAGCCATCACTCTTCCCCCTGCTGTCCTCTCAATACCTGGGAGAAATTTGCCCAGGAACTATCTATTTTTATAAGCCACTTGTAACACAAAATATTTGAGGATGGGTTGGTCTTGAATGGGCAGTTAGGAACCAACAGCTTTGCATTTGATCCATCCAACTGCCTCCATTTTGAGCTTCTTCTTCTTAGAGAGATGACTCTGGAGATTGTCATCATCAGCACCTGCACTTCCCCAGTTGGCACCACACACTATCTGTACCTTCTACATATCTGAGGGAGGTCATGAGCATTGGTACCTATGGGCACACTTCCTGCCATGGTGCACCACTAAATTCTGGTGCCTCTGTGCTTATGAGGGAGAACTTCCTCACAGCAATCATAAACTCTGTCCCTCAGCAATGGACTACAGAAGGTGTATGTAATGCATACAACCATGATGAATGCAGTAGTGAAGAAATACAGAAGCTGTAAGTTACATTGATAATTCTTATGAAGGTTTCGCAAAATGCTGTCATGAACTTTTGCTATTAACTTTTGAAACAATAGCTGAAATCCTGTTGCTTGGCACAATAAGTTGCACTAGAGTAGGTCCATTGAATTAGTGGGGTTTGGTGAGTCAACTCCTCCACAAGTTCCTTCAATGAGCTGTACTCTACTTGCAACGTCATGCATCCTCCTATGTCAATGCATATTAAAAAATTATTTCCCAGCAGCAAAGTTTCACTGTTACCTGTAAACAACATAAATATTATGTCACGTTCCTGCCTGGCCCTTGGTTGTTTCACCAAACAAAGGCGCAAGCTACGTGTCGTGTCGCTGCCACCAGTTGATTACATCAACATTATGTATTATTAATAACAGAGGTCCAGCCAATGTGTCATTTTAAATTGAGCCAAATAGAAGTTGTTTATTAATACAGGTGATGAAGGTACAATCAATGTCTTTAACTCTTAACCAAACATCCCACTTCATCAACCCTCAACCGCCAACTCTCTCTCTATCCACCCCAAACTTCCAAACTCTCCAACTCTCCAACCCTAAAACACCAATCTCCACTCCTCCTCCTCCTGCAGAGAGCCTTATATCTCGTGACTCCGCCTCTCCAGCACTCCCATTGGTCCATGCAGATGGCACATCAATATTCATGATCTGGGTGGATGCCACACATATATTTGTTGGGCACTTTTTTATTAAATAGTGTCACACCATCTTACAAGTATTAATATATGAAAACCTTGAAAGTTAAAATAGTGCGTCCATAACTATGGGTGGCTCATGACCTCCTGAAATTCTGTGTGAGGTGACTCCTTCTGCCCTCCTTTACCAACTGCCACTGTCCGTAATATAAAACCACATTTTACCCAAATTCTTTTGTTTTCGCCACACTGAGACACAAGCTTAACTGTTGTTTTAAATATAGTTTCCCCCAGAGATTTTGTGTTCCTGTCAACTCTGTTTAAAATTAACTGATCAGCAAACTGCTTCTTCTTTCACAGATTTGGGAATTTTATCTTTCATCAACAATTTTGTCTCTTTGGGATGCTGAAAACCAAATCAGATCCAAAATCACCAGATATTTCAATTTCTGTTTGGTATCAGCATTAGCTCCAGAAACCCATTTTTCAAATAGATTCCTTCATTTTAAACTGTAATCAGTAAATGATCTTATCATACATGGTTGAAGATTCCAATTTTTTTTTCCTGAAGAAATCAGGAGCTATTTTAAATCTGGCAAATACGGATGTTTTAAATTCTTAATTGGATACATCTTTGTCTGAGGAAATGCAGTCATATTCTGCCAATTCTTTTTTTACTGAACTGAGAATGAATTTCATTTAATCAGATTGATCCACTACCCAGATTCAGTCAGCTTTTTCAGTCCTCTGAGTCACTGCCTGAGTCAGACACTAGGCTTAAAAGGGCAACCACCCTGAAATCCTCTACCAAATATTTGGGGCTGCCCCTCTCACTGTGCCCCGGCCAGCGCTTTTTTCTTGCCTCAAGCTGGTATCTATTATATATTTGGATGCTAAGTTTTTCTCTTTTTAAAATCTATTCTGTTTGCTAGCCTATCACTGAGCGGGCTCTCCCCAGGGCTGTATAAACTACAAAGGAATACAATACAAACAATTCTTTGGAGGAAAGTTCATAATTTTATCGGTTATAGCAGCAGTCCCTGGCCAGCATTGGTGGATTGGATTTGGTGCATGGAGAGACCCGATTGCCACCCGATGCCCACCATTGTTCACTTCAGCAGCTGCTGAAGGTCCCACCAGAAGTAGCCATCTTCTGGAAACCACGTGGGCACATGCCATTCTGTGATTCTCACACACCTGGAACAGGGGGTGGGTCTGCGGGCCCCCAAGCTGGACCAGACCATGACCCTGCCCCATTCTCCCCATACAGGGAAGTTCGTTAACTGTTCTGGGCAAGTAGACTCCTGTCTTCACTCTTAAGCTGTTCAGATCCAACCTCAATGCCCCAAACCACCAACAAAGTTGTGACAAGGTTGAGTGTACGCACGTATTGCAGTAAAAACACGCCAAGCATCCCCCATGCAACCTATGCAATAACTAATAACAACACATCTTGCCACTGCTGTAAAAGAGGGAGGGAGGGAAAAGAAGAAAGGGGATGGGTGCTGGTAGTCAGCAGACTGGACGGTGGGTGGCTGTGCCCACCAGCTTTTAAACTGGGCAGGCAGACCAGGGAGAAAATCCTCCTTTTCCGGTCCACCTGCACCGTTTGGATCTCCCCCTGCCAGCCAATACCAGGCCAGCACGGAAACCCCACTCCCCACTAGCCAATCAGGGCTGCTAGGGCGGTCTCTAGTGGCCACCCCTCCCCCACTAGACCGCATGGCCGCCACCATGCCTGTTCTGGCACCTTGGCTTAGGTGAGCCCTTCTTGTTGGCAACTGGGGTACCCAGGTAACTCTGGGCTCCTGTTGTCTCATTTTCTCTCTATCCAAAGACAGGGAAACCATTCACCTCAGGTAAAACCTATCAACACTGCATCTTCTGAGGGGCCGCATTTTATCATCTGCATCCTGCCTCTTGTGTTACGTCTCAAGACAACATACAGATTGCAAGGATTTAAAATCAAGCCTCTCTCCTGCAACTCAATTTTTTAATATCTTGCCTGATGAAGAGACATTAATCTCAAAAGCTTGAACACATATTTGTCTGGTTTTTAATTGCCCTATGAAATGTATCACCCCAGTACAGATTTTAGGACTTATTTTGAGTGGGCTTTGTAAAGAGTTACAGAAGGAATTGCTCTCCAAAAGCAAATTTCCAAGCTTTGCTGAGGTCCGCATTACATCGCTAACCTGTGTTCTGATTGTGTGATGTCATGCTGATCACATGCCATTTCTCCAGGCCCACATTGATGGCCAGATGCTGTGACTGCAACAGTAAGGATCAGCAAGACCTTGTGCATTCAAAGCTCTACAGTATATGTTAATAAGTCCTCCTGAGAAAAAACCACAGGGAATGTCAGCCCAGACATATGGGATCGGTCTGGATCTTCCCATTTAGCTAACTGCACAGATAAGCAAGAGGGAACTTAAAATTCAAAGAACAATAAGTCAAAGAAGAGATAAACATTTCCAGTCTTCGTTAGTGTCTTTTTTGCCTGCAGCTTTGTCTTTTTGTATACATGGAAGGTTAACACTTGTGCCATAGAGTAATACATATTTTCTGCTAGACCTAGTTTTACCAACTTCTTGTGATGCAGGAGGGGGGGAAAGAAAGCCCAGTTCCAGGTGGTAGCATGGCTCTTCTCATTGCCATTCTACTGTGGTCCCTGGAGAGAAATTAAAGTAGTCCTTGAAACACACAACAAAGCTATAAAGCAGGAACAACGTTTCCCAAAAGCTCTTTTCATTACATTACAAGATTTCTTATTCATGAAGTTTGCTCTAATTGCATTAGTATGAAAGTATATTACTCTTATTGATGATAATAGCAGATGAAAAGTAATTATATTAGTGATTTCACTGTATTAGCGAAATAATGCTAATCTGTGCTATAGACAAAAAAGTTACTTCTGAGGGATGGAGAGATATAGAAAGAAAGCAACATGTTGACGTTTACAGCCTCACATGCTGCCTTCTAGCTTGTTTGATTGGGAGGGTCTTTTATAAGCTGGGAGTAACTGTCAATATGCCCAATATTAATCAATAGTTCTCTCCTGGAATCTCCAGGATTCCAAGTGAGCCCCGCATCTATGCTAAGAATCTTTTTTAACTCAGAAAGTTCTGTTAATGTACATTGATGGTGGTTGGTTGAAAATGTCTGTTAAAGTATACTGAAGCAGAGTTGTTAAAAGCAGTCATGTTGTTAGTTGTTCATATTCATATTTGTAAGTAAATGGAACATTTTTTTTCCTTTATACTAATGTCTCAGAGCAAGTCATTGAGACTGTAAGCGCCAGTTAATTGTTGGAATAGCAACCTGATTATTGCGCCTTGAAGAGGTTTTCATGGAAGGGACTTTGGGTGAATGTCAATCGCTTAGAGTAACCAATTGTTTCCCTCTGTACCTCAGTTTCTATTTCTCACCTTTTTACCTCAATCACAGTCTGTAAGGATATACTGTATGAGTTAGAGTCTGTTAGAGACAGGTTAGTAATGTCAGTGTTCTGAGTATTTATGTAACTAGTAAATGTACTGAAGAAACTAATGAAGCTAGCCAATTAAGATATACCATGTAACCAGTGAAGATGATTGTTTGTATTCTGATGTGAAGATTTTGTAAGTGAAAGAGATACATTTTAATTCCTTTTTATTCTTGCTCAACACCAGAGTTTCTGACTGAATATACTGAGACTAAGTATGTTATGCCAGTTGAAGTAAACTGAGGTAAATCTAACTAAAACTAAGTATTCAATAAGAGGTGGTGTATAAAAGGGAGACTTGCAATATACTAATCTGCTCTGTGGGTCAACATCTGGACTTTCTGCCACTGTACAGCTGGAAGTTTTGTGTTTTTTTAAAGAAAACCAGAAGTTTCACCACATACTCTGCCCAATATTAATAAGAGAGAGGTGGATTATCTGGGAAATAGTAACTATTATTCTCTGTGAGTCCCTGCACTGAGAAAAGGTAACCACAAAATTTCAAAACTCTGCAAGAACTTGAATATCAAGTCTTCCCTAGTTAACTTCTCATTAATGTCATTTAGATTGCAGCAGGGCAGGGGCTCCTGAGGGCAAAGGTGACCACCCCCTCCCCCTCGTCTAGAAATCACCTAATGCATGGATGACAGTGAATAAATCAAATATCTTAATAAACCAAATCCAGACAAAGTTGAATACTTTTATATCCTTGCATTTTTCACGTGTACAGGCCTTTACGACTTGAGTTTCATTGTTTCAAGAGGATACCTGTAACTTTAACATTTATTTTTAAAATACAATTGAACATCTTTTCTCTCCTGAAGAGGTGAATTTAGGCGTCTCTCCTGATGCCTAAATTCAGACAAATGTATGAAGGATGTGCAAGGGAAGCCTTTAAAGTTTGGCTGTTAAAAAATGGGCTTGGTCTCTCTTTTGCAAGCATTTTGAGAATATCTCACTGTAGTTAAATCATTCCATGATTTTATTACTCCTAAATGTACCAATATCATGGCTGAAATCCTGTTGTGCAGTTATGCAAGGGCTGTAACGTTCAGAAGTAAATTGCCATATGTTAGGAAATCGCCACAGACTTTGTCTGTGCACTGCGACTCAGCATATGATAGATAACATCTACATAGATTTCCTAATTTATGGCAATTTGTGTCTTAAAATGTCACCATTTGTGTTCCTGTGCAACAGGATTTCAGTCTATGTGTCTTATGTATTTGATAAATGAATAGAATTTGATAAATTAACAATACACAAGAGAATATTTCATTGTTTAATTACATGGGAATTATGTTGTATTCAACAGTGCTAAAGTAAATTTCTCAGTGCTAAAGTAAATTTCTTGTGGTACCTTTAAGTAACCTCTGAAGAAGGATCAAAAACAAAAGCCTTTTGTTGCACAGAGGTTCCCCCCAATGTTTTGAGGATACATTAAATACAACAACAATGGATTATTTAGGAAGCAGCTGAATTTGTAATAGCATTCATGCAGTAGGAATAGAGGTGATGCAGTTAAATATACAAATGGGTACTCATATACTTGCCCCCTATTTTTGACATATTGATTCTGAGCAGAGAAAAAACTGGAATGCAGAGAACTGAG
Source organism: Intellagama lesueurii (assembly GCA_037013535.1). Classification (NCBI taxonomy): domain Eukaryota; kingdom Metazoa; phylum Chordata; class Lepidosauria; order Squamata; family Agamidae; genus Intellagama; species Intellagama lesueurii. The sequence goes on from JBAJHW010000001.1 coordinate 233,012,011, forward strand.
TAGCCACCTCCCAACCTTCACTAAAGACTCTTTTGCTTCAAGAAAACTAAATACTGAATATTGAACATGTTCCTATGTCACATCTTCTATGGATCTAAGGTACAGATGGGAGCTGTGCAGCCGACCACTCCGGGTGAGAAGGTGGGTGATGAGTCTCTCTGCTCAGCTGTTCAGCAGTTAGGTATGTGGGAAGGCGGGGCAGAGCCGGTTGGGCTACTTTGGCGATTGGCGCGATGTCGCTGCTGATGGAGATGCATGCTGTGTGGAGTCCAGTGAGTGGACCGAGCTGGTTCTGGGGGGAGGTAACAGACCTCCATGGCACCTCTGGTGCTGCGCTTCATATTCATATTCCTGGGGATACGAATACAAAGCTCCAATCTCTAGTCTAGCCTAGATAACATACTTAGCTCGTATTTAAAATCAATGCTCCCTGAATTGGTGAAATATATTTCCATATCCTAGCATGTGCTTTTCCATCTCATAAACTTGCAGTCCACAGTGTACAGATGTACACTGTCTTGTAAGTGGTCACTGAAAGATTAACACCCTTAATTTGCAAGTCTAATGACTTAGGCATGCAGAGGTAAGGAAGTCCTGTTGCTGGATGGTAAGTATGCTAATATTAAGAATACAAAGCTTCCATAGCTTCTAGTTTGACCTTTAGAGATTTCTAGCTACCTTTCGAGAAACCGCATTCCCCATTCAATAAAAATATATTCATTAAGAATATATGAATATATATTCATGTACGGGAATATGAGCCAGAAGTCCTACTGGTGACTCTCTTCCTACCAAGGTCCATTTCTTAGGGAGCTTGCCTGATTGTTCTCAGGAGATTGTCTTTTAGCAAATATCTAACAGGTGAATAGCTTTTCCCCATCCCAGGTGATCTAAGTGTTGGTTTCTAAAGAGAATAATATATTGCAGGGTGAATCAGAAAACTAAAAAGAAAAAGAAATGAGCTTGGACTTTCTAAGTTGACGGCACTGGAGGCACAGTCTAGAAAATTGATGTGGAAGCAAGGGACTTTGGTTGTCTGAATAGTTCAAGCTGTGTCTCCACTTGTGCTTAACCCGTATATGTGTAAATGCATTCAAATATTACAAACCACCACCAGTGATCTCTTTCCAAAGCAGCCAGAACCTAAGCCAGGGATTGTTCATTGTTCTTAGAAGAGGAAAGTGTGTGACATTGTTTTGGAGCCAGTTTAAGGACTGATCAAAAGCAGAACTCCCAAAAGAAATAGAAGACCACCCATTTACTTTAATGTGAGCTTGCCACAAATCGCAAATTAGCTTACTTTTATTTTTATTTGGGAGATAAGCATGACTTCTCTTGCATGTCTAATTTTATCAGGTACTTGCTTTCAAAGATTGGCCTGCCTGGAGAGAAAATATTATAAGCAAAAGAATTATACATTGCTTTTAAAATGTCCAATTTGCCTCACATAGAATGCTAAGCCACAGGCAGAGGTGTTTCCTAGCTCTGCTAGACAATATCTATTAACAGGAGAGCCACTTCTAGCTCTGCTACTCAAGTGCCCTTAATTGTCTGTACATTAATGGGATTGTACCTGCGTAATACAGTGACCCTGAACATTGTACAACATGTGCTCTACCACTGAAGGAAGCCTCTCTTAGTTGATTGATTTGAAACAGTTATGCTACATACTAAATCCAATGCCCCTCTAAATTTTTTCAAAACACAGCTGTGCAGTGAGCACCCTCACTGCAAGGATCCCTGGCTGATTCCACTGCATTCTCCACACATTATACGGGGTGGGGGGGAGATGTGTGGCTATCAAGATGTTGTTAGCTGATGAGAGACGCCATCCTATACCATCTTGAGCAAATTTGGAAAAGTGACTTTTGGACTATGACTTCCAGAAACCCCAAGCCAGCAGTCCAAAAAGTATCTTTTTACCCCCAACTCTGTGTTACACTTTATGGAAAGCTGCCTTTTGTATGCTGGATTCATGAGCTCTGAAATAGATTGTCTTGCTCTGTTTTAAAAGCTGAAAGGGGTGTCTTTCATTCCTTTACTTTTTTTTTTTAAATTAACTGTCTAAGAACCTGTTGTTAGCCATTCAGAAGGAGCCTCATCTCTGACATGAGAAATGGTAGGCTATACGGTGCCTTAATGTATATGTGTGTACATCAGAAGCAGACATTCCTAGTCTTGGCACCCAGATGATGTTGGATGCAGCCAGACCAGCCAATAGTCATGGATATAGCAGTCTAATGACATCTGGGGGACACAAAGTCCAGAAAGGCCTTTTAAGTGGAATATGTAAATATAGTGAATAAATAGATGTATCTGCATTAAGAAAAACATTCATCCATACTTAGTTCAGTTTCTAGACCAGTGTTTCCCAGCCTTGGGTCCCCAGATGTTCTTGGACTAAAACTCCCAGAAGCCTTCACCATGAGCTGTGCTGGCCAGGATTTCTGAGAATCACAGTCCAAGAACATCTGGGGACCTAAGGTTGGGAAACACTGGTCTAGACACTACTGAAAGAACGGAACTTTAAAGGACGTCAGTGCTAGTCAACCATAGTAATAACGGTTTAACAAGGCATTCCCTTGAGTCAAAATAATGGGAACATAATAAGGCCAGTGGTTTAAGAGGGTTGAGACAGAAAAGTAAGACTGTCTCATGGAAAATTTGGATCACATGAAAACCTTGTTTTCTTTGTATTAAGAATTGGATCTCAGGCCTTTATTATAATGCAGGGTTAGGGAACATGCAGCGGTCCAGCTGGGGTCGGGCTTCAACTCCTCACCAGTTTCACCAACATGATGACTGATATGGGGCGATGAGCGTTGTAGTCCAGCAACATCTGGGAGGCCAAGTGTTTCCCCATGGCTGCTGCAGTGAATGTTTTAGCATCTTGTCACCCCATCAAAACGCTGGCATGTTGCAGAAGAATTATTGGATGGGATAGAAATCCCAGTCCAAATTAAAATCAATATTTTACAACACAGCTCACTGCGCAGCTGTGTTCTGAAAAATCCCATTATGGTTGGCTAGCATTGACATCATTCAAAGTTCAGTTATTTCAGTAGAACATCTTCTACTCACATATTTGAAGCTCAACAAGATTTTCCTTCTCTGATTTTGGTGTTTTTAAAAAAAGGCATAAAAAAACCCATCCACGGCCTCACTGCAATATGTTGTGGTGGTTAAATTATACTTTTAAAAATGAGTCATTGCTTCGGTAAATTCATTTTCGTATCTATATTAACAACTCTGCCTGAGATACATTTTTTATTAATCTATTCAGACAGAAAGAGGCATGATGGAACGACGTTCTTCACATATATTCCTAGTCAAAATGAACTTTAATTAGACTAAGACTGTGACAACTGTGCCCTAGGGTAAGCATCACTACCTTTCAGAAACAATTTCCTACGAACCTTGCAAGTTGTTGCCTTGGCAGCAGAGCCTAGAAGCCTCTGTAATAATGTAGCATTATTTTTATTTTTTTACAAAAACAACATATTTCAAGGGGAATTCAGTGATGCTCACGGTGGCTGCTCTTTCTTGAGTGCAGTGGTAGAGAATAATACGCTATATATCCATATTCTTAAGGCATTTCATACCCCACTAACATCAAGACACCTAGACAGAAATATGATCCTGCCATGTTGATGATGCCTTGTTCTACATCATAAACATGAATGATGAACTAACTCAACATTTCAATTTTAATTATCAGACTGAGAGATTGTTATTCACCCTGGATGATACTTGTCCCTTGCCAGTGCTCTGTGCTTTCAGTAGTACAATTTTACAGGTTAATTCTGACCTAAGTGACCTGAAAACATGCTTTAATATGACACATTGTGTTTCTTTTTCTCCAACATAATAATTTTCAGAGCTTGGGGGGAATTATTTTTTCAGGGTCAGAAACCTTCAGCAGCATGGTCAAGAGAATTCTGGGAGTTCTGTTAATTGTGATTGGCATTGTCTAAACTGGACATGAAAGACAATTAGGGAAAGTCCTTTCAGATTTACTCAGAAGAAGAGCTATCTGTCTTTCTGTCTGTTTTTTCTCTCTCTCTCTGTTTTCATGTTCTTTCTGTTTCTTGACTCCTAACAGAGCACAGCAGAGGAATAAAACTGTGACAAACCCCAGGGAGCAAGTGACCAGAGCGAGCAAACAGGAAGCTAACAGTTTTGTGGGGGAGAGGTAGTAAGGAAAAGGGTCTACTGGAGGAAGAGACAAAAGAAAACAGGAGACCAAGGAGACAAAGGCAGAGAGGTGGGTGATTTAGATTAACACTGAGAAGTGACCTGGAATAACCTCTAGGAATTCCCCATTCCGAAGCACCATGTGCTCAGCTTAAGAGGAAGAGGTGTATCCTTACTGAGAGCAGTAAGTAGCAGTTGCAAATACTGTGAGGGCCTTTCTGTTTGCTGACTCCTAACAGAGCGCACCAGAGGAATACAACTGAGATAGACCCCAGGGAGCAAGCAACCAGAGTGAGTGAATAGGAGTTTGATGGGGAAGCAGGGTGAGGGAGCCCCCTAACAAAAAAATTATTTGCTGGATATATTTATATATTAGTACACTTTCTCAGCATCCTTCAAGGCAGATAAGGAAAGGGTGCTAATAGACAAACAAAAGAAAGTAAAAAGCTAACCAGGATTGTGCATAGAAGAGACACTTAAGTGGTGGGGACCTTCAAACTACAGTATCTGCAATGTTTGTCTTTGTGTCTCAAAACAACACACTGTACACACGCAGCAAGTGCAAACTGGTAGCACTGTTGGAAGAAAATGTGAAGGAAGTATGGCAGCAAGTGGCCATACTTAAAGCTATAAGAGAAGATGATGAGAACATAGACAGAACTCATGTTCTACTTGAGTTCTTGATTTCAAAGGAAACAAAAGCAGAATGTAGTTGCACATGTGCCTGGATGTTAGGGAAACCCATTTTAATAATATATATATATAAAAGAGACACGTATAGGAAATGGAAGCAAGGCCAGAACACAAAGGAAGATTACAGACAGATAACAAATAATTGCAGGTGTCCTGGTAGATGGTGGGAATGTTGTAGACGTAGTATATCTTGACTTCATCAAAGTTTTTGACTAAATACCACATGATATTCTGATCAGCAAGCTAACTAGGTGTGGGCTGGATAGAACTGTCAGAGAAATACACGGATGGTTTCAGAATTGTCAATGTGTAAAAAAAAATTATGTGTAGAGTAAAAATAATCACAGGTAGTACGGAAGCAGCAGCCCTGAAAATGAAAATAGTTTTAAAAATTGAGGCTTGAATAATAATTTTTGATAGTCATTTCAAAACAGATAGCTGGCTCTCCTGCCAAGCAATGTCATCACACCAAACTATCTTGACAGTCATATGTATTTAAGTTATAGCCTAAAGAAGAAGATGTATTTGTAAGTCCTATAATGCACCCTTTCAATGATTACGTATAATATTTTGAGTTCACAATAGTCTAGGTTTCAGGATTTTAGGATGACAGTATCTTAGTGCATGAAATGCTCAATGGTACAGAGCATGGTTACTCTACGCTCTGCAAAATGCTAGTCAAAACAATAACATAGTGGCACCTGCCAGATTCCAGGTTACAGATTTCTGCAGAAAGAATTGGATTTCCTATTGAAAATTTTTCCTTGACTCTCCAGGCCTCTGGATCTTGAAGCCACGCAGAAAGAATTATTTAAAATAGATAAAGGGATGATAAAGATATTAATAATGGCCAAAAAGATAGCCAAATCAAGGAGCAAAGAATGTCAGGAGAGCACCATTAGAGGGGAGAAAACTCTGCTGTGGGGGTAGGGAAGATTTTCATATATGCTGATGTGATTTTATGATTACTTCTGCTCTAGTCTAGTTTTTAAATTACATATTTTGTTAAGATATTTTTGTAGATTTCACTTAATTGATAATTAACCTTTAAACTTGTAACTTTTTAAATTTTCAACTTAGAAAGTATGTCTTTGTACTAGTTTTTATTCTTAAGTTTATTTATTTATTTTATTTATTTTAAATATTTTTATCCTGCCTTTCTGCTTAAAAGTACCCAAGGCAGCTTACATCATAAGTATTTTGTAACACTTTGTATACAATTTTACTATAATTTTTCTTAAGCATTTTTGTTAGGGCCTTTTAAATTTTGTTAAAATAGTTACTGTATTTCACATTTAGTTGATTAAATTTTCATACTTACAGTCTTCTATCCTATGTTTTAACTGTTTTAAATATTTTGAATGTTTTTAAATGTTTTATTTTGATGTATTTATATCTTTTGAGTTTACTGCTTATTTGTATTTCATTATTTCTATTTTTGTTATGTTAAATTGTATTGGGTTGCATTTATACGTTGTAAACCGCCCAGAGTGACCTTGGCCAATAAATAAATAAATAATATAACATTGTATCAACATCTATAATTAAGCATTTTTTGATGTTCATTAGATAGACAACTATATACACATTTCTATCTCCTTGCATGTGCCTGTTGAATAAAAGGAAGAAAAGCAGAGATTGGCTTGGATGTATGGTTTATATTTTTATGGGGCAAATAAATTAAAAGGATATTCGGAAGAAGTAGACTGTACAAGGTGCTAAATTTTCCTCTGGGTCACACTAGGATTAGCCTTTTTGAGATAAATGCCTGCTGTGAAGAAGACAAGCTCCTGATTTTTCCCTGGAGTTCTATAAAGCTCTATAGGGCTGTAAGGGAAGTGTTCAGGCATCAGTTTATCTGATCTGACAGAATCATACTCAGATAATGCTTATCAATGTCTCCTTCTCAAACTGGGAGGAGGTAACAAGTGGGGTATCACAAGGCTCAGTTCTGGGGCTGAGGTTCTTCAACATTTTTACTAATGCTTTGGAAGACAGAGTGTAGGGATGCTTATCAAATTTGTGGATGACACAAAATTTGGTGGAATAGCTAATATGCTGAAGGACAGAAATAAAATTCAAAAAGATCTTGATAAGCTCGAGCACTGGGTTGAAAACATCAGAATGAAATATAACAAGGATAAGTGCAACGTTCTACATATAGGAGAAAAACAAACAAACCAACAGTTACAAGATGGAGGATACTTGGATCAGGCCATGGTCACACTAGAGAAGTGCTCCCCCTGTTCTCTCGTGTCTTCTGCTTCCTGTAGAGTCACGCGTTGCAATCACATGACATATGTCCCATTATAGTGGTTCATACATTTTTTAACTGTTCCACATTGTTTAGTTAAATTAGATGCAGTACATTCATCTACACCCCCACAGTGGGGCATATCCCTTCCTCTTTTTGGGTGTTTCTCTGTCCCCCTTCCCCCCCTTTTAAAAAAATGTGTGGGTACATTGGTGTATCGGCAAAATGCCCTTGCTGGCCACGTACTGATCTTGGGCATTTTCCCCAGTTTCTGTGCTGTGTTATCCTCAATGGTGGAGAACCCACAGTACTTTTGACAGAAGCATACCAAAACATAATGATTTACATTAGCACACACACACCAAACAGAGTACACAAAAGTTCCATGTTCCCTCTAGCAGAATTTCCCTTGCCATAATTCTGGAGGCTTTAATCACAAAATCAAAATCCTGACAGCTGTTTTTCAAGTACTTACAGCTAGTTAATTAAGACTCCACCAGGCATTTTCATCCTGTTGAGGAGATGAAAAACAAGCTCTGTGGGAGCTATAAGGAGTTAGGGGCCTGGTATTTTTTTAATGCCGAACTGAATGAACAGAGACTACCAGACCCCAATTCCTTGCAGCTTCCATAGAGCTTAGCTCTATCCACCCATGTCCCAATCTCCTCCATATGATGAAAATGCCTGATGGAGTCTTAATTAACCAGCTGTAAATACTTGAAAAACATCTGTCAGGACTTTGATTTCATGATTAAAACCCCCAGAATTCTGCTTGGGGAAATTCAGCGGAATTCTTGGCAGTGAAGTTCAAAAAATACAGTAATTCCATGTCTAGAAGCAGACAGCTCCTTCCAATTTTTGACAAGTAAACCTATATGGGGAAAAAAAAAACTATTTGCAAGCATGCATTGGTTATAGATGTACAGTAAGTGTATATTTAATGTGTGAAGTGATCTTGTATTTTGCAGCACAGATACCCTTCCAAATATGCATCTACATCAGATATGAGCGGAAACCTGTTTCAACCTGTCTATTTCCACTGTTTCAAAGGAATGTTAATATTTTGTTACCATTCTTTCCTCCATGGTACAGCCTATAACCTGTGACCTCACTCCTGGATTTTCTCTTTCATTTACAGACAGTTGCATGTGATGATTTCCTCACAAGGCTATCCCTTCTGTGCCATACCATTAAGCTTTTTTCAGAACGCCCTTCTTCTTAAGGGTATTGGGTGACAATGAAGAGGCCAGTAGTAACACTACATCTCTAGAATTCCTAACACAGGACCATCCATCAAACATGATGTTTAAGCAGTCAGCAATGGTCTTTCTATGCCTTTTAAATATTTAAATCTATTCTCCCTGGCTTCTAAATATATTTTATTCTTTGTGTTTTGAATCTACAGTTGACACCAAACTTCACCAAGAAGAGGTGAGCATTGCTAGGCCTCCACCTTCCTCTCTGGTTTGGACTTTAAAGAATTAGTCCTGACTCCCTCTCACTGTACTCTTCAAGTATCCATCCCGTTATGTTCCCTCCTGCCTCTCCAAACAATGCTGGTTTTCTTCCTACTGGATCAGTAATGGCAGTGTTAAAAATAGCCATATAAAATGAGAAGGGAAGAGATCTTTGTCTCCTTGTCCATAGAAGGCAAAAAGGCTTCACTGAAACCTTCAGGAAATGGATAGACAATGTTATCATGGGATGACTTCTCGTGCTCATACAGTGGACATTATTCTGATACATTTCTTCTCACTTTCACAGAGCAAGACTTGATATCTGCTCTCTCCTGGGAAACAGCCAAAAGTCCCAAAACAAAAACAAAAACAACTCCCCCAACTAAAATGTACACTGCTCATACAGCTGCTCATCGTTCAGTGTGATATATAGCATCATTTGCCAGCAATGCTCTACTGCACCGTGTGCTATTGCATCTGTTTGTCCGATGCCAGACTCTCCGTAAAAGATTAAATAGACACAAACCTGGCATCAGAAATGGAAGCATTCAGAAGTTAGTGGGAGACACTTCCATCTCCTAGAACACAATGGGCATAATCCTCAAGAGGAATTACAGATATTGGCACAGCTGATTGTGGTAAATTAATAAGGAGCAGGGCATGTGGCAGACATGTGACTGGGCGAATGAAACTGCCACGAGAACAGCACTTTATCCATTAGCAGCTATAGTCTTTGTGATTCCTTTTATGTATGTGTGTAATAAAAACATAATAAAATTCTGCCTTCTGTTTCTGATCTCAGAGGTGCCATCCTTCACAAAAGAATGTCTGACACTGAATCTAGTGGAAAACAGCTGAGCAAGAATTCGGCTCCTGTGGCTTGAATTAGGGCAAAACTTTTTTATCCCATTACATATATTAATGGGGGGGGGGAGTGTGTGTGTCTTATGGAGCGAATACTGTAAAAAAAAAGTTTAAAGTGACAGAAGAAGAAGGAGAGATGGAGCGGCACGAGACAGAGGAATGGATAGAGGAGGGGAAGTAGGAGAAGAGACGGAGGAGTCACGAGAGGGGGAGAAGAGGGGGATAAACGTTTTTCTCAAGAGAGAGGAGGGAGGACAGTTGAAAGAAAAGGAAAGAGTGGTGTTAAGGAAAGACGTATGGGAGGAAAGTGATCCAGGGGAAGAAAAGGTGTTTAGAGTGCCGGAAAAGGAGGGGAAATCACGCCGCCGCCTGACTTTTCCCCCCCGCCCCTCCACACGCACACCCCTTCACCCCCCCGATGGCGCCTCGAATGCAAGGTGCGTCTTATGGTCAGGTGCGTCTTATGGAGCAAAAAATACGGTATATGTATGCGATCATTAAGTGGTTGTGCTCACTACTATCTTTTGGTCACTACCATTCACAAAGTGATACCAAGCAAGGTAATATCCCAGAAGATCACTCCTTTTTTCATCAGTTAACCACTTCTCATGCAAACTCAAAGTAATTGTCAGGGCTGGTTTTGACAAATGTAAATGGTAGTGAGCACAAGATAGTATCTTGAGTGCTGCCATTGATGTTGTTAACATTCAGGATGCCCTTTGCTATTTAAAGCTTGGCATCCATTTTTCTGCTGGCAACACAGGCACGATATCGTGCAGCAATATCAAGCTATTTCCTGGCAATCTGAATCATGGATACAGATGCAAAATAGCCCACATTCACAAACCAGAGGGTTTGTTTGTTTGTTTGTTTGTTTTTGAGAATTGAATATCCCAACTTTTTAAAATGGAAATTCAAGTGTACATATAGTACACACAAATTCCACAACAAATTTCCCTCATGTAGAATTACCCAGTGCTAGTGATCCCAGAAGATGAGAACATGATCTGTAATATGGTTGCTGGGAGAGGACAGAAGCAAGAACAGCTGGGATGTGGCTGTAGTCCCTCAGTATCAAGATATTTTGAAGAGCTGTTTTGGATTTTATGAAGTGGTGAAGCAAAAGTGTGACTAAGTGCTGCACACACAATGGAGAAACATACACATTATTTAACCTCTCAGGTGAACCACTGTTGCCATGCCCACTCCACTGAATGCAGTAAACTGGAACATAGCTTTAAACTCTTATGCTGTTATAATATATTGTGCCATAATAAATGCAGTACAATAGAAAAGAAAGTTGCAAAGGTCTAATAGGCAGAGAAGAAATTAAAACATTTTTTCTATCTTTGTGATAATGTTGCAATGGTCATTGATCATTTTAATTAATTGTTTCCTAGATACACGTCTGACTCAATGAGCTACCCACAGATCACTTAACACAGGAGTCCAAGAGAAGTGGACAAAGAGTGTAGCATATGTAATCGAATATGCTACAGCAAATTCAACAGCAAACATTTTTTTCAATGAAAGGTTGTCTTTTAAAAAATAACTTTCCTGAAAATAATCTGCCAATTTACATTCATTTTCATAGCTTAAAAATATTAGTCTGATTGCTTAAACTCTAGCCAACTACTATTGTGTTAATATGATTTCTAGGAGTTCTGGTTGAGCCCGAGATTCCAAAAATAGGTAGTTCAGAGAAGGCTTGTTTAAGACAGAAGTCTTATGTCTACTTACTTTGGAATAAGCCTCACTGAAAACAGTGGGTGACACCCAGTATTGTAAGCATGGACTTCCTCTTTTATTTGTTTGTTTGTTTGTTTGTTTGTTCATTCGTTTGTACGTACGTACGTTCGTTCATTCAGTTTGTATCCTGCTCCCATTAGTGCAGAGGCGATTACAACACATACAATAGAGAACAAAAATAAAGATAAAAACATTAAAAGCAACAACAATAAACCTAAAAACAGATGGCACAGACTAAACATATAAAACTCCTCTCCTGAATCTACAAAGTCTGCAATGAATTCTACTGCATATATATTACAGTTTGGCAAAATAATCTTCCACCATCTCAGTGATCTCTTCCAACTTCAGCTATCAGTGCACATCATGCTGACCATGCTAGGTGGAGGGTTCTGGGAATGGCAGGTCAATTTAAAAAAACAAACAACCGCCACCTTTTCCAAGTCCACCAAATATTACTGTGAAATAGGTGGCTCTAGAGCCCCTAGAGCCACATGTATCTTCTTAGTAGTGACACAGATTAACAAGGGACTCTGGATTCGAAATATCATGGCAGCTATGTACACAATTCCAAACTTGGGTGAACTGGTATAGAGCCAATAATTCACTTTGCCAGTTGCCTTGGACTAGCATTACCATTGCATTATGTATACATTTTTTTAAAAATTGAAATGTATTTTCCATAAATGAATGCTTTCAATGAATCAATTTCAACCATACTCAAAAATTCCTGAGGAGTGTCAATGCCATCTTAAAGACTGGATAAAGAACATGCCATTAAAAAAAAAAAAGTAAAGCGTGCTGCTTATATACCACCCCATAGTGCTTCAAGCACTCTCTGGGCGGTTTACAAGTTAATTATGCAGGCCACACATTGCCCTCCCCCCCCCCCCCCAGCGAGCTGGGTATTCATTTTCCAACCTTGGAAGGATGGAAGGTTGAGTCAACCTTGAGCCGGCCGGCTACCTGGGATTGAACCCTGGGTCATGACGTGAGCACAGTTTTGGCTGCAGTACAGCAGTTTAACCATTGCGCCACGAGGCTCCTACTATTAATAGTACTATAACAGTGCTATTAGTACTATCATACTATTCATCAAAAGGAGGAAGGCCCACAATAGACCTAAATGCCACTTTAGGTCTTTTGTGGGGAAATTAAAATGGTGGCTTCAAGGGCCTGACATATCGCAGAGTTGCTGATTCATTGTGACCAGCAGGGAAACCTGCCAGCTTCCATACTGGACAGGGTCCAGTAGGAAGCCCTTTTCTCTGGGCCCCTTTGAATTCGGCATTCGCCTTGGTGAAGATACTGCAGATACAAAACAAGACTTCTACTTGAAGCCTTTTCGTCTCTCTCTCTCTCATCCCCTCCTCAACAGGGGCATGTGACTGGATGTTAAATGTTAAATATTCAGAAAGTACTCTTGATTTTCTTTTCATGTGCCAGAAAATTATACCCAACTCCTACATCAAAATACGATTCAAAACATTACATAGAAACAAAGGAAACCAGAACTACCATTGTGGGAAGGAAGGAAGCAAGGAAGGAAGGTGTGTTTCAAAGCCATGTGGTACAGTGGTTAAACTGTAGGATTGCAATCAAAGCTCTGCTCATTGTATCAGATATTTCAAGGAGTAGACACAGCTGGTGATACCAGCAGGCTCAAGGTTGACTCAGCTTTCCATTCTTTTGAGGTCAGTAAAATGAGCACCCAGTTCATTTGGGGTGGGGGCGTAATGTATAGCCTGTATAATTAATTTTTAAAAATAGTAAACTACCCAGAGAGTGCTTTAAGCACTATGGGGCAGTATATAAGCAGCATGCTTTTTCTTTTTTCTTTTTTATGCATACATTTCAGGAAAAGTTAAGCATGTTACAAATTGACATCTTTACGCCATTCATACAAATATTGAAAGGATGACCAGGTTCTCAAACTGTCAATTAATATAAAGTGAGCATTTGTCCTTCTAGTGGTACCAAATGACTCTTTTAGCTATTTAAGAGGGCCTGAAGAATCCATCTCTACTGACTAGAAGTTAGTTTCTGAGGCACATGTAGGTGATTTAAAAACAAGTAAGTTCAAATATTTTGGGAAAGCATTCTAATTGTAAGAGGACCCAATTCCTTTTAATTTGACTGTTTCCCTCCTGAGGACTGTTGCTGTCAGAATACATTAGGAAATTTGCATATTGGATTACTGGGAGCAAGTCCCATGGAGTAGATATGTACAGGACTGCACAGTAAGAATGACTTTTCCTTTGAATAATGCTAATTTGAGAAAAGCATTAAAAGAGATTTTTAAAATTTACATTTCAGCTAATTAACGTTTTATATTCAAATTGCAAATCTAGAAAATTCAATACATACATACTCACGACTTTTAAAGTATTACTAATGAGAGATAATTTTCAAGAACAAAACTAAAAATGCATATTGCATTTCTGGGTCTCCCTTTCGAGACTAAACCCTTACATACCTGAGGTTCAAAATACACCTGATTTTAAAATAGGTATTCTGCATTAAATGCATTCAAAAATGTGCACCAACTGCATAGAAGAGACCCTAGACTGACAAGGCAAGATACTGGTTCACATCTACAAGCAGCACACCTTTAAGAGGGACAGATTATTTATCATACAGCATAAGCTTGCCACAATCCACCCTTGGCAAATTAGTTGTGTAATTTGTCAATTTAGAGGTAGCCTAGCTTTGTCTGCATGTCAGATGTCTCCTTGCTGCGAAAGATTTGTAAGCCTGGAGATAAAACATTATAAGAGAAGGAAATAGACTTTTGCTGTAAAGGGTGATGTGACCCTCAGAGGCACTTTGGGTATAATACAGTATACGTTGATGATTTCAGTAAGTAGCACATAGCATCACTGATTGACTTGTTATTTTATTTATCTGCTGCCTTTCTCCTCATAGAAGAATCAGAGTGATTCACAGTTAATTAAAACTACACAATAATTACCATTAAAAACAACGTGAGAAACAACACTAAGACAGAATCAAACATATAACAATATTAAAACCACCATTAAAACAATTTTTAAAACATGGTAGAAGTCTCCAAATTCATCAGTCACAGCATTCCTAAAAACCCTGCTCATTGCTTTAAAACTTGGTTTAAAAAGGAACATCTTTGCCTGATGATGGAAGGACAAGAGGACGAGGGTCAACCTGTATTCCAAAGCTGGGAGCAGCCACTGAGAAGGTCTGTCTCATGTCCTCACCACATGAGCCTCTTAAAAGTTGAAGAGGCTCATATGGGGTGATACAGTTTTCAAATAACCTAGGCATAAGCTATATAGGGCTTTATAAGTCACAACCAGCTTTTTTAACTGGGCTCAGAACAGACTGGAAGCCAGTGAAGCTGTTATAATAAGGAGAGTTGTATGCTTCTTGTAACCAGTGCCTGTCAGCAGTCCGGCTGCAGCATTTTGAACCAACTGAATTTTCCAAATATTCTTCAAAGATGGCCCAACATAGAATGCATTGCAGTCATCCAGACAGGAAATAACCAAGATGTGTGTCACTGCAGCCGTATCAGACATTTCAAGGAACAGGTACAGCTGGTGAATCAGCTTGAGTTATGCAAATGCCCACCTGGCCATTGCTAAGACCTGAGCATCCAGGCTCAGGGGTGAATCCAGGAGCACACCCAAGCTGCACACCTGGCTTTTCGGGGGCGGAGGAGGGTATGGCTTCATCCAGTTACCTGAAAGAGCTCTGCAAGATAGTGGAATCAGAAGGATACACAAAATAGGACTTGATTTTGACAGCCCTACTCAGATGTTTGTATAAAACTCATGTGAAGAGAGGGATACTCTACCCCCTCCCTCTATTCCCAGTTTCATTTTACTTCTACACATGGAAGGCAGCAAGTCTGAGGGGAAGGCCCTCTGCTGTTTGTGGACACTCTCTTCCATATCTTCCAGGGCCCTGAGACTCATATGAAGAGCAGAGCTACCTCTTTTCAGACCTGTAGACCTCCACCTATAGGAGGCTGATGGAAGTGGTAGGGCAAGAACACTTGCCTCTTCCTGTGGGTTTTATACATACATACATACATACATACATACATACATACATACATACATACATACATACATACATACAAAGAACTAAAGAGGGTTGCTGTGATTCTGCATTCCCCCTCTCTACATGTACTTCAAGGATATGTATTTTGTGACTTTACCAATATTTGGTCTAAATCAATCAGTCTACTGACAGTTTGTGTTAGAACTTTCCTTCAGTTCGGGATTCTGCATAACCCAAAAACAGCTCTAGAGGGTTTCCCAGCCGGGCATTGCAGTGAGGATTGGTGACTGCCTCCTCCCAGTTCTACTGGCTCTACCATTGGATGCTGCCCTTTGCCTGCCTGCCACCAAAAGTAAAGAAATGACACCAGGAAGTGCATACAGGGTTGTTGTGAACTGCCCACAAACCATCTCCCTTGTGGTCTGCTTTTATAACTTTAACAGCAATAGGATATGCGGGAACTAGACCATCATTGGTTAAAGTTATGGAAGACAAGTAGATAATTCACAAGCCCTGCTCTTTGACTCACTGTCCACATTTAGTGAAGTCATGCCCTCCTGTAATGTAGAACCACAGAATCATAGAATAATTGAGTTGGAGGGGACCTATAAGGCCACCGAGTCCAACCCCCTGCTTAATGCAGGAATCTAAATCAAAACAGATCTGACAGATGGTTGTCCAATTTTCTCTTGAATGCATCCATCGTTGGAGTGCTCACTACCTCCAGAGGTAATTGGTTCCATTGTCGTACTGCTCTAACAGTTAAGATACTTCCCTGATATTCAGCCTAAATCTGGCTTCCTGTAGCTTAAGACCATTATTACATGTCCTATACCAGTGATGGCGAACCTATGGCACGTGTGCCACAGCTGGCACACACAGCCCTTTCTGCGGGCACGTGAGCCATAAGTCGCCGGATTGCTACTCCCCCCCGCAGCCAAACCTCAGGAGGCGGCTGCAGCCACGGTGCTGGCACTTGGACAGGCGGCGGGGCAGGATCCAGAGCACCTGGCGCTGGCAGCGGATCCAGAGTGGGGTCTCGAGGCACCTCCGTGCCTGGGATTCCCCCTTCCGCCACCACCACTTCCGGTTCCACCGTGGCCCGCCGCCCACTGTTTTTTTTTTCTTCTCCCCCCCCCCCCCCAGTTTGGGCACTCGGGCCCAAAAAGGTTTGCCGCCACTGTCCTATACTCTGGGGTAATTGAGAGAACAGTTCCTGCCCTTCCTCTGTATGACAGTCTTTCAAGTATTTAGAAAAATGTTATCATATCCCCCTCAGTCTTTTTTTTCTCAAGTCTGAACATGCCCAGTTCTTTTAGTTTTTCCTCTGGAATCACAAAAGGTAGCAGCAAGCAGATACATATGGTTTTCTTTCCCCATTGTTCAGTTATTGTAATGACGAAACTTTCCATGGTATGGACTTGAAGTTAATCCTTAATCTCTGTGAATGGCTGTACATCAAATGGCTATTCAAGGCATAGCTACAAAGGCCAGTTAAAAAGATGGCAAGTGGATTTGTTTTATGTTGTTATTTACCTCAAATTAAAACCACCTTCTAATCAGAGTTCTCTAGGAGGTGAACAGTTTGTTGAAAATATAAAATACAGCAATAGAGCACTAAAGCAATGACTAAAGACAGCAGATCGTAAAACCAAGATAAAACCAACAGTAGAGAATGAAACACTGCCAACATATAAAACCAGATTAAAACCAGCAGCAGGATAAGAGTGCAAAGATAGAAAACCGCTAAACAGTTCTACAGATGCCTATGAACACCTTCTCTGCAAGAAGCAGGGTTCAAGCCATAAAATTGCTTACACGTCCTTTTTCAGGTTCAACCTTTTGTTGGGGCCCTGGCCTGTTTATTTAGCTCCCATCCAGTGGTAATCAACGGGTGACTTTTAAAAATTGTGTTGGTAAATAAATTAATATATGCAAATGTGCAACAGCCAAACATTCTCCGCACCCACGGCAGCGGCAATAACATCACGCCATAGAGCTGCTTTCTGTTAATCATCACTGACAGCTTTAAAATGTGTAAGCACTGAAACGAGGCTAGACATATTGAGGAAGCAAAACTGATGCCTGAATCTATTAGTGGGGCAAAAGGGTTCCATTTCATGAACGTCTGGGGAGTGTTAGCAATAGACTGGTGCTTCTTGAACAAATTGTTTTTCAGTGAACAGCAAATCAATGCCCTAAAACAGTACAAGCCATTACTATCTAGTTTGAAAGTGGGGTGACATGACAGAATGCTTCATTGCTAAAGAACTGCTGTATTAACAATCGGTTGTTCTAATAAAATACCTGGGTGACATGAGCTAAGGACACTTGACAGGGTTTGGTGGAAAAGGGCTGTTGCTGTCTGTTTATGAAAACAAATGGTGTTCCAAAGGAAACTGATTCCTCGTAGTTGTTGATCGATATTTATGGTCTCTAATCAGCAGACAAAAATCACGGATGGTTTTATTGCCTCTGTAAGGGACAGCCTGCCTAGCTTTGTATGGGTACCAAAAGCTTTTCCTAACCCTTCTACTTCTTTACAGGATCCCGGTGAGAGACTGGTCAATAACTCACCTCTGTGAAATTCAGTGGGTTCTTGTGTTCCCATATATAGGACACAATTAGGGAACCTTTGCCTCTTCAGGTGCTTTGCTCTTCAGCTCCTAGAAGCTCCAACCTGCATGGCCACTGGGAAGAGACAGTCCATGTATCTGCTTAGAGCTGCAATCCAAAAATATCTGGAGGGTCAGAAGCTCCCCAGCAGCACTATAAGAGATGTGCTTGAGACAGTACTGTGCCATGATGATGCAGAAACTTGGGCTGACAGGCCTTAATAGATCACAGTTTAGCTCCCTATGACTTTAAGAGCAGAAACAGACACTACAGAGAGCCTGTGATTAGACTTGAAGGCATGTTAGTGTTGAAGAGGCATAATTCAGGCAAACTTTCATAGATTTTCTCATCTGAGAATTTAAATTTCTGCAGAATGTCCCCCTTAAGTCTGCCAAACTGGCCACAAACCAAAGCCAGCTAATTTGCAAATTACATAGGGTGAGGGGAAAAAACCTGCAGTACTTTCAGGCATTTGCAGCACTTAAGGAATTGCCTTTTCTAGTAATTGATTATGTGTAACATCTGTTTTGTCTGTAAAGGTGAATTTTCCTTAATGTGAACATGGAAATCAAGAGATGAGATTACTGTTCTCCTAACACAACGTGGGCCTGGGCCCTGCAGTGCAGCACTGTTGATGATCAAAAGGCATCTGTTGGAGGGAGGTGAGGCAGACTGACAACACCAGTTCCAGTACAACGGAGAGCCCAGCTACACCATTAAATGCCTTGGGGTTTGCTCCACCCATAAAATGGGTGAATTTGAAGTATTTTTTGCTGCCTGCATGATGCAAAGGCTGAATCGAATCCATCCGGGGCTTGTTGCTCGCAAAGTGGCTTTTAACTCTCTGGATTGGGGGCTTCTACTTTTTTGTTGCTGGAACGAATCAAAAAGGCTTTTTGCTGTGAGGAGGAGGGGTTTGTCTGTAGGGGGGGGAAAATAAAAAGCAAGGGAGTGTGAGAGAGGGACAACAAGGTGTGTGTGTGGGGGGGGGGGAAAGGGGACAGAAAAGAAGCCACTGCAGCACTCAGCACCGCCGCCTTTATCATGGGGCTGTGGGAAGGTTTCTGACCAACCACTGACTTGCCAGCATCTATGTGTGAATAACATGTGCACGTGTGTTTCTGTCTGAGGGAGTGCATATGAAAGGGAGCAGAGTGGGGTTCATTAAATGCAGGAGTATACAGGCAGGAGGAAGAGGAAAGAGAGAGGGGGCTTTAAAAGACAACATTGGAAAGAGTTTTTTCAGAGACTCTTCCCTTTTATCAGAGAAAAGGCATTACCGTTAGAGGGAGACAGAGAAATCCAAGGTGAGAGGTAGGGAAGGGGATCCTGATAGTGTGGGTCTGTGCATTCCAGTACTATGCCTGTTTTCTCTCTGTCGAAGCCCAGGAGGGAGGAGAGGGAACAGGGTTGAACTTTCTGCAGAAGTTCAGAAAGAGAGAAAGATAGGGAGAAGGAGAGGGGATCCCAAAGTGTATTGTGTTGTGTGAGTGCACGTGCACACTCATTTCAAAAAGATCGCAAAGGGAGTCCCTTTTGTAGTTCTGATTTCCACAAAAGGATTGGCAGGAAAGAAGGGGGTTGTGGGCTGGAATGCGACTTGCATCACATCCAATGCAAAGGGTAGATTCCCAAAACATTCCGCAACCCTTGGGCAAACACTGATTCTGATTAAAAACGTAATCGAGCCTTCAAATGAAACTGAACACAAGCCAAATCATTCCGATTTGGCTCTCCCATGTAACCCTGAATCCTGGAAGCTGAGGCTCCAGTCTGAATCCAAAGCAGCATAGAAACACAGCCAGGACGACGTCCCAAAAAGCATCGAGTTGCTACTTTCATTTCCTGAAGACAGAAGCTTTATGAGGAAGAGGGGAAGAGTTCTGTTGCTAGTAACTGAAATGGAAGCCTCACTCTCTGTGTGGGAGGCTATGACAAGAAGAAGCTGGAGGTCCTAAGTGGCACTTGGCTAATTTGGAAGCTCTCATCCGCTGTCTCCATTTCATTATTATTAACACTTCAGTGAGTAATGTGTTTGCACAGAGGACTTGCTCCGAACACTGGGAACTCAATTACCCTCTACGTTAATGTATGGCTTGGTTATCTCACAGCTTTCAACATGGAGGCAGTAGCCTTGGTCATTTTGAACATTCTTCAAGGCTGGCAGCACTCTACGTACACACAGAAATAATGGAGGCATAACATTTCAGCAGTATTGGCCATTAAAGATCTCAACTCAGGCAAAGCAGTCAAAATCCAGAGTGTTTTAAGGAAATACTGCATAAATTGCTGATTGACTGCAAATCTGATTCTCACTGTGCTTGCTCATAACATTTATATCTTCCCTTCCCTTCAATGAGACAAAGATGGCATACAGAATTCTTTCCTTCCTCACCTTATCTTTGTAATAACCTTCTGAGGTAGGTCAGATTGCGGAAGTATGACTGGCCCAGTCAGCTTCATGTTCTAGTCCTACACTCTAACCAGCTGCCTTGGGTTCTAGTCTGGGGAGAAAGGCATCATATAAATAAAGTAAATAAATCACTACACCTCACTGTCTCCAGCTACTGAGGATTGGGATACACCGCTGAAGCCAAAATATTTACAGAGTCAGGGTAGTGTAGTTATTAGAGTATTGGATTGTATCTTGTCATGAAACTCACTAGCCTGGCCTACCTGTCTCACAGAGCTTTCGGAAGACAATGTAGAAGATGAGAAGTAGGTGTTATGCTTGAGTTCAGTAGAGTAAAGATAGCACATAAATATAAATAATAAATAAATTCTCCATTGGTGGCAGAATTGGAGTACTTGGGCCTGTTGCAGAAAATTCAACAAGGTGAAATTCCTCATGATATGGGAAAAGAAAGTGTAATGTATAATTAACTCATATAATTAACTTACAGAATACCTGGACCACGCTTTGTATGCCTTCAAAAACTGTTGCTTTGTGCTTTGTTCCTGAGTAGAGATGCATGGAAATGTGATGAAATGAGCTGTGTTGTCGGCCTCACTTACTTTGCTTTCTCCTTGCCCTATGCCTTGCCTCAAACCTACACACTATTGGAGGTTTTCCTAAAGTCAATTTTAGCTCCTGGATTGAAAATGTTTCCCCACCCTTGCTGCATACAATCTGGATATGAGACACCTTCCATTGTTGGTTATTTCTTAGTGTATTGTGGGCACCTTGGAAGCATCCTGATTGCCACCCGGTAAACCAAATCCTGGACTAGGTGTGCCTTTGATTCAATCCATCATGGTTAATATGACATAACATAGTTCTATATGGAACTTGGACAAATTTTAAAAACACAGTTCTCAGAATCCCCTAGCCAGAATAGCCAGTGCTAATCGGGATATTTCTTGGAGATATGGTCCAATAATATAAGTTTTCTGAGGGCTGGTTCTATAATGGGAGAAAAAGTCTGCCAGTGTTGTCTTTCTTATACAGAAGAAAGACTTATGTCCTCAGAACAAGATGATGACGAAGGAAATGTTAGGTTGGCTGCCTTGAAAAGATGGCAAAATATTTGTGGGTGATAGAAGACTGACTGCTCAACATTCATTTTCTCTCTTCTTCTGCCATGAAGAACACAGTTAGTACAAGTGATAAAGAGATGGTACAGAAGCCCCTGGCGACTTTAAATGAATTCATGCCTCCAGATTCACATGAACTGCATCTAAAAGTACTAGAGGAATTTGCAAATGTAATCACTTGGAGAATTCTTAAAGAATAGGGATAGGCCTTGAAGACTGGAGGGCGACAAAGGATATCACCATCTTTTTTTTAAAAAAAAAAAGGAGGGGGAGTTAGTCATGCCAAACTAATCATTCTCTCTCCCCCTCCCCTCCCCTGCTGTCTTAAATAGAATTAAAAACTTGGTGGATTGGGGAATGCTGTGGATGTAGCATATATTGATTTCAGCAAAGCTTATGACAAGGTCTCCCATGATATTCTTGTGGCCAAGCTAGTAGGATATGGGCTAGATGCTTTTAAATGGATTTGTAACTGGTTGACAGGCCATAGTCAGAATGCTCACCAATAGTTCCGAATCATCCTGGAGATGAATGACAAGTGGGGTGCCTCCGGGTTCTATCTTTGACCTGGTGATGCTTACCAAGTTTGTGGTGTCACATCCACAAACTTGATAAGCATCACCTCTATTCTTTCATCATGATTTGGATGAAAGAACAGAAGTGATGATTATCAAATTTGTGGAGGATACCAAACTAGAAATTGAAACTAATTTAAAGCAGGACTGTCAAGATGTGAAATTTTGAATATATAGAGTGTTAAAATAATTACGGAGTGTAGAAAAAGCAACCCTGAAAATGCACATTGTGCTTTAAAAATGAGGTTTGAACAGCAGTTTACTAAAAGTTGCTGCAAAAAACTAGCTAACTCTACAGCTAAGTTTGAAAGCAAGGTCACTATATGATAACATTCCCAACAGTTGAATGTGTTTTCAAATGATAGTGTAAGCAAGGGGAGAGAACTGAAAGTGGATTGAAATCAATGTTGCAATGTGTTGACATGACAGATAGATGGTGTTTCAAGTCCTGTAATTTGCTCCACTTTATTTTACTAGACCTCTGTAGTTTCAAGCCAATGAAATCTGTAGGCTCTGTAAATGATAGTCACAACAATAACACTTATTGTCATGGTGGCAGCTTGTTAGATTCAAATTAGCAAGAATTGTAAGATTAGAAGCAGTAAATGCATTAGAGATTTCTATTATAAAATATTCCTTAGTGAATCAAGACCCTGAAATTACAAGCCCAGCAAAAGTCAGTTGTTTAGAACTGAAGTTTAGAGCAAGTTGTTTTCATCTGAGAGAAATATAAATATAGGGAGGCAGGAAACAGATAGATCAACACAATTCATCACACCATGTCACACACCAGACACCAACAACTCTGATACCAGGGATCGCATAGCAGCAGGGATCAATGCCAGCTGTGATGAACACAGACTTCTGATTTTTTTTTAAAGGTCTATAAAATTCAATGGGGCTCTTAGTGAGATGTTCAGGTGTCAGACTCTGACCTGACATGACTGCACTTGAAGACAAAAATCATGATTACAGAAAACTAGACAACTTTAATGTTGAAAGAGAAGAAATTGATAAAGATTTTGAATACCTTGGCTCAAATCTAAATGGAGACTGCAGCTATGAAATTGAAAGAAGCAATGAAGGAATTGGAAAATATCATCAAGTGTAAGAATATGTCACTGCAGACCACAGCCAAGATAATCCACACTGTTATATTCCTGTTTACTATGTACGAGTGTGAAAGTTACAGAAAAAAATATGATTCATTTGAAATATAGTGCTGGAGGAGAGCTTTGCAGTTACCCTGAATTGCTGGAAAGATGAACAAGTGACTCCTAAAGCAAATAAAGCCTGAATGATCTCTGGAGGCAAAAATGATGAAACTGAGGGAGTCACTTTGTGCACATCATGGGAAGGCAAGATTTGCTGGAAAAGACAATAATGTTGGGAAAAGTTGAAGGCAGGAGGAAAAGAGGAAGACCAAATATGAGTTGGGCCGATTCCCTAAAGGAAGACACAGGCTTGAGTTTGCAAGAGCTGGGCAGGGCAGTTCAGAACAGGACATTTTGGGGATCATAGGATTGCCATAAGTTGGAGGTGACTTGACACCACATAAAAACAACAAACTAGTTCTCAAGAAGACAATATCAAGATTCGAGGTGACCTTCATAGACAGAAAAAAAATGTGTTTCAGCAATGAAAAATATAAAGGTCTACATTTATAGGAAAAAGTAGATGCCGAAATGTAGGAAGTGTGTGTGAGCCAGCTGCAGCTGCCTGGCAGAGTGGTCAGCCTCCTATGACAGGAGAAATGCTCTCCCCATTCCAAACACCTGGGCCCATGGAGAAGAGGAGGGGCCAGACACACCCCTCAGAGGGGGAAGGTGCTCTGGCCGGGCTAGAAATAGGAGGGGGAGATGAGAGCTCAGGGAAAGAGGAACATGCTGACACTTGGCAGGATGCCCTGGAATTCCTCATTGATAAGAATGAAGCCTCGTTACCAGGAGAGGAGCTGGGAGGGAGCTGGAGGTCCTTGCCAACCCAGGAAGGCTGATAATGTGGCATCCAGACCCTGAGAGGGTAAGCAAAGGGGCTGGGAAGGAGAGAAAATGACCTTGGCACCCATCCTTCCCCAGTTGCTTCCTCAAGCTGACTCCCTGGACTGGAGGGAAGCCAGGAGGGGCTCCTGACTGCCCTAATTGAGCAGTTTTCTCTATGTGGACTATCTGCTTAGCTGACCAGGGAGTGAAGTAACTCCTGGCCGGCTAGGGGACTCCTCCATTGCTGGGACTAAGGCCGGAGGCTCGAGGAAGGAACATGGCCAACGTTGGAACTGAGAGTTTGAAGGGTCCTGAGCCTGCAGAGACATTAATTTCTGTTTCTTCCCTCTGCAAGCCACAGGGGCATACAGACTGGAGGTGCAGCCAACCTCCAAAGGGCGGCCCTGGACTAGATTCTGCTATTGCCCAGAAGGGCTTGGTGCTGCAAGGAACCCCAGCAGCCCCATGCCCTGCAGGGGCCGACTCTGCAAGAACTTGTATTAATGCATCATCTTTCCACCTTTCTTTGTTCCCAATAAAGTCCTAATTCTACCACAACTTACTGCCTTGTCATGGAAGGAGTGGTGGGCGCCGCTCACAGTGTGAAACGTAGATTGGCAGTAGCATGTACAAGTGTAGTCTTTGCTTCCTGTTGTTAATGTTAAAAACTAAAAAAGGAGGATGCTATGGTGCTCCCTGGAAGTCCTACCTTTACTGCCCATTAGGTTCTATAGAGCAGATCTCCCCCCCCCCGCATGCCCTCCTCCATGCACGCATGCCCCCCACATACACAAACTGACACATGCACGCACTGCCCATAGACACACAGATGCACACACGCCCCACTGATGTGCGCACTAACGCACGCATGCCCCCCATGCACGCACGGATGCCCCACCCACCCACGCATGGACGTCCCACCTCTTCATGCATGGACGCACACATGCCCCGCCCACCCACACACGGATGACGACGCCCCAGCCCCCCACCCACTGAACTGGTCCGCGGTTTGAAAAAGGTTGGGGACCACTGCTATAGAGGGAATCTCCCAAAGAATTACAAATCCCAAGAAGCACTGCAACAGTTTCACCTGAAAAGTTGGTGGTGGAGGGAAAACTCCTTCATTGGAGTTTTTAAATTAGAGGCTGGATGGCCATCTCTCAGGGATGCTTTAGCTGTAGATGACCTGCTTTAGCATGAAATTGGACTCAAAGACCCTTGGGGCCCCTTCTAGCTCCATAAGTGCATGATTCTATGTAAGAATTCCATCTGCATTGGGATTTTGTGAACAACCCCTTTTGTTTTAAAAGAAAGATGGCTAGGAAAGCATGCTGGTATCTCAGGAAAATACTGCTGTGCAGCTGCATCTTTTCCTTCCTCCAGAATTTCAAGTATAACTGATTTCCTATTATTGTATCAGATTGACTGGGGTAAACAAGTCAAGCTGTGTGATCATGCTGAAGGCACCCATTTCTGTTGTCTGTGACTGTGACTAATGACAGAGTAACGGCATTCAAAAAGATCTAAGACAACATTTAAAGAGACAGGATGAAAATAAAGAACTTTTTAGCTGGAGGACTTTAAAACAAACTGACACCATACCTCAAATCTGGGTAAGATAAGGTGTAAATAGGGCTAATTTATCCCCTAAACAAGTGTACAATGTTTAGTAATCATTTATATATTTACTGATGTTATTCATACCCTGTAGTGGAGTGAGCAGAGTGTGAATTGATAATAAATGCTGAGCGAATTACGAGAAGCTTCTCACTAAATTTTGTAAAGTTTTTATATTATTTCACCTCTTACATAAAAGTGAATATGAAGTGTTTCTTTAAAAAAAACACAAGCAGATATGGCATGAAATTCCCCTTTCCTCATGTCAATTTGAGGAATATTAAACAAATCTTCAATGCAGAAGTTGTGTTGTGCGTTGTTATTTAAATGTCTGTAGGTTTGAAAATACAAAACAGAAATATGCAATCCTGTGGGGCAAAACCATTTGCATTTGCCCATTCCCTTGCAATATATCTGTGAAGATTCTTAGTCATCCAAGTAAGATTATCTGGAAGTTGAGTCATGGCAACTGGACTTCTTTCTTACTAGGTTGAAACGTTTCGCTACTCATCCAAGCAGCTTCTTCAGTCTGAGGAGAGTTAGTGGGAGACCCCTGATATATCCTCCATCTTGATTTCACTTCCCCCTGGTCTGAATAGGCTCGTTAGAAGGGCAAAGGACTGGGGGTGAGGGATAATCCCACGTGTGCAGTCCTCCATCATTGTCACCAGTGGTCTTTCTGGTGTGTGTGGTCCTAATCTTTCTGGAGATGGATGAAAGCGCAGCATGATAAATAGGAGACAGATTGTATCTAAGGCCTCCACCCCTGTTGAGTGAGGGATTTTCTATATGCACATCTATGGCCTCCCTGCCCCCTCTCTTATTTTGGACCAAGAAGATAGGTGGTTTGAGAGAAAGGACTGAGTCTTCTTTTTCCCATCATGAAAGAGTGTTTGAAATATGTCTCTTGAATACTAATATGATTTCTTCTCTAATGACAGATTTTCTGTAATGGAAATTTTGGTGCTGAAATGGATGCTTTGCTAGAAGCATATTTCTGCACAGGGCCCTCCCTTACTGAAGCTTCATTTCTTAAAGTCAGGGCAGAAATCAACATTACAAATAGCCTGTGATTATTGATGAAAGCACATTAAGGTTGAAGAACTGTGATCAGGCAGCCTTTTGTGTTAGAGAAATCAGGTTTCAAAGGAATCCTGTGGATAAGTCCAGAAGACAAATCACAGAAACAAAGCAAGCTTATTTGTAAATCACATGAGGTGAGGAAAGCACCCGCTATGCACTCCAATGCTTTTAGCAGCCAAGGAATTCCCTTTTCTGATCCCAGGCTATCTGAAATATCTGTTTCTGCCTATAACAAAAGTATAGCGAACTAGGATACCATGTTTTCCCGAAAATAAGACAGGGTCTTATATTAATTTTTGCTCCAAAAAATGCATTAGGGCTTATTTTCAGGGGATGTTTTGCTTTTTTCATGTACAACACTCTACATTTATTCAAATACAGTCATGTCATCTTCTTCTAGTTGCTGCACAATGGTGGAGGGCGGACTTTCAATTGACTGGGGCTTATTTTTGGGGTAGGGCTTATATTATGAGCATCCTGAAAAATCATACTAGGGCTCATTTTCAGGTTAGGTCTTATTTTGGGGAAAACAGGGTAGTTATATTGCCTTGACATTTCTTCTTTCAAAACTGGGTATCTCTTGGATTGTCTGCTCCAGAGGTTGGCCACCCAGAGTATGAGAAAAAAAAATGTTTTTGGCCCTTTTCTTTTCTTTTCTTTCTCCCTGCCTGCCTGCCTGCCTGCCTCCTTTCCTTCCTTCCTTCCTTCCTCCCTCCCTTCTTTTGAAGTAAACTGTTCAGTGGGCCTTAGGGGACTCTCCAAGGGGCCTGATGTGAAAGTTACTGCTCCTGACGGACTTCAGTGACAGACGTTGACAATTTTCCATAAATTATAATTATTGAAAAGGAAAAAAATGAATCCATAAAAATGCCCAGGGGTGCCACCTGCAACCGATGGGCTGCCATTTCCCGCACATCAGTGTATTCCAGGACCGTCTCATCTGTGGGATTAAAGCAAACCCAGGCCACCTTCTTTGTCAATCGAGCCTGATTGCTGCTGCTGCAAAGCAAAAAAGCACTTGTAGCTGAAGCAGCTGTGTGCACACCAGAAGCATTTGCCCCGTGTTCTCTACGCCTGTGTTTACACACTCCAAGAAGATAGAGAAGCAGAGGACTAGCACAGTCAGCGAACCATGCCTTCATCCATGGGATTGTGTTGAGACAAGCAATGTGCTGTCTATCCATAAACCCTCCCTTGTTTTTTGACCACTTCTTCCGTTTCTTTCCTGCTCAAAATCTAGTGTGGAAGATAACGTAGAATAGGTCCATCACACCTTCCAGTTGGCTGGAAATCTTCAGAGGTCAATAGCAAAGTACTCACAGATCTGCCCATAGATCCACATTTACCTCCTGCCTGTCTCTGATTTACAATATGTTCTTTTTCAGTGCTGCTTATTAGTAACTGAAGCCGCCTTCCTCCCCCTTTTAAAGGTAGTGTTACTTGAATATGTTCATAACAAAGACTAGATTTATATAAAGACTGCATCATTGTCATAATCAACAAGAACATCCCTCTGTGTGACGTATCTACATGGGGAAAATACTCTGAATTATAGCATGTTGGATATACACATCACAGCGCACAACTTGAGCACAGTGTTAATGTTTTTTTCTACACAACCTTCCCCCCCCCCCCAACATATTATATTTCTTTTTTGTGCCTTATCTGCAAAGTATTTTGATGTATCTGATCTCACTCATGTTTCCCTCAGGCTCAGATTCATCACAAGGGTAACAGGTTTACACAAATGAATCTCTACCACAAGAAACGGAGTTACTCAGTCAGAACAACAGGACATATCAGAGCTATATCAGGCCATTAGAGTCTACTTTTTCCTGTCAACTTTATTTTGGTGTATTTCTTCCACGGTCCCCTTGGCCCTCCTTCCCTCTGTGCTCCTCTACCAATTTCCAAGTCTGTCTCTTTGTGTTTTTTCATCTATCACTATTTTCCTATTTTCGTTTGGTCGAGCCATTTTATTTCTCTTACACACACACACACACACACACACATTTCTTTTCCTAGCAGTATGCACTTTTCCTTTGAGAGGGGAGGGGGCTGGATTCACAAAGGGGTGTCAGATGCCATCAACTTTAGCTCATTTCCTGCTGATGGTTTATTCACCTTTCTGTTTATCTTTGCACTTTCAACCTGTTTGGTTTCATTACTAGGCATCTTCGTAAACCTTAGCCGCCTTTGCTGTTCAGCAAGCATTCCACTTCCAGGTAAAGCGGCGTCTTCAGGAATAATTATTAAAGTGTGCAGACAAGCTCTTAGAAAGGATTGCAAGAAAGAGGAGAGCAAGAAAGCTTTCAGAAGGAGAGGGGAAAAAAGTTTCAGCAAATCCTGTAAGTATATTGCACTAAATAATGGTGGCTTTGCACAGATTCATGCCAAAAAGAATCTGAAGAGTAACAGAATGGTACAGTAAGGCTCAAGACCTATAGCACTTACTCCGGAGTAAGTCACATTCAGCATATCAGTCCTGATAAATTACCCCAATCAGACATTTATAGGATTGCACTGTAAATGCTTTGATCCAGCAGAGCCCTTCAAACATCTTAAACAAGCCCATAGGGTATTATTTCACTTGTCAGATTTTGGAAAGAAAAGAGATATTATAGCCAAGAACTGCTTAAAATTGGCCAGTCCTCCTGTGGGATGTCTGACAATACCTTAACACAGATTTCCAGGCTAAATTGTCAATAGATGCTCTTTCAATAGTTAGGAAATAGCTAGAGGCTCTGGAGCCAGAGGTTGGAAGGGTTACTTTCCCCCCCCCACAACTCCCAGAATTCCTCATGCTGGCTGGGGAATTCTGGGAGCTGTAGTACAAACCAATTATGTTTTTAAATTCTGTTCCTAAATAGTTCTGTTTTGTATTGGGGCACACCTTTTCCATCCCCTCCAACAGCTGAGGATAATGTCATCCAGGTGGCACTGGCACAAGACGTTTTATTGCTTAAGACTAAGCAGTAAATCTCACTTCCGTTCTATTTAAGAAGGCCAACCATACTGTTGGTTAAATCTCACTTCACCACTGATTGCCTCTCCTTCCCTCAAGGGGATATTGGGCAGGCTGTGGGGTACACATAACTGCTCTGTTGAACAACAGCTTACTGGTGGTTCTTGCCTGAGGCAGCCAGTTTGCTCTGTCTATGGTGGGGCAGAGTAAACCTAAGCCTGTTCCTTTCACACCCATCAATACCTGAATCTGTGCCTGTACCTGTGCAGGAATACAATGGAAGCTGCACTCTGAAGCAGAGGAGCAATTATTAGAAGACACAAGATGGGGTACCTCTCTAGCCTTATTCAATTGTTACCTAACTTAGTGTCATAAATGGAAAGGATACAAAGAAGCTGCCTCATCTTTTTCCTCATGTGAGCAAGGGCAAATATGAAGAGGACAGCTTCCTGCTTGTGTGTAGGTTCTACACAAAAGCAAAGGCTCCGGAATATCTCATATGTAGAGTCTAAACAAGAATTTCTCTTCAGACTGATACCTCCTGACCTGGATGGGGGCAAGGGCCTAACCATTCTGTTTTCTCTGTGTTGACGTTGGGCTAGGTAAGAACCCAGGAGGGCTTTTATGGAGTTCTGATGTGGAAGCAGTAGAATGGTAACGTGGGTACTTGAGACAGTGCAAGGACAGCCAGAAAGCTGTTATTCAAAGCTTGCCTATCAGCCATCAACCATCTTGATTTAACCTAGTGAAGATATACACAACAAACGGATTTACGGAGTTACTCAGGGAGGCCACTGTTATATTTGGGAGTTGGGGGTTACGCTGTGCTGCAGGAAAACAACAACAACAACAACAAAGACTTCTGTATCCCATTAAATACTAAGGAGTTTTATTTGGCATAAATTTTAATGAACTGTATCCCACTACATCTGTTAAAGTTGGGCTGCAATCCATGAAAACTAATTGCACAAACATTTCTGAGAATGTGTTTGCTTGCTTATCCTGAATTATCTGAAAATATTTAAGAACTATAAATATGACACTTAGTGCAGATATTACTGAGTTCACAACTTAAATAACTGGAAAATAACTAAAATTCTGAACTTTGTTCCCTCAGAGCTCCTTCTGTTGGTTGGTTGGTCCTCAACAATTTCAGAAACAAAGCTACATAAGCACAACATTCAACACAGATATTACTAGAGGCCTAAGTTGGACAACTAGATTCATTAAATCTCAAAATCAGTTTCTACAGATAATTTGTTTGTTTGTCCCAAAAGATCCTTTGAAAATAAAAGCAAGATGCATACAATTTTTGAATGGACACCACAGAGTTCCTAATTTAAATTACTGTATTAGTTATATTTCAATAGATTTTTGACAAAGGGTAAACACTGATTCGAGCGAGAAATGGACTGGAGAAAGAGGAAAGATTAATGTGGAGAAATTGGGTTGGGAAGGGAAGAGAGATTGGGGTGGTGGTAATGGAAATATTGAATTTCTAATCCATGTGAAGTTGGATGTATTTGCTAATGCCAAATGAGTTTTATTTGTCTTTAAGAAGCCATAAAGATCTTTACTGTGGAGGGAGGCTAGTGGTTGCACATTGTGTCATTAAATGGTTTGCACATGGTTTAATTGTTGATTGAAAAACTCACTGAAAGCAATGGGACAGCTGAAAAGTATAAAATGAGCATGTTTGTGAAATATGCAGTGCAATTGTAAGGTAAAGGTAAAGGTTCCCCTTGACATTTAGTCCAGTCGTGTCCGACTCTAGGGGGCGGTGCTCATCCCCGTTTCCAAGCCATAGAGCCAGCGTTTTGTCTGAAGACAGTTTCCGTGGTCACGTGGCCAGCGCGACTAGACATGGAATGCCATTACCTTCCCACCGAGGTGGTACCTATTTATCTACTTGCATTTGCATGCTTTCGAACTGCTAGGTGGGCAGGAGCTGGGACAAGCGACGGGAGCTCACTCCGTCGCGTGGATTCAATCTTACGACTGCTGGTCTTCTGACCCTGTAGCACAGAGGCTTCTGCGGTTTAACCCACAGCGCCACCAAGTCCCTCAGTGCAATTGTATCAAAATGCAAATTTGAAAAATGTGCATGTTTGGGAGAACACTTTTATGTAAATACTTTTAGCTTTTCTAATTTAAGCCCTTTGAAGGCCCAGCACAGCAATGTTTGTTGAAACAAAGGTTAATTGGGTTAAATTGTTCATATTGATTTAAGGTGGTTGTGGGAAGGAGCATATCAAGATCTTTAGTCCATGAAATTATGTGATTTCATTTCATAATTTGATACCCGGCCTGCAACTCAATCAATTCCAGTTGAACATTTAGGATTTTTGCTACAGAGCAGTCAAATAATGTCCTCATTGATGAGGACATTTATTCTTTGGCATGAACATTTTAAATGACAATAAAACAGGGAGGAAATCCAGCATACTAAATTGATACAGCATTTGTTCTTATCTCGCTGTAATTCCTGTTTATGAAATACAAGAAAGACTGCTAAGAAGAGAAATTGAGGTGGCAGCATTAACAATTTTCTATTATTTTAGCTTAATCCTAAATAGACTTGCTCTTTCATTATAACAGATCTAGCTGCTCCTTTCCCATTTTGATGGAGAATAATTTTGTGGAGAGAAAAATTTCTGCACAACTTGACAAGATAATAGTAATGTTGTTAGGTGAAATACACTAGATTCATTTTATAGTACTAAAAGGGTAAATAAAGGAGCCAATCATATCATAATGGTATTTTCTGACTCAGAGTCACTGTGGTGTGATCTTCTTCTCTCACTTTCTTTTTTCCTATAGATTCAGCAAAGCAAACTTAATGTTCAAACTGAGCCACTCCATAGGTATTCATCAAAGCACATTGCCTTCTGAATTGTGTCAAGAGATTGTCCCTTACAAAACATACCCTTAGAGCTGTAGAAGCTGTTACAGTGTGACTTTATTATGCATTGCTCATCAGAAGGCTGAGATCACACTGTTGCTTCCCTGGCCTGGTCCTACCATTAGACATTGTGAGGGAGTTCAAAGAACCAAGTTAAGCATCAATTTCTCCTTCCTTCCTTCCTTCCTTCCTTCCTTCCTTCCTTCCTTCCTTCCTTCCTTCCTTCCTTCCTTCCTTCCTTCCTTCCTCTCCATATCTCAATATATCTCAGGGTGAAATTCAGTCAATGTAATTATCATGAAAGAATCTAAAGCAATCCAAATACTTTTAAACAATTTAAAACAACATAAAAATAATTGACAGCAGTTTCACAATGCTAACAAAACAGAAACCATCAAACTGAAAGACTGGAAACTGAAGTTTTAAAAAATTATTTAATTTATTATGCCGGTTCTTGTGTTTTTACTGCCAAGAACAAGGGAGATACATTTTTGAGGTTCTTTGTGCTCAGATCCTCACATCTTTATTGGGTACTGTGTGTACTTTGTGAATAGAAAGGGATTTCATTTGCTACTTTGATTTGGGCATCTAGAATATCTTGGGCCAGTGTCCTTCATTACCATCAGTGCTTCAGTTCCTGTGAGGAAGAAAACGGTATGGAGGTGCAACACATGAGAGGAACATCCCAGTTCTTCCCATTTCATTTCAAACTTCGGCTCTTACAACTAGCTGTGGGATTGAAAAGAACCAAAACCAGAATGGCCACCATACTCTCAGGATCAGAAAGGGTTCATAGACAGCAACTTGCATAGTGCAACAAACCATGACTCCATTAAACAAGTTTCTGAGTTTTTTTTCTGTCCATAATCTTAAAGAACCACAGAATGGTATTATTACCAGTTAGGTGGCTAAGCAAAAGAATTCCCAGGTAGGGTACAGTTCAAGCAGGAATGGCACCAGAGCTAAGATGGAGCTAGGCACACTGTGCTTTAGTGTGGTCGTTCTTGGTGGCACCAAACAGCTTCCACTCTAGCTGGAATCCACCTCTATCTTGTGGGCAATGATCACCCTTAATATATGCCTACTGCATACCCAAGAAATTTGAGTGAGAAAAAGTACAGGAAACAATATCTAAAATTATTGAGGTGGCATAGAGGAAAATTGAGTAAGTGATGTTTTTCTCTTGTGGTAAAATGATACCTGAGGTGATGGAAATCCTTACAGAGGCTTATAAAATCATGAATGGTATTCTGAGAGTGATTAGAGAGAAATTATCCACTTTTCTTATAACAAAAGAACATAGGGTCATCCTGAGAAATTGACTGGCTGAAGATTCAGTACTAACAAAATACATAGTTAGAAGGGATTGCAATTAACCCATGGGATCTATCCCCACAGGATATTTTATGGCCACCAATACAAATGGCTTTAAAAGAAGATTAGATGTAATTGGGTTAGATAGGTCTATCAGTGACTATTAGTTGTGACAGCCAGAAATGGAAACCCCATAGTGAGAAGCAATATGTCTCAGATTATATCAAATGCTGGGGACAAAGAACAGAATGATGGCTATTGCTCTCATGGCCTGTTTGTAAGATTCCCTGGAACATCTAATTGCAAATGGATGTCTCCGTTTTCCTGCTAGTGATCTACAGATAGTGTTTTATCCCACAGAAGAAAAAAATGGGAATTGAGATGTGGTAAAAACGAAGTTGCACTACACCAAGCAGATTCATAAGACAAATCTGCCATGTTCATTATTCTTGAAAAGCTAAAAATGACTTCAACTTCAATCTTAGAAGTTTAATGTTTTTATAATGCTAACAGAGTTGTGAGTTACATGTTAGCTCACATTATCTGTCCCTGTGTTGTTTGCGCTGTTGACATGACTAAGAAGCCAAATTCTACCCTCTTTGCATAGTTTCCATTTGTTTTTTGTAATCCTTTCTTTTTATAGGGATTTTTTTTTTAAAAAAACACCCTCCTGTTTGCAACACAGATGCAGTGTAGGATTTTACTTTTACTGCCCTACTTACTGTTTGCCAAGGGAACAGATCTGATTAAATATTAGATCTGAAACCAGATAACATCATTTTTGAGGACAAAGACATGTTGGCTTGAATCCTACCCTTTTCTCTGTTTCTTTCTTGCTCATGGTAGGTGTCCCTGTATTGAGCAACTCTAATTGTAAACAAAGCACATCTGATAGCTCAACAGAGAAGAATGCATGTACAGAAGAAAGGACTTCACATACCATCTTCCCCAATACATTTCTGTGATGGGCACATTCAAAAAATTTGATATTGAAATCATGAAATAACAGAGAACTTTCCATTAAGTTTTAAATAATATTACACTTAGAACTGCAGAGCTGGAAGGGATCCTATGGATCATTGAATCCAACCCATCTCATGGAGGCACAATGGGGAATTGAACTCCCAGTCTCTTGCTCCATAGCCAGATACCCAAACCACTGAACTATCCAGTAGTTCTTTTATTGTTGGATCTGTAAATCAAGCCAGTTACAGCCTAATCCAATTGACTGTCCCAACCAGAATACATTCACTGAATAAGATCATGAACAATAAGGCAATACAATGCAATTCCCACTTATTCGATGGGTTTATTCTTGTTGGTACTAGATGTGGGTTAATTCTCCAATCATTAGCTATCTCCTTGTTGGAGATCATTTTTGATTGATACTGTTTATTTTGTAGTGAATTCAGAATTACTCAAATGAATTGCTTATTTGGATATTCTGACTGTGCTTTGGAATGAATTGGTATTGGGATATTCCGTATAATGGTGTATTTTTGTGTTCTGAGGTAGTCTAACATGTTCTTGTGGGAAAGGGTCATAAAAATAATTATGATTGTGTGAGAAAGAGGTATACAAATAATAATGATCATGGTGTCGTAAGAACATTGTAGTTGGTTATTCTTGACAGTAACCACAAACGGTTCGTGCAGAAGAATGAATCTTCTTTACACAAGTCTTAGTCAATGGTTGTGTATTCCATATTCCTCTAATAAAGCAGTGTTTTATTTGACCCCAGTTATGATGTACCTTCTTTCTTCTTTCTGAAAAACTGGTTTGGTTGAACTGCTACTTCATCCTGTAGAGTCCATAGGCAGACTGAAGTTCAGTGCAGCCGTCAGAAAAACTAAACTGTGTTCTGCCAAAAGTAAACTGTGCCAACCAACTTCCATGAGTCAGCTGTCAGCTTCCCTTTCCTTTGATCTTAAGCATGTTTGATTTTGCTTTATTTATCAACTATGCCTTTCAGAATTCTGTTTAGGTTCCATGAACTGCCTGCACAGTTTTTAATACAGTTTTGCTATTAATCTAGGACAAAGCATGAAATTTAATATTTTCACCATGACAAACCCATGAAATTTATCAGCCTAGCCTGAGTTCTGCACAGAGAAACAGTTATAATCTATTGCTGTTTAGAGTGAAAGAAGCTTAAGCAAACGAATAAACATACAGCACAGTCTTCCCCATGGTCATATTATTAATTACTTTTGTAGGATATAAAGTTTACATTGTGCTCAGATTCACAACCATCACAAGGCTATAAAATTGTCTTTGTTATATTGATTTATGAAATTAAAGTTCAGCAGAACAGTAACCGACCAACAAAGTCTGCCTATAAATGCAGGCTTGAGCAGGGAAGATGGTCTTTTTGGTTATTTTAAATCACCTGCTGACCATAGGGATTATTTTCTTACCAATGCTATAGAACTGGTAACACTATCTTTCATAAACTACCTTGATTAACTATCTCAGGTCTTCCATACATGGTTTCCTGTATTTATTAAATCTTAGAGCTCGATCCCGTTACCAATAGAAATGGAATTTGAACCAGGTATCGCAAGTTTTAATTCATTTTTTAAAAAGATCTGTACATGACATTCAAGGAACTTGCGGGGGGGGGGGGGGGTTCTCCTCCCTGGACTTGTGTTATTCTGTTTGGTTGGGTGTGAACTCTTCTGCCAGGGGCCATTTATTTTAACTCTGGTGTTATATCATTGTTTTATGCTCAGTGTGCACTCCTCAGTCAGGGGAAATTGCTCCCCATTTCTATGCTGCCATACTAGTTCTCCATGTGCAGGTGTTGGTCTCTCCTCTACCGGGGAGGGAGGAGAGGTGGGTAGGAGGAAGGCTGTTTGCCAGCCAGCTGCAAGCGAGACTTCCCCATGGCCTCCTGGAAGGAAGAGGTGAAGTGAGTGGGTGTGGCAGCAACGTTAGTTCCCCCACTGCTGCTTTCCTCTGCCTGATCATCTTGAATTTCCGAAGCTGGGAATAACTTGGGATCAGAGAGGAATTCTTTTATTTCTTTATTCCTTGTCTTCATCTTCATCTCCTTTTCCTCTCCTTTCTTCCTTTCCCTGACTTATTTGTCTCCACTTTTCCTCCCCAGGCAGCCTTTTGTGGAACAAAATTTAAAATGGACAGAGAGGATGCAGGAAAAAAATCAGTGAAGCTGCTTGGGAAACCAGGCAACTGACAGCAATCCATAAAGGTCACCTTCTCCTCTCTCTCTCTTTTTGTGTATTTTGTGTTATGTGTATGCAAGCCTGTCTAATCTTGAGGGAAGCTAATGGGAAAGTCTGAGGTGCAGTAAGACCTGTCTTTGGGGGGGGGGGGGGGGAGATCAGAGGCCCAGATCCTCATGGATCCACATGATTTTTATGTAGGATCATCCCCCAACCACTCTCAATCATAGGCACCATCTCTGCCCACAGATTGGGCATGAGGAGCTACCAGTTCATTTTCATAGTAGAACCCCTCCCTTATTTGTATCATGTTGTGAACATGGGAATATTGGGTTAGATCCACTTAAGTAAGTTATACTTACACCCCATTGAAATCAATGGGTACAGTGTACAACTCATTTACACAAATTCATAATATTTCAGTGCCATCTCTTTAAACAAAGAATGACCCAAAACTTTTTATCAGTTGAAGAATGGGGTGAGTGAGAAAAATAATCATTTCTACTGCTCTTATGATCATTTTTTTCACATCAACAGCATGATTGCATAATGTTTTCACAAAGGGGTGTCTTGTGATACAAGAAGGGGTGAGAGTGAGGCTTGCTCAGCCCTCAGGCTGCCTACGGTGTTGTTGACATACAAGGACCGGGGACAGGATCCTATCTGATATCATAGAATTTTGACAAGGTGCCAGCCGCAGGTCTGATTATAAGCCTGATCTAGCACCCAGCACCTTGTCAATTAGCCACTATTAGCTGCAGTGATTTCCATAATTCATCTTATGTGCACAAAAGGATTTTGAACAGTGGGAAATAACTAGATATTTTAACTCGCTTATGAAGAAAAGAAATGCATTATTTTGGTGTCCAACACACAGATTTTTCTACTCCACTGTATTGGTCGTTGCTTAAAGAGGGGTTCGAGAAACCTGGAAGTGACAACTACATGTTACACACTTTCTTTGAATAGACATTGACAAAGAGATGTGGAGCTGTGATGTTGACTCTTGCACCATCTAAATTGGCCCTCAAAGGCATACATCTTTCTGTTTTCCTTCCACTTTCTGAAAAGCAGAGGGCTGTAATCTGAGGTATCATTTATCATGATCACTTTTGCTAGATTTCACTCTAATCACCTTGAAGTCAACACATTCCTCATGCTCTTCTACTTCTGTGCACTGCATCTTATCTTCATTAACTGGAGCATCCTCTTGTGCTCCTTTCTGAAAGAATGCTATCATCTTCAGCCTCATCAGCTTCAGCAAATGATCACAACTCACTAAATGTCTCATTATTCTTTCTCTTCAGTATTTTTCTGGCACATTTAATCAGAAGTGCTAATTTGCAGACACAGTAATGCGCCCTTCAAGTGTAGGCTGCAGAGAACTTGTTGCCAGTCAATTTCATCCTGCAATATACATCTATTCTCATCTATTATTTTAACAAGCTGTTTTCCTGCTAATTGGCATTTGCATATCTGCTGGTGTCGGTATGGCATCCTGGCTCCCTTGAGTGTACAGATACAAATGATCCATTTGTACAGGTTACTGCTGAACCTCTCTTCATTTTTTTTCCTTCAAGAAAGACATGTCAGAGGACAACTTGCTTCGGCACCACTAAGTCTGGCAATATATAGATGGCTTTAATCTCAGTAGTCATCATGGCCCTGTATTTTTGTTGTAGAAACTGTTGGCCATATAAATTGGTTATTAAAAAAGCATACTGATTCATATTCTAATGTCCTGGTGCTGATGTAATATTTCTCGTCTCTCAACTGTGTTCAGGAGATTGGGAGCAAGCTGTGGGTTCATGTCCTCCTGTTTCCTGCTCTCTTTCCATTCAAAATAAATAAGGAAGAGTGTCGGTAATTATAGAGAAGGAGAGAGGGGACCATGAAACCACAGCTTGCTCCCAATCTCCTGTGGCAGTATATCCGAACAAATTTTAATTTTAATTCCATCAGGCTCTGACACAGAGAAAGGAAAAACAGAGACATTTGATGAGTAATGCTGAAATTCCAGCTTCAGTGCTGTCTCCCCTCCACCCTCATCTGAGGAGCCATGCCATCAAGCTGCAGCAATGGAGAGTGGAGGTGGGGAATATTCCATCAGCTCTGCTGAAAGACAAGCTTCATCAGTCGCCTGCAGTCATGGAACTCTTTCCATCCAGTCGGGCATTATATGAACTACTGTTTGAGAGTGCGCTCAGGTGGGGATATAACTCACATTTTGGACTGCTTTTGACATGGTCTAATGTGTGCTCTTTCTTGGCATGGGAGATAGCAGACTAGCTTGATGTTAATCTATGCCCAAGATAGAACTTTTTGATCCTGAAGCATTGCTAGTCTTTTTTGGGGGGCAGGATGGAACAATTTCTGGATAGACAGAAGGGTTGCTTTAAGGGAGATAACTCCCAGCAAAGTGAGTCTTTTTGGTTCAATTATATGTGATCCTTTCTCATCATCTGATCACATCCTAATTTAAAATATTTGTACATGAGTTTGCTAGAGAGTGAGATATGTAAATATTATAAACAAAGATTAATCATGATTAGCTTCAAACTCTCTGTTTAAAAACTCTGGTTGGAATCTATGTTTAAGTGTTAATAATGGACAAACAGTATTGCTGTCCAACATGTAATATTGTGCCATGATTAGCTCCAAAAGGAAAGAGGTGAATTTGAACATGAGGAGGTGGAAGGGAGTATGAATATATGGAGTACATTCCTGATCTCCTTACTATAGCTGGGACTGCCAAATTCCATCTGCACTGGGCCTACAGTTGTTCCAATGATTTTTTTAAACCCTGCTAGTTTAAAATCAGCCTTAAGTCAGTCTCCACAAGTGTCCATTGATGAGAACAAAGGGGTGGTCTACTCTGGAAAGACTTGAAGCTAATTCTGCTCTGTGAATCCCTGTTCTTTTGCTGTGCAGCTAGAGGAGTTTAACTGAAATTCAAAATTCTACAACAGTCATCCCTCATCTATCCCATTGGACTAGAGGAGACTGAAGCAACAAGCCACAAAATGTCCACAGAAACAATGTTCCGGTACCCATTCTGGGCAGAGAATCCTATATTTATGGCAAGAAGACATCAACCAATAAAGCTACAGATATTTAAATAGAATTAAACTCATTCTACTATTAAACTATAATTAAAATTAAAACAATTTAAAATCACTTAAAATCACTAGGGTTTACCTTAAAAAAGGAGAGAGGAAGACAGAACCAGCACTCCATCTAAAATCTGAGGCTCTGAATTGCTGAAGGTCTGAGTAAATAGAAAGGCCTTTGCCTGCTGGCAGAAAGATGGCAGGGAGGACAGCCTGACAATGTTATTACAGTTTCTGTTGGCTGTACTCTTAAGCACTGCTTCTTTTACAAAACTAATACTAACTGAATTCTAGCAGCAGCAGGAACAAATGAGAAAGGGCCAGATCCTACCACCCTGGCACATGTTTTGAAAAGAAGCAATGCTAAATGTAAATATAGCAGTTCTCTTCAGATTTATGTGTGCATGTTCGACAGTCCTCCCTTTCCAAATATGTACAAGATGTCTTTGGTGTTTATGACTGATGCACATGTCTTCAATAGTCAACATATATTCTTATTCTTGAAAATGATGCTTTCTGCTTTTTCCTGTTTTGGTGATCCTGAAACATTTCAGAAGACCTTTGTCAAGTCTGCACATTTTTTTTAACACAAGACATTAGTTTATCTTGCTGTAATATTTAGATTCGATTAAAATAAGGAAAAGAGTCTAAGTATCACTTTAGGTGTGAAGAAAGAACTGTGTTTTGTGCAATGATGGTGCATGATAAGCATTAATATTATTTCTTTGTGAGACATGCAGCCTTATGTGTTTGTACATGCTGTTGGTAGTAGAAGATTTCAAAGCTTTACCGATACCTATCCTCACACTCTATTAAACATAGCAGAGATCCACAATGGTTTTACCTCTTATCTGTTGCATTATCAGGTGATCTCTGACATTATCATCAGATTTTTACTTAGCAACTTGGAAATGTCAGTCTGAGCAATTGCTTGCCTTGATTCCCAACTTCCCACATTAAGCTGCACTCTTACTCAGCATGATGGCATGACCTTAGGAAAGGAGAAGTGGATTGTCTGACTGTAATAAGTACAGCTGATTGATCAATCACCCATGCATACACACCGGATGCCATAGTAAATCTTTAAGCAATTGATCTAAGACAGTAAAGAACACTATCAATTCTATGA
This sequence comes from Intellagama lesueurii, assembly GCA_037013535.1. Classification (NCBI taxonomy): domain Eukaryota; kingdom Metazoa; phylum Chordata; class Lepidosauria; order Squamata; family Agamidae; genus Intellagama; species Intellagama lesueurii. The sequence continues at coordinate 233,053,275 of JBAJHW010000001.1, forward strand.
TGTATATATAAGCTTAACAGCTCACACTAACAAATTCATATATTAATGCACTTGTAGGTATAATCCACCTTTCCTTCATTTTAATCTAATGCACCAACAGACTTGTATTCTTCTTCTCCACCCAGAGCCCCTAATGTGACAGAAGCAATAAGAGCAATGGCAGAACAAAAATCAATCCACTGTCGTTGTTGCTGCTGTTATTAAAACACATAAGCAAATCCTATAAATATCAGGTGGCAGCAAACAGAAGCCAAAACTACAGATTAAGGACTGCACAAACAAGTCAAGAAACAAAAATCACATGGACAGGTAAAGGGTAAAGGTTTATGAAAAAACAATGTCTTCAAGTGGCAGCACAACATTAATGGAGTGGGAAATGCAGGCCTGAAGTTCTGCATTTGGATTGATCCTGCAGAAAAGGCCCTATTCTGCATCTCGAGCCTTGTACATCAGGAAGCACAAGAAGCACCGAAGAGCCTCCTAAGCTGATTTCAGAATGTAGACTCACAATTGGGGGAGGCGTCCCTTAGTTAGCATTATTGTGACAAAGAGGGTAAACTTGGCCACCCTTTTAAAGGTAAGCTTTCCCACCCTAACACCTTGACTCCAACATTATTTGTTTCGTCTTAAAAGGTATGTTACATAAAGAACATGGGTGACAAAGGGCAAACGTTTAGTAATTGTTCACTAGCTTCTCTCTTATTGCTTTGCACTCTGTTCAGCAGGCAGGAGACCTGCAGAACATGAAAAGCACCCAAGCCTACACAACACTTAAACCTGTGCCATAAACTCTGGCTGTACGTTATTGAAGCATTCTGTAAGAATTCCTCAACATCTTGCCAATACTTCAGGAAACTAACGAGTCTCATTGAGGTAAATAGGGCTTACTTCTGGGCAAGATGGTTGGTTTGGGACTTCAGCCTTACCGCAGGCTTAAATGGTCTTTGCAGAAATAAAGATACACACAGGAACCACAAAGAAAAATGCGGCCAGGGGGCACGGAGAGAGAGAGAGAGAGAGAGAGGAGAGAGAGAGAAGCAAAAACAGAAGGAGAAAGAGGAACCATAGAGCGAATGCTGGAAATAACTGGGTGCAACTTCGTTTACACTCAAGAAGATACATGTGTTTGCGTGGAGAAGAGTAGATGAAGGGGATCATCTCAGGTTTCCTAGACTGTCCTTTACCTACTCTGATCTGTGCTGACCTTCCATCAACCTTAGATTGCTATTCTGAGGGTTGTTGATATCCCTTCCTTCTCACACATCTCTCTTGTACCTCCAAGGAGGAGAAATCTTACCTTTATTCTCTAGAAATGAAAAGGGCAGCCACCTTTCCTATTCCAAGTGTATTTCTTTAATGAACACAAGCTTTCTTATTTTCTCATAAAGAAGTCAGGACATGATTCCTTCACAAATGGTGAAGTGTGCTCAGGTAACGATTCTGAGTCTCAAAGGGCTGAATCCCACAAGCTAGTATTGCTCTGGTATCTCTATGTGTGTACTCTGCAGCAGAGAGAAAGTGGGAGCTATGGAGAGTGACGGAAAGAGTGGGAGAGGAGCCATACTGAGGGTGGGGAGAGGAGAGACACAGGTTCTCCACACATATGGAAAGAAAGTGTCCTTATATGTTCAAAGGCACTTATTGCTCAGGTTGAAGTCCCAATTTACCATCTTGCTCAGAAGTAAGACTTCCATTCTCTGACACCAAAAGTCCAGAAAGTGGAATCTGAAGCCAACTTACATTATGCACACCTGTAGTCAAATAGGTACAGATCACACATACATATGATTTGATCACCTGGATGGATTAGCCACTGTGATTTATTAATTAAAAGCAGAACCTGATGACAAGTCAGACATCCATACTTGAACAGAAAATGTCTTCCAGGCAAGCAATAAATGGGTGAGAGATGCTTGGGTGGAATATGCTTGTTGAGAAACAGTCCTGTGTCCGTTGCGTATCAATGTTCATTCTTGGGACTTCCAGCTTGACGCCGCGATGAGACAGCAGCAGGAGGATGGAGCTCCGTCCCCTGGGCTGAATTCCAACCTGTTTGAGGCCCCCCAGGGGGTTTAAACCACCCCAAAGAGGTGGTGAAATGGGGGAGAAGTCTGTTGATCACTGGGGGGGGGCAGTTACCCACGTTTGATCCAGGAAACTCCCCAATCAACCAGCGGACGGAAACAAGCAGCTGAATTAGCTTGCTTGCAAGTCGTCGGCAGCCAGCAAAAGAAGAAGTGATAAATCAGCGAATTTAACATCGTCGTTGCCACTGAGTGAGATACAAAATCTTAATTATACTGCTCTATGACTATCCTTGGACAGAATAATCCCTTTAACAGAAAAAAAAGCATATCTTAGCCCCCACCACTAAATTGAGCAGCGGTGGATTTGGAGAAGGGGAAAGAGACGCAAAGAGATGCAAAAAATAAATAAATTGGACATTAATTAAACACTTAATTATACTTCAAGGAATGAAGTTTGATATTATACTTTGGCATTAAACTTAAGAAATTTTCCTCTTAAAATTATTTTGGCCAAACAATGCTGGGAGTCAAACTGTTATGACTATCTACAGTGTTGGCAAAAAGCCCAGAACATGACCTTGACTACTCAAACTTGGAACTTTGTTTTGACTTTCCTTTTTTCCCTCCTGAGAACTGACTAAAACATAGACAATTAACTTTGGAAAGTCTAATACAAACATTGAGTGAACAGGGCTGTCAACTTACGTCAGAGACTGGATTCAAATTAACCCTAAGGTGATCAACTTACTAAAGTGGACTTATTGAAGCAATTATTGATGGTACTGGACTAAACTGCTCTAAGCTACTGGACATCTTTTACTTGAAATACAAGTACTTGGCATCTTGGGACATAATACTAGCAACAAGGGAAATTTTGGGATGAAACAAAATCTACCCTTCAAGCAATCTTAGAAATAGTGAGATCCCATAACGAACAGGTGAAATCATTCAAGGAGCAACTAAAGAAAGACTATATTCAACAGGAAACAGGGAAAAATGAACAAGGAAATGTGAGGGTGGAGGACGATGTATGCCAACCAAAAGAAGGGCTGGAGGAAATCAGAGGGAAAAATTTAGGAGATTTAATTCTAACCTTAGAGCCAAGGAGAATTTTAGCTGTGTTAAGGGAAGATAAGGGGAGAAAATCAGCAGAATTAATTAAAAAATAGCCTGGAAGATTTATTGGAGATAGATCAAGTGTATAAAATGTTTTCAGATGACACAAGGGGACGGCAGAATATTTAGGGAGATAGAAAGAAGAACTGGGAAAAGATAAATAAGAGAAGGAGTTATTTAGAAAGATGAAAAAGGGAAAAATATTAAGGTGGCCTTCAACGTTGAAAGCATGTATATACCTAACTTCTGGAATTGTAAAGGGGCATATCTTATATATTAAAAAAGGGAATTAAACTGAAATAAGGGATCATTAATCAGGGTAAAGGCATAACACAGTGGTTTTTAAGGTAAATTGAAGCTAGATACAGTGGTGCCTTGACTTACGAACTTAATCCGTTCTGGAAGATGGTAGTAACTCAAAATGGTTGTAAGTCGAAGCACCATTTCCCATAGGAATGCATTGAAATGCAATTAATCCGTTCCGGCTGAAGAAAAAAATCACAAAAAACAAAACAAAACAAAAAAACACTGCAAGACCCATCGGAAATGAGATTAATCCGTTCTGGGCCGAAGGGGAAAAAAAGAAGAAAAGCAAACAAACCGTGCAAGACCCTTCAGAAATGCAAAAAAAGCAAAGCAAAAAGCAAGCAAACCGTGCAAGACCCATCGGAAATGCAAAAAAAGCAAAGCAGAAAGCAAGCAAACCGTGCAAGACCCATCGGAAATGCAAAAAAAAGCAAAGCTGAAAGCAAGCAAACCGTGCAAGACCCATCAGAAATGGGAAAAGAAACCCAAAAAGCAAACAAACCCCGCAAGACCCATCGGAAATGGGGGGAAAAAACAACCAAAAAGCAAACAAACTCCCCAAGACCCATCGGAAATGGGGGGAAAACCCCCCAAAAGCAAACAAACCCCCCAAGACCCATCAGAAATGGGGGGAAAAAACCCAAAAAGCAAACAAACCCCCCAAGACCCATCGGAAATGGGTGGGGAAACCCAAAAAGGCAAACAAACCCCCCAAGACCCATCAGAAATGGGGGAAAAAAACAAAAAACAAACAAACCCCGCAAGACCCATCACAGCATAGAAACATAATCCCACCACCCAGCCCAAAACCACGCTGCAAAACCCACCCAGAACAGTTTTTAAAAAGCAGAAAGCAGCACCTTACCTTACCAGGCAGTCCGAAGCCTCCTCCGATCGCACTCACTCTAACCGCTGGGGCGAAAGAGCTACAAAGAAGCAGCCTCTTCGCCTACCAATGGTTAGCAATTTGAATTCCTTGCCTTTTTTCCCTGCCTTTTTCTGGTTGTAACTCGAAGCTCCGGCCGCAAGTTGAAGCAAAATTTTGCAGCCGGAGCTGGTCGTAACTTGAAATGGTCGTAAGTCGGGACGTCGTAAGTCGAGGCACCACTGTATAAGGATGGGGCAAAACAAATAGTACTTAATGAATATACATTATATATGATATTGATATAGACATGATAGAAAATGTGGAGATTTGTTGTTGTTTAGTCGTTTAGTCCGTGTCCAACTCTTCGTGACCCCATGGACCAGAGCATGCCAGGCCCTCCTGTCTTCCACTGCCTCCCGGAGTTGGGTCAAATTCATGTTGGTAGCTTTGGTGACACTATCCAACCATCTCGTCCTCTGTCGTCCCCTTCTCCTCTTGCCTTCACACTTTCCTAACATCAGGGTCTTTTCCAGGGAGTCTTCTCTTCTCATGAGATGGCCAAAGTATTGGAGCCTCAGCTTCAGGATCTGCCCTTCCAGTGAGCACTCAGGGTTGATTTCCTTCAAAATGGATAAGTTTGTTCTCTTTGCAGTCCAGGGGACTCTCAAGAGTCTCCTCCAGCACCACAATTCAAAAGCATCAATTCTTCGGCGGTCAGCTTTTATATAACAATTATATAAAGAAAATTTGTGTAAAATGCTTTAGATAACATCTATTATGTGTTAGGAACCTGCTTAGTTATTATTGGTATAAAATACAAAGTTCGTTGGTTAAATCACCTCAAAATTATATAGATTTGGAACTGGAATTACTTTTATTAGGCATGTTTCTAGAGGATTTTGAGAACATTATATACTCTGAGAGCAATATTATGATAGTAGCCAATATTGTATACTAGAATACACACATGAACGGTTTAAATGTTTAAAAAATGTATAGATTTTGAAGAGACAACTAGACGCAAAAAACAAATAATTATAAGCAACCCATGTAACACGATGTTTAACAAGCACGAATTGAGTGTAGATAGATTGAAAATTAATAAAATGATTTTAAAAAATGTTCATTCTTCAGTGAGTCAGTTAGGGCCCCCAACATCTAGATGGATTAAAACAGTTCTCCTGCTTTTCTGGCAAATTACCTACCGTACTATGATAACTTTGTATTGGCTATCATACCACACGTGCTAATGGGTAATGCTTCCTCCGTCATCATCTCCTCTAAGCATCTGTCCCTCCAAATCAGAAGGCTATGCTACATTTAGAAACTGCTGTGAGCATTAATTCTAGTTGTTCACAGCTCTGTTGAGTAGGCAGCCATGTTTCCACAAGGTAGCACAGACTGGAAGTGAAAAACAATTTCCAATTAACACAGATAACTGTACTGGAAAAGAGAAACAGGAGAGCAGTGGAGATAAAGGAAAACGAAAGTGCTAAACACAAAGCTGTTGGGGTTTATGAGGGAAAACCCACATCAAAACTTAATATTTGGGAGGGAAACAAATGGGGAGAGGAACCTGTGTACCTCCAGAGGAAATAAGATTGAAAGGAAAACAAATAAAACTGACAAAAATTCTGGCAGAGAGCAGTGCCAAAGAATTTGAAGGGTTTGCATGAAGTAAATATTTGAAAAGCCTAATTAAATCCAGCTGCTATTGAGTTGAATGGGAAAGTAGCTCTGTTTTTTAAAAAATATATAGAAAACTGAACTTGGAAAATAATGAGCCTAAAAGCTCAAATAAACATTTTAAAGTAAAGAAGAAAGGATTTTGAATATCACTGTAAGTCTGACTTTACAGATTTAGTCCTCCCCTCTTCTTCCTCAAGTTGGCTCATTGGAAAACATATGGAACCAAATATGGATTTAAAAGGGCAGTATGATAAATTTTAGTGTATTCTCAAGAGAATCCGACTTTTCCATTATCTTTTAGGGACCAAGCATCCCATTCTAACCTTATTATTGCATATTCAATGTGCTTAACCTTTGCCAAAAAATCAAAGCATGTTCCTTCACGTTTCATAATGGTATGTTTAGAAATGTTGCTTTGGGTTTTTTTCTCCACTCATTATGAAAAGGTTGACCTTCTGGATTAATTTACCATAAACTATAACTCACACATGGCTGAATTTTATTTTTAAGCAAAATGTGGACATTTGTTTGGTTCTTTTGTATACTTACTGTTTTTAATTTTAAAATATTTTCTTTTAATGATGGTCCTTTTTAAGGAGAAATGTAGGGTAAAAATATTTTTAATCAATCAATCAATCAGGGTGGGCAATCTATGGATTTTTGGACTGCAGCTCCCATCATCCCTAGCCAGCATAATCAGTGGCGAAGAATGCTGGGAACTGCTGGTGAGCAACATATTGTTGTTGTTTAGTCGTTAAGTCGTGTTCGACTCTTCGTGACCCCATGGACCAGAGCACGCCAGGCCCTCCTGTCTTCCACTGCCTCCCGGAGTTTGGTCAAATTCATGTTGGTAGCTTTGATGACACTGTCCAACCATCTCGTCCTCTGTCGTCCCCTTCTCCTCTTGCCTTCACACTTTCCCAACATCAGGGTCTTTTCCAGGGAGTCTTCTCTTCTCATGAGATGGCCAAAGTATTGGAGCCTCAGCTTCAGGATCTGTCCTTCCAGTGAGCACTCAGGGTTGATTTCCTTCAGAATGGATAGGTTTATTCTCCTTGCAGTCCAGAGGACTCTCAAGAGTCTCCTCCAGCACCACAATTCAAAAGCATCAGTTCTTCGGTGGTCAGCCTTCTTTATGGTCCAGCTCTCACTTCCATACATCGCTACTGGAAAAACCATAGCTTTGGCTATGCAGACCTTTGTCGGCAAGGTGATGTCTCTGCTTTTTAAGATGCTGTCTAGGTTTGTCATCGCTTTCCTCCCAAGAAGCAGGCGTCTTTGAATTTCGTGGCTGCTGTCACCATCTGCAGTGATCATGGGGCCCAGGAAAGTAAAATCTGTCACTGCCTCCATATCTTCCCCTTCTATTTGCCAGGAGGTGATGGGACCAGTGGCCATGATCTTAGGTTTTTTGATGTTCAGCTTCAGACCATTTTTTGCGCTCTCCTCTTTCACCCTCATTAAGAGGTTCCTTAATTCCTCCTCACTTTCTGCCATCAGAGTGGTATCATCTGCATATCTGAGGTTGTTGATATTTCTTCCGGCAATCTTAATTCCGGCTTGGGATACCTCCAGTCCAGCCTTTCGCATGATGTATTCTGCGTATAAGTTAAATAAGCAGGGGGACAATATACAGCCTTGTCATACTCCTTTCCCAATTTTGAACCAATCAGTTGTTCCATATCTAGTTCTAACTGTTGCTTCCTATCCCACATATAGATTTCTCAGGAGATAGATAAGGTGGTCAGGCACTCCCATTTCTTTAAGGACTTGCCACAGTTTGCTGTGGTCCACACAGTCAAAGGCTTTTGCGTAGTCAATGAAGCAGAAGTAGATGTTTTTCTGGAACTCTCTGGCTTTCTCCATAATCCAGCACATGTTAGCAATTTGGTCTCTAGTTCCTCTGCCCCTTCGAAATCCAGCTTGTACTTCTGGGAGTTCTCGGTCCACATACTGCTGAAGCCTACCTTGTAGGATTTTGAGCATAACCTTGCTAGCGTGTGAAATGAGTGCAGTTGTACCGTAGTTGGAGCATTCTTTGGCACTGCCCTTCTTTGGGACTGGGATGTAGACTGATCTTTTCCAATTCTCTGGCCACTGTTGAGTTTTCCAAACTTGCTGGCATATTGAGTGTAGCACCTTAACAGCGTCATCTTTTAAGATTTTAAATAGTTCAACTGGAATGCCATCACCTCCACTGGCCTTGTTGTTAGCCAAGCTTTCTAAGGATGCTAACATGTGCAGGATGTCTGGCTCAAGGTCAGCAGCCGCACTATCTGGGTTGTCCGGGACATCCAAATCTTTCTGGTATAATTCTTCTGTGTATTCTTGGCACCTCTTCTTGATGTCTTCTGCTTCTGTTAGGTCCCTACCATTTTTGTCCTTTATCATGTCCATCTTTGCACAAAAGGTTCCTTTAATATCTCCAATTTTCTTGAACAGATCTCTGGTTTTTCCCTTTCTATTATTTTCCTCTATTTCTTTGCACTGTTCATTTAAGAAGGCCCTCTCGTCTCTCCTTGCTATTCTTTGGAAGTCTGCTTTCCATTTTCTGTAACTTTATCTCCCTTGCATTGTGTTTCCCTTCTCTTCTCTGCTATTTGTAAGGCCTCGTTGGACAGCCACTTTGCTTTCTTGCATTTCCTTTTCTTTGGGATGGTTTTTATTGCTGCCTCCTGTACAATGTTACGAGCCTCCATCCATAGTTCTTCAGGCACTCTGTCCACCAAATCGAGTTCCTTAAATCTGTTCTTCACTTCCACTGTGTATTCATAAGGGATTTGGTTTAGATTATACATGACTAGCCCAGTGGTTTTTCCTACTTTCTTCAGTTTAAGCTTGAATTTACATATAGCATACAACATGTAGAGGGCAAAAAATTGCTCACCCTTGAGGTTTCTTACCTGGGGTCCCCAGATGTTCTTCGACTGCAATTCCCAGAAGCCTTCACCACTAGCTGGGCTGGCCAGGATTTTTGGGAGTTGTAGTCCAAGAACAGCTAGGTTATCCAAGGTTGGGAACCATTGGAGTAGAGGATAACAGGAGCCAGATGCCTGGAGAATTTGTAAGGTGGTTGAGGTTTGATGCCTTTAAAAATCATCCCCTTTAACTTCTTATCTTTTTGAATTTTTCTTTTCTTTTCCCCTCTCTTTTTTCCCCTTCCTTTTCTTTAGCTGTAATTAAAAGCTAGAAATCACTGCTGACAATGTTCAAAACATTCAGCATTCGACATGCCATTTAGAAAATTGAAACAATCATATGACTCATTTTAGGATTTCTGTAAGGATTGTTCAACTGAAGTAGGAAAAAAATATTTGTCTGCTTAAAAGACATTTTTACTATGATAGTGTTAGTATTAGTTATGGTACTATATATTCTATTTCCAGATAGGCAGGTCTCAGTCTCAAGAACTAACAGGCCAAGGTCAGCATCGACTTACATAGTAATTTCAATTTAAAAAATGTGCCCGAATTTTTATCACATACTCTTTTGCACTGTAAATTTTACAATCAATTGGGAGTGATCTGATTTGCCTTCTGCTGCATAAATTTCAAGGGTGCTCATATAAGTGGCTGGTCTTGTACTGTCTGTCAGACCAGAACTCTTATGATGAAGCCACTGCAGAGCCATGCTTCAGCAGCGTGGCTTACCTTTGCCATCTTCCCCGGAGGATGCGAGATCTCAGAGTCTCGTGTGAGCAGATTCAGGGAGAGGGGTGGCATCCCACCCGCCCGCCCTATATTCTAGATTATATGAGTATATCTGGTTGCCTTTGGGGCCGGATAGGAATTTTTGACCCATCTCCTGACTGGCTTTTGGAGGCGGGGATTTTTTGCTTATCCCACACTGGAAAAGGTGCGCTGGCACTTTTGGAGGTGGAAATTCCGGTCACACTGGCGGGTAGTGCGGATTAAACAGGTATTTTAGTGAGGCCCATAGCAATAGCAGGTAATTATAGCTCATCTGAACTCCCAGCGCTGCAGATCATGCGATTACAGTGCTTGGGGGGGGGGGAAGATGTGCTGGGGCCACACCCGGACCAACAGTCAACAAGGAGAGGGTGGCTGGAGGTCTGGGGGTGGTCAAATTTGGGCCGGCTGGGTTTCTCGCTGTCTTCACGGCTGTGAGAACTTGGGCCAGGGACTCGCCCATTTGTTTGTTAAAAGGGTCCGTTCAGACCTATGTGTTTAAACCTGAGTCCGCACTACGGCAGGACCCCCCTTTGCCAAAGGATTGGCAACACTTATTATTTTCAATAAAGTGTGGCCCGTGTTTAATCCATAATTTTTGGTCTCGCGTCTTTATTCCGGGGTAAGGGGGCAATAGAATAGCTCAAATTGCTAATTTCTTTCTGGCTGCAACACACAGAAGGGCTGCATTATGTGCTGATGACTGAATACTGTATATGCTCCTTGTTTTATTTTTTGTCTTCGTTTTTCCTTCATTTTTTCCTCTTTTGCATTAATTGGCTTTGCATATTTGTATCGGTCACATGACCGCAATAAACTTTACAAAAGGCTCTGCGGGCCTAACTCAAGTGTATGAGTAGGGAGTGGGGATGTATCACATCACTTACAGGGCACTTTTGGCCATTTTAATAAAAATGTTTTTAAAAGCTTTAGAATGGTCCCAACTTCTGCAAGGGCTAGAAACCTGGCTTGTTTATTTAATTAATGGTATATGTCAGCACCATGTGGCATGGGCTCAAATCAAGGTAAAACTGGCTAACTGGGCAATATGGCAACTGTACCTTCCACCCTCTTTCTTTTTCATTGGTTTTTCTTTTCCCTTTACCTTATCCCAGTGTACATTCAAACTTTTCATCTCCTAACTCTCTTTCTCCAACATACCAAGCAACAAGAACTTAAGAATGTGTATGAATCTAACTGACACATACATCACACAAAGAGTCAGGAATAGGCTGATTCACAAGACCTCAAGACCTGTGACACACACACACACACACAGCGAGAGAGAGAGAGAGAGAGAGAGGGAGAGGGAGAGTCAGGAACAGAGAAGATGCACTTTAGCGATGGTAACCTGCAAAGTGTGTGCAATATTTGTCTTCATGCCTGAGAACAACACAGTGAACACATGCAGCAAGTGCAAACTGGTTGTGCTGTTGGAAGAAAAAGTGAGAGAACTGGAGGTGTGAGTGGCCACCTAAGGCTATAAGAGAAGTTGAAGAGTAGATCAGTCACAGTCACAGATAGGAGCAAAAGAACAAGAAGACACTCTTCACCAGATTCTTGAAGAGGAGTCTGGCAGATGGCATGCAGAGGAAGACATACAGGAGACTCTGCAGAAGGACCTGAGAAAGTCTGAAGCTCAGCCAAGCAGAGTCACTGAACTCACACCCTATGAAAAGAAGAAGAGAAGGTTAGTTGTAATAGGAGATTCCTTACTGTGTGGGACTGGAACTGAAATATACCAGGAAGATCCTTGGACCCATCAGGTATGCTGTCTCCCTGTAGGATTAAGGATGTGATGGAAGAATTGCCAATGCCCTCACTCATAAAACCCATGGATACATATCCCTTCCTTCTGATCCACGTGGGAACAAATGACACAGCCAAGAGGAACTACAAAGAAATCACATCAGAATTTGAAGCTCTGGGAAGGAGACCAAAGAACTTAGGAGCCCAGGTACTCTTCTTGTCCATCTTATCAGTACTTAGAGGAGGAATAGAAAAGGAAAGAAAAATACTCCAGGTGAATTACCGGCTACAAAGCTGGTGCTGACATGAGGGATTTGGATTTTGGGCTGATGGGCTACACTTCCAGGAAGATGGACTGCTGGCAAGTGATGGGTTGCACCTCAGAATGAGTGGGAACAATGATTTTGGCCACAGTATGAGGAACTTCACCAGGAGAGTTAAACTGAATTGGAAGGGGGAGGGAAATGCAGGCTGAGATGCAAGGACATTGTTGTTGTGTGCCATCAAGTTGCCCTCAACTTGTGGCAATCCTATAAATGAACAATCTCCAAAATGGTCTGTCCTCAACTGCCCTGCTCATCTCTTGCAAACTCAAGCCTGTGGCTTCCTTTAAGGAGTCAATCTCTCTCATATTTGGCCTTCCTCTTTTCTTACTTCCTTCAACCTTTCCCAGTATTATTGTCTTATCAAGAGAATCGTGTCTTCTCATGATGTGCCCAAAGTAGGACAACCTCAGCTTCCACATTTTTGCCTCCAGTTTAGGCTTGTTTTGTTCTAAGACCCACTTGCTCATATTTCTGACTGTGCAGGGTATCCACCAACCTTCAGAACCACATTTCAAACAAATCATTTTTTTCCTATCAACTTTCTTAACTGTCCAGCTTTCACACCCATACATGGTGATTGGAAATACAATAGTATGAATGATCTTGATCTTGGTCTCCGGTGACACATCCTTGCATTTGATTATCTTTTCCAGTTCCTTCTCCATCTCTTGCTTCCAATTACAGCCTATTTGATTTCCATATTGACCACCTGGTGATGCCCGTGTGAACAGCTGTCTCTTCGGTTGTTTGATGCATGTACCTGCAATAAATTGTTGGCTTTGCTGAATTCTATGAGTCCTTTTCCTGCTTCATTTCTTTCCCCTGGGCCAAATTTTCCAACAACATTTGTTACTGCTTTGATCCCTTTGTTCCCTCTTCTAGCTCCATGATTTCATGTTTCTATCCATAGTAGTAAGACCTTTGCTGTTCCAACAGTGGAAAGACCAGATGTGTATGTTTAAGTGGTCTGGTCTATATGAGGTACAAGTATTTAGTCAAATTCTAATGCTTCCTATTTTTGAGATTCTCTGTTCTTGAGGAGCCCTTTTACTTCTGGGCAGGTTTGAGTCTAGCACAGGCTGCAGACATATTTACATTGATATCACTTTACCAAACAAATATACATTAAAAATTCAGATCCTAGGAATCCCTTAATATTCACAATAATTTTAGATCTCACTATCTTGGAGCTATTATATAACAGAAAGACACATACAAACATGAAGAGATTGATCATAGATTCACTTCAGATTTTAATTGTATCTATTTATTTTTGTTCTGCTTTGCTTTGCTTTAAGCTGCTGACTTCTATTTTTGAGAGAAAGGCAGGATGTAAATTAATAGGTAAATAAACTGGGATATAAATCAAATTAGATAAATAATCTGCTTTTGTTATGATGAGTTTTTGAGTCTTTGTTTTAAGATTACAGGTTGTTTGTGAACATTTGAGTAGACAAATAAATAAATTGTCACATGACTGTGAATGCCCAAAAAGGGTCCCCCATGTACTTTGTCCCTACTATTGACTGAACATGTGGGATACCAGGATCATAGGATCAAAATGGACTCACCAAATGGCTACGCACAATAGATATAGGCCCTTAATGGGCTTGTATGCACCCCTCTTTCATTAGCTTGTGGCCTCCATACAGTAAATGACCTACCCATGTTTAGACTGGTTTTCCAATCATTTGCACAAGGCTCATGCAGAAAAAACATATTGTTAAGGCTATTCTTATCTATGCTTGTAAGGTTTGCCTTAGGGGTGGGGAACCCTTAAACCTTCAGTTGTTTTGGGCATCAAATTCCAGCAGCCTCCACCAATATTGTCAGTATTGAGGGACTGCGGAAACTATGGTACAAAATTGTTCGAAATTCAAGGGTTCCTCTCCTCTGCCTTAGGCTTTAGTGTTTATTTATAGCATACATTTAGTATATGAGTTACCCATCTGTTTTCATCTTCAGACAGTGGCAAGTTCTGATGAAGTATTTGTATATGTTACATATACAGACTCCCTTCCACTTCTGACTTTCTGTGATACAGAACACAAGCATCCGTTCTTAAAATGTCAAAATAAAGTGCCATTTAAACATCCATCAGAGAATGATTCATGAGATTTCAGGCACCAAAGGGAAGGATGAATTCCTTAGAGTACATGTAGCACAAACAACATAATCCAAGTGTTGACACTGATGTGATTTTAAAAAAGGAAGCCCTCACGTGGCAATCAGACTTACCAGATAAAAATACAAATATGTCTTGTGAACATGAAAACTCAAGATGGCCCTTGTCCCCAAAGATTAGGCAAGTAAGTATACTGAATGTTATTTTAAGGATCTAGACGTCCCAGGGTCATTCATGTTCATATTTTCCCCCATCATGGAGATACTCTCTGTATACAAGAGTGACACTAATGAGATAAGGTAACAGTGCATATACACTTCTCAATGCTGTATGTCTGTTGATTACATTGGCATCTTGCTACTCCTCCAAGAATTCAAAGCTCTTCTTGACCATTGGCCTTGCTAAACGATGCTACTAGGAGCTGAAGTCCACAACATCAGGGGTGGTTGGGGACCAAATGCTAAGGAACAATTACCTGTTAAGACTTCATGGCTGAACAGTGATTGAAATCCAGGCCTTCTAGAGCCTAGCCAAACATCAAGTCAGCTTTCTCTGCCGCTACTCCCAGACTCTGGAACTCCCTCGCACAGGAAGCCAGGCTGGCCCCATCTTTGCTGTCCTTCCACAAGCAGACAAATAACTTTCTCTTCAGGCAGGCAGGCTTTCCCTTAGTGATTGGCTGTCTAGGAGACAAGAAATAAATGGGATGGCTTATATTTTGTTGCTGCTAAATCTGTTTTTGTAACACTTCTACCTTACATTTTAAATATAATGTTGCTAATTCTTCTTTAATATCTGAATAATTTGCTGTTTTTAGCTTTTTATATTGTGTTTTTAATCATGTAAGCTGCCTTGGGTCCTCTTTTAGGAAAAAGGAGGAGTATAAACACACAAACAAACAAATATCAGACCACAGCAGAATACACAAATAACTGTATACTCTGGTCCACACTGAATTCCATTTTGTTTCAAGTAAGCTTCTGGTTTGGAACAGGCTGCACCCTACACCTTCTAGATTTTAAGGACTACAACTTCCATCATCTTTCACAGCTAGTCATGCTGGCAGGGCTGATTGAATCTGGGTGCAATAACATCTTGAAGTGCCCCACCCTTAGACTACACACTCAAAGGTGATCCATTTTCTCCTTCAGCTGCTAAGTGAATGGACAGCAATCTATGACCCTTCAGATGGAGATGGCTTAAGACTGGGGCAGGCACCTTCCACATTTTGGGGGTGAGGTATCCCCCAGACATTCCATTAGCCACCTTCCCCTCCATTATGTGGTTGGTCTGCAGCTCACACCATCCCTCACCATTAACTATAGTATCTAAAGCTGATAGGGTTTGCAATCTGACCAATGCCTACATCAAAAAATATCCCCAACTTCTAACAATACACAAACTCTAATTTTGTATAGGTTTCAATAATCATAGAGCCAACCCTCTCCCAATATGCTGAGCAGATTGGAACCTTTACTCTAAAACTATTTGTGATTAGGAATAAATACTGCGACCCATTATGTCAATTCAGTGTTGATCTGAAACTTTACTGAGAAAGGCTCCTATATAAAAAGAAATACTAGAAACAATGTTTACTGTCTTATGTAGTTGTTGGAGTCAAGGGGCTTGGAAGGAAGAGGACAAAGTCACCTGATGTGATGAGACAATTCAAGACCACAGTAGTGATTTAATGGAGCAATCAGCAACGTGTCAAATTTTATTGATGGGACCCTTCTGAAGGGTGGCAGGTGATTTGATCCACAGCGGTGCAGACAAATCTTCCCCTTCCAGAAAAAAAAATATCAAAACCTCCTATTGCTAGTATTAAAAGTTGTGGAAAGGTTTTAGTTTTGAATAAAAAGCCTCTTCATATTTGTCCTTGAATGGAGGTGATTTTGTTGCTGCTGCTGCTGCGGTTCGAAGCCTTCTGCTTAGATTTGAATACTATTGTATGGTGTGTCTCGAGATGTTATTTATGACGCGGCACAGACACACTTACCTTTCAAAATGTCAAGTGTTCAGTCGGGTGGTTAAAAAGTTATTCCTCTGATAAGGCTGAATCCAAAAAGAGAGAGAAAAATGTAATAAATGTAATTTTCACCAAATAGCCATTTTAATAGCTAGGAATGTGCTTTTAAAACTATAAGATGCTACACTTGAAACAGACTTTAGAAACATCGTTATCTTCCATTTGGAGCTTTTAGTTGAGCTGATGTGGAAATGCGACTGCCGGGAACCGGCAGAGAACAAATAGGCACAAATCAGTTGGGTGTTCATTTTCATTCCGAAGGGATACAAATCACTCTACGCTAAGTGATCATTTGATTCTACAAAGTGTGTACTTTTGAAAGCCATATTGAAGTGTGTCATAAAAATTATTTTTTTAAAAAAAGAAGAAGCTCATGACAATGTAAACTGCAAAAATTTCCTTGTTGATGCTCAGTTGGTTTGATGTAAAATATACCCCCTTCCATCCTCTTTGATTTCATTGCTCTGTCACAGCCATTCCCTTAGAAGTGATCTTGAATGCTATAGATAATTCTGTAATTTCATAAACCATCCTGCCAGTGCCCACAGCTGCACCAAATAGACCCCGCTAGGTGCTGAGTATTTCATCCATCACAAAGTGCCATCCAAAATAATATTGGCTGTGTAAACAGGCTCACTTAGAGGTTTTCTACAGATCTGGGACAAAATTAAATGGAATGCCCCATGGCTCAGTTTCCTGACTGCCAATTCAGCCTTGTTGCTCCTGTGAGGCGAATGGTTTTTCAAATGTGTTCCCTTGTAAAAGCAGTGGCAACAGCGAAATGATCAGCACTCCATTTTCAATTACTTTAAAGCAGAGCTTGGAAAATTTACATTTTGAGGTGATAGCTCCCAGAAATCCCTCTAGCCATATTGCCTGGATGATTCTGAGGGCTATTTAAAAAAAAAAAAGATTTCTCGAGCTCTGTGTTAAAAGGGAAACGTGCCATTCTCTATACACAGTTTGTGAGCTGGACTTGGACAGCAATCCTAAGCAAAGTTATTAGGGTCTTTCTCTCAGTGCCTAGGCCTGGCCCAACCATTAGGCAGAATGAGACAACCATCTCATGCAGCTGATCTGCAATATCTTGAAAGGGTGGGAAACAGAAATGTAATGTATTTATTTTATGTTTACAGCTAGTGAGTGAGAGCCAAAATGACTAAATTAGCCCTTGGTATTACATACTGTGACTGAAATCCAGTCACCTTCTCCTGCTGATGGAAGTGCTTCTGTGAACAGAATCAGGAATGGAGCAATTCCTCCTTCCTTTCAGATCCACAGGCATGTTTTCAAACCCTGGTCTCTGTGGTTGGTCACATCCAAGAACAGATTTTCAGAGGGCACACAGAGCTGCAAAGGAGCTGAGATTTGGCAGGACAATTTATTTATTTATTTTATTAGATTTCTAACAAAAGGACAAATATTGCTTAGTCAGATGTTCACTCACGCAGCACAGACAGGGGCACCATACATACACTAGACCAGCGGTTCCCAACCTTTTTGGGACCGCAGACTGGTTGGGGTGTGTGGGCTCTGTGGGGGGGGGGCGGGGGCACCCCCGTGCTCGCGGGCGGGCGTGTTGCGCTTGCGGAGGGGCGTGTCGCGCTTGCGGAGGGGCATGTTGCACTTGCGTGCAAGCATGACACGCCCACCCGTGAGCATGACATGCCCCTCCGCAAGCGCAACACGCCCACCATGTGTGCGTGGGGGGGGCGGAGATCTGTCTCTGCGGCCCAGTTCGAGGAAGCCCATGGACTGGCACTGGGCCACGGACCGGGGGTTGGGGACCCCTGCACTAGACCACAGACTGGCAGTCTATGGACTGATGGAAATATAAAGGTGAAAAGTAAATAATGAATATATCACATCTACAAAGGAAGAAATGAATATGCGAACATCCCCAAGCAAATGTTCTACAATATGTATAGACACAATTGCTTTGGAAGAACTAGGCCTGTTGCCATGACCACAGAATCCCTTCCTTGATTCTCAGGCACCCTTCCTGCATACAGAATATCTGCATAGGGCTTAAGGTCATCCTATGGTTATGCAAGGCCATAAACACACACTACAGATAATGCATGATTAGAAGAGGGAATTCCTTAACTACAAAAAGTGTCTGTTCACAACAAGAGCTTTCCTCATCTCCCTTATTTAGCAATTAGGTTGCTGCATTTTGTGATTGGTCTTTAGGACTTCAGCCCAGGATTCCCCTGACATTTTGCTTCTCAAACATAAAAAGACTGCTTGAATCACCTCCCTTCAACACTAATGTGATTTCAGCTCTAATGATGGACTATTTATAATTCCATCCTTCAAAAAAAAACACCCTCTAACTATGTGGGATATTGCTTCTATATATGTCAGGAAATGGCTCAGCATTGGCTTGCAATATTGTGCCTACCTCACCAGCAAGAGGAAGGATGCCAGGCTTTACATAGCAAAGGCCAGTGTGAAGACTGATGACACCAATGTCAGGAGTCAAGATGGTCTACAGCAGTGACAGTGAACCTTTTTGGTCCCGAGTGCCCAAAATGAAAAACAACAACAACAACAACAACCAGCAGGCGGGGGGTGGCAGAGGCAGCAGTGGTGGAAGTGGCAGTGGCGGAAGTGGAAGTGGCGGCACAAGGGGGAATCCTGGGCATGGAGGTGCCTCGAGACCCCACTCCGAATCCGCCACCAGCACCAGCTGCTCCGCATCCTGGCCTGCCACCTGTTGGGGCACCAGCACCGTGGCTGCAGCTGCCTCCTCAGGTTTGGCTGCAGGGGGAAGTAGTGATCCGGTGACTTATGGCTCGTGTGCCCGCAGAGAGGACTCTGTGTGCCAGCTGTGGCACGCGTGCCACAGGTTCGCCATCGCTGGTCTACAGGATCCCCTTTTTTGCTCACTGCCATTCACAAAGAGACACCAAGCAAGGGAAAAATCCCAGAACCTTCCCCCCCCCCAAATCAACTAGCCACTTCTGATTCAAATACAAAGCAATTTTCATGACTGTTTTTCAACAGGTTCTCTAGCTGTTTGTTGCTTGGGGCATAAATCAATCCAAATGCCTAGTAGAAATCCTCTATTCATGGAAGCATGGAAGTACCATGGCTATTCTATGCCTGTATCTTCTAAATCAGGGTTCCCCAACCCCTGGGCCACAGACTGGTCCCAGTCCATGGCCTTGGAAGAACTGGGCCGCCAGGACAGATGAGCGGTGAGCAAGAGGTGAGTGGCGAGATAAGCTCCACCTCCTGTCAGTGCACTCCTATTAGGTTCTAATGCTGATGATGATCTGACAGGAGGCAGAGCTTCGTTCCCCTGCTGCTGCTAGATCAGCTGTGCCTGTGGCATTAGAATCTAATAGGAGCTTGCACTCCTATTAGGTTCTAAGCCGCTGCTGATCTAACAGGAGGTGGAGCTTTAATTGCAGCTCACCTCCTGCTCCTGATCACCATTTCCTTTATGAGCTCGATTCAAAGCTATCCTCCAACAACCTACTGTATAACAAGTACAACCCCTCCCCCCAGTCCTTGGGAGAATGGTCTTCAACTAAACCGGTCCCTGTTGTCAAAAAGGTTGGGGACTACTGTTCTAAATGACAGGATGGATCAACTTGAAATAAAAAGAAGAAGAAGAAGAACTTGCATTAGCAATCATTTCCTTTTGAGGACATTGTGGTCGTCATTTGAAAAATAACTTCTAGACTTGCTACAAGCTGATAAAAATGGTAGTAAAACATGCTAACATGGGAGGGGAGGTACAAATAACTTTTAAAACCAGAAATTAGACTTTTAAAAGTGCTTATCCAACCTTCCCCAAATTTGGCACAGAGCAAGCTCATACTATCTACAATCACTTTGCCAAATGTGGCCCTGATTCAGGAGCCTGTTCAAAAGTTGTAGCTTTCTGCTTGGGCTGCCCCTCCTGTCAGAAATGGCTTACACAATGTTGATGTGATTGGTCATGGTTTGACTGTTTTTCTCCAAAATGAACATAAAGATATGGTACTGGTGTTACAACAGAGTCTACCGTTGCCTTCTACTGCCAATCACAAATCACACACTCAGAAAGAATCTGAAGAAAAACAGGAACTATACAGAATGCAGGACAATGGTTTTAGAGGAATTTCACTGGCTGTGTTGATAACTTTCAAAGTCCAAAAGGGCGTGTGACCCTAATACATAAAGAAGTGCCTGCCCCTGTATATACCTGTCCAATCATTTAAAAAGTTGAGGGAGGAACTCCTCTTCGTCTCATAATCAGGAGCAGTATATGTCATGTGGGGAAGTGAAACGGCTTTTCTCAACTGTAGCATCCCAACTCTATCTCCCTAAAGGCCTAACTGGCATAAATTTCGCTCTCACTTTGGTGCCGATTTAAGATTTGGTACACTAAAGTATTTGTTTCATTAGTTTGAACTGTTGTATTTTTAAAAAATGGTTTTAAAATGATTTCACTGATTGTATCCTGCTGTCACGTTCCCAGGAGATTCAGCAGGCGAAAGTCCAATAAGCCAGTCCAAGGTCAGAAGTCTGGGAGATATAAAACAGATGCCAAATTGTCAAAGCCAAAACACAAACCATAGTCAAAAGTCAGAGTCCGAAAGCCAAGGGTCAAGAGAGCAAGGTTCAAGACAAGCAGGAGCGTGGACACGAGCCAGAGAATTGACTTGTTGCTTCCATAAGCTTCCAAGCCTCTAGGTACAAAATATATAGCAGCAACAATCATCTAATTCCTAGAAACATTCCATCCTGTTAAAACTCAGGGCTGGTCAACCTGATGTTCCTGTGCAAGGCATTCATGTGAGCCTCAGACCTCCATGTTGTGAGTCTCTGCCGAAGCTTATCTCTCACTCTGGCTAGTGGGGGAGGAGAATCTGGCGGTGATTCAGCTGTCTGTGACACTAATTGCCCAGCATTTTCCTCAGCTGTAATTAACCCCTCAGATTCCAGATCTTCTTCGGCTGAACTCATGACACCTGCCCTGAGATCTACTGGAACAGAGCAAGTTGGAAACCTTTGAAAACACCACCCCACTCTCCCAATTCTTGGGCCTACCATCTTTCCGAGAACCTAGTTTTCCCACAACTGCCATAGGAATCTATCAGTTTCAATTCTTGCTTAACAGTCATAAGCCTTTATATAAAATAAAAAACAATATTAAAATGGAGTGTCAAAGTGTACCATAACTTGGATTTCATGTAATTTCTCCCTGGCATGGTGTCAGTCTGACCAGTTTCATGTACTTTCCTTTGTTACCCATAGTATTCGGGGGTGGGTTAGAGGAGCTATTATGAAAACTCTGTTAAAGTATTTCTTTGCAAGATGTTATCAATAGTACAAACTTTTGTATTAAATATGCATGATCTGACTTGTCTGTTGAGCAAGGTCATATCTATTTTAATGATGTCAAATCATAATTAAAATAAACACAAATGGCTTTGGAAGGAAGACTGGATTGTTTTTGGGGTAGAGGAGCTCATCTTTAAAGGTGCCGTTTGCAGACGGAGCAGCCAATCTCTGTTTGACTGCTTTATTAAAATAAATTCAGTGATCTTCTCAAACAAAATGGGGATAGGGGGTTGGGGGAGGGGAATCAATTTTAACACCTCTCTGCAAACAATTTCCTTCATGTTAGAAACATTTTCATTTTTAATTATAAATATAATTTATCAGTGTTGCAAGGCTTGGCTTCAGATGAGAAAAGAGTATGTGCACTTTAAAACTATATTCACTGAATAACTGAAAATTACTGTGTTTGAATAATAATGGAATTGAATAATTTATTGTTTTAATTTTATTAAGCAAGCAAATTATAAAGAGCTCTTCTCGGAGATATCTTCTGCCCTGTGGCTGCAAGAACTGGATATTCAAAGAAGTTGAACTTCTGCCTGGAAATACCTTTCACCTTGTTTTTTTTTAAAGCATGGATATAAAAATAATGTTAATCAAAGGAAGCACACTGTGTCAAATTCAAGAGCTGAGATAAGTTGTTTCTTCCAAGAATCTTCAACATGATATTCCACTGAACTATAATGAAACATGACACCCAGTGTGATGTAAAGGACAGAGTGATGGACTGGGACCCAGGAGACCTGGATTCAAATCCCCACTCAACCATGGGCTGGCATGGTAAAACCACTCCTTAAATGTTTTGCATTCCTTGAAAATCCTATTAGAATCACTATAAGTCTGATAAAACTTGACAGCACATATCATAAGGAAGTATAGGTCTGAATCTGATTTCTAGTCTCAGCTAAAAGTGCTGAATCAATGATGGTTGAATGAAGTGCTGACTGAATATTAAACCATTGACTCAGTTGGTCTACTAATAACCCTAGCCTTGAGTTTGCTCCCAGGAAAGGGCACATTCAATGAGTGGAAATTTCAGGATACTCCCATCAGGGGAAAAGACACATGATGATTCTTGGTCATTGCCCCTCTCCCTACAGCTGTTGCCCCCAACTTCCATGTTGCTTTTGAGAATCCATGGCCAAGAAATTTTGGAGGAGAGTTACGAGGTAGCAAGTGGAAGGGAATTTAAAAAGGTGCCCTCATACTTATTCTATCAGTAAAAATGCTCTTCTGCACCAATGCTTTTCTCTGGGTGAAATAGGCGCTTCCTTTTACAGAAGGTGAGGTATATTGATCTGTCCAGGCCATAGACTAATGTTCAGAAAGTCCTTTGTGTAAGTACAATACATTTTTCATTTCTGCATCTGAAGAATTCTCCAATTTCCACTGTTCTCCTCATTCAGCGACACTTCCCTGTGCCACATTCCATACTGTTTCAGAGAGTTCTTTCTGTCAAACATGGTGGCTGTAATTTAGCAATGGGACCTGAATTAATTCATCCAAATATCTCTGCATGGCCCCATATCTGCCATGTAGAAACTTGTTCCACCCACCCCTGGCTGGCTAGTCCACTCGCAGTTCTTCACGCGTCACTGGGTCCTTTTATTCTGGTGGTGCGCCAATCTGGGCAGGAGTCCCGGTTGCCCATTCCCACCTCCCCCGGTAGCCAACCATTCATCTGCTGCACAAGGAGAATCCCCATCCCACCTCCTTGTTGGAGTGGTTGGCTGCTGGGGGAGGTGGGGACAAGCAACCTGGGCTTATGCCCAGATTGGTGCACCGCCAGAGTAAAAGGAGCCAACGATGTGCGAAGTACTGTGAAAGGACCAGCCAGCTGGGTGTGTGTGTGTGGAATGAGTTTCCACACCGCAGCTGTGGGGCCATGTGGAGATATTTGGATGAAGGGAGCCAAATTAATTCAGGTCCCATCTCTACTGTAGATCAATCTGCTTCAGAAATCTTTCCCCTTCTTTTGGGTTCTTTCACTCCAACACATCGCCCCACAATTCAAGTTATAGACAGACAAAGCCACTTTCAATTATTTTTCCTATTGTTAATATGTTCTTTAAAAGGAGAGAGAGAGAGAGAGAGAGAGAGAGAGGAAAGAAAAGTAATCCAGTGTAAGCATCTCTGGTTCATGATAGAAACAGAAAGCTGTACCTCCATGAGATTTTGGGATGAGTTGCTGCTTACTTTTTCCATGAGGCATGACTAAACTATAACAAATCAACATATTCTTCAGAATGGATTACTGTCCTTTGCCTAACAAAGACAGTACAGTCTATTATGGCAGTGGTTCATCAAGGGCTTCAGTAAAGGTCTTTTCTATCATCTGTTGCAGTAGTTCCGTACCTTGGGTTCTCAGATGCTTTAGGACTACAGCTCCCAGAAGTCTTCACCACTAGCTGTTCTGGCCAGGATTTCTGGAAGCTGAAGTCCAAGAACATCTGGGAACCCAAGGCTGGGAACCACTGATCTACTGGTTCAGATTGTCTTGACAATATAGACGTCAGGGCTTCACAAATATTGTACTTTAAATTTATACAGTTGCAAACAACAACAACAAAAGTGCTTATAATCATAAGTGACTGGAACACAAAAGTAGGGAACAAAGGAGAACCAACTGTTGTTGGAAAATTTGATCTAGAGGACAGAAATGAAGCAGGAGAACGACTCCTAGAACTCTGTGAAGCCAACTATCTGTTTATTGCAAATACATGCTTCAAACAAGCAAACAGATAGCTATACATGTGGACATCATCAGATGGTCAATATAGAAACCAAATAGACTATTGGAAGCAAGAGATGGAGAAGCTGTTTTCTCTCAGCCAGTACAAGACCAGGAGTGGATTGTAGTACTGATCATGACCTGTTAACATCCAACCTTAGAGTAAAGCTGAAAAAGAACACTAAAAGAATTGTAGTGCCAAAATACAATCGAAACAACATTCTTGAGGAACTTAAAGTCCACATAAAGAACAGATTTGCTTTACTAGACTCAGTTGATTGTGAATCAGAACTGTAGAGTGAAAACAGATATATTATCAGAGATGAAAGCAAAAAGACAATTCATGTAGTAAAAAGAAAAGAAAAATCAAGATGGATGACAGAAGAAACACTTGAAATTGCAAAGGACAAACAAAAAGTAAAATGTAACAAAAGTAGGGTCAGAACTGTGAATGAAGTTTTCCAGCTACTGTGATGTAGAGACAAGGAGAACTACTACAACTATTAGTGTAAAGAAATAGAGGAGAACAACAAAGAGAGAAAAACAAGAGATCTCTTCCAGAAGATCCAACAAATCAAAGGGAAATTCAAGCCTAAATTAGGAATGCTGAATGATCAACAGGGAAACACACTATCTGACCAGAAGAAAATAAGGAGAAGGTGGAAACAGTATACTGAAGACCTATATAGAAGAGAGAAAAGGATAACAATTTCCTTTGAAAAGGAATCCTATGATGAAGAACTATAGCTCAGTGGTTTAGGTGTCTGGCTGCAGAGCCAGAGGTTGGAGTTCTGTTCCCCACTGTATCTCCTTAATGGGGGCTGGACTTGATGGTCCATGGGGTCCAGCTCTACAGTTTTAAGATGATGATGATAAAGAGAAGTGAAAGCTGCTCTGAAGGCACTGGGAAGAAATAAATCACCAGGGGTAGATGGGATACTGATAGAACTGTTTCAAGTGGATAGAGGGAAGCTCTTTTTTCTCTCACACAATACCAGAACCAGGGGACATCCACTCAAATTGAGTGTTGGGAGAGAACAGACAAAAGAAAATCTTTCTTTATCCAGCATGTTGTTAGTCTGTGGAACTCTTTTCCACAGGATGTGGTGATGGCATCTGGCCTAGATGCCTTTAAAAGGGGATTGGACAGATTCCTGGAGGAAAAGTCCATCGCAGGTTACAAGCCACGATGGGGATGTATAATCTCCAGGCTTAGAAGATGCAGGGGAGGGGTATCAGGAGACAGCTATCTAGTTGTCTCGTGTGCTCCCGGAGGCATCTGGTGGGACCACTGTGAGATACAGGAAGCTGGACTAGATGGGCCCTTGGCCTGATCCAGCAGGGCTCTTCTTATGTTTTTATGCCACAAAGACCAAATCTGTCAAAATTCAGCAAGAATATGTCAACAAATACTGAAAACAAAACAATGGCCAACAGACTGGAAATGCTCAATATACATTCTAATCCCTAAGAAAGGAGATAGCAAGGACTGCAGTAACTATAGGAATATTGTTTTAATTTCCCATGCAAGCAAAGTGATGCTCAAGGTGCTGCAAAAAAGGCTTTCACCTTATATGGAGTGAGAAATGCTTGGTGTTCAAGCCGAATTCTGAAAAAGAGAAACTTGAGATCTTATTGCAAATATCTGCTGGCTACTGGAGAGCACCAAAGGATTTCAGAAGATCAGTTTTATAGACTACAGCAAAGCCTTTGCATGTGCATTTTAGTCATGAAAAACTATGGGTTGTTCTGAAAGAAATAGGTGTGCCTCAGCACTTGATTGTCCTGACTAGAGATGGGGGTATTCATATTCATATACAAATACGAATATCCCCACACAGGTGGAAATAATGAGGGTCCGGCCCATTGGGGCCGGACTGTTCACTCACGATTTCGCCACTGCCACCGGCTCTGCAGAGGCTTCCTATCATGCTGTTCTCTGCAATGGATTAGCCACTCTCCGACCTAGCAGAGAGGCTTGTCATCCCGCCTCCTGCCAGGGCTGGGTAATCGATAAGAAGGTTCGACGAGCTCGCATCAGTAGCGAAATTGTAAGAGGACAGTTCGGCCCCATGGGGCTGGACCCTCGTTATTTCCACCTGTGCGGGAATATTTGTATTCGTATACGAATACCCCCATCTCTAGTCCTGATGCATAACCTGTATTGTGCACTAGAAGCTACTGTTAGGACAGCATATGGAGAGTCAGAAGGGTTTGCTATAAGCAAAGGTGTCAGACAAGGGTGCATATTATCCCCTCATCTGTTCAATCTATATGCATAGGGAAAGCTAGACTAGGTTCTTCTCATCCCCACTTTATCTTTCCAACAGTCCTGCAAGGTAGTTGAGGCTGGGAGTCAATGACTGGATGGGCACTTGAGACTGAATCTTCCAAGTCCCAGTCCAGCCCTCAAACCATTGTATCTCCCTGGTTCTCAGTGGAAAATTAATTGTAACTTGAAAGGTTAATTACATTCTTGAAGTAATTTGATATTAGGGTGGGTGGCACTTGTACAGGAGTGCCTGTTTGCACATGTTCATTTCTGCTCTGTGTCTTTTCTATCCACCAAAGCTTGCTTCGTGGGTCATTGCAAACCAATTAAATTGAAGCTTTTTCGCCATCGACATCTTGACTGAGCAGAGAAGATTATTACAATGCTGTGTTTATCCTGTAGATCCATCTGTCAGCATGACAATGATAGTTGCAGCCCTGAACATGTCTGCTCAGAAGGAACCCCATTAAAATAAGAAGTAAGGAGCTACTCCCAGCTATGTGTGAGTACATGATTACAGCTCCAGAGAGGCATTGTTCCCTCCCTAAAAAAAGAGGCTTCGATAGTAAAACTGTAAATTTTCCCAAATGAAATTTCTTCCCTTGACTGGACTACTTGTCAAAAATATTACTCATTTTGTACAGGTTTTATTTGCCATCCCTCAGAGAAATCCTGTGGATACTTAAGTCACAATCCAGCAAAGAATTAGATATACAGAAGCCCATTGATTTCACTTAGCTTTAAGCAAGTTCTGGATTGTTGTCTTACATTTCCTAAATTAAGTGTCACGCACACTTCCTACACCCCAGAGGTACAACAAATTAGGACGAAGTGCAGTATAAGATGATAAAATCACGAGACTGGTAGATTTGGGGAAATGTAATTTGCTCTTGGATTTCATTTTCAAATACAGCATAATGGTGTCCTTGGATGGAGGAGGAGGTGGGGAGAGGTATTTTGTTACTTTCTCAGAGGGATATTATGAGGATTAATTAATTCATGTTTGCACAGCGTGCTGAAGATGAAAGCTCTCTTTAGAGTTACGCATTAGTTTTCTGAAGAACAATGCCGCTTTCCAGTAGAGTTCCTTGAAGCTATTAAACCAGGAGTGTTTTGATCCTTCTTATTTGGCTAGAGGGAAGCGCTTGATAGCTTCACCATTGAGGGTTGTAATCCTAAGTATGCTTACTACAGAATAACTGCCATTGAGCTTGACTGGATTTTTGTATTGAAACTGGCCTATAATGACCAACGTTGCTACAATTTGACCCACTTATATTAGAGGCTTCTGTTTTTAAAAGGCAAAACTGAATTTGGGCAGAAAACCCTCTATGTATTCAGTCTTCATTATTACATGTACTGGTTGTTTTTCTCAAAAAGCCATACATGCTCACCCCGTTTCCATCTGTCGTCTGATCAACCTTAAGTATCCAGAAATACTTTGGAGGCAACAGGTAAATATATTTACCTGTTGGAAGGAAGGAAGGAAGGAAGGAAGGAAGGAAGGAAGGAAGGAAGGAAGGAAGGAAGGAAGTAGTCAGTCAGTCAGTCAGTCATATTGGGAGCCAATATCATAGAGGAAGAATGGCTTTCATCAGGATTGTGGATAGAGAAGAAAGTTTTAAATCCATATCCACAAGCAATAACAACAGCAACAATCATCATTATCATCTGAGAACTGTAGAACTGGAAGGGGACCTATGGATCATTGAGTCCAGCCCCTGTCAGGGAGACACAGTGGGGAATCTGCAACCAGATACCTAAATCAATGAACTATCCATCAAATATGGTCTTGCTATTTAATGTTTAAAGTGTGATTTCTATTTTAGTAATTCGTTCCTTTATTAGTCAGTACCCTATATCTCGTCGTTCTACCAAGGAGCCTGAGGCAGCACATGTGGCCTTCTTCCTCAGCACTTTGTCCTCACAACAATTCCGTGAGGTAATTCGAACAGTGAGAATGACGACGCAGCTGCGGGGACTCCAGCAGCGAGGCGTGCCTTTGCCCCACTTTCCCGGATGGCACGCGAGACCACGATGCTGTCTCGCGAAAGCAGCTGGAGAGGAGGGGCGAGCAGAGGGCTTATAAGGTCACTCGTCCCTCGTGACGTCCTCTTTGTTGTGGACATCCCACCCGCCCGCCCTATATATTCTAGTGTGAGATTAGCTGGTCGCCTGTGGGGGCCGGATAGGAATTTTTGACCCATCTCCTGATTGGCCAGTGGAGGCAGGGATTTTTTGCCTATCCCACACTGGATTAGGGGCGTTGGCCTGTTTAAGGGTGAAAATTCTGTCGGTCACACTGGTGGGTAGTGCGGATTAAACAGGTAGTGGAACAGGAATTTTAATGGTAAGGGTAGGTAATTAGAGCTCATCTGAACTCCCAGCACTGTGGATTGGGCGATTACAGTGCTTGGAGGAAAGATGTGCGGGGGACACACCCGGACCCTCAGTCGGCACAGAGAAAATGGCATAGGGTCCAGGGTGGAAAAATTGGGGCCGGTAGTTCTCCCACTGCCGTCAAGAAGGGGAGAACTGAGGCCAGGGGTTAGCCCATTGGCTGTTTGAAGGGTCAAGTTTGAACCCAAGATGGAAACCTGAATCCGCACTACAGCAGGACCCCCCCTTTGCCAAGGATTGGCGATAATGATGATAATTGAATAAAGTCGAATAAAGTGTGGCCCGTGTTGTAACCCACATGCTTGGTCTTGCGTGATTATTCCGGGGTAAGGGGGCAAAGTGACTTCTACAACACCATGCTGTCAGCTTTGCAGCAAATGGGGATTTGAACATGGTTCTTCCCAGTCCTTGTTCAGTACGCTAGCTGCTACACCCCGCTGGATTTCTGTGTGCACTCCTGTTCTTTCCCTGTCTCTTTACATTGTCCCCATGTATGAGATTTAGATTTTCCTTAACTTTGAAAGTAGCAAACCATATTCACTTCATACTGTAAGTCTGTTTTAGGAGACAAATTGATAATTTCCTTGTGCTGCTTATTTATCTTCCCTTCTTTGTCTGTCTTCTTTGGGGGGGCGGGAGGAGAGGAGAGAGAAAATCCCCCAAAAGACTTTATCCTGTTCATCCTGAAACTCTTTGTGATATCAACATTTTCCACAAGCTTCTCTCAGAGTTTGCTGCCTTCTTACCAACCGCAGGTAATTGGATTTGACCCACATTCAGGTCTTCAGTGCCATGATTGATGTGCTTCTGCTTGGTCCTCATCATTCTCTCCTGACCTGTGTAACCAACATTTGTTTGACCTTATGTGTCCATTCTGTGACAAACTCTTGCAGCTTGGGATTGTCCCAGTTTATGCCTACCAAGGCACTAATGGCTTTTTATGTCAGTGTAAAAATGGTGCCACCTACAGCTTACAACTGAAAAAAACAAACCAGCCATATTTCCTACTTATGTCAGTCATTTGCTCACCTCTTCCAAGCTTCCTTACCTTTGGGCACAATCGAATGGAGGAGTTTTCCCCCACCCCTTCCATCTGGCAGGAACTGCTGCATACATCTTGTGCCTTGTCAGGGGAACACTGTCATTCCTGCAGATTATAATCACTTATGGGAGAAATGGCCTGTCGGGTTCCTGGGGGTACACGAATGCTTCTTGTATCACAAAGAGCGGCACAATACCAGCTTTTCTAGGAGAGTGTAAGTGCCAGCATTTTTTAAAGGTCTCTGAGATGGTTCTAAATTACTACAGCGCTGAGCTAAGGGTGCCCTGAAGACTCAGGAGTCCACCACAGAAGTTTCAGTGTGCTCAATTTAACTACAGATGAAGCACACCAGAGTGTCAAGGGATTTGCTATAGGTTTTTGCAGAGGGCTTATCTGGCTGCAGGACTCTGGCTTCTAATGAAAAGGAACAATATTAAACAAGAAAATAGAGTTACTACAGCTTACAGGACAGTTGTAGAGAGGAGCACTCTCTGCCTTTTGTCATATGGTATGAAACATGGATTGCTGGTATTTACTACCCTTTTTGATTTTTCTGAGGACATGCTTTTTTCATGCTCTTTGTTTCCCAACTTTTTCTGGTTAATGCAGCAAACCACCTGGCTAATACAAATGGTCTTGGTTGGCACCAGCATCTGACTTATTATATGACTAGTCCATAAACTAATTGTATTTCCAAGGTTAGCTAGTGACGATTATCACAGATTTTGATTACTGCTTCTTTGTTTGTTTGTTTGTTTGTTTGTTCCATCTGGCAGGTAAGGCCACTCTGGGCGGTTTACAACAAATAACATAAAACAACAAAGTAACAAAATAGCAAATAACAACATCAATACATAGGGGCGAAAATTAAAAATCATCAAGTGCGGTGAGGATAAAATTACAATACAATAAATACAATTAAAGGTGTAGAAAAATATAAAAACATGTTGCAGCATGTTGCTTGTCCCACCTTTTTGAAATACGTTTTCTGTCAGTGCCACTGTTCAGAGCACATGCCTTTGCACTATTTCAGATTAACTTCAGGGTTAAACAGGTAGCTCTGACTTCCAACCACAGCTGGATTAAAATAGAAGGCATAGCTCAGTGGCAGAACATATTTTTGACATCTTGGAGGCCCCAGTTTCAATCTTTGGTAAAACTGGGAGATGTTCTTTTCTGAAACCCTGGAAAGGTGCAGCCACTCTGTGTAGACTGAAGGTCAGCTAAATTCAGGTGCTGCAAGACATCAGTTTCCAGCATTCTCATCACTAACCTATGCTGGCTAAAGCTGATGGGAGTTATAGCCCAACAACATCTGGGAGGATGAGCGTTGCCCACTCCTCCTGTACACAATATTGCAAAGCTTGCAAAAGTAATTCTTTCCCCAGTCTCCACAATACTGAGCTAGATAGCCTGACTCGTACAAGAAATTTTGTAGAATCATAGAAGTGTAGAGTGGAAAGGACCCAAAGATCACTGAGCCGAGACTGCTGGTGGTGCAGGAAATCCACACCTAAAGCGTCCCTCACAGGTGGCCATCCCACCTCTGCTTAAAATTCTCCAGTGAAGGACAGTCCACTGCCCTCCATTGCCAAATGCCTCTCACACCATTAAAAGTTTTTCATAATGTTCAGTCAAAATCTCCTTTCTTGTAACCTGAGTCCATTACTTCTGGTCCTCTCCTCTTGAGCTATGAAAAGCAAGCTTGCTCCATCTTCCACATGGCAACACCTCAGATACTTGAAGATATTATCATATATCTCTCAGCCTTATCTTTTCCAGGCCAGGTTCTCCAAACCTTTTCTCATAGGGCTTGTTTTCCAAATGTCTTGCCATGCTGGCTGCTCTCTTCTGGACATTCCAGCTTCTCAATATTTCTCTTAAACTACCGTGCCCTGATGAGATCTGACCAAAACAAAATAGAGTGGTACTATTCCATCTTGATTTGGACACTATACTGTTGATACACTCTATTGAAATACTCATTCTTTTTTTGCAGCCACATCACACTGTTGACTCATGTTTTAGCTTGTGATCTACTAAGAACCCTAGATCCTTTTCACATGTACAACTTCCAAGTCAGCTGTCATGCATCCTATATTTCTGCATCTGATATTTCTGCCCAAACGCAGCACCTTACATTTTTCCCTATTTAAACTCAGTTTGTTTGTATTAACCCAGTTCTCTGATCTATTAAGGTCATTCTGAATGCTGATTCTGTCTTCTGATGTATTAACAAGCCCTTCAAGTATAGTGTCATCTGCAAATTTAATGAGCATCCCTCCATGCCCTCATCCAGGTAATTAAGAAAGATATTGAACAACACCGGGCCTAGGACAGAACCCAGCAGCACTCTAATTGTCACTTCCCTCCAGGATGATGAGAAGCTATTGGTAAGCTCTCTGTGCAAGTCCTCTCATTCTACATTACATTGCTCTTTATGGGCATATCATATGAGAAGGTACTCACATTTTGAGATAATTTAAATGCATTTATAATGCATACAGCATCAACCAAAATAACTTTCAATCAACAGTACAAGAATTGTTTTCCCAGAAACAAAGATAATATTAATCCTGGGGAAAAAAATCACTCTTGATGAGTTGCATAAAGCCACTGGAAAATTAAAACCCAATAAATCTCTAGATAGGATTAATGAAAATATTTAAACGGTCTTTACAGATCGTATTTTTCCATTTCTATTATTTCTTTTTAACATAATCGTAGAAGGTATGCCCTTCCTAATTATTGGCAAACTGCAGGAATAGTTGTTGTCACATGCCGTCAAGTCGTCCCCAACTTATGAATGAGCAGTCTCCAAAATGTCCTGCCCTCCACAGATCAAAACTCAAGTCTGTAGCTTTCTTTAGTAAATCAATCCATCTCATATTTGGTCTTCCTCTTTTCCTGCTGTTTCCGTTGTTCCCAGCCTTTTTTCCCCTGCAGAGAATCTTGCCTTCTCGTGATAAGACAACCAAATAAGACAAATAAGATAACTTCAGTTTCAACATTTTCACTTCCAGAGATAGTTCAGGTTTAATTTGCTCTAGGACCCACTTGTCTGTCTTTTTTGCAATCCAGGGTATCCACAAAGCTCTCTTCCAACACCACATTTCAAACAATTCACTTTTTTTTCCTGTTGGCTTTCTTTACTGTCCAGCTTTCACACCCACACATGGTGGTCAGAAACAGAAGTGTGTGGATGATCTTGATCTTGGTCTCCAGTGACACATCCTTACACTTGATGATCCTTTCTAATTCCTTCATTGCTGCCTTTCCCAGTCTCAGCCTTCTTCTGATTTCTTGGCTGCAGTCTCCATTTGGGCTGATGATTGTACCAAGGTATACAAAATCTCTAAAGATCCCTTAACCTGAAAAGACCCAAAGAATGTTGGCCCATATAGACCTATTATAATGATACTCCAGCATTGCTAAGATCTTTTCTACTGTCATAGCAGACAGATTAGGCTCTGTGGCTTGTAATTACATTAAACATGATCAATTTGTTTTTACTTACCATAGACAAATATCGGATTCGATCGGCAGACTTGTCAGTATAATTCACCACTGTACTCACTGGGCCTCTACACCTTATGCAGTCATTTCCTTCAACTCTGCCAAGGCCTTTGACAAGCTTGAATGGCCATGCATTATTAAACCATGTACGGTGATGAAGACAGGGTACATCCTTTTAAATACCTTACACTCCTGGTGTGTGAAGCACCAGGCAGTTATTAGAACAAACAAAACTAGATTCCTCTCCAATAAAAATCTATCAGGGCATAAAGCATAGGTGTCCTCTTTCTCCATTGCTCTTTGTTTTTAGCAGAGGAGCTACTGGAAGAAATATTCAGATCTGACCCTGCACTAAAACGTGTTTATGGACACGACCAAAGATGTCTTCTAAATCTTTTCACAGATGATGTTGCAATGCCAGTCTCAAATCCTCTGAAAGAACTACATTGTCTTTTTACAGATCTTGCATGAATTTAGTTTTTCTTCAGGTTTGGAAATTAATATTAGAAGAGCTAAAATACTGAGTTTGAATGTTAATAATAATATCATTATCATTAATTCTTAATATCAGATATGCTCTATCTGAGGGAACAGGAATTCCTATTAGCTCATCCTCTATAAGATAGCTAGACGTTTTACAAACAAACTGATATCACTGAATTTTAAGCTTCTTCTCTACTAGACCAGATCTATTTTTTTAAAAAAAAAAACTGGAGTAAACTTAAATTGATACAGCTGGATAGCATAGGCACAATCAAAATAACTATTTTCTCCCAAATAACATTTCTGTCACAGATCTTGTCACAGGAAAGTTCTGAAGTATGTCTCCCAGCATGGCAAAAAAATCACAAACCCTTCCATCCTTTATTAAAGGGTCTAAACATTTCAGAATCCATTTATCAACAAGTTATCGAGGTAACACCCAGAGTGGCTTAGGTATTGCTTTGCTGAAGCTGTATTATGCAGCCTATCAGATAGGACATGTGATAACTCTGTACACATAAGCATGAAGTTGTTGCCTGGTTTCACTTTGAGGTTGGCTATAAACATATTAAAACTGGTTTTCAAGGGTATCTTTTCCTCTCTATTTCTCCTACTTGATTGCAAAACATGTCAGATAGCATTTGGAAATTGGTTATTCCCTTTTAGTGCAGAGAAAAGTGCGGAGAGGTCTGCCAATCTCACCCACTTCTTTGAAAAAGGTTTAAAAAATGATCAGTCTAGATCCTTCTTAGCTTAGGGACACCAAAAAAAGTGTTAAAGTTAATGGTTCTGTTCTTTTTATATGCGTAGTTTAGACATGCACCTCTTCATATCTAAATCTGGAGAGCAGAAAAAATGAAGGAGATGAAAGGTGGCTATCGAAGGAAACAACAAGAAGGAAAGGTCTGCCTTAAAGACTCTGAGGTGTCAAAACAAAAAACAAAAACACCCTCTAAGTTTAGTGGCAGATACTGAGTGTGTTCCCTGCAGGTACCTTGTGTTAAAGGTGTTAATGGAGAAGGTTGTACTTTTCACACAAAACATTTCTAATCCATAATTTAGAAACACCTTGAGAATCTGGATTCATTGGCCAAAGAAACTCCTCTTCCTTTTCACCTCATTTCTCTATCATCCACTCTTCCAAGACAAATACAAATTCCTTCACTTCAAGGAGTGGGGCTCGAAAGATCCACATTACTGAAAAGATGTATCTATTGGATTTAAAAAAAAAGCAACCCAGTTTTGTTTCCAGCTGGACCCAATTTCAGTGTCTTGCTTCCAAATTCATTTTATTTCCCATTTGTTAGTTAAAATCTGACTTTCCTCTCACCCTTTGGAAAGTGTTATTTTGTAGTCTAAGGGAGAGGTCAATAGGCCCTCCTCTAAGTTATATTCTATTCTTACAGATATGTTGGTCAGTAGGTTAAGCATGTATGGAAGAGGGGATCTCAACATTAATATTGCTCATGCTGATTGGTCCAAAATGGGACACAGGGCACTGATGAGATCAGTATCTTCTTCCTTACATCGATGTTGTACTAAGGTAGCCAACAGATGGTATTTAACTCAAAGAAAGCTAAAATAAGAAGGGATTGAGTCTCCTTTGTTGAAGGAAGTGTTAAGGACTGGGCTCATGAGCATATGTGGTGGCCATGCCTAATTATATAGCCTTTCTAGAATGAAGTATTCAACAAAATGAAAAAAGATTACTATCTGGCTTTTTATCCAGCAGTAGGCCTGTTGTCCCTGTTTTCAGGTGCTAATCAGTGGTTAAAATCCTGTTGCTTAGCAAGTAAATCACACTAGAGTAGGTTGAATAAATCAATGAGTCAACTACTCTGTAAATTCAATTGATTCAAATGGGCCTACTCTAACTGTGACCTATTTTAGCATAATAAGTCACAGTTAGGGTAGGCCCATTTGAATCAATGGCACTTACAGAGGAATTGACTCATCAAATACCCATTGATTCCATCAGCCTACTCTAGTGTGATTTACTATGCTAAGCAACAGAATTTTGGCCAGTGTTTGTAGCATAATGATTTAATTATCTGCTTCTGTGTGGCTGTGTGTATAGAAGTAGGGCTGAATTGGGAAGATCACATGTTCCATCCTTTAAAAACAGGCCAACTAGAATCTAGACTCTCACACTCATGAATTCTCAAGTGGATCTTTTAAGGTGGAAACTTCTAAAGCATGCCAGCATAAGTAAAGACCCAGTTTCATGGGCCACAAGCCAAACCTCCTAATCTGGTGTGATGTGGAAAAAACCCACCCCCAACAACTTGACTGGGTGGAAGCTTCCTACGGGATGACCTGGTCCACCAGTCATCCTGGCCTTGGCAATTTGGGGCTTTAAAAGTAGTGCCCAACAAGCTTTAAAGGTAGTGCCCAACAATATTTGTGTGAACTGCCATCAAGGCTTGCTGATCTTCAGAAATTTTCTGAATCTGACTCTAAACGTTCAGAATCACATTTTGATATGTGTGCTGTGAAGGGCTAAATGTACTGCTGCCTTGTAAGTATCATTGTGAATTATTTCACAGCAAGTTCTCTTTGTAACCTCTGAGTGCTGTTTCCAAGCTAAGCTGATTACCCTTAAGGTCACAGTGTTCATGTACTGCTTTTTAAAACAGGTACAAAGGCAGATGGTGGCTGTCTCATTGGTGCTGTCGCTGTTACTGGCCAAGGGACATCCATAATGAAAAGTAGCTCTTTTAACACTTTCCTTCTTCCTTGTGGAACAAGGTAAGACACCCTGACAGTGATAGATGCAGCTGCATTACTAAACTGACAGCATTTTATGCTGTAACAAGTGCCAGGCCAATTTCAGCAGCTTAGAAGGGAAGTCCGCTTGCAGTACAATTCCTTTAAACAGACATATTAGCTATTAGCCATTCTGGTGTTCATGCCACTTTCTAGAACTTCACTTCTTCCCATCTCTAGGAATTTCTCCAGCCTTCCATTTTTAAAGACAGGAAACAGTGGCAATCTGTTAACGAACATGAATCAAATGATTAACGGACTCCTGCTGGAATGTCATATATGGAAGCACAGGCAGTGTTTAAAGCTTTCACAATGCAAGTGGTGGCTTTAAAAAAGAAAACAGTGTGAAGTAAGTGGAGGAGGCAAAAATTGCTTACAATCACTGTGCAAGTGGAAGCTTACAAGAGACCTCAGATGCACTGTTCTGTGGGCATTTATAGAGATGGGTAAGAATTTCATTTGGTCCATTTTGTATAAGATGAATCCTAAATTTCTTCAGAAATTTGAGGGCAAATTTTGAGATTTAAAAGGATACAAAATATGGGGAAAGGAAGATAGATAGATCCATGCGCCCAGGCAGAGCATTTAGTGCTTAGCTCGTGAAAAACATAATGAAAATAAAACAAAAATAAAAACAAAAGTATTGTGGCATCTTAAAGATTAATGAGTTTAATCTTCAAGGTTTTGGTTGTTATACATGCTGAAATGTTTACCTCTTTGAAGATTGGGTTTGAATCCTTGTGTTCATGTTGCTGCCTGCTGAGTGAGGGTTGCCACCTATTTGAGGCGGGTTTTTTTTTTCCCTGACAGGCTCCCCATCTTTAACAGCTATGTGGCAGGCAGGTAAAGTGTGATCTCCTCCATACTGGGGATAACTACCGTATTTTTCCGTTTATAAGACGACCTGATGTATAAGACGACCCCCACTTTTCTAACCCCAAATTAGAAAATTTGATCGCTGCTTTCCCCGCCACTTCCTAAACCCGGGGCTTAGCAAAAGGAGGGGGAAAGCAGCGGTCAAAGGGCTGCACGAGCCAGCAACCAGCGGCAGAGGCAGCAGCAGGAGGAGGCGGAGACTGAGGCAAAGAAGCAGCCGCACTTGGCCGCCTCTCATGGCTGCTTCTTTGCCTCAGTCTCCGCCTCCTGCTGCTGCCTTCCGTGTATAAAACAACCCTCAATTTTTCCTCTAATTATTTTAGGGAAAAGTGTCATTTTATACACAGGAAAATACGGTACATGGCAGCCAGAAACGTATTTTTTTCCACAATTATGTTGAATAGCACCATCTCTGTAGATGGCTGAAATATTTGGTTCAATAAATTTTCAGTAGGAACTTTATCAACATTTGCAAATTTCTTCAGAAATTCTGTGGTGAGTATGTAGACTTTGGTAAGTGGTAGAATTTTTTAAAAAGAAAGAAAATGGAGAGCAAAACTAAGTTAAAAGGAAGCAAAACCTTAGAAATATGGCCATGAGGCTGGGAGAGATCTAATAAGGAGGTAAGCCAGATAAAATTACTGGCCAAATTATTGATTTCCAACTGGAGTGAGAAAAATGCTTGACCTCACTGAAGGGCTGGAGTAAAATTACATGTGGCTGCTTGCTTTAGCCCATATTCCCTTGTCTACTAATGCTGGTGTAATGCAAATAGCATAACGTTTGAAGGAAAGGTGCATGAAGTCACCATAGACAACGTTCATTGCATACTAAGTTGTGTGACTCATCATGCAACTGATAATGTCTACAGAGATTTCTTAACTTAGGGTGATTTGCTTCCAAAAATTAACACTATTTGCATAGCTACCCAAAAGGACTTCGGCCACGGAATGGAAATAAATATACACATTTTGCATAAGTTGTACAGTCCCAGGATGCTCCAGAAGAAGGGAATCATAAACCATTTCTGAGTACTCCATACCTAGGAAGCACTGGAAAGGCTGGGCATAAGTTGGAATCAAATTGATGGTATGTCGTCATTGTAACCACATGTTAGAGTCACAGACTACCTCTCATTTCGAAAAAGTTCACATAAAAAACTTGCGGGTTTCTATAGCTTTCACAAAAGATGCAATCTAGATTGAAAGCATTCTCTACAGTTTTTTCTGTTACAATTTTAATAAAAATGATTACCTCCTTTTCTTTTACACTCTTCAGTTTCTCTCTTTTATCTTCATTCTCCATTGGTAATTCCTCCTTCATTTCTGTCGCTCTTCATCAACCATTTCAACCTGCCTCTGTCTCAGAAAGTCATAGATATACTCCTGTTTATTACTCATTCTTATTGGTATGTTTTGGAGAATATCTATCTATCTATCTATCTATCTATCTATCTATCTATCTATCTATCTATCTATCTATCTATCTATCTATCTATCTATCTATCATCTATCTATCTATCTATCTATCTATCTATCTATCTATCATCTATCTATCTATCTATCTATCTATCTATCACGTATACATATGACTTCTCCAAAACATTTTAGCAAAATGTTTTTCAGCTTCTACTTTCTTCAGTTTCTCTGGTAAATGTATGCTGTTCCCCAGGTGGAATTTACAGAATTTAGAGGGCAGAGTATTCCAAAGCATATGAATGATGTTATGAGTTGTCCTGTAGATTCAAGCTATGAGGTGTCAAAATAGCCAGTCTGCAAATACAGAAGTTTCCCCTCTTTTCTATTGTGTTTGGATTTGATGATGTCTCTGTGATGCAAATCTTTTAGATTCCATTGAGGGTTT
This sequence comes from Intellagama lesueurii, assembly GCA_037013535.1. NCBI lineage: Eukaryota > Metazoa > Chordata > Lepidosauria > Squamata > Agamidae > Intellagama > Intellagama lesueurii. Next base: position 233,092,488 of record JBAJHW010000001.1, read on the forward strand.
TAATGAAATGTGGTGAAAAATGTAAATGTAAGCAAAAGTACAGAACCATTTGCCAACATTTCATGCAAGGAGGGTATAAATGCAACAACTGTCTATTCCTCTGAGATGTAAGATGATAAACCACAATTGTCTATCCCAAGAATGGATTTTAATGGCTTTGGTAACATCTTAATAGATGCATTTGTTTAATTATTTTAATTTACCATAAGTTCAGACATTTCCATCTGTACTTGGATAGAAGCAGAGTAGATATTTGTTGATATTTTTCTTTGTCATTAAATGGAATTAAATTAAATTATTTTTGCTCACGTCCTGTAATGTAAATGGCATCACTTCTCTAATCTAATAATACAGACTGTTTGGAAAATATGTACTTTCAATTAAAGACATTTTAATAACAGAAATGATGAAAAGAATCATTAATGAGAAAATAGTTTGCCTCCCTGTATACTGGCTTAAGTTAATCAAAGGTGCTTTGAAATTGAAATCGTTAATTACGTTTGCTTGGTTTTGTACTGATCAAGCGCTAGGAGAGTTGCTGAGAATCTGTGAAATTAAGTTATTCCAAAAATGAAAACAACATTGAACACACTTTGTTTTTCTAAATGATAAATTATGTATTGCCCTATTAGGAGCCAAGTCAATGCATTCTTGTTTACAACTAACAATCCGTTGTTGTTGTTTTAATAGTATGCACTATTGGAAAGTATTTCTTAAGTGATCAAGTCAGGCAAAACCAAAAGAAAAATTCAAAAAATTAAGAAAACAAAAATGTTGTGGCACCTTAAAGACTAACTGCTATATTTTAATATGAGATTTTTTGGACAAGTGCACTTTTTCAGACAATGGACTTGTCCGTGAAAGTGATCAACTAAGTGAGCTACAAAGTATTTGCTCAATCTCTGCCAATATGGATTGGGATCTCAGTTACCACCTTGCTCCCTACATGACTCTGTGAGTTGTGGTGTTCTACATAATATCAGGCAGAACCCAATCCATGTTGAAAGGACTGCAGAAACAGCAGCAGATTTGGAAGAATCTATTCCTCTGACTGACCACTGTCTTCATTTAGTTACATGCTGTCGAGTTGGAACTGACTTATAGCAACCCTAATAGGGCTTGAAAGATAAGTGAGATATTTAAAGAGTAGTTCTACCAGTGCCACTCCCCCAGTGAGTTTCCATGGCTAAGTGGGGATTCGAACCCAGGCCTTGAGAGTCCCACTCTATCTATTACACCATATATATCTTAAAAAGAATGTGTATGAGAGAGGCAGGCAGACAATGAAGAACATAGTATTGTATCTACTTAGAATGTAGGAGAACCAAGTTTGTCCTCACCGAGTAAAGGAGACAATTTGAGAAAAGAGGCTTTTTTCTAGTCTTAGAAAGACTGTGTACATTTTCAGGACTGATTTAGTGCATTTCTCTAAGTATGCAAATTAAAAAACTATGATAACAGTCACTATGTTGTATAGACTGTCAACAAGTAGAAGCACTGGATGGGTTGTTTGAATCTGTATTAATTAGCATGTCCTTTTGTGCTCTCTCTCTCTCTCTCTCTCTCTCTCTCTCTCTCTCTCTCTCTCTGTGTGTGTGTGTGTTCTTAGATGTCCAAAGAGGAATGATGTCAGTTCTCCACATGTTTTGTGCAAATAACAGAAAACACAATGAAAAATGTCTCAGCCTCATAGGTGGAGGTAACAATTCTCATGGGGCTTGAGACAGTTCTCAGCAGGTTGTCTTGCAGCATTCAGATAGCCTACCCTAAACAAAATCTCACCATCCATTAGGGTTTTTTAACCTTCCTATTATATGGAGTGATGCACATTTAGAAATAATTCCTTCAATTTAGAGAGAAATATAATTACAGATGGGTATGAATCAGAAAAAGAGTGATTTGTTTTGATTCGTGATTTGTCAAGGTTGACAAATTATGAATGTACAATTTTTTTCTGATGAATCAATGAATCACTTTGTTAATTTGTTTTTTAGTTTACAACTCTATAAAACAGCTCCCCAAGCAGCTAGAGACATCTAATACACAGGAAAGCTTCCCCTGACCCTCATCTACAAGGCCTACAAGTTTAGTGAAGTTTGAGTTTTGGACTTCCAAGTCATACATCCACAAAGAGGGTCCCCCCAGGAAAGTGCCCTTTAGCAGCTGGCTTGGGGAAACCCAATCTTCACCAAACTTGGAGGGATTGTAGAAGAGAGTCAGAGGAAGCGTTCCTGCAATTTTGGTGTCTCTAGGTACCTGGGGGTGATTATATAGCCAATTTAATTGATGAATCAGAAATTTCTAAAAATTCATTGATTCGTATTCGTTGGGGCATATGCAATTTTTTGAATGAATTTCGCGATTCATTTTTTAATTCATGTCCATCTCTAAATATAATATATCTCAACCCCATGAGGAAGAGGTCAAGGCCTGCTTTTACATGAATCTGCGCTTTCAATTTTATGCATACATACACAAAGTGCATAGGCCTTTCTTTCTTATTTGCACACTTGTAATTTGTGATTACACCAAAATATTTTACAGATTGTTTTAGGAGGAACAGTAATGATATAAATCAAATAAATAATAATAATTCCTTATATTGTGTTCTCCCTAAATATAAATATAAATACCTGAAGGATTGTATCTCCCCATATGAGCCTTCTTGGTGCTTAAGATAATCAGAGGAGGCTCTCCTCTCTTGGTCCCATTGCCAGCACAGGCACGGTTGATGGAGACATGAGAGAGGACCTTCTCTGTGGCTGCTCCCAAGTTATTCAGTAGAGATGGGGACGAATATAAAAACAGATTGGTTTTTTCAACAAATATAGCCGATTCGTTAAATATTCGTCGATCCGTATTCATCAAATTTTAAGTCCCGACAAATACTGCTTGATGAATATTTCCTACCCCCTTCCTCTCCCTACCTTAGGCCCCCCGCCAACACCCCCTTACCATAATCATCGCCGCTGCTGCTGACGTCTCCATCAGGCCTCCGCAGTCACAGTGTGTAAAAAGGGAAACTGGCTGCCCTTTGCAAAGATGGCAGCTGCAGCTTCATTTAGGGTAGGGAAGCCGCAGCCGCCATCTTTGCAAAGGGAAGCCAGTTTCCCTTTTTACACACCGTGGCTGCAGAGGCTTGATGGAGACCTCGGCAGCGGCAGTGATGATTATGGTAAGGGGGTGTCAGTGGGGGTGGGCTGGAGGGGGCAGCAGTGGCACGGTGGTGGGGGAGTGGCAGCAGGGGGTGGTGGAGGCAGCGGGGGGTGGCGGTGGCAGTGGGGGGGCGGGGTGTTGGTTTTTTTTTTTAAAAAAAAACAACCCTCCCATGAATCAATGAATAACTTCGTTATCTGTCGCTTCATGGGGGCAACTTCGTGCTTCATGAGTCGTCAACTTTTGACGACTCATGAAGCGGGACGACTCGCCAAAATGCTGACTCGTCCCCATCTCTATTATTCAGTGTTCTCCCTTGGGAGGACAGGTTGGCCCACTTCCTTTTATCCTTCCACTGACAACCGAAGACTCACCTTTTCAGGCAGGCTGACAGTTCCTGAATGCCATTTCTTAGTTAAGATAGTTTTCAATGTTTTACATGTTTTTAATCATTTAAAATATTTTAATCAGTTTTATATTTAATTGTTTTTTTACTGTATAACTTAATTGTGTTTTTAATTCTATTCTTTTTAATATTGTGAGCTGCCTTGAGTCCTCTTATTGGGGGAAAGCGGCCTATAAATAAGATGTGTGTGTACACTTCATTTTAGAACAGATGGATGACTGCCCCTCTCCTCATACATGAGCAATACGCTTGTTTTTTCTGGCCAGACTTTGGGCAGTGATGATTCTGTTCCATAATCAGGAAGTGAGTAGACATTCAACTGTTTTTTCCTAAAACATGAGTATATTTCACAGTTCTTGAACATAATGTTTAGAAAAAATTTAGGCTGTAGTCACATTGGCAACAAGAACTGCTTATAAGCATCATTTAAATCAATTTAGATTTTATCGTTCACATGACACAAGGGTGAAATCAATTTATATGTGCTACAAAGTGAGTTTTTTCCAACTGGCCAGCAGGGGCTTTTTAAAATACCTTCTTTCTAAAATCGATTCAATTCAAGGCAGTTTTGTGGATATGAGTTTTAATTGTTTTAATTTGTGCCTATGTGGATTTGGACTGCCAGAGGCACCACCATTTTTCCTTTTATTTTAATTTTTTAAAATCCTTTCTTAAAATGTTTATCACTTCATCAGTATGTTCAGCATTGCAACCACCTACCCTGTTCCCTCCATTCGGCTGATGAAGGAGCTGTCAGAGCAGCAGGAGACCAGTGGGCACAGAGAGGGCGTAGAATGGGCGCAGAATGGGCGCAGAGTGGGTGCAGAGCAGGCACAAAGCATGTGCTCTTGGACACAGAGAACGGTCCATGTGCCAGGAGCACTGCCCCCACAAAGGAGCTGGAAACCTCCCCCCTATTTTTTTAACCATAATTGGTTGGGGTTCACCTTTCTGGTGTTTCCCATGTGGTTTCTAGCAACTATAAATGCGGCATATAAATAAAACTAATTAATAATAATAATAATAATAATAATAATAATAATAATAATAATAATAATAATAATAATAATAATAATAATAGATGGCCCCTCCTAGACATGCCATTTATCAATGTATCACTTACTTTAAAAAATTTAAATCAAATCAAAACCTTCAAGAACAGCATACTCCTCAAACAGAAAGGAAATGAATTGATTTCAGCAGTGTAGATGCCAAAACTGGTTTAAATAATCAGAAATAAATCAATTTCCATTCAGTCCATGTGAACGTGGCCACCAGTTTAAATACTATGTGACTCAAATCTGATTTTTAAAAAGTTTGAATAGAAATTGATTCCAGTTGCCAGTGTGACCTTAGTACAGTACTTGAAGAAAAAAATATTGTGAATTGGATCAGGTTTAGTAATTGTGTGGAACTTTTTGTTTGAAGAAAATGCAATGCCTAAGCAGAAGTTAAATAACAAGGTAGACAAAAATGTCAACTAAAACATCAAAGAAAACAAAGAGAAAATAAATTGTTTGGCTATATGACGACTGCATAATCTGCCATAAATACAGCAGATGTGGTGCTTATATTGGTGTTCCCCACAGTTCTGTTGAAACGTTGAAACAAGGGATCTGGTTACTGCTCTTAAAGGTGGGCAGCTGAAATAAAAGGAAACTGGAATGCTTGAGCTGAATTTTTCTGCTCCCTTAACAAAGGGTGAACTGTGCTTAGTTACTTCCATGGTAAGAGTTAAAATTATCATAAAATCAGACACCAGGCTTTCCATGTCTATTGGACCAGATGATGCACTCATTATCTTTACACCTTAAAAAAAAATATCTGAATGGCAAGCCCTCACACATCTTTCAGGGCAGTCAAAACATTTTCTACCTTTTTTCCTAATGTGCAGAGAAAAAGGCAGAAATGTATTGCACACACTCTGAATTCTGAGGTTAATAACATTTATTATTCTCATTCATTCCCTTACTTTTTTAAAAAAAAGCACATGACCTGCTTTCAGTAAAAAGCAAAAACAGGAAAGAATGTTACTTGCTCTACAGCAGAGGTCCCCAACCCCCGGTCCTAGGCCCGGTGCGTGGCCTGAGCCGGACCGGACCGCAGAGACAGACCTCCTGCCCCACCCCCCCGCACGCACTCACCCCCACACAGCTGATTTGTGCACGCACGCTCTCCAGTGCGAGTGCCACGCCGCCGTTTGCGCATGTGCACGAGCGCGCACTCAATCACATGAGAGAGAGCGCTCGTTTGCACATGCGCATGAACGTGGGGGGGGTGCCCTGCCTTCCCCAGCCGGTCCGAGGGGTGAAAAAGGCTGGGGACCCCTGCTCTACAGGGTGCAACAGTTCGATTTAGAAACTAGATAATTCTAAAGAAGTCTTCTCTAAAAATATATTTTAAAAGGAAATATATATATATATTTCCTTTTATATATAATGCATTCACTTCAAAGAACAAGTTTAGAGATTTGAGCTTTGCAGTTTCCAGGAGATGACAACCCTTTTTTAATATAAGCCTTCCTTAGGATCTTTCTCTTTCTTTTTTAAATGAAGATTGTGACTGTGAAAAGCAAAGTTAATTCAATATAGTAATGAATAGATATTTCCAGAAGTATCAAAAAAAAAAAAAAAAACACCAGATGGTAGGTACCACTCTGCAATCCCTACCTTAACGTATGATGTTGGTGGCGGTGGCAGTGGTTGTGATGATGATGATGATAGTGATAATGATGTGGGGTTTGTTAAATATATTGCTGTACTTTACTGCTTTGAATGTGTTTTGGTATTGCTGTTCTTTACTGTTTTTAGTGCGATATTTGTTTGATCCTTTCAGTGTTGTATACTCACTGTTGTTAGCTTTACATACTATCTTTTAATAACGTAAGCCACTTTGGGTCCTTTCTAAAGAGAAAGGTGGGGTAAAAATATTTTAATAGATATATTTAATAAATAAACTCCTGACACACACCCCATACTCCCTAAAAGAAATCTATAAGGTGGATTTATTCTCCTGCCTCAGTCAAGGATGAGTGGGAAGGAGACATCACAATAATAGGTGAGTGTTCCCTGAACCAGCTGGTCTTATAACCACTTTTGCTTTGTTGCTTAATGAGACATCTCAGTCTATTATCAGCAATGGCTTCTTCCCTCAGCCTGCTTCAAGATACTCAGCAATAGCCCCTGCTTGTACCCTTCTAAGCAGAACATTGTTGGAAGGCACTGAAGTGAATGATTGAGGTCATCAAAAAAAAGTTTAAGAGCACCACCTTCATCTAGTGCATCAGGAACAAGCTCACAGACTACATTTGAGAACTTCATTGGCAAGTTCAAGCTCACTGCACACCTGAAAATTATCATCTCCCTCCATCATCTGATCCAGTCACCCGTATTTGTTGTCTACACTACACATGGACACACACTGGGATTTGCCCAGGTTTTATTACAAAGATAATATCTTATACTGATTGCCATTGGTCCTTAGGGGGAAAAGAAGTTCATATTGTGTTCAAGAAAATATTGTTAAGGGTTAGGTTCCTGCCTATAGTGGATCAGATTAATCTTGAAATGTTTATGCATTCAATGTCATGGTTTCTCCATCTCAGAAAATCATCTGCTCTCTTGGAATATGATCAAGTTCAGCAGTGGGCATGGGAGCTTAGACGTACAGTGCTACAAGCACAGAGAAAAGAGTGAACAGACCGACACTGCTTTGAGCCATCTCAGGTACCACTTACCCTGCTAATCCAAGTTTTCAATCAGGAGTTTATGAATTTCAAATTGTCACTGCAGAACTCAAGGTAAAACAGCTACCTGGCTTACCAATATTTATATGAGCGAAACTGTGTCTTACAGAAAGATCGCTATGCCTGGAGACTTGTGATCTGTGCTTCAGCTCTGCTGAGCGGCATAAATCATGCAGAGGGGTGAGAAACTACAATCAAATATTTCTCGCTACAAATTCAGGAGTACTTGGAAGTATATCTTTTGAGAAATACCTGACACAAACAAGCAGGATCAACAGTGTTTTCTTCATATTGCAACAATCATAAAAACCATTTCAAATTCTGCTATGAAGTACCTTTGCAATGGCTTTTGGGCCAAAGAGCCTTAATTCCACTGTGGCATTTAAAATTGGAATATACATGCATTTTGTACCAAGTCTCTAAACTAGAACAGCGAATGAATTACAATTGTTTTATTTGCTTCCAGGTAAATGGACCATTTATCGAGTAAGGGTACCAGGGAAAATATGAGGAAGGAGCAGCTCCAAGACAGCATAGTTCACAGAACTAGTAGGTCTTTTCTTATAAAGAATTTGGGTCCTTTGCTAGCGAGAGCAACCGTACCATATTGCAAGATGGAAACTATTTCTGTTTCTGGGTTCTGAGAGAGTCAGAGGCTTCACAGGCATGGCTTATGCTAAAGGCAAACTGCCTCGTTAATAATGCCACGATTCTGTTTATCATAACTGTGTGCTGTCAAGTCAATTCTGATTTATAGCAACCCTTCTCAGGCTTTTCTAGGTAGAGAGTACCTAGAAGTGGTTTACCACGCCCTTCTTTTTTGGGACTGTGCAGCTTGCCCAAGGCCACATAGTCTGGCTCTTCTCTTGGGATCCCCAGTGAAGAATTGAACTCCCAACCTCTGACTCCTCAGACAGATACTTAAGTCACTGAGCTATTTTGTTTACTAGTTGCGATTTGGAACAAGCCAGGGGGTAGTGTGACATTTTTGCTTTCTTGTTGCATATATCCCTACACTTTAGAACAGCGCATCGGACGGGGTGGGTGGGTTGATAGTGAACTTTCTCATGTTACTTGGTTAACCAGACTATACCCATTTTAACAACTCATTTACCTGGATTTTCCTCATGGCTGTTTCTATCATCAAGTAACTCAACAGTAGTTCTAGCTCTCATCTCTGTCCTAACCTGCTCCGCTGCTCTGATATTCAAAGGACCTAAACCCTGGTTCCAGATTTTGTAGGGAAATAGATGCTTCTGGTCCCTATAAGCCTGTGGAGTGTATCCTTGATTTCCTCCTTTTGAAGAGTCAAGGAGCAGGGGAGTCTCAGAATCTGTCTTGGAGGCAGCCAGGATGTAAGAGAGCCATGGCCATCTGAATGAGATTCTGAACATTTCATTGCAGTCACGAGATGTTCACTTATTTCATAAACAGGAGCTCCCAAGGCCGTCTTGTTGTCTGCACCAGTCCTGACCCGAATGGGATCCTGTTCAATCCCAATCTAATAGAAGAGGCAAAGAAGGTTGTGGGAGTGAAAGATTAGTTCAGGTCAGGAGGAGAACAAGTCAGAAGTCAGAAAGACAACATACGAGGCAGGAAATCAAAATGGCAAGCCGAAAGGGCAAGAGGAGATCAGAGGTTGGAAAATGTATTTTTTTTAATTCATTACTTTTACCAAGTTCGGCCAAATGGTACCAATTTAGCAAATATTTTCAAGTAGCATTGGCAAAGTATCATTAAAGAGATTTTGCCCCATAACATCATTAATGGTCATTGTTGCACCCTTTGCCTAGCGCAGATGTGTGGGTCCATCCCTCCTCCCAAGAAAGAGGCATTCATACACCTGTCTATAAAGCCAATAATTCTTACACCACTTTCAAACACAATTCTTCAGTGGATACTGATCCTGTGGATACGGGGTCCTACTGTAGTTTTATTAATATTTATTTTTAAAAAAATATTTATATGCCATCTTTCTTCTCAAGAGAACTCAAGGCAACATAATTAATACACCACATGATATATTTGAAATTTAGGGTGTTTTTAAAAAAAATCTCCATGTGCTTGTTATAGAATAAAAAGCTGTTTCTTGACTAATTGTTTAAAATATAGTGCCCAGTGCCTTTATAGTGATATATATGATTTGGAGGGGAAATATCTAATATTGGCCTCATCGCTGCATATTCTATGAACAACAGAACTGGTGATCTGACAATTTTCAGACATGTTTGAGCCCATCATCCCCAATTAATTGTTGTATTATGAGATTTGTAGTCCAAGTGTCAGCCTGGAGGAGGCAATTTTAAAGTGATGAAAGGAACACTTTTGAAGGAGCCAATAAGAAATGTGCCGCTAGGGGTCAATGGTAACAAACCGTATGTCATTCTTTGTAAATTCCATTGTTTATTTCAAAGTTAATGGTTTGATTAACAAATTAATAACATTAACTCAATGAACTACATTACTTCAGCTCTGTGTAAAGAGATACAGATTAACCTCTCCACTTCTATTGTTTAATAGTAAAAAATTAATTTTCAAACCTAAATTTCATGCTTTGAAGAGAGGTGGTGTCTGAGTAGACTGTTGATGGGTTGTTTTGATTATTCAAAGGATTTCCCTGTCCCCAGAACCTCTGCTTTATAAACATGGTCTTTTTTGCTAGTTTTGCCCCTGTTGAGTGTGATGCGTTTTTTAATCAACATTTTGATAGTATACAGCCATTCTCTTCAATCCGTCACAAATTCCTATCAAAATTTTCCTGGTGCATTTTAATACACTGTTTTATATGGATGCTTTGGGAGTGTGTAGGGAGACAAAGTATAGTTATTATTTCAGTTGGTATTTTCCATTCCAAAATGCTATATTAAAGTAGCCGTACAGGCTAGTTTTTGAAAATTAATTTTTCAAACTTCCTGAGACAGATTGTTACCCCCCCCCGAAACCCTCTGAAATGATCTTCTTTCTCTCTGTGTGTGTGTTGTTTAAAGCAGAACTTCTCACTTTGAAACATCAAAACAAAGTAGGATTAAAATCTGTTCCATATAATTTTCAAAATTTGGCATTTAAAATCAACTTCACGCAAAATAATTGCATCAGTGCTACTTTATAATAGAAGCCTTCATGGAAGAAAGAGCACTTCACAGACTGTGCTTGTTCAAAGGGTTTGCCTTGCACACCTTTTCCCTCTAGTCTGTGCAGCCTATATAACTTCACAGCTCCAGTCTCACGTCCTCCACCTTCCATTGACGAATTGTCTGCCTGTAATCCAGTATTGAAGGGCAGTTTCACAAGTGTATTGTATAGATTTTCATAACAACCTTGCAGTGGATTCATAATTCACCCCATGCTCCCTGAGCAGCCACCTACTTAAAAGAAATAATCTCTCGGGCTCTAGAAATATGGCAGGAGAAATATTTGAGTTTCTTCACACACTTGTTTCTTCACAGGCCTGAGGCTTCGAGGTGTGTCCTCCTCCTTCCCCCTGCTGTTTACCTGCTTGTCTATTCACAAATGTCTTCCCCAACTACTGATAGCTATGACAGAAAAATACCTTTGCCTGCATATCTCAAACCGCCTCAAATAAATTAGCAATCAGGCCATGTCACTTGCACTTTACCTTAACCTAAATACAATGCCAGCCACAGCATGTCTGAGATTGTCTTACTTAGGAGCAAACGCCAATCTGGATCCCAATGTTTGTTTCTTTGTTTAATTGATTGGTTAATTGGGCTCCCCCCCTTCTGTTCTTAGATCCAGCAAGAGAAGGAAACTAATGAGAAAGAAATATAAGCAGTATAGTATAGGAAGAAAGGAGAGGAAATGCTGACAGTTGAATGTTATTGAAAACAGCCGTTTGAAGTGATAGAACAGGAAGGGACGGAAGGTTGAAATCAGAGTCCAACACACGTGTGGAGTTCTGTGTACTTCTAAGGTCTCCTTTAGGGATGTGTGAGATTTTGTTTGGTCCTCTTTTTTTTTTCCGATTTCAAAGTGAGCAAAATTCATCATGACGAATTTCGTTTAAGACACTCTTAAAAGGATTAATCTAAGAGGGTCAGCAAGGAGAGAGTTCTCGGCCCACACAACCACAGGCTGTAAGGGGAAAGGACCATCTGAAGAAGAAGGCTTGTGCTGTAGGTCAGCCCTTCCACCTGGCTGGGAACCCTGAAAAATGGGGGGGGGGGGGGGTTTCGTCTCATCTAGCATTCTCTCCTTGCTCACACATTCAGATTAATACTTTTCTTAACACCGGATAGGGCTTTTGAAGGGGAAACGTCTTTCAAGAAATTAAATGAGAAGTAATTAGCATTTATAGTTCCATCCATTAAAGTGGAGGGCCTAAAGTGCTTAGCTCTTAAAAGTGTAGCTTTGAATCCCTCTGTATTCAGCTGTGTTTGTGGTATTGAGTTAGGACCCGTCCCCCTTTTGATAGTTTCTTTTTAACAGGAGGCAGGTACAGCAGGAAGCTCTGTATACTGGGAATAGGTGTACGATGGACAATATTTTTGTTTCTGGGTTCTGAGAGCGTCAGAGAGTTCACAGGCATAGCTTACACTGTGGGCAAACGGTGCCTCCTTAACAATGCCATGATTCTGTTTATAATTGCTATTCGGAACATGCCAGAGAATGGAATACTACTTTTGTCACTCATGAGCCTTCTTGTTGCATATATCTTTACACCTCTGGAACAGAGTCTGGGGGAGGGAAGAGGAAACTGTTAGAGGACTGGGGGTGAGCCTTCTGCAAGCCCCATATTATTTGGTTAGTCAGACTGTACTCGGATTAAAGGCCTATTTAAGTGGATTTCCCTCATGGCTGCTTCCATAATCAGGTGGCCTCAGAAATATTTCTTGTTCTCATCCAATCCATTGCCTCTCCCATCTCTGTGATATTTGAAGAACATAAACCCTCTCTATACAGGGAATTCCTGTGGAATTTGGACAATGCCAATGGTCAAGGACTTTGTTTTGCTTTTTAACTTTCTGAAACCAACACATTTCATCAAAAAAATTTAGAACAAACTTGAGATAGAGGGGAGATGAATGTGGGAAAACCTGAAATTGACAAATGTTTCCACCTCAATTCTGGGATCCAACACTGCTACGGCCTTCTTTCTTTCAATGACAGGGAATCACTTGATGCATATTCCTTATCTATGAAATGAAAAGAGGTTGGAAAATCCTTTGACTTGCTTTGTTAGGGTTCCATGCAACTACCAAAATGACTGGGATGGATGGATTGGAGTATTATTGGACTCTGCAGCTTTCACACATGTTCATCCAAAGTTTATTCCCTTCCATTTGTCAGTCTCTCTCTCTCTCTGTGTGTGTGTGTAGTATAATGCGAATTTTGAACATAGTGTAGCAGAAAATATTAATGCCTAAACATATATTATCCAAACATTCTCATACCTATATGTCTTTCTGAATACATGCCTGAAGTAAGAACTGCTTTGCAACTTCCAGAAAAGTATGAAATCCCAGGGAGAACTATATTCTCATCTACCCATTCATCCAGAAAATGTGGATCAGTGTGATCCATGCTGAAATTTACCATGGATGTAATTCATCAAATATCCTGAGAATGGAGGCAGAAAAAAACATATAATTTATCACTGTTTGATCCCATATAAAGAACGGCATGTGCAGACTATCAGGAGGTTAAGGTAGTCCCTAACCCTCCCCACCATCATTGGTGTCTTCACGTGGAGAGCAATAGTTTGAAATGGTATCCTCTGCTATACATGGAAACTCTTCACACAATCTGGAACCCTAAAAGTCATGTTTCAAAATACATTGGAAGGTTGCAGTTCACTTCAGACGGTTGATCTCCACATACAGAGAACAATAACGGAAAGGGGGCAGAATTACCCTTGTTCCTTTTGTCCTGCATTCAGGTTAACCCCATCCTGAATGACTCTTTGTATAAAGAACTGTATCAGGCTTGATTTTGTTGCTGTGTTTCTGTGCATCTGGTTGACTTAAGTCTTGCTGACTTCAGTGGGATTGTTCAGGGATGCCAGCCCTAGCTTGCCTTGTCCTCACAGGCAAGGATGAAGAATTGCAACATGCTTCCTCTTGCTGGTGCGGAGGGTGAAGAGTTGCCTGATGCTTTCAGGAGAGTAGTTGTATGAGTCAGAAAAAATCTTTTTGCACTTCCAAAATAAATAAATAAATAAAAGACCATTGTGGCCCAGAACTGTATCGTCATTGTACAGAATTGTACAGATAGCAAATGGCTTGATGAATGTGTATTGCTCAGAATTAGATTATTAGTGCTTTATTTAAGAATTTGACCTGCTGGTTCACTTGTTGGCATCTTTCATAATGGTCAGCCAGTCCTTCCGTCCTTGCATGTTTGTGTGTGTGCCCTTTGCTTTTCAAAAGGAAAGGAAAGGGCACAAGAAACATTTTATACAAATTATAGAGACCATGAGGTGGAGGGAAGAGATTTCTCTGTGTGTCCTTCTCAGCTGGAGGCAAGGAATCTCACAAGGCTTTGCAATTCATTGTTGGGTGTCTCATAATGTGAAGCCAGTCAAAACTGATCTGAACGAAGAAGTCAGCAGGTATTCGTTCCTTCACTACTCTAACTATGACAAAATCTAGTTTCAGTGCATTGTATTGTTTTATATCTTAATTAGCACTATACATTTCTTGGTAAAGACGTTATCTTGAAAGCTAGAACAAAATAACTTGATGTAATTAAAAAGTAAATGTTTGTCACAGGACATTGGGCTTACACCTTCATTCATCTTTCATGGCTTAGCCCAAAATCCTGTGTACTGTTTATGCATTGCATGGGCACCATCTCATACTGCATATATATATATAGCTTTCTAGCTTTAGGAAGGATGGACCTTCACATAATCTTTATATATATATATATATATATATATATATAGAGAGAGAGAGAGAGAGAGAGAGAGAGAGAGAGAGAGAGAGAGATTATGTGAAGGTCCATATATATATATGGACCTTCACATAATACATAATCTCTCTCTCTCTCTCTCTCTCTCTCTCTCTCTCTCTCTCTCTCTCTCTCTCTCTCTCTCTCTCTCTCTCTCTCTCTCTATATATATATATATATATATATATATATATAAAGATTATGTGAAGGTCCATCCTTCCTAAAGCTAGACTGCAAAGAGCCTTTTGTACCATTGCAGCTCAATACTCAACCTCTCTTTCTAACCCTAAATGCAACCATGGTCTACATATGCACGTATATCCCTGCTTAGCTCACATAAACAGAGAATAAGAAATAGGAATTATAAAATGACTTCTTTTAAAAGGCTCTTTAGGAACATTTCATGGACAAAATAATTATTTCATTACAGAGCTCTGGAATGTTATAATACACAGGATGCAAAACTACTAGAAATTATTAGGGTAGTACAGCTGTCTTATGTAGCTTTAAAGCGTAGTCTAAATTGACTGTGCCTCTTTGCCTACAAACCAGCTGGCCACCCTTTATTAAGGCATCTGTCAGTTCTTCCTTGAAAAAGAAAACAACATTGGAATTGAGATGATTTCACTTTCTTTCTTTCTTTCTCTCTCACACACACATTTTTGTAAAGGGTTCAATTGACAACACACTTAAAAAAAGACCTGATGTCTATGGCAAATTCTGATTCAACATAGCAGATTCAGCTGCTTCAGCATCATGTATTTGAAGAGTAATATCCATTACTTATTTATTTAGTCCCAAAGGAGAGGAAAACCTTGGTTTAAGCATCCCATCTTACTCAAAGTATGGATACATTGATACTACTTCCCTGTATTGTAAAGACTTCTATTCCAAGTAAACGCAAGAGTGAATTCCTGTCTTAGCTTTCCTAAGAGCAGGGAAAATAGATACAAAAAATCTGGTCAACTAGGATTAACCCCATTGAGCACAATGAAACTTCCTTCCCCCCAAAATAGATACATTGGATGGACTAATAAAGATTATGTAACCATGGATAGACAACTGCAGATCTGCTGTATAGATTTTGACATTACAAAGTCCTGTTTCATTTCAGATCACCACTAGTGATTCATTATATAGGAAGTGGGATGGCCAATAGGATTATGCTGTAGTTTTTACATGGGTGGAACCCAGAATGCAGGATGATTAAATCAGAGTCTTGAGTGGTGGGGTTGATCTGGGGCTAAGCTTCTTTGCTGTGAAAGTTATGGCTCCAAGCATAATTTTGGTTTTAAACTGAACAATTTTCTGCTTTAGAGACATCCTCTGCTTTTTGAAATGTAGGAACAAAGATATCAGGGTTGGGAAAAGAAAATACCTTTACTCAACAACATTAAAAAGCCACCATATAAATAAGCAAAGCAAATGTCAACAGCAACATGGCATCTTGGACTTGCCAACTTCTCCTGAAGAGATCTAGCTAGATTTCTAAGAAAAGTACACATACTTCCAAAGGAGAGGGAGCTTCCATTTAAATGGACAGGCCCAGTACACTACAAGGTATTACTCACAGATCTGTCTCCTATGAGCAACAGATGTGCTGTTTAAAAATTTCTCTGGAACCATATTCCAGCACCCTTCCTCACTCAAAGGAGACATTTCTACCAAAAACTAGCTCTATCCAGTGGAGGAGGAGTTATAAAATTATGCTGTTCACCTCACAATTGTCCCTCTACATGGCCAAGCTGAGGAAAGGGCACAAGTAGACCTTTCGCAAGATGGTAGCATTGAGAAGTAAAACTGCAGCATTAATGAATAACAGGCACAGGAGCAGTAGTTATAGTAGAGGTGATGATTATGTTGTTGGTGATGATGGCATGTGTTTTTCCAGCCCTATCAGGAAATGCCAAGGATTAAAACCTGGGAACTTCTGTATGCAGAACAGGTGCTCCACTGCTGAGTTAAGGCCTTTCCATGGTACACTTTGAGCATTCCGTTCTAAATGTTATGGTTATTTTTTCTGAAGTACAACACTGAAAGAAACTACCACTGTCATTCTAGAATTGTCTAGGGGCCCTGTGAGTTGTGGGATCTTTGGGGCAAATTGCTCCACTAGCCATAAGCATTGATCGAAGAGCCCTCAAATACTTCATCTGTTCAAATCTTTTGTGAATCTTTTAATCCTTCGTTCTACAAAAACAGTGGCCAGAATCCTGCTGTGCAAGTTATGCTGTGCTTGTCCGACTGTTTGGAAAGAATTAAAAACTTCCTGTCCCAATCATGCCAGGCTCCAGAGACCCCTAGGGATTCCCCTTCATCCTCGGAAATGTTTGGGAACCACAGAACAGGGTAGGAAACAATTTAAAGCTAGAACATCACTGCTGGTGGTCTTGGTCCCTTCATGAGGACCACATGCAGTAGTTTTCTGACTTTAAATAACTCACGGTGCCAATCCACAGTTCTCAAAGTTTTCCTAGGATGAAGGGGATCCCTAGGGATCCCTAGATCCTAGCAGGAGGAATAAGAAGTTTTTGTTACTCCTAAAATGGCTGCAGTGTAGCTGTGGCTAATGACATCCCATGAGTTATATCTGTGAAGATTCTCAGTCATCAGTCATCCAAGTGAGGTTATCTAAAAGTTGAGTCATGGCAACTGGACTTCTTTCTTGTTAGGTTGAAACGTTTCGCTACTCATCCAAGTAGCTTCTTCAGTCTGAGGAGAGTTGGTAGGAGATCCCTGATATATCCTCCATGTTTGTTTCACTTCCCCCTGGTCTGAATAGGCTCATTAGAAGGACAAGAGTCGTGTGTCACATGAGTTGTGTGGCTGAGCTGTGTCAACTGGATTCTGGCCAGTTATTGGCAAGAGGTAAGCTGAAGCTTAGCAATGTTTGGAGTCAGATTTTTTAAAAAACAAAACCACACACTTTCTTTTATCCTTTTTCTCACGTTCTAGTGGTCATTGTTCAGTTATGGATGACATAAGCACATCTTTATGTCCTTTCATCTTGAAGGGAACTTTCCAAACTCTTGTTGCAGTCAGCCATTACATTCAGTTGCACCCACTTCCCTCAGACTAACTTGCCTGCTCTCTCATAACCTAACTTCTCTTGGAGTTTTAGCAACCTTTTTAGGCTGCCTTTAAGAGATTCTGCTGGGAGAGACCTTTTTGGGCCAGGGTGTCTATCAATCAATCCAGCAGTAACCAATTGTTTCTTCCCTGTCTCTGATTTTTTGAAGAGAGCCATGGCTCTCTGCCTTAAGAGTCTTTTTTCTACTCATTTTTAGTCAGTACAGTGGTGCCTCGCTAGACGATTGCCTCGCAGGACGAGGAAATCGCTAGACGATGCCTTTTTGCGAGCGCTACTGCGCTTCGCAAAACGATGTTTCCCTATGGGGAATTTCGCTAGACGATGAGGTTTCCCCATAGGAGTGCGCTGACTAGTGGTCAAAAGCTGTCAGTGCAGCTGTCAGTGCATTCCTATGGGGACCCTCACTCGCTAGACGAGGTTTCCCTATGGGAAATTTCACAAGACGACTGCGTTTTCCCTTGGAACGCATTGAAGCGATTTCAATGCATTCCAATGGGAAAACGTGCTTCGCTAGACGATGTTTTCGCTAGACAGCGATCCTCGTGGAACGGATTAACATCGTCTAGCGAGGCACCACTGTAGTTAGTATTCAGTTAGTGTCAGAGTTAGTCATGCAGCCAGTATGTGTTGTCAGTATGGAGCTATGGGTCAGTTAAGGCATATTCTTATAACCAGTCATTTTTCCCCTACAATATGCTGTATTTGATTTGTTGAGAACTGTGAGTAAATGGAATGATTATTCTTTCTCTTACCAATGTCTCGGAGTGAATTATTGAGACTGTAAGTGCCAGTTGTTGAGACAACCAAAAACAGATTATCTATTGTGGGGAAACTTGAAACTAATTTTGCTCTGTAGGTCCCTGCACTACCTGCTGCATAACTAGAGTTTTTTTTAGCCAAAACTCTGCTAAGAATATCACTCTAACCAATGTTCACCATGTCACAGTTAACATACAATGGTGGGTGGGGATGGTATTTTGACCTCCTTGGGAGGAGCATGTGGTCAATACATAATAGGCCTGCATTCTTAGTCTACTAAATCATTTAGGTGCAGCTCGTAAAGGGAGGAGAGATTTCAAGGGCTGCCAAGGATAATTTAGTTCAAGTCTGACAGAAAGATGAAGAACCATAAGGAGGGAGATGAGGGACCTTGAAGATTCTCCATCCACAGTGAGCACCTGTAAGCAGCAAGAACAGACATCTCCTCGTCATGGTCCTCTTCCTCAAATGAGGTGCACCACAATTTTTTTAAAAAAATTTAAATTATTTGCGTATTTGTATATAAATCACCACATACAGCTTTATGTAAATCAGTGTCCTCTTTTGTCTTTCTTTTTGGAGATGCTTGCATTCCCTCCCCCCCCCCCCCCCGATACATAAACAACCATTTTTATTCCTGGAAACTGGTATTCATCTCCATTTCTTCTTACTCTGGGATTGAAAACATGACCTATGAATTATTGTCTTGTATTTAGCTTTTAATATTATCCTAAAGAGTTATGTTCTTCGGTGATGCTGGTACTAGGGCCCCTGGAACTATTGCTTTAAATTCTTACAGGGGGTAGAGCAAAGCATTATTCATTGATTTAATAAACCATGGAACATAGAACATAAATACGAGTTTTTATCTCAACTGAAGTCATGCACTGCTGTCCTATACATGTTGGCTCAGAAACAGTCTCATTCAGTTCCATGAGGTTTACAATTAAATAAGTGGGTACACGATGGCCATATGTGAGAATATGTATGTAATTTTCCTCACCTACCAAAGTTCCATCTTCTGAGGTACATTCTTGCACATAGTCTTATAGATCACCATATCTTTTACAGTGCTGTTTCACTGTGTGTGTGTTTTTAAAATATTTTACATTATAAATTGCCTTGAGGACATTTTGGCAAGAGGCAGGCTATAAATTAATTCATCAACCTGTGTGGTAAAATGACCTTAGTGATGAGGTGTGCATTGAGCCATGTTCAGAAAATGGGAGGCTATGAGCAATGCTCACTGTGGTTGCTCACACCATTTGAAATTCTCAAGCAGTACTGTTAATCTTCCAGAATCCATGTAAGGCCTTCAGAAACTAATTAAATATCTAATGAGAAAGTGGATGTGTTTTGGGTGTGTATGTATAATCTTTCAGTCCAACATGTATATTGGAAAAGATTATACATCACGTTTCCATTCCCCAAAATGAGTACTAATTAATGTTCATAGAAGAAACCCTGTCCGAGAATCTGATCTACAGCCTCTAACGCTGACTTCAGAAAAAGAGCCAGAAAATCATTTCTCCAATGATTTGGGCTTAGAACCAAGGCGGATGAACAGATGACCCATGCGTGACAGATCAGGAAAGAGATCTTGGTGTGCTGGTGGACAGCTCAATGAAAGTGTCAACCCAGTGTGCGGTGGCAGTGAAGAAGGTCAATTCCATGCTAGGTATCATTAAAAAGGGGATTGAAAATAGAACAGCCAACATTATAATGCCATTGTACAAAACGATGGTAAGGCCTCACCTGGGGTATTGCGTACAGTTCTGGTTGCCGCACCTCAAAAAAGACATAGTGGAACTGGAAAAGGTGCAGAAGAGAGCGACTAAAATGATGACTGGACTCGGGCACCTCCCTTATGAGGAAAGGCTACAGTGTTTGGGGCTCTTTAGTCTAGAGAAAAGGCGCCTGAAACATGGGACATGATTGAGACATAAAATTATGCAGGGGATGGATAAAGTGGATAGAGGGAAGCTCTTTTCCCTCTCATGCAATACCAGAACCAGGGGACATCCACTCCAATTGAGTGCTGGGAGAGTGAGAACAGACAAAAGAAAATCTTTCTTTATCCAGCATGTTGTTAGTCTGTGGAACTCCTTGCCACAGGATGTGGTGATGGCATCTTACCTAGATGTCTTTTAAAGGGGATTGGACAGATTCCTGGAGGAAAAGGCCATCCCAGGTTACAAGCCATGATGGGGATGTATAATCTCCACGCTTAAAAGAAAGGTCCTTCAAAATGCCAGATGCAGGGGAGGGATATCAGGAGACAGGTCTCTAGTTGTCTCGTGTGCTCCCAGAGGCCTCTAGTGGGGCCACTGTGAGATACAGGAAGCTGGACTAGATGGGCCCTTGGCCTGATCCAGCAGGGCTCTTCTTATGTTCTTATGTTCTTCTCTTTTTTTCCCATTCCATCCAAAACTCAATAACAACATCACACATTTCTTGTTGATGGAAATAGGTTTACCCACGAGACACTGGAAATATGAAAAACAGATAAGAGTATGCATTTGCTTTTCACTGCTTCTGATCATATTCCCAAATATAATCCCACATATCCTTACATCATGTGGCTCAGGATACATAAGGAGGTTAGGTGGAGCAATTGGGATTGTGACTTCCAGTGAAATTCATACCATGGCACAAGAGAGGTGTGTATGAACTGGTCATACATAGGTGTGATAATAAGTACCTTGATGGGTATAAGAGGCTGTTGAAAATACAGTCTTCAGTCAAGGAACAGAATTCCTTCATTGACCTCCACCACATTGTGTGGTAGTGTTTAAAGTGCTGGATAAGGATTTGCGAGATTCAAGTTTGAGTCCTCAATGAGCCATGAAATTCACTGGATGGCCACCTTGGGCCAGTGCTGCTGAGATGATGAAGTGCAAAGGAAGAGAGCCATGTACATGGCCTTGTGTGGACCACACATTTAATGGTAAATAAATACTTGCACTATTGTGTTCAAGAACACAACATGACAGTACTGCAAGGTTGAAGGCAGAGATTTAAAGACCATATATATGTTGCTCTAATAATAAACTAGCATATACCAGTCCTCATTGGGCTTAGCTCAGTGGGCCATGAGAATCCCAACAGTGTATATGTTGGCCATTATTTAATTTGAATGGTAGATGTCATATCACTCAACTGAATAAACTCTTTACAGTACTTAGTATGCAGAGCATGTGCCCACAATCCCAAAAGAAAACGTGATCCCATCATAGGCACATTAAACAGAATACAATGCGTCTTTAGAATCCTGCACTCAGAGGCTATTAACAGAGAATGTATAACAGTAAAAACAAGCTTATAACACCTCTGTGTGGGTCCTTGTGGAGACCATAACCAACATTTCCACATCTAGGATGATACTCTTGTAGAATTTTAAACTGGAGATTCCATCTGCTTAGAGCATTAACATTGCTACAAGAAAGTACTTTGAAAAGGCTGTGAGCATGTTAATAAAAAAGAGACAAGTACTATAGCTGGAGGAGATTTTAGATGATCTTTCCTCAAAGACACTGTAGAGAATTTATCTACTGTAAATGTCTAAATATCAACCTCCTGCATTTTTATAAAAGAGTTCTAACACATATATAGTTTGTCAAAAGAAATGGACAGAACCCCATTTGTTCCTGGAATTTTTCTAAAGAAATTGAAGCATCAAAAAAAGGTCTTACAATCTGTCAGCCTTATTTTTATATTTCTCAGAAACTTCCTGCCAGTCTCATCACATGGTTCAGTGTTAAATTAGGAGACACCCAACAGGTGCGTACACATGGAAGTTCATCGTGACTATTTTTTGTGTGCACTGTCAATGTACAGTGGTGCCTTGACTTACGACCATAATCCGTTCCAGAAGATGGACGTAACTCGAAATGGTCGTAAGTCGAAGCACCATTTCCTATAGGAATGCATTGAAATGCAATTCATCCGTTCCGGCCGAAGAAAAAAATCACCAAAAAAAAAAAAAAATCACTGCAAGACTCATTGGAAACGCGATTAATCCCTTCCGGCCGAAGGGGGGGGGGGAGAAAAGCAATCAAGCGTGCAAGACCCATTGGAAATGCACAGAAAACAAAGGAAAAAGCAAGGGAAGCATGCAGGATCTATCGGAAATGGGGGGAAAAACCCAAAAAGCAACCAAACCTCCCAAGACCCATCGGAAATGGGGGGGAAAAGCCAAAAAACTAACTAACCCCCCAAGACCCATCGGAAATGGGGGAAAAAAACCCAAAAAGCAACCAAACCCCCCAAGACCCATCGGAAATGGGGGGGGGGAAAGCCAACAAACAAACCCCCCAAGACCCATCACAGCACAGAAACATAAACCCCCCCCCCAGCTCAAAACCACACTGCAAAAACACCCAGAACAGTTTTTAAAAAGCAGAAAACAGCACCTTACCTTACCAGGCAGCCCCAAGCCTCCCTGCAAACACACACACACGCTCACCCAGAAGCAGAAGGAGGCAGTCCCAAGCCTCCTCCGACGCACACTCTTTAACTGCTGGGGTGAAAGAGCTACAAAGAAGCAGCCTCATCGCCACCTACAGTTAGAAATTTGAATTTCCCGCCTTTTCCCCCTGCCTTTTTCTGTTCGTAAGTGGAAGCTCCGGTCGCAAGTACAAGCAAAATTTTGCGGCCGGAGCTGGTCGTAACTCGAAATGGTCGTAAGTAGGGACGTTTGTAAGTCGAGGCACCACTGTACACATTTGTGTATGCATTTTTCTAATGAACAAACTTTTCTACATATTTACCTTTCTGACTAAAAATATATTTGCACACATTTTTAAAATATGTGTACTTTTAACTGTGCACATTTTTTAAAAATAGACAAATGGTTTCGGCAATGTTTTGAAATCAAAACTAGTTTTCAGACTACCTAACCCAGGTGTTGAGTCTGTGTCACTTACTCAAGAGTAAAAACAAAAAGTGAGTGATATTAAATGGCATTCCTTGTATGCAATGGGGTACATTTATCCCCAAGAATGCCAGCCCTCCTCCAGCTTAGCTTTCCTGCTTACAGTGTAGCTGCAGCCATCCATCATGAAGTTACACCTTCTTTCCTTCCTTCTTCCCTCTTTCATGGTGTTTGAAGAACTTGGGGAGAGATATTTCACATTGTCTGAAGGCCAAACTCTATGTTATAGAAAGCAAAGCAAATATGTTAATGTTGGCATTTTTTTTAATTAGAATTTTATTTTGAAGTTTCCCAGTTTATTTTGAAGTTGCAAAAAAAAAAAAGAAACAGGATGCTTCCCCCTTCTGAAAAATTGCAATAATCTGCATTGACCTTTTGTTTTTCCAAAAAAAAGTGGCAAGAAAGAATGCATTTCTTTCTTGCTTCGCATAAAATGAGTTACTATTTAATCCAGTGGTTGTCTACTGAGAACAGTTAGAGGCTGACAGACATACTATGTCAAGTACATAGAATCAAATACAAAACTATGCTTCTCCTCTCCCCCCCCCCCATCACACAATCACTACCGAATAGCTATGGATTTTAACTTTTTTTAAAAAAAAAAATTAAAACCTCCCATGCCAGATCTCCTATCGGGATTTGAATGCTCTCAACCTTCTTTTGCTTGTGGCTGGGAAGTCAAATTTTCCTGCCAGTTGGATGTCAGCTCCTCCAAGGAACATTTTGGCAGTCTTGGTTTGAATACAGATTGGTTTGAATACAGATACAGCCAACAGTTTGTAGGACTGGTCCATTATTTGATCAGGCACAACTTCCACGCCATTTGCCAAGACCCCTGTTGCTGGACTGCATTTCCCATCCTCCAGACAGCAAAGTGTGGCTTTGCTGTCTGGAACTGATGGGAGTTGTAGTCCAACAATATCTGGAGGGCCACACTTTCCCCCCACCTCTGAACTTGAATAAGGTAAAAGTCCTCTTGGATCTTGGACAAGCAGGAAACACTTCCACGTCAAAGGATAGCAGCACATGCTTCCTTCTGGCAACACCTCCTCACACTTTAAGGCATTATCACCCTAGAGAGCCCTTAGAAGGGAACAAAGAGTCAGCAGTACTAGGTGTGGTCCATTGGCTCCATTTGACCTACCAAGGGCATTTTGGCTGCCCCTATACCTGAGAGCCATCAATGCAAAAACTACCTGCAATTTATGCATTTGTCATAGTAAAAACAATTTTTCCATTACTGGAAAAAAAAAGTATTTCATCAAGGATAGACTTCCTTCCTTCCTTCCTGTTTTAGAGTGGTGCTGACAGCAGGGTTCCACCTCCTCCAAACTCTGGGGCTTGTCCCCTCCCCATTTTTTTGCCATACCCAGACCTGCTGCAGCCCATGGCAGGCCCTGGCACAGATTTGATTCTTTTATCTCTGGCATCTTCACTGGCTGTATGATCATGAGATGAGTGTGCAATGCATAAACATCTCATTTTCAAGACTCTTGCCAGGTTCGTCATTATTATTATTATTATTATTATTATTATTATTATTATTATTATTATTATTATTATTATTATTATTATTATTATTATTATTATTATAATATTAAAAATGAGGATTACATTTCTGGCATTGACTACTCAGGGACTGTGGCTTTTCAAGAATGTAGTCTAAAAGACGTAGTGAACCTCAGGGACGACTGTTCTGGGAATGGGGCGAGGAAAAGAAACACATCTGACCCCATGACTGTGCAGCATCCATCGTTTGATGCCAAAAATCAGACATACCCCAGAGAAAGGCAAGGAACAGAAGACATCAAAGTGCAAGAAGCAAGACTGAGACTCAGAGAATTGCTGAAGACATTTCTGGCAAATGAAAGAACATAAATATTCCTTTCATAAATTTGCTGAAATTACCCTTTGTTAGCTGTTTCCATTAGCAGACGTGAAAGAGGCTTAATTCTGAACAACAAAAACATATAAAAAGAGCTACAGATCTCGATCCAATACTGGTGCAGTCCTGAATTTTAATTTGGGGGTTTAAAAGAAGAAATATATACCAAATGGAAGGAAGTGGGGCATTGGGAATTACGGTTCACCTTCAAAGTGAAAGAGATATTTCAGAAAAAAGGGACATGGAGCTGTACTGGGAGGTGGAGAGGAAGATCTTGTTAATGCTGGTAGGTTTAGGAAAGCTTTTGAACAATTTTCAAATGGAAATATATCAGAAGAGAAAGGAAGCTATGACAGCACTGGCCTCTGTTCTCCTGAGGCTGGATTCTGGCCTATGTATCAGTTTCAAAACCATTTTTAAGCAAATACACTTTGTGACGCTGTGCAGTAAAATTCCCGGTCAACGCATATGACCATCAAGGCTGGCCTATGAATTGTGATCTACTTTCGCCTCACATACTAAATAAGAGACACTGATTTTTTCCCCCTTCTTTTTCAAAGGCAGTGAGCATTTGTGGGCTGCGGCAACAGGATCTGTCTCAGAGAAGATTTACATATTTCCAAGACTGTTTTCTGCTCATTTCCAGAAATACAAAAAAAAAAAAAAAAAAAAAAAAAAAAAAAAAAAAAAAAAAACCTACTGTCGCCATTGCCCAGTTTGGACTCTCTCTCCATAGCCATTCAGCCACACTGTTCTTCCTCATACTGGGATAGGGGAGCCCGGGGCAGTCATAAAGGGTTGAAGGCTATAGAAGCTGACCATCACTCGCAACCTCCAGTCTCCCAGACGTGGCCCTGCTCCAGGAAGGCTAAATCACACACACACAATCCCCAGGGCTAGGCACCTAGAGCTGATACACCAAGCTTGTGAGGTGGCTGTCACTTCTCCCGTACAAACCCTTAAAAAATCCTAGTAGCTGGCGGAGGCAAGGATTGGTTTTAGTAGCACAAACCTTCTCAACCAAAAATACAGACAGCTGCTTGAAAGGATAAATTTATATATATTTATATTTATATATTTCTGGAGTTTATTAAAGAGAGAGAAAGAAAGAAAAAGAAAATAACTAAGAAGGACAAAAGAGCAGAAGTTACCAAAAAAACACACACCCCATTTTCCAAAATGTAGGAGCAATTGCAGAGACAGACTGAAAGGAATTCAAGAGGAACACACCAGAAAACAATACAAGCTAATCTACCCTCTCTAATATTCACACCTGAATGGAGACATAGCATAGTTCTGGGACATGCACAGAGTGCAGGATGGCAAACAAATCCAGTCTCTTTCTTAGAAGCAGGTTAAGCCCCTTCTAGACATAATGAAACAGCAGGTGAACAAAAATACTTTCTCCTCAGAGATATGCTAGGCTAACTAACTAGTTTTCCTAATCCCCTTTTATACAAGTAAACGGGTCATTACACACCTGTTGCCAATAACATCTTAATCTTGTCAAGATTATGGCCAGGACAGAGAGGCCCTCACAAAGCACTGAGCCGTACTACCTGGAGTTTCCTGGTGCAGGTAAATTTCAGAGGGTGCTGATGGCTGGGGAAAATCATCCATCCCAGTTCCCCTCCCAAAACTCTGAGTGCTCCATGGAGTTGCCAAAATTCACCAGGTTGTACAATTTAAATTGCATGCGAACCCTGCCAGGTAGCAGTGCCAAAACACCCACAAAAGGTAAACGGATCCAGTCAGGGTGTGAGACGAGGCCCTTCTTCTTCCAGAATAGCTAAACTGCTATAAGATTTTCATTATGTTATTGAAGGTTTTGCAAAAAGTCCAGCAGTGATCAAGTCACGAGCAGTTTCCAAAAAATCAGTTGCAAAACCTACAAAAGCACTCATTAATCAGAAAGGGGGACAAATTGGAGCAACCCAAAGGCCCGTCTGGACCCTTTTCACAGGAGAAAAAAATGTCAATCAACGTGAATGGAAGGATTGTTCAAGTGAGAGATACAACAGGTCGCACTAAAGATAAGAACCGTTTGAGAGCAAACCGGACCGTTCCAACTCCCCCCCCTCCATCTGGACATATTGCTACTTCCTTAAAAAATATAAGGTTATGTTGAATAATTATTTCCACATAGTCTCCACCATTTTTAGAGGCTGCTGCCCCACCTCTACTGCCACCGTGAAGCCCTAGAATGATGCTAGGTAGAGGGGGGTTGTGTAGGAAGCCAAAAAGTGGCCAGGCTGCTGGCGCCATTGCTGTTGTTCCACACATGCAAAGGTCCTGCCGAAAAAGGAACATTGCTGGGATGAAAAGGACAACACTTGCGTACAACCACTGTTAATGGCGAGTTGCACCTTGGGGAACTTGTTTGACAACTTCTCCTTTTTATCATTTTGTCAAATGGCCCCCTCCCCCGTCTCCTTACCGACAAATAAGACAGTATTTCAGAAGGTCACTCGTGCACAGCTGTTGTCCTGAATCTAAGGTATCAGCCTTTGCTTCCAGTTTTCCTGCTTTGTAATGTTTGAGCCAATGTAAGATAGCCTTAGGCATAAAAAGGCACAAAAATCTGAATGCAGTCTTTAAAAACAAACCCTTCATCCACAGAGTTAAGGGGAGCTTGATGTCAGAACAGTGTAGTCTGTGTGTTGTTTTAAGATGGGAGAAAATTGCAGATATTATAGCGGCATTCATCAGGCAAATAAATAAACTTGATTCTGAACGGCCCCTAGTTTTGCTGAGAAAAAGAAAAGCTATGAGAAGCAATAAGCTCTGAATCCATTTTGAGAATACAGCCCCCTTGAAATTCAAAAGTGTCACTCCAAATCCACAAGGGTCACTCCAATTCCCAAATTATCACCACAGTTATTTCTCATTCCATTACAATCCTAAAGTAACATAGCTATAACTTTGCTATTAGAAAAAGAAATTAATTGCCATGACCTAGATTTTTTGTAAATAATTACTTCCAAGCTTTGCCATGAATCACATGGATAGATTCTAATTCTTTGCCCAGTTTTAGAAAAGTTTTGCATAGAATTATGACATTAAAACACGCTAAATTGGATTCTCTACTACTACTTTTTATTAGGAGCTTTTCCGTGGGATTTTAAGCATGCCTGTAGAGATTTAACATTTTCATCTTGACCAAAGAGCATGGCACTTATCTCCCACACTTTGAGAGTAATTTTGGCAAATAGCTATCTCATCAAGATTTCAGACCAAAAGCTTTGTGAAAAAATGCCAAGGTCTTGCCCTCAAGTGTATTTTTTTCTTATGCAGCCTTTGAAGTAGCAAGGTAGGCAGAGACTCCATTTTTTAAGTGCCATTTGTCCTGACACCTAGGAAATGAAACAAGCCCTCTCTTGACACAAGTCAAGTCATTTTACCTAGCTCTTGACATATCTGCATCTACAACGACACCACTGTAAGGAAAAGATGAAGGAGGTGATGTAAATAGCAACTCCCAAGAGGTTAAGAAAACTACAAGTGGGGAATTTCATAGGACCCCCAACATTTTCTTGTAGGATCAGTCCAAAGGCCAATTTATATGAGCATTTTGGGTCCCAACCTGCCTAGAAGTCCTTTCAAGTGTACGGAGAATAAGCTGTCCTTTAATGTTGCTTCAAATGTCTGTTAACAAGACATATGCCACCTCTGAACATGGGCGATTTCTTTTGCTTTTCTTATTTCTTGCCCTTCACTATGAGTTACGAACACCATTGGACAAAAATGAACAAAAAAATTAAGTAGCAATGTGATTACAGACAAAAAGCAAGTTCTGGGTTGAGTAATTCATTTACTGTGTTACTAAAACGTTACAAACCAGGTGTGGTTTCAAGTATTCCACACTTCTTCACAAGGCAAAGACGATGCAAAGTGGTGGAGGTAGGGGAATTTGACATACCTGAAGAACTCAGTGTTCTTATTTGAAACTTGTTAGTAATCTGGTACTATCTAACCCAGAATGTTATTCGACAAAATACGATAAAGTGGAGTCTGTGGGCTAGATCGAATTGTTACACCCCCCCACTAGAGAAGACCTACTGAAACAATGGCATTTACAAACATGCTTACTTACTAACTAACCTGTGGATTCCATGGAACTATTCTAGTGAGGACTTAAAGTGGGATTTATCCCTACAGCTTTTATCAGAGTAAAGAAGTAGGAATTCTACTTATAATGCTAAATGAATTTTCCAGCTGGTGTACAGACTTGTGGCAATTCTGCATTGTCCATATTGAATGGGGCTGTGAGAATTCCATTAAATCTTCTTCTCTGGCTTGGAAAAAAACACCAGTTATATTTCCAAGAGGTTGATTGACAACCCTGGTAACTATGGCACTGATAGTCTGGCACAGAAATCCAGACAGATTTTACTCTGAGGGCCAATTTTAATTCAGATAGAAATGCCATTGATTTCAGTGTTCCATTAAACCATTTTGCCTTGGGCCAGTTTGAGTTCAATACTGAATATAGCATTACTGGATGGGAGGAAGGAGGGAAGCTTTATACCATAAGCCCCAAATACCAGCAGTGCAAGGGAAAGCAAAATATCAGGTACATTGTTAACAAGGTGAGCCAGGGTCATTTTACAGCTAGCAATGGTCTATATTGACAGAAAAGTTTAAAAAACAAAACACAACAATTACCCTGTTAGGGGATGATAGCTGGATTGTAGAGATATTTTAGTTCCCATAAAGTCAGTGATACTAGTACTAGTTTAGACCCAAATACAGTGGTGCCTCGCTAGACGATGTTAATCCGTTCCGCGAAAATGGCTGTCTTGCGAAAACATCGTCTAGCGAAGCACGTTTCCCCATTGGAATGCACTGAAATCTCTTCAATGCGTTCCAACGGAAAAGTCGTCGTCTTGCGAAGATCGCCCATAGAGAAACATCGTCTAGCGAGCGCGGGTCCCCGTTGGAATGCACTGACAGCTATTGACCGCTAGTCAATGCATTCCAATGGGGAAAACTCGTCGTCTAATGAAAATCGCCCATAGAGAAACATCATTTTGCGAAGCGCAGTAGCGATCGCAAAAAGCCATCATTTAGCGAATTCCTCGTCCTGCGAGGCAATCGTCTAGCGAGGCACCACTGTATATTTATGCTGCATTTACACAACAGGTTAAGCAATGTCATCCAGATGGTGGTTGACGGTTAAGTATCATCAACCCTCAATATTCACAATGGTAGCTAAGGCTGACAAGAATTAAATTATTAACAAGAGCTGGACGGCCACAGTTGCACACTAAAACAATACACACATTGGTTGTTGTAGGTTTTTCTGGCTGTTTGGCCGTGTTCTGGAGGTTTTTCTTCCTAACGTTTCACCAGTCTCTGTGGCCGGCATCTTCAGAGGACAGGAGTTAGAACTCTGTCTGTGTTCTGGTGTAGTGTGTGGGATAGTTGAGCATTTGTAGCTGTGGGATCAGCTTTTTTGTCCTTTTCAGGAGACTGGGTGATTATGGTAATCAGGGTGTTTTTTGTTATGGGTGTATTGTTGTGATAAGTGGGGGATGATCTGTCACTCTGATTGATGGGTGTCATTAGCTAGTTTATTGTGTGCAGTGATCACCAGTCCTTGTGGCTGGGTAGAGTTCATTGACCTTTTGCAGGCTGTATTTTTCAGTGCTGGGAGCCAGGCTTTGTTGAGTTTTAAACTTTCTTCTTTTTTGTTGAAGCTGTACTGATGTTTGTGGATTTCAATGGCTTCCCTGTGTAGTCTAACATAATGATTGCTGGTGCTTTCCAGTACATCCGTGTTTTGAAATAGGATTTCATGTCCAGCTTGTTTCAGGGCATGTTCAGCTACTGCCGATTTTTCCGGTTGTTTTAATCTGCAGTGTCTTTCATGTTCTTTGATTCTGGTGTGGATGCTGCGTTTTGTGGTCCCAATATATACCTGGCCACAACTGCAAGGTATCTGGTATACTCCTGCAGAGGTGAGGGGGTCCCTTTTGTCCTTTGCTGACCGTAACATTTGTTGTATTTTTGTGGTGGGCCTGAATACTGTTTGTAGGTTGTGTTTTTTCAAAAGTTTCCCCATGCGGTCTGTGACCCCTTTGATGTATGGCAGAAATACTTTATTTGTGGGTGGCTGTTTTTCTTCTTCGGTTCAGTGTTGTTTTCTCGGTTTGATGGCTCTTGTGATTTCATTTTTGGAATTGCCATTTGCCTGTAGGACCCAATTAATACTCAATTATCCCACAC
This sequence comes from Intellagama lesueurii, assembly GCA_037013535.1. Classification (NCBI taxonomy): domain Eukaryota; kingdom Metazoa; phylum Chordata; class Lepidosauria; order Squamata; family Agamidae; genus Intellagama; species Intellagama lesueurii. The sequence goes on from JBAJHW010000001.1 coordinate 233,123,600, forward strand.
ACTACACCAGAACACAGACAGAGTTCTAACTCCTGTCCTCTGAAGATGCCGGGCACAGAGACTGGTGAAACGTTAGGAAGAAAAACCTCCAGAACATGGCCAAACAGCCTGAAAAACCTACAACAGCCATCAGATCCCGGCTGTGAAAGCCTTTGACAATACAATACACACATTGCTGGGTATGAACTTCCACTGAATTCAATGCTACTTACCTGCTTTTCTCTGTCTGCTTAGACAGAGAAAAGCTGACTAAATATAACCCATGAATGTTCATCAAAATGAGGCACAGAGATGGGTGAAAGTCTTAGAGAAAAAGTGAGCCATGGAAATGGAAGACATGGAGACATGGAAATGTCATTCTAGGAATATTGTCCAAAATGATCCTATATGGCTCAATCTGGATTTGGGCTGAATTTCAGAAATAGCTTTTTGGAGCTCAACATCCTGTCTTTGAAAAATGAAGCACAGAGCTATGATTCCACTATCCTGCCACTATCCTGTGCAACAACTAGCAGTTACTCTTTTCTTTAATTTGAAGGAAAAAGATGATCTTAAGACATTCTGGAGCCAAAACCCAAATGAGAAGAAAAGCATGCTCATAAGGGCAATCATATAGGGCTCTAACTAGGGCAGGGCAACTCCGGCATTGCCCCAGGACACTGAAATTTGAAGGGCACTTGAAATGAACTGATAAATCTACTGGTAAATGTCAGGAAAATAAATGACAATGCCTCCTGGCTTCATTCACTTTCCTTTCCTTTTGGGGAGGCATATACTTTCTCTTTCTTTTGGGGGGATACTACATTCTCTTAGTCCTTTTTTCAGGGTAGAGTGCATGGGAGCAGAGACAAATCTACTATGAAACAATTGAAGCTTAAGCTTTGGGACCCCTAATCCCAGAGAGGCCCCAGAGGTGACTTCAGTCCACATTTTTAAAAATTTGCGGCGATCTGTTGTGAAACAACCCCAGTGAAAACAGTAACAGAAGAAGATGGCAGCCATCTTCTGGTTACTCAGGCCTCGTTGCTGGTTGTGAAGGGCCCTCTCCATAACAGTTCAAGCTTCAGAGCCTCAAAAATGTAGGTCCACCACTGCATGAGAGACAGCGGGTAGCATTTTGGCCCCGAGTCTCAAAACTGATAGTTATGCTAAGGCAGATCCTTCACTAACCTTATAGAAGGCTACTTTGCTCACCTCTGATTCTGGCTCATCTTCAGTTGAATGTAGATGATTTAGAATGGGGTGAGCAATTTTCTCGGGAGTAGGTGGGCGATCTTTATAGTTGGCTAACTGTTCCAGCACTGCATAGCTGAGGAAGCTACTTATTCACATGGTACTAATTGTATAAGCAAGGAGCAACTCTTTCCTCAGTATAAACCATATAATTTGCTGAGGTAAGCTCTTAGAGACAATCTAGAGACCCTGTTCCAGCCTGAGGCAAAAATAAACATTTCTCTTCCTTCCCACTTCCAGTTCCTTTTTCAAACTCCACCTGATTCTATACATATAGTATTCATTTATTTATTTAAAATATTTTTATTCCACCTCTCTCCTTTAAAAAGGACTCATATTGTTACAGTTGTCATCTGGATAACCTGAGCATCTTGGCATTGGAATGGAGGCCTGAATTTTCCCCTTCACAGTTCCTCCTGTTTTCTTTTATATCATTTGCAGAAAACAGAACCAGGCCTTGTCCCCCTCTCCCGCTTGCACAGCTCAAAGGTCTCAAAATATGTGATTGTGTGAACTAGCCATTTTGAAAAGACCAATATTAGGGCATAGATTAAGCCCTAATAGTAGCACTCTTGCTGGGGACGCAGAAAGTCTGTCTTAAAAGTGAAATCCCAGAGATCTGTATGAAGACCCTGACCTCTTTCTCCAGTCTGTTTAGGCAATACTGAGATGCACAATTTTTTTGATGTCTTCCAATGCAAACAGACATTATAGAATATATGTAAGGACATGTAAAGTACAAAAGGACCCCCATATCAGTGGGGGGCTTGGTTCCAAGCTCCTTCATGCAGATGCTGAAAAATGTGCAATGCTATTTTAATAGTGAATCCTATACATAGCATGGTCTATGGCTCCCTCTAGTGGCCCGTTCTGGTAACTTCATCGTTAAATATATATTTTAATGTTTTTAATATTTTCAGACCATGGATAAGTGAATCAGTGGATACTGATCCTGTGGGTAAAGAGGTTACCAGTTTCCTCTGGTGGTGCTCTGGGATCATGCAGCTCATCGAAGGCTGCACAGGTAGTAGTAGCACACATAACTTACTTAGCCACACATCCTCAAGGTGATCTCAAATGGCCACTCTCCCAGAAGGCACAGCCAGGCATTAAAATCCCAGGCCCTGGATCTGCAGCCATGTGCTGCAACCCACTAAGCTGTACCAGTTCAACAAACCCACTAATATTTAGGTAAGCATTTATTACCTTTTTGTGGCAATCACTCCTATCCTTCTAATATCCTAAACAGTGAAGGGAGCAGACAAGGAGATAGAATCTTTAACATACGTATGTTCTAATAGATGTTTGATGCAGTGCAAAAATCAAATAAAACAATGTTAGCCAGACCTGCAGAAAACCTTGCTGTTTGGAGCCACCGTGGAGTAGACATTTCTCTAACTATCCTCAGCAAAGTATGTACGTTACACAAAAAAGTAGCTTTTTTTAAAAAAAGAGAATGTCTAACAGTTTGGGGAGATAGATGCTTTGTGAATAGACATGGGAATGAATATAAAAACAAATCTCAATATTCGTTGAATATTGCTGATTCATTGGATATTCGTCCCTTCCTATTCGTGAGATCCGGAGACCCCCATGAATACAAAGGGACGAATATACACCCTTTATATTCATCCATTCGTCTCTCTGCCTATGCTGGCACAGATCAGCTGATCCACATGGGCATAGGCAGAGAGAGGAAGCCTAACTAAAAGGAATCAGCCCCGCTGTCACTCCAAACCGTGTGTGTGGGATTCCCTTCAGTCAGGCTTCCATTGCCTGCCTATGCTTGCATGGATCCTGTGCGGGCATAGGCAGAGAGTGGAAACCTGACTGAAGGGAATCTTCCTGGCCCCCAGCCCCCTTTACAATGGAATGGAAGCTAGGCTGCTGGAACAGAAACCTGGGAAGTAACGGGGCAGTGGGAAGGGGATGGGGGGCACACTTTGGGGGCAGGGAGCAGTTTAAAAAGACCCAACAAACTGATGAATCGATTTGTGGTTTATTGGGTCAATGGGGGCAAATTCGTGGGTCCTGGGTTATCAACACTGATGACCCACGAACCAAGATGAACCACCATTTTGGTGATTTGCCCCCATCTCTATATGTGAACCATGTCACCAATAGAGCCCATTTCAAATCTTGCTGTGGCCTACCTAGCTGCAGTTGGGTTCAAAGTTATAGCCTGAACAAGTGATTGGGTTCAGAGAATTTACTAACAGTTTCCACCTGAAACCAAAACTTTCAGCTAATGGAAAAACAAAATACTTGTTTACAAGTAGCAGCGATGCAGAAAAATATCGCCTAGCAATTGGTTTTCAGAATTAAAAGAATTCAATCTTTTTTAGCTGAACGAGAAGCAGAAAATCAAAACAATTGATTTCAAAAGAAAAGCCATTCTCTCCACTGTCTGGAGACAGTCCATCAGAGAGTGCGGCTTCCCAGTCGCTGTGATCTCTTGAGACCCTTGCTGAAAACCAAATCTGAAAACAGCCTCCTCTTTTCTAAAGCCACATTTTCTTCAGCTCTGAAGCTTTTCTGTGTGTCTGAAGTTGTAAGAAAGACTGTGGCAAGAGCTTACAAAAAAGCTCATGGCTTATACAAGGAAGATAAGGATACAGTCGGTACACTTGTTAAATAGAAATCGCCCTGCTGGCTTTCCCTGCAACTAAGCTTCTTCCCGCATGAGTTGTAACATGTGCATGATGACTCTTTAGGCAGGCTGCTGCCTCCAAAAGGCAACCTTCAATTCAGCATCTCCACTTGCTGTCCTCCTTCAGCTACAGCAACCCATGCTGTTGCTGCTGCTGCTGCTGCTTCTTCTTCTTCTTCTTCTTCTTCCTTAAACAGTACAACATTCCACAGGTTGGGAGAGAGTACTGCACCACTAATATTTTGTTTGTAGTATCTGCTTATTATAGTAATCTATAGTATAGAAATCTAGTAATCTTAGAACTGCAGAGCTGGAAGGGACCGTATGGATCATTGAGCCCAGCCCCTATCTAGAAGGCACAGTGGTGAATCAAACTCCCAACCTCTGCCTCTGCAGCCAGAAACCTTAACCACTGAGCTATCCCGCACACAAAGGATAGGCAGAAGTGAGCCAGCAGGCAGCCATAATTGTGAAGGGGCACCCACCTCCCAGATAGGGTGGCTGTGTGCATCATCCCAAAGGCAGGCATCCTCAGAAAGGGAATTGGCATACGTTATTGCATAGGTAGAGGAGCAAATTTAGAAATATGGACTATAATTTGAATTGAGATATGGTCCAGCTCTACAGAGTGAGGCAGACTGTGGCCAGGTGACCTTTGGTCAGTGAAGTCTTTTACCCAGGATGGGGAATTTCAAGGTCCCTTATCTCCCTCCTTATGGTTCCTTACCTTTAAACTCAAGGTGAGCAAAACAGCCAGTCCAACAGAGGTCTGCTCTGTGAGAATCCTTCCAAGAGAGGACTGTGAAGTACAAAGGACAACCACTATGCTCTGCTCGCTTTGTCATAGTGGACCTACTCACCCACCGCCCGCCCACCACCCACCCCCTGTGTCTCAGCACAGGGCTAGTTTGATTTAATTTGAAGAGCCCAAATACACTCAGGAACATACTTGTATGATCCCCTAAGTATGCCTGTCATGTCTTAAAGGACTAGGTTTCATAGTCTTGAAACTATAGCTCTGATTTTAAGACCCAGTCAAGCTTTTATTTTCATGGAAGATAGAGATACTTGGGCAAATGTCCATTATATGGACGTCCAAAGGATTATATGCCCTTTCCTCCACAGGCAGTCCTCCGAGCTACCCAAAATCCTGCTCTGGAGGCTGTCCCATTCCTATGAGGCAGATTTTAAGGGCTCCTCCAGGAGAGTGAGGTAATTCAGGCTGGTCCAGCCATTAGACTAACTGAAGGGGTTGCTTCAAGCAGTCAAGTGCTAGCACAATGGCAGAAAAAATGCCAATACTGTAAATCTGTGAAGATTCATCCAGGTGTGGTTATCTGGACTGAAGAAGCTACTTGGATGAGTAGCGAAACGTTTCAACATAACAAAAAAGAAGTCCAGTTGCCATGACTCAACTTCCAGATGCCAATACTGTTACTAGCCTCTTTCTTCTTCCTGTCATTGTTGCTATTGTCACCACCCTCCTTCATTATCCAACTGCTCTTCAGATGGCTGGAGAGAATAATCTCCCTCCTGGTACTGCTAGTGGCAATTATTATAATAATCTTAGAACTGCAAAGCTGGAAGGGACCCTATGGATCATCAAGTTCAGCCCCTGTCAGGGAGGCACGGTGCGGAATTGAACTCCCCACCTCCCTCAAATGAATGACACAATGGGGTCTGGCCCACAGATACATATCTTGTGAGCAGAGTGGGAGCATTAAGACAATTGGGGTGTGTGGGGGGGGGAGTATAGCAAAGTCAGACAGAATGGTGGCAAAAACCAATCTCTGTTTTTCTGGCTCTTTCATGGCAGTTAAAATAGCAATTGTGTCACAATTAAATATTTTTGTTTGTTTCAAACATTACAAATCAAGAGGCCCAATAGAGATTTTAGCAGCCATTATTTAGAAATGTTCTTTGTGAGAGGGGGGGAAAAAAGAGAAGGCTAGGATTAAATAACTTATTCTGTCGCTGTATGAAAGTAAAAGAGGTTTAGAAATGGCAAACATTAAATTGTATTATTATGCCAACTGCCTACAGCGGATAATTGAATGGTTCTATGATACAGTTATAGTTGGCATTAGAACTGAATAATCTTATAGCTGTGTTAATTTATAAGCCCTTTTGTGGATAACTCAGAAAGCACATTTGAAATATTGTAAGCAAACATCATTGATTAAAACATCGTAAGAAGCTGAGATAATAAAGTGCAGTAAGAGAATCAGTCCAGCAAAATCATCGAGACCAGCACTCATATACAATCCAGACTGGAAATCTAGTGGTAAGATTAGGTTCTCCTGGAATGTGTTAGAAAATTAATTTATGTAAATATGAAAGAAGAAAAGACAAAATCAATTTGTGTTCCTCAAGGGCATAAGATTAATGTGCACAATGAGTCACCTCCCCAGTTTGAATTTCTACAGTTTTTAGTATTTATCAGGAAACTGACAAAGCAATTCTGTTAGCAGAAATTAACCACAGTCAGGAAAATTGTAGGATCAAAGATAAGAAATGTCTAATCTTCACAAAATGCAATGGCTTATATCCAGTTGCTAGTCCCAACTGGACTAGCTCTGTCAACTTGGTTCTGAACAACAACAACAACAACCACCTTTGAACTGCACAGCTGGAAGGGACCCTATTGGTCGTCAAGTCCAGCCTCTCTCAAGGAGGCACAATCTGGAATTGAACTCCCAACCTCTGGCTCTGCAGTGAGATACATGAACCACTGAGCTGTCCAGCAGTTCTAACTCTGCTCTACCTGGGACTAATAATTGGATCTAGGCTGGTATTTTTGGACTTTGTCTGTGAAATGGAACAAGTAAATAATTAGAAGTTGGGGGGCAATATGTTAAAGCCTACATCCAATGGCATGCTAGTAGCCATGGTGGGAATTTCTATGTCTTCCCCTTGCAGCCCTAGGCAGCACTCCAGAAACAACAGCAGAGGCTTTTCCAGATCTTTGAGGAAGACTTTTCTGGTGGACAGGGTGTTGTGGCTGCAATAGGGTGGCCATATGGCACTATCTGTTCCCCTTCTCAATTTTGCTGATGAAAGACACTTTATCAATAGTTAGACAACAGACTAACAAGAGAGCTTGCACAGAAAAACTGAGGGAGACGCATGGTGTAAAATGCATGCACACATCTTGGTGCAGATGATATATCCTACCTTCCTCTTTGCACAAAACCTAGAAAGGGCAGTAGAAGAAGCACAGGTCCTTCGGCCATTCATTAATTCCTCTTCAGATAAGTGTCTAAATCACTCTCTCAGGGTCATATTAGATAATATACACAGCATGTCATTAGAAATGGTATCTCCTGTGACAGACACCTGTTTGTCACAATGGCTGAAATCCTGTTGCTGAAGTCACAACTAGAATGTTGAATCAATGAAGCTTACGGAGAAGCTGGGCCACCAAATCCACACTGATTCAATGAGCCGACTCTAGTTGTGACTTACTACACTAAACAACAGGCTTTCAGGCATTATGTATTTTCCCTCATCTCTGTAGCTTGTGTTCCAGCCAGCTTTGTTTTGTGATTGGTCACTGGAAGGCACCACAGAGTTTAATTTGGAAGCCTGGTTGTAGAGGCACTTATCTCCGAGGAAATTGCAGTGTGGGAGGAAAAACAGGCTAACCGCAGGAAAAGGCATTTTCTTTAGTGTCTATTTTGACTCTCAGTGAAGGAAACAATGGTCATTTTAATATGAGGGTCATTGTTTGCTGAGGAACTCATCAATAATTGTGGGCAACTAGTGATCCAAACCACAAAGAGGTGCCTCTCCTTACCATTTTTGGGTGAGATACCCCCTCCCACTTGGACAATGGACCGCTGCTGGTGTTCTTTGGTGTTACTTCTTCACACATGATGGTCTAGAGACATTTTGTGCCATTGCTCTGAGGACCAAACATTTTCCATGTTTTGTGCACAAACATGGTGTAAACTAACAAGAATCAACTGAGCTGAGAAACCATGTTGTAGGTCAGCCTTGCTGGTCCTGACCAAGTCAATGGGGCCTTCTTGTCCATAGACAACGGCATGGCTAGTTGAAACAGAACAGGGTGGGGATTTACAACTGTACTACTCTCAACTGTGCCCGGGCTAGTTTTAGGCACTGCCTGAGTACCTGTGGCGAGGTTGACTGAGTCCACATCTTTCTCCCTCCCAGTTAACATCCACCTTAATGGGGATGTATCTGCTGAGCCCAGCTGGGAGGCACGCAGCAAGAATGGACAATATGCGCACACTGAGGGCAGTGGGGATGGTTCCTCAGTTTGTTCCCCTCTCTTTCTGCTCCCCCCTGTGCCTGGCACGTTCTTTGCCACTGCCTCTGCCAGTGTTTCTGCTGCTTTGCTGTCAGCTACCCAGTGTTGCCTTCTTCAGCCTGGATTCTCCTCTCCCTATGCTCCTGTTCTCCCCAGTAAGAGGGTTGGGGAGACAGGTGGGAGCTAAGATAGTGGTCTACCTCATCCCAAGGGACCTGGATGTGGACCAGAACCCCTGTCCAGGGTACCTTATTGTTTATTACTCCCAGTTCTCAAGGGATTGGGTTGCTCTGGGAGTTCCACCTCTGGTTGATGACCATCATCAGGATCTTCTAAGGCATAACCTTCAGGACCTTTCACTGATCTCATGCTTTTCCTTGACTATCACATCAGAAAGTAGATCACCTTTTCTGTACCACCCTCTGAAGTCTCCTCTTTCTCTGGTCCGGACTGCCCTTCCCTTCCAGGGCTCGCCTTATACTATCCCAGACCCAGAGCCCTCTTTCCCCCTCCAGGGCTTGTTTCCTGGAACTTGGGCTGTCTTCATGTGTTTTCCCTACCAGGTCCTCTGTCTGAATATCCTCCTCACGCCATCTAGGCTTTTCCTGACTGGTTCTTCTGGGACTTCCTCAAAGACTTCTCCCTCTCCTAAATCCACTGGGGAACTTACAACCCAAAACTCCACAGGCACTGAGAGGAGGCAAGATGGCACACTGGCAGGGGCATTTGCGTCACTGTCCACAGCCTTACAGGACCACCACCACCATCCCTGCCAAGAGGGCCATTGCCTCCTAATCTGAGGGTAGGAGCAACAAGACCTTTTGCCTGGGGTCAAAACTTCATGGTCACATCGAAATATCACGCCTCTGTTTCTGGGCCATCAGAGTTCTTCCCAAAGACTCCTTAGTAAATTAGCCACCATTTGTAGATGTTCCCTCATTTCTGTAATCTTCTGGATCGCTGGTTGAGCAGTGTCTCACCCCTTTTCCCATTGTTATTTAATGAGATCCAACAAACCCAGGGCCAGTGCCCATAAAATAGTTCAAACAGGGAAAACTCTGTGGATGCATGAGGGACGTCTCATATAGCAAACATAGGGAGGCTAATAGGGTGTGTTTTTGGTAGGGCTTCTCTTGAACTAGCCTCCTTAACATGACTTTTAAAGTATGGTTGAAGTGTTCTACCAAGCGATCTGTTTGGGGGATGGTCCACTGAGGTCTAAAAGAACTAGGTATGTTTAGCTTAACGAAAAGAAGACTGAGAGAAGACATGATAGCAGTCTCCCAATATCTGAAGAGTTGCCACAGGGAAGAGGGCATCAAATTATTCTCCATTGCGCCTGAGGGTAGGACAAGAACCAATGGGTGGAAATGCATCAGAGGGAGATCCAACCTGGAAATAAGGAGGAATTTCCTGACAGTGAGAACCATTAAGCAGTGGAACAGCTTGCCTCCCGGTGTTGTGGGTGCCCCATTCGCTGATGGTATGAGGTCTCCTGCCTTGGGCAGGGGGCTGGACTAGAAGACCTCCAAGGTCCCTTCCAACCCTACGACAACTCTATAATTCTATGAGGTCTTTAGCAGGCATACCCCTAAGAGAGTCCACATCTGCTGGAATGTTTGGCTCATGAAATTTGTTCCTTGATCTGTTGATACCTCAGGTGGGAAACAAAGAGAGAGAGAGAGAGACAGCAACTCCCAAGCTAAAATCCCTGGCTATGGTTGACCCTAAAGGAAGGGCTTCAGGGTACCCGGTGGCGTAGTCTACCACTACTAAGACATGTGTATGACCCCCTGCTGATTTGAAAACTCCACAGGCCCTGAGAGGAGGCCAGACGCCCACTGATACGGGTGACCATGCCAGGGTCCACAGGCTTACACACCACTTGGAAGAAAAGCTTTGCTTTCTCCATCATGCTAAACATTGGTGGAGTACCCTAGTTTTTCAACTTGAGACAGCAGAAACAATCCCATTGTAGTTTATTACAAGAACTTCCTTAAAAGCCATTACAAATGATACCGCCGCGGGGCTTCTTTTTTAAAAAAAATGTTCTCCGCTGTATTGCATAGCCATCCAAACAAGCCTCCCAAGAGCAAAAGCTGTCTAGTGCCAATCGTCTTTGTCAATTCCCCCAGTTACAACAGATGAAAATTATCTTGACATTCTGTGCATTTGTCTGGATGTTATCCTTTGCTGCTGTTGTAACCTCCTGTAAGGCATCACGCTGAACAGAGATTCAATTTCTGAAGCACCTGAAGGTAGTGCCAGCGTTAAGGGAGCGTGCCAATGCCTCACTCTAGCAAGAGGGGAACAAAGAAAGGATTCAAACTGCATTATGAGTAGTTGGGTGTTTTTACTTTCTTTTTCCCAAGGATCCTCTAAAATGCTTGGTAGGAAGTCGCACAGTTTTAAAAGCTTGCTTAAAGTAAAGTGCAGAGAACAGCAAGGCACAATCACAGGAAAGGACAAAACGTTGCGATTAACTCAAGTGGAATTCAGACACCCAGGCTGTTGGCTTCAGTGGGGTGGGGGTTAATACATTGTTTGGATTCCTTTTTTGGAAAAATATTGAAAAATACTTCTCAACAGCAAATAGATAGGAGCTTTAGGACAATAAAAGTTTTTTTTTTGTCTCCTTTAAGAGAAATTCATTCCATGAAATACTGGAAAATAAGCAAAGTGCCCTGAGAGGGGCAAAATTCAAGCTTGCTGATTCCTCAAGCTCCACAGAAGAACAAGACAAGGTTGGCTCCGGAGGAAACAAAAAGGGAAAACAGGATCTGGAGCCACTGAGGTGCACAAAGCAAAGGAATAGGGTTGTTTCCAAATTCATTTGGAAGTGGAATTTGGTGGCAGATCAGCTGTTTCACCTGCAAACTGGAACCTGGACTGAATTGAACCAGACAAGGCTTTTATTACAGGTCCAGGAAGATTTTTTGTGTGTCCTAGGCTCTGCCGGCTGCATATTTAAGAACATTTTGTCATGCTTTTCCTATGGTGTTAGCAAAAAGTTTGGAACTGGCTCAGCATCCCAGAAGCTGCCACATTCCCATGGGCTTTTAAGCGATATCTGGATCAGAAACCCCAGTTTGCCAAGGCTGTTTAATTTTGGTTTTCTTTGGAGTGAAATCTGATGGCTTATTCCATCTCTATAAATAGGCTTCTTGGGTCATTGCATTTCTCACATTCAGATCACAACTAGAGATGGGCATGAACCGCCAGTTCTGAGATTTGTGCTGGATCATTTAGCGGCTGAACAGGCGTCTGGTGCTACAAAGCCATGCCTCCTCCAGCAAGCACCCACTGAGAAGCAATGTCCAGAGGAGGCAGGGCAGGGAAGCCACTGCTTCCGAGTGGGCGCCCACTGGAAGAGGCGGGGCTTTGAAGTGCCAAACACCTGCACAAACCACCTCTAATCGCAACTTTCAAAAACTTAGTTCTGTGAGATACCATAATTCATGGTTTTAGTGGCTCGAACCATTATGACTATTTCAGAAATCATGAATTTGGTCCTGAAAGTGATGGTCATCTATTAGTAAGCACCCACCTGACATTTTTCAACCTGCTTTTATTACTGTGCCTCAGATGCACACACTATTGTTTCAAGTTGCCTTGCTCACTATATGGTAACATTTTTCTCCATTTTTTCCATCTTCTGCTCATCTATTTTGTGCTTATGTTTCTGAACCTCTTCTCCTTTGGTACGCTTGTATACATAGGTGCTGACTCTAGAGGGGTATTTCACCCAAGTCTGAATTTTATCCTGTTTTATTGTGAATTTATTGGAACAATAAATATAAAACTTTTCCATTTATCTTACTATGAGCAACCTGCATGATTACTTCTCATACTTAGCCATGTTGTTGTTGTTGTTGTTATTTGCCGTCAAGTCGTATCTGACATAGCAACCTTATGAGGGAGAAATCTCCAAAGTGTCCTGTCCTCAACTGTCTTGCTCAGCTCTTGTAATCTCAAGCTTGCAGCTTCCTTTAGGGACAGTCCATCTCTTATTTGGTCTTCCTCTTTTCCTGCTGCCCTCAACCTTTCCAAGCATTTGTTGTTGTTGTTTTTGAATGTACATTGATTGTTTCCAGTCTGTGGGCCACTGTTTTGTTTTCTATATTTGTTGGCATATTCTTTTTTACAATTTTTACAGATTCTGTCTCTGTGGGCTTGAACAGTTGTATCAGTATTCCTTCTACCTCTGGTGATTTAGTTCTTCCTAGTGCTTTCAGAGCAGGTTTAACTTCACTTTCTAGAACTACGGGTTCTTGATCATAGGATTCTTCTTCAAAGGAGTCTGTCATCTTTTTATGTCTTCTGTATACTGTTTTATACAGTATACTGTTTCCACCTGCTCTTCATTTTCTCTTGGTCTGATAGTGTGCTCACCTTATTAGCCTTCTGCACTTCCCTAGCATAATTACCTGAAATTCCTAAAAGACTGGGCATTGTTTCTTTTTGTTTCTTTTCTTCTCCTCTGCATTGAGTTTATTGTCTGCTTGAACAACAAACTGAAATGCCAGTCACATATATATGGAAGTTAATATTTAGAAAGCAACGCTTCATTCTTCATGCACTAGAAGAAAAGCATTTGTATTGTGTAGCTTATGGGGTATTTTCTCACCCCAGTGAGAATTCCAGTTTATTGTACAGTATTAAAATGTCCCATATCCAAAGGAGTACTTATATGTGTAGAATCAAGTGTGTTCCACCCAAATACCCAGAGCCAGAAAACTAATAAAACAAAATGAAAACATGTATATTTATACAGTGATGTGTTTTCTCAACACAGTCATTTTGGTATCCCCTCAATGGAGGATTTTTTCCCCCCTCAAATGAGCCAACCTACTGAACCTATCACTTCTGTTTTCTCACATCATGATTTGAATAAGGACTCACCTCCCCCCCCCCCCGCATTAAGTTACCTTGCCTTTAAAAAAAAAAGTGGGGGGGGGGGAAATCAATTGATCTTTTGACACACTTTTTGTCCTGGCTGAGTTTTTTTCTTATTTTCTTTATTGAAAGAAAAACTATACGCAATAGCTGGCTGAAATATGGCAGGTGAATAAATTGTCTATTCCTGTGCAGGTACCAATATTGTACAGTGACTAACTTTGTAGGTCTACCTGTGTGTACTGTAGTAGTAGTAGTAGTAGTAGCAGCAGCAGCAGCAGCAGCAGCAGTAGTAGTAGTAGTTGTTGTTGTTATTTGCCAACACTGAACTGCATTTGTGGAACCTGAATATCCCTTTGTAGTCAATGAAGGTTTAAAACAGATTAAGTCCCAAAGTCATGTATAGAATGTGGGAAAACATACCTTTTTAAATATTATTTTTGTGTAATTTTAATTCAGAGGACGCAGTCCAATTTATGTTCAATTCTTGCTTTCTAGTGTGACATTTTGTAGTCCCCATTGCCTGGGTTAAGTGGTGGAAATTGTGGTTAGTGTAGCCCTGTAGTTTTGAGCATCTTAGTGGCTGCCTGCTGCTTCACACTGTCTGAGAAACTCTACAAACCTCAAAAAAAACTAATTTGATCTGACAGGAAACCCCCATGATTTGAACATAGAGAGAAAGTCATTCTCAGTGGGTGCTTGTGAAACAATTTTGTCACAAGGTTCTCCAAAGTTCAATGCTGAGTGTTACCCTTGAAGCACTATTAAAACATTCTTGTTTGTCCTGGCTTTTGGTAGCCAAGAGTTGACACAATATGAGTTGTGTCAACCATTTTTAGTTCAGATTAATTTGCAATTTTTTGCAAAAAAAAAAAAAACACCTCAAAAACAAAGCAAACCACCGCCCTTTTTAAAAAAAAAACACGCAGAAATGAAGGATATCATGTTGGATATCTATGAGATTAGGATTGAAAACCTCAAAGGCAGAGTCCTGCCTAAATGTAATGATACCATAGTGTTGTGAAGCTCAGTGCCTAGAACTGTCTGACTCGGGAACAGAGCATGGCCAGAAAAGGGCCACGTCTTCTTGCCCATAGCATACCGTATGTTCTTGGGAAATCCTGTGCTAAATGATTCATAGGCAGCCTGATCCTTGGTCAGAACTAGGACTCAAGAGACCTTGGTTCAGATCCCATTCAGGCATGGAAATTCACAATGGCCTAGCAGTGCTAAACCACTCTTTGAACACCTTCCATACCCTGAAAACCCTCATTATTGTTATAATTTCGAAACAATTTTATGGTACATGACAACATAGTTTGAGAGATACATATATCACAATTGGACCCTCAATTGTGGCCCCATAGGTCGTCAGTATCCCCAATTCTGTTTAACTTCTATGTTAAGCCACTGGGGGAGGTCATCAGATTTGGAGTAAGGTGTCATCAGTATGCTGATGACATGCAACTCTGTATCACCTTTACCACCTCTGCAGTGGAGGCCGTCCAGATGCTTGAGCGATGCCTGGCTTCGGTACTGGAATGGACCAGAACAAACAGGCTCAAACTAAATCTGGACAAGACATAGATTTTGTTGCTAGGAGATCCCTCCAAAAGGTTGGGGAGTGTTATCCCTAGACTGGATGGTGTTGCCCTCCCACTTAGGGATTGAGTTCATAATTTGGGCATTCTTCTGGACCCAGCTTTTTCTTGGGATTCCCAGATCACAGCCATGTGCAGATTGGCTTTTAATCAGTTTAGGCTTATCACCCAACTCCGCCCCTACCTAGACGAGGGATTCCTCAGGACCTTTGAGAAGGCACTGGTTATCTCCCAGATCAATTACTGCAATGCTCTCTGCGTGGGACTTCCCTTGAGACTAACCCGGAGACTACAGAGGATCCAAAATGTGGCTGGTGTGAGCAAATTTGATCTCATCACCCAGTTTTGGAAGCCTTCACTGGTTATCTGATATGTTCCAGACAAGGTTCAAGGTTCTTCATGGTTTAGGACCACGTTACCTGTCAGAACATTTCCCCCCAATGTCATCTGCCCAACCCACCAGATCTTCTCAAGCTAGGCTCCTCCGTGTAGCCACTCTGAGAAAGTCCCCAAAGTCATCTACTAGAGACAGGGCCTTCTCAGTGGTGGCACCGAGGTTATGGAATTAGCTCCCAGAGGAGCTACACCTGGCCCCCTGCCTGTACTCGTTTAGGAGGCAGTTAAAAACACTATTTTTCAGGGAGGCCTTTCACATCAACCCCAGTTGAATGCCTTGCCTCCTGTTCTGCTTCAGTTTGAAAACTGGTTTGGTGCCATGGGTTATTTAAGTTTTTAAGGCGATGTTTTATTATTGTTTGCAGTTTAGTGTTGTGTTTTCTGAAATTTTTAACTGTTTGTAAACTGCCCAGAATAGTGCTTCGGCACTAATGGGGCAGTATATAAATTAAAGTAATAATAATTTTTAAAAAATTAAAACTGGACACATATACCCTGTTTCCCTAAAAATAAGACCTAACCTGAAAATAAGCCCTAGTATGATTTTTCAGGATGCTCGTAATATAAGCCCTACTCCAAAAATAAGCCCTAGTTAAGTGAAACCCCGCCCTCCACCATTGTGCAGCATTGTGCAGCAACCAGAATATGACATGACTGTATTTGAATAAATGTAGATTGTTGTACATGAAAAAAATAAAACATCCCCTGAAAATAAGCCCTAATGTGTTTTTTGGAGC
This sequence comes from Intellagama lesueurii, assembly GCA_037013535.1. Lineage (NCBI taxonomy): Eukaryota > Metazoa > Chordata > Lepidosauria > Squamata > Agamidae > Intellagama > Intellagama lesueurii. The sequence goes on from JBAJHW010000001.1 coordinate 233,139,386, forward strand.
AAAAATTAATATTTATTTATTTTATTTATTTATTATTAGATTTCTATCCCGCCCATCTAGACAGAGTCTACTCTGGGCGGGTTCCATTAACATCATAAAAACAATTAAAACAGTTAAAACAATTAAATCAATAGTGTTAGTAATGCTCAAGATGGGAAAGTCAATAAATTATAATATAGATAAAATCAAGTATTGACAGGAGGGAAGGCCTGCCTAAAGAGCCAAGTTTTTAATTGGCTTTTATAAACACCCAGCGAGGGAGCCAGGCGGATCTCTGATGGAAGGCTGTTCCAGAGTCGAGGGGCCACCGCCGAGAAGGCCCGGTTTCTTGTTCTTTCTTTCCGGGCCTCCCTCGGCGTTAGGCCCCTCAGCCGTCCCTCCTGGCTATGACGAGTGATTCGGGTAGATCTAGGTGGAAGAAGGCGATCTGCCAGGTATCGAGGTCCTAAACTGTTTAGGGCTTTATACGTCATCATTAACACTTTGAAGTCAATGCGGAAACGAATGGGCAGCCAATGCAAGGCAGCCAGAGTGGGAGAGATATGCTGGTATTTTCTCACCCCACTAAGGAGTCTGGCCGCCGCATTCTGCACCATTTGAAGCTTCCGCATTAATCTCACAGGTAGCCCCACGTAGAGCGCATTACAGTGGTCTAATCTTGAGATTACGAGCGCATGGACCAGAGTGGTGAGTGCCCCAACATCAAGATAGGGTCGCAGCTGGGCAATCCGCCACAGATGAAAGTAGGCGGAGCGGGCCACAGACGCTACCTGGGTTTCCATGGTAAGTGCCGGGTCCAGATGTATCCCCAAGCTGCGCACCTCACTCTTTGCGGTGAGAGTCACCCCCCCAAAAGAGAGGGAGTTTCCCAAACCGCCAATGGAGGGGCCACCCACCCTCAGGACCTCCGTCTTGTCCGGGTTCAACCTCAACCCATTCAGCTGCATCCATTGCAGTACAGCCTCCAGACAGCGCTGAAGGGACAGAACGGCATCCACTGAGGTAGGTGAAAAGGAGATGTAGAGCTGGGTGTCATCAGCATACTGATGGCACGAAGCCCCACACCCCCTGATGACCCCGCCCAGCGGCCTCATATAGATATTAAACAGCATTGGGGAGATAATCGACCCCTGCGGAACCCCACAATTGAGACTCCACGGGGCCGAAACACTCTCCCCAAGCTGAACTCTCTGGGGACGGTCCTCCAAGTAGGATCGGAGCCAGGCAAGCGCCAGGCCACCAATTGCCAACTCGGAGAGCCTCCCCAGGAGGATACCATGGTCGACGGTATCGAAGGCGGCTGAGATGTCGAGGAGGACCAACAAGGACCTCATGGCGCAGTGGTTAAACTGCTGTACTGCAGCCAAAACTGTGCTCATGACCTGGGGTTCAATCCCAGGTAGCTGGCTCAAGGTTGACTCAGCCTTCTATCCTTCTGAGGTCGGTAAAATGAGTACCCAGCTCGCTGGGGGGGCAATGTGTAGCCTGCATAATTAACTTGTAAACCACCCAGAGAGTGCTTGAAGCACTATGGGGCGGTATATAAGCAGCACAAAAACAAAAACAAAAAGGACATTTTGCCCCTGTCAGCCTCCCTCAACAGGTCATCCAACAGTGCGACCAGTGCCGTTTCTGTGCCGTGGCACGGCCTGAAGCCCGACTGGAATGGATCCAGGGCATTTAATATAAGAACCTGTCTTATTTTCGGGAAAACAGGGTATCTTAAAACTGGGTATAGGTAAAGGTAAAGGTTCCCCTTGACATTTAGTCCAGTCGTGTCCGACTCTAGGGGGCGGTGCTCATCCCCGTTTCCAAGCCGTAGAGCCAGCGTTTGTCCAAAGACAGTTTCCGTGGTCACGTGGCCAGCGTGACTAGACACGGAACGCTGTTACCTTCCCACCGAGGTGGTACCTATTTATCTACTCGAACTGCTAGGTTGGCAGGAGCTGGGACAAGCGACGGGAGCTCACTCCGTCGCGTGGATTCGATCTTACGACTGCTGGTCTTCCGACCCTGCAGCACAGAGGCTTCTGCGGTTTAATCCGCAGCGCCACCACATCCCTAAAACTGGGTATAGATATAGATATACTGGAGATAGAGATAGAGGTGTGACTGTGTTTATTCTGGGCTGGTTGGTTTTGAACAATGAACACAGTCTCTGCCTGACAAATGTTGCTGTTGCTGACAAGACTGTTTCTGAAGTAAGGACTGTAATTGTGGCCTAATCCTCTAGTGTTCTCGCTGTGAGTCCCTCATAGTGAATGATACAAACAGGGGAGAACCCCATGCAAATGAACTACTGCTGTATTTCTCTAGAGATTACTGTATCTTGCTTTTCTTCTTCTCAAAGGTAACTGTAGGCAGTCCCTGTAATAACCCTGTTATTAAAACCTGTTATCAAAACCTGTAACAAATCTTACTTGATCAGGATTCAAGCCAATAAGAAAAGACTCTAGATTCATAAGATGTCCAAAATGCTGTGAAAAGAAGACCATGGAGAATGTCATATTGATCTTCTTATGTGCTACAGAGACTTAAAACCAATAATTCAGGGTCCCTTTTTGTATCAACAAGACACTCACTATTTTGTTCCTTCTACCTTCTGCTGATTCCTGCATTTCTCTTTGGCATTCTAAATGAAAGCCTTTTCCTCAGTGACCAAAATGGCCATTTTGGATGCTGCATGAGTGATGTTTTTAATTTCTTTCTGTTACTTTAGACATGTATTGGGGAACAAATGGCTATAACTGTATACTTACGAAGACATAAATAAGCGTGCAGCATGCACTACCAGCATCTCAAGGAAGTAACATTTAGTAAATCAGGTGGATCTTTGTGACCTTGGAAGTGGAAACTGAACCATGTAAGCTAGCACATGAGAAATGATGCTCAAAAGACCATATATTTCCTGCTCAACCAGGAAGCAAAAACTCATCAGCTTATAGACTGCTTGCTTTGCTGTTCCCTCATCCTCCCAATTGCTGTATGGATCATTAGTGTGTGTATATTCATTTCTTTAAAAAAACAAAAACCACCCTCTGGTTTATGAATGTGTGGACTATTGTGATTCTGTGTCCAAGATTCAGAACACCAGGAAATGGCCCAATGTTGTTGCACAATATTATGCCTGGGCTGCCAGAAGGAAAAAGGACACCAGACTTTACATAGCAAAGGGCAGCCTGAATGTTGACATGAATGACAGCAGTCAAGATGGTCTACAGCAATCCTTCTCAAACTTTTTTTGGCCATGGTCATAAACACAATATGAAAGAAATACGGGCTGAATCAGGATTGTACAAGTTGCATAACAAACTTATAAATTGGTATGTGAAGAATTATTTCCAGTCTGCGGCCCCCTTCAAATGTGCCAGGACCACCACCCCCAGGGGGCCAAGTGACTCCCAATGAGAATGGCTGGTTTACAGGATGCCCTCTTGTGCTCACTACCATTCACACTTGAAAAAGAGCCCTGACAATTGCTTTGTATTTGGGTGAAATGTAGTTAAGTGTTGAAAAAAGGAGTCAGCTTCTGGGATTTTCTCTTGCTTGGTATCACTTCATGAATGGTAGTGAGCACAAGAGAGTATCTTGCAAACCATCTTGACTGCTGCCATTGGTGTTGTCAACACTGAGACTTGACATCCTTCTTCCTGCTGGCAACATGGGCAGAATATTTTGCAATAATATTGGGTGATGAAACTTTGACACAACTGCCCTCCTCTGCTTGCCCTCCTCTGCCAAACACTTCTGCCAGCCATCCCATTGCCTACTGTGCTGTCTTTCAGGGCAGTACTTTAAGCCATCCTCCGAATTCTCAGATTTTTTTAACCTGGTTCTTCTTTGGTGCAGTTCTTCAAGTATAAATTTTTGGAATTTTCTGAGGGAGTTTGTTTTGGGGTGGGGGTTAAGAAAGCAAATGATGAAGCTATTGAGCACACAGATTCCTGAAACTAGCTGTCTAAAATTTAGAACATTCTTTAAGGTCTGTCATGTCTCCCAAATCCAACTGTTTTGGTTTTCCAGTGTAAGTCAATGTGAGGACTGGCAGATTTCCAAATCAAAACATGGGTGTGGTATCTGAGCCATGTCATGATAGTCACAAATTGCTTTGGGCTTAAATGGAATCTAGTCTGAAGTGCCCAACTGGCCCTAGAAGTAAAGGGGGGGGTGCACCCATGATGTTGTCTGGTATCTTACATGAGGTGGTGTCAGATCAGATGGTCTGCTTTCTTGCTGCCCTCTGTGCAACTCTTATTTCAGTCTTAGGAAGTATGTTAGAGATAAATTACAGAATTCATTCAATATAGAATTGCACTTAATGCACCTGGGCTTTGTTTAATTTTCTTTTAACGATAACAAGAGTTGAGATCTGTAGCTGTCTCCATAGTCCTGATGAAAAATCACACACACACCCAAATAGTGCTATTTGATACAGGAGGGAAAGTGCTAGTGGCATTGATAGCAGCTTCCTTCCCCCAGCAAATAGCAGCGGAGGGAGGGGACATTTTTATGGAGCTGTGTCATGTGAGGTAGAAGTTAGGAAAAACACTCACTGCATGCCACTTCCTCCCCACAGCTGCTGTTTGGCAGCAGCAATAAGATCATACAAAGAGCGCCTTGTGCTGTTTGGCTCTTGGGGTGAAAGTACATCTGCCTAAGGCCACTCGGTATAATTTCATTCCTCTAGCAACTGCTCAGCTCTGTCTCTTCTTAATGATGCAGCATATCCCTCCATCCCTTACAAGCGGGAAGTACAAAATAGCTGAATCATGATTTCCAGCGTCTTGTCCACTTCAGGCACTATTTCTCAGCTGTTTCGGTCTTCCCTACTTCAGTTGACTAACAGATTTCTAGTAAATGTTAATTCCTTTTGTTAACAGTCAATTTTTCAGAAGCTTCTCTCTCCCCCCCCCACTCCCGTTTTGGGGGGTGGGGAAGGGTCAGTGACCTTGCTGTGTTCAATGAATCTAACTACAAGAGTAATTTAGTTGAGCTGTCAAAACCCATTACTGGAAGAATCTACCATGTATTTCTTCATTTACTCATTTTCCACCAGGGGTGCAAAGACTAATCCTGTCACAACATGAACACAGGTACACTGGCAAAGCTCTTTTCTAAATCCATTTGACTATATAATAGAACGTTGCCTTTAAAAGGTTTCAGTAAATGTTTTCCTCTGTTGTGTGACAGAAAGTTAACTGCATTCAGATTAGACATCACCATTGAATGAACGCTTTGAATACATGAAATGTCACTGCATAATTGAACAATAAAGATTTCCATCCAGACTGTGGCTCTACCAAAGGTTTCGACTCTAACAGCAATTCTGTTTTCATTTTATCAAATCGGATTCAAACTGTACTTTTCAGTTGCACAATATTTAGTATTATTCTTATTTGTGTATTTGTACACCATACACTGTCACTGGAAGGACAGATCCTGAAGCTGAGGCTCCAATACTTTGGCCATATCATGAGAAGAGAAGACTCCCTGGAAAAGACCCTCATGTTGGGAAAATGTGAAGGCAAGAGGAGAAGGGGACGACAGAGGACGAGATGGTTGGACAGTGTCATCGAAGCTACCAACATGAATTTGACCCAATTCATGGCAGTGGAAGACAGGAGGGCCTGGCGTGCTCTGGTCCATGGGGTCACGAAGAGTCGGACACGACTTAGCGACTAAACAACAACAACACCATCCAACAAAATCTTTCCCTGGGAGGCTTCCAAGGATAAAGTTAAAAGCAACAACTAGACAGTAAAATAGGACAGAAGAAACAACAATGTGAAAATGCAGCAAACAGCTAAAAGATAGATTTATCAATCCTCTCAAACAGTACCAAAACATTTATTTCTGATATAACTGAAATATGAAGATCAGTGTTTTAAAATTTACCTGGTAATCAGGTCATAGAATTACTACCGTGTTTCCCCGAAAATAAGACAGGGTCTTATATTAATTTTTGCTCCAAAAAACGCATTAAGGCTTATTTTCAGGGGATGTTTTATTTTGTTCATGTACAACAATCTACATTTATTCAAATACAGCCATGTCATCTTCTTCTGGTTGCTGCACAATGGTGGAGGGCGGGGTTTCATTTAACTGGGGCTTATTTTGGGGGTAGGGCTTATATTACGAGCATCCTGAAAAATCCTACTAGGGCTTATTTTCAGGTTAGGCCTTATTTTAGGGGAAACAGGGTAGGAACCTTCCCAAAGGACCAACACACCAGTGTGGCTATCCTCTCTTTCACTGAATGTTTGAGAAAGTCATTGTGAGACAGTTCTCCGGGCTGGGCTATTCAAAATGCCAGCTTCACAATTGGAAGCAGAGACTTCTTCAGAGATAAAGGAGATTTGTTTTGTTTTTTTATTGTAATCAGAAGGTTCTCTCAGCTTCCTGTGTTGCAAATCAGTTTGCTTTTGTTTTATGATTGGTCACTTGGAGATAAACAACAAACTTCATTTGATTGCATAACTATGGTGCCTTTGGAGGAATTTGTCTCTGGAGAGGTAATAATTAACCACCTTATAACTGCAAAGGGGCTGTTTCATATATTTTGGCCTTCCATTAACACATTCTGTTTCGTGCAAGACAGAAGGTAGCTGTACACTGAATGAGCCTATTGGTCTACCTCACCTGGTAATATTTATATTGAGTGGCAGGAACTCTCCAGGTTTCAGTCAGGAACAGAGCTTGGGAAGGTGGCCGTGCTAGGTGGGGAATTTTGGGAACTGTAGTCAAAAAAAGGAATTTTCCCAAACTGTGGTTAGAAGTTTTTTCCAGCTTTTTCTAGAGATGTCAGGAACTGAACCTGGGAATGTTTGCATGTGAAGTTTCTGCTCCGCCGCCATACGCTGGCCCTTAAGCAGCATAATTTCTTCACAGGACATTATAGAATAACTATAATGGCAATGATCTTTTGTCAGCAGAGTTTGAACACCGAGAAAACTAGAAATTAAACTGGTTTATTTGTTCAAGAACACAATTTTAGAAAGCAGCTGTTAAGAACACTTTAGGTATAGTTTCCTTACCCCAGAAAATGGTTCATAAAAACACAAACATTTAAAACAGATCACAGAGTACCATCCCAATTAGTATACTGTTCATGGCAAGGGAAGATATGGAGAAGTGCCCAAGGCAAATAAGGTCTAGTTTTGTTTAAACAAATAAACCAAATAAGAAGTTTCTGATATAAAAGTGAAGTGTTCAGCTATATAAAGAAGACTGAGCTATTAAAAAAACCTGGATGGGAAGGGAACTGTTCTGGATTCTTCCATAGTAAAATTGCTAAATGTGCTCTTAAAAGTAGTATGTAATAGCTTACTGACTTTCTGTCACCATCAAAGGTAGCATGAAACACTTTACTGCCTAAGGAAGAGCAACAAATGGTGTTCCTACCCACTCAAGTCAAGATGCACAGTAATAATAATCATCATCATCATCATCATCATCATCATCATCATCATCATCATCATCATCATAATAGAAGAAGAAGAAGAAGAGGAAGAAGAAATACTAGGTACAATTAACAATATAAAAACATTGACTGGTATTATAAACAGATACAAGTTTTAACCAAAAACCTAAGTATATGTTAAATATCAGCACAGTATGTATGCTGTTCCTAATATTGCCATTTTTTGTAGCTCTGATGGTGTGATTTCTGAGATCTGCAACTGCTTATAGTACTGTGTGAAGGTTCTTGATATTGTTCCCAAAGCCCCAATGACAAGAAACCACTGAAGTCTGTTTCTTCCAGAGGCGAGATGTTTTGATTGCCAGGTCTCTGTACTTGGTTAGTTTTTCCAATTCTTTATTTTCAACTCTGTCATCGCCTGGAATTGCAATGTCAATGATCCAGACATTTCTTCGTTCTATTACTACTATGTCTCGTTTGTTATGTTTAAGGTGTCTATCCATTTGAATCCGGAAATCCCACAAGATCTTGACTTCCTCATTTTCTGGCACCTCTACCTGATGTTCCCACAGGTTTTTGAAGGCTGGCAAGTTATATTTTTTTCCATAATGACCAGTGCACTAACTTTGCCACTCTAACATGTCTAACTTTGTAATCTGTTTGTGCAATCTTTGGACATTCACAGATGAGGTGTGACACAGTTTCATCTTGGCAGAGTCAACATTTGCTGTTAGCACTGATTCCTTGGATCTTAGCTTTCATCACGTTGGTTTGGAGTGCTTGTCCTTGTGCAGCAAAAATTAAGACTTCGATTTCTTTCTTAAGGGTCCCCAGTTTTAGCCATGCCCAGGTTGAATTATGATCATGGTTTCCATCAATATTTCTCAAGTGTTGTCCATGTAGTGGTTTATTTTTCCAGCTGTTTAATTTCTTTTCAAATTGTTGTTTCTTATATTGAGCCTTTGTTTCTGTTGTTTTCAAAATATTCTCCATTTTCACCGCCTTAAGTAATTTTTCTCAGCTTGTACTGATATAATCATTTAGGCTTCTTTTTTCCTCCTCTATTACCTGCTGTATTTGCAGTAATCCACGGTCTCTGATTTTTGTGTGTGTGTTAAATATAATCTGTCCACATTGCTTTTTGGATGTAGTGTGTGATGCATGTTCATTAGTTTCCTTGTTTTTCAATCCAATTTTTCAATCCAATTTATCACTTGATAGTGACTTTATAATATTGCCATTTTTCCATCTAGTTTTTGGATCCTGCCATGGTGTATAGACAGAGCTGCACATTTGTCAATTCCAAATTTCATTTGGATATCTTTACTAAATATTTGCACTGTGTTTATAACAACAACAACAATAACAATCATCATCATCATCCAATCCTTAATAACCAATTAAATAACTATTAATTTGCTGCCCTTTCATGACACTCAAAATTGGTCACCACATCATCGTGCCTAATGCTAGGGCCAGCCCTAATCACCAAATCATTGGTTAAATCCATCCCCCTATTTATTGCAAACACATGCTTGCAAGTTGAAGTCGCAGTCAACAAGAATGAGTAAAATATTGGCACTTTGTTTTGTTTTTTGCATTTTCTGAGCTGTAATGTAGATTTAAAAACAAGTACCTTGGCTGGACTGTGCTTTCAGTTTTCAATAGCTGCTTGCTGCTTTGCGTTCTTTATTTACCGCACTAATGAAGAGATCCACTCCGCTGCCCCACCATCACAGTGGGTGTTATGCACCCCATTCCACTGGCATTTCCCTGGTTTATAAATAATCAAAGGTGGAAATCATTCTGCTCCTGATGTTGAAAAACGTACATAATAAGCAGTTTATCACTGTGAATTATCTACCTCAGGAACCAGTAATAATTTTTTAAAGGAAAAGAAAAATCAAGCTATTTCAAAGGAAATTAACATCTCCAGGTTAGGGGCTATTGATTCCCTGTAAGAACATAATACGGAATCAATTATCATTACTCTAAAGTGACTTTCACTTCATAATTCTTTGGTGCCTAGCACAAATTCCTTAAAATGACACCTCAGGATATTATCCTTTACAAAAGAAAACAAATGCAGATGTTTTCTGGCCAAAGAAAAAGAAAAAGAAATACGCCCATGCATGTTATTCATTTATAACATGCCTGCAGTCTTTAAGGCAACTCTCTTGCCCTGCAATTAAAGTTGTGAGTGAGATATCTCCAGAGCATTTTTTAAACAAAAATGGGCAGGATGCTGTTGACACAATTAAAACTCAATTTGGTTGTTCTTACTTTCAAAGGAAGTTGATTGTACTCTACAAAAACTCATGTTAAAATAATTTTGTCAGGCTTCAAGGTGCTACATACATGCCTCTTTTTATTATTTTACTTCTGTGATTCTATAGGAGAACTATAGGGGTTCCCTGACAATAGAAACTAGACCTTATCAATACTTCATAGCCATGGGCAAGCTTCCTGGCCTCAGAGCACCCCTGGAAGGCGGCACTGGTAAATTGCTTCTGAATACTTTTTACCTAGAAAACCCTGCAAAAGATCACCATAGGTCAGGAACAAAGCTGGGATCAGGCAATTTTCCACCTCTGTTTGTACTTTGTTTTAGAGTTAGAGGGCATATCATAGAAGTATCATGACCTATATTATATAGGCATACTTTGTTCGTTGTTAGTTAAGCCAGGTTTATGGGTTTAAATACAGCTGTGGGGCTCAGACTAGGTTTCAAGGAACCTTAGCATTTGTTACAGAGATGAGCCATAATGACAGACATGCCCCACCACCTTTACCAATTTTGCCCTTGCAATTTGAAACCCATGTGGCTGTGGACATCACAGTCTCCTGGCTTCTGCAGTGTGCCTGCAGAAGAAATACTGCACCAAGAGCAGTATTTCAGTGCAGGAATGTTGGCATTTATAAGAGCAGAGTACTATTTAGTGCTCACTTTGTAACTACTGAAGGAAGTAGATAATCTGAGAACTGGTAAGGAGTGGGGATAGGGATGTGGTGGCGCTGCGGGTTAAACCGCAGAAGCCTCTATGCTGCAAGGTCAGAAGACCAGCCGTCGTAAGATCGAATCCACGTGACGGAGTGAGCTCCCGTCGCTTGCCCCAGCTCCTGCCAACCTAGCAGTTCGAAAGCATGTAAAAATGCAAGTAGATAAATAGGTACCACCTCAGTGGGAAGGTAACGGCGTTCCGTGTCTAGTCACGCTGGCCACGTGACCACGGAAACTGTCTTCGGACAAACGCTGGCTCTACGGCTTGGAAACGGGGATGAGCACCGCGCCGTAGAGTCGGACACGACTGGACTAAATGTCAAGGGGAACCTTTACCTTTACCTAAGGAGTGGGGAGAGGGATGCACTTAATTGTTGCAAGAAATCAATTCACGGTTGTGGAGGGGAGTGCCTTGAAAAAGTTATAATAACCACTCTTGCTGGCTTTTACGCATCCTAGTGCACTACCAGCTGTTATGGAGATTCGTGTGTGTGTGTGTGTGCTTCTCTCTAGCAAAAGGAAACTACAACTCCCTTTTGAAGAAGAGTGAGGGAGAAAGTGCCTAAGAATAGCAATCTACACAATAAGAAACAGTCAGAAGAAACAAGAAAGGAAAACAATGCTTGAATCTATTGGACTATCTGTCTATCACCCTTCTTGCCAGTGAAAAGTCAGGGTGTTTGTTATAAATGTTTCAACAGCCAGAAAATGTGAAAGGAGACCCCCTAAACTTCTCACCTGTAAAAAAAAAAAGGGGGGGCCTTCTCCTAGGCCTGCATTAGCAGATAAAGACACCAAAAAATGTCACAAGTTATTGCCGTTTTGTGTGTACAAGTCAGCTGTTAAAGGGAGAGGTTCAGAGGCAGCTAAAAAGATGGCAGCCAGTAAAGGTTAAGGCATAAAGTAGACAGAGAATCTTAGATTTCAAGCGCCATAGAGTTCCAGATGTCTTGGATGTCAACTCCTTGCGTTCCAGCTAGAGATGGGGATATTTGTATTCATACATGAATATGAATATCCCCAACCCAGCTGCACCTAATGCCGGTCTGGCCCCCAGAACCAGCCCGTCCAGTCATGCGTCCTGGCACCGCCAGCGTCCTGCTCTTCCCGCCAATTGTGGCAGTAGCTCAGCTGTCTCCCTGCTCGGGTGGCCATGAGTCTCCCTGCATGGCTGCTGAGTGGCCAGCTGAGCAGGGAGACGGCAGAGCTGGTTTGTATACAAATATTGGGTTAGGACCAGTCCAGTCCAAGCTGTTTTCAAGGAGGTCTGACCCACTTTCTTCATTGGTTGGTGTGGATATTTGTACATTTCTGCGTCAACGTTTCTTTTTAAAAAATGTGAATGGGGTAGGGGGCTGCTACAAAGTGCCATCAGTTTTGGGAATGTGTGGACCTTAAATAGAGGGTTGAGTGTGTTCACATTTAAGACAACTGTGCACTTTTTCACACATGCAAGACAGTTGCCTACAAAGTATCATTTTGCACCAGGCATGCAGTAATCCACCAGAGCATCCTAAATAGCAAAGCATCAGAAGTTTAGTATCTTATTTTAGCAAATGACTGAAAAGGTTTAAAAGATAATTAAATATAAGGAAAATATAACAGAGGTGCATCTATGAGATACTTAAAAATCAAAGTCCAAATATATGAATAGCATATTCAGTGCTCAGTGTGTAAATAATTTTATTTGCATATTGCATTTAGTACGTATTTAGGAGCGGTGCTCTCTCAAATGGTGAAAGCCATCTGTTTGTCATAGAACATATTCCTCGTCACTTCTGCATCTTGCATTTAACCAGGCTTTAGTGTCTGATTGGTTATTTTCATGCTTCTTTGAAAATCTGATGGCTGTGGTACAGATATCCGAGGAAAACCTATTTCTGGAGAAAATTTGTGTTAATCCAGGGAATATATCTTTTTTATATATAATCTCTAGTTTGGCCCTCAGAGTTCAATAACTTTTGTGGTTTTATTTTTGGAAATTTAGTCTTGAAAACGCCCAAGAACGGCACTTTAAATTCTTGTTGTGCATATTATCCTCTGCTACTGAAATCTCTCTTCCCAGCAGCAACAATTCTTTATACATTTTCCTGGGAGCACATCCCCCTGGACACAGTGAAATGTAATTGCAAGTGGCCATGCATTTGATGGTATTGCAAGTGGTTTACGGCATTTGGCCGTGAAGCCAGAGGTTGGGAGTTTGAATCCCCCACTGTGCCTTCTTGACAGAGGTTGGACTTGATGATCCATAGGATCCCTTCCAGCTCTGCAGTTCTAAGATGATGATGGTGATGATGATAGCATTTTCGAAAATGAAAATGAAATGAATCCAAATAATAATAATAAAATAATTATAATAGGGTTTTTTTATTATTATTATTATCATCATCTTAGAACTGTAGAGCTGGAAGGGACCCTATGGATCATCAAGTCCAGCCCCTGCCAAGGAAGCACAGCAGGGAATCAAACACCCAACCTCTGGCTCAGCAGCCTGAGACCTAAACAACTGAATTATCCATCAGTCTAAGCTTGCTAGTACTGATGACAGTTATGGAAGGCCACAGTTGCCTCCTAGTGGGCTACAGAAGAGAGAGTTAGGAATGGAGAATCTCGTGTCTGTGAACAGATAAGTCAAGGCTGTTAGAAATCCAAACCCATGTTTATTAATCAGGCCTCTAGCTATTGTGTTGGGACAAAAGAGCTTATTTTCCTTATTTCTCTATTCTGTACAGTCTATATACTGTGAGAGCTGCTCTCTGAGCCCTAATTAACTTGCAATGCAACAAATGTCAAAACCAACCACACTGCCTATTATAGGGGAAAGTAAAACTGATCATAATGCCTGTGTCATATGGTGCTCGCACTTAATAAATCTGCATTGTGTTTTGGCCCTGCTCTGATTTACTGCTGTTTCCAGATGCCAGTAATATTTCCCTATACATTCAATGAAGCTGAAGCCACACAAATTTAAGCACATTCTTTATTCATTCAGATGTGTGGAATGCAGAAGGCATTTTTCAATATACTGGTACCTATTTAAAAAAAGAGAAGGAGAGCAAGCACATCTGGAATGAGTAGCAAGATATCAACACAGCAATTCTGAGGGAAGCGTTTTGCCCCTTTAATGTTCCCCTCCCATATAATGAGGCTTTTTACTTGGCTAATTTAAAAATTAACATTTGGGAATATTCAATTAATGGTATGCTCTAGGTATATCTATAGCTGTAAATATTCCTTGAGTTAAAGGGATGTAAGGCTGTACTCTCCCTTAAGTAAGTTACTTACTCATTTTCACTTTTAAGTAGTCATTTGTAGAACTGCACAGTTTCCAATACAGTATAATAAAGAGCATTTCTTGAAATACTTGTTATACAACATGCCCCATTAAATCCCTGGGTCCATCAATCTACTAACTGGACTCACTGCCCTTTATTTTATTTTATTTATTTATTTATTTTGCCCCCTTCCAAGATATCCCTTACTTCAGTGGGGAAGTGTTAATCCTTCAAGTATTTCAAGCCACAATTACCATAATCCCTTACATTGGCTGTGCTGCCTGGGGCTTCTGAGAGTCCACAGCCAAGCCTATGGATGACCAAAGATTCCCCAGTTCACCTTTTTGCTTCAGGAGCTGTTGCTGTCCTATTTAATCTATCAATAACATACTTTTACAGGATTCCCCAGAGTAATGAAGGAGAAAATGAAATGGGCTGGAGACACCATTGGTGCTTCTTCTGAGTCAGGGGCATATCCAGGTAACAGCTTGCTAATTCCCCCTGATAATTATAGACAATTATACACAAACATCTATTTCGGTGTACGCTTCTTTATTAGCATATTTCTAACTTTCTTTATAGCAACAGATCTTGGAATGAGTTGAATAAAATCACCTTGAAGCTGTCTCAGATACCAAAACCTTTTTAAATGATTTAAAACACATTAAAGCAATTTAACAAGTGGGGGGAAAACCAAACCTAGCAAACTGATTGGTTGGAAATTGAGCCATGATCTTATAAGGTTCCATGTGTTCACATGAACAGCACACAGTTGTTGACATGGTTCTGAAATAAGGACAATATCAGCAGCAGTCAAATCTCTTGGAGGAAATAATTAAAAACAAGATGTGAATCCCATCTTATGTTTATGAGGGAATTGTTTTACACTATTAGAAATTTTTATTGGGGAAAACTGGTTAAAAGGGGGATTTCTAGGAATTTGATTATTCCTTTCACTTAAAAGAGTTTAAAGCCGGAAAAAACACAGAAACGTGGAGAGATCAGCTCAGTCTCATCAAATAACATCCTCTCTGGTTTGCATACAAACTAGCACCTTATATTGTTAAAATCACCCTGAAAGCATTTAAAAGGAAAATGAATCTTTACTTACAGTTACCATATGTAGTTACAGTCAGAAGGAAAAAAGAGGGGAATTGTGTCTTCAGATCCTGCATGCTTGCTGCTTGAAGGATGGTCAGAGGAAGAAAGGGGTTATCAACAAAACAACAGAAGCACAAAAAGAAGGGCTTTCCTCAAATATCGGAAGCAGGAAAGAACTTTACCAATTAAGTTAGTGGCAAAGAACAAACAAATTAAGTTGTAAAGTCATTGATAGCCAGTGCACGATTGCTATTTTCCCAACAATTCTAAGTGCAAAAGCCTT
Source organism: Intellagama lesueurii (assembly GCA_037013535.1). Classification (NCBI taxonomy): domain Eukaryota; kingdom Metazoa; phylum Chordata; class Lepidosauria; order Squamata; family Agamidae; genus Intellagama; species Intellagama lesueurii. The sequence continues at coordinate 233,154,466 of JBAJHW010000001.1, forward strand.
TTGGACAGACAGAATAAGGTTTACTGGTATTTTTATCCACTGGAAACATTCTCATTACTGGGGTGTTTGGAATGGCTCAGGAAGGTGGGCAGAGTGTAAACCACTTCTTGAAGTACTTTCTGTAGGGGCAGGTTAGAAAATGAATTCCAGCTCTACAGATGGTACATTTCCTCTGATTTAATCCCTTGCCAAATAAACAGTTTTCCATTACAGTTAATTCTACCACTTTGACTGATACAGACGCTAATAATTAATTACTTTGAGCTATCAGTGCCGTGGTCACACCAGCAAAATATCCCCCTATTTTCTCGCATATTTTGCTCCCTGAGCAGTTGTGTGTTGCAGTCACATGACATATATCGTGAGATGTGTGTTCTGATGTGTTTTTAACTTACCGCAACATTTCCTTCATATTTGATGCAATATGACCGGCTACACTTTGGTACTGGAATATATCCCTCTGGATTGTTTACGTCTCTGGGGAGCCTTTTTTTTAAAAAAATAAAAAAATAAATTTCATAACATCGATGTTTTGGCAACACAACCTTGAGAGGTACGAGCTTCTCTGCTGCGTTTGTGCCTCTTGCAGTAGAGAAACCCATAGTTGGGCTTTGTCTTCATTGCAGCTCTACCACAAGGTCCCCAAAGGGAAAAAATGAAAGGGCTCAGGGGAAGGAGCACCCCCTGGTGGAAGGATCCACAAATAAGTGAAGTAAAGAGGCTGATGACATACGTTTTCCAAAGCATCAACACTCCACTAACTAAATTTTTAGCCAGTGTGTTGGAATTTCTTGCAGCTTTTGCATGTTCTTTCACAAAGCTCTTCCAAATGTTTCTCATGCCTGTCCTGCAGAATCCATAATTTCAAAGTAGACCTCTCAAGTTCTTTCTCACTTTTCTTTTCATTCAGCCCAGGAATAACCAGGGCTTAGAAAAATCATTTCAGGGAACTACAACGCCTAGATTCTCCACAAAGGCTGCTGTTTGGGAAATTCCTGGAGGTCAAAAAAAAAAAGTAACTTGACCAAGTTCTGGGAATATCTAAACATCTGGAGATGAAATTTCAGTTCTGAGGAATTGTCATCGTCAGAATTAATTGGCTGTAATCCTCCTTCTCCTCCTCATCCCATAGTCATTGGGGCTTTGGGAACAATATCAAGAAATTTCACACAGTATTATAAGCAGTTGCAGATCTCAGAAATCACACCATCAGAGCTACAAAAGAATGGCAATATTAGGAACAGCATACATACTGCACTGATATTTAACAGATACTTAGGTTTTTGGTTAAAACTTGTATCTGTTATATAATACCAGTCAATATTTTTATAATGTTGACTGCGCCTGGTGTTTCTGAATGATGATGATGATGATGAAAAGCGATGTGGACAGATTATAGTTAACACAAAAAAAATCAGAGACCGTGGATTACTGCAAATACAGCAGGTAGTAGAGGAAGAAAAAAGAAGTCTAAATGATTATATCAGTACAAGCAGAGAAAAATTACTTAAGACAGTGAAAATGGAGAATATTTTGAAAACAACAGAAACAAAGGCTCAATATAAGAAACAACAATTTGAAAATAAATTAAACAGCTGGAAAAATAAACCACTACATGGACAACACCTGAGAAATATTGATGTAAAGCATGATCATAATTTAACCTGGTCATGGCTAAAACTGGGGACTCTTAAGAAAGAAAGCAAAGTCTTAATTTTTGCTGCACAAGAACAAGCACTCCAAGCCAACGTGATGAAAGCTAAGATCCAAGGAATTAGTGCTAACAGCAAATGTCAACTCTGCCAAGAAAAAGATGAAACTGTGTCATACCTCATTTGCGAATGTCAAAAGATTGCACAAACAGATTACAAAATTAGACATGATAGAGTGGCAAAATTAGTGCACTGGTCATTATGCAAAAATAGAAGAAGAAGAAGAAGAAGAAGAAGAAGAAGAAGAAGAAGAAGAAGAAGAAGAGCAACAACAAACAACAACAACGTGCCATCAAGTCAATTTTGACTTGTTGTCACTCTCTGCATGGTTTTCTAGGTGGTGAGTTCTTAGAAGTGGTTTATCATTCCCTTCTTCTGGTGGCACCTTGCCCAAGACTATACAGGCTGGTTCTTCTCCTGTGAAATAGAGTGGAAAATTGACCTCTTAACCTCTCCTAACTTGCTGAAACTATTCAGCCAACATACAATAAAGTCATAACTGCTGCTCTGTTTCAGTAGGGAACTCTGAGCCAGCAACAGGTTCTAAATCAGCCTGTCAGGAACATCTGGTCCTAAGTCAGAGCATCATGTAAGCTTGGAGCAAGAACAAGCACAGCATGTTAAATGAGTGTCAGATATTCTTTGGAAATGGTAACTCTCCTCGGCCTCAATTTCTGTCTGATTTCAGCTAGAAGCAATAATTCAAGTTTTATTGAGCCAAGCGATCAAAGTAAGAAAACCACTAAATGACACAGCAGTATTTAGAATACGCACCATTTCAAATTTTACAGCTTCCTCTTGTTTGGTTGTGTTACAGGGCAAGCTGCTGAAGAAGATTGGGAGGAAACATATTTCTGCCCAAGGGAAAAGAGAAGAGGGTGCCTTGTCTAACCCATCCACTGCCCTGTGCTGGGTTCTGTATACACTAGCCAAGCAGTGGAATCATATGAGGACATCATCCTCTACTCTACTGCAGGGCAGCAGGAAAACTCAGTGGGAACACAGAAGGTCCAATACCTTCTACGGCCCTTGGCATCTCCTTCCCCCAAGGCAGTTGTCTGAATTTGGATCACCCCCACAGACAAAATGTTGGGCTAAGTTTCTTACAGATTTGAGGAGGAGTCCTGTTCAAGCTCCCAAAAGGCGAAGAAAATGACAGTAGATAGCAGGGAAAGGGGAGGGTTGGCAGAAATAGCAGTACAGCCATTCTGCTGCATGCACAAAAGCCTTTCTCTACACCTCTCTTTGGGTGCATGCTTTATGGCTTTTGAACACCCAACATGAGCTACTGTGTGAAGTGGGGTTGGGTGGGCAACATGCAACCATCCAGATGTTGTTGGAATACCAGGGTGCTAAGGGTGAGGGATTTTAAAAGCTATAATCCAACATTATATAACTGATATCCTTAAGGAATAATACATATATATATACATATATGTAATATTGGTTCTAGATCAGTTACAAACCCATTATATCAACTGGTTTCAGTACATCTCTGTACTACAAACTACATGCTAGCTTCACCTGCACCACCCCTAAGAATTCTGGAATTGTGATTTTGTGACATGCCAAGAATGGTCGGGAGTGCCCTGGTGCCCTTGGAAGAAGTGTCAAACCCTACTTCTGTAGTGTTAGTTCTACAGTTGCCAGATTTAGATTAAGCCAAGGTTTGCAATACCACCATTGAAACAAGGTCCTGGTTAGTAAACTGACTTCAATGAAAGTTCCCCATTGTTGATGGGATGACTGACTGTAACTTAATCGATTGAGAATGTGATGGTAAGGAAACCATTATGATGAGCACTTGCACATCAGAGATGGGGTTTTTGAATGGATTGTTGTTCCTCAAGGCTTTGAATGTATTTTTGGTCTTGCTTTTGTTTACCATTTTTAGCATGGTTTTTGTTCTATCCTTTTTATTATTTGCATACTTACTGTTTTTAGTTTCAAATATTGTTTTTTAATGATATAAACTAGACATGGGGACGAATAAAAAAACGAATCGCAATATTCGTTAAAAATCACTGCTTCATTAAATGTTCATCCCTTCATATTCATCAGTTCCAGAGACCCTGATGAATATGAAGGGACGAATATTGCCCCATTTTTATTCATCCCCCATAGGAAGAGAGGGAAGGCTAGCCTTCCCTCTCTTCCTATGGCCTTCCCTTTCTGCCTTAGGGCCCGCCAATCAGGTGATCAGCGGGCCGATAGGCAGCCAGGCAGCCCCACAGCCAGCCACCCCCACAGCCTATCCCCCACCCCCATCCTCTCCCTACCTGAGTGCTGCCACCATCTGCCACCACCCAGCGCCGCCGTCATCCATTGCCACCGCTGCTGCAGTCTCCAGCTAGCCTCCGCAGCCACAGCCTGCAGAAAGGGACACTGGCTGCCCTTTGCAAAGATGGTGGCTGCAGCTTCCCTACCCTAAATGAAGCTACAGCCGCCATCTTTGCAAAGGGCAGCCAGTGTCCCTTTCTGCAGGCCATGGCTGCAGAGGCCAGCTGGAGACTGTGGCGGCAGCAGTCTGCCGGCGGAGGCGGCGGTCCGCCAATGGTGGCCCGGGGGTGCCAGTGGCGGTGGTCCGCCAGCGGTGGTCCAGCAGCAATGGCAGTGCAGCAGCGGCCGCCAAGGTAGGGAGGCGACAGGGGCAGGGGGGCAGGCTGCAGGGGTGGGGGAGTGAGCTTTGTTTTTTAGACAGCCTCTGGCTGTCTAACCCCCCCATGAACCGACGAATACATTCGTGCTTCGTCGGTTCATGGGGGGAGCTTCATGCTTCATGATTCAACAACTTTGATGGATCACGAAGCAGGACGACTCACCAAAATGGTGAGTCGTCCCCATCCCTAATATAAACTACCTTGGGTCCTTCTTAAGGAGAAAGCCAGGGCAAAAAATAAAATAAAATAAAGATTTTTTAAAAAATTACAATTACAGCACTGTACCTTATTCGAAAGCATGTAAATGCGAGTAGATAAATAGGTACCACCACGGTGGGAAGGTAACGGCGTTCCGTGTCTAGTCGCGCTGGCCACGTGACCACGGAAACTGTCTTCGGACAAACGCTGGCTCTATGGCTTGGAAACGGGGATGAGCACCGCCCCCTAGAATCGGACACGACTGGACTAAATGTCAAGGGGAACCTTTACCTTTACCTTACCTTATTTATTGTAGCTGTTGTTAATGTTTCAAAGAAGAAGCATTCTGTAAAAAGAGGAATGGAATGTTATGTAGGCATCCTTCAGTTTCGAGAGACTATGATAACGTGCTCTGAATAGATGTCTTGGAACAGCGTCTAGTGTGGCTGAGAAGGCCAATTCGAGAGTGACAATCCCTTCCACACTGAAGACAAATACAATCTGTCCCCTGTCCAGCTCCCTGATTTTGCTGGTTTTGGGACTGCCTCTTTGCCTCGGCCTCCTGAACAAGGGTCTCTTCAAACTGGGAGAGGCCATGCTGCACCACCTGCCTCCAGGCTGAACGCTCAGATGTCAACGTATCCCATCTGTTGAGGTCCATTCCTAAGGCCTTCAGATCCTGCTTGCAGATATCCTTGTATCCCAGCTGTGGTCTCCCTCTGGGGTGCTTTCCCTGCACTAATTCTCCATACAGGAGATCTTTTGGAATCTGACCATCAGCCATTCTCACGACGTGCCCAAGCCAACGTAGACATTGCTGTTTCAGTAACGTATACATGCTAAAAATTCCAGTTCATTCTAGGACTACTCTATTTGGAAGTTTGTCCTGCCAGGTGATGCCAAAAATGTGTTGGAGACAACGCATATGGAACATGTTCAACTTCCTCTCCTGCCGTGCACAAAGGGTCCAGGACCCACTGCAGTACAGGAGTGTACTTAGGACACAGGCTTACTAAAACGATTCATAAGTTGTTGGAGCTCTTCAGCAGAATGGGCAACAACAGCTACATCATCGGCGAAGAGGAACTCCTGCATGCATTTCAGATGGACTTTGGTCCTCACTCTCAATCTAGAGAGATTAAAGAGCTTTCCATCTGATCTACTGGAGACAGACACCTTCTGTTGCAGTTCCAAAAGTGTGTTTCAGCATGATAGCAAAAAAGATCCCAGAGTCAGCGCAAGGACACAGCCCTGTTTCACTCCGCTTCAGATATCAAAGGGATCTGATGTTGAGCCATCAAAAACTACAGTGCCCTTCATTTCCTCATGAAAGGACCTGATGATGTTAAGGAGTTAAGGTGGACATCCAATCTTGGGAAGTATTTTAAAAAGGCCGTCCCTGCTAACCAAATCAAAGGCCTTTGTGAGATCTATGAAGGCCACAAAGAGTGGCTGTCATTGCTCGCTACATTTTTCCTGCAACTGTCTGAGGGAAAATACCATGTCAATGGTGGATCTATTAGCTCGAAATCCACACTGTGATTCTGGATAGACTCTGTCTGCAAGCACCTGGAGCCTCTTCAGCACAACACGGGCAAGCAGCTTCCCTACAATGCTGAGAAGAGAGATGCCAAGGTAGTTATTGCAGTCGCCCCTGTCTCCTTTGTTCTTGTACAATGTGACGATGTTTGCAACCTTCATGTCCTGTGGTACTCCACCTTCCCTCCAGCAAAGACAAAAGATTTCATACAGCTAAGTGGTTATGGTCTCTTTACAGCACTTCAGCACTTCAACAGGGATGTTATCCTTGGAAGGTGCCTTGCCGGAGGCGAGGGAATCCAAGGCCGCTTTTATTTCTGCTAAAGTTGGTTCGCTGTCCAACTCTTCCAAGACAGGCAGGCACTCAATGTTATTTGATGCCTCTTCAGTTACTGCATTCTCTCTGGAATATAGCTCAGAGTAGTGCTGCACCCATCGTTCCATCTGCTGTGCTCGGTCCTGGATGATCACGCCTGTAGCAGTCTTCAAAGGAGCAGATTTCTTCTGTATTGGACCTAAAGCCTGCTTGATACTGTCATACATTCCCTTGATGTTACCTGTGTCCGCTGCTGTCTGTATCTGAGAGCAGAGCTGAAGCCAATAATCGTTGGAACATCTCCTGGCAGTCTGTTGGACTTTGCTATGAGCAACTCGAAGAACCTGCAAGTTGTACTTACTAGGACAGGCTTTGTATGCTGCTAGAACTCTCCTCTTTTCCTCAATGGCTGGCATCAGCTCCTCCGAATGGGCTTCGAACCAGTCTGCCATCTTTTTGGTCTTCTTGCCAAATGTGGACAAGGTGGAGTTATAAAAAGCATTCTTGAAATGTTCTCATTGTTCAGGTGTATTTGCACCAGCCGGGTCTGGTAGAGTTTCCTCAAGCGCTTGAGCAAATTCCTCCACTTTTCTCTGATCGCGAGTCTTGCTGATGTCAATACATGGTCTTCCTTCCTTTTTCGTGTGATATAATCTCTTTATGCACAGTTTTACTCTGCTACACACCAGGGAGTGATCAGTATCGCAATCAGCACCCTGATAACTGTGTGTGGTCGTAATGCTAGGAAGGCTAGAGCATCTAGTGAGGATCAAATCGAGTTGATGCCAATGCTTCAATCTTGGATGTCTCCAAGAGACTCTATGTTGAAGCTTCGTATTAAAGAATGTGTTGCTGACACAAAGACCATAATAACAGCAAAACTCTAGCAAGTGTTGGCCATTTTTGTTCATCTTCCAAATGCCAAACCAGCCTAGACAAGTGGTCCAAGAATTGTGATCAGCACCAACTCTAGCGTTAAAGTCTCCGAGAATGAACGGCGGCTCTCTCTTGGGGATTTTTTTGATAGTAGCTGCCAGATCATCATAGAATTTGTCTTTGACTTCTGCTGTAGACGACAGTGTTGGTGCATATGCACTAATGAGGGTGACCGGTCCTGCTGATGAGTGGAGCTGCAGAGACAGGATCCTTTCACTCCCCACAGTAGGTGGAACAATGGATCTCAGAAGAGTATTTCTAACCGCAAAGCCAACGCCATATTCCCTGGTCTCATTCAATGGTTTTCCCTGCCAGAAGAATGAGAATTTTTTTTCTTTGACAGAGCCCGAGTCTGGCAATCTTGTCTCTTGTAGGGCAACAATGTCCATCTGCAGCCTACTCCATTCCATGTCGATGACACCTGTCTTGCGCGCATCACCTATTTCCTGCAGGTCATCAGAAAAGCCAGGGGTCATTCTCCGAACATTCCAGGTGCCCAACTTTAGGGCAGAAGTTTTCTTATGATTGTTGCATGGTGCAGGGTTATTGATCTGCTTGTCGGCTTTCACCCTAAACCCCACGCACCCCGTGAGGTTAACAGACCGTGGTGAGGCAGCACCTTTTTGGCTGGGGGCTGCCCAGTTTAAGGCAGGCAGTAGCTACCTAGTGAGGTGCAATGACCTCTCCCACCGTCGGAAGTAGCCCCTGGTGTCATGCTCTATGCCAATCAAGCAAAGACTTATAACCGGTAACTGCTACTTCCCGTGTTGTTTTGACGCTGTATGCGAAGCTGGAGTGTCCTCTCCAGAGCACGAAGCCTGGGTAAAATAATATGGATGATAGACTGTTACCCAAGCAGAAAATCCCCCCTCTCCATGTCACTGAAGTAGTCCAATGGAAAGGCAAGAGCCAATACAACTGGTTCCAGTGATGTCGCAGGAGTTGCCGGAGCATGACTGTACACAGTCACAAACTGCCTCCTGGACTCCGGCTCCAGATTTTGCCTCGAGGTTAACTCCTGAAGCCTTTTCCATTGGTGGATATAGCCACAAGTCAGTGGAGGTTTGAAATCGGAGTTTTCCTTCTCCTAGATGGGCTGCCTTCCAAGGCTAACGAACCCCACCTACCCGGGGCAGACTGCTCTGTTAGAAACAGGATTTACATTTGTGCAAGGTGATGACACCAATTACCCCTTTGTGCTACTGGTGTATTTCAGCAACTGCATGTATAACAGAGTTGTTGCACGCACAAAAACTAATAGCCATACTCCAGCCAGCATGTTGTTTGCTTTCAACTTGGTTAACATAGGTGTAGAAAGTTGCCTGGTGGCAACTTTATGACTGTTACCTTTATGACTGTTAATTAATTTTACTGACTGACCACAGGTACAATGCCAGGGGTATTGGAATATTACCAACTGAAAGTAAATGAAGTAGAATATTACCAACTGAAAGTAAATGAAGACTCAGGCTGCAGTCACACCAGAAAAATGTTTCTGAGTTACTCCTTGTGAATTTTGACTCTTTTTTTTTGTTCAGATGACACAAGGCCATTATTGATTCTTTTGTTCCCTTTCTCCACATCAAATCCAGCCTGCTGAGAGGCTACTACTATAATTGTTCTGTGTTTCATTGCACAGTAATACCGACATCTCATTGAGTGTGTACTCCAAAACCAATTCATTTCCTATGCATCTGGCATGCGGTCCTGCCTCCTTCACCCGCTGTTGTTCAACTCCTTTAATTTTTAAAAAATTAATTTTCAAAGGAGAATGTCGGTGTGTTGGTATGCTTCTGTCAAATACAGAGCATCAGTCCCCCTACTATCTTTTGACCACCACTGCAGTGCACTGTGGGTTTTCCTCCATAGGGAGGAGCAAAGCACAGAAATAGGAAGAAATGGCCCAGATCAGTACGTGGCCAGCAAGGGCGTTTTGCTGACACACCGATGTACCTGCACAAATTTAAAAAAAAAAAATAGGGGGGAAGGGGTGCAGAGAAACGCACAAAAAGAGGAAGGGATATGCCCCGCTGCAAGGATGTAGACAAACATACTGCATCTTGTTTAACTAAAAAGTGTGGAATGGTTAAAAAATGTATGAACCACTATCATGGGATATATTTTATGTGACTGCAATGCAGAACTCTACCGGAAGCAGAAGACAGGAAAAAACAGGGGGACACTTCTCTAGTGTGACCATGGCCTCAGTTTAAACATATAAGGGTGCATTTTTGACTCCAAATTTCACCTGGAATTAATGAATTACTCATGCATCTGAGCATGTGAATAATTCTTCTCTCTCTCTCTCTCTCTCTTTCTCTCTCTTGGCATAGCCAAGTCAGTTATTATTCCTTCCCAGCAAGGGCTTGACAGAACTTGACTTCTTACTCTAAATTCTGCTGAAATGTCTACTTTGTGATGGAGTTCTTCTGCTTTTTCCTTCAACAAGTGATTGTTGGATTTTACCCTACTGTCTTTTTCAATTACACTATCCTTATCTGGCTGGCCCTGGTGTGGCTAAGCTGACAGTAGTACAGTAGCCTATGCCAAAGTATGGGCCACATCCCACTTTTAGACCTGTTCAGAGCAGACCTATTGGAAATGTAGGATTTGCTGAGTCCACATTTGTGTAAGTCCCATTGATTCAGTGGATTTGCTCTAGTTGGGACTAACAACTAGATTTAGCCCTGAGAGACAGGGATGCTTTGATAGTTACTGAAAACCGGCAGCTCATAAAGGGTTCAGCCCAGATAGACACATTCCCTTTTGCCACGCAAAACATTTATCAAATTAAAGCTAATAACCAGCTCTTAGCAGTCATAATTGCAAGCATTAATACTACAGATTTATAGAAATGTAAGTGCTTGTTTTGAAAAGATAGCATTGGAAGGATGCTAGTGATTATTCGTATGCACAGTGTCTTCAAACCGAGTCTCCCTCTAAGGGATCACAGACATTTTTATAAATTAACTGAGTGTCACAACCGTTCACTACAAAAACTGAGCCGGAGGTACCCAAGATATAATTAATCCACCCGTGTTTGAATATTGGCTGCTAGGAGCTAGAAATACAAAAAGGCAGAGGCACCCCTTTATGGCTACATCCACAGCAATTGCTGACTATATATTATACCTTTATCAGGATATTGTACCAAGCATAAACTGGGGGCCTGTCTGCATAGATTGCTACTAGTAACAATGGCTATGCATTACATCAAGTATAAGAGGCAGTACATCTCTGGATGCCAAACTATGAACAACAGCAGAAGGTCTCATATGCTCCTTGTGGGTTTCCTACAAAGATAGGGGTGACCACTGTCAGAAACAGACTGCTAGATGAGAAAAGCTGTTGTTGTTGGCCTATTGCTAAACGGGCCCCCCGGGGCTCTGTAAAGCCCTGCTCAGCAGCAACTAGGGGTGCCCAGGAAGTCTGGCCTCTGTTATCTGATATAGCTGGACTCCTCTTACATTCTTGCATTCATATCAGAATTCAAAAAAAGTTTTGGTGGGCTGCAACTCCCATAGTCTCCCAGCTAGCATTCAACAGTGGTCATGCTGGCTGCAGGATAATGGAATCTATATTCCAGACAAATAGTTGCACACTAGATATGGGCACAAATCCGTTCATTCCAGTTCATCTCAGTTCATCCCAGTTCGTAAAGGCAGAAGCACAGGTGCTGTGGCTCCCCTCTCCCACCTCCACAGCCGATTCAGCCACTCACCAGGCTTTGCTTGTGTTTTCCACCTCCTCGGCTAATCTCCCAGTCACCAGCAAGAGCACCAACTTCTCTGCCCTGTCCTTTTGTCTGAAGAAGGCGGGGCAGAGAAGCCTGAGCTGTTGCCGGGACTGGAAGATGAGGAGGTGCAGGAAGCTACCGCAATTGAGCCAGAGTAGGTGATGGAGGGGAGCAGCAACAGCTTTATGAAGTAGGATGAACCGGTTCATGCTGTCTCTACTGTCCACCCAAGCTCTGATCTGTGCAGAAATACAAAAGAAAATTTAAAATTGAAACTCCATTTCAGCAAGCTGCGAAGTTTGAATTTTGAACTTGTTTATCAGTCAACACAAGTGTCTGTGTATTTCAAGATCAAATTTTGTTGTTGTTGTTGTTTTTGTTTAAATTAGGATATTTTAAAACTGCTTTTCATCTTTTCAGGTACCAGGACAATGTGTACGGATACCATTATCACACCGAGAGCACCAAAGACACCACCTCCTCACAGAAGCAAAGAAAAGTGTCAGGAGCAAGAGAACTTACATAGTCAGCCAATTAAAATGGCTGGCCCATCAGGTTCCATCAGTTGTGGGAGCCATCTTCTATTCACAGGGAAGTGAGGGCATGCATTTTTAAATAAATGTATCAATAAATAAGTACACTTCTACCAAATTCAACAGAGAGGTCTTTGAAGGGGTTATACTCCTCTGGTGAGGCAAGAAAGAGAAGCAAGGAGAATGATATGAAATTGTTAAGAAAAAGGGGGAGGTTTCCTTTCTGCTACATTATGTTTGATGTGTCAGTTTGATGTTAGATTATAGTTTCCCTAACAGGAAGAAAGTCAAATAAAGCTCAGTTTCCTGTGGGAATTCACCAAAGGAACACTCTAATTAAAATGTAAGATAAACAAGACTGAGCTGAGAGATAGAGGGAAATATAAATACCCTTCAGTCATTGATCTCTCTCTTTATGAGCACCATTCAGAATCTTATGTTCATGACTAGAAATGGGCACGAACTGAACCACAAAGCAGAAAAAATGATGAATTGGGCTGGTTCATGGTCCAGTTTGTGACCCAGTTTGGGGATCTTGTTTTGCCAAAGGAAAACGAAATGCCAAACTTTTTTCCCCTCAGCACTTCATTTTGCTTCAGCAAAATGGATGCTTGCCTGCCCCCTTCCCACTGCCTCTGTCACCTCTCTACCTGGTCCTGTCGCCACCGTCATTCCCAGGTGGTGGCAGTGGCAAGACAATGACAGCAGCACAACAACGACAATGGTGCAACAGGAACAGGTAGCCCCCCACACCGGGCACAAATTGAAAACCAAACCGCAAACTGGTTCAGTTTTCTGGTTGGTTTGTGGTGGGTCGTGATTTGTGGCTAACCACAAACCAGCATGAACCATAATTTTTCAGGTTTGTGCCCATCTGTATTAGTGACTATGGTCTCCACCATCAAATTCAGGAAGCCTTGGCAAAGGAGAGACAGTCCTGTGCAGAGCTCTAAGAATATACAGTATGAAAGCCTTCCACAGGACTAGGAAAAAATCCTGTCTGAATTTCTGGAGAATCACAGATAGCCTGTGTTCAAAACAGTAGGTTAGCTGAACCAATTCACTGATAGTGAAACCACTCCATCTGCTCCCAGCATGATTAGAAGAGGGAATTTTTTTTAAGGAGCTGAAAATTCCTGACAGTCTGGAGAAGTTGTTCACACCTCCCATTATTACTGGTCATCAAGAGGCAAGCACAGGCTTCATTTGCTTATGACTGCTCAGTCTTTTAACATCTCTCTCAATCACATCTCTGGGACATTAAAAATGTCAGCTCCCGATGACTGGCTACTAGCCACCTACCGTTTGGCCCTGGGTGTTCATGTTTTATTCACAGAACTTTGGGAAATAATGCACCAAAAGTGGCTTAGAAAAATAACTATAGGAATGTAATACTGCAAGATATTTTCCTGGCTATGAAGAAGGCAGGCAACTAGAAATGGGGAGGGAGGGTGTCTCATTGTCTCTGTGTGCACTTTGATATGCTAAACAAACAAGAAGGAAGAAAAGATGAAAGAGGGCAGAGTTGAAATCAAAATGATCATCCTCTCTAAATTTTTATATTGCCACAGCTCATTGATAACTGACAACTGCTTAGTTATAGAGGCTGATCGTAGTTAAAAGGGCAAAGAGGACAATTTGGTACAAGCAAACTAGAAAAAATAAACTCAGGAAGAAAAGAAACTCACACCCGGGTTTAGTTTCCACACGAGTAAGGAAACCATTGTTTTCAGAACATGTGATTTCTCTCTTTGATTCTGAAGACCATCTGCAACTAACAAAACCACTTTTGTGAAGAAAAGGGACTGACGTCCTGCTGCAAAACTGGAACGACACAGTTTTTGGTAGCACTATTTCACCTCCTCATTAAGAGCAGGAGGGGGACAGCTGCCTCAAAAGACAGGACATGAGTCTTTTTGGGAATGTGGGGCCCTACAACTTCTGGAATCTTCCAGTCAGCACGGTGGCCAAAATTCCAGGAATGGTAGTCTCCGTAAGTCAGATTTCTGAGCTCTGGCTATCTCTTCCGCTGTCATCACACATTTTCTATACCTAGAACTTGGATATATGATCTTTCTGGACCACAAAAAAAATTTGGCTAGACTACATTTTTTATCCCGCCTCTGGGAGTTGTAGTCCAAAAACAATTTTTTCCTGTGTTGGGGGCGCGGAAATGGTAACACAGTAAAGCATACTTTGCAGATGTAATCTCTTCTCCTCTGATTTGAAGACCTGCGTGCTCAGGGCTCCTAGTTCTGGGGAGAGACCCATAGATGTACAGCAGGCTCCCCTGTACATGCATGGGGGAGATACAGGGATGGAACAATGCCTATGGTCCCAATTTGTACATTAATAATCAATGGAGGGACAGACCCAAAGAAGGCCATTGGCAATTTTAAAGCTGTTGTCTGAGGCAAGGAAGTGTGTGAGCAAAAGAAGAGAGTTCATAAACATGAAATAAAAGCTGGCATCCTACTCAAAATATATGCCTTATTATTTTCTTTTATTTTGACCTCATATTTTTAAGGTACCAGTAGACTGTTGAATAAATGCTAGAAAGCTAGGGAGAACACACACACACATCAGAGGGATTGTGCAATGAATCTTGAGTCTTCTCCATTTTTAAAAGAAAAAAGCTTGAAATCCCAGAAATAAAGGACCTTGAAACAACATTGAGGACCATCCTGCGCTTCTTCCCTCAACCATTTACGGAAATAAAGTGTTATTATAGGACAAGGATGGGCAGTTTGCGATCCCTTAGATGTTACTGGACTGAAACTCCCATCAGCCACAGCCAGTGCAGCCAATTAATGAGGGATAATGAGCAAGTGAGGAGGAAGTAAATGAGGAAGTGAAAGGAAAGTCTGATGCTGCAAAGAAAAATACTGCATAGGAACCTGGAATGTAAGATCTATGAACCTTGGTAAGCTGGATGTGGTCAAACAGGAGATGGCAAGAATAAACATTGACATCCTGGGCGTCAGTGAACTAAAATAGAGGGGAATGGGCGAATTCAATTCAAATTTTTGACTGACTGGTGAGACATTCTAAAAGTTTTCAAGCCCTGTATATGTGGGACAGGAAGCAACAGTTAGAACTGGATATGGAACAACTGATTGGTTCAAAATTGGGAAAGGAGTACGACAAGGCTGTATATTGTCCCCCTGCTTATTTAACTTATATGCAGAAGACATCATGCGAAAGGCAGGACTGGATGAATCCCAAGCCGGAATTAAGATTGCCGGAAGAAATATCAACAACCTCAGATATGCAGATGATACCACTCTGATGGCAGAAAGTGAGGAGGAATTAAAGAACCTCTTAATGAGCGTGAAAGAGGAGAGCGCCAAAAATGGTCTGAAGCTCAACATCAAAAAAACTAAGATCATGGCCACTGGCCCCATCACCTCCTGGCAAATAGAAGGGGAAGATATGGAGGCAGTGACAGATTTTACTTTCTTGGGCTCCATGATCACTGCAGATGGTGACAGCAGCCACAAAATTAAAAGACGCCTGCTTCTTGGGAGGAAAGCGATGACAAACCTAGACAGCATCTTAAAAAGCAGAGACATCACCTTGCCAACAAAGGTCCGCATAGTCAAAGCTATGTTTTTTCCAGTAGCGATGTATGGAAGTGAGAGCTGGACCATAAAGAAAGCTGACTGCCAAAGAATTGATGCTTTTGAATTGTGGTGCTGGAGGAGACTCTTGAGAGTCCCCTGGACTGCAAGGAGAACAAACCTATCCATTCTGAAGGAAATCAACCCTGAGTGCTCACTGGAAGGACAGATCCTGAAGCTGAGGCTCCAGTACTTTGGCCATCTCATGAGAAGAGAAGACTCCCTGGAAAAGACCCTGATGCTGGGAAAATGTGAAGGCAAGAGGAGAAGGGGATGACAGAGGACGAGATGGTTGGACAGTGTCATCGAAGCTAGCAACATGAATTTGACCAAACTCCAGGAGGCAGTGGAAGACAGGAGCGCCTGGCGTGCTCTGGTCCATGGGGTCACGAAGAGTCAGACACGACTTAACGACTAAACAACAACAACAATGAGCATTATCATTCAACAATATCTGCCCATATGTTGCCCACCTTTGAGGCCAGAAAGTGGGTTCTGTTCTTGCCGTGAAATGGTTCATCCAAGGTGATAAAAAGGAGGTTGGTCTATTCTACCAAAGTATTTCTGTACTCTAAAAATGTTGAAGGCATACACGACTTTCTTCATGAAAATCTTGTCACACACAAATATAAAAATGGCAATATGATGGCAGTCAACCAGTGCATGACCATGCACTACCTTTATTTATTCTTATTTTTCATCCAACAGATTTGATGTGTGTGGCTATTGCCAGATATTGTATTCTGAAAGACAAGTGGGAACAGAGCCAATATGATACCTCGCCTCTGACCTGCCTCCAGTTTCCAGATGATGGAGTGTGGGAACATAAAGAAAACACACTATACAGACATCGCAAAGCGTTATTAGTAACTGGAGCTGGTCCTACCATTAGGCAGAATGACACAGCAGAATGTGAATACCAGATGAAAGGACAGTGACTTGTTCACTACTTAATTTGTTGTTATTGTATTTTGATGGAGAAGGATGGAAAGAGGTACATACGGGATTTTCTGCTTTACTAGCCGCTTGGGGAACTTTGACTTGGGAGGCTGGGAGGTGCTCTCCATTAGGAGAAAAATGTCACAGGCCACCTCTGTCATACGTTCACATTTTCTAGGCCATGAACATTGGCAGGAAGCTCTGGGTCTGGAACCTCTCTCAAATCAGAATCAATTAAATGTTTCCGTAGTAAGCTGCAACTAAACTTAGGCTCACGGAGTCAGCACCCAACGTCACCTGCAAATACCTTGAGATTTGCTCTGCATATAAATTGGGTACACTTGAGGGTTTTTTTTCCCCTGCCTGGATGACAGAAGTGCTGATTTTAATCCAGCAAATGTTAGATACGTGTAAAGATGGGGGGATAGAGAAGGAGGAGGGGAAAGAGCAGAAGGAGGAGTGCCAGCTGTGAGAAAAGAGAGGGAGCATGAGGGGCAATGAAAAAGAGCAGGGAGTGTGTTGTGTGTGCACAAGGGGGAAAGGGGAGGAAAAGTAGAGAAAAGAAGCCACGGCAGCACTTGGTGTCTTTGCTGCCTTTATCGCGTGGGGAGCAAGATGTTGACCAACATCTTGCTTGCCAGCACACATGTATGTATGTGTGGATAGTGTGTGTGTGTTTCTGTCTGAGGGAGTGTGTGTGAAAGGAAGTGGAGCAGGGTTCATTAAGTACAGGAATGGATTGCCAAGAGGAAGAAGGAGAGGGGAGATGTGAAACACTGGCATAAAATGAGAGGGGGCACCAAGTAGGGAAGCCAACTGAGGTTGGAGGGGCAAAAAGAGAGAAGTCAGGGGTGAAAAGTACTTGGAGCTACTGATTTGTTGAATTGTTGGTGTAGAAGATGAATTCCCAATTCAATCCGCAAGCCCAGTGTGAGGACCAATTACAATTTCAGACATAATGAAGACTGTGAATCAAATCCAATGTAGCTACATCCTCAGTGAAACGTATGGAGGAGCTGACTTACCAAAATCCCCACAGATTCAATGAGTCTATTCTAGTGACTTATTTTCCTAAGCAACAGGGTTTCAGCCCATGAGTCCATGATTCTACTGGCTTCCTGGAACATCAGGTGTCATTTTATCTTCCACAGACTTCTGGAAGTTTAGCTGAACATTTTGCTCCATGTGAAGGAAAGAGTTTTGAACAGCAAGAAGCAAGGAAGTGTGAATTATTAGAAGCCTGTACTTATTATTAAGCTCTCAGAGCATGTACTTTGTGAATCTTAAACTTCTGGAAAGAGGTTTCAGACAATTATAAGAAATTATGTCCTTTTCAAAGAATTAATTCTACATGTATTTTTCTTAATATTGCTGAGTAACTACTTATTCAAATATATGTCCTACGATGTTAAATAGGTCTTATGCTTCAGTCAATGGGCATAGAAGATTAATATACTTGTGCATACTAGAAGCTGACTGGATAGCTCAGTGGGATAGGCATCTGACTGCAGAGCCAGAGGGTTGGGAGGTTCAATTCTCCACTGTGCCTCCAGAGAGAAGAGCCAGCCTGTGTGGCCTTGGGCAAGCTGCATGCTCCCAGGAAAAGGGAATGGTTAACCACTTCTGAGTATTCTTTACCTAGAAAAACCTTAAAAGTTAGAATCAACTTGACGTGCACGCACACTTACTAGAAAGCAGAGATTGGCAAAATTCTTGGATCAGAATTTCCCAGCCAACATGATCAGTTATTATTCTGGTGCGGGAATTCTTCATCATGTAGTCCAGAAGTTAATTGTCCAAGTTCTTGTTATGAATCCCATTCCCCACTACAATATAGCCCATTACAGTAGGGGGGAAACCAGTAGCTGGTTATTTTAGGAAGAATTTATTTTGAGAAGTGGAAGTAAAATATTGTCAGCTTGGCTGTGTGTGTGTGTGTGTAGTGAGAAAAGCTGAATGTGGCAAAGAAAATTAAGATAGGATACTTTCTAGTTGTAGAATAATATTCAGTCTGTACCTGAAGGAAATCACATTGGTTTATCCTCTGATTTCTGCAGATTGTCCTCGGTTTCTCCTGCTTTTTTTCCTGGAAAACAGATGACAGCGTGTCATTCGTGGAGAGTTCCCATAGTATTCTCATGGATCTCTAGAGGGCTTTCTTGACATCAGTAAATGCTGTTGGCAATCCTATCATCATCATTCCTGAAACCAAACCTTTAAGTAGGTTTGGCTGAGAGGTACCGGTTGTCCCAAAGATGCCAAGTAAGCTTTGGGACTGAGCTGAGATTTGAACTTGGGTCTCCCAAGTCTAGAACACTTAGACATATACTACACTGGATCTCTCAGTTTACCGATTATTCCATAAATGAGGTCAAGGCTGAAACACATAGAAAAACTATGCAAAAAATTAATAATCACAATTTGCATATTATGCACAGCAAGTTGTCTGATTCGCATAATATACTAAATAGGGTACCCAGATTTGGAGAAAAGGAATATGATAACCCTACTTTTTATCACTGAAGAATTCCCATAACAACAACAACAACAACAACAACAACAACTTCTGCAGTAATATTCAGACACATTGCAATGCAAAATGACACACAGAATCGAATTTGGTTGCGTCTGGAGGGGAAATGAGGGCATAAGTGGATCACAGATTTGCCTCCCTGAAGGTTGCTGGAGTACAAGTGCCAGAATCTTGCATTATTGGCCCTGCTAGCTAGGGTTGAAGAACAACAGTATCTGGAGACTTGGGTCTGAGAATGGCTAGTTTTTAACAGCCTTCTGTGAGATCATAGAAATAAAAGAGATTAGAGATTACAGAAATAGAAGGCTGAGCAAAAAATTAATAAAATAAAATACACGTGTCAAGAATGATAAGAATAATCTGCTAAACACGTCTTGACATTACAGCGGCTGCTACAGACACCGGCAAGCCTAGCGTCAACCAGGGACAAAGCTTGCTTGTTAACACTCCATTATCTTGATGTAATTGCATTTCTGCCACGTTCTGGCCAGGTTTTGTTCCATTTTCTTTTACTGCTTTTCTTCACAGACACACACATGCACCCCACAATGCACACACTGCTGCCCAGGCCGCCATAATTGCTATTCACAAACAGAAAATGTACATCTCCATTTTTTAAACACAAATATTTTCTCTCTCTCTCTGTGGAGGATTTCCTAATTAAGGTTTGTGGAACATCCTATTGTGAATCCGCAGGTTCCTTTCTGAGGCTTAAAATATGTAGGACTTGTCTTTTCCCAACTTCAAATCTGTGCCTGCAGAAATTGCCTTGAGGTGATATGAAGTCCATTTTAGAAAGTGACATTGCCTTTTTCCTGCAGATAAAAGAAATTTAATTACTGTCATCTAAAGGGAAGAAGTTGGGCCTTGTTTGAATGTTTTGATTTCTTTCAGAAACCAGCTACTTGAAACTCCCGTGCTGTGCGTGCCTTCTCTTTCAATTAGATTGGGTACATCTTTTGCAGCTTTTCGGCGCACATGCCATCTTAACAGAAATGTCTTCCCTTTATTTCCTTATCACCGAAATAAATAGTAATCTGCTGCTTGAAAGGCTTTTGAAGTGATGGCAGAATTTCAAAGGTCTTCATATTTATTTGAATCATGCCACCCCCTTCCTCCCCTCAACAAAAGCTTTGGTGCTCCCAACCACTCTTCACTGCCTCTGCCAGAGATGAAGAAGAGAACAGAATCTAAATCTCAGTGGGAATTTGATTACTCTGCTTACAATGATTATGGAGCCTTTTAACAGAACCATTCTGGCATGTTTTGAAATGGAAGTCGTGCTCTTGTGCTGGAAATGAAAACAGACATGTGTCGACCAAAGATGGCTGCAGAAAAGCAGAATGGAAAAATTGAGTCAACACAAAGAAACCGTGAATGACTTTTTTTATCCACAGGAAAGTGGGCTAAAATAATCAAGCATTATGGCTGCAGTGCTATCTTCAGGGAGCTGAGAGTAAGCTCCACTGAACTTATGTATAATTACTTTTGAGGAGACATGAATAGGAACTGCCCTGGTGGCTTTGTTTGGCAGTCTCTGGGAAAACAGGCACGGTAAATGGAAGTCACCAACAGGGGTTGAAGTAAGCAAACAAATAGGACCGGCTGTAAACAAGAATGTTGTGTACATTCATATACACTCGGTGTGGTGTTATATTATAAGAGAAACTTAAGTAATCTTTTTGCCTCACTTGTAGGTGAGAGTGGACAAATCAATCTGTTTCCAGTTTGTGCCAGTACTAAATCCATCAAATTTCTACATCTCTTAGCACAATGTGATTAAAAAGTAACATGCACCAAATCATATTTTTATGTAACTTTCCCTAACACATGCAACTTTACATTTTGCATTCAACTTTGTTCCCTAAACACATGCACTGTTGTACATTATTTTTTACCTAACAAATGCAATTGGGAGCAATCCACAATAACTATGTCCCCATCTGCGCATTTATTCAGAAGTGCAAATCTCATTTAAAAACAAGGTCTGGATAAAATCTGCTCCATCCACACATGTGGGCTCCAGTTGAGAAGGTTAGTTGAAATGCCAGCCTGATTGATTTTTGTTTTTAAATGTGCCTCTCTTTTTCTTTCTCTCTTATTACTCATCACAGAAAGATTCATACACCATAACACAGAAAACAAAACATGCCATTAATAAACATACAAACATATCAATATAACGGCTGCTCCGCCAGTGAGTGTGCTTCACCGAGCGGAGCCTCTTTGCCCTCCCCCCCACAGGATAATGCAAGACAGCTAGTCTGGCAAAATGTGACCCGTGAGGGGAGGGGAAGCGAGTGCCTATTTAAGAGCACTTCTTCCCCAGTTTGGCCTCTTTCGAGGCTTGCAACTCACCCGCCAGTGTGAGTTTTACTGGTCACCTTCGGGGGCCGGATAGGAATTTTTGACCTGCTTCTTGATTGGCTGGTAGTTGCAGGGATTTTTTGCCTATCCCACACTGGCCAAGGTGTGAGGTTGTTGTTATGGTCACGCTGGCGAGTAGTGCGAATGAAGTTGGATCGGTGAGTCCCAGTGAGAGCACAAGGAAAGTTATAGCCCAGTGATGGTGAACCTTTTTGAGCCCGAGTGCCCAAACTGCAACACAAAACCGACTTATTTATTTCAAAGTGCCAACACTGCAATTAAAACGGAATACTGAGTTTTTAGTTTAGAAAAAACAACTGCCCCTGCACTGCAACGTTTAAATGCTTGTTTTTTTCTCTCCTAGGGGCAGTACTCGTATTAACAGAGAAATACTTACCAGTCCTCCAATCCCCCATCGGGTTAGACCGGTAATGGCCACCATTGCACCCCTCCACTGGACCAGCAGAGGGGAGTGCCAAAATCCGGGATCGGAGGATGGGTAAGTATTTCTCAATGGCGACTTATGGCTCGCGTGCCCACAGAGAGGGCTCTGCGTGCTCATTGTGGCACACATGCCATAGGTTCGCCATCACTGTTATAGCCCATCCAACCTCCCAGGGCTGCGGATCATGAGATTACAATGTGAGGGAGGAGGATGCGCTGGGGCCACACCCAGACCGAGGGCCCCCAATAGAAGCGGGGGCTTAAGGCCCGGGGACAGTCAGAGCAAAGCCGGCTGGGGTTGTGCTGTCTAGGACTGTGCAACCTTGGGGCATGGGACTCACCTATTTTCATGCGAAAGGAGTCCGGTGAGACCCAGTTATATACTGATTCTGCACTACAGCAGGCCCCTCTCTGTTGTTGGGATGCTGAAAGTATTACAAAGGTTAATAAAGCGTGACCCTGGTTTAGCCCATCACTTTTTGTCTCACCTCATTATTCTGGGGTGGGAGGGCAATATGCCTTGCAATGGTCATGTAATTTTTTTAAGTATTTAAAAAATGATTTGCTTTACACTGTTGAAAGAGGGTAGTTTAGTGAATTATATCCAGCCAGAATGAGATGATGCACAGTGACCATGAGCCACAAATCTTGTCTGTGTCCCTCACCAACCACAACCCCATGTAATGTTGTAACAGGGTGGTAACTAGGGAACCAAAACTATGCAGGCCCCAAAATCCAGAGGTGAATCTTATCCGTGTGCAAATAGGGATGGGACTTTCATGTCTAAATTAAGTTCCCCAAACACAAAAGGACTCATTTTTTATGATTATCTCTAAAAGCAAATGATTTGTGTTTTATGAAAGAAGGGTACAGGAAGAAGTTATATTTCTTTTGTTTTCCCTCTTTTTTGAAACCTTTCAACATTTGTCAGGCAAGTCATCTGAGAAATTTTCCATACAGTAGCATTGTAAGGGCTGTCAGTAACCAATCAGAACATTCAGGAAGAGCAGGAATTTTGAACTGGTAAAAGGGCCTTGAATGCAGTGATAAGTGCTCTTTGCTTCACTCATTCCTTGTGGGATTACTGGATGCTCCGCTTCTGGAGCCCCAGAAAAGAGACTAGTTGCAGGTAACTGTTACATATAATTAGTTGCTTTGTAGCTCTGAGATGCCCATGTCGTGTTCAGTCTGTAAGCTACCAGGACTGAATGGTGAGAGAAGCTTCAGAGTCTGAACTGAATGCTTGAGCAAAGACAGGATTTCTGTCTTCAGATATCAATATTTTACCATTTAAATAGAATCTGGTTTATAATGTTTAATGCATCACCCTGCTAGGACCAAAGGAAAAAACAAAGCAAAGTGTGTTGCTTATATTATACCCCATCATGCTTAAAGCAGTGTCTGGGCAGTTTACAATTTAATTATTGTAATTAAGGCTATTGCTTTTGAATTGTGGTGCTGGAGGAGACTCTTGAGAGTCCCCTGGACTGCAAAGAGAACAAACCTATCCATTCTGAAGGAAATCAACCCTGAGTGCTCACTGGAAGGACAGATCCTGAAGCTGAGGCTCCAAGACTTTGGCCATCTCATGAGAAGAGAAGACTCCCTGGAAAAGACCCTGATGTTGGGAAAGTGTGAAGGCAAGAGGAGAAGGGGACGACAGAGGACGAGATGGTTGGACAGTGTCACTGAAGCTACCAACATGAATTTGACCCAACTCCGGGAGGCAGTGGAAGACAGGAGGGCCTGGCGTGCTCTGGTCCATGGGGTCACGAAGAGTCGGACACGACTTAACGACTAAACAACAACAACAATTAAGGCTATACATCCCCCCCCCCCTCCAGCAAGCTGGGTATTCAATTTATCAATCTCAGAAGGATGAAAGGCTGAGTTAACTCAAGCCAGCTAGCTGAGCCCATCAGGATCAAACTCAAGTCACGAGCAGAGTCTTGATTGCTGTACTAAAGTTTAACCACTGCACCATGAGAACATGCTTTCATACCCAACTTCTTCTAAATCCCAGTAAACAGCATCTGTAGGGCCAACACTCTTTCTTCCTTAAGGAAAAGCTCAGGTTGTCCACCCTATATTAAGAAAAGTTAATCTAATTTAACTTCTTCTTTAATGTAATAAAACTGTGATGCACTGAAATCCAATGCAGTGCCTCCTGCTTTCTTTTCAGGGTCTGAAGAAGGGAGATTCAAAAGAGCTCATCAAAGGCTTTCTAGTGAGTTTTCTGTAACCTCATCTTCAGCCATATCTCCTCTCACATCTCTTTTCTGTAACTTACTTTTTCTTTGGTGTTGTCTTGCTGTTTTTATCTTTCATCTGCCGTTGCTTTCAAGGGCTGCTCAGAACGTTCATCTTATCTTTCCATCCAATTGTTTCTCTCTTTGCTCATTTAAATATCTCGACTCCTTTGTTAAGGTTAGATAGAATCCAATTAAATGAAGGCAGCAGGTGGACATTTTAAGTGTTACATCTAAGCTTCCGTCTTGCACAGTTACTCATCCTAAGCTTCGTAGAAATGGATGTGATTTATCTGCAAGTAGTCAGAGCAGAGTCGTTGACTGAAGGCAGTGCACTAAACAAATCATTTCCAAGATAGCTGAGGTTCCCTGAATTAAAATTTGAAATGGTACCAATATTTCCATCAACTGGTCTGAGTGCTCAGCCTAGTGGTCGCATGGCCTGATGTGATAATTCTTGTTGTTGTTTAGTCATTAAGTCGTGTCCGACTCTTCGTGACCCCATGGACCAGAGCACGCCAGGCCCTCCTGTCTTCCACTGCCTCCCAGAGTTTGGTCAAATTCATGTTGGTAGCTTTGAAGACACTGTCCATCCATCTCATCGTCTGTCGTCCCCTTCTCCTCTTGCCTTCACACTTTCCCAACATCAGGGTCTTTTCCAGGGAGTCTTCTCTTCTCATGAGATGGCCAAAGTACTGGAGCCTCAGCTTCAGGATCTGTCCTTCCAGTGAGCACTCAGGCTTGATTTCCTTCAGAATGGATAGGTTTGTTTTCCTTGCAGTCCAGGGGACTCTCAAGAGTCTCCTCCAGCACCACAATTCAAAAGTATCAATTCTTTGGCGGTCAGCCTTCTTTATGGTCCAGCTCTCACTTCCATACATCGCTACTGGAAAAACCATAGCTTTGACTATGCGGACCTTTGTCGGCAAGGTGATGTCTTTGCTTTTTAAGATGCTGTCTAGGTTTGTCATCGCTTTCCTCCCAAGAAGCAGGCATCTTTTAATTTCATGGCTGCTGTCCCCATCTGCAGTGATCATGGAGCCCAAGAAAGTAAAATCTGTCACTGCCTCCATATCTTCCCCTTCTATTTGCCAGGAGGTGATGGGGCCAGTGACCATGATCTTAGTTTTTTTTGATGTTGAGCTTCAGACCATTTTTGCGCTCTCCTCTTTCACCCTCATTAAGAGGTTCTTTAATTCCTCCTCACTTTCTGCCATCAGAGTGGTATCATCCTGCCTTTCGCACGATGTATTCTGCATATAAGTTAAATAAGCAGGGAGACAATATACAGCCTTGTCGTACTCCTTTCCCAATTTTGAACCAATCAGTTGTTCCAGATCCAGTTCTAACTGTTGCTTCCTGTCCCACATATAGATTTCTCAGGAGGTAGATAAGGTGGTCAGGCACTCCCATTTCTTTAAGAACTTGCCATAGTTTGCTGTGGTCCACACAGTCAAAGGCTTTTGCGTAGTCAATGGAGCAGAAGTAGATGTTTTTCTGGAACTCTCTGGCTTTCTCCATAATCCAGCGCATGTTAGCAATTTGGTCTCTAGTTCCTCTGCTCCTTCGAAATCCAGCTTGTACTTCTGGGAGTTCTCAGTCCACATACTGCTGAAGCCTACCTTGGAGGATTTTGAGCATAACCTTGCTAGCGTGTGAAATGAGTGCAATTGTACGGTAGTTGGAGCATTCTTTGGCACTGCCCTTCTTTGGGATTGGAATGTAGACCGATCTTTTCCAATCCTCTAGCCACTGCTGAGTTTTCCAAACTTGCTGGCATATTGAGTGTAGCACCTTAACAGCATCATCTTTTAATATTTTAAATAGTTCAACTGGAATGCCATCACCTCCACTGACCTTGTTGTTAGCCATGCTTTCTAAGGCCCACTTGACTTCGCTCTCCAGGATGTCTGGCTCAAGGTCAGCAACCACACTATCTGGGTTGTCCGGGACATCCAGATCTTTCTGGTATAATTCCTCTGTGTATTCTTGCCACCTCTTCTTGATGTCTTCTGCTTCTGTAAGGTCCCTACCATTTTTGTCCTTTATCATGTCCATCTTTGCACAAAATGTTCCTTTAATATCTCCAATTTTCTTGAACAGATCTCTGGTTTTTCCCTTTCTATTCTTTTCCTCTATATCTTTGCACTGTTCATTTAAGAAGGCCCTCTTGTCTCTCCTTGCTATTCTTTGGAAGTCAGCATTCAATTTTCTGTATATTTCCCTATCTCCCTTGCATTTTGTCTCCCTTCTCTTCTCTGCTATTTGTAAGACCTCTGCTATTTGTAAGGCCTCGTTGATAATTCTTAGCATGCGTAAAAGGATTCTATGGCGGACAGAATAACTATTCTTATCCAAAGAGAGGGGAATTCCTGTCTACCTCTTCCCAGTGCAAGCTTTGATTCACCCAGTAAACCAGTGGTTCCCAAACATTTTGGACTCATGGCTCCCTTGATTTACTGACCACTGGCTGCGGCTCCCCTTGCTTGGAGGGGCCATCAGTGGTCTCACTTCTACCAATGGCAGGAACTTGATACTCTCCCCAGCCATTTCATCTCCTCCCCCCTCCCAAATATCTCTGAGGGCCCACCTCCTTCTAGGTCCTGACGCAGGGAACTCACAAGGCCACCTGGCAAGTAACTCCACTGGGAACCATGGAGATTGAGCAAGGAGAGGCAGGCACATGGCCTTCGGTTCCTGTTTGACATCTATCTATCTATCTATCTATCTATCTATCTATCTATCTATCTATCTATCTATCTATCTATCTATCTATCTATCTATCTATCTAATTTGTATACCACCCATCTGAACAGCTCTGCTACAGCCTTCATAGCTCTATGTTCTGTTTTCCCAATGGCACCCCTGGCTTGGTTCCTGGGCACTCCATGGAGCCAATGTACACAGTTTGGGAACCCCTGCAGTAAATTCAAGACCATCTTACATCCTTGTGATCCTCTTGCAAGGAATAAGAAGGAAAACCTAGATTTTTCTTCCCCTTCTTCCTTGACAAGGCCTGGATCCGAAGGTAGCACTATGCTCTCATAACTCCTGCTTGTGCAAGTGGCCGTGCTTTTTCACAGCTTATGCAAGGAAGCATAAACTGTGCCCCACTTTACACACCTAATGGCTGGTCCCAGATATGCAGCTAAATGAAGTTGAAATGAGGTGACAAAACACATAAGTGGACTGCATCAATTTGTATTACAGGTAAAGAGAACAAAAAAAATTGAATACTTAAAAAAAAACTCTTGCAAAAGTTTCAAGCCTTCCCCATTGCCCTCCTTTTCTGTTTATGGGGAGTTTTAAAACATGGGAAGCACTGAGAAATGCCACAGGCATATGCATGCCCAGGCCCTTCCGTTGGCCATCACCGTGGCACAATCCACTCAGCTTCATTATTTTCCTATGCACGTGGCCCAGTCTGAACTGACAAGACACAGCATATGGTAAGATTTCTATGTTGCATGCAGTCCTACAGCATTTTGCAACTATTCCATCTTTGCTCCTGAATGGCTTTTCCAGAGTAGAGGGCAGTAGTGGAATGGATGAAGCAGCAGAAAAGCATGAGAAGATTGCAAATGGAGGGCAGTGGTTGGTATCCTGTTGCCTCAACATGGAGGAGAAAGGAAATTGTGTAAGGATTTCCTCACACACACCTTCAAGCAGGCTCTTCATCATGTGTCTGGTTGCAAGATTGGTCACATCACGTGTCTGGTTGCAAGATTGGTCACAAGATTGGTTCACACAGAAGGAAGCCTTCCAAAGTGATTGGAATGCTTCTGCAGTTTCTCTTTCATTCCACATTTAGGCAAAGAGAATTAGCCAACGTTGTCTAAAGCTCTTGTACAATTCAGTGAATGAAGCCAGGTGATGGCCTTATAAAAGCCTTGTTCATGAATGAGCAAAATGTGACAAACCCAGGTTTAGAACAATGTATGCGGCTTTGCATCTAACCAGGGCAAGAGCACATTTGAGATTTCTAACAGGAACAACGTCAACTCTCACAGAAAGAGGGAAATAGGTCCAGAAGGTTAGAAAGAGTTTTGATTGCTATGATAGTAATATCATCCTATCATGGCAGCTGTCGATTAAGGCTGAAAGAATAATGCATTACAAAAAAAATTATCTTGCAAGCCGGTTATATCCACACATGACACAAAACAAACAAGCAAACTACCCTATAAATGACTAGCTGTTACACATTTGGTTCGTGAATTATTCCCCAATCAATGTTTATTACATGGGCTTTGTTAGTAACACCAATCCACTAAATATGGTATGAAGACAAACCCAATTTTCAGCATGACAAAGCTTATGATGAAATCCAGGAATGTAATCATCTTCATAAAATGGACAAGATTAGAAAGAGAAAAGAGAAATGTGGAGATATAATACAGTGAATGCCCTGTTGTATGTTTCGCCAGCTTCCTGCCCTAAGGAGCTGGTGGCAGCTGAGTCCTCTGGCAAAAAATCCATGGGCTCAGTTTCAAGTACCAGGCATACAGCTTTATTCAGAATTACAACCCACTTGTACAGAGTCCCTTTCCCAGTAGAAGCAGAGAGTTGAGGGGTAATCACTGGCCCCTGGATGCCTTCCCCTAACATAAGGTCCTCAATTATCCTTAGTGCATTTCCCCAAAGTCCAGGTCCAGTAGGGTGGGATTTGACATGTGTCCAGGAAGGTTTGTATGGTGTCCGGCAAGAACTCTGGCTAAACAGCCCGCCCCTTCCCCCTCCTCCTTGGCTGTCCAGGATGACGGATGAGTGGAAGGTCCACTATCAGTTAGCAGTTGCCTGTCTGGCTTGGGGGAAACACACCACCTTTTCAAACTCTGTGGGGAGAGGGTGTTCTATGCTGAGGTGTGCTCTCCCCTTTCTGGCATGGAGCAGGGGTAGCATCTCAAGCACAGCAACAAGAGTGGAAGCCAATGGGATGAGAGCCAGGATATGGGGGTTGGGGTTGGGGGGTTGGAAAGAGGATCTGAGACCCCTGAAGGAGTCTCTCTGGAAGAAGAAAAAAGGTGCCACTTTCTCTCCCTCCCCCCCCCCCCCCGCCAACAAATTGGCACCAGCAGAGAAGCCTCTCCCACCTCGGCCATTCACCTGCATTCTGTGCGACAGCAGACTTGATACTCTCCCCGCCCACCGTGTTCTCCCCTCCATGCCCTGCCCTCCCCATTCACTAGTGTCCCCTTCCCTCCTACCCCAGTCTAAACCAAATCCAGGAAACCCTCCCCTGACACCTGTCCCTGTTCCTCTCCTGCCATCTCCACCTGCCAAGGAGATCCCCTGTACCTTCTTTCTTTGCCCTTCCAGAAATAATGGGACATAAGTAGAGTGGGTGGAGGGGGGCCTTCTCTTTACTCCTGAATTCTCCCCCTTTCCTGCCTTTCTAGGACTCTCAGATCAGATCTTTTTTCCACCCTGGGAGGACGGGATCCTTCCTTCCCTGTCCAGACTTCTTTAATGGTTTTCCAGGCAGATCAGGGGACCTCCCAAAACAATCCAACTTATTGAGGGGGGGGGGCGTCTATGCCACAATAGGGCCTGACCTCAGTGGGGAAAGTTTCCATCTGTTTCCCACCCCCCCAAACTCCCCACCCAAGTGCCCTGGGGTAGCTCTGCCCTAAAACACTGCTCCTTAGTCCTTTTCTTAGGAGGGGAGGGGAGGAGGGTGTTGCCTGCTCTTATTGCTCCAATGTTAGGGGGCAGGTTTTCTCCTCTCCTTCTTCTGCCCTCCTCCCTCCCAGCTCAAGGAAGAAAAGAAGGTTAGGGGGAGAGCAAGAAAAGGAAGAGAGCAATTTTGGAAATGGAGGTTTGCAGCTGGAGGAGCCTCCATTCCTGAAAGAGGGTGGAAGCGTTTTTGTTTGTTTGTTTGTTTTGTTTTGTTTTTTTGGACAGGGGTGATTAACTTTATACCTCTTTCTGCACCCAGATCCAGAGTAGCAGAGAGGGATCCCCTCTCTTTCCCTGCTCAGAAAGATTCCTTCCATCCAGATCCCATGGATTGCAGACATTGGGGGTCCCTCTCCCCCAGGGACATCCAAAGGGGCCCTTCCTTCTCCCTCCCAACCCCCGTTTCTGGTGCCTCTCCAACCCACACACCACTTACTACCACCCCACATTGCACCTTCTCCTCTTAGAAGGAGCTACACTGTAGACTCTTTCCTGCCCTTCTTGCAACAATAGAGCGGGGGGGGGGGGGGGAGAGAGAGACAATGTCATTGACAGCACACCCTTCCCCTGAATCCTCATTTCTTGCCACTCTAGGAAGCCAAATTCACTGCTTTTCACCATTGGAGGACTGAAGGGCAGCCGCCATCTCCTTCTTCCTTCTTGCAGGCAAACCTTCAATTGGTATCTTAAGGATTTTGGGGGGGGGGGGTTCCACCCCCTCTGGCCCCACCTGAGTGTCTTTAGACTCCTCCACCCCAACCCGCAGTCCAAGAGGAGTCTTTAGCTTCCTCCACACAAATGCAAGAGAAGAGGGAAGAGGGAGGATCTGCAGAGCTTGGACTTATTTGCGCCCCCTAAACATTTTGTGCCCAGGGCGATCACCCCGTGCTCCCCATGCTGCGCCACTGCTCACTGGCTTACAGTACAATCTTCAGTAAATGCACTCTGTTCCCATCAAATTCAATGGAACAGTGCCATCCTAAAAGGGTAAAATGAGCAAGGGCCAGCCAAGTCAACAGTTGGGCTACTGAAGCTGGTGTAAGGATGTTAGAAATTATTGAGCACTACTCTTGCTCTGAGATTTGGTCAGCAGCGGGGCATTTCTAAAGTCAGAAATTGGTTGCACCTAATCCCAGCTCCCTATAACTATGACTCCTTAGGAGGTGTTCACCAGTAGTATCTTGTTATCCTGGAGTCGTGTGCCACAGGGTCCTGTGCTGAACCCAGTGTTATTCAACATCTTTATAAATGAGCTAGATGAAAGAGTAGAGATTATGCTAATCAAATTTGCAAATGATACCAGACTAGGAGGAGTAGCTAATACTTCAGAATACAAAATCAGAATTTCAGATGACCGTAACAGATTGGAGAACTGAACCAAAGCAAACAAAATTAGTTTGAACAGAGAAAATACATACAGGCAGGAAAAATCAGATCCACAAATATGACTGAATGAATTGTGTGCCATCAAGCGGATTATGGTTTATGGCAAGCCTTTCCAGGGTTTTCTAGGGATCAAATATTTATGATTGGTTTACCATTCCCATTCCCTTCTTCCGGGGACACCCAGAGACTCTGCAGCTTGTCACAGGCTACACAGGCTGGCTCCTCTCCCAGGAAGCACAATGTGGAATCAAACTTCCAGCCTCTGTCTCTGCAGCCAGATACCCAAGTCACTGGGCTATCCAGCTGCAGATGACATCTGGCATGGCATCAGTATGTGTGAAAAGGATCTAGGGGTCTTAGTGGACAACAGGCTAAACATGAGTTTGCAGTGTGATGGGGCAGCAAAAAATGAAACATTAAACACATACCTGGTTGCACCCATAGAAGAATAGTGTCCAGATTGAGGGAAGTCATAGTGCCACTCTAATCCACTTTGGTCAGTCCCACCTGGAAAGCTGTCTTGATGCATTTAAGGAAGCTAGAATGTGTCCAGAGAAAGGTGACGAAGATTACAAACAGCTGGGAAACCAAGCCCTATGAAGAATGATTGAGGGAGTTGAGTTTCTTTAATTCAAAGATGAGAAGGTGGAGTGGTGATATGAACTTCAAATATTTGAAGGGCTGTCATTCAGAAGATGGAGCAAGCTTGTTTTTTGTAGAAGGCAGGACCTGAAGTAATGGATTCACGATTTTAAAAGGAGATTCAGATTTTTTAAAATGAGATTTGACTAAACATTAAGAAGCATATTCTAACAGGAATTACTACTTGATGATGGAATCAACTACACCAGAAGGTGATAGATTCTCCTTCTATGGAGTATTTTATCCAAAGTTTCGAAGACCATTTGGCAGGGTTTAGCAGTGAATCTCCTGCTTCAGGAAGGAGTTGAACCTAACAGCTTTAAGAATCCCTTCAAGTTCTGCAGATTCTTGATTCTATATCCTCACGTTAAGAAAACTACACTAAATGGTCCAAAAAGGACAAAGACAATTGGAAAAAATGATATAATCTTCTCTCTTCCAGCGAGAACAGGATTGGGCAAACTGTGGGGCACGGACCACATACGTCCCTCCCAAGAGCCTAAGTACAGCTCCACAGAACCTTAGAAACCCCCATACCTATAATAAAGTTTCTTTTAATAAGAAAACAAATCAAGAGTAACCACAAACATGGCAAAATTCCCTCCCGCATCCATTAGAGCCTGTGAGTGACTTGCTTGAGCAAAAATCCTTCTTAAAAATAGTTTATCAGGGGGTGGTTATATTGATGAAATAAATTAAGAGTTAGTTCGGGGTTTTATAAATCAAGTTAACCTCACATGGTTTTTGTTCTGGCATGCACGTCCTCGTGGTCAGTGATGGAGGTGGTGGTGGCATCAAAGGCTGTATTTCAGCTCAAGCAGCAAGAAGGGCTGGTCAAAGGAAAGCTTTGCCTCCCTGCCTTCTGCAGCTGGAGACAGGGGCAAGTTGTGTGGATAAGGAAGCAGTGCAGGTGGTTGGGATTAGAGGCACCTGCAAGGCAACCAGCACCTGCACGCTACCAGGTCTTCCTCATCATCATTGTAACTGCATGCATGCATTACACTCCTGCATTTCCACCTTCCCCTTTCATTCTGATTTGCCTGCCTTCTGGAGCTGCTTTCTTTGTCACCACCAGCATTGTCTCCCCCTCCTCCACCCTGTCCACCCTCCAGTTTGCATTCTTGCCATGGGGAAAGGGGGGGGGGGGTAAAAGGAGAAGAAACACAATTCATTTTTCCCCTCTGTTGGACTTGGCACTCATTTTGCCCAACCCTCAAGACACAATTAATACTGTTACAGGCATTCAGGCATCTCAAACAATTCAAAACAAATTAAATCAGATTCTGTATTGAGTTAAAATAAACAACTCCCTCCAGGCTGTTTAAAATAACTCACTTTATAGGCAAAAAGATGTGTGCTGGGTTGTACATCATGTAAACGGATATTTTGAAATTGATTTAAAACCTGCTTAACCTGATTCAAAAGCAAAGTTTCTTTGTAAGCATAACTCACAAACTCACCAAGAGAAGAAAACAGGAGGAGCAGTTTTTTGCAGGGGGGGTGGGGAGAGGAGAGGCCTAGAGAGGCAGATCTTGAGTAACTGCCTGGGGGCAGGGATGCTGTTTGTTTACAGAAATCTGATGGAAGATCATGGATTTGTTTGTTTGGTGGTATGTTTAAATCATGCCTCCACAAATGTATTTGTAAATAAATATTACAGAACATCATAAGCAAAGGAAATTAAAATACCATATTTTTCCGTGTATAAGACACCCCCATGTATAAGACCCCCACACACACTTTTCTAACACAAAATTAAGAAATCTAAGCGGGGCTTAGCAACTGGAGGGGGAAAGCAGGGATCAAAGCGCTTTGATGATTCCTGCTTTCCCCCTCCACTTTCTTGCGAAGAAAGTGGAGGGGAAAAGCAGGGATCAAAGCACTTTGATTCTTCCCCCCTCCTTACGTCCGTGTATAAGATGACCCTTAATTTTTAATATAAAGATTTTAGACAAAAGTATCATCTTATACACGGGAAAATATGGTACTATACTGCGGCAGTTTTTCCCCTTACAAAGACATGGGGTATATGTATGATAGGTATGATGCAAACATAGAAAGAGACAGAGGCAGAGATATTAAGATAGAAATTGGTGCTGTGAGAGGCGTTTGTGTTAGAAAGATGGGAGGTAAATATAAGAAATAAAGAGAAAGGGGGAGAAAGAGAGAGACAGTTGGACCCCGATGTAGTCTAGCAGACCCACCAGAGCCATAGCTAGCTGTTTTTGGAACCTTGGGTCTTCCACTCACATTGCCTTGATGCATGGGTGTGAGTCTCCCCCATGCAAAAGAGGAGCCAGAGGTGATGTCCTCTGGAAAGCAAGCAAAAGTTTATACTACCAAAAAAGGGAAAATAAATAGGTCTGAGAGATGTTGCCATTTTTTTTCCTACTGACCAGTACATCCTCCTCTAGATGTCTGCACTCTCTAAATTTTGGCACCCTGGGGCAAGTCCCCGGTTGCTCTATGCTAATTATGTTGCTGACACTCCCTGAAATCAGAGACTTTCTGAGTATGACCAAGTCTGGATGATGCCCATTATGTTTAAGACAGAAAATGTTGGTAATGCTGTCAAAAGGCAGCTTTTACAGAATGCTTTTTTACCGTCAATGTATCATAAACTAGACATTTGGCTTGGATAAAAATTCTACTGATTTTTTTTTTCTAACGCAATGATGAAAAGTCAACAATGACAGCAAATATATATATACACTTTTCTGTGTTTCCTATCAATCATCTTTACCTCCCCCTCAAATCCCTTAAATTCCAGGATATCAATTTCTGTGAATTATTTTGCACATCGTAAATGAGGAGGCAAGGAAGTATATTATCAGCTGTGAGACCATGTAATTAGTTTCTTTATGGATATGCAGTTTGGGCTGGGTAAAATGGAGGGGGAACCCTGTCACCAATGCAGATGCTGTTATGAATATGACAGGTCATTTATGGCGGGAAAAGGTTGTATCAGATAATTTGTTGGAAACATTAGCATATAAATGGCTGTGGGGTGTGTGAAATATTATCTGGCAAATTCTAAATCTGAATTGCAGAGATGTCCAAACAGGGATTTAATATTTTGTTCCTGTTATATGCTGGTGGAATTTCAGACTTTAAAAAATTGAAGGCATGGTTCTCATTGGCAAACGGAACCAAGCTCTCCTCTTCCTTCCTAAAATATTGAAGGCAGTTAAGTTGAGAATGTAGATTACAGTTATTACCTGAAGAGGTAATCAAGTGTTCAAGGTGACTAACAGTTTGTAGTTTGCAGGCAGAGAGAAAAATCTCTGGGTGAGCAATGCTGGAGGAGGTAGTTTGATTTTTCTCTGCAAAGTGGCTTTAAAAGATGGGCACCCACCAGGTGGGTGCATGTACTTGAGCCCATCGCATCATTTGGAGAAATGCAAGGGGTGGAGCACCAGTGCTGTGACTTGTGAATCTTCTTGCATAAGCTCTGGCAGTAGCAGTTCATACAACTTGGAAAAAAACCCTCCCCATGGACTAGCAGCGAGCCTTCCACAAACGCTAGCAGCAATATGTTGTTGACTTATAGTGACCCCCTAACAGAGTTTTCAAGGTAAGTGAGATATTTACCAGTTCCACACATCCCTAGTGAGTTTCTATGGTTGAGCAGGGGGATTCAGATCCTGTTCTCCAGAGTCCTAGTCTGTCACTCTATGCACTATGCCACACTGGTGTATAGCAGCACTATAGGATCTGGTAAAGCTTCCAAGTCATCAAGTGTGCTGTAATTAAGGTTAAATGGGAGATGAGCACTAGCAGGAATGGAAGAGACTACTGCAGGAGCTGGGGGCATTTTGCTGCTTAAGATTCTGTTTGGCAACTCCCTGGCTCTGGCTTGCCATATCATTTACTTAGCCAGTATTTTCCTGGCTTCTAGGAACCTTTACTAAAATTAACTTACATCCATTGCTATCATCAGCTGGCCAAGAAGCATTTCCAGCAGTCCAATCCATGTCATCGTCTCACGTTTTGGCCCTGACCTTCAGGGAATAAGGTGATGCTGACCTCTAGGCATCTCTAGACAGAATGACCATCCAAAGATGCAGCGTTGACTATGAAAGTACAAATATGGGACTGCCTTGTACTCTCTGTGTAATAGAATTGTACCATTTTTTACCACACAATGTAATCCTACACATAGATACTGAGAAATAAACAGAGCATGGGGAGTTACATGTTATAAATTATTATGTCGTGTTGCTCGTTACAATGAAAAGGTATCCATTTTATTACAGTATTTGTTGCAGTGCTGGGAAAGTAGCTCCTTACTAGGGATGTGCACTTGTTTTGGCCAAATTCCAAATTCTGATTTGAATCTAGGCTATTCAGATCAATCTGGGGGTGGCCCAGATCATAGCAGACAGCCCTGATTCAGTTTTGAAGTATATTTGGTGCCCTCAAGGTCCTGAGGAAAAATTCAGGATTTGGAAGGGTTAAAAAAATATAGCTTGGTGAAAGAAAGAAAGAAAGAAAGAAAGAAAGAAAGAAAGAAAGAAAGAAAGAAAGAATTTCCTATTCTCTCTGGTTTACAGTTTATTAAGTAGTTCTTCTATATCTGCGCCTCCTGAAGAACAGCTATGTTAACAAGCTGCAAACAAGGCTGTTTAACCAATTTCCTCCTCTGCCTGTGTGGCCAATTAAAATTGAACAGACCCAGGGAAACCTGAATTTCCTAGTGTAACTTCACAGCAAGTGAATTCACTGAGTAGTTGCACTCTGACATTCACTGAGTCTTGGATTTCCAAATTGTGGTTTGGATCCAAGGTGCAGAATAGTTCAGGGAGGATCCAGATTACTCCAATCCAAATCAGACCCCAATCCAAAGTGCAGAATTGGCACCCAGATCAAATCAGGGAGGGCCATGCATAGCTTTCCCCTTTATATTATTTGTTGTGCTGCTTGCTACTTTTTCATTGTTTTCTACTATGGGGGTATGGAATTGATAACTGAATGGCATAAAATGTGAAAAAACTTTGTTGAAATCCCTCTAAAATACTTTAAATTCTCTTAAAAGTAACTTTTAAAAATAATTAGAAAACATTACTTGACAAAATAACTTCAATTTTATGTGTTATTGTGCTTTTGAAAAGTAATTTCATCACACTCTTGTTATCTGAAAAGGTAGCGAGTTACAAGTTACCTGTTACTTATGACTCCTCACTTCCACCTTTGGAAATAAACCTCCCAAGCTCAAAGGGACTTGTTTCCTGGAACTGAAATAAGAGTGCCAACTTAATTGCTCTCAAGATTTACTAGATCATTAGGCTAGCTGAGAGTTATTGGAGGTGAATTATACTCTGAGAGACATAGAACAAAGTGAGGAAAGTATTGCTTGAATTAATTTGAAGAGTTTAAGTATCTGAGTCTACTTCCAAGGTTTCACACACACACAACTGCAAAATGCTTTTGCAAGACTTGAGCTCAGAGTTTCTCATTTAAACAACAATGTGAGGAAATATTAATCATCATCATCTTAGACCTGCAGGGCTGGAAGAGACCCTACAGATCATCAAGTCTAGCCTCTGTCAAGGAGGCACAGTGGATAATCGAACTTTCAAACTCTGGCACTGCAGCTAGAGACCTAAACCACTGAGCTATCCAGCAACACATAAAATTATTCACTTTAATTATTAGGGCATGTATCATGAATATCAACACCCAAATAATCAGTTGAAGGACTTGCAGCTGAAATGTAGAGTACTACATATTCATCTATCTGGATTATTAGTACAAAAACACACAGGAAAAGTCAAAATACTAACCTTTCAGCAGAAAGATTAATGTGATTTTAGCTGTCTTCCTCTGTTTTTCCCCAGAATGGAATCAAGAAATGTTTGGTCCTGCAAATGGCCAAAAGCCCCAGTAGACAACATCATTGCTAAGGGTTTGTGGGATTCTATTCCAAAATGTTCAGGAGGCCAATTTCCCACTCCATGCTGCAACCTCTGCTTCCTCCATTAATGTCAAAGTTTCTACAAGAGTTCACTATACCCACCGGCATCCAAATGAGATCTACCTTGGTACAAGTCCACTTTTTTTACATTGTAAGCCTATGGAGAAGACTTATGTATGATCGCACACCTGATGGCATAGTGGTTATGTGATGTCATGGTCCTCAGCCTTGCTGAGATCTTGCAAATTAAAAATTGTGGGTTGCTTCCTTCAGTCAATCCATTTCATGTCCAGTCTTCCTCTTTTCCTGGCACCTTTTTATTGTCTCTTTCAGAGAATCGTGTCTCCCTTTCCTGAAGGTTCTCCAACTTCGCTGGCTCCTGGTGCTTCCGACTCCCACACAGACACAGCTGATAATGAGTAAGACTCAGCTTCCCCATGGCAGATTCCTGGTGAAGGATGCCTTCCACAGCTTTCCTTCTGACAGGCATTTTGCAGGGTTGTAGAATGTGCTGAGGCCCAGCCTCTCACAGATAGTTTTTGTTCCACCAAAGATCTGTTACGACCTTTTCACTGACTGTACTACACACATTAGCCAAAACCCTGTTGCTTTGGTACAGCAAATAGTTCTAGAGTAAGCTCATTACTGGGACTAAGTGAGTCACCTGCTCCATACATTCCACTGATTCAAATAGGCCTAAAAGTCTAACTGAAATTTACTTTGCTAAAGTAAGTCACAGTTAGAGAAGGCCCATTTGAATCAATGGAATTTATAGAGATGACTCACTGAATCCTGATTAAACTGCTGTCCTGCAGCCAAAACTGTGCTCACGACCTGGGGTTCAATCCCAGGTAGCCGGCTCAAGGTTCACTCAGCCTTCCATCCTTCCGAGGTCGGTAAAATGAGTACCCAGCTCGCTGGGGGGGCAATGTGTAGCCTGCATAATTAACTTGTAAACCGCCCAGAGAGTGCTTGAAGTGTTATGGGCGGTATATAAGCAGCACACTTTGCTTGCTTTGCTTGCTATGTTAAGCAACAGGACTTGAGCTATGCTTTCATGTTCCATATACACTACTATTTACCAATGCAGATTTATCTTTTCTATTTCTTAAAACCTTATACAAAATACATGCTTTCTCTTTAACATTATTTGTTACCCAAATATTGATAACAATGATGAAAAGAAGGCTATGTTTTTAAAAAGAACCTTGAGGAAAGTAATTTAGGGACAGAAACATTTGAAACAGAAATTCCTGGTACACTGATGGTTCTGTTTCACTCTGAATACAACTATTTAAGGGCATTGTTCATTTTCATTCAAGAGTTAACTAGTGCTGTTTACATTTTGTATATTTCTTTAAGTCTCAAAACAACACATTTTTTTTCCAAAAAAAATCCACCACAGGTGTTATTATATATGGAAGCTGATGTTTGGAATCAGGAAAAAATAACTTAAGTAAAAGGAAAGTTCTATTTCAGTAAATTAACTTGGCAAAAAGGCATATGATGTTCACTACAACTGGCTAAATGACTAAAAGAAAGAGAAGAAGAGGCATGTGGGAAGAACTGAAGTCAAGCCAGAGCTTGGATCCTTAGGTTTAAAGATTAATATAACTACACTGAGAGTTGGAAAGGCAGAAATTAATTAACTGTTATTGGCCAGAATCTTGTTGGTATCATGCAGCGTAAAGCAGAGTGTGTGATCTTGCCAGCTGTGCTTGGGCTTGTGATTGGTTATGCACTTATGATAGGGCCAACCATATCTTCAGGGGATCAGTTCCACAATCTACCATGGATGCCTGAAACAGCAGATGTGAGGGAACCCTATATACAACACAATGTGACAGAGACCATAAGGGGACACCCTTGTTTGTTGTATATAGATTGGTGGCAAACCGCAGATAAGTGAAACTGCAGATATCAATCTTGCAGATATGGAGGTCCTAATATACCCTGTTTCCCTGAAAATAAGACCTAACTTGAAAATAAGCCCTAGTATGATTTTTCAGGATGCTCGTAATATAAGCCCTACCCCCAAAATAAGCCCCAGTTAAGTGAAACCCCGCCCTCCACCATTGTGCAGCAACCAGAAGAAGATGACATGACTGTATTTGAATAAATGTAGACTGTTGTACATGAAAAAAAATAAAACATCCCCTGAAAATAAGCCCTAATGTGGTTTTTGGAGCAAAAATTAATATAAGACCCTGTCTTATTTTCGGGAAAACACGGTTTTCCCGAAAACACAGTAGTCTGGGCATGTGCCAGATGGCTGCCACAATGCCAAAACTATTTGCTCAATTGCCTTATACCCATGATAAAGTCTCCAATAGGATTTTGGCCATTAATGTTGGGAAGGGAGATATTTAATTTGTTCAATTATTCTAATTTGTTCAGTAATTAAACCATTAATTTTTCTGTAAAGAAATTTTTTTCTATTCTCTGTAAAGCCATGGGATTTACAGAGAATAGCATGTTTGATGGTTATTGTCACCCCCATTGGAACATTTTATCATAGGCGCTTTCAAAGTTTCTAACTTTTCTAGTTTTGAAGATGCCTTTCGCAACCTGGTGCTTTCCTGATGCTTAGGAATAGAAATCCCACTTCCGCCTTGATGACTGTGGATGGTGGGATTTGCCGTGTAATGCATCTGGAAATAGCAATTTTCAGAGTGGTTACTGGAAGATAAAGATAGGCTTAATTTGCAAGGCTGATTGCTGAGGCACAGATCAGAAGAATTTCCAGTGCAGGAGGGAAATAGGTTAAATGGAGGAAACACACATTCTTCTTTAACAGCTAATGTGACCCAAAAATGCAACCCACAAAGGACGTCACCCCCTCTGTTGTTACCCCAGTGCCCCCATATGGCACACAGCCATTTATGCAAGCAAAGTAGCATGTTTTCACACTTTCAATGCTTTTAAAAATGGCGGGTTTTTGTTGTTGTTGCTGTTTCAAAAGTAATTTTACAGGGCATTTTTTTAAAATTCTGAAATTATGCTTCTATTTGCAAGCTATACAAGTGATAGAGGAAAAATACATAGCTGCCTACTTTTTTTAAAATCACTTCTCAAGGAAATAGAGTTGCGCGGGAGGGGAGAGAACCAGTGACTTGTCACTTTGCATTTCGTTATGCCTTCCTGTGTCTCATCTCAGAATGTAACTCTACCCAAAAGGACATGTTGCAACTTATCTGTCTCATTTCATCAGAAACTAGAGAAGTCCAACAAGGCTTTATGAGAAAGACAAGAAAAGAAGAGAGGGGGGGGGGGGAGAGAAAAGAAAAGAACACCTGAGGTCAAGTTACTTCATTCATACTTGAACACTTAAACAAATTCTTGGTCTTGTAGAATGAGCCATGTGGGTGGACAGCTGGGACTAGCTGCCTTTCCTGTCACCACAACACAGAAGTGATAATGAAGGATCTGGAGCTTGTAGAAACAGTTGAGAAGAAATAGGTTTCTTTAAGGGTTCAGCCATGCTTTTCGATAAGGATTCAGGGTAGGAATAGAAAAGAATGTCCTTGAATTTAACAGGATTGATGAAAGTAGCCTTCTTGCATCTCTGGAAATTCATTGTGTTCTTTGATAATTCTCCCATTTGTGAGGCTAATTGAATGCTTTACAGCAGTCATTTTCAATGAGGGGGGCATATGGTCTCCTGGGGGTCCCCTGGCTCATTTGAAGGGGGTCACAGACTGGAAAATGTGAGACGTTTCTGAAAGATATCTGTTTGCATTAGAGATGGGGATGAATAAAAAAAAATGGTGATTCATTTTGATCCATTATTTGTCAAGGTTAACAAATCAACGAATACGAATATATGAATATTCTTCAACGAATCGACGAATCAATTCGTCGATTCATCTGCGCTTTAAATGGCTATAACACTGTCCCCCGATGACCTAGAGACACCAAATTTTCAGGGAAGCTTCCTCAGACGCTTTTCTACAATTCCAGAAAGGTTGGTGAACATTGGATCACGGACCCCTGAGTTATATAGTCACAAAGAGGACCCCCCAGGAAAGCTCCCCCCAGATACTTAGAGACTCCAGAATCACAACAGAGCTTCCTATATCTTTCCCCAACACGCCTGCCAACTTTGGTGAAGATTGGCTATCGGACATCCATGTTATTCACCCAAAAATTGGGCCCTCCCAGGAGAGTTTACCACACGGCACAGAAGCCCATGCCATTGAGGGAGTTATATTTAGCCCCAGCACAATGAGAGGTCCCTTTGGCAGAGGCATGTATGAATTTGTCTTCAGCTCAGCACAGCATTACATTTGCCAGTGAAGTAGAGTTTGCCCTCAGGAGGACTGGAGGCAAGGAGGTATTTGGCAGCACAGCAGGCTTTTTGGCTCCGTCGGGCACTGAGGGAAAAGTCAGCAGGAAAGCAGGCTTTTGGGCCCCATCAGGCACTGTGGTAGTGGGCAGCAGCAAAGTACCGTGTCTTGCCCCATCGGGCACTGAGGAAGTTGGCAGCAGCAACGTAGAGTGCGTTGCCGCATCAAGCACTGAGGTAGTTGGCTTCAAAGTAAGCAGGAAAGCATGTCTTAATAGGCATCGGGCACCGAGGCAATTGGCAGCAAAGTAGGCTTTGCCCATTGGGTGTGTAGTGGCAGAAATCTTCAACATCGATGAGCAAGAGGGTGGCGTTTGCCATCAAGGTGGCATATGAAACACAAGCCTCCAGAAAGAATTAATTATTTAGTCAAGTATGCTGTTTTTGACTACCAGGAAGGGCTTGGGTCGGCCCAGCCCTCTTGGCACGGGGAGGCCAGGAGGACAGCTTTGGGAAACCAGATGATCAGCTCTGCAGTCTGAAGCCATGCGATGGTGTTGTTTGTTTTGTTATTGATGAAGAAAACGGATGGTGGTTGTTGTTGGCACAAGATAAACTCTGCAGTCTCAAGCCGTGCGATGGGGCGATGCCTGGACAGGCTTTTGGGCCCCATCGGGTCACTGAGGTAAGTTGGCAGCAGCAAAGTAGAGTGTGTTGCCCCATTGGGCACTCAGGCACACGGCAGCAGGAAAGCAGGCTTTTGGGCCCCATCGGGGCACTGAGGTAAGTTGGCAGCCAGAAAACAGGTTTTTGGGCCCCATCGGGGCACTGAGGCAAAAGGCAGCCACAGGAGACTCTGGTCTTCTTCAGTAACATCAGATTTGCCTGCAAAGGAAAGGTTTTTGCCCCCAGGAGGTAACTGAGGTTGCTTGCAACTTCCAATACCACCAGCAGCACCATCACATGAACAGGGTCGGTGCTATTAACAGCGGTCAATTCGCGGGGCCGCGGGGCTGTCAGAAACAGATCAGCTCAGCTCTGCAATCTGAAGCCGTGCAATGGGGCGATGCCTGGACAGGCTTTGGGTGGGTCTGAGACAGGCCTAGGAAGGAAACTCACCTGTCACAGTCACCAACGTTTAACCAGACTTGCTGACAACCTTCAAACAAACAAAGATGCTCGTTTAGAAGAACTAGAAAGCTGGGGATTGCTTGCAACTTGGCTGCTGAGACCGCCCAGATATGATAAAGATAGCCTTCGGAGGTTTTGGGGGGCTGAGACAGGCTGGCCCTCTTGTCATGTCCGGGGGTGCCGCCAGGACAGGCTCTTGTTCGGGGGTGCCGGGACAGG
This sequence comes from Intellagama lesueurii, assembly GCA_037013535.1. Classification (NCBI taxonomy): domain Eukaryota; kingdom Metazoa; phylum Chordata; class Lepidosauria; order Squamata; family Agamidae; genus Intellagama; species Intellagama lesueurii. The sequence continues at coordinate 233,197,504 of JBAJHW010000001.1, forward strand.
CTCTGGGTGTGCCAAGAGAGGGTTGGTTGGCCCTCTTGGCACGTTCGGGGATGCCGGGACAGGTTCTTGGTGAGCCAAGAGGATTGTCTGGCCCTCTTGGCATGTTCGGGGGTGCCGGGACAGGCTTTGGGTCTGCCCCAACCAAAGGCTGTCTGTGCGTCACCCCATCATCACCATATCGCCTGGCTTCCGATTGCAAAGCTGATGTGGTTCGTTTAACCCATGCCAGGCAGGAGTTCTCTCCTCCCAGTCACGGATGCAGAAGGTGAACAAACAGCCCGCTGGAACTACGTAACCCAGCAGGCCCTCTTCTCACGTTCGAGGGTGCCGGGACAGGCTCTTGGTGAGCCAAGAGGGTTGGCTGGCCCTCTTGGCACATTCGGGGGTGCCGGGACAGGCTCTTGGTGTGCCAAGAGAGGGTTGTCTGGCCCTATAGGCACGTTCGGGGGTGACGGGACAGGCTCTGGGTGTGCTAAGAGAGGGTTTAGGGATGCCAAGAGGGCTGGCCTGGGTCCGCCCCAACCAAAGGCTGTCTGCACGTCACCCCATCATCACCATATTGCCTGGCTTCAGATTGCAGAGCTGATGTGGTTCGTTTAACCCGTGCGAGGCAGGAGTTCTCTCCTCCCAGGCAGGCAGGCAGGAGGTGGAACAAACTTAGCCCGCCGGGAATACGTAACCCAGCAGGCAGTCAGGGAGGCAGAAGGTGGAACAAACTTAGCCCGCCGGAGATACGTAACCCAGCAGGCAGTCAGGGAGGCAGGAGGTGGAACAAACAGCCCGCTGGGACTATGTAACCCAGCAGGCAGGCAGGCAGGCAGGCAGGTACGACTTGGTTGGAACTTGGCCCAAGGAGGCGACTTGAATCAGCAGCTGGAGTTGGGGCAGGTTTACAGGCCGGCAGGCAAGTAGGCAGGTCTTTTCTTTTTTGAGGAGGACTGGAGGGTGGGCAGGTGGGCAGGCAGGCGGGCACAGGCAGGCAGGCGGTGTTAAGGGAGAGACTGTCATTGGAACCCTACCTCTTTGGGTTCAGTGAGGGGAAGCCCAACAAGGGAAGGTTCACCTTGATGAACGACAGTCTCTCCACAGTAACGGGATCCAAACGCGAGCGGCGTGGTCGGAGTATGTCTCCGAGATGGGAAAACATGCGCTCACTCTGGACGCTGGGGGGGGGATGGAAAGGAGGTCCATGGCCACATTGGACAACTCCGGCCATATGACTAGTTTCCTAGCCCAGTAATGGAGGGGATCTGACTGGTGGGGCTGAGGGGGCTCAGCCAGACATTCCCGCACCATTATCTCTGCTGAATCCTCCTCAGCCAGCTGTCTTTCCTCTGAGGCAAGTGCCAAGGTCACCACAGAGCTCCAGTAATGTTGGTGAACGGAGCCTTCACCAGGTGAAGTCCTCCCCTGTGGTTCGGGCAAACCACCCTGCCCCTCATGGCCTGACGTTCCCGTCGCCCCACACAAGCTTTGTGCCCCCAACGCCCTGCGGACCTCAGTGGAGAGCTCCGTTCTCCACTCCTTGAGGTCTGAGGTGCGTGCTGCCAAGCCCCTCTTGATTCAAGGATCACACAGGCAGGCCATGCGGTAAGCTCTGTCACTGTAGACAGGATGGAGTCACTTCTGCATGCCTGCCTGCAACCACTTCACCAAAGCCCTGGTCCGTGGAAGGAGGGAGGATCCTGGTGCCACAGCAGTCTCCAGGGACCGATCGAGGGCATGAATCAGGGGGATGACCTGCCCCAGGCTTGCTGTATAACCACACAAGATGTCTGTGGTTTCCAGGAAGGGCTTGAGCACCTCCACCATCTGGGAGAGGGTCAGCCAATCCGTGGCACTGATGCCCACCTCTCTCCCCCTGGGCAGAATGGGCGTGGAGGACATGATGTCCTCCAAAATGGCCTTCTGCTCCACCAGGCGGGACACCATGGTGTAGGTGGAGTTCCACCTGGTGAGCAGGTCTGTCAGGAGAATGTGGGTCTCCTGACCCAACTCCTCCTGCCTCTCACGCAGCCGGCGGGCGGCTTTCAGGCTGCGGGAAAAGTGGCCCACCAGTTGGTGGCATTGCTCCAGGAGTGCCCGCATCTCCCGGGTGCCTGCATCCCACGCAGGCTTGACGTGGCTGCCCAGGCCGAGGGCATCGCGCACCACAAGGTGTAATTTGTGCGCCATGCATATGATGCCCTCAAAGCCCACCGCGTTCATTGCCGCCAACATGTTCCGCCCAGCATCTGTGACCATGTGGCCACGGGTCACCTCCCCCTCCGGTGCCCACTCCTGCAGTGCGGACAGGAACTCATTGGCGATGTTCCTCCCCGTCACCTGAGCTTCCATGTGCTGGTCCTGCAGCAGAACGGACCTGTAGCCTGGGGGCAGGGCAAGGGCCTCCCCCTGCGGCCCTGTCGCTGATGCCCTGCCACTACTCAAGTCCTCTGGCTGCCACCAGTGGGCTGTGAGCGAGAGGTAGCCGTGCTGACCTCCGCTCCACAGGTCCGCTGTGAAGTGCACCTTGCGCCCCTGTAGCCATGAAAAATGGTCACGGACCACCTCCCTCACAGAGTCATACAGCGAGGGCAGCACTCTAGAACTGAGAGTTCCCCGTGAGGGGAGCTCGTACCAGGGGGCAAAAATATGCAGCAACTGGCGGAAGGCTTGGGATTCCACGATAGACAGTGGATGTCCGAGCAGGGCGATCATCTCAGCGACGAGATGAGTGGCCGCCTGCTGGGCCTTGCCCTTCGACCGCCGGCTGAGGGTCATGGCAGACCCAACGGGTGTCATTTCATGGAGCGTAGCCTGCCTCATGCTCCCGGCCCCAGAAACTCCTGTGGCTGCCCTTTTGAAAGGAGGCGCCTCCTCCTGCCTCCCTTCTGCCTCCCCTGGAGCTGCTCTTTTCCCTCTCCCAGACAGCGCGGACGAAGTGCCTTCCCTAGACAGGAGCCTTGGGTGGTGCCTCTCCAGATGTTGGCGGAGGGTGGTGGAGGACAGATGCCTGGGGTCTGACCCCCTCCGGACCACCCCAAGGCAGGTATTGCAGCATGCCAGCCGTGGGCCATCGCTGAGCGCCGTGAAATGATCCCACATGGCCCCTCTGCCATGTTTGCCCAAACGAGGACCCACTGCCTGCCCCTGACTGCTGGCCTGGGAAGAACTCTGTGTCCCAGGGGTGCTGCTGGTCTGGGAGGAGGGAATGGATGACTCTGGGGACAGGGGTGGGGGGGCTGTGAAGCCTGCCCTGCCATTACTGGTTCCAAATCGGACTGGGGATCTTCGGAAACCAGTAACTCCTCAGATTCCTCTAGGAAGAGGAGCGGCAGTTCTTTTGGCACCTCTGGAAGCTTTGCTTCCCTGCCTGCCTGCAAGGCCACCGGAGGAGGGACAGTGGCAGCACTGGTGGTTATCGTAGACATGGTTGTGCACGTGATGGTTGTGATGACGGTGCTGCTACCTAGCCTACGTAGCTTCACAGCCTTCTTCCCCTTCGATTGCCCCTGAAGAAATCCCTTCATTTTCTACTGCCTGCCTAACAAAAACAACTAAACAAATAAAGCAATGGAGATTGAGGAAGGAAACTAATAGAGAGTGTGTATAAATTTTATTTTTAGAATGATGGTGGTGTAATTCTTTTACTAAAATGTGACCTGCCTGCCTAAACAAAGCCTCCCCTCAGTATAATGTAATTAGGAAAATTTCCCTCCCGACCCACTGTGGCAGAGAAGCCAAAAAAGGCCAAAAAGAAAAGCCCTGCCAGCTAAGTCTCAGTCAGACACACACACACACACACACACACAAATAAGTACTTTTTGAAGGAAAAGGAATGATGGATCCAGCCACCCACCAAATACCCTGAGAGACAGAAGCCTCTCTAAAATGAACTTTTGAAAACTGAATATAAAGGAAAAGAGATTCCACAGTCACACGATGACAGTTCCCCCCCCCACCAGATGATACACACACACACACACAAGCCTCCAGGGGAAAAAAAGCTTTGATTGATTTGAATTTGAAATAAAATTAAGCCTTTCCTTCCGAAGAAGTAGCCTAAGCTACCTGAAATCCCTCCCCAAATTCCCAGTAAAGTTGATGATGATTGATGAATGATGATGATGATGAAAAAGAAAAATGTAAGTCTTTGCTTTGCTGCCGCAAAAGCGAAACCACAAGAGTACCAGCAAGCCAGCGAGCAGCAACTGTTCTCACTCCGGAGAGCATGAACAGAAGTGCGCAATGCCTGGAGGGGAAAAGCTTATATACAGCCTCTCGGCACCTTTCGGCAGCGCTATTGGCTGCCAGACATGCCAATCCAGGCTCTCTGTCCTGATTCGCCAGAGCTTCGAATTGGCGCCAGCAAGCTCAGAGAGGCCCCCCCAAAGGGCTAACGAATATAGATGAATATGAACGGATCGACGAATAAAACCGAGGAAATATTCATCAAGCCATATTCGTCCTGATTTAAAATTTTACAAATATGGATTGACGAATATATGATGAATCAGCTATATTTGTCAGAAAAACTGATCCGTTTTTATATTCGTCCTCATCTCTAGTTTGCATTATATCCTTGTTTGAAGAGGGGCACTGGAAGCTGAGAAGAGCTCGTAAAAAGGCTGTGGCCAAGAAAAAGGTTGAGAATGGCTGCTTTAGAGAAACAATGTGCCCCAAAAAACTCTTTAGGAGCATAGCCTAAAAGTGCAGTCCTATGAATGATTACTCAGAAGTTAGCTGCATTGGGCTCAGGGAGACTTTCTTCTGAGTAGACACATGCATGGCTGTCCTGTGAGCATTTTCAAAATATAAGCAGGTTGGCAACAGAGTTTTGTTTCCTGATGTCCAGTCTCAAATGCAGGGGTTTTACTACAGTTCTTATCCTAACCATCTTGTTAAGTCTCTGCTTTGCGATGATTTATATCAAGAATTTACATCAAGAATTTATTGCACATATCTGAGAATGTTTCTTTGGTTGTATTTCTTTGCTTCACAATATGGTGTTCTGTGTTGCTCCTAGGTCTGAGAGCAGCTGTCTTCCCTTCTGAGATGTGTTATCTCATTATTTTATCTCTTCCTGTAAAGTGCTTTAAGACGCTTATATGAATGGGGCTACATAAAACTAAATTGAATTCAATTGATCATTTTAGTAAAAGAAGAATTTGGGAGTGTGGAACGTTGCCTCCTGTGAGAATTTTTTTTAAAAGGTTATAACTTTTGGCAGTAAAAGCAAGGAAATTCAAAGTTACAGCTGTCACGCCAGCTCTCAATCATCCTGTTTTATTAGGTGTGGCAGTGGTCTAAGATCACTGGAATGTATAAAATGAGATGTGGTCTGCAATAATGAAAGGATTGAGAGAGAAGACTGCAGAAAGATGCATTTTTTCTGGTCTGAATCCACCACATTCAGATTAAAATGTTTTTGTTGGGTTTGAAATTTGTAACATCAAAATCTCCCCTCTTCTTCAAAGACCTGAAGGTACATGGTTATCCCATTCTTCATTTTATCCTAAAAATATTCCTATAAAGCCAATAGTGGCTAGACCAGTCATTCCTGGAAGGGAGAACTCAGAAGGTGGTGCTGGGGGACTGCTATTCGATGCACTGGCCATTGGCCTGGGCCATCCCTCAGAGTTCTGCTTTGTCCCCCATGCTTTTAAATATCTACATGAATCCGCTGGGAGAGATTGGGGGTTCAGTGTCACCAGTGTGCTGATGACACCCAACACTATCTCTCTTTCCCATCTAATTCCAAGAAAGCTTCTCTCAGTTCTAAATCAGTGTCTGTTGTCAGTAATGGGCTCGGTGATGACAAACAAACTGAAACTTAATCCAGATAAGACAGAGGTGCTCCTGGTCTGTTGAAAGGCAGAGCAAGGAATAAAGATGCAGTCTGTGCTGGATGGGGTTACACTCCCTCTGAAAACACAGGCATGCAGCTTGGGCATGTTTCTGGATTCATTTTTGAGCCTGGATGCCCAGGTTTTGGTGGTGGCCAGGAGTGCTTTTGCACAGTTAAAACTGGTGCAATGTCTGATTTGGTAGCCAGGCCATCCGGCTAATTCCTCTGTAACAGTTAGTGCCATGTCAGCACTCCCATTAGGGCTTGCATCCCAAACTTACTTATAGCATGCATAACAGGTAGGAGATTTTTCCAGGCCCGATGCTACTGCTGGGATTTATGAAAGGGTCACTCCCTGTCTGAAAGGATTTTTCCCTCAGTTTTGCCACCCTGTTCCCAGAGCTTAGGCAAAAAAGAAGACTGGCTCCTCTGTCACGTTGTTGGTGGCCCACTCCCTACCTTGCTCCAAATGGCACGATGGGCCCAAACGCACGCAACCCCGAATCTCCCCCCCCCTTATCTTGCTTTTTCATGTGTTGACACTGTACCAGTAAAACGCACTTGTTGACACCTTTGCAGGGCGACAAAGAGCTGGGAAAGGGTGGAGATGGGTGCCCAGTCTTTAAAACGACTCCACAGACAGAAATCAGTCTTTGTTTTCTTCCTGTGCCACTTTGCCCTGAGATTTGTTTCCTTGATTGGAGACCTGGGCAAGCACAGCCATCGCCCTGAGCCTTCCGCAGGTACCCTGAGAACTAAGGACCCTACTCTTCACCAACCCCATAGGTAGTCCTATAGAATGAGAAGCTTGAATCTCAGGCATGACAATATTTTTGAAATATCTCCTCCTGTGAAATGCTCTTTGAAGATTATTTACTTTCTGTCAAATGGAATATGAACAGTACACGTTCACAAGGGAGGTATTTTCAGCACAGCAGTAGTTTGGGCTGGTGCAAAGACCCACCAGTGTTGATCTCTTTATAAGTATTAGGCTGTCACTTGTTTATGGTGAGTAATGTAAAAACAAAAAAGAGATCCCTTCAACATTATTTGCCTCTTTGTCTCCGGTGAATAGTTTGTCAAGTTAAAGCAGTGGTTCCCAACATTGGGCAACCCAGGTGTACTTAGACTGCAACTCCCAGAAACCCTGGCCAGCACAGCTAGTGGTGAAGGTTTCTGGAAGTTGCAGTCCTGGGTTACTCAAGATTGGGAACCACTTAGGTAAAGGAACTCACAGAGATCTGTGATTATTGGGCTTCCATGAGGGAATACTCTGCTTTTTGTATCATTATTACCTTCACTTAGAATCAATCCATTTTGGGGGTGAGTACATGATGTATTCCACAGCACAGTCTTTTTCCGGGGCCGTTCAGTTTATTTTGAGTGGTTGTTTATTTTGGATTGATTTAAGAAGCATTCTTTCCCCCTGTTTTCTCCTATATGTGATTGCCTCATTCAGGCCATGTCCCATAGTGACATATTCAATGGGAGCCATTGCAAGATATTCCCCCTTTTAAGAGCATGGCTGATGTTGACTACTTCAAGAGTAATCTTTAATTTTTAAGATCTTAAAGATCTTGAATCTTAAATTAATTTTTAAAAATTATCTTTCCAAATTAGCGCTATATCATGCAGTTGTTTCAGCAAGTGAGACACTGTTACTTGCTTTTATTGGTTTGCTTTATTCCAGAGGTCAGTTGGTTTCCATGCAGTTGCAGTTACCATGTCTCTTGGTGTGTCCCAGGGAAAAGATTAATTCCTCCCAAAATGACTCCAGACCAAGCAGTTGACTGAGAGATGGGAGAAGCGTGGAGAAGGGGGAATGAGGAAGAGGAGAATGTTGAGGGTGCTAATGAGAGGCAGGGCCATAATTCTAGGGTCAATAGAAGTGATTGGAGAAGCATAGTGTGCACTCTCAAAACAAGGCTTTTTATCCTATTGGTGTGAACGGCAACCATGAATCAAGACAGTGGCCATGATAGGAACCAGGTTTTAAAAATGTGTAACAAACAACCAAAAAGATCCAGACATTATCCACCCCCACCCTCAGTCTAACAATCAGAAACTAGTCTCCTATCTTCCTACCAAGTAACTCACTCTAGAAGACGATGAAAACACCTAGTGTGTCACTGCAACATAAACAATTCAGAAGTTCTTAATTTGAAATTGCAGCTTTTCATAAAAGTTGGATGCAGCTGCAGGCATCAAAACACAATCTTTCTCAATGCCTGTCTTTTCCAACAGGCAATTAATAGAAATGTTTTCCTTGCATTTTGTGCACAAACAAAACATATATTATTCACATGTAATTATACATTAAATTTACATTATATGAGTCATATCAAATTCACCTTATATTATCCACACACACACACAGGTTTTTTTTTTCTGTCACTGTCGTCTCTCTGCTCTTCTTCTGCAGAATTCACTTTAAAAGCTTCCCCCCCCCCCCCCAGCCAATAATTCATTGTATGCTTCACCAGCACTTAACTTCCTTTCCTACAGTATCACCATGGATTAATGGAAAGGGAAGGGATCAAATAACTTTGCAGGTATGATTGAGTTCAGATGAGTTAAGAAACATTTAGTGAGTTGAAGCTTAACAAAGGACTCTAAACTCTGATCCTTTGTGTATTGATTAGACTTGGTATCTCAAGAAAAACCTGACATTTCAAGGAAAAAACTAGTGTTTGTTGTTTGCATATAATAGAAAAAAATTGTTGGTTTGTCTGCCTTTGTATCTCCCCTTTCCTGCAATGAGCTGGAGGCAACATGTATGGTTCCCTCCTCTGTTTAACTTTATAACAATCTTGTTATGAGTGACAGTAATCAGCCCAGCACCACCCAATGAATTTCATGGCTCACTGGGGACAAGAATCTGGATCCCCTGAAGTTTGAGTCTGATACTCTTTACTAAATCACACTCATAGAAATCTGATGAGAACTACATTTACAATGCTTAAGAACATAAGAGAAGCTCTGATTCTTTTCTCCAAAACATTTTTCTAGCATTTTGGCATTATAAGATGAAGATAAGGGGAAAACACTGCTTCACTTTCTCCCTGCCAAATATTTGTCTGGTCAAAGTTGTGGCTGCCCTGAAGGGTTTCCCATTGATAGAAGCGATAACAATGTTTCTGGAACCTTTTTACCTATGGGAAGGAAAGCAGCTGGGGTGATTGCTGGCTGGTCAGAAACAGTTGATATTTTCACACATACACACACACACCATCTCAAGATTCGAGCATCATACAGATGCTTTTTGTTGATATAAGGAATCATTTAGGCCAGTGTTTCCTAACCTTGGTTCCCCAGATGTTCTTGGGCTACAACTCCCAGAAATCCTGGCTGACACAACAGCTAGTGATGGAGGCTTCTGGGAGTTTTCGTCCAAGAAATCTGGGGACCCAAGGTTGGAAACCACTGATTTAGGGGAAAGGATCACATAATATACATTGTATAATTTGATACTAATCTAGTGTCCATCATTGTATCTTGTAGCTGATAATTCTTATGTTACTTATGCAATTTTCAGCAGCTGCCCCCAGACTATGGAACGCCCTCCCAATTGAGATTCGTCTGGCGCCGACGCTGATGACATTTCGGCGCCAGGTCAAAACCTTCCTGTTCCAGAAGGCTTTTAATTGAAATAATATCAACTGTGGGTCCTGATGGCAATTTTTAGAGTATATGTTTTAATTGTATTTTAATTGTCTTATCTTTTTATTGTATTTTGTTGTAAGCCACCCAGAGACCTTTGGGTAGTGTGGGCGGCATATAAGTTAAATAAATAAATAAAATAAATAAATATGGATTAGATCCAGACTTAGTCACACTTGGAGCGAACCTGTTGAAATAAAGGGCACTTGATTTCATTGGTTCTACTCCAAATATAACTACTTATGGATCCAAACGATTGTAAAGAAGAATTTTCCTCTATCTATATTATGTCCAACTGGCTGGATAGCTCAGTGAGTTAGGTGTCTGACTGTGAAGCCAGAGGTTGGGAGTTTGATTCCCCCCTGTACATGCCAAAAGAGCCAACCTGTGTGGCCTTGGGCAAGCTGCACAGTCCCAGGGCGCTCCCAGAAGAAGCGAATGGCAAGCCAGTTCTGAGTAGTCTCTACCTAGAAAACCCTGAAAAGACTTGCCATAAGTCAGAATTGACTTGACAGCACATCACCATCACCATCATCACCATCACCATCCTGTGTATATTGCCAATTATTTAAATTTGGTGATACTTTCACCCCCACTAATTTGACAAAACAGGAGAAAAAAATAATCCCCATGTACTTTCTCCCTACTTCATTTATGCTTTCATTACCTTCTGTTAATTTTGTCAAAAAAAGAAAAAGAAAAAAAACCCATCTTTCCTTGTTCACAAAGACCATGCTTCTCCATTCTAATCAGAATTACTTTCTGAAATAAGTACAAGACGGTACAAGCATGTACTACAGGGCTCACAGAACTTAGGTGTCAGTTTGCGAACAGTGTGCACTCTGTCACTCATCACTGTCCTAGCACTGATAACAAATTGAGTGGAGAGAGTAAGTAACATAGTTTCTAGAGAGCTGCAATTTCACCTGGTTGATATATGTTTGCATCCTATTCAGTGTCCTTGGCAGAGGCCTGCCAGCTTCATCAGCATGTTCAGTGTCACAGATGCCTACTAGTGATCACAAATCTTCTCCCACGTGACAGTTTCTTAAGTGAGGTAGGTGCATGCTATATATTAAAGAAAAAGGACGTTGGGTTTTTTTAATTTTAAGACCAATATAAATGTATTGTTTTCTAAGGTTGGTTGCATGAGGGACACTTTATCCTTCAAGCACTCAATGCACCAACTCCTCCTCCTCACATCTGGATGTGGAAGGGAAGCTTAATGAGCCTAGCTAAGAATACATGGGACAAAATTTGATCTCAGTCCTTGACATGTTCTTTTGTTGAAGCCTATGAAAACCATAGAAATACTTTCTGGCTGGAATCTCAGCTTCTTTTTCAAATGATGCCTACCCCATTCTCACACCTGATTACTGTCTTTTTCCTGACCCAGGAAATCTGTATAGTAATTTGCTCTGCTCTTGTTTTTCCTTGCATAAAAAAAAAAGACATGGTAGTAGTCTATATGACTAGATGGGCGGGCTATAAATGTAATAAATAAATAAATAAATAAATAGTAGGATTTAGATACTACAAAGAACATCTAATGCTTGAATAGTTTTGTTAAGAGGACAGCACAGGTTTGCCCAGCAGGATCAGCCAGGACCACCCAGCCAGGTTCAGCAGACAGGGAGCCAACTGCAGTCAGGGAATCCAGTAGCTTCAGTCTGGAGTGTCGGCCAATTGGGAAGAAGAGGAAGCTCAGGTGTGCTTCAAGCAAGAAAAAGCAGAGATCCTGCAGGCACTTTGATTCATCAGAGATGGACAGCACCTCAAGTGAGTCCTCCTTGGGTGAGGATGTGCATGTCAGGAGACTATTGGATTACCATGCCCCAGGTGGGAATCGGGGAAGTGTGGGATCAAGGGCAGCCCCCTGTGAAAGAATATGGCCTGTTATGATGGACAACAAGGACCCTCCTGGCATCCTCCTGTCACGTAAGGTCAAGGAACAGATACTGGATAGGTGTTATGTTGAAGCATTCACCCTGCTAAAACCAGAGGGCGATAATGAGAGGACTGCATGTGGCCATGATGGGGGGGGGGAGGGAGGCCAGGAAGGAGGAGGTGGACAGGACACTCAACAACTGGTCAGCCAGGTAGAGCATTTTGTGGCAGGATTGCTAGGGCTACAGTGGGAGTCTCTGCACCTCACCACTGCATCAGGATTACAAAGGTAAAAAGGACCTGTTGGAAGACTAGCCAGCCTTCCTGGCAGAACTTAACAGGATGGCGATTTAGAAGCAGCCATGGGAAGCCGATGGGGGTTTCCAGGTTCCTTTAGCCACATGTGGTAGCATCGGCTTTGGGGTATACTTTGAGGGGTGGTGGTGTATGTAAAGGTAGCCACAGGAGTGGGTAGGATCTGACATCCTGCGGGACTTGACCTTCCTGGAGTTATTTCCAATTGTGGTAGCATTGTTGCTATGACATGACAAGTTCAAAAAGAAGAAGGTTAAGTTCTGGTGTGACAACCAAGCAGTAGTTAGGGTAGTTAACAGGCAGTCCAACCAGTTCACAGGAGCATTCCGGGGCACACTACCAGGGGCAGGCTATTCACTGCCGGATTTTGCATCCCACTCCTTTCAAAACTGGAGCAGCCACTCTTTGAGTATGCCTCCTGATCGTACAAAGCAGATAGGCAGATGGAAGTCAGAGGCTTACAAAGCCTGTAGTGGTGGTTCAGGACATTAGGGTTGGATGAGGATGGCAAACAAGAGTCCGCTCACCCAGGCTGTCAAAGATATCTCTTTAAGGAAATCTGGGACAGGGCCAACGGCCTGGCCTAGCCTTCAGGTGGCAGGAAGTCACGGAGTGTAATATGCCTCCGTGGTCTCCAGATGTCTGCCACTCTTGGTGGAACTTTCAGCAGTTGCTGAAGGGTTCAGAAGCAGGCATGAGAGGGCATTCAGGTCTCCTGATGCACCGGATCTCATTCTCCAGTGCTGGACCAGGGACTGCCGCTATAACCCATAAAGTGGCAGCCTTTTCCTCCAGACAGTTGTGTGTTCTATTCTATGCAGATTTAGATGGCTCAGGGACTGCTCAGCACTAGGCCAACAAACATTTATTAATCTTATTACTATTATTATTTTAAGTGGCCAAAAAATAAACAAACACACACACATGTGGGGTGAAGCTATTGCTTATAAAGAAAGATTTATTGAAGAGGATTATGAATAATGTAATAGTCTGTGATCATATTTCCTCCTTGGTACAAATAATTCATTAGGTAATGAAATGCCTTTTAGCACACTAACATAAAATAAGAGACCTAGGATAAATGAGGGCTCAACCTATTTTTCCGTTAGAGGGAATTCTCTGTGCCCCTTCATGTCGTACAAAAAGAGGAGACAGGGTTAAAGCAACCACTATGTGAGATAAAAGAAGCAAAATGGGTCATGAAAACTCCATCTTGAGACACAAAGTCCCTTAGCTCTATCTAGTGGTTGAAAAGGCATACATTCTTTATTAGGAGAAAAAAAAAGCCAGCAGGACAATGATTAATTCCATTTCTTCCTTTCATGTTTATGTAAATGGGCACATAACACATGCATAATAAAGACAGTGTATTATTTTGTGTCCTATGCCAGCTCAGCCACTCAACTCAGTTACCCTGCCAATTTGTTGGTGTATATCAAGAGTGGCCAATTTGTGGCCCTCCAGGTGTTGCTGACCTACAACTTCCATAATCCTTTGGGTTTGGTTAAAGCTGATAGGAGCTGCAGCCCAACAATTTCAAAATGAGATTAAGAAGGTCGGGGTCAAATTATAATTTCCTGACCGTTTCCTGCATGTTGGCTGCTACTCTACTGATTTTTAAAATATACGAGAGATCTTTGCAAAATGTTGAAAATGCAAGTTGCATATACGTGTGTGTGTGTGTGTGTGTGTGTGTGTGTGTGTGTGTGTGAAATCACTGTCTTTAAGGTTTTCTTTGTGTGTGTGTGTGTGCGTGTGTGTGTGTTAAATCACTGTCTTTAAGGTTTTCTTTTAGTCAGAACACTGCTGTTGTATCATTGTCCTTTCAAGAAACAAGTAACCGCCCAGAGTAGACCTTTGGTCTAGATGGGCGGGATAGAAATCCAATAAATAAATAAATAAAATAAATAAGTAGCACAAGGAAGGGATGTCACCCTTGAACATTTTGAAAGTTACTTTGATGAACGTTTGCAAAACTCATGAAGAAGGGAGGGTTTGTCTTTTGGTGTAGCTTTTATGGATAATTTAAAAACTTTAAATGCATGCAGATGTCAGTAATTTATTCTGCAACGATTGTCATTTAATTGAATTGTAACTAGCATAGTTGTTCTGACTTACACCCTCAGGAGGCTTTGAAAATGAGAAAAAGAACACTTTAGATTGTTTCTCCTTGATTAGGGGGGGGGGGGAGAGAGGAATAGAAGAAAGCAGGGGGCAGGATGCCCTACATATTTTTAGAAGCTTGCTCCTCCAGCTGGGAGAGATAGAGCCCTGTAGAACAACTTATATGTTTCTCACATATCTTTAACCGCTGTAGACAAATATGTTGCAAGTGCTGCATCGTAAAAATCCCCATGTCCATTTACACCAGAGAGTCCATATTTTCCCTCAGGGACAGAAAATACCATTTTATTTCTCTTATGCTTTTACTGTATATTGTGATTTTATTGTCCATCCCTATGAGAGTTTTGATGAGATAAAAGGGATTTTAAAGTAACAGAAACACACACGTGTGTGCGCGTGTATATATATACAATTGCGAGAAGAGATATTTAATCTGCCCCTCTCATGTGGGTTGCAAAACAAAAATGGAGGTGACATGAAGGCCACTAAAGGAAGATCCCCTAGCTGAGAGCACCTGAAACAACATCTGACAGCTGTTTTGTTTCAAGCATTTTCAAGAAAGTAGTAATTTCCTGTAATCTTTTTCTCATAGAATTGTTCAGTAGAATGACAGCCTGCTGGGGGGGGGGGGAAACATTCCCGGGTGTATTGGAGGAAACCAGGTGACAGACATTTGCCAGCCGGGCCTAAATCTCAACAATTCATTGTAATTCATCCTTATGCCGCTGCTCACACTCTTGCAATGGTGTCGTGCTGAGAGGCTCAAAGGAAAACATTTGGATTCATGACAGAAAGTTAATAAAACAAAATGGAGGCTTTGGAGGTATGCAGAATTCCTGTTTAAGTGGAATGGAGAGCACAAGTAGATGGGGGGGGGGAGTCCAGGTATCTTCTTGAATGTTCATCCAAACCAAGCAGAAACAGATTCTGCTAATTCCAGGAGATGATATCTTTTTCAATAACAAGAGCAGCAAAAGAGTCCTGTCAAATCAACAGTATGTAAATGATACGTTAAGAGTGAAATCTTCTGAAGCTGAAGGCTTCTTGGGAAAGATGCATTGATGTACTAAGAGCCAAACAACTATTTGCATAATTAGCAGTTGAATCATATCTTTTCCTTGGTTTTGCTTTCGGTGTTTAATATTCAATTTTTTGAAGAAGAAAAAATCTCACTCTCTTTTTCCATCGTATGTGTGACTAAAGTTATTCATTTCGGCAAGTTCTTATCAAAAAAAAAAAAAAAGAAAAAAGAAAAGAAATAAACTGAACAAAATTCTTAGGGGTTGGCAAAATTGTCATGGCTGCCTGCCACATAGTTGTTGACGAGGAAGATCCAGACTGGAAGGCAGAAGATGGAAGAGCAATTCTAACTGAGAACCACAGATGTGGCTCAATAGGCCAGATATTTACAAGCTAAGCATTCAAAAGCCCCCTGTTTCAGTGGGGGAGATTGATAAGCTTCACTTGCTCCCCTATTCGATTTGTAAAATATTCTTTCTGTTGAATTCATGAGGGGAGGCATGCATTTTTGAAAGTTCTGATCAAAAATATTAAGCAAACAAAATTCTTACTCATTGCCAATGTTAAACCTCCCTCACACACACACTCTAAGACCTGTCTGGCTCCTCTGATCTTTCTGGCACTTGTATGAGAAAATGGGTGGGATCCTACATTCTCACACCTGGCAGAGAGTCTCACACCTGTCCCATTTTTCATCCCTATTCTAGACTCCATTTAATCACTCTCCTACAACAAGTGATTTCCAAGTTGGGATGGAGAGGTTATAGTAAGATTACACATTTCGGGTGGGGGTGGGAATTACATACTTTGAGATTGTGTATTTGTTTCTACATTATCTTTCTGTATGTGTGTGGATACACATATATGATGTTCAGTAGATTGTGTCACTTTCCTTGAGAAACCATGGCAAGACAGCCTACTGAAGAGTAATCAAGCATGAAAGAAATGTTAGATTTTCATAATTAATTTCTGTCCAGAAGACAGAGAAAAAACACACACAGAAGATGAAGAAAAAGCATGGGCAATAGTCTTTAGGAGAAATTACCAGGACGTCTATGTTCAAGTATGCAAGAATGCTCCTGTTTTGATCTGTTTTGAACTGTTGGGAGGATATGCAAGAGTAAGGGTGTAAAGAGATTTTTAAAAATTGAAAATGCCCTACAAGAAATTATAATGTGTGATGAGAAAAATTGTGGGGTCTGCAGGAAGAAAGACCAAAAGATCAACAGGAGATAAACATCTGGATTGCCTATGTCATTGTGATTGCCCTCTGTCAATTGAATGGCCAGGATGAATTTCAAAGGAACCTGGGTTCATAGCTGTCCTTTGTGTTTATATGAGAACTGGTTCCAAGCAGGCTTCGATATGTATGTTACATTTGTGGGGAAGTTTCTTCCTGCCCAGAGGACATGGCAATCCAAAGGATTAAATCCCATTAAGGAGGTAAACATTAGTTGGTAGACTTCAAAAGATTAGCCCTGGTAGCAGTACTTGATACATCTGTAACATCAGGCCTTTGTTCTCTATAATGGAGCCTGAAACAGGCAGGAGGTGGGAGGAGAAGGCAGCATCCTCACCTTAGGGGTAACGTCTTTTTATTTCTCTTGGAATGAGTCCACTTGCACAAGAGTAGACCTCATTCAGGTAACAGCATGGGTTAGAAATAAGGCTAGGTTAGCTAGACTTTCTTATGTTCCTACGTGTGTACCTTCTTTGAAAAGATCAAAGATTGGTTTTGTAACATGTTGTCATTTTGCTCCATTTTACCAGGAAGCTTTGAGTAACCATTTAATCTTTTCTCCTTTCTCCTTTTTCTTCTTTTTAATAACATACATAAAATTGTATCCAGGAACTTGGTGGATTTTTGTGCACCCAGGAAATCTAAGTACTTATTTCTGGTGTCTGAACCACTTTGCCAAGATAGTGGAGTTTGAAGTAAGAAGATTGAGACAGTAGCGGTGAAAAATCAGTGCATGAGCACAGGTGTGTAACACTTCCTAAAAGGCACAACTGCAGGAAAGGGGTTGTATGCTAGGAAGTGGAGGGGAAACAGTCCAGGTGGGTTCAATAGGTTGTCTCGACCTTGTGCCTTCCTTGAGTTTCCCCACTGCAGAGTGAAAAGGGCTGGGGAAGAGAGAAGCTATTGGAGGAAAAGGATGAGGGCAGTTAAGCAGCTAAAGCCAGTATCAACACAGTGAGTAAGACTGATTGATTGATTGGGTGATTAATTGATTTTACTTCGCTATGCTTCATTTCTAGCCATGTTGATGGTTGCACACAAGATGGGGAGACATTTTCATGCCAGTTTGCTATACTTTCTGACAGCTATAGTTTCAGACCTGCCTACAACTAGCAATGTTCATTCTGTCAGTCATGAATGCAGAAATCCACCCACAGGGTTTCTAAAACTGCCTTCCTAGTACCCTTAATATTTTGCAGCTGTCTTGCCCACCAAAACAGTGAAGAGTTTAATGGATATTTTAAGATTTTCTAATGTGAGAAGAGAGATGTTTTTGACTCACAGTTAGGATAAGGATGCTCTATAGGCAGTCCAAATCACAAATTATAAGAGATAAATGCTGGCAATCTAATCCATAGTATTTGGCTTCATTTTTGTTCAGAGGGGACCCCTAGAGTGTGTTGTCTTTTGGGACCAGCTTGCTTTCTTATTCTGATGTGAATTCATAAGACAGAACTTCAGACTTGCAAAATGATGTGCCCATGACCTGGTTCAATCAATCAATAGGGCAGGCATCTCAGTTCTTTTGATATAAAGGGCTGTCACAGTGAACAATTCCTGATTATGTAGCTTCAGTGCCATCCAATGCTTGGGAATGAAACCTATGTTCTGCTGGTCAACTAGATGCAGAGGTTGGAAAAATTAATAATTTTTTTGGAGTACAACTTTTAGAACCTATACTGGTTGGAGGATTCTGGTAATTGTAGTCCAAAAAGGAGTTTTCCAAGCTCTTGCTACATGCTGAGATTCTACAGGTGTGACTAGTTCATATGCTGGTCAAAATGCTATTCAGATGCAGTCAATATGTCATTCCTAATTACTCACATTCATGTTATAACATTGGTATAACAGATCCACGAGTCAAGGGGACTAAGAATTAGCAGGATGATGTAATCTACAAACTCCACCCCCAAACTTCCCTGTATAATCTGAATTTAGATGTATTCCTCACAGTAGCTGAGTCACCAGAAACATGTCCTTTGCAAAAATTGTGGGTTTGAGTTGCCTGGTCAAGATCAATGTAAACATTATACATCAACATTTACATTAGAACAGGGAAGTTGTTGTGTGCCATCAAGTTGGTTCCAACTTACAGCAACCCTCATAGAGTCTTCAAGTTATGTGATATGTTGAAGTTGTTTACCACCCCAGGACTCCTGAGTCCTTGTCTGAGAACTGCAGTTAAGCTGAGAAGGACTAGCAGATGATATCACCATCACTTGTGATAATCAAAAAGTCACAGTGTCTTGACCTGTGAGCCAAGGGTACTGCTGGCTCTACATACAAAAAGTCCCATATTCAATTTCTGGCATCTCCAGTTGGGAGACTGGGAGTTTGGGAGAACCACTGCCACCTTCAGTAGACAAGACTGTGTTAAAGGAAACAATGGTCTGACTCAGTATAGAACAACTTCATGGGTCCATATGTCACTGCCACAGGTCTTGACATTGCACTGGCATATCAGATCTGTGCTCCATATTCAAGTTAAATGTGTTCACAGGTGCCTTCTATAAATGATAACCTTAACCCTCCATTATCCACCAGGATGGAAGCTTTAGGTCCCCTGTCATTGTTGTTGTTGTTTTGTGCCATCAAGTTGGAACTGACTTATTAGCTCTAACCGTAATAAAGCTTTCAAGGTAAGTATGATATTTAAGGAGTGGCTTTACCAGTTCCACTCCCCCACTGAGTTTCCATGGCTGAGCAGGGATTCAAACCCAGGCCTCCCAAGTCCTAGTTTGTCACTCTATCCACTGCACCACACTGCTTTAGCACTTAGTTGTGCTAAAGGTTGCTATGTCTTTGTGCTGTTTTCTTCACCACTACAGCCAATAAGAACCAGGAGTTTCAAAGCAGGCTATGTGAGGGCGGGGGGTGGGGGGGTGGGGAAGCACAGACTAATTGGCAGTCTTTGGTCCTAGGAGAGAGATGTAAAATTCCAAACCATTCTACATACAGAACTGAGACCACAGCCTCAGATGACTTACATCAACTCTCACAGACATGTACCACCAATTTTTGGACTCAGGCGTACAATTTTTCTGCACCATGTATGAAAGCGTTGTGCTAAGCCTGAAGAAGTGGAGTTTTCTCCATGAAAGCTTGCAATTTGCTTGATCTTTAGTAGTCCAATAAAAGGTATCACCCACATTTACATTTGTGTGATCTTAGGGGACCCCATGGCTTTTTCCTTGTTTTATTTTAAAGTTATCAAATGCTAGACAAATAAATAACAAAGACAATAAAAAGAAAAGAAAAACGACTTAGAACATTCAAAACATTCCATCAGTTTTCTCTTATTCTCATTAATTGCTCATATTCCAAAGGGATACAAATAAGCCAATTTCATATTTTCAATAGCTAGATTGACCTAGGTGAGTGGGAGTCATTTGCTGGTTGATAATTAGCCCTTTCCACATGCATCCATGGGATTGTGGGAGCCAATTTGAAAAAAATGTTGATATATACAACTAACACTTCCAATATAACCACCGGTCAAGAGCAAGGCAATGTCATCAGCCTATATGTTATATTCCCTGCCTCCAGCTGATAACCGTTCCTTTGTGTGATTGTTACAAAGTTGGATTGCTAAAGGCTGAAGGACAATGGTGAATAACAAGGGGGTTGGAAGTCAAATTGGTTGGAAGTCAAATCCATTCACACTAATGATTGCATTCAAGGTTTGATAGAAGCTGTTAATGACTCTTTGAAAGCTTCCTCCTAAGGTCTTCCTGGACAATATTTTCAACAAATTATTTAATTGTTGAGTTGAATTTTAATGTTATATTTGATTTGCTGGAATCCTATTGGTGTTCACTTAAAGTTTGTGTAACTTGCCACAGTTAATTGCAGCTAACTGATGAGGTGCCAGAACACATCTCAGTTGCATGAGTGGATGCAGGACTAAACATATGACTGAGGTGCACCCCACCAGCACCTCATCACTTAGCCACAGTTATCTGTGGCAAGTTACATGCAGTTTAAAAGAACACTAATAAGAATTTGGCTACTGTATTTGTCATTGTGTTGGATTATATTGTTTTCATTAATTGTGAGCTGTCTTAGTCTCTTCATTGGGAGGAAGGCAGTATATAAATACAATTTAAAAATCTAAAATGCTAAAGGGATAAGGCCCGTTCCAATCTCTCAAAAGCCTTGTGTGCATCTTGCAATATTATTGTCATTGACTGCTAGGTTTTCTTGATATAATGTGTAGTGTTATGAACATTATAACAAGAAAATTATCCATCTTGGGTCAGAGATGTATCCATTTGGCATAAAGCCACTTTGGTCATTGTTTATAGATGTGTAACAAGCCCACTGAATCTGGCTGGCAGTGACAACGTAAATATTTTGACAGCCTGGTTCATTCATGCTATGGGCTTAAAGTCCTCCATCCTTGTTAGATTTTGGGATGACAGCTATTTTACATGGATACCATGTTTCTGAGATGAGGACATCAATAAGATGCCCATTGCAAGACCAGCTGTCCAACGTTTTTTTTTTTAAAAAAAAAAATCTCAGGTGAACCTGCCCATTTCTGGAGACCCATGATTATTTAGGTTCATTATAGGTGTATTTTTAATGTCTTACTCAGAAATATACTAACTGAAACTTTTTAAAGAATCATCTGTGATTGATTGCATTCCCCGGTGCCTCCACTTAAGTATCTCTGTATGACTCTAAAGCAGCATTAGAGGCAGACAGCTCAGAAGAAGAAAATATGAATTGGCTGCTTATATCTACAACATCTGTCACTCCTTTCCCATTTCCAGATTCAACTGCCGTTATTGTGCTCCTGAGTTTTCTCTTTCTTAACCTGTTAGCTAATAATTTGGCATGTTTACTTCCAAAGCCATAGAACTTTTGTTTGAGGTAGAACAGCATGGTGGTGTCTACGCTTATATCTAAAGTTTCCAAATCCTTTCTCTTTATATACTTTCGTGTTTATATTCCAGATTTCTAAAACACAGCTTCAGTTAGTTGTTCCTGTTCTCTTTGTTTCAGTTTCCAAACTGCCATTGATTCACCAATACAAACGCCAGAGATCTCTGCTTTCATAGCATCCCAAATC
Organism: Intellagama lesueurii; assembly: GCA_037013535.1. NCBI lineage: Eukaryota > Metazoa > Chordata > Lepidosauria > Squamata > Agamidae > Intellagama > Intellagama lesueurii. The sequence goes on from JBAJHW010000001.1 coordinate 233,218,654, forward strand.
ATTGCCTGAGGCTGAGTCTCAGTTGAGATAATATTGAAAGGTTGTGCTATTCCTTCTTCAGCTTTTAAGACAGAGCTCTCCCTTTTTAACAATACTGAGTTTAATCGCCATGACTTGGTGGTAGGTTTCCCACCCATCATTGCCATCTTCACTTTCATAGTAGCATCTGCAATTCTAAGATGATGATGATGACTATAGTTTGCGGTATACCTAGTACCAATATCAGCCTGTGTAATGGACTGACTCCCTAAAGGAAGCCACAGGCTTGAGTTTACAAGAGCTAAGCAGGGCTGTTGAAGACAGGACTTGTTGGAGATCTCTCATTCATAGGGTTGCCATATGACGGAGGTGACTTGACAGCACGGAACAACAATGGAAGTCACTAAGAAAAAAGGCAGTCTATCCAGAAATGTGCATTGTGTTGTTGTGAGAAAATGTGTAGTAGTTTCCAACTGGGTTAACCTGCTGACGTACATTGACTAAAGTATGTTGTTGGAGGTATTTTGTAAGCAGTTTCCTAATCTGAACATGTTTTTTCCCTAGCCTCTCCTTACCAATAACAATGTGTAGATCACCCCATCACCACCTTACCCTTCTTTTAGGGAGTCTTGTATTTGGTCTTCTGCTTTTCCTGCCGCCTCCCACATTTCCCAGCATTATTGTCTTCTCCAGAGAATTTTGCCTTCTCAAGATGTGCCCAAAGCAGGACAGCTTCAGTTTCAACATTTTTGCCAACTGACAACACCACAATTAGTATCTTGCACTTTGAAGTAACAGATTCAATCTACTCAGTTCCTGAAACCGATGAACCTACTAAGTATATAAACTTAACAAACAGTAGTAGCTACTGAGAAAAGCCATGAGTGGTTCCCCCACCAGATTGTCCCTAGCTAAGGAGTGCCTGCTAGTATCTGCATGGGGGAGTCGCAAAGAAGAATTAGTTCTCCCTCTTCCCCCTTGGCAACATTTGAAAGAGAATGTTAAAACTACAGAAACCAACTAAGAATGTAAGTTGCAGTCAGCTGCAGAAGAGAGAAATAGTTAAGAAGCCACCAACTGGCTTAAGATAGTAAGTGGCTCAGCATGAGGCCATGAGTCAAGCAGGAGAATTAACTCTTTCCTTTGATGGAGTCTTTATGGGACAAATTAACTGTCTTAGTCCTTTTGAAACACTGATGTTTCTCAACTCTGAAATACTCTATCAATGCTTCCAAAACTCTGAACATGCCCTAACAATGCTTCTAGTGTTCAGTGCAGTGGAATGCCTACGGCATCAGAAAACTGCATCCAGAATTCACTGAATGCAAAATTTATTCGGTTGTTCTATGTTTTTTTTTTGTTTGTTTGTTTGTTTTAAATCCTGGAAAAGGAGGGTTAATATTTTGGTTGAACATCTTCGTGGACAGAGTGGTTTTTTTCAGGGGAAAAACTCTAAGAGATCAGGAAAAAAATAGTAAAATAAAATTCAAGTGTTTTTAGCATCTGTTCTGAAAATTTTGTCCTGAGGTGGATGAGCTCAGGAAAGAGCTAACTGGAGCAGAGCCTGTGGACCTGACAGAAACTATGTTACTCCCAAACACTTCAATTTACTATGTTCTGGCAGTGTTTCCAGGGAGTATGAAAAATCCACAATGTTCAGCACTTAGAACATTCATCCACCTTGAAAAGTAGAGAGCTGCCACCACACCCTTTCACAAACATCAAAATTCCCATAGCTTGGCCAAGGCAAGAACTGGTTTTAGTTCCACTGTCCTTTCAGCCAAAAATCCAGAGAGTTGCTTGAAAGGATTTTTGTATTTTATTAAAAGGAGTAGGTTAAAAAGACAAAAGTTTCAAGATGTTGCAAAATGGTTGCAAAAGATACCTGTACCAACATACAAAGACATTCTCAGGTACATTAAGAGAATCATACCAGAAAACAACAAAAGCTAAACCTATCTGCCTAATGCTCATACCTTAGCAGAAAGATAGCTTTGATCTAGAACATACGCAGAGGGCATCCTTTTCCAGCATGACTTCTTAGAACAGCAAGCTAAGCTATCTAACCAGTTTTGCTAATCTGGTTAGCAAAACTGGTTAGTTTACTTTTATACAAGTAAATGGGCCATTATACACCTGTTGCCATCATCATCTTAATTCCCTTTCATGTTCCCTCAAGACAAAAGCATTTTCCTGTCTTTGTCCCTTTTCCTCACCTGCAATCTACATAACTCCCAGGGAAGGATGTGAACTGGCTTTTTCAAGTCCAGTGTTCAAGTGAAAGAACTAGATTTATTTTATTTATTTATTTTTATTTATTTATTTGATTTCTATCCCGCCCTTTTAGACAAAGTCTACTCCGGGCGGGTTCCACCAAACATTATAATTAAAACAGTTAAAAACAATTCAAAACAATAATGATTAGTAATGCTCCTTTTGGGGCCGCTTTGATATGCTCTCTCAGTCCTTTCTTTGGAGTATTCATTAACAGGAGGTATCCTGAAGGTGTGAATTGCCCTTTTGTTCTGGGCACATACTGAACTCTGCCTGTTTGGCCTGTTTGGCCAGCTCCCAGGCATTAACAAAGAAGCATTGAAGCTTCCATTAACTAAATTTCATGTTCCATATTCACAGTTCCTTAGTTTTTCACAACAATTGCAATTAAAAAATTGTAATAGGCAGTAATCAGATTGTGGAACTGTTTTGATTGCAATTTATTAGTGAGGTACTACATATTTTTTAAATTTTTGGTCAATTAAAAAAACCTGGTGCTATTCTCCTTAATAATTAATAAGACATAATTAATAGGTGCACACATTTAGTCAAAGTAGTATTAGACCTAGTCATTACTGGAATAGTCCGATGGAAATGAATGAGACTTAACCATGACTAATTCAGTTTCCATTGATTTCAATGGTTCATCACTGGGGTGTACCATTTAGGGGAGTCCAGAGACCATTTTTGCCTTCACAAGATGTCCTTGGCTGATATCTATTCATTTTGCAAAATTAGAAGTAACTCAAGGGTCTCCTCCACATTTTTTTAAAGGCTATTTGGTGCTTCAAAGAGGCCCAAGGACACAGAAATTGCCTTCAGCTGACCAACTGTGGCTTCCAAAGGCTTCTGCAGAGGTTATTGGCCATGCGTAGAACAAATATATTTTTCCTGTATCAGGAGTTTGTGGTCTCCCCACCCTGCATCTTAAAGGCGTAAGTATACCCAAATACCAGAATATACAAGTACTGCACCAGAAGTGCACAGGCGTTTATCTCTGATATTATGTGACTTGTTCATACAGCATTCTGTGAAACCATTAATTATTGGAGGGGGAAATCCAGAAGTTACAATTCTTGAGCTTGAATTGGCACCATATTTGACAGAGTGGTAGTAGACAGTGGCTGAAATTCTTTTGTCATCAATTAGGCCATGATTTTTTTTTGGAAAGATCCAGAGGCTCCCATGAAATCATTTTCGTCATTGGGAAGCCACTGGAGCTGCAGGACAGAAGACGTCTTTAATTATTTCAATCATTACAGGCAGTAATGCAGGAAATTCTGGAAATTAAAGACTTCCTCTCCTGGTACACAGCCCACATCCTGTTCTGGCGATGAAAGTGATTCCATGGGAGCCTCAAGAACTTCAGGGAAAACATCATGTACACTTTTATTTAAGTAATTAACAATTCTATTTTCAAGCAAGAAGCCCAATTCATAGAAACATCTTTGGGGGATATGTTGCTTTTCCCTGCTGTTCCAAATGTTAGCCTCTATCTTCTTGGCATTTTGTAAGCCTCCAGAATTTATAAGAGGGCCCTAGTTAATGTATGTCAGTAAAAAGCCCTGTTGTTTATATGACTAAAAGTTTGGCTCAGGTAATATTGTTGCTCATTTTAGAATTGGGTGGGCCATTGGATACCTGCCAAATGTTTTGGACTACAATGCCCCTTTGCCCCAGCCTAAATGACAGTGGTGAAGATTATGAGAGTTGCACCCAAAGCATATGGATGGCGCCTGTCGTAAAACATCAGCAGAAAGCATGGCCATTGCATCTTTCAGAACACTCGAGTTCAAAAACACTTCAGAATATAGGCATCACAGCTACAATTTGTTGGGAGTGCTGGTTCCCAACTTTAATTTCTATTTCTTGTTTTATTTAAAATATTGATATGCTGCCTTTCTCCTAAAGGAGCCAAGGCTGCCTGCAGTATTAAAAGAAACAAAGTTAAAGGCTAAATAATAAATTATTACAATATTAAAAAGCATTGAACAAATATGATATTAAAACACATAATAAGAACAATACTAAAAACACAATTAAAACACAGAATAAAATAATCCCTTTTAAAAATCCCCTTAGTCAACCAGTCAATTAAAGGAAAGCCTGCCTGAAGAGAAAGTTTTTTGTATGCTTGCAGAAGGACAGCCTGGCCTCCTGTGGGAAGGAGTTCCAGAGTTTGGGAGCAGCAACAGAGCAGCAACCTTTCCCATGCTCCCACCAAGCACACCTGTGTTTTCAGAGGGTGCGTAACACCATTCAATACAGGCTGAATCCTTATTCCTTGATCTGCCTCTTGGCTGACCAGAAGCACCTCTGTATTGTCTGGAGTAAGTTTGAGTTCATTAGTCCTCATCCAGTCTATTACTGACAACAGACACTGATGTGGAACTGAAACAGCTTCCTTGGATTTAAATGGCAAGGAGAGACAGAGTTAGGTGTCATTGGCATACTTATGACACTGAACCCCAAAACTCCAGACAACCTCTCGAAGCAGTTTCATGTAGATGCTAAGTAGCACAGGGGACAAAACAGAACTCTGAGGGACACCACAGACCAATGGCACCACCCTCTGAGTTCTACCCTCCAGGAAGGACAAGAGCCATGTAAAACAGTGCCTCCAAGTCCCATCCCAGAGAGGTGATTCGGAATGATACTATGCCTGATGGTATCGAAAGCTCCTGAGAGGTCCAGCAGAACCAACAAGGACACACACACCCTGTCCAGTTCCTGGAGTAGATTGTCCACCAAGGCAACAAAAGCAGTCTCCATCCTATAACCTGGCCTGAAGCCAGATTGAAATGGATCTAGATCATCTGTCTCATCTCTGGAGACCCCTGGATCTGAAAAGCCACAACTCACGCATGGAATATTAGAGACTGGTGGTAATTATTCAGTATTGTGGGATCCAAGGAGGGTTTTTTCAACAATGGTCTTACTACTGCCTCCTTTAAGAATACTGGGACCCTACCCTGCTACAAGGAAGCATTCACCACTCCTCGAACCCACCTGGTCAGTCCCTCTTTATCAGTTTTTATAAGCCAGAAAGGGCAAAGGTCCAACAGACAAGTGGTAGCCTTCACTTCTCCAAGGGTCCTGTCCACATCATCAGGCTGCAAAAACTGAAACTTGTCCATTAACACAGGACAAGCAGGGGCCTTATATACAGTACTTCACCCTTATTCCAAGTACTTACAAAAATACTATGGAATCTTCAATATTTGACGGAGCTGGCAAACGTTACGCAAACCCAACAACAAATCAATCAAATGTCATGGGGTTGGGGGGGAGAGATGCATAGTAGCTGGGGGCACTTGTATTACCTTTATTACTGTTGTTGTTGTTATTGGTTTTTTAAGGGTCATTTTTAAAAAGAGCATTTTTTAAATGCTCCTAATGCACCGGCATTTCTGAGGAAGTAGAGGATGGCAGCAGTTCTGTTGCGCTCTGCTGCCCTCTACTGTGCCACTGAGGAAGAAGCTCCCGTTGCTCATGATGGAAGCCATAAGGAACCGCTCTTTATAAATCAAATCTCATTTTCATAAACTCACGAATCTAAAGCTGTCATTAGACATGTGGGATTGTGAAATTCAGACAGTAACACCAAGCTCTGTATCTTTCTTTTTTTAAAAAAAAAATCACTTGTCTTACACTGTCTCAAAATATACTCACACAGACATAATAAGCAGGTACAAGACATCATTCTTGTTCATAATGCAACAGCATACTTATTTGTGCAGTCGCAACACAGTCATTCCATACCCTTGCAGCATGTCCTTTCATTTTGTGGCTTGACATCTGTTCTTAACTATGAATTTTGCCAGTTGCTCCTTCTCTCTCTCTCTCTCTCTCTCTCTCTCTCTGCAACATCATTTTCTCCTTCCATTTTCTTCTCTTTATCATCCTCATCCTTATTTTTTCAATCGCAGTATTTAAAGAGTCCCTGAGGAAGCTACGTAAGAGCATAAGAAGTAGACTTACATCAAGTCAGGTAGGTCATCCATGACTCCTCTGGATTTCAGGTGGCAATTTTTCCCTAGGTACTTTTTCCCTTAGTATTCCCTTGGCGCCCTCCAGCTAAGGATTTAATGAGGCCTGACTCTGCTTAGCTTCCAAAATCAAAAATGACTGAGTCTGTGCAGGGTAGTGTGGTGTGCACATAAGGCTTTCCCCATCCTGCTGTTCCTGGTGCCCACTCTCCAGTCACATAAGAAGGAGTTCTACCAGTCTATCCACATTGACCAATATGGATTTGCCATGTGGGAAGAGACCCTGAGGCAGCCAAGGTTCCTAATGTCTAGAGTTACTACTTGTGTATAGTGGCATGTGGTGGAAAAGAGTGAAGGCCCTGGGTTACCTGATGAATGCCGTGTTTAAATGGGAATTAGAAGCTGGTCTCCTTGTCTTGGTCTAGCACACCAGCCACTAGACCGTACAAGCTGAATGACTGTTCTTCATAGGATTGTTGATGCAGTAACTTGATCATTTTGGACATTTTAAAACAAGTAATTTGAGAGTGGAGGCTCCTGAGTAATGTGACTGAATCCCCTAGGCCTAAATCTAGTATGACGTTGAGTGCACCTAGACTGTAATCTTTAGGAATGAAACCTATACCAATTTACCTGGGGGAGAGAGAGAGAGAGAGAGCACTCTGGGTGTACTTGTGACAAACTCACTTGGGACACAAAGGTTTGTTTTCTTAGAATGATGACCAGAAGGATATTCATGGAAAGGAACCTTCCTTAACAAGCCAATGAAGACACAAGGCAATATGTGGAATGAACAAGATCACAGCTTTATTAATCATTTATTTGTATCTGGGAACGAAGGAGTTAAGTTTCATCTACAAAGCAAATCTATTAGCTCCAAATTAATCACTATTTGTACTCAGTGGCTGAAATCCTGTTGCTTAGCATAGTAAATCACAACTAGGTCTATTGGATCAGTGGAGTTTTGGTGAGTCTACTCCTCTGTAAATTCTATTGATTCAATGGACCTTCTCAAACTGTGACTTGCTGTGCCAAGCAAAAGGAATTTAGCCAGAGGAACAATACACTTAGGCTAAGCTGAAAACCCACTTTTTCATGAATAGCACAGATATCCTATAAAAATATGCAAAGTCAGGCCACAAGTGTATTTTATTTCAACCTTCCACTCCTTATAAAAAGATGTAAGAAATAAACTACCAGGCAAAATCAACAGCATATGACCTGAGTTCTGGTTATGCAACAGGACTTTTCCTCCTTGCTTCACCCTGCAGTCCCTGCCCCCTTCCCTGATGCACCCCACTCCAAAATCTGCTCGGGAAGATTCCCTAACCTTTTAGAGCATATTGTGAAGGGTACAAATAGCTATAGCATTCTACTAGTGAATGCTGACCTTCTAGAAGGCAGACACAACTGAATATAGCTCTTGAACTGAATGCTCTTACTCCTCCAACTTCTGTTTACACCACATGATGGCCAACATGTTTGAAGATAAGTTTTGTTCACATGAAGGTTCTTCTTGTAAGCAAGAATCACCAGTCATATTCACATGGATGGTCTCCTCATGAACAAAAAATTATCTTGTTCAGTGTCATTGGTCATCACATGATCTAAGCCAAGATGGGGAGGTGGGGTCAGAACACTTCCTCTTTGAGTGTTTAGTTCCCCTACGTAATAGCTCTTCCAAACCACTCTGGTTTGGGTCTGGTTTGTACATGAGGTAGAATGAGAGGGCAGAATCCTAACTGGGACCAATTTAGAACTATTTGAGGTTGCAAGTAAAGGATTCCATTTCAAAATACCTCCATGTGTAACAAATACCCTGCAAATAAGTAAAAAAACAAACACCTCACATATCAGGGAGAATAGTTCTAACCTCAGTCCATCACCACCACACTCGTACTAACTGACTGACTGCAGGAGGAGTTTTGTGAGGCGCTAGTAACATGGGGGAGCATTCAGAAATGCGATTGATTGTCAGCTACCACAGATAGAAATCAGACTGTTCGGCTGCAACAACAACTGGCAACTGTTTTGTCCAGAATGTGTGGCTGTCCAATACAACACGGCTACCAAAGAGAACTTTTAAACCAAATATAGCTAAAAGACATAGCATGCCAATGAAGATTGGCAACACGGCACTTGTCAGAATTTGGAATTCTCAGGTGAAGCGTATTCTTTCCACATGGATTCACAGAGCGCTAAATTAAAGTATATTATTATACACCATGTACAAGAGAAAAATGCATAAACAGGAGGGGAAATGAGAGGTGCATTTATACAAGGGAATGTTGCTACATGGAACAAGATAAACTAGGATACAACGTTCAGTTCTACGTTGTCATCTTGCAGTGCTGCAACATAACGTTTCTTGAGCCAACTGCTAGGCAAAGCATCAGCAGTAAAATCTGGAGATGCAGCTTCCAGTGGTCTGTGGTATGACAGATGTCATTTTGCAGCTTAAATAATAAATGCAGCACTATTCATCTCTTGTAGCATCTTCAGTGACTTCTTACAAAATGAGGCAAACCAACTTCACACTTTAAATTGAAACCAATCTGGGACAATGTATTATTTATATGTTTCAATAAAAGAAATCATTAGCGTCATACAGTGGCAACCTTCCTGCACCATGTCATGAGAGGAAAGGGACAAATATTTGTTACATAAATGAACTGTTTGCATTTGTAGATATATATATTTTTAATGCTTACCTACGGGTCATTGCCCAGACTAGTATTCTCCTCCTTTGATATACAGGTCCGTGTGCTGAGTTCCCTTCAACCTGGGGATCTCATGAGTTCATAGGCTGCTCCTACCAGTTGAAGGGAGAGAAGGCAAGGATGGTCTTTTGACAAGTCTCTGCGACCCCACTGCAGCCCCTACCCTCAATTTGCTCCACAGAGTTGTGGAACCCTCTGAAAGGAGCAAAACTTGTCTTCCTCTTCCAAAAGAGGGATCTTTTGTTGGAGTCCAAACTCATCAAAGGAGATAGCAATAATAGGAGTTAGCCACTCCTCAATTATCAAAGCTCCTCGAGAATGAATGTACAGCTATGTGGATAATTCTATCACACAGGGAGCAAATTAGAATTAGGTTATGACTAGATAGACTTTTGTCCACACAGTTTGGTCCAGGTTGGGAATGGGCTGGTTTTCTCCTTTTCCTAGTGACCCCACAATGTACATATTATTGCAAACCAGCCCACCTCTGATCAGTGCCTACCCAGACTTGGGGGGCGGGGTACCTGTCAGGGGCTACTGTCTGTCTGTCTGTCTGTCTGTCTGGTTGGTTGGTTGGTTGGTTGGTTGGTTGGTTGGTTGGTTGGTTGGTTGGTTGGTTGGTGTGGATGGGATTGCTTTGATTTGGTTCAGTTCCAGAGTATGTGATCACTGGGATCAAACCAAAGGGGATGGCTTAAGCTGTCTCTTTGCTTAAGCCACTTAATAATCTTGAGGAAAGCATCCTTGCTGCTCCCCTGTGGCAGGGAAGGGCGAAGAAGTTTTCCATTGCTCTTTAATTCTTGTTAATGCATCAGCAATGCTTTGAAACAGTTTTTGAAAGAGTTTTTCTTAAAAGCCCCTTCAATGCATCAGTTAGCAATGATTGAAAAGAAATAGAAAGTGTTGTCTCCCTTCCCAGTCATGGGGGAGCAGGAAGAAAGCTTTCCACTTCTCAAGATCATTAAGCAGCTTAGGCAAAGCAAGGAGTAAGAGAAAGGAGGGTTTTTGGTTTTTTTTGTTTTTTTGCTTTGTTTCCTTTTCTTTCCCTTTAAAGGGGAACAAGATTGGTCTAGATCATGCTAAACAGGGTCACTTGAGGAGTAGTGTGGTCAAACTTTGCATGTGGATGCAAGGATCACCCCAAATCACATCCAGCACTTCAAACTGACCCTGTTTAGCATGATCTAGGCCGGTCCAGGTCCAGTAATTGGGCTGTCTAGTCACACTTTTACTTCCAAATCTTTGGTTCCTGATGAGAGGCATCTTCACACAACAGTAACCCACAACCACAGTCTTTCTCTCTAGTAACCCTGAAGTTTTTTTTTAAACAAATGGCCAAGTTTAGTCCTAGATCACCTTATCACTGCATTGATAAGAAGAAGAAGAAGATACTAATCAATATGAAATAGAAACTACTCCAATGACCTACGGCAGACTACTACTGTATGTTTCTGCAATATCTCTGTATATGTTTGTTTATTCTGGAGAAGTTTGGCAAGCTGTTTCTTTTCCCTCACACCACGCAACACTTTAAACAGACCACCAGCTTTACAATGAACCATGAAAGGAAAGCTGGGGATCAGCAGAAGGTGGGATCAAAAGAAAGGGGGCAGTGGCACCAATCAAAGCACACTGGATTGAGGGTCCAGTGGGGACACTGGCACTGAAACAATCTGGGGTCTCCCTGTGATCACCTCATCTGAAAAGAAACATAAAATAGGCTGCAAATCAAGCCACAGCAAAGACAAATCACTCCAATTCAGACTGCCAGTGCAGTCTTCTTCTTAGTCTTTTTCCCGTATCTGTGATTTCATCTCCTTTCCCCAAAAGGTAAAACCAGCTCACCCCCGGATTGGGAGTAGGGGAGGTCCTAAAGGTGTTTTTATTCTAGTCTGCTTTTAGTCAAAGAGAGTGGGCTAAGGCTCTTGCTGCTGCTTACTGTTTCCAATGGTCTTGTGTAAGCATTGCAGACGTTATGGTAGGACAGTCAGTCCACAAGGGAATATACTGTCCTTTCTCTTTCATTGTTCAAATACAGATTCTGGTATTTGTTTTCAATCGATTTTACCGTATTTGTAGGCTTCCTTGGGGAAAAATAAATCTGTATTGTGAACGATGGCTCGGACATCTTGGAAGCACACTAACTAAAATTATGTCACCCGTAGTCAGCTTTGACCCCCGCCTCTGCTCTGCACGTTGGGCATGAGATCAGTGTGATGCCTGGCAATGGAGATCTGCCCTTTTCAGAAATGGGCTGATGAATGTGGGCCCAGCTAGATGCCCCCTTTGATAGAGAGCATGTCTTCTTCTCTTCTAAGAACAGGTCGTATGGTTGTAATGGTTTGGAGTGGTTTAGATCTCCACTCAGCTAAGAAATTCACCCTGGGTGACCTTGGGTTCGTCACTCTCTTAGCCTGACCTACCTCACAGGGCTGTTGTGAGGATAAAAAGAAGGAAAGTCATGTACACCATGAGATAGTTGGCGTAGCAGCCAGGATAGAAATGCAACAAATAACTTAATCAATAACAAGAGCAGGAGGGTTATCTTACTTGGAACACAAAGTTCCGTGGATAAGAGAAAGAGATGTCATCTCTCCTCTAGGCAGAATCATCAGAATGAACCTCCTCATGCACTGCTAGAACAATTAGATTAGAAATCCCCACTGGCATCTACAGAAAACTTTTCTCTAAGCATTATAACTATGCAGGGGAGTTTTCACTCACATCGGGAAGAGGGAAACTATACCTCCCCTATGATGCACATTGCATTCAGATAAGGCATCTCCTCTGGCTATAATTAATTAAAGCAAACAGAGAAATGTAGCTACATACTGGGTATCAAAGGAGTATCTAATTTGGCCCTGAAATGCCGGTGGGGGGGGGTACCTCATGCTAGCTAGCACTAATCCACAAAAATGTTAGAAAAGGGGGGGGGGGGTTCTATCAAGAAACAGCAATAATACTTGACTTAGTTAAGCATTCAAAGTTGTTAGGTGTTCAAAACATTCCATGTGTATTTTCTTGTAATCCATCTAATAACCCTCTAAGGTAAAACATTATCACACACACACAAACACACACCACTGCAGGTATGGACAGAGAGGGAGGGAGGGGGAGGGAGGGAGAGAGAGAGAAAAAGGGAGAGAGAGATGTTAGTTTAAGGCATCTAGTGAGTTCATAGCAGACATGAGATCCAAGTGAGGGTCTTCCATATTCGGAGCTCAGACTGTCAGTCCATTCATGCTAAACCAGCTCTGAGAAGCTCACGTCCACTCTAGATAAAATATTCTAAAAATTTATTCCTTTCTATATCCATTTCTTCTGTTTCTATCTCATACTGCTTCATGGCAACAAAATATTGGACAAAGTTGTCCCCAAACGCTTCCCGGATACACTCATCTTCCTGAAGCGCCAGAAGGGCATCTTCCAGTTTGAGGGGGACGGTCGCAGCTTTGAAGTGAGCTGAGCCCTGGATCTCCTCTGTGGCCTCTGGGAAGCAGAGGCCTCTCTTGATACCATCCAGACCTGCTGCAATGGTAGCAGACAGCACGAGATATGGGTTTGCTGCTGCTGAGCCGAGTTTATTTTCTATCCTCGCTCCTTTTTCGCCATGGCCTTTGAGGTTAAAGGCACAGCTGTTATCATTGCAGGCCCACTTGGCGATCACTGTGTCTTTTGAACCTTTGCTGTAGGTGCTGTAACGTTTACGGCAGCTGAGCGTTGGGGCCATCAGGCAGCTGAGCGCTGGCGAATGCACCAATAGCCCAGAAAGCCAATGTTTTCCTACGTCAGTAAACTCTGAGGCTCCGGCACCGCCAGAAAACAGATTCTCCTGCCCTGAGCTATCCCAAAGGCTATGGGAGAAGATGCCTGCATTGCAAAACCCATTCTCAGTGAAAAAGCTGGCAATGTAGTTGTACTTTTTGGCAACTTCCTTGATGCCAGTTCGGAAGGTGAAGGCATTGTCAGCAGCACCAATGCCAAATTCTGGGTGGAAAGAGACCTCCATTTGCCCAGGGCCTGTAGAGGAAGAGAAGCTCTCAATGTTCGCCCCAGCATGGTACATCCCATCAATGAGTTCCTGGATGAAGGATTGCTCGTGGTTATTTAGGAGAGTTGCTGCGGGAAAAGAGATTGTTTTCGAATTTACAATTTCGGCAATGCCATAAATGCAGAACTCATACGTGAAGGCGGAAGACAGTGCGAAGCCATTCTCGTGGAGTTGGTGCAGCTGCTGCTTGGCGATATATCTGGGAGAAGTCAACAGAGGCTTGCCTGTTACTGTAAATGAATCACATATCACCCTGGCAGTTTGTTCAGTCCATGGTAAAGTCCGAAATGTTGAAAAATCAGGACACAGGACTATGTCACAGTTGAAATTGGATGCACTTATCTGGTTTATTTCACTATCCCTTGGATTTAGAGTCAGTTCAAGATAGCCTCTGGGCATGGAAACCCCATGGATTGCTTTGGTCTAAAAAGAAGCAAGAAGAATGTATGACTGTGTTTTAGAGACTAGAAGGCTGGAATTGTAATGTGCAATGTAAAATGGCAACAGTGACAGATTAGATTCCTATATAGGTTCAAATACCCTCTCATTCTCATGCATGGAGAAATGTTCCTTATAATGCATAAATGCATAGTTTCAGAAAATACATTTCTTCTTCTCTCAGTTAGTCAAACAAAAGAATTAACAAGACCTAAAATTCAGATTCTGACCCATCTACAGGCAGTTCGTTGGTGCCCTGAGGACAGCCGAGTTGCTCTTCCTGTACAATACATGTTGCCTCCACATCCTCTTCTCTGCTGCTTACCTGTGTCCTGGAAATCTCTAAAAATATTGGTTCTGAAACGGGGGAGGGGGAAGGAAGAAATTTTTCAAAAGGTCACGGAACGTGAGACTTTTCTTTAGAAATATATTTTCTTTTAGAAATATTTTTGCCAGCATAAACAAAGAATTTGTAATTTCTCTAGAAAGGTGCTTCTCTTTAATTTAAAGTAATATTATTAAGTGTTAATGTTCATTTTAAATTTCAAATTACTTCTTTTTCTTTCTTTTTTTAGTAAAACGGGGGTTGGAAGATGATAGGAGAGAGGTAAGGAGACATAAAAATTCCTCATGAATCCAGTAAGGTGCATGGTGTCAAAAAGTTTGGGAACCACTATCTTAGCCCTTAGCATTGTCAAACGATGCCCAGGTTGACTAACAGATTGATGATTTATACTTTTATATCAAGCTTAATTTATTTGGTCTGGGGGGAAAAAATAGGAAAAGATATAGGTTTGAAGATCAAACAAGATTATAAACTTAGAAGGTATTTAGAAGAGGTGCTCCTTCAAGCAGTAAAAGGCATCTGTTCATCATAGCACGTACAGTAATTTCCCTCACCTCTTTATCTTGAATTGGTCATGCTCTTTGTGACTGGTCATTGGAAGATAAGAACAGGCTTAGCTTGCAAGTTTGAGCATTCCTCTGAGGGGAAAATGGGCTAAATGCAGGGAGAGTGCATTCCCCTTAATATTTAGTATGATCCAAAAAAGCTGAACTGGACATCTATACTTTGGACAAACAATTGGGGAAAAATATGTTATTACTCCAGCATCTTTCATGATCACTAAACACTGGATAAGAGTGTTTGCCTTTGTTGATGTCTAAATGGCAGCTAGTATCAGCAAAATGATCTGAGACTTACAGTTAAAATAACACCACCAGTGAAGTAAGATTTTTTTTTTAAGCAAAAAGCTTAAAATATACTATTTTGCTTCATAGGAAGTTTAGAGTAAAAGCAGAATGCCATTAAATTTCCAGTCACACTAGCATATGTTTCATGATTAGCCAGTGAACTCTGAAATATTCATGACAAGATTAAAGCTTAAGGAGAGTGTATAAAACCTACATGCTGAGTATTACATAAACGCTACACCAAAAGGCCTGTGGAGGTCACCGCTTTCTATCAGCCCGCTTCTGAAAGCTTCAGAATGTGACTTGTATTCACTGGAACACTAGCATAGTCAAAGTTATTATGAAGCCATCTGTACTTCTGCTGTATTTTCTTATCAGATTTAATCACTGAGTAGGGAATGCTCCATAACTAAAATGGTTCCCATTTGATCAGTTTTGTGTCTTTTGTTATTTGCTCCTGGCCTCCTCATGTAGTTTGCTTATGTCAAATAAAACAGAATTTTCCTCGGAGCGGCGAATGCAAAAAGATAAATCCAGGGAGGGAGAACCTTAGATGTGTAAAAAGAACTGAGATTGCCCAGCTTACCTTTAATTACCTCTGCATTTCTGCAGAAGCAAACAAAGTCTGGTGAAGCAAGTCAGTATTCTTGCAGGGTACTTTTGAAAGCAGGCAGAAACTGAAACCTGTGCACCCTTGAACTTGAAAAGCAGTGGTGGGGTGAAGAAATTGTGGGCCATGGGCTGGCTGAGCTTCTAGGGGCATTTTTGCACCCTGAGGCCTGCACAGATTCTCTCCCCCCCCCCCCCCCGGCATCTTCCTCAGAGTAAAATAAATTTTTTTGTAATTCTCTTTGGGAGATGAATTTGAGGCTTTCGGGAGGAGCAGGGCTTGAATGAAACACATTGGGGGAACTTGACAAGGGACATCTGGATACTTCCAGTTTTGATTTGCAGAACTTTATCTTTGTTTTTACAGTTCAGAGCCTGGCGCAGCTCTACCATGGATGTTGGCCTGCCTCAGTGGTCCACCCGTGCTGCCCAACCAGGAAGCTTATATTTTTCTTATGCAACAAGAAAGGTTGAGAGAGAGAGAGAGAGAGAGAGAGAGAGAGAGAGAGAGAGAGAGAGAGAGAGAGAGAGAGAGAGAGAGAGGAACATACCCGGAAAAAGCGGGAAGGGATGGTCTTCGATCTTGACACCCCATGAAGATCTGTCGCTTCAAACCTGACAAAATGGATATTGTCCCTGGCCATTTGTTCTTTGATGTGGTCAATCTCACAGGCCAAATATAGAGGAATGTGACTACTAGGCTTCTTGACACCAGGCTCTCTGTTCTGTTCTTCTAAAAGATATATATATATATTATTATTATTATTTTCAAAAAGCATCCTGTCATTATCACATTGCAAGGTTAGTATTCGTCATCCATTCTGCCACAGCAGTAGACCTTTTCAGCATGGTGCATAGTCTAACTCACGGTTAGCTGAGCTTGAATGCCTTGTTCCCAAGTATTCAGAATCTATAGATATGGTGGCTGCAATCCCAAATATACTTGCTAAGTGGGAAGCATGAACTGCTGAGCAAAGTGGAACTTCCATCTAACTAAATGCAGATGGAATTGTGATATGCAGTGTCATATGCAGTGATGGCTGGTAACTCCAGTTTCAGAGGTGCTATGAACCTTCAGGTTTTAGTTTGCACTGTACAAGCACTATCCAAAGTCCTGAACCCTATCGCCCACATAGCATCTTGAATAACTTCTGCAAAACCTTTGATTTTTCAGAGAGAGATGGTTTTGCGTCTCCACTATTTGGCACCAACTGGCACCTGGGCAAACGTTGTCATCTGCTAGTCACTAGGAAAATGGTCATTTCTCCTCTGGTTCTGGGTTAATATAGTCTCTGTTTATTTTAGTTTCACCAGTTGCTGGGCCCTGTTACTTGGATTCCTCTCATGCGCCATTTCCGCAAACAGCTTTTCCAGAAGCAGTTCAGTCATCCCTGCCAACCTTTGCTTGACCCACTGCTGTGATGTCACAAGGGTCTGCCCTCAGGTTTCAGGTTTTAGCCCTGAATTGTCAGAGAAAGAGCAGCTGCTAACTTGGCAGTCCAACCTATGTGTTCTAATAGAGCTTTGCAGTGTGCTAAGTGCACTGTGAGAATGAGGAGGAGACTGCTGGGGGAAATATAGGAAGAGCTATGCTGGATCAGAACAAGGCTTGTATAGTCCAGCATTCTATAACCACAGTGATCAACAAGATTCTCCCATGCGAATGTGACCAGGAAAACATAGGAACAGGAGTATAATACTGCCACACATCCTAGAATGCACTGGATTTTGGAAGGTAAATGGCTTTACATGGTAGACTCTTATGTGTTTGTGTGAATACACAGCTATAGCCCCTTCTTACATGTGTTATCTGTGTTCAGGGCATGGCCACCAGGTACAAGAGGGTAGAAGCAGTGTGTGGGAATACCATACACTAGATACTATACCTCTATGCTGACATACCAAGTGGATCTGATTTTGAAAGATAAACAGGGTAAGACCTAGTAGGATACTTAGATGGGAGACCAACAGAGAATAGTGGGGATCTTCAGGCGAAGCAGATACAGAATCCTGCCTGAAATCCTGGAGAGTTGATGCCAGTCTAGGGTTGCCAGACGTCCGGCAAAAGGAGGACATGTCCTCCTTTTTAGCCTAATGTCCTCCATCCGGCAGGCAAAGCTAAAAACCTTTAAAATGTCCGGCTTTTGTAATATTTTATAATTTTGGATGGGAGGGGGAGAGGTGGAAGTTGGAAAGCAGTCTCTGACGGAGTCACAATCTAAGACACCCCTTTGGGCTATAAATCAGCCACGCCCACGTGGAGCTTTTGCTTCTGGAGGTGACTTCCTGCTTCGTTTTGAGCAAGCTGTGCGTAAAGATTAGCAAGGAAAGGAGAACAAGATATATACATACACATATATACACACACACACACACCACGAGTGAGAGGGAATGGGCAAAACAAAAGGAGAGAGTTGAGAGAGAGCGGCGGCCGGAGAAGGGCAGGATCTTTTTTTTTTAAGGGGGGAAAAAAAGTTTGTGGGTTTGCCCGGAGGTATTCGAGCGAGCAGCAGGAGTCGAGAAAGGAGAGATGGCGGCGGCGGCTAGAAAAGATTGAGGAAGGCTGGCGGAGAAGAAGTGAAGCTGGAGGGAAGGGGAGCCAGAGCAAGAGCGGGGCTCCACACCAGGCGCCTGCCAGACAAAGAGGGAGGGAGAAGAGGTGGCAGCCGCCGCCGCAAAAGGAGGTGGGAAAGAAAGGGGAACCTTCTCGCAGAGCTCGCCTCGGCGCAAGTGAAGGAGCAACAACAGCAGGCGCCGGGATAGGTCGTGTAATTAATAAAGATTATAAGGTAATAATTGTACAATTGGCTGTTTAAATAATGTTTTTTGGTATTTTGAAAAAAGCCTCCATTTAATTTATTTTTATTTTTTAACATGACTGTTCCTTGGTCGGTTTACTAAGAGACATTTATTGGCAGCTATTATAATAAAATTGTATGGATTGTGGGTTTAATCCGGAACAATTCAAATGAAACATTAAATACATCCTCCTCTGTCCTCTTTTTTGTCTTTCTATGTCCTCCTTTTGGTACCCATGTATCTGGCAACCCTATGCCAGTCAGAGTTGATAATGTGGGCTTAGGGGGACCAAGGTCTGACATAGTATAAGGCCACTTCCTGTGTTTCTAATAACTCTAGAACATGGAAGCAGTAGCATTGTGCTGCTTTTGTTTCTTGAATTGGGAAGGAATCCAAAGTGGAATTGGGCTCCAAATCAAATCAGAGGTCCCTTGCACATCCATAGGCCAATTGTAGTTGTGCTTTAAATGTGTTCTTCCTTCCTTCCTTCCTTCCTTCCTTCCTTCCTTCCTTCCTTCCTTCCTTCCTTCCTTCCTTCCTTCCTTCCTTCCTTCCTTCCTTCCTTCCCAATGTTTATATACTGCCCTACTGGTAAGTACCTTCGGCATGGTTTACAATTTTAAAACCCTTAACACCAAAATAATAACTAAATCAGGAATTTTACCATTTTAACAAATACACCTGTCCAAATAGTATCAGCCATTAAAATATTAGAGTCTGAGAAGCCAACTATAAACCTCACATACTTGAAGCAAAGATAAAAATAGAAATCAGTGACTTAATGTGTGAGGCAGGAGGAAGGTCTTAACCTGGCATCTAATTGGTACTCATGAGGACTAAAAGTTGAGCTCTCTTGATGGAGCTGTGGGGGAGGGGAGACACTTTTGTTCAGGTTCTTCTCTGAGAGTCATCCGTTGTACTATTGTGGGTGGTGACTCTCAGAGAAGATCCTCTGAAGATGACCTTAACAAATGGGAAGAATCATATGGGAGCAGGACCTCGTTCAGATAGATTCAGCAGCATTAAGCTATTAATAACCAGCAGTGCAGTGGTAAATTAGGAAGTGCAGCTGCTCATAATAACTGTCCCCATAGAAAGTCCTCACATACACACACTTGAGAGTCCAAAATGGAGTCAACTGGATTGAATCATATCAACAATTAAAGAGTGGGTCTTTTGTAAAGCTAATAGCTCTCAACTGTCAGTGCAAGACCAAACCTCTCTCAAACATTTTGCATAACAGCAGGGATAGCTTGCAACAATATACTGTTCCTGGGAAGATACATTTGCCTCTAAGCTGTTATGCTCCACTACATCACTGCTCAGACCCTAGAGAAGCATACAGAGCTTAGTTTAATTAGCCAGCCTTAAACCACAGTTCCTTATTCCAGATGTCATTGTCACCTCTGGTTTAAATCAAACCACACCGAAGCGGATAGGTAGGTGGCAGAGAGGCAGGTAGGGAAAAGGAGACACCTCAGAGCCCAGTGTTCCTTTGTCAGATTCAGAAGTCATGAAACCAGCAATGTTACATCCAGACTACACCAATATGCCCTGCACCCACTCTTACTAAAGCACAATGTTGCCAGCATAAATAAACTGCTGTTAATAGATGTAAGCAAATGGTCTATGCATACTTTACAGTCACACAACATTGACAGATTCAGACACTGGTATTGACGTAGATGAGTCAAATCCCCCCCCCCCTCTCTCTCTCTGCTAGTTCCATTACAGTTTTAAACCCAGAAAAACTGGGACTTTTGACTCAGGGGGAAAAAAAACACCTCATCAGACCCAAACAGATTTGATAGCTACGTAGGTCTGCATACGGTCACATTACATCTGAAACTAATTTTGGATAGTTTTGTATTCCAAGAGTATAAAAAATACAGGAGCCATTTAGCAGAATAACCATAAGCGGGGTTTTGGTTTGAACAGGCGTATTGACTGGTCACCTCGCCTTGCTGGACCAGGAAGCTATCTCCCAAATTACCTTATGAAGGCAGTGGAATACACTGTATATGTTTCCTTCCTTCTTGTTTTCATCAGACTGACCAGCCTAAAGACATGCCTTCTTGAGTGGAGAAAGAGCGCTTCCTGTGCAAAAGGCTTCTGGGATGTGTGTGTACATCTTGCTGATGGATCGATAGTCCACATTATTAGAGAAAGCATGGAATATGAAACCAAGTCACTTGCTGTTCCTCTTGCACCAGGCTGGTCGCAAAGGACAAAGCAGTGTCTAATTTTCAGGGCCTGCGCATGCTTCTTTTTGACTGTGCTGTGTAGATTTCCCCAGCCAGCAGAGTCAATTGCTTTGTTTGGAATCTACAGATAATGCAAAGTGCAGCACTGTAGTTTGGCGTGTGCTTCAGATAACACATAACACTAGTCTCACACCAATTGTATTGGATTTGGCTCAGAAGCTTGTCTGATTGTGAGTGCAGCTCAGGGTGCTCTCGTTGATCTATATGGCACTGAACAAACAGGGGCCAGGATATCTGTAAGACTGCTCCTTCCTGTGTGTGTTGCCAGGGATCTGAGAGCCCCAATGGAGGCCCATAGTGTGTCCTATCACCATGAGAGATTATGTGCGTGAGTACCTGAGACAGAGCTTTTTCTGTAGCAGCACCCTAATTACAGGACTCCTTCCCAAGGGAAGACAGGCTGACTCCATCCCTGTTGAGCTTCAGGTGGGCAGCCAAAACTGTGTTGTTCCATAGGGCCTTTGTCTTTGTGACTGGTTTTAAAATAAGCTCTTGGAGAACGTTTCAAATCTGGAGGAAGGGAGCTGCTTTTTGTTTTGTTTCTACAATTGCAGTCTATTACGCATTGCCTTGGAAAGCCTTGGCAGGCAAAAAGGCAATAAACAAGAAGGAAGGAAGGAAGGAAGGAAGGAAGGAAGGAAGGAAGGAAGGAAGGAAGGAAGGAAGGAAGGAAGGAAGGAAGGTTGGTTCAAAACTTGGTGTTATTGCAATGGCACCAGTGCAGATAAATGCACATAGGCTTTTGATATATGTATAGCACCCTAGAATTAGGGGGAGAGGCAGCAATCAGGACCATAGACAGTGTTGTGTTCAACTCTTTCCTTTCTTCTGCTAACAAAACTCCCATCCCCAAATCTGCTGTTTGCATCTGAAGGGATACTTCATTGGCCCCCTTACATGAAAAGGCGGAACTTTCTCTCCCCACCACCAGCTGTCCTGATGTTGCCACCCACCCACACTTCCAGCAATCGCTGATTACATTTCTAAAGCATGCCTAATTATTGTTTTTACACACAACTAATCACGTTTTGTTTGGCCTGAGCTTCTTTGTACTGAGGAAATATTTTAACTTTCATGAGCATTTAATTTTACTGACCAAGTCATGGCCACCAGTGCCTGGTAGCTTCTGTCGAGGAGTTTAGCTCAATAAGTCCCTAACTAAAGAAAAAGAGAGGGGAAGAACCCAACTCACTTTTAAGAATCCATCCCGTGCCTCAGAATTGATTGTTCTGCTGTTGTTAATCGCACCTAGGTTGTATGTGCACAGATTTCCATACTCTTAGATGTGACCTGAACACCATTTTATCTCAAAAAAACATTTTAAAATTACTTCTTAGAGGAATGAATATAAGGACACGCTGAAGTCATCCATAAATGAACAGCGGCAGCATGGGGCTTGTGTCCCCGATTATCATCCTGTCCTCTCTCAGTTATGCATGGCTCCAACATGGCATTATATTCCTTCATCTTAGAATCAGATTTCCAGACTCTGATTCTTCCTCCACACATACTGCCCCACCCACACTGAGCATCTGATATAAGATGATATAAGAGCCTGTCCCCCACCTGTTTAGTTTTACTACTATTTTATAATATTTGGCATTGGCTTTGAATTTTATTGTTATTGTGACACTAACTTATTTAGATTTACTTGTCCCGATCTTATTGCACGTTGACCGTGGATACCATGAAGAGAGGTAGCACAAACAGAGGAAGTCTTGTTGCCGTAGCAACATGGGATCGCCATCACTTGTGCAAGCCTTGCCATCCCATAAGTGGCAATCTCCATGAAGAAAAGCAACAGTCCAGTTGTGCTAAGGCAACACTTATGGAATCAGCATCATTGTGTGTCCCTAATCTGGTAGAATTTAAGGAGCAGTGGAAGCTCACAGAGATACTGCTTGTCAAGCCAAATGGAGCTGCATTGAACTAATCCCATCCCATCCCTTAAGGCACCAGTGAGGAACACATTGCCCTCCAGTGTTGCTGGACTGTAACGTCCATGATCTCTTCTCATGGGCTCTGGTCCATCCAACAGCATCTTGAGAGTCACACATTCCCCACTCATATCTTAATATTGAAGGTGGAGGCTTACCAGGCATGAGGTCATATTTAGTTCCTGGTTCACTGTCCTCCTCATGTGGGGAAGGTGTCTGTTGTCTTTCAGGAAGCTCTTCCACCTCTTCATTTTGTTCATCTGGCGCAGCAGAGCTATGGAGTAGAGGTGGCCTGCCTACCTGCTTTGTTCCATTGGGGTGCCCAGAAAGGACTTCATGGCCACCTCCTCTTAAATGAGGATGAGATGTTTCCACAAACTGACCTGGTTTATCACTAGGCAGTAGTGGAGATGTATGGGAAGAGCCACTGCTGGGTTTCCTACTCTTCCTAGCCCTGGTACTCAGCAAGGGACTCAGTCTCAACAGGTTTTTCAATTCTTGCAGGGTTTCCTTTGAAATCCCAGGCCTGGAGGTCAAAGAGTCTTTGCTGTCTTCTTTTTCCTGGGTTGCTAACGGATAACCTTTGGCCTTTTTCTGAGCCTCAGTTGCACCAGGATCTTCTGCAACATTCGTGGATATCCTGGAATTCTCCCTGCTTTTCACTGGCTCTTCTTTGTCCTCTAGGTCTGTTCTCAGCCTCTGAGCTTCCGGGCTACTTTCACATGGCTTCTCTCTGCCCTCTTGTGGACCTTCTTTTGTACAACAGTCTTCAGCCGGATTATCCTCTTTTTCCTGCATTGCTGGTAAATTCGGAAGACTTTCCTCCAGCTTCCCTTGATCAGATGTGTTTGCAGAATGAGAGGCATCCATCGGATTGCATCCTGCTGCCAGACCTTCTCTCCCGGTGACTTTGATTCTTCTTCTGCGTCTTAATCCACATACAGGGTTGCCATCAACCTCCTCATTTTCATTTCCAGCAGTACTCTGTAATCATCAGCAAATATCAACAGTGTGCTCCAACCACATGGAATAAGTACTTAGAGATGCATTGCTTTTTAATTTGTAATACACACATTTGATGCATGCAGTGAATGAATGCATTCCAGAACATCCAAAGCACAACATGAGTGAACAAAGGCAGATCATTAACATTTGAGTTGTCAGGTCAACAGTATCCCATTCCACTGACTTTCAGGGCGAACACCTGAAACTGGGGGTGGGCCCTTGTGATGTCACAAACTGGCAAGCTTTGGGAGGGCAGCAGCTCATGGTGGCAATGCACCGTGAGGGGAGTCTAGAGAAATGGCCCCAGAATCTGGGGAAAACTCAGCAAAATGGGTGATATGACAAACCAGAACAACAGGGGAACAAAACTTCTTTTGTGCAACTAGACAGCTGGCAAAATGCTCCCAGCAGCTGCAGCTGATGCCACCATTCCTGCCAGAGCACACATCTCATGCAGGCTTCCCTACAGCACGCCTGAACCGCAAAGAGTTTTCGTAGGCTCTACATTGCTTGCTGCCAAGCCTTGTGGAAGACTCACCACCAGCTCTTGGGGAATCCCACCCCCACCCACCACCCAGATGCTGCACCACCACTGCAAGGGCCTTTGCCACAAGAAAGCTTTTGCTCTATTTCTCCAGTTCCTTTCTTTTGGTCCTGGTGAGGCAACATTGTATAAGTGCAAAAACAAACTCTCTCATGCTGACTCAGTGGAATTAGGTGGGAATGGGCACCCAGACCATTTCCCACACAAAAAGCAAACTACATCCTTCTACAGGGCCACTTGGCCTGAGATTTGTCGGCCCATATGGAGAACCCTAGCCTTCTCAGCTGACACCAAGAGAGACCTGGCTATCTTAGTTAGTGCTCACTTTGCAAGCAGAGCTAAGGTATAGAATCCCATACACTAACAATTTCATTTGCTGTCAAACTTGTAGTCTAATGTTAAAAATGGAAACTCTGTCCCACCATATTTCCAAACAGGATATCAGGCTTAGTTCCACACTTGCTTCAAAGGGCTTCAGAGAAAAGCAAGCTGTCCAGGAATTTACAGCATTCTGTTCTTTGGGAGAAGGTACCTTCTTCCTTTTGTATAAAAATCTGCTCAGAAATTCTTGGTTGAGTCCTGTTGGGGTGCCAAGAGGCATTGCATTAGCAAACATGTTGCTGCCCACAGTTGGTGTGATGGACCTGCTGAGTTGTCCCTCCCCACCAGTTATGGAATGCCCTCACAAGAGAGATCTGCCTTGAGTCTTTAGGGATAACATCCCAATGAACTTATCAAATGTTTTGGTGGCTCTATCCGTAACTAACTGACAAAGAAGTACCCAGGGGCACTATTGCACATGCAAGTCTGTGCTGTCATCCAGCAACTGGGCTAGCTCCATCTTTAGCTGCTTTCAGAATAAAATTACAAATATATTTGTTCCTAAAGGTTCCCTCTGTTATAGCTACTGCATTGGCTGATGAGGGTCTGGCTGCCATGATGGCTTCTGCTTCCTGCTTGGCTTGCCAAAGGTATATCAACCAATAGTAAGAATTAACGCATAGAAACTGATTTCCAAGCTGACCCACTAATAATAGGATTTTTTTTAAAAGGCAATTTATACCTAGTGAGCCCATGAGTCCTACTAGAATATTAATAATGTGCACAAGTGTTCCCCAACAAAGGTCCCTCTAGATGTGTTGGACTACAACTCCCATCTTTCTGAATTAACATGGAGATAAACATACACAGAGGGCAGCTGGTTGAGGAAGACAAATCTGTACTGACTGGCAATCAATCTACAAGGGTTTCAAACAAGGGACCACGTCAAACCTTCCTGAAGATGTCAGGTGTGGAACCTGGGACCCCCTGCATGCAAGCAGGGGCTCTATCTCTGTGCCAGATCAGAGCTTGGAACTATTATTTAAAAAGAACTCGTTGCATTGGTCATTGCTTCTTAACAGTCAAATTGTTATTGTTGCATTGACAGTGTGTACCATGGCAAAAAATTTTTTTTGCAATAAATACTCTCTGGTTCCCTCTAGTGACTGATTCTGTTGTTGCACCTTGCACTGAGAACAAGTATGGGGCAGACATGGATAATGCACTTACTCTGTCTGGATACACACACACCCACATCCAAAAGAAAGAAAGAAAGAAAGAAAGAAAGAAAGAAAGAAAGAAAGAAAGAAAGAAAGAAAGAAAGAAAGAAAGAATTATTTGACAATAGCTGATCAGATTCCAGAGAATCCAGAGTTCTGTCTCCAATAGGGTGCTCCTTCCTGCCACCATCACCATATACTAAATATGTAGGAGGGAAATGCGGCCTTGCATACCAACCATGTCATCCAAATGATGAATTGCATGATGGTCCTGACAGACATGTGTTTGCCATTCATGAAAAAGGTTCCATGAAGCCAAAGCTGTATTTACACACAATTCCTCCTCATCCTTTAAGAACTCTGATCATCCCCATAGTGTTAAAGAGCCCTATGCATCTGGCACTCATTTGTGTGTAGGGGACACAGCCAGGAGCTAATCATGAACTTCTGTAAAACATCACAAGTGGAACAGAAAGGCAATCGTCTTCCTTTGTTGTGGGTTCTAAATGGAGACCACTGCCCTACAGGATACCTTCTTATGCTCACTACCATTTACAGTTGTTGAAAAACAGCAATGACAATAATTGCTTTGTGTTTGGGTCAGAAGTGGTTAAGTGATGAGAAAAGGAGTAAGCTTCTGAGATTTCCCCCTGCATGCTATCACTTTGTGAATGTTAGTGAGCACAAGAGGGAATCCTGTACACCATA
Organism: Intellagama lesueurii; assembly: GCA_037013535.1. Lineage (NCBI taxonomy): Eukaryota > Metazoa > Chordata > Lepidosauria > Squamata > Agamidae > Intellagama > Intellagama lesueurii. The sequence goes on from JBAJHW010000001.1 coordinate 233,244,706, forward strand.
TTGAGTGCTGCCATTGGTGTTGTCAACATTCAGGCTGCCCTTTGCTATGTAAAGCCTGGCATCCTTTATACTGCTGGCAACACAGGCATGATATTGTGCAGCAATATTGAGCCATTTCCTAGCATTTTGAATCATGGATACAAAAGCACTATATCCTACATTCATAAATCAAAAGGTTTTTTGTTTAGAACTGGATTTCCTGGCTTTTTAAAATGGGAGTTTAAATATACATAGACTACACACAAATTCCAACAGAAACTCCCCTCATATAGAATTACCCAGTGCTAGAGAATCCCAGAAGATGAGCTATGATCTGTACTATGATTGATGAGAGAGGCGGGGTGGTGGTGTGAGCGTCTGTGTGGGTGTCTGTGCATGCTTGGGGACCAGGCAGGTGTGCGTTTGTGTGTGCGTGCGGGCACACGTGCGGGTGGGCGGGTGTGTGTGCGGGTGGGCGGGAGTGTGTGCATGCGTGGGGGTGGGCGGGAGTGTGCGTGCACGTGTGCCCGTTCCTTCAGTCCTCGAAAATATTGCAAATATATTATGTGGCCCTCCGTGTGAAAAGTTTGGAGACCCCTGCTGTAGACCAACCTGACTTCTGCCGTTTGTGTTGTCAACATGCAGGCTGCCCTTTGCTATGTAAAGTTTGGCATATTTTTTCCTGCTGGCAACAGAGGCGCAATATTGTGGAGCAATATCAGGCCATTCCCTGCTGTTTTGTATAGAGATGGGCACGAACCACAAAAATGGCAGCTGACCACTCTGACAAGGAGGTGAGATTGGGGCTTCTCCCTACACAGCTGCTCAGTGGTCGGCTGCCAGAGAAAGCAGGGAAGGGCAGCCCGAGCTCCTGGCAGGACTGGCCACAAAAATGGTGGTTCATGGCTTGTGGCTACCCACAAACTGCGAACCACAAACCATCCAAACTTGAAAAAAAAACACAAACACACAAACTTGTTTTTTTCAAAAAAATAAATAAGTTTGTGCCTGGGGGGAGGGGGGAAACTAAAACCCCACATCCCCACAGCCTACCCCGCCCCCTTTCCACTGCCCCATGTCACCTCCCTGTCTGATTCTGCCACCATCTCCTCCTCCTCCTCCATTGTTGCAAATAGGAGATCCAGTTCTGTTGCCTCCTCCTCTTCTTCCTCCTCCTCCTCCTCCTCCTCTGCTGCCATCTTGAGAGACAGGCTGAGATTCCCTTTCAGAAGCTGGGCCTGCAGGCTCTACGCATGCCCAGCCTATCAGGTAATAGATGGGGGCTCGCACAGAGACTGCAGTCCCAGCTCCTGGAAGGGAAGCCAGGCCTGCTGTGTCTCAAGATGGTGGCAGAGGCAGAGGACAAAGAGGAGGAGGCAACAGGACCAGGTAGGGGGGAATGAACCAGGAAGTTCATTAAATCATTAAAAGAAAGTTTGTGGTTCGTGTTGGTCCAGATTCATCGGTTTTGACCAACCCAAACTAGCCCAAACCAATGAACCAGCAATTTTTTTTAACAAACTTCCTGGTTCGTTTTTCAGTTCTGCCCATCTCTAATTTTAAATAATGGATAGAGAAGCACAATAACCCACATTTATAAATCAGAGGTTTTTCTGAAGAATTAAATTGCACTTAGTCTTTTTTTAAACACCTTTCTTCCAACAAATAGAACATAATGTGGTAAACGGTGTTAAAATCAAATGAATGCAAATCTAATTAAAACATTCAAAGAGAAAAATTGAAAACATAAATAGAAACAAACAAATAAAATGAAAACGGCTATGTCTGAAAACAGACTGATAATCAGTAAAGCTTCCGTAATAAGAGATGTCAGGCCAAACCAAAACAATTTTTTTAAATTAAAAAAAATAAAGAAGAGAAAAACATTGAGGCACCTTAAAGACTAACTGCTATATTTTAATGTAAGCTTTCACAAACAAGTCCACTTCTTCAGACCTCAGACTGCAGGCTCATCCATGAAATGTTTTTGTCACCTTTAATTTTTTGTTTTTGTTTTGTTTTTGCCTGACAGGCGACCACAGACTGACACAGCTATCTCTTCTAAAACTGTAATAGTTTTTCCTAATGTTGCATGTTTCCTAAATGCAACATTTTAAACCAGTTGAAAGTTTCTGGGAACATTTCAAAGACAACCTCATGGAGCATGTGCTGATAATCTAAATGGAATGTAATTAAGGCATTTGTCACAGTTGCCAGATCATACATGTCTAGGGACAGACGGCTAACAATTTGTTGTGAACAGCCTCACAAAAGAACTGCACAACCAGAAAAGTGCAAACTGTAATGTGATTTTACATAATTTACTCAGAAGGAAGTTCTAGTCTGTCAGAGGGGGCTTACACACAAGCATATGTTTTTGAGCAAGATGACTGCATCTCAATATACTGCCAGAATCACACTGAACAGTTAAGAGAGTCCACATGAATTGAAGAAGGGTAGTGGGATACAAAGTGCCGTGTCAACTATAATTCATTCATATAATGTCTGCTGCTATTTATTTTATTCATTTAAGATATTTTACCCCGCCTTTCTCCTTCAAAAGGACCCATCATTAAAAGACAAAATTTAAAACCTAAAAAGAGTACATATACAAATATTATAAAAGAGTCAAACAAATACCACACTGAAAGTAGTATACAAAACCAACACCAAAAACTGATTCAAAACAACAAGGCACAACATTCCATTTAAAATCCCTCTCAGCCAGCCAATCACCTGTCTGAAGAAAAAGGTCTGTGCCTCCTTGCAGAAGGACAGCAAAGATGGGGCCAGCCTGGCCTCCTATGGCAGGGAGTTCAAGAACCTGGTCCAGCAACAGAGAAGGCCTTCTGCCCTATTCCCACAAAATGCACCTGTGATGGTGGCGGGACTGAGAGAAAGGTCTCCTCTGATGATCTGAACACTCAGGCAGGCTCATTAAAAGAGATGCAATCCTTGAGATAACTTGGGCTCAAGCCATTTAGGACTTTAAAACCAGCACTTTATATTGTGTCTGGAAACAAATTGGCAGCCAGAGGAGTTGCTGTAACAGGGGAGCTACATGTTTCCTGTAACCAGCCCCAGTTGACAATCTGGCTGCAGCATTTTCGACTCAATGAAATTTCCAAATACGTACTTTTCAAAGGCAGCCTCACATAGAGTATGTTACAGTAATCCAGTCGGGATGTAAGTAAGGCATGTGTCACCATGGCCAGATCAGAGCTCTCCAGGAAAGGGCACGGCTGGCACACTAGTTTTAACGGTGCAAATGCTCTCTTGACCACCACCAAAACCTGGGCATCCAGGCTCAAAAATGAATCCAGGAGCACACTCAAGTTGTGCATCTGTATTTTCAGAGGGAGTATAACTCCATCCAGCACAGGCTGCAACCTTGTTCCTTGTTGTGCCTTTCAACTGACCAGGAGCACCTCAGTTTACTCACCTTCATCCAGTCCATTACTGACACCAGCACCACCTTCTCTTCTCCAGGAAGGACCGGAGCCATTGTAGAACAATGCCTCCAGGTCTCATCCTACAGAGATGGGCCAGAAGGACACCATAGTCAGTAGCATCAAAATCCTCTGAGAGATCTAGCAGAACCAACAGGGACATACTCCCTGTCCAGTTCCTGGCATAGGTTGTTCGCCAAGGCAACCAAATCAGTCTACATCCCATAACTAGGTCTGAAGCCAGATTGAAATGGGTCTAGAGAATCCATCTCACCCAAGAACCCCTGGAGTATATATATATATATATATATATATATCCATGTAAACAGTGAGGTTTCACCACTACGAAATTCCTACCACTACTATACATTGTACACTATCATGAGTAGCGCTTAGCACTTTGTAGACTCAAGATCACATGTTTCAAGAGAGAAACATGCCATTGTACCATTCTCATGTATTTATGCACCAGCAATCAGGATGTTGCCAGATTCAGCTTACTTTGTGGTGAGTGTTTGGGGGGATAAGGTATAGCAGCAAACAGAGCAATGGGAAAAATAGATGGTGCTATAAAAGCTTTCCATTTTTCTTATTTTAAAAATGCCATCAATGCTATTGAAACAACTGCCTTTGGGAAGATATTCCTTGTTTACATTACCACTGCCCTCACATCTCCTGATTTCATAATTAGGTGGCCACTAATATGGCATCAGGCAAGAAGATCCCTAGATGTCTGCAGATGAAGCAAGGGCGCTGTCCCCCCTCATGGAACCCTTAATTTATTTTAATACTTTAATGTTCATAGACAGACGCATGATGTTGCATTGTGGCATGAATTATGCTAAATGTACCATTCTATGCTGAGTTTTACGTCCCTCCTCCCCAGAAAAAAACTCTGCAGGTGCTCCTGGACTCACCAATGTAGGCCATCAAATTTCTCCAATATAGATTGGTCATTTGTATAATCCTATCAAGTGTTGTGTTTCTGTGATCCTGAGAATTAACACTAAGAGCATGAAAAATTGTCATTAAAGTATGGCACTTTGCAAGGGTACAAATTAAGAGGGCCTCTCCTGACTGTCTCACGCTCACCCCCAAAGGTGGATAGGAAAGCAGGAAGGGGGGGGGAACATGGACAGAGGCATTCACACATGTGGAATGGGTTTCAATATATCAGTTCCACATTTGCATTTAAATAAAAGGACCGCTTGTGGAGGAGCACAAAAACCTTTCTGGTGCTGAAAATAACACCACCCCCTTTCAAATTAATGTGCCTGCACATTCCTTGTGTAAATCACCCAAATTTAAATCGACCTAAAACATGCTGGACACAATTTAAATTGGGAGTTTTTTAGCAGTAAGTTCAGGCTCCTAGACATGGATTTCCAGTGTAAAATCTTCACCAAAATACTTGCCTTTTGGAGTGTGGTGCAGAAGGTATTGATTTATTCATATCAAGAGCAGCTTTGTCCTGGGCCTGAAGAATTTACCTTCCAGTTGGACACAACCTCTGACTTTTGGGAGATGGGGTGTCTTTAAGGCAACTTCCATCTTGAAAAACAGAAGGCTGCTTGCTGAGCCAGCATTCAGCACACCAAAGATCTCAAACTGTGCTGGACCAGCAGTTTCAGATCCAAGACATAAAGCAATCAGGATTGGGGCTAACTGAAAGTCCTCTCTAGCACAGCATGGCACTCAGTGTTGTTGTCCGCAATCACACAATCTTTGATTTGATCATCTATTTATCCATAAGGAATATTTATATCCTGGCCTTCCAACAGAGTATTACTCAAGGCAGCTAGAAATAAAAAGAAATTTCTTTTTATTGAACACTGTTCCTAATTACATTTTTAATAAATAAATGTTTTACCTGGTAAGCAGAATCATCCTTGTCCATCTCCTGAACATTTTGGTTCAAGCTCTCATCTAGTATGGTGACAATGAGAAAATTGCATCCAGCATTTATAGATTTGTCTCCAACGAACATGAGTTAGCACAGAATTTTCATGAGATTCTCTCTTCCCGAAGGCCCTGGCCCATGATGGACTCACGGGGGGAGAGGGAGGGAAAATGCCCTTCAAAAGGGTCACACGCAGTACTGTTGTTTATGGGAACAGAGTTAAAACAGTCTGCTGACAAGTATCCTTCTTTTCTGGAGTGTGGGGAAGAAAAACAATAGGAAGCAGAACACTTTTGTTTATTCTTGTTCAAGTTAATATTATGTAATGGTGTGTGAGAGAGTTTGCATCCATGCATGTATGTTACTCTGAAACAGAAGTAATTTCTTAGGAGCAAAAAGGACTTAATACGATGTGTGAGAGAATATGGCACCAAAAAATATCCACCTTGTATCCCTTATTAATGATGCTTGGTTTGGGGCGGCTGCTGTAGTGCTCAGCACTTTGTGAAAAGGTTTCAGAATCTTGTTGAACGAACACATTTGTATTGTAGATGCCCTTTTCCTGCATTGTTGCTCGGGATGATAAGGGATTGAAAGCATGTTGCTAAATGGGCATTTGAGTTATGCATCTTCAGTTAGCTGACTCAGCAGGACCACAGAGAAAGCCGAACAGCCTAGCAAAAATCTGCGGTCAAAAGCTTTCATGTATAGTATAGTCTATGCAGTTGCAAATAGTGAAACAGATGTGTTCAGATAATTAAATATATTCTATCCCAAATGAAAGCCAAGTTATATATATAACTTAAAATCACAGCAATCTGAACATTTGGTACACCTTTCTTTCTTTCTTTCTTTCTTTCTTTCTTTCTTTCTTTCTTTCTTTCTTTCTTTCTTTCTTTGTGTGTTTTTTATTTTTGTTTTTTGTTACTTTGCTTTCAGACTGACCTTGAAATGCCTGGTGACAAAAGACACAGGCTTCTCTAGCAAGAAAGAGAATTAGACAGTTTTCTGCACAATAAGCAACCAAATATTTATTCATTTGAGGTTTGGAGTTGTTGTTTTAAATAGTTACATAGCCTGTCTTTCCTTCTTAAGGCAGTGTGCACAGATTTTCTCCTACAAGCTGTATCCTCATAAAAAGCACTGGAAAGTTGGGCAGGGGACTGAGAGTGAGAGTGCCTGGCCCAAGATTACTCCATGAAGTACATGCCTCAGTGGTAATATGAACTTGTTTCCCTAAAGGGGAATGGCCAAAGTCTAAGTTACAGATAACTCAGCCTTAGAAGAGAAAATTCCATAACTTCTGAAAGCATGTGGTTACAACAGAGGGAGCTCACCTAATGTAGGAGAAAAGCTCACTTCATATAGTTTGCAAATCAGCTTGCTTTATTTTGCAACATGGGTTTCATTTGAAAATCTGGTTTCTCAGACACAAAGGTCTGCCTAAATCACTCTTTTTAACAGTAAGAAAATCTCAATTCTCACAATGGCTTATTATCTGTAAATATAGTTTGAGCCAAGTCTCACACTAATATTTAACCACTGTACCACAAGCTTCTTTAAAATGTATAGGTGTAATCCAATTGTGGTACAATAATGAAATCACAAGTCAGAGACTCATTCTGTGTGATGCTGATAAATGAAATTGTTCTATAATTTCACTGTCCATTGACTTGAAAAGATCTGGATTTAAGATTAGATGCATTTAAATTATTTGGACTTAATTATGAGTAAATAAAATAAATGAGGCCCATTTATTTCAGTGGGCTTTACTTTTAAGTATGCATGTCTGGATCCAACCAATTGTCCACACTTAAAAATAAAAAACAGGTCCTTAACACCAGCAACCTGTAACTTACATTCTAAATAAATGCAGCTAAATTTTTAAAAAGCTCTGGAACTCCCTCCCACTGGAGGCCAAGCTGGCCCCATTTTTTATGACCTTCTGCAAGCAGTCAAAGACCTTTCTCTTTAGGCAGGCGTTCTCCTAATGACTGTCTGTCTAAGAGAGGTTTTTAAATAGATAGTTGCGCCTTGTTGCTTCAAATGTGGTTTTGGTGTTGGTTTTGTTTACTGTTTTAGTGTGGTATTTGATTCTTTTTAGCATTTGTTTATTTACTGTTTTTAGCTTTTAAATATTGTGTTTTACTGATGTAAGTCGCCTTGGGTCCTTTTTTAGGTGAAAGGCAGGGTAAAAAAAGAAAATAAATAAATAAATAAAATTAGCATCTGACATCAGCTTTTAAAATATCTGTAAAATAGAAAGTTGCCAGGGAGAATTTCTGGAAAATATTCCCTCAATCAAATGTGCAGCCTCCATTATAAAAGACATGCCATCAGAGATTCATTGTGCACATTTGCGCATTAACATGTAAATTGCCACATCATCAGTTTGCTGAACTGCAAATCTCACCCATTCAAAAGGCAGGCATTTATTTTGTGGTTCAGGGGAGGGACACTGCCTGCTAGCAGCAATGACAACTCTTCGGTTCATCATCCTGGTTGGCCTCCAGAAGACATCTTCATCATTGCCCTTCCTAAAATGTGGTGCCCACCAATGGGCAAAACACACCAGCTAAGAGCATCTCGCTATCTGAGGCTTCCAGGAAAAGGACTTTTAACACTCATTCACGAAGGGCATTGCACAGCAATTCCATCTCTTTTTTTCCAAATTAGAAAAAGTAGTACACTCACAACCCCCCTTCTTGTTCCAACAGCCAGGTTCCCTTTTGAATTCAGGGAGCTGTTAAGCAAAGCTCAGGTGGCCACTTATGCATCACCAAAAATCTCCAAAAAATAAGAAGAGGCAGGATTGCATTCAATTTGCATACATATGTACACATTCTTCCCATCACAATTGAAGTAAAATATAATTAATTCTCCAAGCCAGATGCTAATGGGCACTTTCCTGGGGGGACCCACTTTGTGGATGTATAACTTGGATGTCTGAAACCCAATCTTCACGTAACTTGAAGAGAATGTAGGAAAGAGTCAAGAAAAGCTTCTCTGTGATTCTGGTGTCTCTAGGTGCCTGGGAGAAACTTTACTGGGGGGACCTCTTTGTGGGTGTATTACTCAGACGTCTGAAACCCAAACTTCACTAAGCTTGCAAAGCTTGTAGAGGAGAGTCAGTGGAAACTACCTTGTGAATCTGGTGTATCTAAGTGCTTGGAGGCCATTTTATAGGGTTTCAAAGTAAAAAAAATTGTTTCATCAATTCGTCAGAAACAAAATCATAAATTTGTAATTCATTATTTGTCAACCTTGACAAATCACAAATCAAAACAAATCACCATTTTTCTGATTCGTGCCCATCTCTAGTTGGGAATTTGACTCCTCACTGTGCTTCGTGGCAGAAGAGTCAGCCTGTGTAGTTTTGAGTAAGCTGCAGAGGACCAGTGCTCCCCCAAGAAGAAGGAAATGATAAACCACATCCAAGGGTTCTGTACCTAGGAAACCCTGCAAAAATGTGCGACACGTTAGTTATAATTATATTCCTTCAGGCATGGAGACTTGGGGCCTTCTACCTGCATGACATTTTTGGGGGAGGGGGGGAAGCCACTGTTAAACAGATATAAACCACTGCCTATAAAAAGAAGGCAATCAAACGATACCTAAATCATTTAACAGTCCCCTCCCAAGGGCTGATTTCTACTTTAGTATAAAAGTGCTGAACCAGGATCATGGGGAGCATTTTTGTGCATGTATACGTATGCCCAGATTGATTTACTCAAAAGTATTAGCATTTGTTTTTTGCTCTTAATCAGAAAATGCAGGGCACTCGACTGTCTAAAAGGGGCATGCAAATTTCACATATTCTAATCATCCTGTCTGGAGTCTCCAATCACCAGTCTTCTTTTTGCTCAGAATTTGGTTGGCTAATAGGTTGAGGGAGGACCTGCCCTGCCCTTGTGGCTTTTGATAGAAAGGCTGTACATTCCTCCCCACCCCAACTCCCAGTGTGTAAGAATTAGTAGACGAGTATTTCCAAGCTGAGTTGCTAGGCTTTACTAACTGGTGATATATTTTGCAAATTTTAAAGGTACAGGCAAGAACTTGACAGCATTGAATTAAGGTCTGTCTGAAGCCAGTTTCATTGTCTGTGAAAATATGGAAAGATGGGACTCAGGGGAAAAGGTAGGCTCTGTATTTCAGATGAGGCTGCTTCTTTGCTGTTACACAACAAGGACATTATGGGTGTGTTTGTGAGTACCTGGACTTGCTTTGTTTTGTTTTCAGCTCTGTAAAGCATTGTGAACATTGATGCTGATATACACACACTCTTTAGATATAATACCATGCCTGTCAGCTCAGGTGCCAGGCTGTCATCTTCTTGAGAGGAAAGCACAGAAGTTAAATCAAGACAGTGTAAGAGACCCACATGCACTGATGTTCAGAAGGTTATTTCACACATTCACCTTTGGGATATCAAGGACAGAGTACTCAAGTATTGCATACTTGCTAAACGTTTTTATTGAACCGGTGGCGAAAACCCACTACACAATGCATTAAATATGCCGTATAGTCTTAATGACAGTAGGTGGCACCATCTGCACGTATAAATTCTCATTTCCAAGTGAAGCTGGTTTGCAGATTAAAAAAAAAGCAGGGAGTTTTGGTTAGATTCCCCTCAAGAACAGTCATGATGACTTTTTGAAACTGGTGTGCAGGTGCAGAGTGGTTAGGGTGGGCTTATGTCTTCCTTTTGGGAGCATGGCCCTCCATTTGAAAAGCTGCCTTGCTTTTGGCTGATCTGTAAGTGGCCACCCAACCTACCCAAGTGAGTTTCCCTGGCTGAGTCAGGAAAGGAGAGGCTTTAATTGCTAAGCGTATCTAATCAGCCTTTTCTCAATTTTTAGGTAAAATGGCTCAAGGGAAAGGATAATTTTATAAGGAAAAAACACAAACTACCCACGCTGATATAACTACTGATGAGTGGATAGAAGGATATGGGAGGGCATGTCAATTCTGTATGCGCTTCAGTTGTGAGGTCAAACCAATCACAGGGTGGGAGAAGTGGTGTGTTTTTTCAAGGAACACAGCCTGTGAGGGGCATCTTCCCCAGTGCAAGGCATCCCTAAAACCAAAACCAGAAGCCAACAAAATGAATTCACAATCCCTAATGTCTCTCCTCGTCATTTTTGGCAAACCATGCCCTTCTAAAACAAGCAGCTGAAGAAACCAATAACACTTATGGAATTCACAAAGCCCCATGTGGTGAGATTTTGGCTAAAAATTGAGAGAAGCCTCCTCTTTAAACAGAGGCTGGGTGCAACAAAGCTTCATCCTCCATTACAGATCTCACACTGGGTGGAACTAGAGAATTGGATGAGACCAGGAATAAGCAAAGTATGGCTGTCCAGGTGCTGTTGGGTTGCTGTTCCAATTGGCCCTCACTGTTTGCCCAGAAACTTCTGGAGGACCATCAATTTGCAAGCATAGACCTTAAGACATTAATATTGCAAGCATAGACCTTAAGACAAAATATTTCTTCACCTCAAATGCTCCATGCTAGCTAGTACATTTTAAACACTAGTTGAACTCTTAAATGATGATCACGTAGGCATTTCCTGTTTGGTTAGCTCATGGTTATTATGATATGATATTAAGTGCAATAAGATCGGGGGGTGGGGGATTCTGAATGGACAGTCTACTTTCAATATATAATGTCCAAAAACGAAAACATATAAATAGTGGCCAAAATCCATGGTGATTTTACACTAGCATAAGGCAAATAGCATAAATTATGAATTACCTTAATTTAAGAAATCAATGTAGACATTATCTCTTATGCAGCGAGTCACAGGACACAGTATGCATGTCTGTGATGATTTCTTAACTAGAGGCAACTCACCTCCAATAGTTAAGCTGTTTGCATTATGCATAACTAATAGAATTTGGCCAGTGACTAGGAAAACAAGAAGAGCCTTCTTATGCGGCATCTGCAAATCTTTAGAGGTGTAGAACAAGAACATTACATCTCTTTAAGACTCCTTTACACCATTACAAAGTTAAATAGTAATAATAATTATGTGCTGTGTAGCCGCTGTTTAAATAACAGACTTTGAGATGGCCAAACTGCTTCAGCTTCATTAGGTCAGAGGTCCTCACAACAGGAATGGAAAGGGTGCATGCTACTACCTCTGCACCACCACCACCCATGAAAGAAAATCACGCTGAACACTCCCACAGTTGTGCTCCCAGAATTGTCCTGGTGGTCCAAGTGGCCACTGTTGCCTCCCTTATCTGTTTTAGTAGTATTTTGCTTCTGAAAAGAGATGCAGCCTTCTGTTCATTTCTGATTTGGGGGGGGGGGGGAGAGAGAATAGATGTAGCACAGCAAGGTCTGGGAGTGTAGCCTCCAGAACCACACCAACTACCCCGTACCTATGTTTGGTGTTAGCTATTCTTCTACTGCAAATACAGTATTGTAGCTGAGAAATAAAAACTCTGACTAGTTACAACTAGGTGAATTCTCAGCAGAATTATAGTTCAAATCAGCAATATCCCAGCTCAGATGCCATCTCATAATCATGCTTGAACACATTGGTGGGCAACATGTGCCCCACAACCGTCTGACATACATATACCAAAACTGAGAATGTTTGTTCAGAAAGCCCTCTTCTGCTCTTTGGGTTCAACACTGCAGCATCCTCTATTCCTTGTTTGTCTTCTTGCTGCAAACATAACCTCCCCCAGACCTCCATTGTTTTATTTAGGCTCTATTGGATGCCTCCACAAATTCTAGACTTTAGTCATGCTATCATCATCTTTACAGAATCAGGCCACTCTATTGCTCTTCTCTTTCGTTATGTCTATCCCTTTTCATCTACACATGTGCTCTTTAAGTCTTAGCTGATCACAGAGCTCTCTGTCCAGCCACATGGCCTTTTTTTTTGTTTGTTTTTTTGCTGTCTCCCGTATTCTCCTTCTTATAGAACTGGTTTGCCCTGTCTTCAATGTGTCAGTGTGTGTTTCAATGGGATGCTGGTAAATTAGGAAACAAAGGCATTCATCATGACAGTCCCTGCAGCCATGCCCCCAAGGCCCATCCCAAAAATTGAGGCAGGTGTCTTGGTCAATACCAGGAAACCAGTTCTAGCAGTTTTCATTTCTGGCAGTGTAAGTCTTTTGCAAAGCTTTGCTATTGTTTTTGTTCCGGGCCATAAAATTGCATCTGATTTATGGTGGTGCCCCTAATAGAGTTTTCAAGGTGTGTGAGATATTTGAGAAGTGGTGTTACCACTGCTGCTCCCCAGTGAATTTCCATGGCAGAATGGGGATTTAAATGCAGGTCTGCCGAGCCCTAGGCCAACACCCCATCCGCTACACCATAGTGGCAGCTTCTTGTGTGTGTTCTTATGTGTGCTGTCAACCCAGAACTGATTTATAGCAATCCTAATAGGGTTTTCAAGGTAAGTGAGGTATTTAAGGAATGATTTTACCAATTCCAAACACATATACACAGTGAATTTCTATGGCAGAACACAGGATTTGAACCCAGGTCTCCTGAAGCCAAGTATACCAGTGTGGTATACTCCATCCAGTATACCACACTGACCACCCATTGTAAAGGTAACTGCTTTACTAATGACCAAATGAGGGTCTTTTACTTTCAGTTAATGGGTCTTAGTCACCCATTTGAGACCATACTATCCCAGAACATTCTGCCTTACAAATTACAGATAGCTCACAAGAATATATTGTTGCTGTGAAAATCCATTCCTCTACCCCAACTGCTATGAGGATGACAGCTAGAGTAAGAAAAAATAGAGAAGATTGGGAAATGGTTGTCTCTGATTTTTTTTTTTTAAGTCTCTGAGCTTCCGTCCTTCAAGCCCTGGCTCTAGGTCACTCCTCTTTCCATCCTTTTGGAATTCTCTTTTTTCCCCTTTTCAGAATTTCTAGTCATCTAAAATCTACAGCAAACAAAGTAAAGCATAAAATCAAGGTGTGGTTTCAAATACATATTTTCATGCAGGTTGCTAGCTGCTGCCCTAGGCTCCTGTAAGGAATAATCAGTTATAAATCAAATAAATGACAACATCAAAAGGAATGGGGAAGTAATGGGACCAGGGTGGGGTGGGGGAAATGTGCCCATTACAAGGCATGGAACAGCAGAAGGTAGTCCAATCTTATGAGGTAAATAAGATGTAAAATCAAGATTAAAATGTGTGACAGACATTTTGAAGTGTTTTCCCCCCCTAATGGGGAAAGACAAAATGACCCAAACCAAATGTCTACTAAAGAGACTTTTGAGCTGCTTATCCTGTGAATTATCCTGGGAGGAAAAATGATATTTAAAACATGCCTCTGATCACAGGACAGGACTTGTAGATTTTTCAGAAATTTGTGTCAAATGTTTAGAGAGAAAGGACAAAAAAATAACACAAAATCCCAACAGAAACATTTTCCTTTGCTTAAGCTAAATTTTAAAACCCTTTAAAGTACACAGGTCCTGCCACTTGGAATAAGTAAAACTTTGCCTTAAATAGCATTTAACTAATTCCAAAAGAGAAAAGCGTTTATCTGATGGGGGTTTTGGTACCTTCCTAAACGCTTGTTCCAAGCACAAATTTGTGCTAGGGGTGGAGATGGGGGTAGGAAGAGAGACACTGGTCAGTATTGCATTCATTTGATCCTTTTTAGTATTTGAATATTCACAGTTGTTAGCTTTAAATACTGTTTTTAATTATGTAAGCCACCTTGGGTCCTTTTTAAGGAGAAAGGTGGGATAAAAAAAAATTAAATAAATAAATAGATTTGTTTTCCTTTTTCCCCCCAGAACCTTTATAACTCTAAGTTTGCCCCTCAACCGAAATGAAAGGCTTTGCTCCTGGGGCATGGGAAAGCATGCATACAGGGGACCTTTTAGGCCTGTGGGTCATACTTTATCACAGTAACTCAAATCCATACCAGACACTGCACAATCTTAGGACTAAACCCTGGGATTCTCAAGGCCACAGTGCACAGGGACAACCAAGCCCACGATACGGGAACTAGGATCTGACCCCTATGCTGGAATGAGGATAGCCGTTGGCTCTGATGTCCTGATACCTCCTCTATGAAAGGGCTTTGGTTGTCTGAAGAAGGGACAGAGAACTGCCGCTGGCTATTTACATCTGAAATGCTGAAGGACTGCTGTTGTCCTAAGTCATGAAGGCAAAGGGCAAAGAACCTTTGACCCTTCATATTTTCGGAACTCCTACATCTGCTTCCCTTTGGGCGTACTGGCTGGGCCTGATGGAAGCTGTAGGTCACAGCATCTGTAAAATGAAACTTTCCTGACCTATTGAATGAAGGCCTTTTTGAAGATTCTTTCTTTTTCTTTTAATATGTGCAGTAAGATTTTGTGAGAAGACATTTTGTTCTATTACCATAATAGCAATGACATACACACAGCTAGGAAAATTATATAAGGTAGAAAATGTATCACTTCAACAGACGTCCCAGGGCCCAACCACACAGGGCTGTAGCTCTGCAATTAGAAATTGATAAAATGTTATCCCTCCAGAGATGCATTCCTTCCAAGCTTCTACATCTGAGCAATCAATTTGAAAATGAAGCCTCATGTTGACCTCCCAATATGACCAATCACCAAACAAAAGCAAGCTATACTGCAGCCTGCAGAACCGCAGAAACCATGTGGTAGTAGGGTAAACAAACATCCTTTATCTGCCAAGAAAGCTCCACTTCTAATTGTAGAATTTGGCACTCAGCCTTGAAAAATCTTTCAGAATTGGCCACTAAGTGGCAATCTCTCCTTCCTCTTATGTGAATACAGCTAAGTGCGGCCAAGTGGCCTTTCTTCATATGTAAGGTTTTAAACCATTTTTCAGTGGAACAGTTTGTCCTCAGCTTGGCATCATGATATACTAAACACTTGTCATTTGCTGTTCTGCAACCTGTCTTCTTCCTGAGCAAACAGTAAGGTGGCAACGACATGGTGAAACACTGCGGATTTGCTCCGCATATAAAACAAGTGGATTTGAAGTATTTTTTATTGACCACATGACGCAAAGGCTGATTCAAATTGGTCCAGCCCTTTTTGCTCCCAAAGTGGCTTTTTTTTCTGTGCTGTTTGGGGGCTTCTACTTTTTCAAGCCAGAATGATGCAAACAGGCTTTCCCCATGTGATTCGTTGGGATATGTTCTTGAAAAGATGTGCATTGCGTTTGTAGGTGGTGTTTCAGTGATGTAGGCATCTGGGGTATGATGTTCAGGACCAGGGGAACATACCTCCACATTCTTTCCTCTCCCCCGATCATCCTCCACATTTTTAATTTTTTAAAGAAATTCTTACATATATGAGATTAGTGCTAGATCGCCCTGTCACCTTATCATTGGGTCATCGTTATTATTATTTCCCATATTTACACACACACCCCTCAGTTCCCCATCAGATCAGCAGAGGTGGGAGCAGAGGAAAGAAGGAGGGCTGTAGGCTGGAATGAGAATCACATTGCATCCAGTATAAATGATGAACTCCCGAATCAATCTGCAGCCCCTGTGTGATCATTGACTGAGATTTCAAATGTAACACAGGCTGTGATTCAGCTTTCCAATATAGCCACACCCTCAGACACACAGCAGAGTGATTCCTCAGCCAGAAGAAATTATTATTCCATAGATTACACTAGTCCATCTGTGGTAGTGAGCAAGACTGCCTTAACAGATGTTAATTTTTCTGCAGAAGGCAGTTATTGTTATCTTCAAGAACAAATAAACTGAATTTTGTGCAGTTGTTGAGCTTTTTTTTTTTAAAGAAATAATCAAGAATAAGATAAGACATTGAAAGGATAGGGACAGGTAACACAATCAGTTTCTAAACAAGCAGTTTGCTGAACATAATCCGTTTATGGTGCCCCACCAGAGTTCTGATAACCTTAAGCTTTGGCTGCTTGCCTAGAGCTACATAACTGGGAGTGTTGTCACCCTCTGATTAGGCTGTATGGCTGTGGAAGAGTGGGGCGGAGGCCACAGGTCATCCAGCTTGATCTGGAGCTAAAACCCATTTGAAATTGATCACAGATGGGAATAATCATATGGGATCTAAAAGGTGGTTAGAAATAAAGCTGAAGAGCAGTCAGCAGAACACAAAAGAGGTGTGTGATAAATGCAATAGTTTGTGAAGTGCTTGTGGGTTCAGACCAGGAAATCCAGTAGCATTGCCTCAGTGGCAAGACTTTCTGTTAATGTAGTTAAATCTGAATAACAAGAAAAGGGGGATGACATCAAAGAGGACAAAAAGGAACACAGATATGCATAAAACACAGTCGGGCTTCAGGCAGTGCCATGGTACAGAAACGGCACTGGTCGTCCTGTTTGATGACCTGTTGAGGGAGGCTGACAGGGGCAAAATGTCTCTGTTGGTCCTTATCGATATCTCAGCCGCCTTCGATACCATCGACCACAGTATCCTCCTGGGGAGGCTCTCCGAGCTGGGAATTGGTGGTCTGGCGCTTGCCTAGCTCTGATCCTTCTTAGAGGACTGTCCTCAGAGAGTACAGCTTGGGGAGAATGTATCGGCCCCGTGGAGTCTCAAATGTGGGGTTCCGCAGGGCTCGATTATCTCCCCAATGTTGTTTAATATCTATTTGAGGCCACTGGGTCAGGTCATCAGGGGGTGTGGGGTTTTGTGTCATCAGTATGTTGATGACACCCAGCTCTACATCTCCTTTTTCCCAACAACAGTGGATGCCGTTTCGTCCCTTCAGCGCTGCCTGGAGGCTGTATTGCAATGGATGTAGGTGAACAGATTGAGGCTGAACCTGGACAAGACGGATGTCCTGAGGGTGGGCGGCCCTGCCATCGGTGGTTTGGGAAACTCCCTCACTTTGGGGGGAGTTACTCTCACCACAAAGAGTGAGGTTTGCAGCTTGGGGGTTCACCTGGATCCGGCGCTTACCATAGAAACCCAGGTAGTGTCAGTGGTCCGCACCGCCTACTTCCACCTTTGGTGGATTGCCCAGCTGCGTTCCTATCTTGATGTTGGGGCACTCACCACTCTGGTCCATGCACTTGTAGTCTCGAGATTAGACTACTGTAATGCGCTCTACGTGGGGCTATCTTTGAGATTGATGTGGAAACTCCAAATGATGCAGAACGCGGAGGCCAGACTTCTCACCAGAGTGATAAAACATCAACATATCTCCTCTGGCTGACCTGCATTGGCTGCCTGTTTGTTTCCGCATTGATTTCAAAGTATTAACAATGACATATAAAGCCCTTAACGGTCTAGGACCTCAATATCTAGCAGAACGCCTTCTCCCAACTATATCTAACCGAATTACTTGTTCTAGCCAGGAGGGGCGGCTGAGGGGCCTAATGCTGAGGGAGGCCCGGAGAGAAAGAACAAGAAACCGGGCCTTCTCGGCAGTGGCCCTTCGCCTCTAGAACAGTCTACCCCCAGAAATTTGTCTGGCTCCCTCGCTGGGTGTTTTTAAGAGCAAACTTAAGACCTGGCTCTTTAGGCAGGCTTTCCCTCCTGTCATTACTTAACTTAATTTTGCCATCTTGAATCATATTATGTTGTTGTTTTATTTTATACTGTTATTGTTTTTATGAATGTGTTGTTAGCCGCCCAGAGTAGACTTTGGTCTAGATGGGTGGGGTATAAATTAAATACATAAATAAATAAAATAAATAAATGAGTACTTCACACCTAGAAAACCCTATAGTTTGATGACTGTAGCCAATTTTTTTCTTGTTGATTACTTCCCTATTTATTCTAAATGTTTGGAGAAATGATAGTTGTTGTTTAGCGACCATATTTGGCATGAAAAGGCAGATCACAAATCTAGGGAAGAAGCTTTGTTCCAGTAACCTCTTACATTGGGGAAAAAAATCCACAGCAAAAACAAGCACTTTAGCCTACAGATATTGATTACTTAAGAACAATTTATGAAATAGATATGAGTGTTGGACATACATGTAGAAGATGAAGCTGCTTATTTAGAGCAATTATTTTTAGATAACTTGTGTAATGATCCTTCTACCACTTGAACTAAAGTCCCTTAAGTATTAGGAATTTTGTGTTCGCAGTGTGTTAATGTGTATTTACCCCAGTCTCCTTTCTACTTTGCAAAATTAACAGTTTTAGTTGACATATATGTGAGACCCAGTTCAGAATGAAAATGATGATATAGTCCAGCGATGGCGAACCTATGGCACGCATACCACAGCTGGCATGCGGAGCCCTTTCTGCCGGCACGTGAGTCATAAGTCGCCGAATCGCTACTCCCCCCCCCCGCGCAGCCAAACCTGAGAAGGCAGCTGCAGCCGCAGTGCTGGTGCTTCAGCAGGCGAATCTGGAGCAGCTGGCGCTGGCAGCGGATCTGGAGTGGGGTCTCGAGGCACCTCCGTGCCAGGATTCCCCCTTCCGCTGCCACTTCCGGTTCCTCCGCTGCGGCATGCTGCCCTCTGGTTTGTTTGTTTTTTTCCCCAGTTTGGGCACGCGAGCCCAAAAAGGTTCGCCACCACTGATATAGTCTATCTTTATTTAATATTCAATAAGTGGCACCAAGTGTGGTGTAGTGGAAAGAATGATGGGCTAGGACTCAAGATTCCACATTTTGAATCCCAGATCAGCCATGGAAACTTACTGGGGCACTGGGGTGTTGCCCTGGTAAGGCCACTTCTCAAAGATCTCACATATCTTGAAAATCCTACTAGGGTTGCAACACATAATACAAAAGGCAGAAAACACTCCCATCACTCTTCAGCCCAAGAGCTAGCAAAGCAGGAAAGAGAAAGAATGATGCTGATTACTATCTTATGGAAACATATAGTTTATCATATACAAAAAGAAAAGAAGCAATGCCATGACACCACAAACGTACATAATTTGCCCTGAAAAGGCATTAACAAATAATTCTGGTCCTTCTATATGCCTTTGAGATGCCCTTCTACTTCTTAGAAGATTGAACAAGGCAGCAAGATGCTGGAGATGATTTCAGATTTGGTTTGCATAGGATGGATCTTCCATGTTTCATACTACAACTTCCAAGGCAGTATGTCTGTTGGGCAGGAAGCAGTAAGACATAGCCATCCCCTTCATGCTCTCTTGTGGCCATCCCTGCAGATGCTTGGTGGCACTTGATTTGATCCAGTAGAACAGTTCTTATGACAAACCAGTTTATCATTCCTATCTCTCATTATTTTTTTTCCTAAAGCTTCCTCAACATTACATTGAGTTTTCCACTTGATGATCTCCTTTTCTGCCAAATAAACCACTGCTAAATAAATGCAGCTGCAATCTTATGTACATCTACTTGGGAGTCAGTCCAAATAACTCAGCTGATTTTGCTTCTGAGTATGCTTGCATATGATTGCACTGTTAATTTGGGTTAAAGCAAGCATAACTCAGGACTATGTGACACAACATTCCAGCATGGAATTTGTTTTATTAATTCCAGCAAGGTCACTAAGGCAAAGTTGTAGAATGAAATTTGTTGAAAGAGAGCCTGACTTCAGCTTACTCCATATTCATTGTACAGTTGTCTACTGCTATAAAACTGACTAAATATTCTTTGTGCCCTCCTTTTTGTTGCTTTATATACACACTTTCTGTAAGGATGTTGACTTATCATGAGCTCTTGCTTCATGTAATATATCCTATCTTAATGATGCCTCTCCAAGGTTATTTCTGTTTTGTTTGTGGTAAAGTATGTAAGTGTCATTGAATACGATATCTGGGTTTGTAAAAATTGTTTACTAGGAAAAGCAGCTGGAGCATCTTGAGCTAAAATATAGTAACTGGCCTGAGATAAAGCCATTTTTACATCACACTGGATTTACCAGTGGGGGCTTACTCCACACATTGATTTCTACGGGTAAAGCTCTACAAGCCTATAACAACAGCAGCAGCAGCAAATGTCAACTCTGCCACGAAAAAGATGAAACTGTGTCACACCTCATCTGTGAATGTCCAAAGACTGCACAAACAGACTGCAAAGTTAGACATAAGAGAGTGGCAAAGTTAGTGCACTGGTCATTATGCAAAAAGTATAACTTGCCGGCCTCCAAAAACCCGTGGGAACATCAGGTAGAGAAGGTGTCAGAAAATGAGGAAGTCAAGACCTTGTGGGATTTCCGGAGCCAAACAGACAGACAGCTTGAACATAACACACCACACATAGTAGTAATAGAATGAAGAAATGTCCGGATCATTGAACATTGCAATTCCAGGCGATGCCAGAGCTGAAAATAAAGAATTGGAAAAACTAACAAAGTACAGAGACCTGGCAATCGAAACATCTCGCCTCTGGGAGAAACACACTTCAGTGGTCCCCAGAGTCATTGGTGGCATTTTTGGAACAATATCAAAAAATTTCACACAGTACTATAAGCAGTTGCAGATATCAGAAATCACACCATCAGAGCTACTAAAAACGGCAATGTTAGGAACAGCATACATACTGCATCGATATTTAACAGATACTTAGGTTTTTGGTTAAAACTTGTATCTGTTATATAATACCAGTCAATGTTTTTATAATTTTGACTGTGCCTGGAGTTTTATTATAATAATAATAATAATAATAATAATAATAATAATAATAATAATAATAATAATAATAATAATAATAATAATAATAATAATAATAATAATAATAATAATAATAATAGTGAAGATATACAGATGAATTTTGGAACTGACAAATGTGCAGCTCTGTCTATACACCATATAGCAAGATCCAAAAACTAGATGGAATAGAGTTTAAAAATGGCAATATTATAAAATCACTATCAAGTGATGAAAATTATAAATACCTTGGAATACTAGAAGCAGACAACATCGTGCACACAAAAGAAAGAACTGACAGAAAAGGAATATATCAAAAGACTGCAGAAAATCTTAAAATCAAAATTAAATGGGGGAAATACAATCAAAGCCATAAATACATGGGCAGTTCCAGTATTTAGATACCCAACTGGAAAAATAGATTGGACCCAAATTTAATTAGAAGAATTGGATCGAAAAACATGGAAACTAATGAACAAGCATCATGCACTACATCCAAAAAGTGATGTGGACAGATTATATTTACCACAAAAAATTGGAGGCCAGTATTGGGAACAGCATACATACTGCGCCGATATTTAACAGATACTTAGTTTTTTTGGTTGAAACTTGTATCTGTTATATAATACCAGTCAATGTTTTTATAATATTGATTGACTATGACTGGTGTTTTAGAATAATAATAATAATAATAATAATAATAATAATAATAATAATAATAATAATAATAATAATAATAATAATAATAATAATAATAATAATAATAATAATAATATGTACTGTCAAGTCAATTCTGACTTATGCAGACCCTTTCCAGGGCTTTCTATGTAGAAAATGCTTAGACGTGGTTTACCCTTCCCTTCTTCTGGGGGCATCCTGGGACTGTGCAGCTTGCCCATGGCCACACAGACTGGCTCTACTTTCAGGAGGCACAACTCCTCCTGAGAGAACTCAGAACTCCCAACCTTTGGCTCTGCAGCCAGATACCTAAACCACTGAGCTATCCTGCTATCCATCTGCTGCAACAATAATAACAACAATATGGAACAGTCCTCAGGCAGCTTTAAAACTGGTACATTTATTATGAACAAGCTTTCATGGACTCCAGCTGGCTTTTTCATGTGGTATCTCAGTTCATTCTTATGCATATACTTGACTGGATGGGTGAGCAGATGGGGGCTGGTGGGTTGTAATCAGCAGTGCCAGAAGGAACTGAAGTGCCAAAGGTACAAACAGGAAGAATAGGTTGTTTTAACAGTGAAGGTTAACAAACAATAGCTGGATGGTAGAACACAACATCATTCATTGTCTACAGCCAAGCCCTGAAGATACAACAGAATCTATTCAAATTCTGTGGAGCCAAATCTGTTCAGACCCATCAGACAGAGATTTACAACTCAAAAGTTTAAATTAGGCATTGTGTGTGTGTTCTGTGCTGAACTTAAAGCGACCCTAATAGGGCTTTCAAGGTAAGTGAGGTAAGTGGTGCTGGCTGCGGGTTAAACCGCAGAAGCCTCTGTGCTGTAAGATCTATAGATCTGCAGCTGTAAGATCGAATCCACGCGACGGAATGAGCGCCCGTCGCTTGTCCCAGCTCCCGCCAACCTAGCGGTTCGAAAGCATGCAAATGCAAGTAGATAAATAGGGACCACCTCGGTGGGAAGGTAACAGCGTTCCGTGTCTAAGTCGCACTGGCCATGTGACCACGGAAGATTGTCTTCGGACAAACGCTGGCTCTATGGCTTGGAAACAGGGATGAGCACCGCCCCCTAGAGTCGGACACGACTGGACAAATTGTCAAGGGGAACCTTTACCTTTACCTTTACCAGTTCCACAACCCCAGTGAGTTTCCATGGCCCAGTAGAGATTTGAACCCTGTTCTCCAGAGTCCTAATCCATCACTCTATCCACTACACCACACCTGGGCAAAATTAGACATTACTCAAGCTTTATTCAGTTGTTACGCCTGAAAGTTTTCAGAGAGCTACATGGGTGATTCCCTACCCCTAACATTCATTCTCACCCAAAATTAAGACAGACCTTTGTGTGACTGGTGCAAAGGTCTGAAAGAGATCCTGTACGGGTATTTGATTGAATCTGCTTACTGCGCTCTCATGATTGGATGTCCCATCTTATCAGGTTTCCCATTGTGGGATCTCCTTCATTTGCATCACCCATTTAGCTCTCCACATGGACAAGATTCCCCATAAGTTTTCAAACCTTCTTTGGCCTGTTTTCAGCAGGGCTCACTGCCAGCATGTTTCCATCTCCTGTCTATCTGATCACTTGTTTTGCAGGTTGGTGGCCATCACTGCATCCTAGAGTAGAGAATTCCATGCCCCCTGGCCCTTGACGGCCACTTGAAAAGTTTTACAAAGTTAAGGCCCCTTTCTGCTTCTGGAAGCCTCAAGGGACAGTCATTTTTTTTCAGTGGGGGCTTTGGGAGGTTTACTGAGATCCAACTATCTCCAAAAAAAAATTCATGGGGAAAAAATGAAATCAGAAGTGCCTGCCTTTTCTATTTTGACTTTCTTTTTTTAAAGAAAAGGTTTGGAACACCCACTTGATTTCTGTTTAAAAGTAATCTTTCAAATTAACTAGAAAATGCCACACCTAAAATGTAACTTTTAAATTACTTATTACATTACCTTTCTTGTCACTTCAAAGCTCTTTGCTACATTATTTATATCTTTTTTGTTTGTTTATCCTCCTTATAAGGGGACTCAAGGCCATTACCCATTACTCAAAAAGTAACTAGTCATAGGTAATTATGTTACCTAAACTAGTTACTTCCAAGCTCTGTCCTTTTCTTCATCTGTTTCAGTTCTGCAATAACCTTTTTCTGGTATGGTGAGCAGAACTGTACTTCGTACTATGTATGTGGCCACATGTATTTTTACATAAAGGCAATTTTATTTCAGTTGTTTTTCTAATTATGCCCAACACAGGATTTTATCATTTAAAAATCCATGGCACACTGGGTGGACATTTGCACTGGGCTACAAATGCTGAGCCCAATGCTGCATGAGATATTTGCTGTTCTGGCATATTTCAGCAGATACAAGTAATATAGTTAAAAATATAATGTTTGTCATAAAGTACAATAAATATAATATAATCAACTTAATACAACACTTTAAAGCTTTAAGCTTTTGCATGCTTTCCTGGAACTACTCGTATGTCCCACAGAACATGATGAGTCTTAGTTCAGAATAAAGTTGCATAGAATTACACTGTAGATCTTTGTCAGGATGAGCAATTTGCATGCCTCTTGAAGTCATTGGACTACAACTCCCATCAGCCCAAGGCAGCACAGCTAAGAGTGAATGGTCACCGCAATACAAAAAAGATCCTGAGACCCTGGAAGGGGTGCAGAGAAGAGCAACAAATATGATAAGGGCACTGGAGGCTAAATCCTAAGAAGAGCGACTAAAAGAACTAGGTATGTTCAGCTTAACAAAGAGAAGTCTGAGGGGAGACATGATAGCAGGCTTCCAATATCTGAAGGGTTGCCACAGGGAAGAGGGCATCGATTTATTCTCCATTGTGCCTGAGGGTAGGACAAGAACCAATGGGTGGAAACTCGTCAGACAGAGATCCAACTTGGAAATAAGGAGGTATTTCCTGATGGTGAGAACCATTAAGCAGTGGAACAGCTTGCCTCTCGATGTTGTGGGTGCCCCATCGCTGGAGGTTTTCAAGAAAAGATTGGACAGCCATCTGTCCAGGATGGTATAAGGTCCGGGATGGTATGAAGTCTCCTGCCTTGGGCAGGGGGTTGGACTAGAAGACCTCCAGGGTCCCTTCCAACCCTACGATGATTCTATGATTCTATAATTTGTAGTCCAACAGTATCTGGAGGACCCTGTTGACCACCTTCTGGTCTACAGGGTGCCATACACATATGCATTCTGCCAGTCCAGTATAGATACAGAGAAGAATCCTCCCAGCTGAGCAGTTCTTTTTCACCATTACATTGATCTGAACTTTCTTTATTATCTCCAGTTGTACCTATCCATTATTTACAGCAGAATGAATGGAGCTCCTCCAGACTTTTTCTTCCAAATCCCAGTTGTTCAATTAGAAACAAGATTAAAAGTCAACGTGCAGAGCTGTAGCTATGTTATTTTATTTATGGAAGGCAGCTTGGAACAGGGAATAACGTAATTAGATGGTCATTCAGTCTCCTTTAAAATACCTAATAAGTTGCTTTTAAGAATATTTTTATTTTAAGATACAGTAGTACCTCAGTTTACGAATTTAATGCGTTCTCCAGGACGTTTCGTATTGTGCAAAATTCGCAAACCGAAACGTGGTTTCCCATAGGACCGCATGCACGGGGGTGGCGCTATAAACCTCCCAGGCACAATGCATCCTGGGGAAACTTGCTTCGTATTGCGAAAAAAATTCATAAACCGAGGCATTATTTTCAATGGATTTTTATTTGTAAACTGAAAATTACGTTAACCGAGGCGTTCGTAAAACTGAGGTACCACTGTATATGCTAATCTTAGAACTGTAAAGCTGGAAAGGATCCTATGGGTCATTGAGTCCAGCCCCTGTCAAGGAGGCCAAGGGGGCAATCGAACTCCCAACCTCTGGCTCCGCAGCCAGAGACCTAAACCACTGAGCTATCCAGCCATTCCTTTTTTAGAACCTGAAATCCAAGTGAACCCCCAGGTTTGGCTGTCTGTTGTGACTGTGTAGGCACCTCTGAAGTTCTTAAGCCCCACCAGGCCAAACAAACAACCTTGCAAATTCTCTCTCATATTTGCTGCTTGGTTCCCCCCGCCATCCCTTCAGATTGGTCTTCACAGGAAATCTGAAGATAAACTGGTACTGATAGCCCAGGGAGATGGAACACTGGTTGTGGAGCATGGAGTTTTGAGTTCAATTCCCCAGTGTGCCTCCAAGGAGAAGAGCCAGCCTATGTAGCCTTGGGCAAGCTGCGCAGTCTCAGAGCACCCTAAGAAGAAGGGACAGGTAAACCAAATCTCAGCACACTGCTCCTTAAAGAACCTAGAAAGGGTCATCACACATCGAAATTGACTTGACAGCACATAATTACAATGTCATTGAGAAACCAACAAGCGCCTAAGGCAGTTTTACTTAAATTGTTGAGTATTCCCACACCTGTTTCTCAAGGCTGTTTCTGCCCTGGTGTACCACCTATTCCTAATGCCTGCCGAACTTCAGTTTTATGCCTTAGCAATGATAAGAAGGGATATCTATGTGCATCCTCCATCCCTGACCCATAACAAAAGGGATGGAGGCAGTGGTGATGGGGAAGAGAAGTATAACAGACAGAGGTTTGTCTAGCTGGATCCTATCTCACTCAAAGACCATATATTGCAGAATGGGTATCTAGGAGAGTCTCCTCCATTCTGTAGTCCTTCAGTGAGTTTAAACTACAGTTCCCATCATCCCTGGCAATTGGCCATGCTGACAGAAATCTTAGTCCGCAGCACCTGAGAACACTAGGTTTGGGAAAGTTGATCTAAGTCATGGCATAAAATGGCATTGATTAGGATTGGTTTTATGGGTCAGTTTTAGGGTGCGTTGCCCGTTTTTAAGACATGTGTAACCATTGTACAGAAATGTTTATCCTCTCCATGCAGTTCCCTATAATAGCTAGTAATATTACACAGGAAAGCTACAAGTTTGTATTGAGTGTACTATCCAGTTAGTGTTTTAAAATTTGGGCTATTATTTTTACTCACAAAGCACTGTCTGGTTCCTAAACAATAACTGGCCTTCTGTGTGTGCATATCAGATCCATGGATGTGCAGTATCTCAAAGCAGCTCACTGTAGTAAGAGAACATTTCACATACTGGTGGCTAACAACTGGAAACCATCCTATCAGATCGAAAGCATGTGTCAAAATGGTAAGAGACTTGATGCATCATCAACATCTATGATGGACTTTCATCAGCAAAACCTACACTCATTCTGTTAGCTCCAGATTTTTGGGTGGCCCTTGGGCAAGATGTCCTGAGGTGGCACAATGAGGTGGCTATTGTTATTACTACCCACTTGACTTGCTCTCTCCCAGTCTGCACCACCATCTCAAAAGGGGAGAGCAAGGCACTGCCTGTTTGTTTGTTTGCTTGCTTGCTTGTTTTATTTCTGCACTCCTTGCAATCTTGGAAAGGGTGAGTGAACAGGAAGTAACAGCAAAGAGAAAGGAAACTGCAGGAGTCAGAGATGTTCACACACAACCCGGAAGTGTGGGTCATAGTAAGTGCGCAATGATTCCAGCCCTTGGTTCCAACTCTCCATAATACAATGAATCCTTTAGTCATTAAGAGGACTATGCCTATTTATTGTTTTATCTGCCAAAGATTGGTAGGTCTGTGGCTCTGGATAGTGCCTCCAGACCGTGGCATCACACTCTTAGTGTGTGTTTCTCAGCTACCTGTTTCGCACTTTTCTGAACAAGGAACATCTATCTGGTCACACCTCCCTCTTTCTCAAGAAGTATGGATTGTCCTTGAAGAAACTGCTGAGAAAAAGAGTCTGCTGAAAAATCTTTAACTACAATGAGTGACAAAGGTGCCCAGCTGGATACAAAATTGTACCATACAAAATTGGTGTTGTGTTTATGGATGTCTTTTGTCCTTGAAGAATTGTCTCTTGAATTATCCCAGGAAAGAAATACAAAGGAAGAGTCCTTCTGGACCACAACTAATGCCAATCTAGTCCCATAGCTTGGTTCCCACAGTGGCTGAGCAGGTGTCCATGCACAGCCCCCAAACAGAACACGAGGGCAGGAATTCTCTCCTGCTCATGCTCTCCAAAACAAAAAGGTGTTAAGAGGTATACTGCCTCTGACAGTGGGGTGTTGTAGCTAGCCATCATTATAATTAGTCATGGACAATCTTCTCCTCTTCAGAGTCAAGGCTTTCTAAATGTGGGAAAGTGACAAAAGTGGAAACAGAAGGAAGTGAGGGTAGTTTGTTGTAACCGTGGAAGTACCTGTTGTTTTGCGCTATCAAGCTGAATCCAAATCCTAACAGGGTTTTCAAGGTATGTAAGACATTTAAGGAATGGTTTTACCAGCACCAACCCCACCTGTGAGTTTCCATGGTCAAGGAGAGATTTGGCCCCAGGTGTTCTAAGTCCTCATCTGTCACTCTGTCCTCTATCGATGCCACACTGGCAGCTTGTAGTAAGTGTACCTGCTTTAATGCTGACTAAGGCTCTTGCCATACAGGATTTAGGTTCCTTGTAAATCCTTCTATGTTGGGGGTTATCATTTAGCACATCCCATGGACGCATAACCCATTGTTTAACTAGGCACTATGTGAAACTGCTAGCCTAAATCTGATAACCAGTCCATCTGTTTACATCAGTATCATCTACTCCGATTGGCAGTAACTCTCCAGGAGCTGCATAAAATCTGGCTCCGGTAGGTGAAGCAGCATAAACAAAGAGATGACTGAGAACAGTCAGGACTGGCTCAGTTGTCTTTGGCAGGGTTAGGGAAACATAATACAGGGGGTCACCCTAAGCCAGGCCTGTCACTGGATTTTCAAATGCTGCTATCGGATGGATTTTCAGAGGAATAATGAAAGGCTGCCTCTGCACAAAGCTGTGGTGTGAGAGAGGGCACAGATATGTGTAAAATGTATAATAGAAAGCGGATGAAACCCACACCCAAAGGTGCAAAGAAAATGTAATTTCTTCTGTTAACTCACCTTCAGAGGGGGAGGGGAATGAGAAATACCAGATTTACATCAGCCCTTTGTGAGCATTCATGAGAGCTATAAGTTAGGGGTGCCATGGCCATCCATGTGTCCCTAAAATCTGCTCTCCTACTATCTGCTGCTCTTCTTACTTGGTCCCTGATCTTCCCATGCTAAGGGAAAAGGCCTGATGAGGGTGTTTATTCATGTTTACTTTAAAGCCTTGGGCCATTGGTTCCTAATCTGAAATGGCTCCAAACCAAGTTTTTATCAGGTTTCTCTGACAGCTAGGCCTGCTTTGGCAGCCATAAAGGATTCTAGGAGGACTCGCTCGGCAGACCTATTACTCATAAGCGATGTTTATGAAACCCAATGCTCCGTGCCCTGAATGCTTTCTTTGAGTTTTCCAGAATCCCTAATAGATCTTGCAACCATGATAATAAGGAAAAAGAGTTCAAAGAGCAATGAAGCAACAGCCGCAGTGTGTCTGTTCCTATGTCTCGTTTGGCCCCCAGTGTGGGTTGGGGACATGTCTTTACACTAAAGAGTTGCCCGTTAGGAAATTTTTAAGCCTCCCTTTGCAGAGACTGAAACTAGGTGAAAGGGGGCATTTGCACACACCTTTCCAAATTGCAATAGTTTACACCCACATTAACTTCGCTTGTAAGACACTTCACTTTTACCATTTGCTCATCTACCTGAGAGACTCAAACTGCGAGAGCTTTTCCTGTTTGCTTTTTTCTTCTGCGAATAATAAAAGTAGTGGCTGTCCCCAGGTGCCTTGCTTTTTAACTACCTCTGTACATGTTCTCTCTAGGCAGGGGATTGCTAATGGAAGATCACTTTTCTGTGATTAGAAAAAGTGGGAAACAGAAATGAAAGTGGGAAACAGAAACAGATGTCTGGCTCCTCCATCATCTTCTTTCCTGCAATAATCAGACAGATGCCTATGGGATTCTTCACACTATGTGTAATTGTATAAACTCCTATTGGATCCTGTTATACTTTTTTTTAATGGACCCCCAAACAACTGTAAGCTTTCCTCATAGAGCAATGGTTCCCACCCTTGGGTCACCAGATGTTCCTGGACTAAAACTCCCAGAAGCCTTCACCACTAGCTGTGCTAGCCAGGATTTTTGGGAGTTGTAGTCCAAGAACATCTGAGGACCCACGGTTTGGAAACTGTCATAAAGGAATGCTCTAGTTTCTTGAACTAGTTGATCCCCCTTTTTTTTTCTTCAGCTCCTTGAATAGACTGCTCATAGCTTGTACAGCTTTACAGTAATTTTCTGAGGTCCAGTGGTCAGAATTGTTCATAGTATGTCAGTTGTGGTCACAATATGGATTTGTATGAAAACATTACCATAAAGGGCTTTGTTAGCTTGAATCTCCTTGTCATGATCCCTAACATGGCATTCACTTTTTTAAAAAATGGCTGCTTATCATTTTTACAGGGTCATCATTTTCTCCAGCAACACTAACCTCACCAATGTATTTTTAAAGTAAGGAATTTTTTTTGTTATTTATTGTAGTTTACATTATTTCATTCACATTTATACTTAGCCGCCTCTGAAATTTCATGGCCCATTCATTCTCTTGGAGAGATCCTATTGGATCTCTTTGGAATTTTTTATTGTCTTCACCATGAATGATATGCTGTCGTCAGCAAACCTGGCTGTTTCCCTGTTCACTCCTAATTCCAGATTATTTATATATGAATTACACAACAAATGTTCAAATAGATACTCTTCATATATCCTGCATTATTTTATGATGGACCATTGATAAGTAAGCACAGGTTTTATTCTGAAATCTGATTGCTCAGGCCATCACTGCTGGGATGAATTTACCAGTTAAAATGTTTGGAATCCTCACCCTGTCTTATAGCCCCTCCCCCCATGGCTTCCCTGCCATGAAATGGATTCCAGAGATCCTCAGGACCTTGGGGTGAGGCAGAGAGAATCTAATTTTTTTATTTCAAAAAGAAAAAAGAAAGAAAGAAAACCCTCACCACGACTGATCATGGTGTAGCTCTGTGAACAGGATTTCAGCCACTGTTTCTATTAAAATGGCACTGTACTCTTCTAAAGAGATTATTCATAGGATAGTGTTACCAGCTGCGTATACCACACTTGGGTACCTGGTTTGCTGCAGTGGATAGAATGATGCACTGGAACTAGGAGACCTAGCTTTGAAACAGTATTTCCCCACACATCTGAGAGCAGCAGGTTAACTGAGGAAATGTGTGGGGCAGGAGGTATAGTTAGATGGACTGGTTGGTCTCTAGGTGATTTGAACCAGATTAGCAAGGATGATCTTATTCTTTAACTATGGCAATGTCAAGATCAATATCTCCCTCTCTCTTTCTTAAAATGAAGAAAGCATGAGGAAGAGTGGATTTTCCAGTGGAAAATATGTACAATTCAGTCCCAGCACTCAAAACGAATTCCTGGGCTTAGAATTCTTTCATTTTAAGTCTCTGCATTTTGCAGCAGGCTTTGTTTGGAGGATTTTGAGGTTGTAATCAAAGAACCAAAGTAGATCCTGAAAGTCTGAATCTTTCCTTTCTCTGTCTTAGAGAGGCAGAGAAGGCTGTGTGGGGCGCGCACACACACACACCCCTCCCCACCACTCCCTGCCCATCAGTGTCTGCTGTTTCAACTCAGCCTAATCATGCAGCCTTCCCTAAGTACCATTTACCATTATATTTGAACCAGCAATGCTTCTCTCCAGCCACAGATAAGGAACTTCTGTCTCTAGGCTGTTTCCCTTCTAAATTATGTGATTCAACACCATTATTCCCAAGAAACTAATTATTCAATAACTGTGTGATCATTTCAAATAAATCCTGTTGCCTCGGGGTATCATTAGGACTACATCATTAGGAGAGAACAAAGCACACACTACCCAACAGTATATGTGATTTCTTGATATGCCGTGGAAGGCCTACCATGAAGAGGCTATGCAGAACATTGGGGAAAAACTAGATCTCAGCCAGACCGTTGTTAGACATATTATGCTGATGTCTAAATCAGTGCAAACTGGTGTGACACAATGGCTAAGTGTGTAAGCTGTGGCATCAGAAATCTCTTTTCAGCCATGAACAAAATGTGCAATCCTAGAAAGCTTTGACCTCTTAGCTTCAGCATCCATTCCCATCTGCAATATGGGGATGATAATCTAAAAGAATCTTACATGGCTATTGTAGCAATCTACCTTGTAATTGAAAACCAGTGTGGTGTAGTCAATAGAGTGATGGACTAGGACTCAGGAGGCCAAGGTTCAAATCCCTGCTCAGCCATGAAACTCACTGGGGGTGTAGAACTGCTAAAACCAGTTCTCACTTACCTTGGAAACCTCATTAGGGTCTCTATAACTCAGTTCCCACTTGACGGCACAAAACAACAAACATTACAATTGTATGCTTCTTGGCAGCTTGGGATTCCCAGGTTCAAATCCTGAATGAACCATGAAATGCATGTGATGTTGGGCTATCATACTCCCTGGGCCTGACCAGGGTTGTCAAGCCAGCAACATGTCACTTTCTGAGATTTCAGGGCCTTCTGATGTCATGGGGTGTGCCTTTGCAACAGTATGGGATAGATAATTACAGCAACAATTACAAAACAATGTGTGTGTGACAGATAGACAATGTGGAGGCACACTTGTGAATATAAAAGCCATTGAAGCAGTACCACAAAGGGTTCGTCCCTCATCATCTGCTGGAAGACATTAGCAAGCACAGCAGGAACCAAATGCATTGTTAATAGGAAAAAGAACATTACTTTCTAAGCCCCCCAAAATGAAAGCCAACCGTATCTGGACCTACTGGTAGATTTCCAGATGATCTGTAGTATGCCAGGAGGAACCTCCAAATCTGATAAAAGTTACAAGGTAAGCAGCATCCCATTTCTGGACATTTCTGGGCCAAAGCCTGAGACCTGAAGAATGAACCCCAAAACCTAAGTCTCAGGGCCAAAACCTGAGACCAGGCAACCCTAAGCTCAGAGAGATAAAGTGGGAGGAGGAGAGCCATGTATGCTACTTTGAACTTATTGGAGAAAAGACAGGGTATAAATATAGTAACAGGAAACAACATCAAAGCAGGGCAAAATGAGGATTCAATTCTTAAAAAAAAAAAAAAAAAAACACCTCCGGTTAATGAATATGGGATATTATGCTTTTGTACTTAAGATTTAAAAAGCCAGGAAATGGCCCAATATCGCTGCGCAACATCGTGCCCGTGTTGCCAGCAGGAAAAGGGATGCCAAGCTTTACATAGCAAAGGACAGCCTGAATGTTGACAACACCAATGGCAGCACTCAAGATGGTCTACAGCAGGGGTCCCCAACCCCTGGTCCGCGGCCCGGTGCCAGTCCGTGGCCTTGGTACGACCGGGCCGCGGAGACAGATCTCCTCCGCCCCCGCACGCACTCCCCCCACGCACAGACCCCGCCCTCCCGGTCCGCGGTTCAGAAAAGGTTGGGGACTACTGGTCTTCAGGATATCCTTTTGAGCCAGAACAGACTTTCTGCTACAAATTGGGTGATAATCTGAGGTCCAGTTTCATAGTTATAATTTTTTGTTTGGGCACTTGTATTTTTTGAGTTGGTTTATGCTGAATCTTGCTGTCAGCACAAAATATTGGTGCCATCCTGGGCACCAATAATGATCATGAATCTTGCATGGGCAGAGCACAAAGAAATCTTTGGATCCAAACCTATCTCAGATGAAATGAGAGGGTATATCAAACCTCTAGTCTCAGTGCTTTGAAGGATTCCCTTTTTACAGTATGTTGAGTGCTCTTGACAATATATGTTACACAAATCGTAGAGTCTTACATATTTTTATACTTAATGTCCTGGTCTGTTCAATGGATCTTAGGGCCAGGGAAATGTGCATAGGATTATATTTTAAAAAAACCAGCATTGATAATTACTTCAGAAATATATTGTATCCACTTTCAGCAATGGAAATTTCCTTTCAGCTCCAGTTAGCATTAGAGTCTCTTTTGAATCACTTATTCAGCCCTTTGCCTCTTCAGTCCTGGCACCACTTATCTTTATGAGACCAGTACTTTTCTTACAAAGTCTTTGTAGGTCTTCAAAAGAATTCTCCAGCCTCACCTAAGGTAAGACGATGCCTGCCTTTACTGGTAGTCTTCTCTTTGTTATCTGTGAGCAAACTGCCTGGAGACCAATAGCTCACTAAACACTATCATCATTCTGAAATGTGCCACTGACCCTGAAGGAGAGGAGAAGGATCAACTGAATCATTGTTCCAAAGCATGCAGATGAAATTGAGGCAAGAAGGGAAGGGGTATGGTGAAAGAGAAATTGATTCAATCATGTGGCAAAGGTTAAAATCTCTGAGAAAGAATTCAGGAGGGATAGTTAACATAAATGCAGAGCAGATGAACTTAACTACAGAGTTTGCAGAAAACATAAAAAGCAAAGGTTAGTGAGGAAAAGAATTCTCATAGCTCTACTAGTGTAATCTCTTTATATAAGGATTTTGGGAAGCCCACCTTTGCAGACCACTTGAGAGGACAGCCCTGCCTTCCCAAAGAGCTTTCGGCTCTCTTCCAGGTTACTGCGCTGTACCAAACAGCTCACAATTAAATAGCAGCCTGGCTCAAGCCTATGCACAATACAATCTCAAGCACTTTGCAGTCACCTCTCAGGCCTCCCTATGGCCAAACTATCTTCTCTCTCTCTTTTCCCATCTGAAAAAATTATGAGCACCAAGCCCAGAACTGCATTAATACTTCTTCAGAATACTTTCATGATTTCAGCTGTCTGCACAGTCCCAGGGCACCCCTGGAACAAAGGAATGGTACGCCACTTCTGAGTATTATCTACCTGATTAGTGATTAGGCATCCTTCAGTCTCGAGAGACTATGGTAACGTGCTCTGTATGTAGGGTTGCCAGATACATGGGTACCAAAAGGAGGACATAGAAAGACAAAAAAGGGGACAGAGGAGGACGTATTGAATATTTCATTGGAATCGTTCCGGATTAAACCCGCGATCAATACAATTTTATTACAATAGCTGCCAATAAACGTCTCTTACCATGACCAAGAAACAGTCATGTTAAAAAATAAAAATAAATTCAATGGAGGCTTTTTTTCAAAATACCAAAAAACATTATTTAAACAGCCAATTGTACCCGAACCTACCCCGGCCCGGCTGCGGGATCCCCCAGCCACTCGCACTCTGCACAAGCTCAGAGGCAACCTTGCTAATCTGGACGCTCAAACAAGGCTCTGGCACAGGCAGGGGGAAAGCGGTGCCGGGCAAAACCGAATGAGGCAGCCTCCCCTCCCCCGAGGGTCATAAGTTCAAGGCTGGGGAGTGTGGGAGTTGGAGTCCCCGAAAGGGACTTTGAACACACACAGTCCGGGCGCTCGCCTTCCCATCAATGCGCTCGGGCGCTGCTTGCTCCTGCCTGGCTCGGCGGGCGGCACTCCGCTCGCACTGCCTTTCTGGGCTCCACGTGGGCTGGGCAGGCATGGCAGATCGCCGAGCAGCTGCTGCCGCGGCGGGAGGGGGCAAGGGTTGCACTCCAGCACCGGTGGCAGGTAACAGGGAGCGGGTGGGCGCGGGGAAAGACTCCCATCCAAAATTATAACATAAAATATACAAAAGCCTGACATTTTAAAGGTTTTTATCTTTGCCTGCCTGATGGAGGATATTAGGCTAAAAAGGAGGACATGTCCTCCTTTTGCCTGACATCTGGCAACCCTATCTGTATGGAGCACTTAGAACAGCGTCTAGTGTGGCTGAGAAGGCCAATTCGAGAGTGACAGTCCCTTCCACACTGAAGACAAATACAATCTGTCAAATATTATCTACCTAGAAAACCCTGAAAAGGGTCGCCATAAATCAGAATTGACTTGACACCACATAAAGGCATTACACACCCATCCTTGTTTTTGGAATTTCTGGAGGGATCACATGGTCTTTTTCTTTTTTGACTTACGGCATCTTTGTAATAAGTGCTTTATTTACCATTTTGAAAAGCAATTGCAGGGGAAAGTGGCATTCACACAACACAGCAGATCCTATATTCCCAGAGCTTGGGAAAGTAACAGTGTGGAGTTGCTGTCCAGAAAGGTAACTTATTAAAGTTCTGGGTGTTGCATACTGAATCCCCGCCAACAAGATCTGCACTCTAGGTGCTTCACTTCCATGCAACTCTCTTGAGCTCCTTCTCTCCTTGCATTCCTTGCCTCTGTATCCAAAAATAGGTTAACTGTTATTTCCTGTATTCTCACCTCAAACACCCTGCTTTCTGTCTCTTCCCTGAGGGCAAACTGCTCAAGAGGCACCCAGAGTCATCAGGAACTATTAGCATTCTTTTGTTAATGGCCTTGACTGGAAACAGGTGTGTGTCCCTTTTGACACAGCCTTTCACAGTATGGATACAGACATCCATCAACAATGGTATATTTACATATTTAGAGTTCCCTCTCTTTGTAAGAATGCTTAAGTGCAAGATTTCAGGTTTGTAGGATCAACTTTTTTTACTGGAATCCCACCCACCAAACAGTACTGAGCAGAAGAGAGACTTTAAGCATTCAAGCATTTGACTGATTACTTTTAGGACTAATTAACTAGGCACAGGGATGTATGTGGCTATGGACATGAACCCTAAACGTTACCAGCAAATACCTGGAAATCAAGTGTGAAAAGGGCTCTGTAACCCACATTCAGGTGAATGAAACTGCAGACTTATGTGATCAGGAGCTCTAATAAGGCTGGCTTCATGGCCATGGGAGCTTTACGTAGAACTGCATTCAACCAAACACAATTTGAAAGCCTGCATCAGATCTTTGTGTTCAATGTGTAAAGGTCTAAATATCTTCCAAATGCTTGATGGCATTTGCAATTCGGTCTTAGCTGCACACTCACATCCATGGCCCTTGTTTTTGCCCTGTGCATGATCCAGCAAATATCTAAATAGGACTATTGAATTAAATAATTCCAAGCACCAGAAAGTTGCTTTGAGTACCAGAACTGTACTGAGTTCATATGCCTTCTACCAAGACAAAACAAAGCAAAACAAAAACACCACAATCTCCCAGAGACTTTATCCATTTTAGCAAGAAGAAAGGGGAGGGAAGACATTTTGTAGTTGTAGTTTATTAAACAATTGGGTTATGAAAGCCTTGGCAATCTAATTCAAATCATCCAGAGATCTTATACTAGATCTACATTCCATCTACTCCAACTTTAACACACAGTATCCGGTCATTTAGGACTAACTTGAGTTAGTTTTAATTCACTTGGCTGAGTTCTCCAGTTACATGGCACAGTGATCACATTCACATCCCTCCCCTCTCTACTAAGAGTATGTTGGAGACCAAAAATAAATGAGAAAAAAGAGTTCTTTCTTCTTCATGTCCCCAATAAGTGCAGTCAAAGCGAAGGAAATAAAATGTGCCAATTTATCTGACTGAAGCTATGTGTGGAAGCCAAAATTACTTGTGGATCTTGGTATGGCTTTCTGATGATGTAATTTGTGCTTATGCTGGGCTCCCCTCCCACATTCACACCCCAGAACGATTACAGACGGAAAGCAGGGCATCTGGTGAGTGCTACAGAAAACACCCACTGTTGTTTTTTCACCCATCACAAATTTGACTTTCTCAAAGAGGTTTCAAGGTGGTATTCCAGCATTAAAATCACTAATACTGTAACTACAACTACTATACAGATGATAATCAAAAAACTACAGCAGCTAATAGACAGCCAATAGCAAACTATAGCTGATTAGAATTAAAGGTTAAATGAGTGTCAGCCATCGTTAATCCTGGTTAATAACACCAGGAATTTGGAGTAGG
This sequence comes from Intellagama lesueurii, assembly GCA_037013535.1. NCBI lineage: Eukaryota > Metazoa > Chordata > Lepidosauria > Squamata > Agamidae > Intellagama > Intellagama lesueurii. Next base: position 233,282,094 of record JBAJHW010000001.1, read on the forward strand.
GAGGAATGGGTGTGCTGTTTTTCTGCCTGCCAATGGTGTGTTTGTTCAAATAGTGCTGTGATCTTGCCGCCTGTCATCTAACTCCTTTTTCTTAACTTTGTCCAAAGAAGCAGTCATCACACTCAATTCTTCTAATAAAACTGGTTTATTATTTAACATGTCTTCATCAATTTTTGAGTCTTGTTTATCATCATCCGAATGCAACAATAAATCATATGTCTTAACATTATTAAAACTGGGTATCTCTTCATGGTATGACAATGGGGGATAACTAATAACATCGTGAGACCACTTGGGTTTGGCACCCATCAACTCTGACGTGTTCTCTGCCCACTTCAATTTTGTGGATTGAACGTCGAACCTTCTTGGCGTTCCCCCTTTATCAAACCATGAACTGTTCTCCGTCGGGGTCTGAAGGGGCTGGGCCCACGGGATGTCTCCGGACTCACTATACATCTCTGCTTTTCTCTTCTCTGTTCTTCCCTCTTTACCCATGCTTTGTACTCTTTATTTTGCTTTCTCTCCTCTGTCTCCCCCCAGTAAGGTGGCTTTCTATACATCTGTCGTCTCCATTCCCTTTCAGCGTACTCACGGGGCAATTTGAATTCCACCCACTCTCCTGTCCAAGGGTCTTCTTGAATCAACTCTACAAGCTCTTTTTCCTCTACTTTCTCCCCTCTTCCCCAACATGCTTCTACCTCACCCCCTCCTTCTTCCCCCTTTTTATCTTCCTCCTTTCCCACCTGATTTGCGCCCCCTTCAGTCTCTTCCTTTATTTCTAATTTACTTAATTCCCTTTCTATAACTCCCGTCTCTTGCTCTTCTGTCTTTGTTTGAGAGTCAGACGGTACACTCTCCTGATCCTGGTTGAGGTGACTCTTCGCCTCACAAGTACGTACACATCTGTCAACTGTTTACTATCTCTGCATTTGGCTCCTTCAGGTTCCTCTTTTGAAAACTCATGGTGCTGTGCCAGTGCTGAGCCGCTGTGTTTATACTCATTGCTCTTTTCCCACTTTCAGCATCATCACATTCTGCCCAGGGTGTCAAGGCTGGTGGTTTTCTATGTTTATGTTTGGCCACTGCTATGGCAACATGAGCCTGAGGGAGTGAAAAGTCCTACTGATGCTCCTGGGCATTGGCTTTCCCTATGGATACAATGTTTGTGTTATTCTGCATGATTTTGTTTGAGCTAATTATTCCAATTTCTGTTTTCTTTTTCCAAGAAATAGTTTGGGTTTATGTTTGGTGACATCACTTCACCTACCAAGCCACAGTTCTCAGATGAAGGGATTTCCTCCTTATTTTCCCCATCCCCAACCCCCAGTTTCTTGCACACAGAAAATTGAATGTTAGGATGAAATTTTGTGGCCAATTACCCCTCTCTCTGAGGCACCATTTTTCTTATCTGCAAAGAACTTTTTTAAAAGGCAAAATCAAGTCACATGGAAAACGCAGGGAACAATTTAGCATGAGTGCTCTGCTGTTTACAACCACACACACGTATAAAATCTCTTCGTGTTTTTCACTGCTACTAAATCCTGTATGACTAGGATGTTGATTAGTTAAATCCTATGGGATTTCGCAAGTTGCCGCAGAGACTTTATCCCTTGCCAGGCTGAAAACGATTGCTGCAAACAAGATGCCATATCTGTAGGCAAGGAGCTCTGTGTATCAAACTGTTCTGATGCTGGATTTGTTGTCTATGAGGGGGAATCCATTTGTCTGTACAAAAGAAGAACAACATGTTTACAGTCTCTTTCAAATAGCACTTCTCTAAAACGATAATACAAGAAACTGGCTCAGGGTGGTGAAACAGACCTTTGCCACACCTTTCTCCCATTAAAAGTATTATAGTCTACCTCTGAGTGTGTGTCAGATACATGGCCATGCTTTGAAGTACATTTATCAGCAGAACATAGTTGGGTGATACCAATATTCTATGTATTGAGAACTCTAGTAGGCATCCTTCAGTCTCGAGAGACTATGGTAACGTGCTCTGAATAGAGGTCTTGGAACAGCGTCTAGTGTGGCTGAGAAGGCCAATACAAGAGTGGCAATCCCTTCCACACTGGTTTCGGGACTGCCTCTTTGCCTCGGCCTGCTAGACAAGTGTCTCTTCAAATTGGGAATTTTTAGCATGTATACATTACTGAAACAGTGACATCTACACTGGCTTGGGCATGTCGTGAGAATGGCTGATGGTCGGATTCCAAAATATCTCCTGTATGGAGAATTAGTGCAGGGAAAGCGCCCCATAGGGAGACCACAGCTGCGATACAAGGATATCTGCAAGCGGGATCTGAAGGCCTTAAGAATGGACCTCAACAGATGGGAAATTTTGACATCTGAGCATTCAGCCTGGAGGCAGGCGGTGCAGCATGGCCTCTCCCAATTTGAAGAGACACTTGTATTGAGAACTACAGTGGTAATTATGGCATAAAACAGCATAAATAGCTAGTTAGTATCTTTGCCAATACAGTGGTGCCTCTACTTACGAACGTCCCAACATACGACCATTTCGAGTTACGACCAGCTCAATTTTGCTTCGACTTGCGGCCGGAGCTTCGAGTTACAACCAAAAAAGGCAGGGGAAAAAGGTGGGGAATTCAAATTGCTAACCGTTGGTGGCGAAGAGGCTGCTTCTTTGTAGCTCTTTCGCTCCAGTGGTTAGAGAGTGTGCGTTCGGAGGAGGCTTCGGACTGCCTGGTAAGGTAAGGTGCTGCTTTCTACTTTTTAAAAACTGTTCTGGGTGGGTTTTGCAGTGTAGTTTTGGTCTGGGTGGTGGGATTATGTTTCTATGCTGTGATGGGTCTTGCAGGGTTTGTTTGTCTTTGGGGTTTTTTTCCCCATTTCTGATGGGTCTTGCACGGTTTGTTTGCTTTTTGGCGTTTTTTCCCCCATTTCCGATGGGTCTTGTGGGGTTTGTTTGTTTTTTGGGGGGGTTCCCCCATTTCCGATGGGTCTTGCGGGGTTTGTTTGTTTTTTGGGGGGGTTCCCCCTTTTCCAATGGGTCTTGCGGGGTTTGTTTGCTTTTGGGTTTTTTTTCTCCCATTTCCGATGGGTCTTGCACGGTTTGTTTGCTTTTTGCTTTGCTTTTTTTGCATTTCCGATGGGTCTGGCACGGTTTGTTTGCTTTTTGCTTTGCTTTTTCCCCATTTCCGATGGGTCTGGCATGGTTTTTTTGCTTTTTGCTTTGCTTTTTTTGCATTTCCGATGGGTCTGGCACAGTTTGTTTGCTTTCTGCTTTGCTTTTTCCCCATTTCCGATGGGTCTGGCACGGTTTGTTTGCTTTTTGCTTTGCTTTTTTTGCATTTCCGAAGGGTCTTGCACGGTTTGTTTGCTTTCTGCTTTGCTTTTTCCCCATTTCCGATGGGTCTTGCACGGTTTGTTTGCTTTCTGCTTTGCTTTTTCCCCATTTCCGATGGGTCTGGCATGGTTTTTTTGCTTTTTGCTTTGCTTTTTTTGCATTTCCGATGGGTCTTGCACGGTTTGTTTGCTTTTCTTCCCCCCCCCCCCCCCTTTGGCTGGAATGGATTAATCGCGTTTCCGATGGGTCTTGCAATGTTTTTTGGTGTGTTTTTTGGTGATTTTTTTCTTCGGCCGGAACAGATTAATTGCATTTCAATGCATTCCTATGGGAAATGGTGCTTTGACTTACAACCATTTCGAGTTACGACTGGAGTTCCGGAACCAATTAAGTTCGTAAGTCAAGGCACCACTGTAAGGGAAAAAAATAACATGGTCAGAATCCTGTTGATAACATTCAGTGTAAACTGGAAATTGCACAAGCAACGTGCATGCTTTTGCCCCATGTACCTTGCACACTTAGAGATGTCTGGGTTGTGATTGCACACTCAGTTGAGAGCCAGAGAAGATGACCAGCAAAATGCAAAAACCAATTGCTCTTAAGTGCACAGTGTTTCCCAATAAGATTTTTGGCCCTTGTCTCTGAATTCAGTACTTGGGACAGTTGGGTTTTTTGGACTAAATTTCTCAGAATCCCTTACCCAGTATTGCCAGGCGGTTCCACAAATCCCCAAAACAGGAAGCTATAGCTGATACCACTACAGACATACATCGTGATCTGTAATGACATTGCAGAAGGCCTCAGATTGTATTTCTTTGCAACTGAAGCTCCATGAATCTCCACTTTTCCATGATCTTTGAGACTCAAACCCAGAAGGAGAGCGTAGCATACCCTGAATATTTTCATACTGGTGGTCCCATCATTCATGCAATGAGGCCAGGAAACACTGTTACAAGCACCATACCCCAAATCATCACTAAGAGTACCACTTCCACCACTACAGTATCATCATCTCCTATTGTAAGCACTATACCACACTGGTTCTCTACAAGCAGTCTTATCTTTCTATAGCAGTCATGTGTTATGCTCAGGATATGTTTTGAAATGACCCTCATGTAATTACTATTGCTTATGCAGTCCCACATCAATTAACTTCTATTGCATCACAAACACATTGGTAAGAAGTAGGGATTGACAACAAAGCACAAAAATCAGATGCTGAAGAGCAAAAGCATGAAGCACTCAGTAGCTCTGGCATCTTTTTATTTATTCATTTACTTGCAAATGAGAATGAACCAGAACTGATCAACAGCAAACTTTTTGTGTCTCAGAAGGCTGATGACTCCAAATCTCTGACTTCACCAGCCGTAAAAAGCAGACTGATGTTAGAGATCAAGCCACACAGATAAATCTAGCAGGCTGGCACTTAACATCAGTGACAATTCCAGCTTTTAGTAAAAGTAGGCCTACATCTGTGTGAGAATAATGTCAAATCTTGCTTATGTTTAATAAAAACAACAGTCTTCTCTGTGCTAATAGCCATGACATTTGTGATTTTAAAATAAAATGTATAGTTGTATATTTTGGATCTTCTGGTAATAATAATATGTTGCTTAGCAATAATGTATGATTCTGGTCTTAATATAATTCCTTTTCAAAATAGCAACAAGCCCCTGACAACGAGAGCAAAATCTTGATATTTAATAAATTAGATGCCATGGTTTTATTACCAATTATTTTGCAGTTCATTATTTAAGTCTGTCTTTTAAAATTCTTTGGTCATCTGGCTACAGCTAACATGGATACTTGTCAGAGGAATCCTTACACACCCTCTCACACAGACACATAATGATCCAAGTTTAAATTCAGATCTCTTTATTTGCAGCAGCATTATGCCTTGCAAGCAATGCTTCATACAGTATCAAAGAATACAAGTGTCACACCGTAAATCAGGAAGAAATTACATCAAGGCGGCAACTACATGGTCAAATACCACGGGATTTGCTCCGCTTATGAAATGGATGAATTCAAAGTAGTTTTAACAGACTACGTGATGCAAAGGCTGATTCGAAGCGGTCAAGCCCTTTTTGCTCTCAAAGAGGCTTTTTTTTATTCTGCTGCTGAGGGGCTTCTACTTTTTCAGGACAGAACAAGTTGAACAAGCTTTTTCTCGTGTGGTTAGTTGTAATATGTTCTTGTAAAGAGAAGGGGCCTGTCTGTAGGTGGTGTTTCATTGATGCAGGCAATTGGAGCACGATGTTCAGGTTTAGGGGATCATGCCCTCCCCAATCTTTCCTCTCCCCCAATTGTCCTCAAATTTTAAATTAAAAATTCTTACATATATGAGATTAATGCTAGATCACCCTATCACTGGTTCATCATCATTATTATTATTTCCTGTATAGGAAGGTAGGCTTGGCAGAGGTGGGACCAGAGGAAGGAAGGAAGGAAGGAGAAAAGAGGGCTGTGGGCTGTAATATGAATCACATTAAATCCAGTAGGAATGGTGAACTCCCAAATCAACCCAAAAGCTCCTGTGTGAGCACTGAATGTGGTTTCAAATGTAATACAGGCTGCAAATAAAGTCACAGCAAAGCCAGATCATCCCTATTCAGCTTTCCAGTGTAGATGCATCCCAAGACACCTCAGATATGAAACTGAACTGAGTAAGATCAAGTAACAATCTTTTTTTAAAAAAATTGAATTCAGGCCACCATATTAGACCTTATTTTGATGGCAGCTGCCAAAAACTTTGCAGACTGTGTTTTCACCTATTGTCTCAATCCACCAGGAGAAAAGACACATACTGTACAGTCATCTGTGTTGGAAGCCAATCATGGGGGTGATTAAGTCTTTCTGCAAAACTCTGTAGAAGGAGAACAACAACAGTACACAATCAAGTGTTGCACAAGCATACCTAATTTTGCTGTGGTGTTCTACTGAAATGATCCTCACATAACACAGGGGGCAACATTTCTTCAAGTTGTACCCTTGAAAAAACCCTTCTATACTGAGGAATTGTTAGACCTTGGAAATAGCATGCCACTGTATTTGGAAGTCTAGACGTGAGGCAGTCATGCCAAGGGGATGCTTTGCTACTGGCAGACAGACTGAAACTGATCCCAACTTTTGTTGGTTTCAAGTGGGACATGGAAAAAACCCAAACATTTTTAGCCTTTTTTGAGGGGGTAGGGGTAGAAGAAAAGAATCAAACATGGCTTCTCTAAAACTGACCCAGTCTCTTAATAAGTGTGTGACTGTGAGGGCCAACTTGACAACTCTGAAGAGGGATTTGTCTGATGGCATGAATTCTTCTAAGGAAACCTGACCATCTGATTGTGTGAACATAGATTCAGCTGAAGTATAGTTCAGAGAATGTGTTCCAGAACAGGGTTTATAGACTCCAGGGTGCTGTAACAAAACGCCTAATACTAAGCAAATATGTAACATGTTTGTTAAGATGATTTTCTTTCCAAAATAGGCTGGACTAGGAGATAACAGAAAGTTCATTTTTTGAAAGAAAAAAACCTACCTTTTTATCCAACACTCTCCCAATAAGGTAGAACATGTTATTTTTTTTTTCAATCCATCCATCCATTTTATCCTTGCAACAAATGGGTCTAGCTCAAGGTCAGTTAATAAAATGTGGCTCAGCAGAGATTTGAAAACAAACATCTTCAATCCTAGGTTTGGTGTTATAACCAATATACTGCACTGCCTCTATGTCACATTGTTATGAATTTGGAATTCCTTCTGCCAATAGGTCTATCAATAGTAGACTTTCATTGGGGATGAAATGAAACATTAACCCAGCTTGATTTCCAGGAACCTACCTCTCAGTTCTGGCAAGACTCATCTTTCAGTTAGTGGGAAGAGGCAGAGAAAGAGTTTCACTGTTTGGACTTTAAAAGTCTGTTGGAGAGCTGGAATTTTTAGTTCAGTTCAGCTAGACTAGAGGTCTTACAAACTGTGGGAGTCCCGAATGCTATCTGGGGGCATCTGATGTAGGATTATCTGTTTTGCTACGTGGTGTCCATTTCTACTGACGAACACTGCACTTGTAGATAAAACAAATATCTCAGTTGCCAGAGTCTGAAGTTCAATATCCTGAATTCTTTGGTGGATAATATTGTAAAGTTGAGTTTCTCCACAATTAGTCAGGGAGTTCAGGTTAATAACTATAGATATTTGGGCTTCTATTTCTTTCTGTTCGAATAGAGACACACATACCTGTCACACTACCAATATCCATTCCATCAACAAGGGCAAGAAGACTGTGTTCACGCCAAGCAATACCATTGTAAAAGGTTTCTGTGCTTATTTAGCATATGCTTGAATTCTAATTGCGTTGTCTCAGATTGGAGTTCTTGCATATTATTGCTTAGTGACAACTTTCCTACCTATCTCCCCTCTCTTCTATATATGCCTGTGGACTGCCAACCAAAAATTACATTTCACATACCCAACGAAGTGGACTGTCAGAAGCTTATGCTATAAGGTGCCTCTTAGTTCTTCTGTTGCATCAGACTAATAAGCTCTCCTTCTAAAAATGTTTAACTAGGGATTCTCTAGTGTCACCGAAAGAAGCTTATCCGAAGGTCAATTCACACAACTGATGCAGTCCCATGATGGCATGGCTGCTTCACCGTACGCTGAGTGGCACACACAAACTCTCTGAAGACAAAATCTGTTCAAGCTTCTTCAAGACAGAACAGAGAAAGATGGATTAACTGATATCATGTCTGTCCCTTTTCTGGAAGGGATCCAGAGGAAGTCAGACAGAGAAAATAGAAATATAGTGAATACTGTAACTTACTGACATTAAGGATTTGTTTTGTGCTTGAGGTAACACTCATGGGTCTTGTTAACTTCTTTGGTTTTATACAAAGTCTTCATGAACCTGACTGATGGCATGTTAATTGGTGTTGTTTGTAATATTACTTCCTTAACAGTTTCAGTTGTTTAATTTTATGCACAACACTTTCAAAATCACTGTTTGGAAGGTGCTCTAGAATATAGCAAGTAGATAAAAGATACAGTATGGATGGGGCTATTAAATAGTGAAGGTTTTAAGTACAGTGTGCACATCCAGTGCTGCTCTCACAGTGTTACTGGGATCAAGTGATTTCTTAAATTTCTTAAGTTAGCCATTTACATTACACTTGCAGGCATAATGGACAGCATTTAGGCCATTGTATGGAATGTGACAGCTGTTCACCATATAATTTTTCTGGATTGCACGGAGAGTGTCTCCATGGCAACACCAAACGTTCCTAGAAGACAGTGCTGGCTACATCAAGACTGGAACAACCCATGTGGTGAGCAGCTTTCAAAAGTTACAACATTCAAGAGATAACACCATACTGAAATGTTCTTTCAGATCAGCAAGGAGAACATATGGCTGTCCAGATGTTGTTGCATTGTACTCCCATCAACCTCAACCTTAGGCAGAATAGAATGATGGGAGCTGAAGTCTATCATGTGTTCTTCATCACTGTTTTGGGTATACTCCATACGGGGTCCTACAGTAATAAGACTTCGGTACAAGCTGTTAGAGCGTGGTTCCCAACCTTGGGTCCCCAGATGTTCTTGAACTAAAACTCCCAGAGGCATTCACCACTAACTGTGCTCGCCAGGATTTCTGGGAGTTGTAGTCCAAGAACATCTGAGGATCCAAGGTTGGGAACCACTGCACTAGAGGAAAGTGCTTTGGTCTTAACTTGTCTCCTCACTCCTAGCTACATTTCCAGTTCCACTTCAAAGATGGAGCCTCATGGCACAGTGGTTAAACTGCAGTATGACTTGGGTTCAATCCCAGGTAGCTGGCTTGAGGTTGACTCAGCCTTCCATCCTTCTACGGTCAAGAAATTGAGTACCCAGCTTCCTGGGAGGGGGCAATGTGTAGTCTGCATAATTAAATTGAAAACTGCCCAAAGAGTGCTTTAAATGATGTGGGACAGTATATAAGCAGCACGTTTGTTTGTTTGTTTTTAAAGAATCCTTATCATGCTTTGGGAAATGCATTCACTTTTTCACATTTAAACAGAAATGCATTATGACATACTGTATTTATTTACCTGAGAGATGGTAACAATCTAGCCTGCCGTTATGGTGACACCCCCCCCCCCCCGCACCAAACATTACTATTTCATCAGATCTACCTCGGGCAGCTATTTCTGCAGTTTGACATTCTGCCAGTGGTCTTTCAATGTTTCTAATGAATTCGTCTTCCATTTGATGTAACAGAAAGGTAAAGGTTCCCCTTGACATTTAGTCCAGTCGTGTCCGACTCTAGGGCGCGGTGCTCATCCCCGTTTCCAAGCCATAGAGCCAGCGTTTGTCCACGACTAGACACGGAACGCCGTTACCTTCCCACTGTGGTGGTACCTATTTATCTACTCGCATTTGCATGCTTTCGAACTGCTAGGTTGGCAGGAGCTGGGACAAGTGACGGGAGCTCACTCTGTCGCGTGGATTCGATCTTACGACGGCTGGTCTTCTGACCTTGCAGCACAGAGGCTTCTGTGGTTTAACCCGCAGCGCCACCACATCCCTGATGTAACAGAAAACCAGGTTCTAAAACCCTGTTCTGAGCCTGCCATTGTAAAAACAGGTTAGACTGTGTGTGTTTTTTAGTCACTAGTTGCCACAGTTATACAAACTGCTTGCCGTTTGCCTTTCTGATTGTCCCAAAAAGTACATTGATACTCAAACTTCTATATATTATTTTAAAAGAAGTTTCATTTACAAAACAGACCTGGCTATCTACCAGAGAGTCACAAGGGTCAGAACCAGTCTGACCTCCCTTGGGAAGGATTTTAGCCACTGATGTCCTGTCACAAAGAAAGCCCTGGCTCATGTGCTTAGCAACTTAGCTTCTCAGAATGATGGGATGTGCAATGTATGCTCTACTGAAGATCTCAAATTCTGGGCAGGTGGAGCAATTTCCCCCAATAGTCAGCCATACCTTTGGGTCTTGACCCAGTACAAATGTGAACTCAGAAAGGCAGTTTTGATCTTGGCCTTCACGAAGGCTTAAGCTTAGACCATAGTCTTTACCGAGTCACTCCTTCTTTTGTGCTCATACAATTACTGGTCTTGATTGAGTAAAAAAGGATGTGGCCAACTCTGCTTTTTAAGAACATTGTTTTAGAAAGTCAGGAAGAAGAAATTATACAGCTGAAGCTAAATGTAGGACATGTTGTTTCCTAAGATATCCACTGCCTTGTGAAGTAGATGAAGATAGGTTTTCTTAAATACTAAGGTTTCTTAACTATATAGCATTGCCTTTTGATTACTAAACATAGAAGGTGGAGAACTTTCATTGGGCTTCCTGCAGTAGTAAAGCATATTCTACACACCATTTATTTCAAACACAAGGGCAAGACCAAGACATTCTGCTGCACAAGATGGAAGAAAACATGGTACTCCTTCCAAGTCATCTGGACTGGCAGTTGAATTTCCCCTCGGTCTTGGCAACAGAATGGGCACGCGACCTGGCACACATTCTCCCACCTTCTGCTGTCACTTCCAGCACTTGCTGCTTGGGGCAGCCACCTCATTCTGCCTAATGATCTTGCCAGCCCTCCCCCGACAGGTAGGAGTCTTTGAAGTGACCAGAATGGCTGCGGTGATTGTAGAGATGGATGGCTGTTAATTACTGTTTGTTCTGCAAGTGTTTTTAGAATGCCTGGATTTAAACATTGTTTTCCTCATGCAGTCCGCTTAGGACATTGCGGCAGGGCTACGTGCTAGTTAAAATAAATTTAGAATTGGATCAAGGCACTCCACGCTTTTACCCTGCCACTGTTACGCCTCTTCCTTCCCTCTGTCCCCCTCCTCCTTCAAGATCTGTTCTAGGCAATCAAAATTTAGCTCTCAAGGACAGGTTAATTTTCTACTGCTTAGGAAAATATCAGATTAAGTTCTGTCAAATTCACAGCCACAAGGATCGGATCAAAAAGTTTTCATCTTTTTCTACTTGAACCTTACCTGTTGGGTTATCGGATGGACTATTCAGTGGTGTGAAGCACTCGGAATTCTACTGTAGATGTCTTTAAAATGATGGGAGTAGAAACAGATGAAATAGGCAACTCTGGGAAGCCAAAGCAACTACCGAAAGTACAGCCTAACAGTGTGTAAATGTGGCTCCTCTTTGCCTGTTTGACATACGTAATATAGAACCTTTTCCACAGAATTGCCACATGCTAATTTTTTAATTACAGCATGGAACTCAGCTTAGAAGGAAAGGTATCTAAAGTATAATGAATTTATTTCACAGCGCATAAAGTTTAAAAGAAATGTCCAGTAAAAGGAGTTCTGATCCTTGTGCCCAAAGTTAGAAGAATTTTTCAAGACATTCTTTACCATGTTTGTTTAGTCACAAACAACAGTTAAGTGCAGACAGGCAAGTTTTTCCTTCTTCCTTTTCTTTTTCATCTGTGCTTCTGAAAATATCTGGTGGCAATGGACATAGCAATTATGACATATTAGAATATATTGGCCAGAATCCTCTTGTGTAAAGTTATGCCTGTACAAGCTAAGGATGTCATCGGCCACAGGCTTTTATTACTCATTAAAAGTTTCCTGTCCCCACCCCCAGCCTAGGTCCTTAAGCGTCCTTGAGATATTTTTTTTTAACCTGGGGAAGTCTTTGGGGGCCTTGGGAGGGGGAAGGAAGACTTAAATGCCCAAAATCACTGCCAACGGCCCTTCTATTGCTTACATTGGAGACAGGAAATATCTGTGAAATGTTTTGCAAGTGGGGATGAGTATCAGACAAGTGGGGATGAGTATCATTAGCAGTACCTTGCTAATGGGGTGTTATAGATTCTCTGTTAACATCACCAGCTAGGTCTGTTCAATATAGGTTAAAGGGAAAAGCAAAAGATGAGCAATGAAGATGCAAGGACCTCTACTATTCTTATTAAGGTCACCAAGAAGTTACGTGAAAACTACCTTATCAATGTCATTGGAGTTCTGCAAATAAATGCTTTAGCCCCAACTAAACTAGTGGCAGACACATTGACATTCTCTTCTTCTTTACAAAAACTTCTCCTAAACATTTTAAAGGATTGGTCAAACTGGGATTTTCCAGAGGTGAAGTATTTGGTCAGAATCCCACTGAGGGAACTTTGACTAGAAGGACAACTGCGTAAGCATTTCCCCATACTTTCAGCCGCTGCCCCTTCATGTGCCAACTCTTGCACTAGCTGTGAATTAGTTGCATGGATGGTCACATGACAGAGGGCCTGCCAGAAGGGAAAAGCTACTGCCCAAATGCCCTTATATGTATGCTTTTTCTTAATAGCACTCTGGCCTTCGTCTCTAAATGTTGTTTGAATGTCAGTCCAAAAACATCAAGATGACTTCCAATATAAACCCCAAATGCTAAAATGATCAATATATACTAGTACTGTCAACTAATTTATGAAATGGTAGTTGCTTAATTGCCTGCCTTTCAACCAATTACTTCAATTTAACCAATTCAAGCTGAAATAAATTGAATTTAATCTATATGGAAATCTTATGTAAATAGCAAAGGAATTGAATTCTGGGTTGATGCTGGTGAATCGTCCCGACCCCCTACCTCAACCACACTGAGTATCAGGTGGTGGTTTACTAACTCCTGGAAAAGCCAAGGACTTTGTGGGTAGGCACTGGCCCAGGAGACCTATGGAGCTCTGAGGAACTAAATTACTGCTAAACTCTAGGTGCTCTTGGGCAGCAGCAATTAACAGGCAATTTATCAAATTCTCTCATTTGAACATTTTTCTCCGCACTTTTCAATCTCCAGTGTTGTTCCTCCCCTGACCAACTGAAGAGAGACACAAGAAATAACATAAAGTGAAAAGTAGAAAAAAATGTTAAGACTTTTCTTCACGGAAAACTGAAAAATGAGGGGGAAATGCTTTCCATATTGTTTGCCTGCACTGAACCTTATTTAATCTGATGATTGACATTTCAAGATATTGCTTTTCCTGCCCAACATTTGCATCCATCTTGAACGCACAGGCTAAACTGGTTTTAACTTATATAATCTGGTTCTAACTGGATTCCTTGCTTTGCAGTGACAGTAACACTATGTGCACTGACTTCTGTTTCCAGCCCACATCTTGTCTGTAATGGAGGGGGTGGGGAACCTGATGCGTATGAAATGCCCACCACAACCAGTTCACAGCCAGTTCAATGATATGCAGAAAGGCATATGATTAAAGGGCCCTCAAGTACCAAATAAGCTTGGCTCAACTCCAGTAATACAATAAGGCCCAGATGCTTAATAAGGCAAATCAGAAAGGGCAATGTGAAGCATCTTTGATGGTTTTTGGCCTTGCAGGTCAAGGCAAAGTATCACTTCATGGAGGGTTAATTGTAAACAAGAACAATTTATGACATCATATAGCATCATTCCTGAGTACATCATTCAACATCAGTTAAAGCAGTGGTCCCCAACCTTGGGCCTCCAGATGTTCTTGGACTACAACTCCCAGAAGCCTTCACCACCACCTCTGCTGGCCAGGATTTATGGGAGTTGAAGTCCAAGAACATCTGGAGGCCCATGGTTGGGGACCACTGAGTTAAAGTATCAACCTCAGCTTCTAGTTTCCTGGCTTGGTGGAGCTTGAACCAACAAAAGACCACCTTAACTCTGGTCTTAATCCAACAGATTGTTTGTGACTGAATCTCCAAAATCCTCTTGTGTACCTTATGCAAACAGCATAACTTTTGGAGGTTAATTGCCTCAAGTTAAGAAATCACTGTAGACATTATCAGTTGCATATGACTCACATGCAACAGGTAATGCCTAACATGATTTCTTAGCTTAAGGCAATTTGTCTCCAAAAATATAGCATTTATGTTAGGCCAGCAAAACTAGGCAGGATGATTTGGGCCAATATATGTAAATATCATAAACACCTTGTATTAAACATGTCATATATCAATAGGAGTGTGAATCTGATATATTTAAAGTATAGTCATCTTCTACACAAGCTCAGGCAAGAAACTTTATATTTCCTCATGTGGGTCCTACATACAGCAATAGGAGGAAACTCAAACCCACCAACTTGTTTCACGAGTTAATTGATACTGAACCAGAGAACCAGCTACCACATTTCAGGATGGATTTGTCCTTCAGGTTCCTTGGCCAAAAGGTTTGTGCTATGGGGGCTTAAAGCTACAGTGAATAAAACATTTCAGCAACATTTGTGTAGCCCTTATTGCCTTACTGCGGTTTGCAAACTCTTTGAAAAATTGAAAAGTATATGACAGCCCAGCACCCCTTGTGGAAGTCTCCAGAGCTCTGTCCATTATAGATTGACCAGAGTATAATATATGTCCTCCCTGGCTTTTGTTATCTAGCTCTTTCTATGACAGCAGACTGACTTGCCAGTTTTGTTTACCTCAGCAACTTCTGTGAAAGACCAAAAACTGCAAGAGTCATTTCTAAAGTTAAAACAATCACAATAAAGGGATTCGATGATTCACTCCTTTTATAAACAAGAGTTGTAAGAGAGTAAACAAATATCCCAAAATGAACTGGTTTGATGGACATCATCCATTGTACCAGATAGGCTTGGTCCAACTCCAGGAATACAATAAGGCCCAGATGTAGCAGGCATCTGAGACACTCTGGAGTTAATCTGGAGTATTTCTCTCTCTCCCCATGATGGTGGAATTGCTGATGCAAGTTCTCCTCAGAACACCCTCAGCACTGGAGAGAGGAAAAGAAATACATTTTAATCCACTTCCCCTTTCTGATACAGCTGTCAGCCCTGCCACCCTCCCTCAGGAAACCCTGCAACTTTATGGATCATATTGTTAGAAGGATTAGGAGGTTGCAGGGAGGAGAGGGAGTTGATAAAAGTCATCTCCTCTCTCAGTCCAGCAGTAGCTCTTTTTTAGCGGGCTTAGAAGCCTTCTCAGAAAATAGCAAACCCCACCCCTTTCACAACATGTGTCTGATGTGGCTCTACAGGATTAGTAGAGTCATTGAATCAATGGGATTTACCTATTTGGGGTTTCATCATTCAACAATTGACTCAAAGGGTCTAGTCTAGCTGGGACTGGTAATTGGAGTGAAGCCATGATCAGCAAAAGGAGCAAGCAAGATCATAACTGTATCAAATTGTACAGGCTTATTGCTGTCATTTTAAAAAACAAAACAATTGCTTGGGGGCAGATGTTCAGAATTTTTCCTGCTTAGTCCATAAGGCTAGTACTGTAATGAAATAGGCCAGCTGCTGACCCCTGATCATTCACAGGTCAGAATGTGTCAGTGTTTGGAGCAATGTAAGCTAGTGGCTTCATAGAACTATTTTTCTACTAGGAATATGTACTTGGCAGATAATGGGATTTGTCATCCAACTCAGTAGGCTCAGCTAGAGGAGACCCACTGAATCAATGTTTTAGCATAGTTAGAGCAGACCCATTTGAATCAATGAAACCTATGGAGGAGTTGATCCACCAAATTCCCATAGATTCAATGGCCCTTCTCTAGGGCAATCCACTACACTCAGCAACAGGATTTTGGCTAATATGTTTTACATACAAATTGGCTTACTATTCAGTGAGTCTGTTCCAGTTAGGAATAGCAATTGGATTCAGGATCAGGATGAGCAGAATCAGAAAGCAACTGATCAAATGCATACAGTTCTACAGGCATGTTGCTCTCCTCCCAATAACTTAATGAGATCTGAATGGACATACATTGAGTAAAAATGTAGGAATTCACCTGGCTTTAATAAAGACTAAGAGATAATATGGAGCCATAATAGAGCAGGAGGATAACAGCATTCTGGATATATGAAAATGTTAAGAGTATCTATGGCAAGTTGAGTTGACAGCAACACTGATGATTACAGAGGGATTTCTAACCTTGAAGTGAGTATAGCCTTTTCCACCTTTTGTCTGGTCAAATAAACAAAACCAAATAAACAAATAAACAAAACCAGACCACAGACTCACTGATAGCTTCTGATGAAAGATGAACCTGCAAGGCTGTTACCAGAGCCTTCACAAATTATATGCCTTGTGCATTTTTATAGGAGCTTCGACACAGATTGCAACAGGCATTTGGGGTTTGTTTCAGCTTGCTGTCATTGAACGGTATGATGTTCTATGTCTGAAAGCCAGTCTGGTCAAGGTTTGTAATGCATGTTGTTCACAAAGAATAGCTTCTTTGTATGAATCTCTAGCTGTTTTGAACCTAACACTTCTTTTCCTCTCAACAGGTTGCTGTTCTCGACATGATTCAATTTATAATGTATAATGAATATTTTCAAAGTTTGACTAACCATTTAAGTTGCATCTGCCCAAATAATTGGTAATGTGGTATAGCAGGTTTATGGAAAAAATATCCAGAAATACAATTTAACAAAAACTCTCTGACCTCACAAGCTGATTAGTATGTAACAGATTTAACATCTCCAATCGTGCTTCTTTTATTTTTAATATTACTCATGTACTCCTGCATGCTGACCCAAAAGTAAACTGCGCTGAGTGCAATGGGACTGATTTCCTAGGACATTGGATTACCGCCTTAATATCTCACATGTTCACTCAGATTGCTCAGTCAGGAAGTGACCTTGAAAAGCAGCCATGTTTAATATGTCAATTTGTCTATTTTGTTTGATTTCTTAGAGAATTGTCCACCTATCAGCACCAGCACGAGTAAGAAAAAAATTCATTTTAAGTCCTGGGTTGTTGTTGTTGTTGTTGTTGTTTTGTAATAACTCAGTGTTTCTTTATGACTTCACATATGTTGCTGGAATTTCTAATTTTCTGATTTAAGGTCCACTTTGGGGCTACACAACCTGAATGAACTGTTACATTTAACTCTTGTACTGAAGAGGTACCAAGTGGTCTTCTGATGGATTAATAACTGGTTAAACAATAGTTGAGAAACACCCTTTTTTGGATCACTGAAAAGTTATAAACATGGTGAGCTTTCAGGTTCTGCAGAATTCTTCATCAGACATCAATGGTGTATAATTTGGATGCCAAGGAGGGAGCATAGTTTTTAAAAAATGAGCCAGATGTTATACCCACCGTTTATGAATGCAAAGAGCTCATAAGGTAGGATGATGTTTGCAAAGTCAGCCTGAGATGGGGGGAATCTGTCTCTCTTCTCTATGCAGTCAAACAGTTTGACTAGGACCTGTATAAGCCATGGGAAGCATGGAGTGTGAGTAAACAGGCTGTTCTCACAAAGGTGGGTACCAAAACCACTTGTTCACAAATGATAGGGAACAGTGAAACGGCCACATTCATTTACTTATCTTTATTTATTTACTTTATTTATATATATACTGCCTTTCTTCCAATAAAGGAGCACAAGGCAGTATACAACAATTATATGCATATATACCATCACAATAAATTAAAGCATCATCATTAAAATAGGATTAAGTCATTTTCAGATGGCACCACATTTCCAGTCACCATGAAGGTGAAAGCAGAATGTAAGAAATTCCAAAAGGATTATCTTCAAATGAGGGTAACAAGCAATGTCACAGCAAATGTGGTTAAAAGGAAGCACTGTATTTTGGACTACAACTGACCTATGGCCATGCTGGCATTCTGGAAGTTGTGGTTCAAAAATAACATTTTCTAGTTCTGGCTGCAATTAGGAGTAATATGGCAAGGTATCCTGTATGTATATTAATTGACTTCTAGCTGGTAAAGACTATTCAAGAAAAGAGATTGTTGTGAAAATTCTCTGAAATCACTGACGAAGTTGCACCATGCATGTGGAGGTTGGGAGTTGTAGGGAAAAGACTGAAACTAAAACTACTAATGTCATATTGTTTTTATATAAATCCCATGGTGCAGCCACATTCGAAGTGGTGTGTACAGATTTGTCACTCTGTCTCACAAAGGGCTTTTCTAAGCTGAAAAATGTAGAGTTTAAAGCATGTGCCCTGTAAGAAAATGTAAGTATTCAATTCTTCAAAAACCTCCAGATTATGACTCTGGGATATGGTGATTCTGTATCTATGATTCAAAATGCCAGGAAATGGTCCAGTGTTGCTGCACAATAGCATGCCCATGTTGCAAGCAGGAAAAAGGAAGCCAAACTTTACATTGCAAAGGGCAGCCTGAACGTTGAGAACACCCAAGCCAGCAGTCAAGATTGTCTACAGCAGAGGTCGTCAACCCCCAGTCCGCGGCCCCGTGCCGGTCTGTGGCCTAAGCCAGACCGGGCCGCAGAGACAGACTTGTCGCCACCCCCGCACGTACTCCCCTCCCCACAGCTGTTTTGCACATGCGCGCGTGCGCCAGCACCAGCGTGAGCGCTCCCCCACCCCTTCATGCATGCACCCAAGTGCCCAAGCACCCGCATGAAGGGGTGGGCGGGCGCGCAGGCAGGCGCTCCTGCGCATGCGTGAAGGGGTGGAGCAGCACTCATGGCGGCGCTGGCACGCGCGCACACACTCCCCCACCACTTCGTGCATGCACCTGAGAGAGAGCGCGCATGTGCCCAAGAGTGCGCTCGCGCACGTGCGAGCGCAGGAGGTGCCCCGCCTTCCTCAGAGGCTCAGCCGGTCCGTGGTCCCAAAAAGGTTGGGTACCGCTGGTCTACAGGATACCCTCTTGTACTCACTATCATTCACAGAGACACCAAGCAGGGGGAAATCCCAGAATATGATTCCTTTTTAAATCAATTAACCACTTCTCACTCTTAACTGATGAAAAAAGGAATGATATTCTGGGATTTTCCCGTTTGGTGTCTCTTTGTGAATGGCAGTGAGTGCAAGAAGGTATCTTGCAGACCATCTTGACTAGAAAGCTATCTTCCAATTTCCAAACCCTTGCTCTACACCTATATTGTCTGCATGTTTTCCAAAAAAATTTCCAAAAAAAGGGGGGGGGTGCTGAGAAGGTAGCAGAAATTGTCATTTGAAACTAAGGTCAAAATCATCAATGCTATGTAAAAGATGGGCAGTAAAGAAAGATAGGGGTGGGTGAAATCAACTCATTTCAAAGATAGTACTGGAGCGGATCCTTACAGATACCACAGAACACCAGAAAAGAAAATAAGTGAGTACTCAATCAATAGCTTAAACAAGTTAGGTTCTGAACATTTGTTCTGTATTTTTAAATAATTTTTTAAAAACATTTTCAATATCTGTTTTTTTAAAAATATTCTTTTTGTGTCTCCATCTTTACAACCAGACACATAATCCCCTTGCAAGCATGATCCTGATAAGCCTATTTGGCAGGAAGACGTTGACAAGTTAAAAAGCTAGCTAAGAGTCGGCTAACTGCACCTATTGACAGGGTCAAATATTCACATTGCCCCAGAGGCGATTCCCTTTTTGAAAACTTATCTGAGGAAACTGTTTGGTCTAAGAAATTCTGAAAGAATGTTTACTGAAGATACATGGCAAAATATCAAAATATCACCCTTTCTGGAGGAGAGTCACTCCATTACTTTCCTTAAAGAAAATCTGGTTTCCCCCTCACTCTTTAAAGAAAACCTGTCTTTTCAGTTTATTTCTGTGACCTTTCTATCTTAATACGTTTCTTCTCTCCCACCTACAAATGTATACAATGTTTCATTTCGTAAAGCTCCTGCTGGTTAGCCTGTAGTAGGCATGCTCAGTCTAACAACAAATTGGCTGTTTTTCCCTTTTGAAAGGCCTTTATTGAGAATCAATATTTCAGCCCCTCTAGCCTGGACCATGTCCAATTTTTTTAAAAAAGCAAGTGGAGCCAACCATTCTCTTTTAAGATAAGCAAGACTGGTCTTCTCAATTTATATGTTTTGTTTTAAATTTGGGCACATTTAGGACTGCCTATTTCTGGACGGTGGAATAATACAGTTTTACTTTTTTTAAAAATCCTAACTTGAAAATCCTTTGCTCACACATCCCCAAATTTGGCACAGAACAAGGAAAGACAGTCTGCTGCAACTGTGTCAAATTTGGTGCTGGTCTGAAGCCCAGTTTAGAAGTTATAATTTTTTGTTCATCTGCCCCCATTTTTAGAATTGCCTTATAAAATGTTGATTTGCTCTGCCAGCACGAGATCATTGCTGCTCTCTTGTGTGGCAAAAATTTAGGGGACTTGTTATTCTTATTTAAGACAATTGTTTTCTGGAGATAGATGAAGACAGAATATGAAGACTCTTACAGTGCTTTAAAGACTAAGAAATTTTATTTCACACAAGCTGACCACAGCCCACTTTATCATCTACATGGTATGCTGCCTCCATTGACAGCTTATTCTATAGGTGGGTGGATAGGGAAACTATAATCAGCAGGGTCTAGAGAAATTGAAATGAAAAAGATACAAACTAAGATCCTTATCTTAACATTGCCATTAACAAGCAGCAGTTGTGTGGGAGCCTAGACATTGTTTCATTGATAAGCTGATTAATACATACAATGTGATAAAAAGCCTTTAGATATAGGATAGAACCTCTTGATGTTTTCCATTGAAACCACTCTGGTCACCCTGAGGTCAAAGATAACAGTGTTCTGGTAGACTGAAGCATTCTCAAACCTGGTTGTGAAAAATGCCCTTTCTTATGGCAGATGTATGTCAATTTTTCCTTTTCTCCATACACTGACCTATTTGTCCACCATAAAATCCGGTCAACACATGATGGCCAACAATGGAAAAATGCTTATCTTATTACCAAGTTCCTGCTTTTTACTGCCTATTGTTAAGATAATTATCAATATTAGCACTTTTTCCATTTCAACTCCTCTGACCCAACCGATCAGAACTCTCTCACCTGTGTGTATATTACTCTGACAAGTGAGAAGATCCTCACTTAAGTGGCCACACAGTCCATGAAGGCTTCTGTCAAATAAAATATGTTTTTCTTTAAAGTGCCACAAAACGTTTTATTGCCTTTGGTGCAATAGACAACCAACAGATTATGTCACTAGGCAGAGAACAAATTCTCTCGAGCACAGGATGAGAACCAGGGATCTGATCTGTGATAAATCTGAGAGATGCAAGAAAATTCATCAGACAACATCCATCAGAGATGGGGAAATTTAGTTTAGTTTAGTTAAATGTTTGTTGTTGTTTAGTCATTAAGTCGTGTCCGACTTTTTGTGACCCCATGGACCAGAGCACGCCAGGCCCTCCTGTCTTCCACTGCCTCCCGGAGTTGGGTCAAATTCATGTTGGTAGCTTTGATGACACTGTCCAACCATCTCGTCCTCTGACGTCCCCTTCTCTCTTGCCTTCACACTTTCCCAACATCAGGGTCTTTTCCAGGGAGTCTTCTCTTCTCATGAGATGGCCAAAGTATTGGAGCCTCAGCTTCAATGTTAAGGGAGCCCAAATGTCTGATTCAGCTATGGCAACAATCCTGTTGTGTAGTGTAATAAATAATGTTAGGATAGGCTTATTGAATCAATGGGATTTGGTGAATCAATTCCCCTGTAGGTTCCATTGAGTCAAATGGGCCTGCTGTAACTGCAACTTATTTTGGCACAGTAAGTTCCAACTAGAGTAGCATGTTTGAATCAATGGAACTTACAGAGGAGTTGACTTACCAAATTCCCACTGATTCAAGATCTTCCTAGATCATTCCTTGCTTTCTTCTTGAGGTGAAGTAAGGAAGCATGAAAAACATTTATCAGCATGAGCAAATCAGAACCTTTTATTCAAAGCAGACTGACAAAGCATTTCATTTGGTATGAAATGAACAATCCACAATGGGATTTCCTATTTGTTTATGCATTTTTGGAACTGTACTCCCCTACACCCCCAAAAAAGTTGCATGGAAAACAATTTGATAGGGGCTCAAAGTATGGGAAAGGGGATTTGACCTTCAGCCCTATGTCAGTTCCCCAATGCGTATCTCCCTCTTAAGCTGGCTAGATACATATTACTAAAAAAATTAGGATGTTGCTTTGCATGACATTGCATATGTTAATTTACAGATACAGATTCAAAGTTAGGGCTGATTTTTAAAATTTAAACAGAATTAAAGTGCACCTCACTGTAATGGGGTAAGAAGTGACCTGTTTGCCTGCTGAGCATGTTTGTCCAAGGTAAGCACTCTCAGTGGGTGGGCAACTTCAGGCTCCCTCATTTCCTTCCTTATGGTTCTTTACAAGTAAACCAGAACTATTCCCCAGAGGAAGGACATCTTCAAAGTAAGGACTGTTGCCTGGCAGCAATTCAAATGGAAGCCTGTTTTACCTAAAACAGGACGCGTGGCTGCCCTACCTCCATTCCCACCCTGATTATTTTTCACTAGGGCCTGAGGGAAAGAGTCTTACTTACCCCACTCCTCCTCCATTATACCTCTTGTATAGATTGCACCATTGGAAGTACTGTACCTTTTTCTTCTTCTTAGTCCCTTGGCAGCTTTCTGCACCACCAGGAATTCTGCTCCTGGGAATGAGGGACTTCTTTAATAGAATTGCCTGTGGCAAAGAGAGACTGCTATAGCCAAGAAGGAAAAGGGGTTATCACTGCAACCCAGCCTTTTGGCTTGCACCAAAGACTTTTGCATGACAAACCACTGCATTTTCCTATCAAGAACATATTGCCTCCAGGATAGACACACCTGACAAGGGAAAGATGTTTGGGTTCCTTTGAACAACTGAGTTGTTCCACTTTTATTCTGAAATGCAAATATTCTTTGGAAAGCCATTTAATGACCCCCACACATTTGATTTTATTCCACATGGCTGTGTCATCTGAGGTCTCTCTGGTTTGCAGCATCCTGCCACTGTGTTTCTATGTTGCAATGTGCTTGTTAAATACAATCAGTTTCTGATTTATTTATTAGCTAAGTTCCATTCTGACCTCATACAGTAAAAAATATAACCTGGTGGAAAAATATTTCATGGATCACTAGAACAAGTCCTATGGATGCTGCCGTTCCTATTTCAAGAAGCCCAGTTCCCAGCGGACAATGTAAATGGCAGGACAGTGATTGAAATAGACATTGGGAGGGAACACTGAACATCAGCCCCACTCTTTCTGAGGCAGAATTAGTGCAAGAAGTCTAGAAAAATACTGGCTACTTCCCCTATGTATGCTCTTGATGATTGCATGAATAAGGCATCAGCAAGCAGGGGCTACTGAAGTGCTAAGAAACCAAGGGATGCCCATTCAGGCATGCGTGACATGAATGTAAAAGCACAAAAAGTAACTCCTGAAAGCAGAATAATCTCCATTACTTTAAAACAGTATATGATCCACATGGGAGAACATAACTACTTTTTAGAAATTACTTTGTAACTCGGCTTTATCTTCTTTTAGTGTGCTGCAGACTGCATGGAAAACAATCAAACCTACACTTAAGTATGAAATATAAGTGGCGTTCTAGAAATGATCTTAATAAATATGTTTGTATGAGTCAGTTGTGGGTGGACTTCAGGGTACTAACCCTTTGCTGCTGAAAGGCCCTCCTTATATAGAGCTTATAGAGTTCAGATACCAATGTTTCTTTCTAGGTGGAATGAAACCCTTCTAATTTCTTTTCAATTGACATAATTGAGCCAGGCTTAATTTGAGAGGAAACCATATTTCTGTTTATTTATTACAATATTTTCAATCTGCCCTTAATCTTTGCAGATGCCAAAGTGGTGGGCAAATGTGGAAAAACAGTAATATAGAATGCAATGAAATCACTAAGATCACATCATCCGAACAAACAAGGCAGGCAGTAAATATCACAAAACAGGTTAAAAATAACCAGTTAGAATCTAAAGGAAACATGCTGGCTCTACCATAAGGCAGAGGGAGGCAGCTGTCTTATGAGGTGGGAAGCCCAAAGTGGCAAATTGCTGTGTCACCCTCCCTGAGCGAAAGGGTTCATACTATTACCACCTGCATTCCTTCCCTCTCTCCCCAGTCCTTCCATGCCTTGCCTGGCCCAGGTGCTCCCTCCCTCCCTTACTCAACACAGTCCTGCCTTGTTGGTGCTGCTTACTTGCTTTTGATATAAAAACTCAACACTGGCTACTCAAAGCAATGGTGCTGTTTTACAGAGCAGGGAGGCAAGGCAGCAAGATGTGGGAAAGGGAGAGGAAGCAAGAGGAGGAGGGGAGGGAGGAACCCTGGCGTGACAGTGCCGAGATAAGGGCAGTAGAGCTTCTTTTTCTTGCAGGAGAGCTTGGGCTGCCACTGGTGGGTACAGAAAATGGTTCTGAACAGGTGCAAAAGACACAATGACAAGCTTGGCACCAGTCTCACAACCATGGGAAGGATACTCCGTAGTTGAGGCAGTAAGACCAAAAAACAGGCTCCCCACTTTTGAGACACAGGTTGAAATCATAATGCTTAACACTGAATCAATGTGGATTTGGTGAGTCAGTTCCTCCATAACTTCCATGGATTCAAATGGGCCTACTCTAGTTGTGATCTACTTTAGCATAGTAAGTTGCAGTTAGAGTAAGCTCATTTGAATCCATGGAAGTTATGGAGGGGTTGACCCACCAAATCCCCAATCATTCACTGGGTCTACTTTAGTGCAACTTTCTACATCAAGCAACAGGATTTAAGTCTTAATATAATTGGAGAAGAGCCTCTCCTGATTATTTTAAGTCACAGGCAGGCTGGTGTAGGAAGAAGTGTCCCTAATTGTCTCCATTTCCTTTTTTATTTCACTTTGAGCACAACATTTGACCTGGAGCCCCTAAACACCAGCATCTTGCCCTGTCTGTGACTCAGAGTAAGTACAAATATAGCAATGACAAATCCAGAGTGGAGAGGGGATGAAAAATCATTGGAGGTGCTGACGAAAAAAAAAAAAATCACAGTCTGAGGTTTAAAAATAATCTCTTTTCATCCATCACACATTTTAACACAGTTCTCTCTCCGTTAGAAAGGATACTAAAGTGTGTGATGATTGGGGGGGGGGAAATGTCTAACCCATCCTAATGAAGCATTCATGGGTGGGAACTACAAACTCAGTAAAAGCAAAAGGGAGCAAGCAGTGTATGCTAAAGTATTAAAAATCTGGGCTTACCTGTTGCCATTATGAAACCCCAAAGAGGCAATTGTCTAGCTAGGTGGGGCAGATACACAGATGAAGACATTTCCTGATCAGCAACCACATGTTGTGTGTGTCTGTGTTGCACCTTCCTTTCTGGGATTTCAGCAATGCTGAACATGTTCTCCTACAATCAGATTCTACCCACACGACTATGGATGTGTGTGCAGAATGTGAAAGGATGCCTGAGTCCACCAAAAAGAAAGACTTCTGAAGATGCTTTCAGATCTTTCTCTCTCAGAGTTGTTGAATTGCACAATAGTATCATTTCTCCTGCTCACAGATCTATAGTTATTAAAGCCTGAGAATGGGAAATGCACTCAGAAATTAAACCTTTGGCATTGAGGAACCTACTTCAAAGTGATGGTGGGATAGAAAACATTTTTCTTATGAAAGGCTAACAGCCGTTTCACTAGGATGTGGCAGCCTCTTTTGCACCGCCCTCTGTCTCACCTCAAAACAGTAACAGGTCCCTCAGTTTATTCATCCTATTTATATCCTGCCTTTCTTCTAAAAAGCTCAAGAAAGTAAAACTCCCTCCTTTTGTTACAGCAGCTGTGCTTGGTGGGTTGAGAGTGATCACCCAGAGAGCATCCAGTGGGAATCTGAACTCAGATCTCAGGAATCCTAGTCTGACACGTAACTAGCTACCATGACATGATGCTGGCCCATTTCCCTTCAGCACCTTGTTGCTTGGAAAGGAAAATTCCTGCAACTTGTTTGGAAGTAAATGTTTTTCTTCCTTCAAATCCAAGATTGAATGCTTTGAATCTTTTAGTGCCGTTAATTCATTTTTCCTAGTTCAATGGATCTTCAGCAGGAACGGCCATTGTATCAATTGGATAATTCAATAGCAGCTTAACCATTGTTTTCCTTCAGTTTGTACCAATTTCTAATTACATTAGAATAAGGAATACATTTTAGTTTGGAGGCAAGAAACCCTGGTGTGGTGGTGCTTCTGACGAGGTCACTGTAATCCATGGGTGGGCAAAGTGGTGACCCTCCAGATGTTGGTGCATTGAACCTCCCTGCAGCTCTAGCCAGCAGTCAAGAATGAGGGACACTGGGAGTTGCAGTCCAACATCATCTGTAATGCCACTACTTCGCTTACTTTGAATCTAGCAGGAGTTAAGCATTCATCGAATGCACTCATGCAGTGTTCTTGCTATCCCACTGGCTGAGTTACTGCTAGATCTGCAGGCTCCAAATAAGAAGCAAATACTGAGCGTGCAAGTGTGCTTACCACCAGTACAATTCATCAGGAACTAGTCTTGGCATCAGCCTCAGTACCAAGGAGGAGTTTTGCGAAATGCAGAAGTCAAAATGTATTGCATTACTGACCTATTGTCCAGCCCTCACAACACAGGAAATATTACAACACAATTTTGTTTCCTCACCAGAGTCTTCATTTGGGAATAGCAGCTTGTTCAAAACAGAGTATTTAACTTGGTGGTATGGTATCTTGTGAAATTATAGTGGGTACCTAGGGTGGTGTAGTGAACAGAGTGACAGACTAGGAGTCTCGTGCTTATGTTCAGATCCCTGCTCATCCATGGAAGCTCCCTGGGGGTGTGGAACAGGTACAAACACTCCTTAAATATCTCACCTACTTTGAAAGCCTTGTTAGGGGTTGCTATATGTTGGTTCCGACTTGGCAGCACATAATTATGGTATCTTCTGCATCGAATGCTCACACACCCCACCCCTGTATAAGACATTCTTTAGCCATTCCTGTTTTTAAGCATACTCTGAAGACGCGGCTATGTTTGCAAGCCTTTTGGCGTTGCTCAGTGGATTGTGTAGTTATTTGCAGCAATTTCATTTTATTTCCTGTTTGGTTTCCATTATTTGCCCTATTTGGGAAAGTGTGAAGGCAAGAGGAGAAGGGGACATCAGAGGACGAGATGGTTGGACAGTGTCATCAAAGCTACCAACATGAATTTGACCCAACTCCGGAAGGCAGTGGAAGACAGGAGGGCCTGGCGTGCTCTGGTCCATGGGGTCACGAAGAGTCGGACACGACTTAACGACTAAACAACAACAAAAATTTGCCCTATTTATGTCCTGCCTTTTCCCAAGGTCATCCACTGGGTTTTATGGCCCACTAAGGATCTGAACCTGTTTTACTCCAACCGCATAACTGCTTTGCCACATGGGATTTGTATTCTATACCTTACCATCACTGCACACTATTCCACCTTTAGATACAAACTTCTACCTATTTAAGAAACAAGAAACTAGGAAGGGGGCCACAGAAGGAGCTTCTCTGTGGAAAGTGAGGACTGTGACTGTATTTGGGCATCCCCTGGCCAGCAAGAGCACCAGCCCGCTGAAGAAGCAACTGGGATTTCCACTGCAGAGGGCAAAACATTCAGTCTGAGCAGAACCACCTCTCTCTTCTCCGGCCCCAGCAGGTCCAAGTTGTGCCAAGGGCCGTGGCTGTTACTTTCAAGACTGCAAACTAGAAGTGAGTCATGGCAACCCGGATTCTTTCTTATTAGGTTGAAATGTTTTGCTACTTATCCAAGTAGCTTTTTTAGTCTGAGGAGAGTTGGTAGGAGATCCCTCGAACATCTTCCACCTTGGTTTCACTTCTCCCTGGTCTGAATAGTGAAACCAACATGGAGGATATATCTGGGTCTCCTACCGACTCTCCTCAGACTGAAGAAGCTGCTTGGATGAGTAGCGAAACGTTTCAACCTAGTAAGAAAGAAGTCCAGTTGCCATGACTCAACTTCCAGGACTGAGAATCTTCACTGCAAGTGTATACAGCCCCGGCTGGGTTGCTCCTCTTGGTACAAAGGCAAACAGACCCAGACAAAGGGCAGCGCGCACTGAAACGGTACTATAATAGCCTTTGAAAGAGTCATAGGATTCATCTTAACCTCAGCGTGCACTGCAGCCCGTTTTGTCTGGCACCGCCTGCGTGCCTGAACAGTTAGTGAACTGCCAGGAGCATGAGATCTCTGGATTCACAAGGTGCCACGAAGCTCTCTCTCTTTTTTTATTATTATAATTATTAACTGAGTGGGAGTTTCCTGTCCCCGAGCCACGCCACGGTCTCTCTGGAGCGTCGTGCGCTCCCGAAAAGGAGGCGGCGGGCCCACCTCCAGCTGCCTGCAATGAAAAAAAAAAGATCACGCTGAAACGGCACCGCAGTCAGGCAGCCCCACGCGTGCACCCGGCCTGACTCTGCCTCGCGAAGCCAAGCCGAGCAACAGGAGCGCCAGACCAATCGGGGAGGACGCTCGCTTCTCCTCCCTCTCGACTGCTAGCCAGCCACCGCTTGCTCGCTGACTTCCCGAACCGGTTCCCGCCGGCTTCCTCCGCCCTCCCCTCGCGAGCCTCCCCGGTCTTCTTCGTCTTCTGATTTCTCTTGCGGCTCCAGCTCCGCCTCCCCGTCTCCATTCTTCTTCCCAAGGCCCCGCCCCTCGCTACGCGCCCGGCCAGGCCAGCTCCAACCCACCCGATTGGCCGGGCGCTGGTGCCATTGGCCGCCAGGCTTCTGTGACGCACACGGGCCATCCGAGGACTGAAGGCCGCCGAGAGGGAGGGGCGGGGCGTCGCATGACGGAGAGGCGCGAGAGCCAGCCCGAGGCGGCGCTTAAGACCCCCCCCCTCCGCCCGCCTCTCTCCTTCTACTTGCCTTGCGCGAAGGGCCCCAGGCGCCGCGGCTCCGCCTCTGGGTCTTCGTCTGGCCGCTTTTCCTTTCCGCCGCCAGTGCTGCGTTAGCAACCGCGCCGTCGCCAGCAGGAGCCGAGCTCGTCCTTGACCGCCGCCCGCCGCGCCGCCTGCCTAGACTCTCTCGCCGGCTCCTGCGCCCGCTGTATGGTCCATCGCCGCCGCCCTGCCCCGGCACCACCGCCGCCGCCTCCTCGTCCTCCGCCGCTGCCGCCGCCGCCGCCCCCCGTTCCCTCCGGCTCAGCTCCTCGTGCCCTCGGCGGTGGCGCCCACAGCACCCAGGCTGTATGATCAGGCTACAGTCTTCAATGAGTAACCATATTCCTGTGAGTCGGGGATCCTTCCCGGGCGCGCCCCCCCCCCCGCCTTTGCCCTTCCCTCTCGTTCTCCTCCATGTTGGTCTCTTTGTTCCCTGGACCGCCGCCCGAGCAGCTCCGGGGGGCCAAGCGGGGTTGAGGGGGGCCAAGGAAGGCGGCCGGGCGAGTAGCCCGCCCGGCCGTCGCCGCGCCCCCTGCTTAAGTGGAGGTGCGGCGAAGGCACCAGCGGTTGCTGCCCGGGGTGCTCCTGACTGCCTTTCCCCCCCTCCCCCGGCCTGGCCGGAGCCGCCATGGGTGGGACGTGGCCAGGGGGGGCTCCGGGGAACAGCGGCTGTCCCTGCTGGAGGGCGAGGCGTCGCCGCCGCCCGTACGGGGAGCCACGTTGCTGGGGGGGGGGGCGGGAGGGAGGGAGGAGGAGAAGATCCAGCCGGCGCTTTTCCCAGACGCGCCTGAGGAGAGGGACCCGATGGGGAGGGGGAGCAACAGCCCGTTTTCCTTCGTGCTGGTGGGGCGTTTGGCAGCCGGGGGTGGGGGGGGGGAGATGGCTCCACTCTGAACCCCCCGGGCGGCGGCAGCAGCAGCAGCAGCACGTGTCAGGCTGGCGGTGCTCGAAATCCTGGAAGGCTGGGGCTTGTCAGTGACCCGTGAGAGCGGGAGATCAACGTGGCAAAGGGAGGGGGGGGGTTGAAGCAAGAGCTCAAGGGAGAGGAGGCGTCGGGGACCCCCCCTCCCCGCCTTGATTTTTTTTTTGGGGGGGAGGACATTCCTTTGTGTGTTAAATTCGGAGCGTCTGCGGCCCCCTCCCTTGGCTAAAGGGGCTTCGGGTTCTCGGTGGGTCTGGCGTACATGCTGGCCGAGGGCAATCGGAAGCGATGGAGGGGGGGGGGGGACACACACACACACCAGGTTTCAGTCTCTTTGTCCGTTCACACGCGCGCGCACCCCCGTCGTGAATCCTTCTAGCTCGGAGGCAGTGAGTCACTACCTCGTGTGATCCGCGCTTGGCATCCTGAAAGGGGGGGGGGGGTCCGTCCGCGGAGTAATCATCTGCAGTCCCCGGAGCCCTCGGAAGTTCGCTCCGGGCTCGGGGCCCGCCGTCGGCCTGGTGCCGTCTGCAGCTGGGCTCGGGCAGGAAAGCCGGCAGGCGCGGTTGGAGGCTGGGCGGGTCTCCAGCGGCCGGGGAATCCGGGCCGCGAGGAGGGAGCGGGGGGGGGGCGTTCCCCGGCCGCCTCTTGGGAGACGCGCCGAGACTTGTCCGGCCGGCCGCTGCTTGGGTGGCGGGCCTGCTTTCCTACTCGCCCCCCGCGTGTCGCAGGGAGCTCTTGAGGGCTATTGCGCTAGAAAGTGTGACTCACCGGGGAGGGGCGGAGACGACAGCTGGCGGCTTGGCTTGCGGCGTGGCCGGCTGGCTGGCTGGCTGGCCGGCTGCAGATGACGGGGGCACGCTGCTTCCATTCACGGGATGGATGCTCGATCACGATGCATCCCCCACGTACGAAGGGAGGGAGAGGGGAGGAAAAAGCGCCAGAGGACACACGGGGGGCTAAAAATAGTCGGCACACGCCTAGCGCAGCCACCAGACTTCTTTCAGGTTTAACCTCAGGATTGTGAGGGAAGGGATTGGAGTGTGTGTGTGTGTGTGGGGGGCAGCCATCTGGGTCCTGGCCTAAGGGCCAGTCTTGCAAACAGCTCCTTCGCTTGCCGAAGGCTTGCTTCTGTACCTTCATGGATCTGCTCCGTGCTGAGGAAGGCTGTGCTTGTGTGACATGTGAGAAGCATACTAAGTGGCAAAAAAAGGTGCAACACTTTATGGGTGCTGAGCTCACACACCGTCATCTTTCAGCTGAGTCATAAATAGGACTCTGTGTTCATTTTCTTTTTTGGGGGGGGGGTCTGTCAGGTGACGTGTTTCGGTTTGTAAAAGACGATCTCTGGTGTGCCATAATACAAACAGAACTCCTCCAATCTATTCTTTTCCTCCAGAGCTGCTCATGAAAGTTTCCCCCCCCCTTACTTTCTCCCCCCCTCCCCATGAACTTGCAGGAGTAGAAGAGTTTGCTTTTCATATTTTCAAAGCACCTTTTCTCATGTTGCCATTTTTTAAACATTTGTTCTTGGGTTAGTGTATCCTGCATTAACCCTTGAGGCCCTCTTTTTTTAAACAAGTATGGCTAGTTCAAAATACTGTAAAAAAAAGTCGTGGGTTCACTATTATAGTTCTCACATACTGTGACAATGGTGATACAGTCTCAGTTTCCCGCCTTGATGGCAGGAATGCAGACTTCGTTTAAAAAAAAATTGTTGTTTCAAGTCATGAAAACTCTTAAAATGTTCAGTCTATTTTTTCATCTTGCATATTTCTGCAAACTGGAAGTTAGTATGTTGTCCTTCAGTGTAGTCTACATGTAGTTCATGCATCATGAAATGATTGTTGTGCCTGCACATTGTGATTCTGACTGCTGCTCTATTCCATTCCAGACCTTCCACCTCCTCAAAATTGCTTTAGTTTTTACTTTCTCATGTTGTTTTATCTGTTGCTTTCTCTTGTTTCTGTTTCTTGCATCTTCCCACACGCATTCATCCTGCCACTTCTAGGCAACTCCGAGGACTAGCATTCTTTTCTTGATTTCTTTCTGCCACTTGAGGCACCTCATAATGGCAGTGACATTCTCAGCCCCAACTCAAGGCCTCATTGTATATGTCCTTTCTGTGTTCATTGAGACCACAGGAGACTCAGGGATAGTTGTTGGGAAGCACCTATGTCATTTACCTTAGCTGTTTTCAGATGGGTGAACAATAAGAGGGGTTTTGGTGAAAAGGGCATCTGGCTGTCATGAGGATATGTAGACTATTCCAATGTTGTGATCCTGAGTGGCCATGGCAGAGGCTGTTCCTAATTAATGCTCAGGTAATGAAACCTCTACACTGATCACATGGGTTGTGTGATGCTCCCCTGTTTGTTTTGCACACACCCTGCTTCCACATTTCCTTAAAACAAGGTAGGCAGGGCATGCTTTGTGTTGATACTAAATTGCACTTCCACAAAATGTGTATTTACCTTGAAGTCCTGGCAAATTGCATCTGTTTTCCTATCTTGCCATTGAATTTTGTAGGCATGGGAACAAATTTGGCAATTTCGGATAAGGTGTGGCTTTTAGTCTGTTGGGATAGATATTCTCACCTACCCCTGCTCTAAAATGGTCAAAAGCATTTGGTTGGGCAAATTCTACACAATGTTTACTTTGCTGAGAATTACACAGGTGAGCTGTTTTTTTATACTAGAGATACTACTAGTATGTATATAAATTTGTGTCCTACTGCAACAATGCTGCAAAACTGAACCTTTTAGATTGTGAAAGGTATTTATTGAAGTGTTGTTTAGCCTGTCATATGATGAGGTGATCTCCCTTGATGGGGTAAAGCTCATGATCTCTGCATAAAACTCACACTATCAGTCAGTTAAACTTGTGTGTGAATAGAAACAATACTTTGGGTTTACAGCAGTTGTTCCACACAAGAGGATCAGGGTTCTCTGGAAAAGACAATAATGTACTGGAAGCATTTACATTAGCATAGAAATGGAAACCAGTTGGTTAACCCAGTTAGTAACAGATACTAATTATGAAATAGACCAAGCTTCCTGTTTATTTGAATAGATGCTTTCAGAAGTTGGGATATTGTTCACTTGCATGTTGAAGATTTATATCTTGACTATCACAGCTTGGCCATGCTGGCTGAGTGATTATGCTAGTCCAAAAAAGTAAATTTTCCAAGCTCTACTATTTGTACTTATTGTAGTGTTCTGATTTATCACTTTAACTGGGACAGAGATTCAGTAGTGTTGAGGAATAATAGCACAGGGTTCGTATGTCTTCATAATAAACTTGTTGATCAGATTAGGTCACCCAGGGAGCTTTATAGCAAAGTGGGGAATTGAACCATTATGTTCTAGATCCACACCTTACCTGCTACATTACACTGTCTTTGAATAAACATTTCACTATAGGCAGGGTCTGCCACTTGAGTGCTTCTGCAGTGTTATTTGAAATGTTGTCTGAATATAATTTCTTCAAAAAACAAGCAAATATGGTTTCCCCCTTTTCTAGAATGCTTCTAGCCCCAATTATCTGAAATAAGGGCTTTCTGGTTACCGCTCCATGTAGTTCTTCCGTCCATAGTCCTTAACTAATTAAATTGAAATTCCTGTGTCAAATGGCTGTACTGTATTCCTCTTTGCATCCAGGGGACTGATTTTATTCATGTTAATTTTTAATTTAACATCTGAACAACAAACAGTGGGGGTTTGGAGGGGGCATGGTACATGAGCATTTTCCTGATCCATCACCCCAAACTGGCCTACACAGCTGTTTGAATACTTAATCTATTATATTTGGTGGGCCTGAACCATGTCTGATTAGGTCTTTAAAACAGAGGGAAATGTGTGGCCTTCCAGGAGCTTGTTGGACTCTGTTTCCACCTCCATGCTCCAGCACTGACTGTACCTGCTGGTTTTGACTGGAGTTGTAATCAGCTATGTCTGAAAGGCCACAATGTGACCCAACAGATAAAATTTATAGCTTATAATCCATTCTCAAGGCAAGAGTAAAACCACTTAAAAAAAGCACTAATATAGTCTATCTTTTGACCCTGCACGGGTCTTCTTCAAGCTGGGTGGCACAAATTTGGGGTGGTGCAAAAGAAACAGAAAAAGTTCAAAAAATCATAGCTTGCTGTGTGGGCCAGGCTTCCTTGCTTACGGTTTCTCTTCCAGTTGTATGGATTGGAATGTGTCTCTGAAGCTTATTAGACAAAGGCCTGCCAGTCATTACCCAGCAGTCTATCTTAATAGCTAGTATAATCTAGTGTTGGAGTGGGAGCAGTGGGACAGTCACTGGTTAGCCATAAGGTTCAGTACATGACCATGTATCTTCTTTCACAAGATGCTTCGTATTCTGGGGAGCCATGTGTCTACTGGCTTCTTTTTATTAGAAGTATACTACTAATGATTGCTTTCTAGGAGTTTAACCCAAAAGATAATGTTAATCACTATAGACCCATTTCTAATATTCCATTCTCAGGCAAATTGATTGAGGGTGGTGGCTGATCAGCTGCATGTGTTCTTGGAAGAAACAGATAACCTGACAAGCCTATGTCAGGATTTAGGCCATGCCATGGAACTGAAAGTGCATTTGTTGCCCTGCAAAACAATCTCCTGAGGGGGGCAGACAGGGGGAGTATACCACTGAAGCATAGAATAATTGAGTCAAAAGGGACCTAAGTTCAGTACAGGAATCCAGCACACACCTAGTTAGCTTTCTAATCAGAATATTATGGGGCGCTGTGTTAAATGCTTTGCTGAAGCCAATATATATTACATGTACAGCATTCCCACTGTCTACCAGGGAAATTACCCAGGTAATCAAAAATTGAAATAAGATTAATCTGACAAGATTTGTTTTTGACAAATCCATGTTGGCTTCTAGTTATTACTGCATTGTTTTCAATGTTCTTACAGAGTGACTGCTTTATAATGGATGCAGTTCATTCAGCCTTGGGGATTTGAACTGAGCCTTGTGGTAACCCTGCTGGGTCTTTTTGCAGCCTTTGATACTGTCAAACATGGCATCCTTCTGAGATGACTCTTGAATTTCAGACTTGAGGATTCCTTTCTTCAGTGGTTCTAATCCTTTGAGGGCCAGTCTCAGGGGGTACAGCTTTAGGAGGTGAAGTCCACCACTTGAGATATTCTGTTATGGGTCTCTCAAGGTTCAGCCATTTCCCCAGTGCTTTTTAATATCTATATGGATTCGCTGGGACAAGTCATACAGAGATTCGGAGTTTGTTGTCATCAATATGTCAATGACACACACCTCTATTTCTCCTTTTCCTCATCTGCAAGTGATGCAGTAAAGGTATTTATGCATAGTCTAGCGTCGATAATGGACTAGATGAGGGCCAATAAACTGATATGGAATCCAGACAAGACAGAGTTACTGTTGGGTGGATTGTTGGACTGGCCTGAAAGGGCACATTGTGACCCTACAGATAAAACCTATAGTTTATAATCCATCCTCAAGGCAAGAGTAAAACCACTAAAAAAGCACAAGTATAGTCCAGCTGACCTCAATGGGGTTACCCCCCCCCCCCAACAAGGATCAGATTCGCAGCATGGGTGTACTCTGGACTCAGCTCTATGGATACACAAATATCTGCTATGACCAAGAGTGCTTTCATCAATTTTGGTTGATTGCCCAACTGTACCCCTACTTGGAGAAGAAATGCCTTAACAACTGTGACCCATGCGTTGCCAGAATAGACTACTGTATTGTTCTTTATGCTCTTTCTTACAGGTCCAAAATGTGTCGGCCAAACTGATAATAGGTACCAGCAGATATGAGCACATGTCCTTTGTCCTGGCATGCCTTTATTGTATCTGTTAGTTTCTGTGCCCAGTTCAAGGTGCTGGTTATGACCTATAAAGCCCTTAACAACTTAGGACCTTGATAATTGCCAGAACATTTCTCCCAGAAAATAGCTACCCAGCCTACCTGCTCCTCATAGTCCATGATGTCAAAAATTGTGACACGAAAGGAGACCAAAAGTATCAACACAAGGAACTGTGCTTTTTTGGATGTAGCTCCTTGCCTTTGAAATGAGTGCCTTTCCTCTCTGTCTTTAAGAAAGTGGTAAAAACTATTATTCGAAGCTGCCTTTTATTAATTACCTGTGAGATGCAGATCTGTATTAATTTGATTGATTTTATTAAAAGTTAGGTTTTAGCTAGGGACCGGGTTGTATCTATTTAAGTATTCATTGCTGGGCATGTGTTGTATTTATATGTGTTTTTATTGTGTTGTAACATGTTGTATACAAACTGAATGATAAATAAATAGCCCTACCCAAGACTTCACCTTAAAGACTATAGTTATGACTTTTGAAGAAGGAAAAAAAACCCTCATCATTCTCCATCTCCTTAATGGATGGTGACCTTAAATTGGTTTGTTCTGAATCCTGGGGTTCACTTGCTGCCTCTTGGGAGGCAAAGCAAGCAAGTGATGTTGGTTTGAGGGCCATTGTCAATTTCATCCACTCAGGTGGAATGTCACAAGTCTGATATAAAGCATATAGAAAAAAGTAATGTAGATTCCCTTGTTTTCTGATTTGAAATGGGGATAGGTAGCAAAAGCTCTTTCTTTAAATAAAAGATACTTTGAAATACAGGTGGTTCTTGCCTTGTCTTCCTCTCTATTAACTTATGTTCCAAAGTCAAATCTGTTTAGAAAGATGCCTCCTCAGTCATTAACCATGCACCTCTTTTTTTCTTCTTTGCAGCAGTTCTGTGGTGTTCTTGGTCACACATTTATGGAGTTTTTGAAGGGCAGTGGGGACTACTGCCAGGCACAGCACGGCCTCTATGCAGACAAGTGAACTGTAGAAATCGATTACTACTCCACCAAGAAGCCCCCTTAAGAGAGGTTACCAGGATAAGAAGTGTTGAATTGAAATTGGCAGAGCATTTTTACAAAGGAGTTCTGACCTGGATGGGGTAACCTCGGTGCACTGCCTTTCTTTTTGCCTCAGTATTACTGGATTGAAGAATTGCTGCTTCTTGACAAGGAGGTTCATTTCATTTCCCATTGTTCCCAACATCATATTCATCAGCACTGGAAACTTTTGAGTGGCTTTTTGTGAAGTAGACTTCAGTTTCTCCATCAGTTCAGCTCAATTTTTTAAAATAGTATCATTCTTCTCTTACATCTTAAATAAAAATGGCCCGAATGAACCGCCCAGCTCCTGTGGAAATCACTTATAAGAATATGCGTTTCCTAATCACTCATAATCCAACCAATGCAACCTTAAATAAATTCATAGAGGTAAGAGGGTGGTTTTGTTTTGTTTTTAATTTCTTAAACTTTCGTATACCTTCCTTCAGACATCACCATGTGGATTTCCTTTTCATGTACAAACTGTACGTGCAAAAATGTTCGAATTGGATTTAGGCTAATGCACATGTGCTGATTACAGAAGAACTGCAGTTGTGTAAGCGGATGTCGGTGGGTGGGTGTGGGTGATCTGTTGCAAGTGCAGGGTCCTTTCAGTCAGATACTGTGAGCAAGGCTAAGAGCTGGTGTACCATGCTATCCAAGAAGTTTATCTGTTCACTGAAAAACTGAAAGGCATTTATAGCTATAATTTCTGCACCAGAAATAAGGCCATGTTTGTGTGTCACACTCAGCTATGTTTTGTTGCATCCATGGTGTGCTGTTTTAACTCTGAATTGTTCTACGGATGACCAAACAAACCACAGTTTGTTTTTACCCCAGATTGGCCTGTTTATTTTCTGCCCCTTTAATCAGTGCTTGATTCAAGATGGGGAGCTGAGGCAAGGATACACCACAGTTTTTTGTGCTCAAAGTGACATGGTTTTAACAATCTAAATGTTATAAATTAGCAACAAAACATGGTTTCTAACTATGATCTGCAGTTTATGAATCATGGTTTGATAATATTAGGGTCATGGGTTCAGATCAATATTTTTTCTAAGCTGCACGCGCTCACCCAGAGCTCAAACAGAGCTGCACGGGCAGCCAGTTTGTTTACTTCCCCATTCAAATGGAGCCCTGCTCACCCCCACATGCATGGAATGAGGCTCCTGTGCAGCAGGACAGAAAATCAGAACATTGGTTCAGATACAGTGTGAGAATGTTAGGGACATGGATTCAGATACAGTGTGTGAGAAGTCAAAAAACTACAAACAACTGATAATGATTCAGATGTAAAATTCAATTTTCTTCTTAGGAACTTAAGAAGTATGGAGTTACTACAGTAGTTAGAGTCTGTGAAGCCACTTACGACACTGCTCCAGTAGAAAAAGAAGGTATTCAAGTTTTGGTGAGTAGTTTATATACCATAAGTTATTTAGCCATTGAATATTTTGTGCTTCTTACTATACAGTGAAGGCATTAGAGTTTGTAAGTCATTTTTGTGGAGTAATTTCTAGGAGGTTAATGGGGAAAATACATTTTTTTGCAGTTACATAGTTTATGGCATGCTGCCTGAAAGAATCTTTTGGGTGGAATAAAATGAAACAATCAGACCAGGCAGTGTTGCTAGCAGGTTTTTTCAGATTGGAGAAGTGATCCTTGGAGAACTCTGAAGAGCAGTCTGTTCTGTTGTATTTTATTGACTGGCTTAATGCTTGTATTCTTTGCTGTAGAAATACAAAAAAGTGAGACTGTTTAAATGGAAAAATCTAAAGTTGTGGTTGAACAAATGTCCAAAATGTATGTAGGTTGAAAGCACGGTTAGCTCAGATTTAAAAGAATAGTTGAAGCTGAATTGTGTTTGCTGACTATAACAGTTGCTGTGGTAGTGAGGCAAACTGTTGTCTTCATAATTCCAGGACTGGCCCTTTGATGATGGAGCCCCACCATCTATCCAGATTGTTGATGATTGGTTAAACCTCTTGAAAGTTAAATTCCGTGAAGAGCCTGGCTGCTGTATTGCTGTACATTGTGTTGCTGGTCTTGGAAGGTGAGCGAAACTCTGTTTTCTAGGTTCTGTTCCAACATAATTTTGTTTCATTAATTGCATAAAGAAACTGGCTGTGTACCTACTGCTGCTGCATCTGGGCTGTTAGACTGAGTAGGATACATTGATACTTATTGGGCTGTAGAATTCACATGGTTTAAAAGGCTGTTCTTTATCTTTGGGTCAAATTGGGAGGAAAATCACTTCTGGAAAAACTGGATCACAAACAAATCAATGCAAGAGAAAGATAATCGAGGATGTTGATTCCTTTGGGCTGCATCGTAGATCTAAAAATCTTTTCAGTATTAGTGACTTAGAACTTGACAATATGAATCCTGTAAGATTTCTTGGAAGCATATGAATATTTTAAAAACTAATGATCATTTCACTTTCCGTGGGTCCTAGATGTTTAGACTGGTTCCTCTTATCAGACCCAGCCAGTATAGACAGTAGTCAGATATGATAACAGATTTAGGGTCTGAAGTTGTATGCAGGGGAAGCCTGGTTTATTATATTGTGTTAAATACTTATGTGTTATTTTATGCTACCAAACTTACTATCCTAGTAGTAGGTGGCACATTAGAATTTTTTCTTCTCATATCCTGTCTGGTAAATTATCTCTCTTAAAGGGCTTTGATAAGGAGCCTCTCTAATTGGATTTTGCTAGTACTATGAAAAAGAATATTTTTCATAAGCTGGCAAATAGGAGCTTCATAATGTTCAGTAAACCAGTACAATTTTCAGATACAATTAGCATAATTAACTTTGTCAGACATTATACGCATTGAGATAGA
Source organism: Intellagama lesueurii (assembly GCA_037013535.1). NCBI lineage: Eukaryota > Metazoa > Chordata > Lepidosauria > Squamata > Agamidae > Intellagama > Intellagama lesueurii. The sequence continues at coordinate 233,321,703 of JBAJHW010000001.1, forward strand.
GAGGTTGTGCATCCTATTAGTTTGAATCTACAAAGTGGGGACTTGACACCAGGAGTATAATGGACATGAACAAGAAATGCTAGAAAGTATTTTGTATAACATAGCATTCTCTTTTTCCCCAGAGCACCGGTTTTAGTTGCTCTTGCACTCATTGAATGTGGAATGAAGTATGAGGATGCAGTGCAGTTCATAAGACAGTAAGTATTAAGCAGCTGGCTCATATATCTCTGCCAGTAAGGCTGTGCGGAAGGGTCATAGATTGTTAGGAAAGAACCTGCTTCCTATCTCCAAATTGTTATGTCAGCTGATTAAGTTGCATAGAACACACACAATGCAAGAATTAAGTATCAGTCTCCATTTAATTAAACCTACAGCCCTTATGAATGCTGTGACACTATCTGCCATTAACACGCTTAAACCCGTAGAGTGGAGTGGGGATTTTGTCTTTGAAAGGACTCTTCTCCAGAAGGAAATTCTGTAATCTCTGTGCTTGCTTATTATCAACTAGTTGAGGAAGATATTAAATGTATTTACTACAGAAACTTGCCTGTTCTGTCTTAGAAAGTATTTAGCCAAGAATGAAGTTGTGTTACTTGAGGCACTTCAATTTTAAATCTCACTAATATTTTTAATCTGATTGTTTTTGTTCAGGAAACGCCGTGGAGCCTTTAACAGCAAGCAGCTTCTCTATTTGGAGAAATATCGTCCCAAAATGCGTCTGCGTTTTAAAGATTCAAACGGTCATCGTAACAACTGTTGTATTCAGTAAAAACCAAGCTGCCTATATTGCTGCTTTGGAAGTAGAAGACTAAACTAGGATTGGGCAGGTTACATGGAAGAACTTAGGTTTGTGTCTAACTAGGTTACATGAAGCTTCTGTAGAAGTAGGCCACGACGTTGGCAGGAGAGCAACTTTGTTTAGATGATCTTTGTAGTAAACAAGAAATGTACATGGCCTTTAAAATGTCTTATCTGTAATTTGTATCATTAAACTATCCTTAATCATGCAATTCAGTTTTTTCTTTCAAGCTGCAGTAGGCAGATCTCCTACAACATGAGTAGAGATTTAGGTGCCAAAAAGTCCGTCACTCTATTTCTGTATACCACAGTGTAGTTCCCTCATCACTACAGCTGTCTGGACCTTTGCCCTCTTCCCAGTAATCTCCTCCTTTTGTGGACAGGGCTTCATAGAATTATCTGCCTATTCACTCTCTTTGTCTTCTGCAATCGCACTAGAATGAGTGTCAGGATTTGCACACCATTTACTGTTACTTAAACCCTTTTCATTCACATACATTTTCTAGTTACTCATAGAAAATAATTCTTCACGCTGTACAGAAGCACACAAGTCTTTAATGTCTCCAGACAAAAAGCCTTACAGTTAAATATTGGCACATGAAGTGCAACTTTAGCAGAGGGCCTGTAAAAGGATGCGAGGGGACAAGTTAATATTTCTAGTAAAATGTTGCCTTTGTCTTGTGCAGGAAGTATAGAATATGCCCTTTACTTTAGTAAATATTTTTTTAATGTAGAAATGCTTTATTGTAGCTGAAAATTCTTAACCATGATATCTCAGAAGATCTTGTAATTTCTTTTATTGTACTTATTGGAAGTTGTTTACCAATTATTGCTTTGTTGGAAGTGATTTTGTTTTTTCCTTGAGTTTCTGCTATCATGGCAGACCTTTGTAATATTTTGTATGCCTTTTGAGCTGCGTAACTTAATATTTGAATACTTGATGATTTGTTATGTAATTGATAAAATGGTGGTGTGTATTAATGTTCAACCATATATTTATACTGTCTTGGGAATGTGTGGTAATAGTACTGTGGGAGAAATAATTTGCCAGTGTTCACCAGCTTGTAAAATCTAGTGCGAGAGCTCAAACATCTAAATAAACTCAAAGCTGCATTGCAGTTTACTTGAACCTTTCTCTTTGGGGGTAAGGAGAGCAGGGAAGCAAGCTCTGGTCTAGCTTTTGTTATGAACATAATGCAAGTGCCAGTCACATTCAAAGAAGCATGTTTTCTCTCCTGAGGCAAGTGCTTGATGGATTTTTGCACGGGCTCTTGAAAAACTATTAAATCTAATAACTGTCCTTGTCCTCGGTAAGTAACATGGTACTTGAATCTGGATGAATTTAAGTAATCTTGTGACATCTGTGTGAAATATTAAATGGGAAGTTACTACTATATACATGGTAGAAATGACATTGACCTCCAAATCAAATTACATTTTGTAAAAATTTTTGATTTTGTTACTGAGTCTGCTTGGAAGAAGGTATTTGGAACAGTAAATTTAATCATATAATTACTAGAACTTCCAACAGTTTAAATATGCTAATGGTTCCTTTTCTTTTATTGAATATTCTTGTTAACATCCAACTAGATATGCAGAGCTTTTCAGGTAAAGTTAATAAGAGAAATTAGCTGATAGACAAACTGCTTTCCTCAGTGTTGGAGACCTGTGTCCACTGTCTATGTACAAGTGTCAGCCAGCGAGAACTGTAGTATACAAGTAAATCCCAGTAATAGTGTGGCAAAGTCCATATTCAGTGGCATTAAAACGAGTCTTGTGATTTTCTGTAAACAGAGGGGGGAATCTGCAAAGTGGTGCCAAAGAGCAATGTAAGGAAAGCTTATTTGGTTCTGGAAAAGCGATGTGAAACCTGGTGATACTTATTTTTCATGTACCTGCACAAGCCTGAGTTACTTGTAGAGTGGCTGTCCCCCACTGTTTTCCTTATAAGGCCCTTTCCCACATACATACCTTCCCTGTTTGATTTACTTAAGACTTTGCCTTCCCTCTTCATAGTCTAAAAGTAGCTTAACAATAAGTAGCATAATGCAGCTGATTTGCAAAAGGGTATAAATTGATACTTTTAAACGGCATTCTTACATTTCCTGTAACTTTAAAAAAGCATTTTATTCCACATGGTTCTGCCATATTCATTTTCTTTAATTTCAGTGCTGCCTGAAATTCCAATTCCAGTCCTGGCAACTGAGGCTTAACATCTCTGTATCATGAATCATGAGCCAATGCTTATTAATAGTTACATAATTAAATTGTAAACTACCCAGAGAGTGCTTTAAACACTATGAGGGTGGTATATAAGCAGCACACTTTGCTTTTGCTTTAAAGTAGCTATTAATATTGGAAAAGGTGCATTCATCATTGACACATATGGACTACAGACATGTTTATTACAGTTGTCTAAATGTCAGTTCAGAGGATTTAATATGGAGAACAAGTAAGGATCACCATTTTGAGCATATCTATCCCATAGTATCAGAGTTTGTTTCTCAGGCTACTCAGTGGCATATCACGAGGTGAACAACAGCCAGGGAGCATCAAAGGGTCTGTGGGAAAATTGGGGCTTGGGTATGTATTGTCTGGCATGCATCTTCATCATCATCCGTCTTCCTTCCAAATCCAATTATTCACAAGTTCCTGTGAGATCAATATCCATGCACCAACTTATTCCTTGTTATATGCTGTCAGGTTGCCTCCAACGTATGGCAAACTTTTGAATGAGAGACCTCCAAAATGTTCTGTCCTCAACAGCCCTGCTCAGATCTCTTGTAAACTCAAGCTTCCTTTAAGGAGCCGATCTATCTTGTAATTTGTTTTCCTCTTTACCTCTGCCTTTGACCTTTCCCAGCAATATTCTTTTCCAGAAAATCTTGCTTTCTCATGATGTGCTTGAAGTATGACAGACTCAGTTTCATCACTTTTGTCTCCAGAGAATTTTTGTTCTGTGCCATCAAGTCACCCTTGACTTGTGACCTCATGAATGATAGGTCTCCAAAATGTCCTATCCTCAACGGCACTGCTCAGCTCTTGCAACTCAAACCTGTGGCTTCCTTTAGTGCAGGGGTCTCCAAACTACAGCCCACGGGCCATGTCCGGCCCACCTTGCCGTTTTATCTGGCCCGTTCCCTTCAGCCCAGGCGCGTGGGTGGGGTGTCCATGAGGGTGGGTGTCCAGGCGGGGGGGTCTGTGCGGGGAAGCGGCCATCCTGCCACGTGCACGTTCCTTCAGCCCTCCAAAATGTTGAAAATATATGATGTGGCCCTCATGCGCAAAAGGTTGGAGACCCCTGCTTTAGTGAATCAATACATCTTTTATTTGGTCTTCCTCTTTTCCTACTGTTTTCAACCTTTCCCAGTATGATTTTCTTTTCCAGAGAATCCTGTCTTCTCATGATATGCACAAAGTAGGACAACCTGTTTCAACATTTTTGTCTCCAGGGATATTTCAGGCTTGATTTGATGTACTTGTTTATCTTTCTGGCAATCCAGGGTATCCGTAAATTGTCCTCCAGCACCACATTTTAAACAAGCCATTTCTTTTTCTGTCACCTGTCACCTTTCTTAATTATCTCAGCTTTCACTCTCCTACATTGTGAATACAATAGTGTGATGTTCTTGGTCTTGATTAGAGATGAGGGTATTCGTCTACGAATATGAATATCCCCACACAGGTGGAAATAATGAGGGGCCAGCCCCATGGGGCCGGACTGTCCACTCACGATTTCGCCGCTGCCACTGGCTCCGTGGAGCCTTCCTATCGCACCATTCTCTGCAATGGATTAGCTACTCTGCGACCTGGCAGAGAAGCTTGTCATCCCGCCTCCTGCCAGGAGTGGGTAATCGATTGCGGATAATGGCGCGATAGGAAGGCTCCGTCGAGCTCGCGTCAGCGGTGAAATCTTGAGTGGACAGTCCAGCCCCATGGGGCCAGACCCTCGTTATTTCCACCTGTGCGGGGATATTCGTATTCGTGTACGAATACCCCCATCTCTAGTCTTGATTTCCAGTGACACATCCTTATACTTGATGATCGTTTCTAATTTCTTCATTGCTACTCCTTCAATTTGGATTGATAATTTAACGAAGGTATACCAGATCTGACCATTGCAATTTCTTCATTGTCAGTGTTAAAGTTGTGTGCTTCTGTAGTTATGATTTTGTTCTTAATGTTCCGCTGCAGTCTTGCTTTAGCATTTTCTTCTTTAACTTTCACTAAAAGTCATTTCAAGTTATTACTGCTTTCTGCCAGTAAAATGGTGTCATCTACATATCATAAATTATTGATGTTTCTTCCACCATTTTCACTCCTAGTCTGGCTTTCTGTATATGTTCTGCGCACAGATTGAACATTTAAGGGGTAAAATGCACCTCTTCAAGTAGTTTGTCATCTTTTTCTTTATAGTTCTTCAGTATACTGTTTCCACTTTCTCTTTATTTTGTCCTAGGCAGATAGTGTGCTCCCCCTGTTTGTAATTCAGCATTCCTAACCTAGGCTTAAATTTTCTTTTGAGTTCTTGAATCCTCTAGAAGAGAACTTTTGTTTTCCCCCATTTTTCTTTGCACTGGTTCTTGTAGTAGTTCTTTTTGTCTTTATATCACTGAGAAGCTGCATTCAGGGTTCTGACCCTATTTCTCTCACACCTTTTCCTTTTGCTTCTTGCCTGTCCTTTATAATTTGAAGTGTGTTTTTCCCTGTCATCCATTTAGTTTTTTCTTTTCTTTTTAGTAGAGGAATTGTATTTTGCTTACTTATTTATTATTCTTATTTATTGGCCACCTTTTTCCTGATCAGGGTACTCAAGGCAGTTTGCATTCTTCAATAATATGGTTTCAATCCACAGTTCATCTGGTTCACAGCCAATTAAGTTTAGTAATGTAAATCTGTTTCTTATTTGGATTTAAAATACATCAGGAATGTTTAAATTATATTTTGGCACTACAATTCTTTTAGTGTTAATTTTCAGCTTTACTCAAATGTTGGGTATTAACCATTCATAATCAGTACCATAGTCCACTCCTGGTCATATTTTGGTAGAAAGAATACAGCTTCTCCATCTCCTGCTTCTAATTATATAGTCTACTTGGTTTCTAGATTGATCATGTGGTGATGTCCACAGTTATAGCTGTCAGGTTGTTTGAAGCATGTATTTGCAATAAACAGATTGTTGGCTTTGCAGAATTCTATACGTCATTCTCCTGCTTAATTTCTCTCCTCCAGACCAAATTTTCCAATTACATTTGGTTCTGCTTTGTTCCCTACTTTTGTGTTCCAGTCACCTATGATTATAAGCATGCCTTCTTGTGTATTATTTATTGGCTATTATTTATTGGCTACTATTTATAAGACTATAAATAGTCTTATTTATTGGCTATTATTAGTCTTATTTATTGGTTTCCTTTTGGATGCTTGCATAAAAGCTTTCATTTTCAGCATCGGTAGTTGGAGCATAGACTTGAATGATGGTTATATTAATAGCTTTTCCATAGAGTCTGATTGATATTATTTGGTCAGACCTTGCACTATGTCCCCTAACTACCGGTGCTACATCTTGCCTCAATGTGATAGTCTTTCCATTTCTTCTGGATTTGTCATTTCAAGAGCAGAATACTTTGTAATTGTCTGACTGAAAATATCCCATTCCATTCCAGTTTAGTTCACTGACGCTCTGCAGTGTTTTTAATGTTCCATTTCTTGCTTTATGGTTTCCAGTTTATAGTTTCCAGATTCATATACCTGACATTTCATGTTCCAATTGTAAGTGTTGTTTAGCATCAGACTTTCCTTTCACTTCTGTGCACGTCAGCCACTATATGCCTTTTCGGCTTTAATCTAGTTGCGTCATTAACAACAGCTTTTTGTACTTGTCCTTTGTTCTTCCCCAGTAGCTGATCGGGTGCTTTTCAATCTGAAAGTCACATCTTCCAGCACCACCTCTTGTTTCATTTTGTCCCATAATACCATTTCCCCGAAAATAAGACCTAACCTGAAAATAAGCCCTAGTATGATTTTTCAGGATGCTCGTAATGTAAGCCCCACCCCCAAAATAAGCTCCAGTTAAGTGAAACCCCACCCTCCACCATTGTGCAGCAACCAGAAGAAGATGACATGACTGTATTTGAATAAATGTAGATTGTTGTACATGAAAAAAAATAAAATCCCCTGAAAATAAGCCCCAATGCGTTTTTTGGAGCAAAAATTAATATAAGACCCTGTCTTATTTTCGGGGAAACACGGTAGTTTTTATGATAAGAAAGGTTCAGCAGGGGTGTGCTGTTGCCACCTGCTGTGCAATACTAACAAAAGTTAGCTTCAGTGTTAGTGTTGTTGCCTTCTCCACCAGTGTCCCCTTCAGTTACCAGTGCTCCCCAATAGCTGCCTTGAAGAAGATGGATGCATCTTAGTCTGGTGTCTCAGCTGTAGCCATTCTGCCTTAGGTGACCCTACTAGGAGTCCATGTTCATAATGGAGTCTGGCCTCCTGACAGCATTGCTCTCAGCTTCATTGACACACTCAAACCCCTTCACTGTGTTAAGGCGTGCATCCAAAAAGGGGAATATACCTTCCTACCCCTTAAAATCTGCACAATATTTTTCTGCATACATGACTTGGGACCAAAGTATCAGGAACTCTCCCCTTATACATACAATTCTGCTTGTATGCTATGGGCTACTGTAAGTGCTATTATGATCAGCAAGGCTGGCAGGCAAAACATACGGTTGCTTCTTTTGTAATCCCACATCTATAGAACTAACGGATTTGTGCTATAACTATACAGTGGTGCCTCGCTAGATGATTGCCTCGCAGGACGAGGAAATCGCTAGACGATGCCTTTTTGCGATCGCTACTGCGCTTCGCAAAACGATGTCTCCCTATGGGGAATTTTCGCTAGACGATGAGGTTTCCCCATAGGAATGCGCCGACTAGTGGTCAAAAGCTGTCAGTGCAGCTGTCAGTGCATTCCGACGGGGACCCTCACTCGCTAGACGATGTTTCCCTATGGGAGATTTCGCAAGACAACGAGTTTTCCCTTTGGAACGCATTGAAGAGATTTCAATGCATTCCAATGGGAAAACGTGCTTCGCTAGACGATGTTTTCGCTAGACAGCGATCTTCGTGGAATGGATTAACATCGTCTAGCGAGGCACCACTGTATAGTGTAAGGGATGCGGGTGGCACTGCGGGTTAAACCACTGAGCCACTGGGCTGTCGATTAAAAGGTTGGCAGTTTGAATCCGCACAACAAGGTGAGGTCCTGTTGCTCGTCCCAGCTCCTGCCAACCTAGCAGTTCAAAAGCATGCAAATGCGAGTAGATGAATAGGTACCACCTTGGTGGGAGGGTAATGGCACTCTGTGTCTAGTCATGCCAGGCCCGTGACCACGGAAAGTGTCTACAGACAAACACCAGCTCTTTGACTTACAAACAGGGATGAGCACCGACCCCTAGAGTCGGACACAACTGGACTTGTCAAGAGGAACTTTTACCTTTATATAGTGTAAGAACATTTTCATTTAGGCAGATCATGAACACCTTAATGGTTCTGTTTGATTGACATGGTAACTTGTATGTAGATGCCATCTTCTTGGGATATCTACTCCACTACTGGAGGGAGAAATACTTAGGCTCTCAAGAAATTAGATACAGAGGGGAAAACAGTTGGAAAACCACTGATCACATTGCAAAGGACCACAGAATTCTGGTCTAGATGTGGAGACTTCTGAGAAATTTGCCAGGAGATATATTAATAGGTGAGTATCAGGAAAGCATTTAATGCTAGTTAGCAAAGCAGTACATACACATTGAGGTATTAGTATAGAAATCCACATTCCAGAATGCTTAGGATAGCTTTTATAGAGTGTTACACAAAGCACCATAAATAAGTAAAAATGTTATTCCTGTCAAACTTCCTTTCTTCCTCTGAAGGAACTTTACTCCCAGGAAATACTATTTCCTTCAGCATCCGGCCTGTTCATAAATGATCAATAGTTTCATTGTGTCTGGTGTACTCAAAGGACAGGATGGCAATGTTAATTGTTTTGTGAGGTTTCTTTGCTGCTGCCTGCTACACACTTTGCAGGGAATGGATTTTTCCCATAATATATTTAGCTTGCCATGCTAAAAATACATTGGTTAGTTCTAATATATTTATACAATTGCTAAATTCTAACAGGGTTATATCTCAAAATTACAATGAGGAGGAATCTCCTCATAGATGTACTCGTGGTTTGCAGCTTATTCTAATGCTATAACCATAGACCTTTAAAGTTTGAACGGGGGTAGAGAGATTCAGGTCAAAGATTGTAAACCATAAGGAAAGCTGTTAGAAAGTGAGGCAGGGGTATTCCCACTCATTACCTTCCATTTCAGTTGAAGTTCAACATTTCAAAATTTCTGGTGGGGAGTAAACTTACCCACCCAGCCCCTACTCTATTTAACATGTATGCACTAGTATTTGTTAGCATTTTGGATGTTAAAGTAGAAGCTTATATATGGTGAATTAAAAGGGTGAAAAAATCATTGGCAGCAAAATTAAGCTCTCCTACACTGCTGTAAGACACTTCCCCATAAAACCTTTGACTATTTGTCATAATATTGCTGTATAATTTGTGGATACCATTGGCCAGTGCAAGGGTAGCGCTAAACTTGCAACACATTTCCATCATTTCCAGTGAAAAAAGTTATTCTGCTTGCAGAGCCTGCCTCATTTCTGTCTGTTCCCAATCTTGCAAAATATATACTCTAACCTCCACCCACCCATTCTCCGACTAAAATCCAGTAGTAAGTTGCAACTAGAGTAGGCCCATCGAATCTGTGGGGATTTGGTGAATCATGTCCTATGTAAGCTCTATTGATTCAATGAGCCAAATCCAGTTCCAATTTACTATTGGATTGTAACCACTGAGTAGTTAAGATTTTTGGGGGGATAGCAGTGCAAATTTTGCTTTCCTGTTGGATGGCAGAACAGCAGCTTCACATCCAATTCTGCTTTATTTACAAATTCAATTATTTTTAAAAAAAACCTCCTGTTTATGAATGTGAGATATTGTGCTTCTGCATGCATTATTCAAAACACCAGGAAATGGCAGATATTGCTGCACTCATGTTCACAGCAGGAAAAAGGATGCCAAGCTTTACATAGCAAAGAGCATCCCGAATGTTGAGAACACCAATGGCAGCAGTCGAGATGGTCCACAGATTACCCTCTTCTGCTCACTACCATTCACAAAGTGATACCATGCAAGGGTGAATCCCAAAAGCTAACTCCTTTTTCCACCAGTTAACCACTTATTGTCCAAACACAAAGCAATCATCCGGGCTGTTGTTGTTGTTGTTTGACACACATACTCAGATTACAACACAATCATTGTTTCTCACTTTTGAAAGGCCTTTTTTGAGGATCAGTATTTCAGCCCTGCAGCCTGGATTCCTTCCAAATGTAATGCAGAAATACTTTGAATGTGCCTTAGAAAATAGTATACTAATTCCCTGGAGATACATGACAAAATGTCTTTTTCTGGAGCACCCCCACTCCAGTACTTTCTTTAAAGCAAGCCCATTTTTTGACTCTTCAAAGAAGACCTGGTTTGTTTTACTGTTTCTGTCACCTTTCATTGCCCTCCAAAGATTTCCCTTTCTGGGCCATGTAGCTACAACAATGTGTCTATTTTGGACCCCTTCTGCTGGTAAGCTTGTTCCATGGAGGTTTAGTTTATAACAAAGTCACTATTTCTTGTTTTTGACAGGCCTTTTTTGCGGATCAATATTTCAGCCCCTGCAGCCTGGATTCCTTTCAAATAAAAAAGAGCAGGTGGGGCCAACAATTCTCTTCAAAGATAAGCAAGATTGGTCTTTTTGATTTATTTGATCTGTTTTAATTCTGAGGAGTGTTAAGATTGCTTTTTTTCTGCATAAATAAATACTTGTGGCACCCTGAAGATTAAAAGACCAAAATATAAGCAAATTTGAATAAACGTAATCAGCAAGACATCATTCCCTTCTGCTATACTTCGTTAAAACAGAAAAGTTGGTTTGTATGTAAACAATAATCTTAAGTCATTCAAGTGAATAAATAAGTAAAAGGAATTGTCTAGATTAATGAGAAAATATTCCTATATAGTCCAATTAAATTCCTTCCTAACACTTCAGATACACAAACAGTATTAGCAAGACAGTAGAGAATGCTTGTGTTATAACTAGTTTCAAGTTGTAACCAACAAAATCCTTCTGAGTGGTAGTATGAAAAATAGGCTTTAATATCCTGATTACACCCATAAAACTTGTAAAGTGAAGGTTTCTCTATGTCCATGTGCAACAGGAAATATATAAATAATGGCATGACAGAGTGGCACACAAATATATTCACCCACCCCTTCCATATCATCTGAAGGATTGATTCCTACTTTCCATTTACCCACATCAGACCAATCTGTACTCAGAACTGCCCCACTAGACTGCATAAAAATATTTGTTCATGGCATGTTTCACTTAATCTGCATCATTTTAGTAGATATGCTGGAAAAGTTTGTTTAAAGCAGCTTTTCATTTTTCCTTTATTTCTACTGTTCTCAACCAGCATTTGGTCCCAATTCCTTGTATAATGAATATATTATGGCTAGAGAAATTTAGAATCTGAGACTTAGTGTAAACCCTATAGCCACTATTTTTGTCTTTGACCAGACAAATTTTTCAGTTAAAACATGTATGTGTATGGCATGCACATACATATCATGATGAAAATAGAGATTCTACCAGACTGTTTTACAAACTTGGTTGGTTTCTTAACATAGTCTCGCCCCACAGAACAGTACAAGAGTACAAATTATAGAAATATGTTAATAGAATGCCAGGGAAGAGATACAAGACATTTTGTAGTGTTTTAAAATATAACAGCTAGAATCATTTTGGTTATTTACTATGTGCTGTCAGGTTGGAATCAATTGAGAGCCACCCTAATAGGACTTCCAAGGTAAGTGAGATATTGAATTGACTTTTCCAATTCCACACTCCCAGTGAGTTTCCATAACTGAGTGGGGACTTGAACCCAGGCCTCCAGAGTCCTAGTCTGTCACTCTTTCCACTACACCACACTGGGTAGCTCTTTGGTAACTTCTGCCATCGTAAATGCAATGGTGTAAATCACACCAATGTATTGCCGCTAGTTAAGGAGCTGCTGCTGGTGTTCCTTATTATGTGACAAGTCACAAGATCTGTGTGATGAGGAATAGAAGCAGAAACCCATTAACCAGCAGCAAGGTATTGTTGCAGTTTATGCTATTTGCATTTATGCTGTTGTAAGCAACCCATGAGATTCAGGCCAAAATCTTCAGCAACTTAATTGCTGAAGAAAATGTGTGAGTTCATACATGTGCTCTGAGATGGAGATCATACTGTTGAGAAGATCATTGGACCAGCTAGAGTGGGGGTTCCCAACCTTTTTCAAGTCACAACCCCCTTTTATAATAGCCAAATAACCTGCAACCCCTCCACCACGTTTGCAATAAAAGACATTTTAAATGGACATCCTCCCTTCTCAGAAAGTAGAGGTTTCTTTCTCCCCCGAAGGGCCTGTTTCTCATACATACACATAGACCCTAACTTTAATATTCTGCTCCAAAAGGTTAAGTAAGAAATTATTTAACAAGAGGCACACCACATATAAGGCAACCTACAACATCCCCCTGAGAAAAAAAACTATTGCCATTCCCTTGGGGGTCACAACTCCCAGGTTGAGAAACACTGAGCTGGAGGAATATTTATCTGGTCTGGATGGGGTCACACTCTGGAAGGATCAGGCTTACAGCTTGAGGGTATTCCTATGGCTGACACTGTGCTTTAACACAGAGGTCGTCAACCCCTGGTCCGCGGCCCACTGCCGGTTCGTGGCTTGAGCCCGACCGGGCCGCGAAGACAGACCTCCCGCGGCCCCCCACAGCTGCTTTGTGCACATGTGCCAGCGCGGGCGTGAGCGCTCCCTCACCCCTTCACGCAAGCGCCCGCGTGCGCAAAGCAGCTGTGGGGAGGGGAGTGCGTGCGGGGGTGGGAGGTCTGTTTTTGCAGCGCGGCAGCAGCAGGGGGTGTGTGGCCAAGAGCCGGGAGGCCGAGCATGGCCAGGTGCTCCAGCTGCTGGCCTCCCGGCAGCGGCGGCAACAGGGTGTGTGTGTGGCCAAGAGCCGGGAGGCCCGAGCATCGCCGGGTGCTTCGGCTGCTGGCCTCCCGGCGGCGGCGGCGGCGGGGGGTGGCCAAGAGCCGGGAGGTGGCCAAGGGGTGGGCGTGCGGGTGGGCAGGCGCTCCTGCGCATGCGCGAAGCGGTGGGGGAACACGCGTGCACCTATGGCGCGCGCACCCCCCAACCACTTCGCGCGTGCGGCGGAGAGCGCGAGCGCGAGGGGCCGCCCCACCTCCCTCAGAGACTCCACCGGTCCACACTACGAAAAAGGTTGGGGGACGCTGCTTTAACAGAACTACCCCAAGCTTGGTGTTTTCTGGTCTGTGGAGGCTGAAGACAAGAGCAGATTACCTTCAGTCTGAAATCTTCACTCTGGCCCTCAAAACAGCAATCATCATATCTGAAAACACAGTTGGAGAAGTGCAACTTGTTTCTCCTTCTCTATTCAAGTACTCTTAACTATGGATACTCTACAATGTCTACCTAGGAGTCTCGTCCCTATGATCAAACTCAGTGTTGCTTACTCCCAAATAATATGTTGTTGCTGAATTCTATTTTGAATGCTGAGAACACATGAAGTGGGGGGGGGGGGGGAAACGCTCCGGAGATACAGGATAAAGCCTACCCTTTCCAGACTGTGCGTGTAACTCAACTCCAAATAATAATTTGTTATCTATTCATTGGAGAAACACAAAACTTCCATTTGGGATGTCATGCAAGTGCGTTACTCATGTTTCCTGTTCCTCTTGTGGGACCCTAACAGCTGATGTTTCTGTTCTAGAGAATAATTCCCACTGACTGGACTCAGATGCTGGCTCACAGAGACAGTTCTCTCAAGAGCTGAAAACAGGTCCTTGCTTCACCTGTTGTCCAACGGTTGCATAGTCCAGAAACAGTTTCATCCTCTCATAGAGTGGTTTTATTTTGGTTTCTTACGCAACGCCCAGAGGGACTTCGTTCACAATAAATATGGCTCGACTTACACTACTGGTCACAACTGCTCTTTTGGGCCTTGGGGACCGAGGCTCTACTACACCACATGATGTTTTTTTTTTTTTCTGCCAACAGTGGCCTCATCATTTCTCTCCCGACACAATATGCCTGGAAAATGAGCATCCACTTTAGACCTGTAAAGAGTCCACGTCTCCTCGAGGTCATGGGCGGCCACGGAAGGTCTCTTTCATAGTTAGGAGGGGGGGAAAATGGGAAAAGTTAAAAAAAAAAAATATTTAGGCCTTTTCCTAACTGAGACCTGTAAGAAAGCGTTGGGTAGCAGAATTTTATAAGAAGCATTTATTTTATTACAATTCACGACAGGATTTATAAATTATAAGCCCGGTCGTTCGTCCTCGCCAGCCCTTCTTCTACAGAGAAACGCCCTTTACAGTAACTCGGGCGCTCCTGGCAGCAGAAACACGCTCCCGTTCGGCTCCAGCAGCAAAGGCGCATGCGCGCCGACACCACCACGCGCAGAGTAAACAGCCCCGTCACGTGAACATGGCCTCGGCCACTCGCCCGGCCGTTCGCCCTCGTCTAGGGAGTGAGGCTTAAGGGCACAGCGAACGGCAAGGGCGACGGGAGGGAGAGACCACCTGCGGCCCTGGGGTGGGGGCGCGGAGACGAAGAGAGTGGGGTGGAGGTTGTGGGGGGGGGAAAAAAGGAAAGAACCCGGACGTGTTCCCCTCCGCTGGCCAAAGAGTAACAGCCACCTTCTCCGTCTCCGCCCACTTCCTTTCCTCGCGCCCTTCCACTTCCGCACGGCGAGCCCGCTGGCCGGCCTGCTTGTCTTCCGCCGCCGCCTCCTCCTCCCCTCCCCCCTCGACCTGAGGCTGCGGAGCTGGAAGAGAGACGCAAGAGAAGAAGGGAGGGGGAAGAAACCCCCTCACCAGCAACCCAAGGGCACGGCCAAGCGAGGGAGCGCGTGCCCCCGGGCCAAGGCAGGTAAGGACTGTCTTATGTGGGCGGGGGTGGAGGGGCGGGCGGGTTGGGACCGCGGCCTAGGGGGGGTGAGGGAGAGAGCCGGGGCTGCCGGTACTGGACTGTTGATGGACCGGAGCCGGAGCGGGCCGTCCTCCCTCCCCTGTTTCCCCTTCGCACCCTTCCCCACCCCCCGAACTCGGGTCTGTCGGAAATTGCCCCCCCCTCCCCCCCGGCTCTCTTTGCGGTCTTCCACTCCTCTCTTCTCCCTCTTGGCAGTTGACACTCTCCCCTTTTTTCCTTGCTGGGCGTTTCTCGTGACCCCGCCTCTCCATCGTCTGCCCCTCCTCGGGAGGTGGGGGTGGCTCCTTCTCACCTCATTCCTGTCAGGGCTTCTGTTTCTGCAGTGGGGGTCCTTAAGTGATCCCCAAACTTGGCCTCCCCTGAGATGCTTTTGGACTTCCCCTCTCCATCCAGCCCACTTGGCTTCATGGCTGAGGGCTTCTGGAAACTGCTGTCCCCAACAACAACATCCAGGGACCTCTACTTGGGAGCCACTGGTATAGAGGTTTTTGGATTGCAACTCCCATCGTCCTTCACCCTGACTGGGGTAACTCGGGCTGAGGAAAATGGCAATCCAGTAACTAATTTGAAGGGCACAGGTGGCCTGCTTTTGGCCTAGGAGGTAAACAGTGCGGCAGAAGAAGAGACCCAAGCCTGCTTAATCAGCTTGTTTGTCTCTGATCAATGGCCTATTTGGGGACTTGAAACAATCTGTCTAGATACACTCCTGTTGGAAGCTTTGAAAAGTTGATTTTTTTGGACAATGGGTCCCAAAATCCTGCAGCCAACATGGCCCAAAACATAACTGCTCCAAGCTGTGATTCAAAATAAATTGGAATTTGGCCATCTTTTGAACAAAAGCCCCTTTTAATCTTCACCTGGAATCACTTCCTATCTGCCTCCTAAATCCGCATCATGCTTCTTTCAGAATATCCATTAATGCTGGTTGTTTTCCCACCTCAGTTGGTGCTCAGCAGCACATTTATATTCAAGTGAGGCCAACTGATTCAGTGGGACCTGGTCCTTAGTAAATATCAATTTAGTGAACAAATTAATATTTGCCAAAATATTAATTTACTAAATTAAATAGTTACTAAAGATAGTGAAAAAATGTTTGTTAAGATTTCTCTTTTATAATGTAGCAAGTAAGGGTCATTGAAGACAGTGGGGTTTATTTCCAGGTAAATGTAAATAGTATTTCAGTGTTTTCCCATAGTCATTATTAGCCCAGTAGCAACTGTGTCTTCACACACTGGAATGCTGTGGTATTTGGTTCTGCTTTGCATCTGCTACCCCTCTTTGTTGGGGGGGGGGGGACTAATTTCTGTGACCCTTTTTTGCCATGTTCTGTGTGTGTGTGTCAGAGAGAAGAAGAGATGTAGTGAATATTTTAGTGCATAATTAGTTAGTATCACATATTCTTGAATATCAATAATTTTTGTTTTGCTCCAAACCATGCACTTTTTAAAAAGTGTTCAGACTTTCCCCACCTCCACAGCTAAAAAGAAACTTTTTATGTTTCAAGTAAGCACTGTGAGAGTGTGGGTAGGGGTGATCACAGGGTAATTGGCAGCCTTTTGGCCTCAAGAGCCAGGGTGTAAAACATCCAAAGGTTGCTGCGGAGACACTAGAGACCCAGCCTCAGGAAGACCTGGATCATCTCTCACAGATATGTAGCATCAGTGTTTGGATTCTTGTCTACAGTGTTTCTTTACTATCCATGAAGGATGTGTGCTTAGCCTCAGGAAGTGGATTTCATCCATGAAACCTTATAAATTGTTTAATTTTTTAGCACTCCAATAAAAGCTATCACTCACTCTTGCATCAGTGTTCAGCTGGTAGCACATTCTGCTCTTCATTGTATGGTCCTAGTCTGTCTCACCCTTCCCACTCATTAAACAGGTACAGATAATGTTCTTTTCTGATCCTGTTGCTGCAACTACTGCTCTCTGTGTTGATGTCCTCCTTTTTTCCCTTCTGTTTGTATGTTTCTCCAAAAAATCTTGATGTTTTCTTGATTTTCCCCATTCATTTGATGTTGAGTATCTTTTGAGCTTTTATGTGAAACACATAACCAGCATGTACAAATTTAGCACCTTTCCAGCAAAGCTTAGATTTTTACATTCTTCAGATGTGTTTTTATTTATCTGAAATATTTTAGTTTTACTATAAAGGCAATAAAATAGCAAAAACCAGTAACGCCAATAGACAACATCAGGAAAGATGTCTAGTCCAGGTAGCTAAATTGTATCAAATCTGATTGCCTATCTGAATTGTAAGTGAAAATTTCCCAGCAATTTACAAGTCTGTTACAGAATGTAAAATATGCTTTCATTATTTATATTTATAAATTGCCTATAAAAACAAATTGTCTAAAGATTGTATGAGTTTAAAATAGAATAACAATATAGTAAAATGATAAACAAGGCTCTAAAACCATGGTGCAAACACAAATCCAGTATGACAGAACAAGTAAGCTAGCATGTTGAAATGAAATGCGGTGTTCAAAACTGACTTTGCTGTTATGTTTTGTGCTTGCTCATTATGTAGTTCTTTATTTCAATGTTGCCTGATCATGGATATTTTCAGATATAGATTGTCATGGATCCCAAGTATACTCTGTTATCAGTCTTATCATATGGAGAGATGTTAGCTGTTTCCTTCAGTCATGTTGTGAGAGAGGATCTCACTTCTCTGTCTTCTCTTTTGTTGTGGACAGCTTCCTTCAGTTTCTGGCCTCATTTCGCAATATGGTCATTGTTGCCCTACCACATAATTGGGTTGATTGAGCAGCATTTTATTTATTTAAGATATTTATACCCCATCTTTCTCTTCAAGAGGACTGAAGATGGCTTAGGAAAGTAAAACAAATAATATTAAAAACCAATGAATTATTACTATAATAAAAAAAGAAATGGTTATAAATAAAAAAAACTGGTGGATAAAAACAATTTAAAATTATCCTAAAAATACATTTTAAAAAAATTCTTAAAAACTCCCTCTTTAGCAACCAGTTACTGAGAAGATTCCTGCCTGAAGAGAAAGGTCTTTGTGTTTTCAGAAGAATGTAAAGAGAGAACAAGTCTGGCCTCCTATGAGAAGGAGTTCCACAACTTGAGAGCAGCAACAGAGAAGGTACTCTCATGTCAACAGCAAGTGCACCTGCGAAGGTAGTTGGATGGAGAGAAAGGCTTCCCCTGATGATTTTAAAACCTGGGAAGGCTTATAAATGGAAATGCAGTCTTTCAAGTAGCATGGACCTTAATCATTTAGGATGTTATCTATGAGCACTTTTATGTTGTTGATGGATGACAGATTCCAAGAGACTGAGCCAATGAATTCATTGGGATTTATTCCCTTTTAAGTATAGTATAATTGCAGCTTTAGATACATGTAAGTGATTATTCATTTGAAAAAACTTTTTTAGTTATGTGGCTGGAAAAAGTGAGTGGGTGGAGTTGTTTCAGAAGTGCTGTGCACAAGGGAATTAAAGCATCGTGGTATTGCTAATACTGGAATGGTAATAGGTATAAGAAATGTTACAGTGGTACAGTTCATTGATCCCATTAATAGCTCTTTCAGATGTGTTTTGTGATCTCTGGATAAGCTGTGTATGTGTTGATAAAGGCATAGGTGTTAGGTGTTTGGTTTTTTTTGTAACCTCTGTCCTTATTAAATTGCTTTAACAATAATATATTGAGGCCAATATGGTTGGCTGTTCTGGAAAAAATATTTTGATATGGCAGAGAAAACATTATAATATTGGAATTTGTTGTTGCCTTAATATTGTACTGAAATTATACGTAGTGTGGAAGAACACAATTAAATCCTTCGACTGATGGAACTGCTTTTGACTGATTATTCCTTTTCTCGTTCCCTTGCATACCTGACAATCTGCTGTGGGGAATGCAAGGGGTTTGGGGACTTCAAGGCAGGGGAGTGGTGGAGAAATTTCTGTGATCTGCTTATGCGATGTTGGATTATGAGCAAAGTAAGCAGTGAAAGAAAATGCAGTGCTTGGTGCCAAATTTATCTAGAAGATACCATTTAAAATTACATTTAACTTGGGAGGATGCGTATATAATTGGGTTTATAAATGCAGTTCTCCTTTTTAAGCTGCTTCATTCTTTTATCTCCTAAAAATTTATATTTTGATCCTTGGTACTCTTATCTATTTTTCTTTCGCACCTTCTCAGACTTTAGCTCAGATTATATCTATTGTGTCTATTTGGGTCAGTAGTATTTTACTTTTATATCTTTCCATTCTGCTCCAATATTGTAGTTGTATATTGTCCTTTTCAGCTCTCTGTTGTCATGTCCCATCAATGTGGAACTTTGAGATTTTCTCTTCTCTCCTACTGTGTATTCTGTCTTGATTTTTTAAGAGCAGCCAATAATCCTCTCTTGGATCTATGTGCCAAATGTATTCATTGCAAGAGGCTTTTCCAGTGGCTGCCCTGCAGCTTTAAAACTATTTCCCCCAAAACTCCATCAAAGACTGATTTTCATGACTTCTTGGATACACTTTGAAAATGCTTTCTAGCAGCTAAAGTTAAACAGATGTGTGCTCACATTATAATTATAAAAGCAGTTACTAGGATGATGACAGTGTACTTTTACATTATTATTCCTTCTCAGAGATCTAGGTAATAAGTACAACATAAATTGGCAAAAAAGAAAGAAAAAAGAAAAAAATCCTACTTCAGTCCTGAGGCTCCTATAGTACCATGTAATCCCTTTCATTATTGGGAAGCTGTGGGAGCTGCAAGACAGGAGGAGAAACTCTTTAATTACCAAGATTTGTCATTTCTAGTAAAGTCATGCCAGTGGCAGCAAGTTTGCAATAATTAAAGACTTCTTCCCATCTTGTAACTACCACAGCTTCCCAGTGATGAATGGGATTGCATGGGAGCCTAGAGACAGTAGTAAAAAATGTTTGTTTTCCAGAAAATCACCACTCCTGATAGCATCATCAGCCTTATGTAGGCATACATTATGGAACAGGATTTCAGCCCTTGATTGATATAATTAAGTATGATATTCTATTGCTTGAAAGCTATGGACATTTTTATTTTTATTTTTGCTTTCTAGACATTAAATATATCCTCTTGGAAGAAATATACTAACTGTGTGCCGCCTTTGCTCTGTCTTGGCAAGGGGCACTTATGATTGGCTTATATAAGTGCAGATATTGCTGGGAAGCTCTGGTTACTCTTTCTATGCTTTATGCCAGTATTGAATTGACAGGTTTATTATTATTGTGATGGATGTAGGCTTTGGTTTGAACTGTACTGTTTCCTTCAGTCTCTAAGGCAGAAATTTAAAATTTGCAGTGCTTATTTTATTTGTGGCCTGTGTGCTTTTTATTCTAGGCCATCAACACATAATAAGAAGATCAATGCAATGCAAGTGAGATGTTCACTTATGTTTAGGGAAGAGAGTTTTGATATGCTTACTAAGGACTCATCCCACTTTAGTGGGTTATGCATATTGTTTACACATAGTCTACAGGTTTCTGCCAAGGATGAACAGTAGCGTAACCAGGTAATTTTTAAATGCAGTTATACAGAAGTATACATTATTTTTGTAGGGTTGTATCCAAAACTGTTCTTCAACCAGCAGAATTGACATATCTGGTGGATTGAATTCTTCCCTCACTACTGAAGGAAAAGGGGAAGGGAAAATCCTGTGTGAGTGAATATTACATAATGTTAGATTTGGTCCATGGCACTTCAAAGTAAGTTTTTTAGTAAGTAAGTTGTGTTAATGCATAACAGTCCCTAACAAAATTTAATTTAATTAAGGCTCTTGACATCTCAGCAGTGGTTGTTACATACCAGAAGGAGAAGATGGATGATAATGATGTCTTGGGGCCATTCAGGGGATAAACCTAAAAACTAGATTTTTATACTATAACTGAATAAATTTTGCCATTTGTATATTGTTTTAGGTAAATTACTTTTCCTTCAATTTAAACTTTGGAGTAAGAGAAGTATTTCTCTCTCTCTCTCTTTTGTTTTTTTGTTATGTAGAGGCGCGTTCGTATGTTGAAGCATTAGTTCCCATAGGAACTAATGCAAAGCCGTTTAATCTGTCCTCTACCACTAGGGGGAGAATTTTTTTTTAACCTAAGATGACCTAAGGTTAAAAAAAGGGCAGGAAAGTTTTTTTTTTCCGTTTGTATCTTGGAGCTCTGTTCTCAAGTAGAAGCAAAATTTAGCGAACAGAGCTGTTCTTAAGTTGGATCGTTCGTATTTAGGGACGTTCGTAAGCAGAGGTTCCACTGTAGATGGTTGTACATGAAAAAAAATAAAACATCCCCTGAAAATAAGCCCTAATGCGTTTTTTGGAGCAAAAATTAATATAAGAGTCTGTCTTATTTTCGGGAAAACACGGTAGATGGGGTTATACCCTCTGAAAACGCAGCTTGGGGTGGTCCTGGATTCATCTCTGAGCCTAGAGGCCCAGGCTACAATGGTGGCCAGGATTGCATTTGCACAGTTAAAACTAGTGCACCAGCTGTGACCGTTTCTTGAGAGGTCTGATCTGTCCACAGTGACACATGCCTTATTTACTTCCCAACTATATTATTGTAATGCGCTTTATGTGGCGCTACCTGTCAAAAGTGTCAGGAAACTTCAGTGGGTCCAAAACACTCACTGGGGCAGGTCACAGGGGGTATCACATAACCCTCCTGTTTCAACAGCTCCACTGGCTGCCAGTCTGTTTCCGGGCACAATTCAGAGTACTGGTTTTAACCTATAAAGCCCTAAACAGCTTGGGCCCAAGCTACCTCAAAGACCGTGTCTCCTATTATGAACCTGTTTGGGTACTGAGATCATCAGGGGAGGCATTTCTCTTCGTCCCACCACCTTCACAGGTGCATTTGATGGGGATAAAAGAGAGGGCCTTCTTTGTCACTAGCCCAAGACTTTGGAGCTCCCTCCACAGGAGCCTAGGCTGGCCCCATTTTTGTTGTCCTTCCGCAAGCAAGTGAAGACCTTTGTCTTAAGGCAAGCATCCCTCAATGACTAGCTGCCTGAGCATGATCCTTTTAGATGGATTGTTATGCATCACTGCTTTGACTGTGACTTTAGTATTGCTTGTGTTTCCCATTTCTAAGGGGAGTATTTTGTTGTTTCTTTTAAATATTTCTGTACGTACTTAGTCTTTTTAGTATTAAAAATTGCCTTTAATTATGTCCGTCACCTTTGTATACTCATTGTTTTCTTCTTAAATATTGTCTTTAAATGCTGTAAGCCGTCTTGGGTCCTTTTCTAAGGAGAAAGGTGGGGTAAAAATATTTTAAAGAAATAATAATAAAAAAAAATTTCTGTAGTTAAAACAAGCACAGAGAAAGAGGGAGATATTTATTCATAAATTTCTGCAGTATATGAGTTCCATAGAGTTACTAACGAAACAGAAAAAATAAAATATAATAAGATGTTTTGGCCTTCTTCAATTGCTCTGAATAAAACACATACAGTTTCCAAGATGGCAGTTAGGGAACCCAGAGAGGAGAGTACTCTAGAGTTGATGAATATGTTCAGGACATGAGAAGCTGAGATGCAAAGTCTATACATTTGGATCTCTTTCTTTTCTAATACATTTTTATATGATGGTACTTTTGTTCCAGTCACTGACAGGTCAGATAGGTCATGATGTTCAAAGTTAAAGTGCATAGTCCCTGGTTGTTCCAGCTTCTTGACTTAGATTACAGATTTATGAAACATGTACATAGGTCAGTTGTTGTTTTCCTTATATACTGCAGATGGCATCCCAGCCACCTGCACTCAGTGACATAAATGGGGTAGCACTACATACAGGTAATGATCTGTTTAATTAAATGGTTCCTGCCAGTCACAGCCCTTCTAAATATCCCTGTCTTCCTACAAAACACACAAGTACAGCTGCACTTGAAATCACAGGAGTCTGATGCAGGCCTGCTGACTAATGGTTTGAGAACAACTCTTACAAGTAATCTTTGTAGGTTGGGAAGCTGACAGGAAACTATCATGGGAGGCTAGCTAATGGCTGTTGTAAGAAATCCCAAGTTCGCTATCAGTGTGTAGCTTTCCTTAATTGGTCAGCTGTAGATCAGAGATGTTTGATGGAAATCCACCGTAAATGGAGCACATTGTTCATTGTTAAATTTGTAATTCTGATAGAGATTTCCCTTGAAAAGGTGGTTGCTCTCCTCCTGCTAGAATCAACAATATATAATCATTCACTTGCTTTGATTTATGGGAATTTCATTTTGCTGTGGCAAGACTGAAATGCAGTTTGAGAACTTCATTATTTCAAAGTAGTTGAGCTGAGACATAAGGATATTTATCCTTGTTATACCATATTTCTGATATACCCTGAATGTATTTGTGCATTGGTTCTGCTCGCCGGCTCTCATTTCTGTTGTGGAACTGATATGTATATGTCAGTATTTAAGATTATATAGTATGTCTTGTGGTGAGGATATAGAAATAACTTCTCTTTTTGCCTTTGGAGGACAAGAACAAAAAATGAAATACTTACATACCATGTTTCCCTGAAAATAAGACAGGGTCTTATATTAATTTTTGCCTAAAAAACACATTAGGGCTTATTTTCGGGGGATTTTTTTTTTCATGTACAACAATCTATGTTTATTCAAATACAGTCATGTCATCTTCTGGTTGTTGCACAATGGTGAAGGGTGGGCTTTCACTTAACTAGGGCTTATTTTTGGGGTAGGGCTTATATTTCGAGCATCCTGAAAAATCATACTAGGGCTTATTTTCAGGTTAGGTCTTATTTTCTGGGAAACAGGGTAGTATGTGATTTATGGTGCTCTTTGATTTATAATTTGCAAGGGAACTGGGCATTGTGATCCAGCAAATGTTTTTGCTGTTTGTATCAGTATAAAAAAAAATGAGGGAATACTACTTAAAAATGTTTTGTTTGCTGTATTTTGTTCTCAAGCTGACAGCTCACCCAATACTATTATACAGTATTAGGGTGCTTAGTCAGCTTGAATACAAAATACTACATCACAGGATTAAGATCTATTTTGGGAACAAAGATAGAGCCAAGTCAGTAAGATATTTTCTGTGTGTGACTCAGTGATTGACTTTTGAGTTGAGTGTAATTTTGAAACTCTTAAAAGAATGCATGCCTGTAGAAAACTTGATTTGTGGAGATTCCCAAATCTTCCTATATGTTCTGATCAAGGTGAATAAAAATCAATGATTTTTAAAGAAAAAATCAAATTGAATTAAATTACAATTTTAATTAAAAAAGAAAAATTCTGATTATTAGATTATTATGATCTACCCTGGTTCTGACACTGATGTTTTCTTTCTTTTTGGGCCATTTCTGAAGCATGTGTTTTAAAACTGCAACACTCTTACTGTAGAAGAGGACAGTCCAGTCTCCTTGTATTTCTGAAGCAGCCTTTTGAATAGTAGGCGCTGACAGGAGAAAAATTTTGTACAGTATTTCTTTCATTTCAGGTTCTTTTGGGGGTGCCTCTTTCATTTTCATTTTGTGTGTGTGTTTGAACTGATCCTTTTCTGCTCTGGGCGCGACTGGAAGGATGAATGAGGCCGCCGCTGCAGCAGGACGTGTGAGTGGACGGTGTGGCTCCAGGAGCTGGACCCTCTTTAAGTCCAGCTGCGTGGGGATATTCGTATTTGTAATGCCCCCATCTCTAGTGACAAGCCATTTAAGATAAGGTTTTGTTCACTCAAAATCCCAGGAAGCATTTAATATGATGATTTTTTTTGGGAGCGAGCCTACAGAATTGGAGAGCAAGACTTCCTATGCATACTATAGGCAAATAAATAACATTGAAATTCAAGATGTATTTTTGCATCTAGTAGGTGCTGTCATTTCTTGAGAGGAACGTATGGGGGGCTACATTGCTTGCAAACTGGGGTGCACGGGATGCACCAGTTTGCAGCTTTCTTTATCAAGAATATAGTCACAATTTTGCTTGTACAAAATTAAGACTTTTACATTTTAAAGTTTCATAAACATGCTAAATAATAAAATTTCTTTATGAATGGAGCAGTAAAATACATTTACATTTAATACAAAAATAAATACTGAATTTCAGTTTTTTTCTAGATTTTCAGTTTTTCTTGGAAAAACTATATTTCCTTGTGGCTTAAATTTTCCCCCATAAATCTTCCATGTCTGTGGTTGAAAGATAGGTGTATGCATTCTTTTTCTTCTTGTACATTCTGAAAATATTTTTACATGTCATTTTCATTAGTCCTGCCATTTGCTTTTTCTAAAGATTCCAGAGAGAGTTAGAAGCAAATTCTGATAAAAATGAAACTAACATTTGTGGTAAAGCCGACTAGTATTCTGAAAATTGTCTAGGCTCAGTAGAATTACTTTCAGGTTAGTATTGAAAGGGCTGTTGAACTGAAACCATGAGAACCAATTTCATAAGTTCTTTAAAGGCCATTTATAGTGTAATGTTGGTGAGCATATTGATCTCTAAGAGAGTATCTGTTTAAGAGAGCCAGTGTGACGTAGTGGGTAGAATGATGGACTAGAACTCAGGAGACCTGGGTTTGAGTCATGGAAACTCACTGGGGAGTGGCAGTGGTAAAACCATTCCTTAAATATCTCACATACCTTGAAAAACCCTATGAGGGTTACCATAAGTTGAATGGCAAAAACCCCAACCCTTTTGTGTTCGTGCATGGTGATTGTTAATGTTTTGGGGCAAATGACTATCCGTTGACTAATCTGCCTCTTTGGGGAAGCCCTGTATACACTGACCTATATTTAATTATGAAAGGACATGGTGTACATGGACATCTTGATCACCGTATGTTTTTGAAACACATGTAATTCTGATTCTGACAAATTTTGAAATTTTGGGGACAGAAGATTCTGTTCCTCTTGCTGTGTATTCATTGCACATTGGGTTTTTTGTTTTGTTTTTTTAAATCTCACTATTGAAGTTTGGCTCCCAAAGCAGCTTTCAATTAAGTAAATATTTAAATTTACTGAATAGTATTAGATGGAGTCTTCTGCTTGATATTCCATGTATTATATTGGAAATGGACACATTCAGGCAAAGAAGAAGACTTGCAGGCAAGAATTGATTCTGTTGTCTGGTACTGTGGGTTTGGAAATTTTCTAGTCACCTGGTCAAGGCTGAGCACTAACAAAGGCAACAAGAATGAGGTGGAAAATGAAGATAGGATAGTCAAAGAGAGTAGCAGCTGAAAGGTTTTTAAGTGATCTGTTTGTTGGCTAAAATCCTGTTACTCAGCAAGTCACAGTGCAGTATAGGCTCATTGAGTCAATGGAACCTACAGAGGATTTGACTCAGCAAAAACTAGGGAAACTACTCAGTGGTCATTCATTTGCCATGGACACTTTAAAAAGATAGGAAACATTACAGTTTTTTGATTTCCTGGGGTGGTCGGAGGAGAGCTTTTTTCATAAGGATGGGTATTCAGTTTCTGTGCCTCTTCTAGGGAAATAACCAGCGTATAATGTCCGTGAGGGAGTACCCATGAGATGCATTCTGTATGTTTTGTAAAAGCTGAGATGAGCTCTGCAGTTGCTTTGGGGCATCTGATTATAATCTTAAATGGAAACAAACTGGAGAATAATAATGACATTTTTGTCTTCCATTTCCTGAAATGTTTCCTCTTTTGATAACAATTAATGCAATGCACAGTCTAAGAATTATAGAAAATGGCAGTCCTTTGCACCCAGTAGATTATGCAGATATACTAGGTGTACTAGTAAGTAGGTTAGGTAGAGCATAACTCATTAAACCACACTGCTTTCAGGATGGGAAGCAGACAGTTTGTGGAACAGATTATAATGCCTGTATTTGCCCCTGCACTTGATTAATTTTTCTGATGAAGATGGAGTCTTTTGATTGGGGTCTATTCGTAGCCTAACAAGGTGCTGGCCTAAGAGCCTATAATTTTCATGATATGGTGCTGATTTAGTCTAATAAATTCCCACTAAAATGTACCCGTTCCAAACGCCGTTCTCAGCAGCCTGGCCTAGAGCTTATCGTCTTCATAATATAGCAGGGTGGATAGAAATCCGTGGTTTTTTAAAATCAAATTGATTTAAATCACAATTTAAATTTAAAAAATCAGTTTTTTAATTTGAATAATCAAAAACTCAGTTTTTAAATTTAAATTGTAATTTAAATCAATTTGATATAAATCAAATCCACCCTGCAATGCCACAACTATATTTTTAAAATTAAAATATGATTATATGCATACTGTATATGTACCAAAAATTTTATTAAGTGATTTCCAGAGACTGCATTAATTTTCAAGTGATTTGTAAAAAGAGAGGTGAGGAAATGCTAAACTGGGATTTTCTGCACACACCCCTCCCCCAGTACTAGCCATAAGTCTGTTAACGACTGATTGATGTTCATGGTGCTTTTTGTGGTAAAGCATATATGGGCATGGGATATTTTATAACAAATAGACATATTTACAAATATAGTTGAATTAAGCTGAATCCTTCAGTTGGAGAAATGACTACTACTGAAACAGCTAAGATAAGCACAAAACTTCCAAGTAGACAAATGCTTACTGAGTATGAGTTAATAGGCTTCAGATATTACAGAGGTGTGTTATTTCTGGTAAAAGATAATTACAGATGATGATTTGTAGATATAGCATTTTAAATAGGCAAACATTAAAGACCTGTCATAAGTTCATATTAGTATTGACTTCAAGATGCATGTAGGTATTTGCTTTTAATTGTCTTCTAGCAGAAAGCTCTTGCCAATAGCATATACGTACTGTAAATAAGTACTTACAGCAGTAAGAGGTTGTTCAGTTTTTGTTGTGGCATATACTCAAAGGCTTCTGTGGCAGCACTTAGTTAAACTTGCACATTAAAGCTTTATTACATCTTATCTGTTGATAGGTTTAAACAATTAGTTCTTTCAGAATGCAGTAAGATTTTATTACTGAGAACCCAGTGTGTTGTAGTGCAGTGGTCCCCAACCTTTTCCCAACCGCGGACCGGTTGGGGGGGCCCAGCACGCTCGCGCGGGGGCATGCCGCGCTCGTGCAGGGGCGTGTTGTGCTAGCGGGGGCGTGTGTGCGGCGCGCTTGCAGGGGGCAGGATGTGCTCACGCACGCTCGCAGGGGGAGCGCTCGTGGGGGGGCAGGAGATCTGTGTCCGCGGCCCGGTCCTGCCTAGTCCGCGGACTGCTGCCAGGTCGTGGACCGGAGGTTGGGGACCCCATTGTAGTGGAAGAGTTATAGACTAGGACTCAGAAGACCTGGGTTCAAATGTGTGCTTGGCAATGGAAACTCACGGGGAGGGGGGCACTGGTAAAAAAAAACCTAACGCCTTAAAGATTTATCTTACCTTGAAGGAAAAAACATGTTAGGGTCTCTGTAAGTCAGTTCTGCCCTGATAACACACAAGATTTTTACAGCATAGTCAATGTGGAAAGAGAATTGTAGTCTAAAGTAATTAAATTTGCCTACTTAATAGCTTTCCATGGGCAGCATTTTTCAAAGATTGCTGTAAATTTCCTCATGGAGCTGTGTGGTCCTTTTGAGTGTTTCAGATGAATTGATTTGTCAAGATTTAAAAGTTTATTGCATAAAGAATTGGCTACTGAAATGAAAGATTATAGTGGTGCCTCGCTAGACGATGTTAATCCATTCCACGAAGATCGCTGTCTAGCGAAAACATCGTCTAGCGAAGCACGTTTTCCCATTGGAATGCATTGAAATCTCTTCAATGCGTTCCAAAGGGAAAACTCGTCGTCTTGCGAAATCTCCCATAGGGAAACATCGTCTAGCGAGTGAGGGTCCCCGTCGGAGTGCACTGACAGCTGCACTGACAGCTTTTCACCACTAGTCAGCGCATTCCTATGGGGAAACCTCATCGTCTAGCGAAAATTCCCCACAGAGAGACATCGTTTTGCGAAGCGCAGTAGCGATCGCAAAAAGGCATCGTCTAGCGATTTCCTCGTCCTGCGAGGCAATCGTCTAGCGAGGCACCACTGTATAAGGAAAACCTAACATACCTCTTGTATAGTCTTTACTGTTGTCTGTCTGCAGACATACAAATATGCTAACATTCAGCTGTGCTCATACTTCTTCCCTGTCTTGATGTCAGATGTAGATTCTTGAACAATCAAGATTAAATAGATATTTTGGAAAAAAATTAGTTTTGGTGTTTTCATTTATTTTTTGAGAACTTTTTGGGCTACAATGATATTAACCTTGGGCAAAGCTTGGGACAATTAGGGATGTGCCATTTGTTGTTATGTTTTTAATACAAATTCCAGAATTCTCCATGCAGGGATCCTGCCTGACAGACATTTAAATGTGACTCACGTGGAAGAAAGACATAAGATGAAAGACTTCATGGTACAGGCCTAGCTCTGCCCAGTTTCCTGTTCAAAAAGGTGGTTGCCACAATACTTGCTGGGAGCTTTCTTTTTGAACAGGAAGCTAAATGGATCTAGGCTTATGCTAGACCACAAAGCCTTTCTCCTAGATGAGTCACGTTTAGGTATCTGTATGTGTCTGTCAGTCATGTGGAGTACTCAGAATGGAGAATTCTGGTATTTGTAGTTTAAAAAAAAACCCAACAAAAATTGATACATCTGTAGTGATAAATCTCATCAACATCATACTAATAATCTATAATAGGTTTTAGATTAATTCAATTTAATGGGTGAAAAAAACCTGGAATAACTTCCATAGTTTTATTGAAGGTTAAAATTATATCTCTTGCATAACATTGGCAGATTTTGATTTGAACTGTTGATTCTACTTGCAGATCATAGTTTTTCAGACAGCTTATTAAGTTTCAGTGGGAATTTTAAAGTGTCAACATTCCATTTGGGAAGATAAAATTTAGAGATAATCCAGATTGGGATGCATTTATTACTTATATTAAGGCTGACTCATATTTTTGGTGGCAAGCATGAGCCAGGGATTCCCAAGTGTTGTCCCCTTGCTATGTGGGAATGAGAGTTCATTTTGCAAGAGAGAAGGAGCAGATGGATGTTGGGTACTCAATTCTTTCCATGCTGCTGTGCCCCCCACACCACATTTCCTTTCACCAAATTTAAAAGTATAAATTGCTAAGCCTTTTGTTGTTGAAAAAGATACATTTAACTTATATCACGTTAATATAAAAATAGAACCTCTTCCAGGGAAGCCAGATCAAATTTGTTAATTTTTTAAAGGTAATTGATAATACAAAAACTTACTATCTTATGGTATTTTTCTTTGTCTTTCTATAGGGATTAAAGACACAGGAGCCTTCATGGATATAGTTGACACATTTAACCATTTAATTCCTACTGAACACTTAGATGATGCCCTATTTCTAGGATCCAACCTGGAGAATGAAGTCTGTGAGGATTTTAGTACAAGTCAAAATGTCTTAGAGGATTCGCTGAAGAACATGCTCAGTGATAAGGACCCTATGCTAGGATCTGCAAGTGCTCAGTTCTGTTTGCCTGTTTTGGATAGCACTGATCCCAATTTCCAGATGCCTTGTTCAACAGGTAACTCTTAATATTTTTTAAGTTTACACAGTTAAGTAGAGCAGTATTGTAGTGTTGTCCCCTTTGCTCTGAAAACATGATTCTCTTTTTCGGCCATGGTATGTGGCTTGGAATCAAAGGTTAAACCACTAGTTCTTCAGTTCAGCTGAAATAACTATAATATAAGTGAGAAATGGAGAAGCCTTCCTAGGGCTGTTTTCAATTAGTATTTATTCTACTAATGTAGGGGCATGGTTTGTACCTGTTTTAAGTGATTATAAGTCGTATTCTGCAGTTTTAGGCAGATAACTTATTTTATTTTATTTTACTTTTGAATATTGCCTTATAGATTCACAAAATATGCTGTGAAGTCTTAATTAAACAGTTTGGAAAAGAAAACATATTTCTTGAAGTAATAGTGATGTTTCATTTGAACATAAACGTGCTGATATAGTGCAGTTCGAAGCACTGACCTGTTCCCCTACATGTCACCAGGTTGTCATCTGTGAAATGGATATAGTATTATTTTTTTTAGGGGCAAATATATGACTTGGTATTTTGATGTTTCCATAAACTCAAGACAGGTGAATTGATCCTCCTCAGTTTGCTTTTTGTGAAATATGTCTTGGAGCAGTATTTTAGTTCTCGGGCAAATTGCCTTTCTTTTAGCATCATTGGTTATCTTGTGGAAGTTGGTATTATATGATTAGCCATCTCTACCATGCAGTCATTTTGGGAATGAGTAAGTCTCCTCCCATGTCATTAATTTTTTTGTGAGTCCCCTCAAAAAATCTCAAAATTCCAAACACATTCAGGGATCCAAAATGGAATTTAGCATGTTCCCCAAAACCATAGAATTATTGTTTCTTTATTCCTTCTGGTATTTCTAGTAGCGCACATTGTCTCTTCTCCGTTACTTGAGCTTCACTTTTTACTATTATTCTAGAAAAAGGTGGAAGGAATTTTGGGACCATTGATGTAGTTGAGCAGCATACAGATTACTGAGGGAAACTGTGAACTTTAGTGCAACATACATTTAAAGCTCTCAAAAGACACTCTGATGAAAGATACTAAAATGTAGAGAATATCAGCTTTGAACAAACAGTTCAAGGAGTAAGTCCTTAACAAGACTTTTATCATTTTGCATTTATGGAACTCTGTACTTGAATAGCTTTGAAGTTTTAATATTTAGGAAGTTTGCAAACCCAAGTATTTGCAGTCATTGGGGGAGTAGTGAGGGGACTCCGTAACAGTATTTTTCCATTCAGGGTTCATTTGGAATGTAACAGTGATAATAACATTGCTGGGGAAGTATTTTTTTAGAAGTATTTTTTAAAAATATATGTTCAATATATTGAAAGTTTTCTTTCAAATATTACTGTAAAATAATACTAGTTGTATTTTTCTCGTTTAGACATCAATTGTTACATATTTTGTAGGAACAGAGTTACTTAATTTAATTTAAAATTGGTATTCTGTGTTGTGGCTGTGAAGTGATACATGTTTATGAATTCAAAATATTGAATTTATCTGGTCAGAGTAGTTACAAGATTTCCTGGGGGTAGCGCCTCAATAGTGCATTATGTTCAACTGTTTGTTCTGTCTGGCGTTAGAGATTGAATGTTTATGGATCTATAGGATTTGTCTTTGAATTTATACACAAAACATACCAAGTCTAAACTTTAATTACTTTAACAACCTGGCATGCATTAGTAGTCCTCAGAAATAAAATTTTCTCTTTCATTTTCTGAAGTTTAAAGGTATAAATGTCTCAGCTTTATTCATACAATAAGTATGCTCACACTTAGAACATAAATGTGCTGAGTGCACATATATGTGCACTCAGAAGCTGCTGCACATTGTAATTTTTAGTTATATATTAATCTTGCCACTTGGGAAAATAACAATAATGTGAGTTGGCAATCAGTAATTGTCATTGATGTATTGAACAAAAATGAGTTAGGTATCTGTCTGTGGAGCCAGAGATTTAAAGTTTGATACCTCACTGTGCCTCATGGGAGAAGAGCCAGTCTGTATAAGCCTTGGGCAAGCCTCAGCCCCAGAGACCCCACAGTTGATTCATATAAGAGTTAGATCATATATATACACAATCCACAAATATATGTGGAATACAAAACTAGAATACAAAACTAGATTTGATTTTATGTCTTTTCTTCATTTGATTTAATGGATTTGTCAAATTGATCCATGTTATTTCAGTGATTTTCAACGTGATTTTTTCAAGCAGATGTAGTTGGGATTATATAGTGATATTTGTTGCTGTCTTATGTGCAGACTAATTGAATGTTTTATTTTTAAAAATATTTATTATAAGTTTGAGATTATTTTCATTTACTTTTGTGGATAGGTAACTCAAATTTGCTCTAGAGTAGTCTAATATCAATTATTCTAGAGCAAGCACAATGAAAAAGAGTGCTGAATCCTTATTTGAAATGCACACTTTTGGTAAGTCCTTCCCTGTGTCTGCAGACCTAGCACTAAAAGTTGTTAAAGAGAAAGCTGAAAAAAGAATGCAAGTGTTAGTTTGCTGGGAGAGACCCAATGGCAGTGGGCATAGATTTGCCTGAGAAGCTCTCTTAGTTTATTGATATGTACAACCAAGTATACTTGGTTCAGAAATTAGGATGGTAAACCCATAATCTTCTGGAACCTTTTAACCCATCCTGCATCATCTTAAAAAGTGATGTCCGGAGAGCTGGAAGGCATCTTAAGAAGATACACTAACATGTTTTAGTTAATGACCAATAGTGTCACCCTTGAGATTTTACATAACACCTGGATGAATGCCATCTAGCCCAATTCACTTGTACCCAGAGTAGATAAAAATCACTGTGTGTTTTTGATGGATTTTTAAAAAATCATTTTTAAAAATTTAAAGTGGATTTTTTGGATTTCTGTTGGTAATTTTTTTGTTTGTTTGCTGTAGTTTAGTTTTAATTTAGAATTTTAATTTATATCTCAAATATTTCATTATGGAATAGGGATTATAAATTGTAATTCTATATTATGAGATAAGGTATTCATACATTATTTTAAAATGTTTTGTAGAAAAGGTCCAATTGTTCTGGGACTGGCTTTTTAATTTTATGTATGGAGTTCCTTTGACTCTTGTATAGATAGGTATTCATGTTAATCTTTCTGTCTTCCCCAGTCCTCTCCTCAGTTGATACTATCAGAAGAAAAATCTGTAAAATTTTCTTAGGGTCTGTTTACATCAGTGGTTCTCAACCTTGGGAAACCCAGGTGTTCTTGGACTACAACGCCCAGCAACCCCGGCCAGCGCAGCTGGTGGTGAAGGCTTCTGAAAATTACAGTCCAAGAACACCTGGGTTGCCCAAGGTTGAGAACCACTGGTTTACAGTGGTGTTGGCATTATGTGTCGGTGTAAA
Source organism: Intellagama lesueurii (assembly GCA_037013535.1). Taxonomy (NCBI): domain Eukaryota; kingdom Metazoa; phylum Chordata; class Lepidosauria; order Squamata; family Agamidae; genus Intellagama; species Intellagama lesueurii. The sequence continues at coordinate 233,355,576 of JBAJHW010000001.1, forward strand.
TTCAAATCGCTTCTGAATCACGCGTCATGTGGTGTTTGAATCATAGTTTGCATTCTCTTGAAACAAACGTTTAATCTGGTGTTTTTGAAGGGGGAACCTTGCCTGATGCTGGCGCTCTCTCTCCAACCCAAGGCTGGAACTCAAAAGAGGCATGCATGCATGTGTATATGTGCGTGTACCCTGGATGTGTGCACCTGGAGGAGGGAAGTGGAATAGGAAACAGCTGAACAAGCTGCCTAGAAAAGCCTTTGGATGCACAGAGGCACCTTGTGATTGCTGACACGTGCAGGAGAGTTTGGCAACGATGGGCAGCTGACATACTGCAAGTGCACAAACAAAACACACACACACAAAAAAAAACTGAAACTGCCTGGCTGCGGGGGGGGGGGGGCGGGGTGGAGAGACAGAAGTGTTTTGCCTTCCTGCCAATCTTTTAGCCGCTGGTTCTGGGGTTTGTGCATCTGCTCAGTGAAGAGCTGTCTCCTTGGCTTGATCTTTCCTTGCCTGTTCCCCTAGCCCAGTGATGGCGAACCTTCCCGAGTGCCCAAACTGCAACACAAAACCAACTGATTTATTTCAAAGTGCCAACACTGTAATTAAACCTGAATACTGAGGTTTTAGTTTAGAAAAAACAACTGCCCCTGCATTGCAAGGGTTAAATGCTTGTTTTTTTTTCCTAGGGGTGCTATTAACAGGGAAATACTTACCGGTCCTCCAGTCCCCCGTGGGGCTAGACCGGTAATGATTGCCATTGCACCCCTCCTCTGGACCACTGGACCAGCAGAGGGGAGTGCCGAAATCCGGAATCGGAGGATGGGTAAGTATTTCTCGATGGTGACTTATGGCTAGCGTGCCCACAGAGAGGGCTCTGCGTGCCGGCTGTGGCACGCATGCCATAGGTTCGCCATCACTGCACTAGCCCCTTCACCCCGGGTCTGGAAGAAGATTTGGGCAAACAAGCAGCAGGGGGCTCCTGCAGGCTTGTCTCCCCCACACCCCACTTTTAACACAACAACAGCAGGGGCAAGTAGCTGATTAACGTGGACAGAGGTGTTCACATGGGGGGAATCAATTTAAATAAGTTGATTCCACATCCGCGTTGAAATAAATGGCCCTCTGGCAGAGGAGTAAAAAAACTTCCTGCCACTCCAAAAAGCATGATTCCCGTCAAATTAATCCACTCTTACAGATGTGTATTTTTTTCAACCTTTTTACAGCGATTTAAAAGTGGCTAAACCTGAATTAAATAGGGCTTTTTTAAAAAATCAATGAGACCACCTATTAACCACTTTATTCTGCAGAGATAAATGCAGTAAGTTCCCCCCAAAATGGAGCTCCTTAATAACTGCTTCCATTTACAAGACCGGGGAACAAAATGATGCTGCCAATTGCATACCAATAAATTTGCTTGACATTATAGGGAAACTCTATGCAGGACATCTCCCCGTGAAGTTGAAGATGTAGATGAATGATATGAATGAATAACCGCCTAATATGAACTGGGAAAAAAAGTAGGCTTGGGCTTTCACCTTTGGATCACTTTTTTAATTACAATATCTTATTTAAAAATACTTTCAGGGATTGTCTGGGCAACTATATGTTGTGTTTATTGATATCAAAACTGCATTTGATTCCATTCTAGATACTAACAGAGAAAATTAAGCTGAATCTCGATGTCAGATAGAGCAAATCAAACACCTTTACACTGATACCACTGTAAAGTTCAGATTTGGCATTCATGTGCAACTGTCCATCTTAGACAAAACCTCAGAAGAAGCTTGTCAAGGCTACATCTTGGCCCTGTTGCTTTTGAACCACTGTATAATTGATATGATAGAATAAAGTCATGTCAGTACTGCTTTATATGCATGACATAGTGTTAATGGCTTGTATTCAAATAGACTATAGATGACTCTTGAAATAGTTCAATGTTTCAAGCAAAATCTGCTTAATATGAATTATGGGGGGGGGGGAATTAAGGTTATGGTTTTCAGTAGAAGGGACCTATCCCCATAAAAGGTATGAACTGGAAGTTTTTGGAAGAAGAGGCTTGTTTGAAGTATTTTAAGCAAGTGGTATTTCTATAAAGTTGGGTTTCCAGATAGCTTTTATTAAATTAAACAGAAGATTGAAAAAGCTGTATTTGGTACATCTAGATTTTGTAGAAAGATTGCCCTGATTTGAAAATTTTGAAAATGAAGTTATTCCCTCAGAATTATGGATCAGCAGTTGGGGATATGGAAATTTACAATCTAGTCATCCTACATCAGCTTGAACACTCAGCTCTAACAATTTTGTTTGGCTACACAAAAACTGAGACTCCCCACACATTCTTCTGATAATCCAAGCTCAGCAACTAAACCTAGTGCAAGACTCTTGGATGATTTAGCTTTCATCTCTCTGTAAGATGACAGTGGAAATCCTGAAGGAGCATAGAAGAGAATTTTCACCCAACAATTAGTTAATTACTATTTTATAGACCAAACTCAAAGTCATTGTTGAAGTTTAGCTAAAGCTGAAGATATGGGGGGAGAGTGCTGCCAGCAGTAGCTGGGCATATTTATTTTGGGCATTTTCTAGAGGTTGTAAGTTTCCACTCCACAAATTGCTGATGAGGAGAAATAGAAGACTTAATCAGTGCTGTTTACCAGCTCTGTCTTACTCTTTATACATTCTTTTAATTATTCAGTTTATTCCTAGAGTTTATTTTTTCTTTCTTCATGGTATGATTTTGGAAATTCTTAGAATCCCTATTGAAACCTCCAGGATTGTATTCGGTGGTTTCCCTGAGTTACGGTAATTCCTTTATAGTGGCAACCCTAGATATTGTTCTGTGCAGCTTTGTGGAGACACAATCAAACTCTTATCTTACTTTTTGAAAGGGCACACTTTAGACTTGAAGTATTGATGGATAGCCCATCATCTATTTACTACAGTAAAAGGGATTGTAAAAAGTATGTGTTAAGGTTATAGCAATCAAGTGTGCACTTTTTGAGTAATAGTCTTGGGGTTAATTCCAGTCTTTGAGTAGTGATCTAATTCATGGTTTAAATTGCATCCTTCCCACTTGTTATTAGCAGTGAAACTTGAAGTAAACAATTCTTCTAGCTTTAATGCAGTGTCTTGTCTTTTCGTATTCAGTTTATATCATTGCCATCCACTGGTCCCACTCTGACTAGTTCCTCATTTCTGATGTATTCTCTTCAATTATATTAATTTGTTCCAATTCCTTCTCAGATTACATTAAGTAGTTCGCAGTCTTTCTGTTTTCCTCATTGGGTGAGGCTTCTTATATTTCGGATAAGCCATTCTGCCTTTTTTTTTTTAAATTATTGAAGCTAACTCTTTCTAACCTGTTTGTGCCTTTCCAAGCTTTGGCATCATCCTCTGTTTAATAATGATATCAGAATTTCCTCAAGGAATATAACTGCCTTAACTTGTATCTTCGCTTTAATTAATACTCTTATTTTTGATAAGTCTTTTGAAATGAAATTTAATGGTATTGGATTTGATGATGTATGGCCTTTTCATTAAGTGATTTAACAGCACTTCCATTGTTCTCTACATACTGAACACAAGTTCACATTGAAGCCCAGAAGTGCCTTATTTAGTCTGTAACTGGTTATTTCAATTCATCATTATTTATTATATCCAGAAAATTCACTCCCAGTCATGACTGTATTTACTTTGATACAATCGATTTTTAGATATGGGGGAGTTGCCTCTTGTTATCACATTTCCAGCATTTGCTGTCTTCCTCCCCTTGTCTTGACTTCCTTCAAAGTAGTTATTTGTAGTTATTTTCAGGACTATGTATCAGTGTATATTACTATTATTACTACTGTAATAATAGTTACTATTATTACAGTAGTAATAATAGCAATATATTAATTATTATTAGTAGTATTATTAGATTTTTACCCTGCTTTACAGCTGAAAAATCAGCTAGAATTAGTTGTGTAAAGTCAAAGCATTCCCTTCTTGCAGCCTTAAATTTAGTCCTTGAGATAACCAGTAATAATAGAAACAGCTAAAAGAGAGGAGAAATCAGATAGAACTAGTCCCTCACCGGCTGTGATGGAGTGCCTTCTTCCTTCTTTCTCTCTGTGTGGCAGCTTATTTTCCACTTCCTTGTTCAGATATTTGCCGTCTTTTATGTGCTGTTTGTTTCATTGTCTAAATTGGGGGGGGGGGTGTCAATTTTTTATTCCAGGGGATAATAACGGTTCACAGTAGGTCTTGTTACAGCCCAAAGATTTTTAAATTATCAAGACATTCTCTCTGAGAAATGAACTCTAGTGCACAATGTCTTGCATGTAAAAAGCATTTCCTCTGGTGTCTCAGAACACAATTTTTGTCTTTGTGAATCATCCCAATTTTTTTAAAGCATATATTTTTTAAAAACATAATACTAGATAGAAACAGTTTTACTGGCTGACCATACTGAAACAAAAGGCAGGGGAGAGAAGTGATAAATGAGGGAGTAAGATCTTCCTTCTTTTACTCCCGTATTTATTAATTTTGTATATACACTTCATACAAATCCCATCCTGTCATTATGAATGGTGTTAGGTCAGCTAATGCCAATAATATTAAAATAGTAATAATAATAATAATAATAGCAAATCTATTGAAACAGGTGAATAACATAAAGTGTCCACTATTTAAAATTTATTTCAGCAAAACTGAAGTCAGCTTTGATGGCCCCAGAGCTGTCTGAATAATCAAGCTACGCTTCTTAGTTATAGGACAGTCAAGTGTGATTTACTTTGTTCAAGTAAGCTGCAACTTGAGTACACCTATTTAAATCAATGGAATTTATGGAGGAGTTGACTCATGAAATCCCCAAGGATTCAGTGGACCTACTCCATTTGTGACTTCGTATTCTTGTTCCCAGTTTGACAGACATATTGAATTAGTGGGACTTCTGTAAATCCCTTTGATTAAGTGTGCCTCCCCACTTGGAACTGACAAATAGCTTAGATGATAGAGTTAAAGGAAACTTTTTAAAGTCCATGATGAATCTGATCAGTTCTCAAACATAAATATTTACATTTAGCCTATTAAACAGAAACATTTTGATTAAGATACCCCTGTAATGATCTCTAACATGATCTAAAACTAGTAGAAATAAGTTACCTTCTTAAAAAAATACAGAATAGCCCCTCATATATAATACAACTATTAGAGGTTTTTAGATGTAAATAATCATTGTTTGGTGAGTGGATCTGCACCATTGTTTAGGAAGAAATATTAATGAAAACAGGACTTAAATTACCCCAGTTTTGTTGCTGGCATTAATTATGATTTAAACATTGATTTTTTTATGACTTTCATGATAATCAATGTGTCTTGTTTTGTGAAGGAATAAAGATACCATCTGGTACTGTGTTCTTCTGTTTGCATGTTGTTTTTGATCTTCCACAGGTTAGGAATGTATTACAAACAACATTTTATCTGTACAGATTACTATAAGTTGGCTTTGTGACCTGTGTACTTGAATCATTTAAAAAAAATCAAGCTGGATTTCACAACAGATGGTGTACATGATTCCTGCACTGGTTATGACCCCATTGGGTATCACTAAATCTACTGCATTTACTGCTCATCTTGGACTGCAAAATCAAGGAATTGTCAAGCTATATGGGAGGTAGTGATACATGCAATCCGTATGTTCCATTTGGTGGATCACATTTTCTGCATTCCTGGCATGCACACTTTATATGTGATCTGACGGAAGGGGTTATGAACTTAACAGGCTGCCTGATCCTGAGCATGTTTACATGGGAGTAAATTCCATGAGTTCAGTGAGGCATATTCTAGTTAAGTATGCATAGAGTTGTAGCCTTAAGCTGTGATTGTTAGGCTTTGGCTAGTTCAGCAGGCGAATAATTATTGATAATTATCAAGCTACAGAGGCAGATTAACTTATTCTAGATTTAAAGTAAAAAGAAAAAAGGCTACTAAAATTATGGATGAAGGAGATTTTCACTTTTGGATCAGCTTTCTCCATTGTTAAATTCTCTTTCTCTTAGGTGGGAAGGGACAGTGAGGGGACAGCTGATCCTTTAAGGACTGAGAGCTTCCTGTGGCATATCAATAAAATGTGAGTCCATTAAAAGTGGTTATGACTCTTTCTGAAGGTCCATGTATGAGAAATATACTGCTCTAGATGACTATTTGTATTACCTTGTGGGAAATTTGTACATCATACTTCCTAGTCATGCTTTAAATCTTATTTTACCCTTCCATTACCCATCATTTTATTTTAGCTGTCTTCATCTACTTTCATGAGATTGCAGCCTTAATAGATCTTTTAAGGTTTAGGATTTTTGTTTTGTTCATTTTTTTAGTTGTTGGACTTGATGATATTATGGATGAAGGAGCTAAAGAATCTGCCCACAGTACAACTGATGAAGATGATCTTTCATCTAACAGGAAATTGAGGGACCAAATGGACGGTACTACACTCAAATCACCAAGAAAGTCTCCACGTTTAATGACACAAGGTAAATTGTTCAGAGGAAATACACAGTTTCAGTAGGGCATTTTCTGTACTTTTCATGAAATAACCTGATTGCTGGGAAAGTGTCTGAAAATGTTCATCCATTATTCAAGGAATCTCTTCAGATATCTACATATAGTTCTATACTGTGTTATCATATCATTATTATTACTTACAAACATGTTATACATTTTTATTTACAAATACTTTGAATTTAGTTTTAAATAGCAGCCAGTTAGTATTTGCTCTGAACATTCTTTGCAGAGGTATTGAGGAATTATTAATATATGAGGATCTAGCTGGCCCTAGTAGGTATTTCCTTGAAAGGTTTAGCAGTAATTCTGTGCCTACATAATCAGACAAAGCTAACTTCCATTCAAGTATGGATAACAGGTAGCAGAATAGCTTCCTTGGCCATACCTGTAAAGAGTTGAATCGGAATGTGTTTTGTTGTTCTCTGGTAAGCCTTTAAGTTGTTTAACATAAAAACTGTGATACTTGATTCTGTAGTGTTTGTATTTGAGTGACTGAAAGTCTTCAAGAATCATTTTGTTTATTCTTCATAACTTGTAGAGATATTTCATTGAGAATTTTATGAGCAAACTACCCCATATCTTAAACTACCGTGAACATATGTTTAAGGTCTTTTCAGCTTTTTTTGTTCATAGTGTTAAACTAGAAAGGTAATTTAGTGTAGCGATCAAAATTTTATTCTTAGTGTAATTTATTTTAGGGAAGATGAATAAAAATAGTCAATACCTTTATTTTTCTTTTAATAGAACCAGCACGAAGTTTGAGACAAAGCACGCTAGCCAAGCGTTCAAATATTCCCCCACCTGTTCCCACAAAGAAGTCAGCTGTGAAATCTGGATCTGCCCAAAAGGGAGGACTGAAACAGCCGGATAGGGGTCAGACCAAACAGGAAGATGGTGTTGCTAAAGGCCATTCAAAAGAAGTAGAGCACAAGAGTGCTGAACCCTGCCAGCAACAAGAGGCATCCAAAGTAGCACCACTGACGTCAGCCGATTCAGAACAGGTCAAGAGTTGCAAAGATTCACCTGAAGCAGAAGCAGATTCTGAACAGGAATCTCCTAATCAAGACAAAGCAAGAGGTGCTTCTTATGAAGCAGGAGATTCATCTCACTTACCAGAGACTAGTTCCCCAGCCAAAGAAACAGAAAGTGGCACAGAAGCTGTTTTAGAAAGGGAACATGGTTGCATGGCTGAGGAAGTGACAGTATCTGTTTCTGAAGAGTCAGATAAAGTACAAAATAACTCATTCATTAAAAATGAAGAGGATACGTCTGTGGTTGATGAAAAAATGGACCATAAAACTGTTGAAGAGCCGAGTGAAGCAAAGATGGATGGTGAAAAAAAGGAAACTGGAATGGTTCATATTCCTGTTGTTACCAGAGCTGATGCAAATGCAAGTGGAATTCAGGAAAACCTTGTAATTCATTCTGACATTGTGGAGGAAAAGCCCGAATTCAGTTCTGGATTACAGAATAGTGCAGATATTGTTAGTAAAATTAGCTTGCCAGGAGAAGAAAAGCAAGAATCTCTCGAGGATGCTAAAAAGACAGAGTTGAAAGATGATTCCCCTTTAGGTGGTAGTATGGAGTTGAAAGTTTCTTCTCCTTTAGGTAGTAGCGTGGGACTTAATCAGATCAGTTCAAAAAATGATACTATTTCTACAGAATCGGAAACAAATACTTCAGAAGATGTTATAGTTCAAGACATTCCAGCCCAAGGTAAACATCAGGAGGCAAACATTGTAAAAACAGGAGAGCATGAGACTGACGGGTTGCAAGAGGATGGGGTCTCTGGCATTTCATCAAAATGTGTAAAAAATGTTAAGACCAAACATGCCAAGGCCAAGCAAAATAAAAATCCAGCTACCCAACAAAAACTAGTTCTTGAAGACCAAGAGGTTCCTGCTAAAAGTAAAATTCTTCCGGGTGTTCACAGACACTCTTCAATAAATCTGAAGCGCCATGCAGAGGAGCAAGGGGATCTTCAGCATTTTCACAAACCAGTGAAAGCTAAGAAAAAAAATGTAGACAAGGATGTGAAGGTCCAAAGCTGTGACTCTGGAGTAACCCTAAAGAAGCAATCCCATCTCTTAGGGAGAAATGTTCCACGGGTTCAGAGCCCGGCACATGTACGGAAAATGTCAACAGAGCAAATAGTTGACAGGTCCTCCAGCCATGATGGTGGCTCAAAAGAAGCCTCGCACATAACATCAGGGGCAGTGCATCACAAACAAGGGCAATTGTCACACCACAACCAGAAACAATTTCAGAAACATCAGCTTCCCAAAACAAATAACTGTGTTAAGGAAGAAGGTGGGAAAAAAGATACCACGGGAGTTCCTGTTGATTCTTTGAAAGAGGATGAAAAAGAAAAACTGAAGCTCAGAAAGTTGGAAAAGAATCTTCAGCCTCGACAGAGGAGAAGCAGCAAAAGCCTTTCATTTGATGAGCCACCATTATTCATTCCAGATAACATTTCTTCTATTAAAAAAGAGAGCTCAGAACATCTCTCTCCCAGTGAAAGCAAAAGTCCCTGGGTACCTAGTAAACATTGTGGGTTTTGTCGAAAGCCACATGGCAACAGGTGTGTGTGTGTGTGTGTGTGTGTGTTATTGTGCAAAGTTATTGTGGTTTTCAAACAATCAGAAATCTGCTTATTATGTCCTAGGATCTAGACTATCTTTTTCAAATTAAACAAAAAGTGGGGCTGGGGTTGAAAATGCCTATAATAATACATTGTTGACAACAATTAGACTGTTCTTTTAGCTACACCTTTTTTGAAAATGAAATTATAGTATGCACAGTGGTTGTGGGCTGCAGACATGACAATCCATAGTTCAGCTTGACCAAGCTGCTGTTGGCATCACAGTGCCAAAAATATGGAGAGTCCCAGCTGTTCGGATGCTTGAGTTAAGGATACATAAAAACCTTTCTTTGGATAGCAACTATGTTTTGTGGAAGAATGTTATTTTTGCTGAGCTATGAGTTTTTGATGGGGAAAAAAATGAATTTCCCCCCCAAAGATCTAAATTTATTGGTTTCTGAGTCATATGTTTTGTTTAAAGTTAGTACGTAAAACTTTTAACTAAGTCTACTATATAACTATTCATGATTTACAACAAGCTTCTCTAAGCTTCATCTCTCTGGATGTTTTGGCCTGCAACTCCCATCAACTCCAGCTAACACAGCCAACAGTCATGGACAATCGGAGTTCCAGCCTGAAATCTTGTTGGCTGTGTTCTACCTGCACAATGGAAATAATGTCAGCAGCAGCATCAGATTGCCACTCATTAAAGACTTTTTTTTAAAAAAATTTGAGATGCACATGACTTTGTCTTACTGCATGTGAGGTGTGTTCACCTTAGAAATAAAAAGAAAAGGTATTTTTGCACCTTTTTTCAGGGGCAGGAGGCAGTTTTTGGTCAGCTCTCGGGGGCTGCAAAGTAGAAAAGAGGAACATTTCATTGAGTCTAATCCTCCAGAGTAGAGTTCGTTGGCACATTGGATGGGGTAGCCGGAGGTGGGGTGCCTTCTATCCTGGTTCTGCTGACAGAAACAAACCAGTCAACAGGGTGGAAAATTAATTGGATTTCACCTCCAGTGTGCCCAAAGAGATGTGCCTGGGGCAAGAGATCTGGGGGGGGGAAGTTAATTGGAAGTTCACATTTTCTTAAGTTGTGTTTTATTCATTTGTTTCACTACTAAAACATTTTAGGGAACAATGTATTTTTAGAAATGTGTTATCTAAGTCATTGATGGCAACTTAAAACATTTTCTGTACATAGTCCCTTTTTGATATTAATTCATGGCTGCTAGAAATGGAATAATACCTGCCTTCATCATAAAATATTTAATGATTTTGTGTATGTGTGTGGGAGGTGCTTTAAAGGTCTCGTTTTTGTGTTAAATTTTAATTCCAAGGCCTTACTGCTGGGAAAAAGAGCAGATTACATGTTGATAATAGACCAGGTTTTGTGTGTAGCCATAATGGTCTAACAATGGTTAGATCAAGACTGCTATACCTGCAGAGTGGCTTAAAGCCTTAGACAAGATAATGGTCTTGCAGTAGCATTTATTTAGTTCCTAAAACTGCTCCAGTTATATAAATTAGAGGTTGCAAGGTTGATTTGAAGAACAGATGAGGCAATTGTGTGCCCTGAGTTGAATCCTCCTCCTTCCTTCTTATGGAGTATTTCCCTGCATTTGGTGAACCCAAATGCTTTTCTCCTAGCCAGGTTCTAAGATTGGAGTCTGCCTATGGTGAGAAAAAGGGACTTGAGCAGTGACGTCTGGGGAAGTAGCTACCTTGAATTGTATCCTTTTTTTTTTTTTTTTTTTTTACTTTTAAAATTGGACCTTGCTCCTTGAAAAAGGCCCAAGTTCGAATAAGCAGTTCTGTTGCATGGAATCTGGTTTCAGCCAAATATTGATCTTACTTCAGTGAATGAAATAACTTCCAAATCCTCAGTGGAACTGAAGTGGGAGAAAAACTATCAGTTGTTGCAACGTGCAGAAATATCTGTTTAGTACCTTTTTACAATGTGTTTCCACATTCTCTTGACATGCTTAGAATAGTTCATCCTCTGTATAATTTTAAAATAATCTCTGTCTTTACAAATAAAAGTTGAAGACCTTATCGTGTGTGTAATAAGGAAACTAATAAATGGAAATGATTTCTGAGTGTAGGAACATTAAGCTGGTGTAGATGGTAAAGATGGTAGAGAAAGATAAGGCAGGATTGGACCCTGCTTTCCCAGTAGCTCTGATTGCCTGTGTATTTGATTTGCCTGAAGGATTTTGCTATTTTCCTCTATACTGGATGAAGCTATATATGTGCATTAGAGAATTTATTTATTTAATCTTTTATTCTTTTATTTCATTTCATTTAAAATATTTTTACCCCACCTTTCTCCTTAAAAAGACCCAAGGGAAGCATTTAACTAGAATGTATGCATCAGTATCTGTTTGTAATGCCAGGTTTGCATGAAAAGAATATAAGTTTGTTTACAGGGTGTCTTGTTCCTCTAGTGATGCTTATGGCAGGGATCTTCTGCTTGCTAGAAGAGCTATTAGTATTCTTTCTGCACCTGCAATTATACAGCCTATGCATTTTTTTAAAAAATAAACAGATATTTTGTTTTAATCCATGTAGCTTTCAGTGACTGTTCAAAACTATAGCCCTCTTTCCATGTTGCAAAATGTTGCATAGTGTCACTGGTGCAACAGGAGTGATATCACTGGCAGCAGGTGATTGCTGCTAATTAAAGTTTCTGCTTTGCTTTCAAATTGTTTGCAACTTCATCTCATTATATGTGAGTTGTACACAACCCGAAATTAATAATTGGTGGCAACATTCCACTGTTTGAAACATCACTCCCTTTGTGCTGGTGCAGCTACACAACAGTTTACTGACCACTATCCACATGAAAGTGCCCCACACAGTCAAAGAGTAGCAGGAATGGATGGATGTCATGCTTGCCTGACTTGCCCTCTAGCCTTTGGGCGTTGAGCAAAGTTCTGAAGGGGCAGCTGGCCTGAGCGCATGGAGGAGAGGTTCCTCTGTGCACTCAGGAGACCTGCATCGTGGAGAGGAGCTTCCACAATTACAGGGGATTCTTCTTGGAGGTGTGTTCATTTGGTGTATATTGGTCAAAGGAGGAGTGGGCAAATGGGCACAGTGTTTGAGTAGGGCCAGCTTCAGGAACCTATTACCCTTTAATCCTGTGGAGTGTCCTGAGGTGGATACATAAAGGAATCTTATTTATCGACAGTTCTGAATATTTTGGTAACAGGTATCCAGAATACCCTTGTGAAAAACAGTTGTGATTGAGAAGTCTTCTCTCTCTCCTCTCCTTTAATAAAATTGGATGGGAAAAATCATTCCTTTGGCATGTGTTAGATATTGCCGTTGTATCAAAAGTAGCAGCAAAATCAGTACATGTTCCCTCAGATATATATGATAAGTAGGTGTAAGGTTGCATGCAACCTGTTACACTTAGGTTACATTAAAATAAATGCAAGAAAATAGCAATTTTTGAAGTTCAGTTTATTTCAGTGGGAGTGAAGTGTGACTAACATTGTCTGGGCTTGGTCCAATACATTGTAAAGCATTTTAATTTAAAAATTACCAGTGTAATTGGCACCTTAGAACATATGCCAGGCAAAATATTTGCAGTGTGTAAAAGCTTTTAACAGGAAAGGCTGAAGAAATCTATTCCATTATATTTTCCTGTAAGCTCCAGTGTTCTTCATTGTCTAAAACATAAATAAGTCGTACTTAAAGGCTGTAATCTTGTTGGTGCCCATGCCAGATTTGCATAACTTGCCATAACTAATTCTAGCAAAATGATTTGGTGCCCGGTTATTTCTTTTTTATGTGTCTGGTTGCACAACCAGTGGTGCATTATAGGGCTCCATTCCATGTCAGTTAGTTTCAGTTAGCTGTGGCAAGTCATATAGCGTTATGCAAACACCAATAAGATTCTAGGCCATATATCTCTTGCATATATATAGCGACTGGAAAAAAAATCAATAGTTATATAATTACTCTTCACTTTATGTATTTATGTACTGGAAATATTTCAGCGTGGTACTAGGAAGCTGGAAAACGCTGTTTCTTTGAAATGTTTTTTGTGTGAACTAAAAAATGGTAGATTGAATCCAGACTTAGGCATGTGGGCCAGGCCAACTGAAGTAGATTTATCTTGCTTCCCATACCCTATGATAGTCCCTCTAGCATTCCAGAGTTTCTGTGCGGTGAGTGCTAAATAGGATAGGCTATAGTGATAGAGGCATGAGGGGAAGGGGAGACCCTCCCCACATTGGGTGAAGAGGCTGACATGGAGAGGAGTGGTGGTATTTTCCCCATCCACATTGCAAACATCTAGATTTTATGCTAGCAGTCTTAAAATCTGCTTTAAAATACGTCATATATTTAAAAAATGGATGTGTTTAAACTTAATGCTATTTAATTGGTAGTATTATCATTAATTTCTCTCTATGGGGGTAAAGTTGCTTTATGTTCATTTTTTGGAAGTCATTGAGTACAAGAGATATATGTATAAAGACCAGACAGTTTCTTTAGAGGTCATATAGAGCTCATATATTTTAGTAAACTAGATTTAAGCCAGTGATTACCCTCGCTTATTTTTACAATTGGTGCAAACCTGTTTATGAAAGAAACAGTTTGAATGAAATCTTGGATCTTTAAAGTAATGCCATATATTAGTAATTCTTTTTTCTGGTTTTCTTGCAAAGAGGTGCCTTAAATTTGTGTTTATTTTGCTAAGCAGAACTGATTTTCATTTCATTTATTATTCGTCTGCAATATGTGGATCATGTCTTGAGGAAGAACAAATCCAAGAACTACACCTCAGTCCTGGAATCTGTCAACCTCTTTGAAAGAGATCTGTGAAGGGACAGTTAGCGTTGACAACCGTAATATGGGATTCCAATTCTTTGTATAAAGTTGCTTCCCTATGAAAAATAGTGGGGAACCAAATTGAGATAGAGATTTCCTCTTCCTACTCATCCCACCATGCACTGGAGGTTACTCTCCCCAGCACAGAAGAATATGAAGGGGAATGAAGACTTGTGTGTGTGCATGCATTGATTCTCATACACTCAGACATACATATATGTGCATACAATTATTTTACTCAGTTTTTAAATATGCAGTCTGCTGTGTAATTAATACTATAGTATTAGTGAATATATGGTTTCCTGTACTGTCAGTTTGTGTCGATTCATTTATGTGAGCAGTCTTATGATGGTACGTATTCAATAAACTGAATTTGGACTGGTGTGTTCTTTCTAAATACTGTTCCAGTAAGAAGTTGTCACCTGACCACTGAAATATTTTGCGTATATATATATATATATTATACTTCTTGTTTATTTGAAAAAGATAGTCTGGGGATTTCGTTGATATAAAGACTCAGAATATTAGATTTCCACTTGCGAGGTGGAGATCTGTATATACAAGAGGAGTCTGTGTTTATTATCTGTTGCTTTACTCATAACATTCCATTGTTTTCATTGTGCCTGCTTAAAATTGTGTTCAGAACTTTTATTAAACTGTTAAAATTTCAAAGTAATATTGTATGTAATCAGAGCTTTGGTTCTGTATTTTTAAATGTTTACCTCACCAGTTTTAGTTTAAAGACTAAAATTATTTAATATCACTGCTGTACTCTATTTTAAAATGGCCTTCTTTTCTTTCTGTTGCAGCTGTACATCTTCCAATCTAGCCTTACAACATGGCTCATATGCTTGGACAACACACACTACGAAGCAGCCAACAGACAAAGCTTTTAGTGTTAGTGGGCCAGGATGTTGAATACTACCACAGTTATGCATACCTGCAAAAGCTATGAGAGACAAATGCTTTTCCCCCCCTGCCCTTCTTGAATGGCATTCCCTTTTTAGAAAAATCACATTTCTTATTAGTAGCTTTGCACTCTCGTTAGTTGCAATTCTTTCCTAACCTCAGTATGAAAACATAGTTTTACTAAGCATCAGTACTAAAACATTGCAAATTAGGATCTATACTTTTTTACAGGAGAGCATGTGATTTTTTTAAAGTACAGGTGGAATATGCAATTATTATCTCCCCCTCCATATATTCTTTACCACAGTGTTAATAAAAAAATAAAATGAAACACCAAGCAACTTTACAGCAGATGAGAAATGTATGACCCTCCAGATATTATTAGGTAGCCTTTATGTTAATCTGCATGAGCCTGAATGGAGTTGAAACCCAGCCATATCTGGAGGATCATGTGTTCCTCACCTCTGATTTTAAAAAGTAAGCTTTATGCTCAAGTGTGGTTATTTCATGGCAGAATAGATTACCTTCCTGTGTTCCAGTTCTTTCTTGAAGGAGTTTGGAGACCTAGAACATTTTGGGGGTATAGAGGAGGAGGAGGAGACGACCTTTTAGTTGCCCAATGTTGAATGGAGCCCTATAATGCTTTTGTTTAGTTTTGATAGAATTCAAGCACTACTCCATAAACTGATGGCATATATATGGAGCATGATTATGTTCCACTAAGTACAGATAGCTTATGGAATAATCCCTTGATATACAGACACTGCACTATCATAGGTATAAGTGTTTATAAATGATCTATGGTTGTAACCATTGGTTATAGTCTCTGCCAGTAACTGATCTTGTTTTGAAATCTCCAGCATCTCTGCAAGAAAATGTTTTTCATTTTTATTTGTTTCTTGTGCTTACTGATGTTTTTATTTCATCAGAAACTATGGCTGAAATCTTGTTGGTTGGTGTAGTTAAGTCACATTAGGATAGGCTCAATGAGTCAATGAGGATTTGGCGACTCAAGTCCTCCATAACTTGCATTGGTTCAAATGGGCCTACTCTAGTTGCAACTTAATTTAGCTTAGTAGTAAAAAAAAAGCCACTGATTCAATGGGTCTACTCTAGTGTGACTTTCTATACTAAGCCACAGGACTTGAGCCAATTTGTTATTGAATTCCTAATTTTTAAAAAAATCCACACCAATTCTTAATATATCTCAGTTCCTTACTTGGGCCAGCTCAGCATGCTACAGATTGAATCCTAATTCTATAATAACTTCATGGATTTATCTGACATTTCTCTATATTGTCAATTAAGAGCTTTGTAATTATTTTAAGGGACGTGGTGGTGCTGCGGGTTAAACCGCAGAAGCCTCTGTGCTGCAAGGTCGGAAGTCCAGCAGTCGTAAGATCGAATCCACGCGACGGAGTGAGCTCTCGTCGCTTGTCCCAGCTCCTGCCAACCTAGCAGTTTGAAAGCATGCAAATGCAAGTAGATAAATAGGTACCACCACGGTGGGAAGGTAACGGCGTTCCGTGTCTAGTCGCGCTGGCCACGTGACCACGGAAACTGTCTTCGGACAAATGCTGGCTCTACGGCTTGGAGATGGGGATGAGCACCGCCCCCTAGAGTCGGACACGACTGGACATTTGCCAAGGGGAACCTTTACCTTTACCTTAATTATTTTAAGGATCTTGAAACATAATGCTATGGAACACTTTATGATATAAAAGGTCATGATTATTTCTCCGTGAAGTATGATAAAGAACTGTTGTAAGATAAACCATTTTTCATGGGTGTCTTGGAATTATTTGGAAGCTTTATTCTAGTCATATGTTGGAGAAGTGGCAACAAAACCCAGTTGCAATAAACAGATTCATTGCCACATCACATCCAGCATCATACAAGTGAATTTCTACTGGTGCAGCAGACCTTTCCTGTCCTCTCTGCAGCTCCCAACATGCCTCCACATCTCAGCAATCCTCCCCACACATTCCAGGGACATGGGGCTACAATAGGAAGGGTCAGTCTTTTTCACTGGTGGATGGCATTATGTCACCTCCTACTCAGAATTGAAATTCACCCTAAATGTTTAGGAATTGGCTGAGAGAAGATATCATCACAACCTCTCTTCTTTACATCTTTAATTTTAGATAGCTCAGTCTGTAGTTTTAAAATAAAAGTCTAGGAACTTTGAAACATTCACCTAATGTATTTGTGTGAGAGAGTAAGCAGCCAGGGTGTGTTCCTGGTTACACTACAGAGCAATTGTTAACAGGCCATTAACACACACATCTGGTAGTTAAAAGCTAAGTGATCACATACGTCACTATTGGCAGGAAGCCCATGTAATTACACTAGTCTCTGACTGTGTATGTGCTTAAGTATATATTAAATACCCTGAGCCATTCAAATGCATTTGAAACTTTAATCCATGCATAACCAGACCTTTCCTCGATACTAGTTTGAATGATTGGCAAGTACACAGCTTTGAAGAAGGCCTTCTATGCATTCAGTTTCCAAGCTATATAGGCCTTTCTTATTTATTTTGTTCTTGAGATTTGTGAAATCCCAGAAATACCACAACAGGTGGCTCACAAGCGGCGGATACACAAAGGGAAGTGAGTTAATTAAAAAGCCCAGATTAAATAATATTGAGGCCTTTGTGCCTTAATGTTAAAAAATATTGTATTGTCTCCTGCTATGTTAGAATTGCAACACTTTGTTTCTTGGAACAGCAGAATAATGGCTGAGCTTTTCACATGTAGTGGAAAGCTTCGTAAAGTAGGCATTGCCTTAATGATCCGTTGGGGAAAAAGATTTCACCTTTGCATTTTTCTTAGTAAGAACAGATGTCAGAGCTGAGAAGCCTCCATGGTCATCTTGAATTTCTTACCAGTAACCATTTATGAAAGCCTGTCTTTCAAGTTGATACTTTTTTGAAGTCAGTTTGTATTCACTGCAGAAAGTTTTGGTCTTGGTATTATCGGCATGATTTTTTAGGTCCTTGTCAGTAACATTTGGCTGAGCTGAACTTTGAAGCCAGAAAAGCAGGAGGTTACTCTCAGGTTTTACTCAACTGTTTCACCTGAATCTTTAGAATAAGAAAGTCAAATTAAAAAGGGTATTTCATTAACAGAATATTGTCTCTCCTCCACCTGATTCTCCTTTACAGAGAGAGTAAAGAGTTCAGCTTGCCTTCTGGATGGCTAAACTCTATGAAAGGGAATTGAAGTTAATTTAGGGTTTTAGTTGATCTTAAAAGTGTGGGATCTTGTATATCTCATATTTCCACTGAAGCTAAGGAATATTCAGAGTGTAAAACAGAAAATAAATGCAAATGGCCACAATTAATGGCCAAAATCCTATTGGATTTTGTGGTAAATTGCTCTAGAGTAGGTCCATTGAATCAGTGGGATTTTGGTGTATCCTCCATAAGTCCCATTGATTCAAATGGGCCTCCTCTAACTGTGACTTACTTTAGCATAGTAAGACACAATTAGAGTAGGTCTGTTTTAATCAGTGGAACTTATGGAAGTGTTGACTCACTAAATCCCTATTGATTCAATGGGACTTCTCTAGTGTGATCTAATGCTATGAGCAACAGAACTTTGGCCATTATATTTATGGTTGAACTACTAGTTATTTCAGTAGAACTGCAAACATATATAGATTTAGTTGCTAGTTTGTGTGAAAAGTTCAGAATGGTTTTCTCATTTTGGCTCCATTTTTCCTTTTTGACTCTTCTGGCACTTGTAAGCTTCACAGATTCCCTGGAGGTTTCTTCATCCATATGATAAGGTTATGAGCTACTGTGGTGCCTGTAGCAATGGTTGCCAAATTGCCCACATAAAATCACATTTTAAATATTTGAATGATGCTGATATATCTGATGCCCAGCTGTCAAAATTAGATGTTCGTCTTCAATTTCAATGATTTATAGTTGCCTTGATCATATGTATATTTCACTATACTGTATCATTTCCATACCAGAAGAAATGTAATCCTCCCTTAGAAAGTACAAGAATAAGGGTATAGATGAAAATACCAATTTTAGTTTCTGTTTTAAGGAGGGGGGGAGTATTTAAAAGAAATAGAAAGCAGGATAAATTGGTTGTTACCGAAACTGATGACTTGCTAGACCACTGTGACAAAAACCCACCTTGATGATGTATACCTTGAATCTCACACCATGTTGTAAGGCTGGAGGAGTGGATGACATCTTCAACATAAAATGCATTAAGTTGAGATGGTGTTATGCAAGAAAGAACCTAGAAGGCTATGATCATTCTGCATTCCAGATACTGTTTACAAAAGTAATATAATGTATCAACATATAAATGTATTTTTTTCCTTTTCACTTTCAGATTCATGGTAGGCTGTGGTAGGTGTGATGACTGGTTTCATGGTGATTGTGTCGGTTTAAGCCTTTTTCAAGCTCAACAAATGGGAGAGGAAGACAAAGAATATGTATGTGTGAAATGTTGTGCAGAAGAAGACAAAAAACCAGACGTGGTTGATCAGAATATTCTGGATGCACAAGTGAAACTGGAAACAACTAGAGAGGGTAAAACAATGGAATTTGAGAAGCCAGGAGCATCAAAGCAAACCTCCGCATTCCCTCAAAATAAAACAAAGCAGGGAGAAGATTCTTCGAAGCACAAAGTCAAAATTTTTAAACGGGTAAGCACATTATTATTATTATTATTATTATTATTATTATTATTATTATTATTATTATTATTATTATTATTATTATTATTATTATTATTATTATTATTATTAAATCCAGAGGTACCACCTTTTAGCACAGAACCCTTCATTATTCTGACAAAAATGACCAGATCATATTTGTGGGGATAATACCTAGTAGTAGATGCATTCCTAAAACAGAATGACAAGAGGAAGTGGCTAGCCTTTCCTGTAGCTATGGATTTATCCTTCAACAGCTATCTTTTTCTTTAAGTTGGATCTGTTTCTGATTTAGCAGTCTTATTATGGTGAGTAAGGGAGCATTAAGCTCAAGAGAAAAGTATTTGTAGAGTGGAACTGAGATAATGAAAGGGTTAAATATACCTTTATCCTACCCTGACCTTTTTCTTTTTGCACTGTAATTTTATTTATTAAACTCCTCTCCTGTTTTTTTTTGTTACCCCCATATGACTAATACATTGAAACAAACAGTTATGATAACAGATAAGTATACAGTTCTGGCTAAAGAAATCTACATTTTGAAACACTTATTTTTAATTATTTTGACCTATTCAACAAATACGGCATTAAGATCAGTGGTGCATGCCTTCATGAAATAGATAACTCTAATAATATTTTAGAATATGTTTAATGTAGGTTCTCCATTTTTGAAATCTTCCAGAAGAATGCTACAAGGCAGGAATAGTAATAACACTAAATTTTGAAGGAAATCAAATCAAGTTGTTAATATTTTATGTTTTTGAGTTAAGGCCAAAATCCTGTTGGGCGAGGTTTGCCTGCACAATGAGAGTGATGTTATCACCAGCAGTCTGCTAATGACATCATTCCCATTGTGCACATGGAACTCTGTAATAGAATAGTTTCTTTGTTTCTTATTAGCCCTGTTCAGATGTTGCAGTTCATGTACATTCAGGAAATGAAGAACAGAGCACTCAAACCTTACCCACTTCAGCGATTCCTCTGTATGCAAGGCAACAAGTCTGAAGAGACAGAGCTCTGCTCTCATGTATTGTATCCACATGAGTTGGGTCCTGATTCACGTGGAGAATATACTTGAATAGCAGAATGCTCCATTTTCAGACTCTTTGCCGTCTGCCTATAGGAGAGTGATCGAACAAAGCACAGAGGGTGTGGGGCTCAAAAGTGTCATTCCTTGTGTGATGAGAGTGCACATAGTATAACATCTGAATAAGGCACTGTTTAGTTGCCCTGGGAGCATCAATTTGTATTTTAAGCTGTTCAATATAAATATATAATCTGTTGGTTTATGGAGAACTTTAAATGCAACTTTAGCTTGTGTATGCTTCTCTAGATATTTTTGTTTTAACAGTGATTACAATTTCTTCTGTTGTTTATTAACATTTGTTTCAGGAATCTGGTGATGGAAGAGCCTTACCAGAATGCAAAGAATCTGAAACGAGAAAAGAACAGCCAGTTCCTATTAGGAAAACAGGGCAGACAATCCCAGTCCCTCGGAGGTCTTCTGAAGACAAACATGAAAAAACAAATAAAGACAGTCTTAATGTTTCTTATTCCAGTGAAAGCACAACAAAGCCAGGTAATTAAAACTGAAACAAGCTGTTTTGTTTCAGGAAGCTCGTAAACATATAATGTGAATCCTAAGAACCGAGTATCCATTTGAAATAATGTTTAAATAATTTTAAGTAATACTAATAGCAGCTCCATCCATCGAGGAATGGGAAATTTGAATTCTTAAAATTATTCTAAGTGCTGGAAATAAATAATCATTAAAGTACCTGCACAAGGAAACTGGCTCTTTGGTTATGTAGATCTGTTTAAAATGTGAAAGCACAAGCTGTGAGGGATCTGTGGCCCTAGGGAACGCTGTGCAGTTGTGGGAAGGAGGCTCTAGAGCCACCAACTGCTTATTTGATGTCTCTGTGTTAATGACTATGATCCTAAAAGCCAGTGCTTAAAACACTACAAGCTCTTAGATGATTTGAACTAAATTCCATTAAATCAGGGATGGGCGACCTCAGTGGGGACAATGGTAGTCTTTCACATTTGCCAGCAGCCCCAGGGCCTCACTCCCAGAGAGGAGGAGCTAAAGGGGGGAAGGTGGTGACCAAAAAGGGTAATTTGCATTTTTTTTGAGAGAGAGAGAGAGAGAGAGTTGTGTTTGGCACAGTGGGGTTTTGTTAGCAGAAAAATTGGTTTAACTTTAAAAAATGTTTTTTAAAAAACTTCAAAAAGCCCTCTGCAGCTGTCTCGTGGTCATAATTAGTTTTAGAAAAATACTAAATTTGTGATGGGAGGGCCTGGAAAGCATGGCAAGTTGCTCTCAAGCCTATAGAGGGCACCAGGGAACTTTCTGAGCCAGTGTTTTTCCCTTAGAAAAGACTCAGTTTTTTTTTCTAACAAAGCAATACATTTTGCTCTTTTTGTTAAGAAAAGCTTTTAGATCTGTTAATCCAACATTACTTCTTCATTGTAAGCATGCATTCTGTTCAACTGAACTTCTTAACAATGTCTTTCCTTTTGCTTGTGAAATTTCATATTTATTACCAAAGCTTTCTAGCAGTGCTTCTTTGATGATCTTTTCACGTAGGTGTTCAGGAGAAACAGGAAGTCAAGAAAAAGAGAACAGAAAAAGGGGGAACAGCTAGTAATGTACATCCACCTCCTGCCTCCGCATCCAAACCTTCTACTGATCAGATAAGACAAAGCGTTAGGCAGTCATTCAAAGAAATCCTGGAGAAAAGGTAGGATTGGTGCACTAAAGAAATTATTGCCATTTCAATTCATGCTGTTTCTTGAAAATAAAAATATAATGTGTATCTTTTTCAGACTTTCAGACTCCACGTTGAAGATTTCTGAAGAAAGAGCAGCCAGAGTGGCAACTAAGATTGAAAAAGAACTGTTTTCCTTCTTTCGGGATACTGATTCGAAGTATAAGAATAAATACAGGAGCTTGATATTCAATCTGAAAGATCCCAAGAACAAAGTATGTAACATCACCAGTCATGTGTCCTGAAATCTTTCAGAGAGGGTTTTGGGGGACATATTTTAAAATGTTTGTGGACTTTTTCTCCTCTATTTCCTCCATCTTTTAATAAGCTAGTAATTCTCTGTGTTGGTCCTAATTTGGTAATGAATCCAAACTGGAATGAAATGTATAATGTTTCTGATGAATGCTGCCTCTAATGAAAACTCTTTGGTTCTGTCATGGCTGCATGAGGCTCCCGAATGGTGAAAGATAGAAATAATCACAACAGGAAGCACTCACATGGTTACTTCCTGTTTTGATTTTGGAGGGCTTGAGGAATCCCCACCACCCTTCCAAAAGCAAGAACTGTCACTTGTGGACAATCTGCAACAGTAGATTACATATCTCCTTTTTTTTTCCCATTGAGGGGCTCTGGGGAAAGTAGCAATGGCACAACAAGTACAGGCTCCATTTCGTCTGTCTCTATGTAACTCCATACAAAGAAGACAGTTTACAAACTTTAATGGTTGGGTAGGATAGTTGACAGTCTTTATTTTATGGTTGAATTGCATTAAAAACCTGGTCGATTTTTAATTTGTTGACGACAACTAATTACAGGTTGTTTTTTCAGATATTATTTAAAAGAGTCTTGAAAGGTGAAGTTACTCCAGATCATCTCATAAGAATGAGCCCAGAAGAACTGGCTTCCAAAGAACTAGCTGCATGGAGGAAAAGAGAAAATAGACATGTATGGCTTTATCTCTCTATATTTAATAGCCCTTCTCTTTCCTGGCGATAGGTTGCTTAAATTTGCCAAGTTAAAAAAAAGCTTCCTCCTGCCCCGTTCTTTTTGGACTCTCCAAAATTCTTGGGGGAACTGGGACTGTTTCATAAATTTTGAACCTGAAATGTTGGGTTTCTTCTCCATAAGATGATGAGTGTGCATTACTGGAACTCGGCTTCAGAAACACTGGGACACTAAATATCCATTACACTTCTTGTTCTTATGATAGTTTGTTCTATCTTGTGGTAAGGGTTTGATTAATGTAAAACTTTAGCTGTTCCCAAGTTAATATTGTGCTTGTGCAAGAGAGTGATTTATCTAAGAAGGTGGATAGATGATTAAGAATTTTATGTGCTGATTTCAAAAAGAAAACATCCTGGTTCTCCCTCCAGGGTGTGGTGCCTGTAGATGATGATGCTTTATCACCTACCTTCTGCTCCTTACATTATTCTGCACTGTCTGAAGTCTAAGGCCTTCTTTCTTCCAAGCTAAGCCACAATTTACATGTTGAACAAAAGATACTGTATTAGTTGCTTGACTTACAGTATTTTGATCCTACTCCACTGTCCGTGCTAAGCTATGGTTTAGCATTACACCAGCAAACCTTGATTTTGAGTAACCTCTAGGCTTCCTAGCAAAAATAAGTGTGGTGAATAACCTGTGTGCTCTGTTCACACAGTTATTATAAAGCCCTCCCAATCCCCTATCATAGGATCTCTTGTTAGCAAAAGCCAGATTAGTGTGTATTGGAGCCCTGAGGGCAGATTGATTCCTCAATCCAACAACATTATCAGCAATATTACAGCCTTTTAATTTTCTTAAGATAATTGGTGGATTCGGGTGGAGTGGTAAACTATGGTTTAGCTTTATGCCAACAAATGTTGAGTTCACCTATCCTCTCTTGTGTACAAGCACGAGAAGAGTGTAAGGTTTTGCTTCCATTTTTAACTATTCTGTCTGCCTCTGGTCTGAAAACCTGGTTAGTTTATACTGTAGGTTAATTATAGAAGTGCAAAGCTTTGGTGTGCCAGATGTTAGCCTTCAGCTCCCATCAGTCCTGGCCAGAGTTGCCAGTCATTATTTACAGTGAGATCTGTCATTCAGCAGCATGGGGAGAGTCATAGTATCCTCAGCTCAAGTTTACTGGAAAAACCTGCCTGTGCCATATATGCCATATTTATTTTATTTATTTATTTATTTATTTCATTTATACCCCACCTATCTGGTCAATTGTGACCACTCTAGGCGGCTTACAACACGCACTAAAAACAATAAACAAAAACATACATATAAAATATTAAGCCCCACTTAGGGTTCATATATAATGCTATGTTTAATTGAAAATGGAGCCAAGAACTTCCAGTTTTCTTCTTTTCACTGTGCTGGAGGAGGAGAGGGAATAGATAATCTCAAGTTTCTTCTCATGTCACTGAACTGTAGTTTGGCGTTGTATCATGATCTGACCAGTGCTTCTCTAGCTTCAAAACAGTCATAGTGTCTTTACCTCTGTTATGTATTGTTCATTTTGCATCATCTACCTTTTCATCATACTAAATGCTTGATGTAGAAAAAAGAACCTAGTTTTCTTCTCTGGTAACTCCCTCCATACTCGTGCATAACTATAAATCTGTTTCTTGTCTCTTGACAGACAATTGAAATGATTGAAAAAGAGCAAAGAGAAGTTGAAAGGAGGCCAATCACAAAAATTACACATAAGGGAGAAATAGAAATCGAGAGTGAGGCTCCAGTCAAAGAGCAAGAAGTAGCTATGGAAATTCAGGTTAGACTTTCTTTTGTTTTTAATGTGATGTTATTAATGTGAGATAACGTGTTATATATCTATAAAACAAAATCATTGTATTATTGATTTAAAAACAGAAAAGCCCTTCCTGTTTGATTAGAGGTTTTAAGCAGGATAACAAAAACCAAAATACTATTGGGAAAATCCCTGTGCACAAATGCATTCATCCAGCATCATTTCTCTGATGCGGTGTCTTCTACATGACTGGACACACAACAGACTATGCTCACCCCTTTTTATAATCAGTTTGTGACCAGACATGGGAAGGGCAGCCACTGGAGGCCAGTGCATATAGGTGCACTGGATATTTCCATGTGAGCCAGTTCAGTGATCTTCAGGGCAGTCGAGAAGGTACACTTTTCTTACACTGGCAGTGAGTACCAGTTAATTTCATTAAAGAGATCTAGTGTGCTTAGGTTAAAATTATTTTCTGAAATGAGAGCTGGTTTGCTAATTGGATAAATCTCTTTGTACATTCACAATTCCCCCCTCCTTGAAATGTGTTCCTCATAATATCCGTCATGTCAAGAGGACAATCCTGAACCCCAGATCTGTTGGTTAGACAGAGCTGGGATGGGAAGAGCCAACCCCTCTGCTGAGCAAGAAGACATATCAGTTCTGGTGGCTGCTGGTATTCCAATAGAACAGTGGTGCCCAACCTTGGGTAACCCAGGTGTTCTCGGACTGCAACTCCCAGAAACCCCCGGCAGTGCAGCTAGTGGTGATGGCTTCTGGGATGGGTGAAGCAGAACTGATAATGTTTAAAAAAAGATAAGATAAACCCACCTCTCCTGCTCCCTGCCCTGGCTTGTGAGAGCCACCAGGGTGTTGGAAACGATAGGCAACCCTTCTTATCCTACCCCCATCTCAGTTGGTATTGTTCTGCTTGTGTGAATTACTTGGCATTGTGTTAGCAATATCTGTTTTGTGTGTGTGTGTGTGCAAAACACAAAACTGTAGTTGTATAACAAATTGCCCATCTTCTCATGTCTAGGAACCTCCTCCACCTAAGACCGTGGAGAAAATGGAGGAGGCTGAAAAGGATAAAGAAGTTGATGCATCTGCCACACCTGATACAACAAATCAACATAAGCACCATCTCTTTGATCTTAATTGTAAAATTTGCACAGGTAATACTAAAGTCTGTGCCTAAAAATCAGTGTTTGCTGTTAATTTGCCTAATCCTTTATACATAACATGGCAATATGGTATGTGGAACATATCCTGATTAAGATAACATCTATTTCAGCGATTGAAGAGGGACAGGATAAACTGTAAAACAGTATCTCCTCTCCCACCTTTGTATCCTCACAGTCCTGTGAGATAAGTTGCTTTGAGGGAGAATGACTAGTACCAGTATTTCCAGTGATTTTTATGGCTCAGAGTCTGAAGCTGGGGCTTCCTATTCTTCCAGTCAGACACCTGAACAAGTATAGCACTTTGCTCCACATTCTTTTTACAGTCTCCAAAGCACAGCTTGCAGTTGGCAACAGGATTTCTATTCTCTCTCATGTCTTGAGAGACAGTTTAAATCATGGAGATGCTAACCCTGTTTTCGCATTCTAATCTGAGAAACACAAACATGTGAAGGTGAGAGTGCTCTTGCCCCATCCTGTCCATCGTTGCTTGGCCTGCATGGTAACTCTGAAATAAAGTGTAAGCATGGATATTTCCATGTGAGCCAGACTCCTGATTTTCCAAGGTTCTCATGGAGACCCTTCATGCTTACCTGGTGTTTTTGGCTTCTGACTTACTGCTTGATGTCTGTTTACTTATCTTTCCATGGTTTGGACCCACGTTACTTGTCAGAATGTCTCTCCCCAATGTCAACTGCCCACCCCACCAGGTCATTGCAGACGAGGCTCCTCCGGGTAGCCACCCCGAGGGAGGTCGATAAATCTTCTATGAGAGGTAGGGTTTTCTTCATAGTGGCCCCATCTTTGTGGAACCAGCTCCCAGAGGAGCTTCGCCTGACCCCCTCCCTGTTGACATTCAAGAGGCTATTGAAGACATGACTCTTCAAGGAGGCTTTTCACTCTGACCCTAGTTGAGTTGAGGTGATCTTACATCTCCGTCCATTTAATGTTACTTTTATTTTCATTTTCACAATTTATCTTTTGCTTAGTTTCATCATTGCTCTGGAGCCTTCTGTCTTCATGTGGTTAGATCATTATATGGCTTTTATTATATTAATTTATTATGATAGTGTATTTTAATGTGAACCACCCGGACTAGTGCTGCGGCACTAATGGGAGCGTTATATAAATTAAAGTAATAAATAAATAAATAATACTCATCTCAGATATGAATGCTTAAATAGGGCCAGTGAATGCCTCTAGAGCAATGGTTCCCAACCTTGGGTCCATTGGACTAAAACTCCCAGAAGCCTCCACCACTAGCTGTGCTGGCCAGGATTTCTGGGAGTTGTAGTCTAAGAACGTCTGGAGACCCAGGTTGGGAAGCACTGCTCTAGAGCACAAAACAGTCAGAGGTGAGATCTGGCCTCTTCACCAGTTTCAAGTTCTTGAAAGGGAGGGATCAGTAGCAGCCATAAATAATGGCTTACTATCAAGGCCCTCCAAAACTGGATATTCTTGCCAGCCATTAGTTCCCTTTTCTCTGTTTTTTATTAGATTGTCTTAGATTAGTTTAGTATTACCACAACCATGGGGGTTCTGCACTCTGCTCGTTTGCTTCCAGTTTAAAGCAAGTTCATCTTCCAAAGCTGGATAGACTGTTTCTCATCCTAGCTATTGTTACTCGGAACAATGCAGCTTCTGTAAATGATGGTTCAAAATTGATTTGTTTCACCAAATCACAGTTTGTCCTGGGTTGGATTATGTCCCAAGCTGGATCATGACGCAAGCTGTATTTGGCTTCAGTTTTAGGGGTGAGCAAAGCCGTGGCTTGCTCTCAGAATGGTAAGTTATAGCTTAATGCTGCATCCAAACCAGGGCATTTTGTTCCTGTGGAAAGTCCCTCTTTATTTTGCTTAACAATGATTTTAAAATAGTTGAGCTGTTTGCTTCAAATCATAGAAATGCACAGAGTTCCTATTCTTTATTTCAACTCGTAGGGGTTTTTAATTGTTATAGCTTGTCACTTGGTGTTATGAACAGGGCTTTTTTGATGTCTTTGTCTTCTTCTTCTTCTTTTCTTAAATTAATCTTTTTTACTTTGCCTTTTCAAGGTCGAATGGCACCACCCAGTGATGACCTTTCTGGAAAGAATGTGAAAGTGTCAGTTGGGGTTGCTCGTAAACCCTCCGATAACGAAGCTGAGAGCATAGCAGATGCACTTTCCTCAACGACAACTATGTTGGCTTCAGAATTATTAGAGGAAGATAAAGAATTGCCAAATACAGCACTTACCTCCACTTCGAGCTCTAGGTAATCTTGTGTGATTGCTCCTAGATGCACGAATTATCACTCTTGTTCCTTTGCTGCTATTTTGCGCTAAATGCATGAATAAATTGAAATCACTTATGCGATCACATAGTTTGAAATATATTGCTATGCTGCCTTGGAAGGAAGTTTCAACCCATAAGGATAGGTACTGAAATGTTTCAAACAGAAGGGAAAATTGAGAACACTCAAGTTTCCAGAGCTAGTTGAATGTGTGACTCTAATATATGAAATCTCATTTAATAATGTCTCAGAGAAGCAGAATCTATATTTCATTTGCAGGTGTGCTGCTCCTCACTCCTACAAAACAGTTAACAGTTTCTGCTTTTGAGGAACACCGCCTATAAATGCACCATTAAAATTCATGTTTCTAGTCATTGCTGCAGTGTGTGTTTGGTATTTGAAAAAACACATGTGATGTATGAAATACACTTTTTATTTCATATGATGGCTGGTGCTACAGCATTAGAGTAATCAAGTGTTATTGCATTCCACTTGTACATGATGCTGGTGGGACCCCGGGAGTAGTCTAGGTTTTTATAACATCTATGGAGAAGTCACTCTTTTTCAGTCTTACTGCAAATAGAAGTTACAAATATAACATCATGCCTGTGAATGTAGAAATACCCTTCTTAGGAAAACTGGCCTTTTTGTTTTCACCACGATGGCCCTCTGGTTCTTTGATAGAGCAAATGGGAAAACCTTGAGAGCCACAGATTTAAACTGCAGTAAGTTCTGAAATGAAACCACTGAACATTTGTTGCTTGGACAATGCTGTGTGGCTCATCACTTTGAACCTGAAAACATTTTAAAAAGCAATTTGTAGTGGATCATAGGAGGTCTGCTGTCTGAAGGGAAAAAGCCTCCATGGGCATGCCAGACACAACTCCTTCTGTTTCAGCCATTACAGATACTTCAGTCTTTTATGTATTTGCTAAAACAAACCTTAGCTTTGCTTCACGTGACAAATTGTTGTTGTTTTTTCCCCTTGTTACTAAATTAAGAATGAATCTTAATTTTCTAGGACTGAAAGAGTTTAACTCCAGTTGTGGCATCTCAGAAAAGCAGTTGTGTGACCTCAAGAGCATCCTGGATGGACTGTTGCATTAAAGTTTAGACCTATCCCATTAAATGGCAGATGTGACCTCAGTGATGCAGCAGTTTTATTGAAATCCAGCAGAACCAGGGCTGATCAGTGTTGACTCTTGGTCTAATGCGAAGGATATGGGATTCCCTAATGGTTTCAGAGTGATGCAAATACCTGCCTTTTGCCCACTGTCTTAGATTTTGCTGTCCTTAAAGAGCAAAGAGTGTTTGTTTCATTGACTTTATGAACCGGTCAAAGTTCATGTGGCACCATTTCAGCCCATGATTATCCAGTTAGTAATTTCTTTTCCGTTTTCCCAAAATATGGCTAAGTGGCTCCTAAGGTTTATCAACCAGTCTCCACCTTTCACTCTGTCAACATGCATCATGTGGATTTCTGTTCTTTTTGCCGCAACTAACAAAACTGCTCTTTAAGCTATCAAATGTGTGGTCTCTTTACCTTGGAAAGTTGCCTTTTTGCTGGGAACAGCATATCCTAGTTGGATACATCCTATATACGGCTAATCATTCTCATTTATACATTAGAACAAAAGGGTCCTAAGACACTTCCTTCCAGAAGTGATGCTCCCTTTCCTTTTCTTTCACCAACCAATATCTTCCCAGTCTCCTTCCCTAAACTGTTTGTGTTCTGTTCTCCAAATTGCATATACAGGATATTTGCTAGGCATTGACATTTTATTTGGAAGATCCCAGGAGCTTCGGGGGGTTGAGACACAAAATTCTTACTGTGCTTGTGTGGGTACACCAAGGAGAGTCTGTCTCCATGCAAATACTGCATGCAGTATTTGTCCCACAGGATATACTCAACCGGCCACCTCTGTAGCCTTAACCAAGCAGCTTACACTTGCCTACTAGTCTTGCACATACTTATTCTAATATTGTGGTGCTAGAACCTGCTCTGTTTCTTCCACTTCTCCTCTCATAGAAGCAGTGGTTTGTAATAATGTTTTTATACTCTCGTTATTCAGATCAGAAACACCTGGCACGGTTGAAAGTGAAACACTGTTTCTGGCACGTCTGAGCTTCATTTGGAAAGGCTTCATCAACATGCCGTCTGTTGCAAAGTTTGTTATCAAGGCTTACCCAATTTCTGGCTCATTTGAAACTTTAACAGAGGTAACTTCCTTGTTAGTATTCAGATATATCTGAGTTTTCTTTCTACCAAGGACAATGAAATGTTGGATGTGGTTATGTAAAACCACCAAGAGGCATTTATTCTCTTCCAGGGATGATTTGGATTATAACAGTTCAATAGATGCTTCTAACCTTGGTATGCAGTCTGCCTGCAGGCATGACCTTACATTTTAGATGGTGCACCAGTACATGTATCTGGAATTTAAATTCTAGTTTCAGTCCGGTACTGCCTGCATTTTTTTTTGGAAGTCTTTTCTGGTCATTGGCTCAGTGGTATCATTTAGTAAAATATTATGCTTTATTAGTAGTGGAAATTTTGTTTCTTTTCACCTTGTTTTGAAGCACTGTGCCTTTTATTATAAATCACATCAGTTATGCTGATTATTGTAGTTTAATTGTAAAAACAAAAGTTCATAACAGTGTCTCTGTTTAACTGCTTTAAGATATCAACATATCTTGCTCATTTTAAGATCAATTACTTTGCAATAAAGATAAACATAAAATTTCTCCCCTCCCCCACAGGATTTGCCAGATAGTATCCAAGTAGGTGGCAGAATATCACCTCAGACCGTTTGGGAATATGTTGACAAAATCAAAGCCACAGGGACAAAGGTAAAGACAAATGTGTTCTTCAAGCATAATATGGGTAGATAGATATTTCTCACACTGACACATAAATGTTTCTTGACTGTTAAAGGTGTAGAATTCACACTGTTGTTCTTGTGATTTGACATAAGTTTGCCACAACTATGTTGGGCACCGTACAGAACGCAGAAGCAATTGAGTCTTTTGCCCATGACAAGGCTAATGGAATTGATCTCTCTTTGGTGATAAGGAAGTAGGTGGATATTACATGATGGTTCCCGTAAATGTGAAGACCAGAAAGATCCACAGTGGGGAAAAATATTACAGTTCACATGCTGTAGGGAAGGAGTGAGACCCGTAGTGTGAAACAAAACAGAAGCTATGAAACGATGAACAGGTGACCTTTGAAGAACATTTCTTAATACTGCAGTGTTGCAGCTTAAACTATGCTTTTGCATAATACTGGAGTGGGCAACTTAAATTGTGCTTTCCTTCAAAACAAAACACAAGACTTTCCATTAGTGTTATTCCACCTTTTCAGAGCACATGATTCTGGCTTGATTTTATATTGTGCTTATATGCAAATGTGCTGGTTTTTTGTTGTTGTTTTTTAAGCTGCAGATCTCCAGGTTATAGTGTGAATAACTGGTACAAATAGCTGAGCAAGCTGTCATGACCGTTATTTGAGATTGCTTCATTTCCATGAATGGTTTGCTGGACTGACCATCTGGTCTCGCCTTTAACAGCAGTGCCCAAAGTGGTGGAGATGTCTCTAGTCCTTCAGGCCGCTCTGTGATAGCTAAGACTGTCCTCTTCTGAAACATTCTAGGAGTTGAAATCTGCACAGTTCAGACTTCTCTCTACATAGAGAAAAGCAACTGTCTGAATTGCAGGCAGTTTCTAGGCTGTCTGAGCATTGCTGTTTTAACTCCAGGTGCACACACTGAGATTGAATCTTTGGGTTTAATGGGGCCAGAAAGAACCTCTAGCATATATCTAAGAAAACAGAGATAGTAATAATCTTAGAACTGCAGAGCTGGAAGGGACCCTATGGATCACCGAGTCCAGCCCTTGTCAAGGAAGTACAGTGAAGAAGCGAACTCCCAACCTCCGGCTCCACAGCCAGATAGTTAAACCTGCTGAGCTATCCACCAGTTCTTGATGGTTGCTTGGAAATCTCTTTTTCTTCCTTCATTACCAAATTTGGGTTTTAAGGAAGTATTTACAAATGGTAAATAAATGTTTCCACTTTTCTCAATAGGAAATCTGTGTGGTTCGTTTTACCCCTGTGACGGAAGAAGATCAGATTTCATATGCCCTGCTATTTGCATACTTCAGCAGCAGGAAACGTTACGGTGTAGCAGCTAATAACATGAAGCAAATCAAGGATTTATATATTATCCCATTAGGTGCCTCTGATAAAATTCCACATCAATTGGTGCCTTTTGATGGTCCTGGTAGGTAACAAACATTATATGAAAACCTGTTTTTGGGACCCAGGAGTTGTTTGTGACAGAGACCTTGTTTTTAACATTTTAAACTGCTGAGATGTGTTTTAATGATCTAAATGTTAAATAGCTTGAAGCTTTTTGGAGAATATTCTTCGAAACACCCAACTGAATGAGCCTTCCTAAGTACAAAGCATTGCCTTGTAGACACACCCACCCACACTCAGCTTGCGTTGCTACTTCCTTTTAGTTAATGACTCAAGATAACACTCTTGATTTAGCAAATACTAATTATGTTGCAGGGTATGAATTTCACTTGTACATTAACAATTCTTGGAAGACACATAAGGGGCAATTTGATTAGTGCTTCTGGTGCAGTTAGTGACATTTGTGAACCACTTAAAGGTTTTCAAGATGGCAGACACATAGGTCAACTTTTTGATTGAAACAGCTTTTCCCTGGAATAACACAGTGTTTTTGTTAATTATTGCTGCTATGATTTTTTTTTTAAAATACAGGAATTGAAGTGCACCGACCCAACTTGTTGCTGGGGTTGATCATTCGCCAGAAGCTTAAAAGACAGATCAGTGCTGCTGTTGGTCACGTTGAAGAAGGTCATGAAATTGTGACTCCAGAAAAGAAAAGCAAACCAATCAAATCTGAGGTTGTGCATTCAGATACAGTAGAAAAAGAGGAAGAAGAAAACGACTTCTTTAATTCTTTCACAGCTGTGTTGCACAAACAAAGGATCAGGTCACAACAGAGTAGTACTGAAGAGGTAACAGCAAGTGACCCTGTTACTGAGAGCATCAAACTTGAACCACCAAAGCCTCTGCGGTTCCTTCCTGGAGTTTTAGTTGGGTGGGAAAATCAATCATCTGCTCTCGAGCTTGCAAGTAAACCATTACCAGTAGATGACATTCTTCAGAGCCTTTTGGATACTACAGGGGAGATGTCTGAACATACCCAACCAGCAGTAGACCAGATTGCTAGTGAGGATCTACTTTTATCAGATAACCATACAAATACGCCAGAAGGAAAAATGGACATTCCTGGAATAACTGCTGAAATTGAAGAAACAAAGGATAACAAGAACAATTCTGAAGATTCCAGTGACAATATAGTGAGTGATACATCAGTAGTAGATGTCCCATGCTCCTCAGGAAACTTCACAAGCCTCAGTCTTAAGGGGAAACCACCAGATGTTTCTACTGAAGCATTTTTAGCAAAGCTGACTCTTTTGTCACAAAACAAAGAAACCAAAGAGACTACAGAAAACAGCCCAACATTGAGTGACCCAGATGATGTTTCTCAGGAAGGTAAAAGGACCATAAACTGTCCTCTCCCATCAAGCATGGGAAAAGGAGTTGGGAGCAATAACGCTGGTGTAATGTCTGTTGATACGATGACAAGTAATAATTCAAAATCGCCACCATTCATTAATATTAAAAGAGATCCAAGGCAGGCTGCTGGACGAGGACAACAGAACAGTGCTTTGGAAAATGAAGGTGATAGTATTAAAAACGAAGAAGTAAAAAATAATCAACAGCTGGATGTTTTAGAAGCAGAACAGACAAAAGCAGATTGTAACCAGCCTTCAGGAAATGACGTAGACTCAGATCAGAGTGATGGCCAAGCATCCAAGAACGCACTGGATTCAGTTGTTTCTAAAGCAGATAGTGTATGCTCCATGGAGCTAGATGATGCAAATCAGTTGCAGGAAGAAGCACGGCTGCAAAGCATTGAGACGGTACATTCTGTTAGAAGAGGATTATTGCCTTCAGCCACTTCATCTCAGTTTGAGACTGAAAATCCCTGCCATGCTGAATTCAGTACCAAAATATCCAGTCCTGTTTCAAGTGGAAACTTCTCACCAATCAGGACTCCACAGCCCAGTTTCCAGCACACTAAAACTAACCCACCTGGTTTTCAGTTTCAAGGGGCTATTGCCCCTAACTTTCCTCCCCAGAGCAATCCTGTATTTGGGTTCCCATCTCACATGCCGCCTCCGCTCCTTCCTCCTCCAGGCTTTGGCTTTGCTCAAAACCCTTTGATGCCTTGGCCCCCTGTGCTTCATCTGTCAGGTCAGCCCCCACATTTTATTGGACCAGTTACACCAGCACCACCCCTAGCTCACAAACAGTCAAGATTTACAGGGCCAGAGCACTTTTATCAAAACAAAGAAAGTAGGAGACCACAAAGGCGTCACAGTGACCCTTGGGGTCGGCCAGCCCCCCAAACAGAGAGGGCATTCAATAGGAGAAAAAGCGATCAGCAGAGACAAAGATTTTACAATGAATCCCATCACTCAAAAAAGGGCAGGCATGACTGGGAGCCAGATTCTGAAAGAAATAGGCACAGAGAGAGGAACCAAGATAAAGAGAGAGAGAGAAAAGGCAAGGAGGAAGGCTATCGTGACAAAGAGCGGTCACGACTTTCACATAGTGAGAAGGACTCTGAAGGCAAGTCCTCGAGAGAGTGTAGGAATCCTGAGAAGAAGGATGTTCCTAAAAGTGACGATCGTAGTCATGAGAAGGAGAAAGAACGAGAAAAAAGTAGGGAGAGGCATAGAGAGCGAGATAATGAAAAGAATCGAGATAGACACCACAAAGACAGGGACCATGAGGACCGAGGGAAAAACAAAAGGTAAAAAGGGGGTGGGAGTGGGGGAGGAGATAAGAAGACGTTGTCCTCTTCTCACATTTTAGATGAATAGGAAATAATCCATTTTAAATATGTCCTAAAATTCTGTAAAAATATATGCTTGGGTATAATTGTGCCATATATTCAATGTTTAGTGTTTTGTAAGGACAAGTCTGGTTTGGTACCAGTCCATTTACCATTTACTCATTTTCTTTCACGTTTTGTTGACCTGCAAATAGAATTGAATAGTTCAAAAATTTACGTTACTTGTATAGTCAAGATTCTTTGAGTTTTCATTTACAATAAGCAGCACACTTCACAATACTATAAAAGGTTCTTTGTCAAATTTGGCTTCATTTGAGATATATGCAGCCTTTGATGATTCGTGCTCTCTGTTGGAAGATGCTCCAGTTAACTATAAAGGTGGATTTTATAGCATTTACTCTTCTACTGACTTTATTTTGTCCTAATGAATAGACTCCTAATCCACATAGGAATGTGACGTATGGCATAAGCTGAACAGTGCTAAAGGCTTACAGAAAAGCACCATGCAAAAAGAGTGATATTGATCCCTGGATAGTTCCTATGCATCTGAAACAGTTTGTGAGCAGAAATTAGAAGGCTGCTTGGTCCAAACCTTACTGCTTATGGGTACACTTATTCTAATGGGTTTTTTTTTTGTTCCACTTTTAGCCTTTATGCTATGATTTGTATTAATTTTCAGACCATTTCTCATGCTTTGAAAACTTGAATACCTAAGCTTGTACATGATGTTGTGTTTTACTATCCTTTTTATTGTAAAATGTAAATATTTTAAGGGA
This sequence comes from Intellagama lesueurii, assembly GCA_037013535.1. NCBI lineage: Eukaryota > Metazoa > Chordata > Lepidosauria > Squamata > Agamidae > Intellagama > Intellagama lesueurii. Next base: position 233,391,820 of record JBAJHW010000001.1, read on the forward strand.
TATTTTGATTCTACAAAAGATAAAGCCTTCTCACAGCCCTTTGTTTGATTTGTTGTGAAGCAATAGACTAAAACAATGTAACAGAAAGATGTATAAATGTGGCTTGGCTTTACAATTTATGACTGGTGATTTTTAATGACCCTAGGGTTTTTAATAAATAGATCAGTAAACTTTTTGTGATTTTCTGTGGAAAACGATAGTATATTGCTGATTCTGTTGGATACCATTGCACTATTCTGTTTAACATCCTGTTTTGAAGTATTCAGTAAATTTGAGAGCATTGTGCATAAAGGAATTTCTTGAGTAAATTGCCTTACCTATGAATAGCCTATGATTTTTTGCACTTTGGTATCAGAAGAAACTTACATCCAGTAATATGTGATTAAAATAAATTTGTTAGGGTATTTTAAAATCATACATAAATACAGTCATGGCCAAAAATATTGGCACCCTTGCAATTATGTCAGAAAATGCAACCCTTCTCTCAGAAAATCGTTGCAGTTGCAAATGTTTTGGTACTCACATGTTCATTTCTTTGGTTTGCGTTGGAACAACACAAACAGAGAAGAAAAGTCAAATCTAATACAATCCCACACAGAAACCCAAAAATCCACTGGCCAAAATTATTGGCACCCTGTCTAAATTGTAAGAAATAATTGCTTTTCAAGCATGTGATGCTCCTTTAATTTGTATTTAGACACACCTGTCACAAGTAAGAGGTGTGGGCAATATAGTAATCACACTTTCAACCAGTTAAGATGGAGAAAAGTTGACTCAACCTTTGTGTTGTGTGTGACACTGAGCATGGAGAAAAGAATGAAGTGTAAAGAGTTGTCTGTGGATTTGAGAGAACAAAATTGTGGAAATACATCGACATTCTCAAGGCTACAAGTCCATCTCCAGAGATCTTAATGTTCCTGTGTCCACTGTGCGCAATATCATCAAGAGGTTTACAGCCCATGGCATTGTACCTAACCTCCCTGGACGTGGACGGGAGAGCAAAATTACTGAAAAATTACAACAAAGGGTTGTTCGAATGGTGGATACAGAACCCAGATTAACTTCCAAACAAATTCAAGATGATCTGCAGACACAGGGTACAACAGTGTCGGCTCGCACTATTCGTCACCATCTGAATGAAAAGGGACACTGTGGACAAAAGTAGAGCTTTTTGGTGAAGGACATCACGGCACTGTTTACAGAAAAAAAATGAGGCATTCAAAGAAAAGAACACAGTCCCTACAGTCAAACATGGTGGAGGTTCAAAGATGTTTTGGGGTTGCTTTGCTGCTTCTGGCACTGGATGCCTTGACTGTGAACGGTATCATGAAATCTGATGATTACCGAAGAATTTTGGGGCGCAACGTAGTGGCCAGTGGCAGAAAGCTGCGTCTCCACCGGAGGTCATGAGTTTTCCAGCATGACAATGACCCGAAACACACTTCAAAAAGCACTCAGAAATGGTTACAAACAAAGCGCTGGAGAGTTCTGAAATGGCCAGCAATGAGTCCAGATCTGAATCCCATATCACACATGTGGAAAGATCTCAAAAGAGCAGCTGGGAGAAGGCATCCTTCAAATCTGAAGGCCCTGGAGCAGTTTGCAAAAGAAGAGTGGTCCAGAATTCCAGGAGAGAAGTGTAAGAAACTCATTCATGGTTACAGGAAGCGATTGATTTCAGTTATTTTTTTTCCAAAGGGGGTGCTACCAAATATTAAGTTAAGGGTGCCAATAATTTTGGCCAGTGCATTTTTGGGTTTCTGTGTGGAATTGTATCAGATTTGACTTTTCTTCTCTGTTTTTTTTTTTGAGTTGTTCCAACGCAAACCAAAGAAATGAACATGTGAGTACCAAAACATTTGCAACTGCAACCATTTTCTGAGAGAAGGGTTGCATTCTCTGACAGAATTGCAAGGGTGCCAATATTTTTGGCCATGACTGTATAACAGCCAATTTGCAAACTGTGCACATAGCTTTATTAGTTAAATTAAAAATGCTTCATGGTAGCTTTTATTTTAATATGTGTGTTGAGAGAGGTGAATTTTAGGAAATGCAACTTTTTTGCTCTCTCTAGATGTAAAAAATGACTAAACTGAAGCTATCGTGCTTTGGGCCTGTTATGAAAAGGCAAGACTTGCTGGTAAAAGTTGAAGGCAACAAGGAAAGAAGAAAACCAAATAGGAAGTGGACTGACTCCATAAACGAAGCCATGACCTTGAGTTTGCAAGTCCCGAGCTTAATTATAGGATATTTTGGAGGTCACCAATTCATAGGTAAAGGTTCCCCTTGACATTTAGTCCAGTCGTGTCCGACTCTAGGGCGCGGTGCTCATCCCCGTTTCCAATTCATAGGCTTACTCTAAGTCAGAAACTATGTTAATTCCAAATAGAAATCTGGAATAATTATAATTCTAAAGTTAATTTATGTGGTTGCTGGATGGGGAATGGCACTTAAAATAAAGCCTGAGCTTTTGCATATTGTGTCATCTTCAGGTACAGGACTTCACCCTCAGTTTACCACTTTAGCCAGAGGTTCACACTTGCTAACTTCCTGTTATTCAACAGAGATTCTCTGCTAGTTGGCTGTCCTTCTGTTGTCTTTTCTTTCCCTTACAGAAAGCAAGCTCAGTATCCTGGGTGGTATCAGATATGCCTACTAGGGTAGTACAAGTGTTAACAGAGGGTTATGACCAGAGCTTATCGGAATAGCTTTGATATCATACAAGTAAACTGATTGTAAGTAGTTCACAAAACAGTGATTTCTGGGATTTTAAAAAGTGGGTGGCGGGTATCTGAGACCAGTCTGAAAGGGAATCAAGTCCACTTACAGCATAGCCCTGAATCTGTGGTCTGTTATTCCAAAGTAAAAGCCCTGAAATATGTCTCTGTTGTTTCAGTCCAAAAGGAATAATGGTTGAAGAGTTGGAAAAATGTCACCTAAAAAAAAACACCCTCCTGGTCCTCTTATACCAAAGCAGCAACTAGTTCAAAACTTTGTTTCTTTGTAAAGATCTTTTCTTTTCCCCCCAGTTTTTCCTCTTTTTGGCATGTTTAAAAAGCAAAAAAGCGTGCTGCTTATATACCGCCTCATAGTGCTTCAAGCACTCTCTGGGCGGTTTACAAGTTAATTATGCGGGCTACACATTGCCCCAGCCCCCCAGCAAGCTGGGTACTCATTTTACCGACCTCGGAAGGATAGAAGGCTGAGTCAACTTTGAGCCGGCTACCTGGAATTGAACCCTGGGTCGTGAGCACAGTTTTGGCTGCAGTACAGCAGTTTAACCACTGCGCCACGAGGCTCTTGTTTAAAGTACTATCTAGAAGGTGAAGTAGTGATGATGTTTTAGCAGACACTGGGATTGCTCATAATGACAATTTACCACTTCTGTTGTGCTCTCTTCCATCCCTTTGTCTGCAGTCTCACTGTGGCGGTGATAAGCCACCTTACCATACATACACATACACGTGACCATGGGTGTAAGAGTTGAGTCCCTTTATGAGAGAAAGTTAGCATAGAAAAGAAATAGATTCATTTGTTCGTTCTTTCAGATACACAGGGAGTTAACTTCAAGCAGTATAGAAGGGAAGTCTTCTATTGCGAAGCTTTGATTTACTGTTCTGGAGTAAGACCATTGTGTAACTATGCAAGGTCTCCCATATATTTTGAAATGTGTTTCAGTAAAGTGTCCCACAAAGCTAGTTGGGTTCCAGGGGTGGCAGATGGGATATGCTGCATAAGGTGATGCCTTCTACCTAATTTGGATTTTAACTCCCGGAGTTCCTGATTGTTAGCCCTACTGGTAAGTACAGTTCAGCACCATCTAGAGCAGCGATCCCCAACCTTTTTCGGTCTGTGGACTGTCTGGGGAAGGTGGGGCACCCCCGCGCCCGTGCGCATGTGTGAACAAGTGCGCGCACTCTCTCGCATGCATGCGCCCGTGTGAGCGCCGCCGTATGTGCGTGAGCGCCCATGCGCAAACGGTGGCACTGTCATCGCACGGGCATGCTGGAGCGCGCGTGCAGGCGCAAACGGGCTGTGCGGGGGTGAGTGCGTGCGGGGGGTGGGGTGGGGGGTCTGTCTCGGCGGCCCAGTCCGGCTCAGGCCACGGACCGGCACCAGGCCGCGGACTGGGGGTTGGGGACCTCTGATCTAGAGGACCACATATTGCCTTTGTGATCTCTTACAAACAGTTATGAATGAAAGCCAGTGTGTATTGCTTCACTGATGTTGACAACCTGGAACGTGTCCAGAGGAGGGTGACTAAAATGGTTAAAGGTCTGGAAGCAATGTTCGACAAGGAGTAGCTTAGGGAGTTGGGAATGTTTAGCCTTACAAAAAGAAGGTTGAGAGGGGACATGATAGCCATGTTTAAATATTTGAAAGGATGTCATGTTGAAGAGGGAACAAGTTTGTTTTCCAGGGCTCTGGAAACTAGGACACGGAGCAATGGTCTCAAACTACAGGAAAAGAGATTCCATCTGAACATTAGGAAGAACTTCTTGACGGTCAGAGCTGTCCGACAGTGGAATAGGCTGCCTCGAAGGGTGGTGGAGTCTCCTTCTTTGGAGGTTTTTAAGCAGAGGCTGAATGGCATCTGTTGGGAGTACTTTGATGGATGTTCCTGCATGGCGGGGGTTGGACTGGATGGCCTCAGTGGTCTCTTCCAACTCTATGACTCTATGATCTAGACTTATTTTCCATATTCTTGATACACATCAGAGGGTTGCTGAGGCTCCAGGATTTCATTAGGTGGCAAAGGTGGTGAGAACGGCTGTTATTATTGGTTACTTCCAAAAGATAGAGATAGATCTAGCCAAATAAATGCCTTGTATCTGAATAGTTTAGAGCCAGTTATAGGAAACAGTACAGTCTAAAAATGGATTAATCAATTTAAGATAATATAAAACAAGCCAACAATGTCAAAACAGAATCTTCAGTTCAATAGATTAAACCAAGATAAGGGCATTAGACTTCAAGGCCTTAATTAAGTTGTCAGTCCCAACTAGCATAGATCCACTTAAGTAGTGTGACTTGGGCAATGGAAATCTTATTAATTCATTGGGGCTACTCTAGCAGGAAAAATTGTTTCCCTCAAGCTCTACTGAAGATAGGCATAGAAAGTCATTATCAATACCTTAAAATCAGACTGTAGGCATACTGGCAGCCAGTGCAGTTCTTTTACAGATGGTATATGTACGCAGAAGCGTTTTCCACTAGGAGCATCCATGTTGTGTTTGAGAGACAGTCACATGTAGAATGCATTGCAGAAATCATGAACTATGTGCCCATGAATGATAATCTGAGTTAGTGAATCTTTTGAAATTGACCAAAAGCACTCTCAGGCCACTTGATCCTTTATTGACAAAGAGGAAATTTTCAGGCTGTATGCCTGAGCCATTGTGGGCTAGTACAGCCAGCCCTATTGAGGATGGGCTTCTTACCCAAGACATAGACCTAGAAACCACCAGTCCACAGGTCTTCTATCTTGTTGGGATTGAACTTCCAGTTATTTACCCCTATCCAGTCTGCTGTAACACCCAGATGATGGTCCAGCACCAGTTAGGCTCACCTGCTTTTAATTACAAAGAAAAACAGTGTTAATAATGATACAGAATTGTAAACTGGTGGCCTTGCCCAGTGGCTATATATAGATCAGAAATGAGCAACAAATGGCCCACAGGTCTCATGCAAGCCGCCTGGACTCCCCAGCACCCTCTCATGCACACAAATAATTTTGCCTTGTTTTGAACCCCTGGCTATCCACTTCCTATTTTTAAAAGTTGTATACTATTGTTGTTGTTAATTATTATTATTATTATTATTATTTGGTCCTTGGAGGACAGAAGTGGGATTTTCAATGAAAAGAAAACCACCCATTTTTATATGAATTGGAAGGGGGGGTATTATAGGTGGTGGGAGGAGCCCAAGGACTGTGGTACAAGTATTCCTCTTCTGGATCTCTGGATATTGGCCACACCTAGTATACGAGATGTTAAACTACATGGAATCCAATGCAATTATGTAGCATTACACAATTTAATAACCATGAAGATGAAGAGAATTCTTCAGAGACAAAGCAGAATCAGACAAAGGGGATCACCCCCAACAGTACCTATTCCGCTGGCAGACAGACCAACTGACTGGTATAGGACATCCACCTCGAATCCACAGATTAAAGGGAAACAACTCCCTTAGGAGAGAAGGATGAAAGTTATTCCTATCAATTTGATGTAAACATTTTATTTAGAAAATAAGAATAGCAAGCAACTGAAGGCAGGCATCCAGAACAAACGCTGTTCTTTTGTACATCTCTGGGTGTCTGTTTAGTTGTTTTCCATTTTCGATTCCCATGGTTTCCTTTTATTCCAAAGCAGTGTCCCATGAGAATCATCAGGGCACGGCCACATCAATTTTAGTGTGACTGCTCCGTAAAAGATTTGGCACCTCAAAGTGTATTTCAAAGTGAGTTTTAAATCATTGCCAACTTCCATACAAATCTTTCTAGCATCAGAGTGCTAGACGCAGTGTGACGAAAATAAAAGTTGAAAGGAAAATACCTTCTGTATGATCCCTATAAATGCTTTGTCCATAATTATCAGATCTTGCTACCAGAACATCTTTGTTACAATGTTCCTTGATTATTTGGATATTCTGAGCTGCTGTTTCATAACATAGTTACAACATGGTGTTGAACAGCTAAGACTCTTGGTCTTTAAGGTGCCCCAAGAGCCATCTCTGTTCTTCCTTCTGTAGACTAACGTTGCTGTACTCTTGGAAATTTCTACAATGAAATGTTAGATTTTGCTCCAAAGTATAGGCAACTGTGGTAGTTCTTGACAAAAGAATCTGCCCATACTGAAGTCTTGAGGCCTGGTCTGTACCAGAGATAGGGTCCTTTCAGTAGAGTTTGCACATATTTGGAACCCTCTCCTAAAAGGATAAGCATGGTCTTGTTTGTTTTTAAACAGTGCTTTAGTTTCGTCGAAATTGCTGTGTGTTTAGTTTTAAACTTTTAATTTTGTAATTAGATTTTTTGCATATGAGAATAGTTTTTGGGTTTAATTATAGAGGATAAGGGCTTCCAGGGCTTTTGTAGAACTGTGAACATCTATATTTCTGTCTTGGCATAGAAGTGTGTGTGTGATGTTTCATCAGGTTGGAACCAACCTATAGTGACCATAATAGGGCTTTCAAGTAAGAGCGGTATTTAAGGAGTAGTTTACCAGTGTTACTCCCCCTCTCCTGGTGAGTTCTGTGGCTGAGCAGTGAACCAAACCCATGTCTTCTGAGTCCTAGTCCATCACTGTATTCACCTGACTACACCACACTAAGTGGCATATAAGTATTATACAATAAATCTATGAATGAATGCACTAATTCAGGCTGCCAGTTGGGAATCATAGCCCCTACAACAAAAATAAAACAAACCACAACCTAGCACAAGAAGGAATAAACTGGATTAGAGCGTTTCTCTTCCTGTGTGGTTCTTTTAATTATACATTGTTATTTATGTACAAGGCCATTTACAGACAGCAGATATGACAGGCAAATCCTGACTCCTCCAAGGTTATATAACCTATGATAGATACAGAGAAGCAGCATAGCAAGATGGAATTGGTGCCATGGATAAACAGTGGAATGACCTGTGCATGTTCCAGTCACACATACAATGACCTTGTTGCAACAAGGTATAGATGGAGTACAGAGAACTTAGTACCCTTCGTGTGCCATTGATCCATGGCTTCCATTATGCCTGACAATTGTTTATTCTAGCTAGGATTGATGGGAGTTGAAATACTGTAACAGCTGGAGCTCACATTTTCTCATGGTCTATGAACTGGGAGATCATCCAAAACATTCCAGGAAAAAGTGGTTTTGAGGATGGACTTAAATATAGGAAGTGGTTTCAAGGAGGCTGTGATTAGGTTCGTTATAGTTTGGAAGCAGTTCCTTTCTTTTGGCGGGAAATAACAAGGGAAATTCTTTTTTAACAATAGTTTTATTATTCTGAACATTCGGAGAATCAACAATTACCTCAATCGGTTCTAATAAACTGATATTATTTAACTGTCCATAACATGGTGTCAACAGTTCTATCTTTGAATTGGTGGGTTCTAGGAAGGGGCAGGTCCAAACCGTTTGTGATCTGTTGGTCTCCTCAGCGGGGTTCTCTTCACCGCGCAGATGGTCCCACAGCAGGGATGTCTGGCCCTCCAGAGGTGGGTGATTGAATGCAGAGTCCGGCCGGACCACCTTCTTCCAACGTCCCTGCCCTCTCGGATATACCACCACTGTCCATTCTAATGGATCCAACGGGACTACCTTTAACTGGATATGGTCAGGATTAGGCAGTAGTCCTCCCGTCTTTAAATTAGGGAAGTCCTCCAGTAGACCTTTCATTCTTTCATATTCAGCTTCTTTTCCCTTCTCTCCTGTCTTCTTTCTCCCTTCCTCTTCTCCTGACCCCGCGATTCTGAATTCTCTCCTCCCCCTCTTGTCGTCTATATCTTCCTCCCAAACTGGTAAGATTAACTCCTCCCCTTTTTCTCCCTCTTTATCTTCTACTAAACATACCTGTCTTTTCCTTTACCTTCTTCAGCTCCCTGTTTCCCACTTCCTCTACATTCACCCCTTCCTCCAATGTCTCTCCCCTTTTTTCTACTTCATCCCGCGCAGGTATCTTTTGTGAAGGGGACGGCTCACTCTCCATTTTCTCCTTTCTCTCTATCTCTCTTTCACAGAGGCGTTCTGAGTTCAAGATATGAGAGGCAGAACTGGAAAACCAGTGGAATCATTTCAAGAGTGTGGAAGGAACAGTCATCCTTTGTCTGCAATCTACAGTAGAATTTGCTCTGTCATTTCAGAAAAGTAGAGCAGCTTTTGAGGAAATGTGTCTCCTTATTAACAATGTGTGAAAGATACAAAATAGAATGGAAATTGGTGTACCCTCGCAAAGCGTACGGTACTCTGTCATCCTCTGTTCCATCTTCCCCCTGCCGAAATAAGCTTCCTTAATACCACATTTAAAATGCATTTTCTCTTCAGCCCCCCCCCCCCTATTCTATTATAGCAAGAATGCCTGCTTTTAAAGATCTGAATCTGTTTTGCTGTTTCTTCCCATCTAAAATTAGGGGTTTGGTTAAGAGAACTGTAAACATTTTCTGTGTTTCTGTCTTATTTGGCAAGTGTTATCTGAATGTATCTTAAAACTAAGAGAAATAAAGATTATAGAAAGTGGCCGAGATCCAGGGTAATACTGCCAGAACAAAAAGGCCCATTGGCATAGCTATGCAGGATTGGTAAGGCCCGGTCTGGAGACAGAGGGATCCAGCTGCTGATGGTGCATTGGGTGGTTTCTGTGGAACCATCTGGGACCTGTCTTCTTCATCCAATTCATGATTATTTTGGCTCATGATTATTTTGCTCATAAGGAGGGTGGAGCTGTGCCTGGAGATCATGCGATTGTGCTGCCTGGACTCTGTTGCACAGAACGGCAGCAGTAAATCGGCCTTGGATGCCTCCTTGTGCAAGTTTGGAAAATGTATAAACACATACACAAGCAGGAGTTGCGCAAACATGCTGCCAATATTATTTATTACTATACCGAATACAACTTTAGTTTCATGTAATCAGGCCTAGGTACAAAGCTACTGGTGATAAAGGTAAATGTAAATAATAAATATTTGCTATTCTTAAAATAATACTTAGGAATATTATATTCGTGCAATTTGCCTTTCTGAAATACTCAGATCCTTGTGTTCATAAATACTCAGATCATAAATACTCAGTTTCTTATGCAGCTGAACCTTTGTGAGCATGGGGAGGGCTCCAGATTCTCTGTAGAAAGGGAAAGTTGTCATTTGAGATAAGATTAAAGCCTCACAAAAGGGATGTCAAAGGAGGTAGCGCCTGCTAAGGGACAGGAGAACTCGGAGGTGAATAACAGATAATTGTGAAATATAGGTGAAGAATGAAGCTTAAGGAACAGAGGAAAGAAGATGGGAAAGGCAAAAGGAGACTAGTCTGAGATGGCCCTTTCAGCATTTAACAGGTGCAAGGAAGGATGGCATAGAAGCCAGTCAAGACAGGCAAAGACTAAAGATGGGATAGCGTTGGTAGTGACCTGAAATTTAGGTACCTAAGAATCAATAGGTAAGGGAAGTAGAAGCACGGAAGAGGAAAGAGATGCTAAGGGTGGTATAAAACTATATGGCCTTCTGTTCCTTAAGCTTCATTCTTCATCTATATTTCACAATGTGTTAATGGAAGACATGATGGTGGTGTCCCTCAGGGTTCTGTTTTGTCCCCTATGCCATTTAATATCTGCATGAAACTGCTGGGAGAGGTTGTCTGGAGTTTTGAAGTTCACGGTCACTAGTATGCAAATAACCCGCAACCCTATCTCTCCTTTCCATCTAAATCCAAGGAAGCTTCTCTCAGTTCTGAATCAGTGTCTGTTATCAGTAGTGGACTGGATGAAGGTGAATACACTGAAACTCAATCCAGAGAAGGTAGAGGTGCTCCTGGTCAGTCGAAAGGCAGATCAAGGAACAGGGATTCAGGCTGTGCTGGATGGAGTGACACGCCTTCTGGAAACACAGGTGCACAGCTTGGGGGTGCTCCTGCATTCCTCTCTGAGCCTGGATGCAATGGCCAGGACTGTTTTTGCACAGTTTTAAAACTCATGCACCAGCTGCGCCCATTCCAGGACAGGCCTGATCTGGCCACAATGACACGTGCCTTTGTTATATCCCGGCTGGATTACTGTAATGTGCTCTATATGGGGCTGCCTTTGGAGAGCATTTGGAAACTTCAGTGGGTCCAAAACGCTGCAGCCAGATTAAGGGGAGGGGGCTGGTTACATGGATCACATAACCCCCCTGTTTCAGCAGCTCCACTGGCTGGTGAGCTGGTTCTGAGCACAATTCAAAGTACTGGTTCTAACCTATAAAGCCCTAAACGGCTTGGGCCCAAGCTTTCTCAAGAACTGTGTTTCCTTTTATGAGCCTGCCTGGGAGTTAAGATAATCAGGATAGGCTTTCTCTTGGTCCCACCACCATCACAGGTGCATTTTGTGGGAATGAGGCAGAAGGCCTTCTCTTGTCACTGGACGCCGGCTCTTGAACTTCCTGCCATAGGAGGCCAGGCTGGCCCCATCTTTGCTGTCCTTCAAGCAGACAAAAAACCTTTCTTTTCCGGCAGGCTTTTCCTTAGGGACTGATTGTCTAGGAGACAATAAATGGGACGGCTTGTGTATTGCTGCTTCTAAATCTGTTGTTGTTTTTAACCCTTAGGAGGTCAAAAGAGTTAAGACATTGTGCGTAGAGGCAGCAGGGTTGAATTTCTTATAGTGGCTGCAATACTATTGTACTTTGTGTAGCATAAGGTTATGCCTGCGGATGTAGTGCAAAGTTACACCTGCAAACATTCATGGGGAGCTACATCCAAACAGTTTGATTGCACAAAAAGTTACTCACTGCACAACTAGCTACATTAACTGCACAGCTAGTTGTGAAACTGTGTGTGCAGAAGTTCTTGCTGGATGTGACTTCCATCTCGATGCAAATTTCACAGCCAGTTGTGCAACTCTGAGCTGCACAAGTATAGTTACACAACAGGATTTTGGCCACCAAATTGAACGAAGCGGCTAGTTCTTTGATTGTATGCTTCTAATCTCCTAGCTATAGACCATATGTGGAGCTTTATCTCTCATATTATTTATACATATAGCTTTTATTACCCAATTAATCCTTATCTCCACTATAAACATTATAACCTTCTCCCGTAATTAATGCCACCTTTTTGGAATCTTGAAAGAGGGCAACATCTTTAATTTTACCAAAGAACTCGTGACCGAAAAGCCCTGCGGTGACAGTGTTTACTCTCCTATCAAGTCCAAATCCTCCAAAATAGCAAATGCCTCCATAATTCAGAACAGTGTATTTTCTTTGTGGGTCTAGATCTTCACAGACAACTAGTTCCTCATCAAGGTACACTCTAACGACAGTCTTGTTTTGTGTGATGGTGACAAAATGCCATTTATTACAACACAGAGTGTTGCTGCGGTGAATAAGAGGGATGGCAATTCTCTCTCCAAGATTAACCACAACTTTCAGCATTCCATCAAAAAGTCCCACTGCAAGAAAATCATTATCTTCATCCTCGGCCCTTCCCAACCATACAAGTAACCCATCTGTCTTTGTGGTGGTAAAATTAAGAGACAGCTTAGTGAACCTGAGGTCTCTTGCTTTATAATTGGGGTCTATGTATTTTATGTATGAATTACCTATAAATTTTGCAGTAAAAAATGATACCTGCCGTTCACACCAAAAACCTGACCAGCCAAGTCTACATGCACATGTGTAAGAAAGTAGAACTGTGTTAGGTATACAAATGCCTCCATGCAGACACTTGTTATGAGAACAGTACGTAGATTGCTCACATGTCTCTCCCATCCACTGCTTGGGACACAAGCAAGAAAAATGAGCATTTTTAACTTTGCATTTTCCATTATTTTTACACACTTTGTACCCACAAGAAGTTCCATCACAGTCGCCTACGTTGGAACCACCTTTTGCTCCCCTCTCAGTTAATTCCAGTTCTTTGTTATTGATGAGAACCTCTCGAATGCAGCCAGTAAAGCCAATGGGCTCATTGTTGACTGCCATTGGGTTAACCAAGTGTAAAGAGGAGACCCCTCCAATGTAGAAATCTGTGTGCGTGTCCAAGGCAGTCATGCCGCTGCTAGCTTTCTGGGTTATATTGATGCCATCAAGATCCAGGTAGCCTTCATTGCCAACTCTTCCTGCTTTAATCAAGTACCAAGAATTATTTGTAATGTGTACATTTTGAAATGTCTGCAGAATTAATGTTCTGTCACCCAGGTTGTAGCGTAGTTGGACATATCCATTTACTAAGGAGAGGCTTAGGAAATCACCTAGGGAGAAGGGAAAAACAACCATCACACTTTAACATTTCTTGAGCCTGCAAAATCTTCATTTGTTGAGCATTACAAGTGGACCTTGACTTTGTAAGGAACAGGTATACATTGTACAATACCTGTAACCCACCAAGTGAAACAGACCCTCCCATACTTTGGCTGGTTAGGTGTCTAGCAACCCCTCCCCATTTTGCAGTTCATAAGAGTCAAAGAATCATAGAACAGCACGAGTGGAAACAATCCCCAGTGTTATCAAGGCTACCTCCTTACCAATGCTGAAGCATCCATGGCTAACAGCCACCCAACTTTGGTTTAAAAACCTCCAACAAAAGAGTTTGCCAACTTCAGAGGCAGTCACGTCCACTGTTGAATGGTCCTTATTATCTGCAGCTTCTAGTCACCATGTCGTCAGAAACTCCTCACTCTAATTCTAATCCACTGTTTCAGGCCCTACCTTGCAGAGGAGCAGAAAACAAGCATGCTTCATTTTCCGTGTCATAGCTCTTCAAATACTGAGGATGGCTATCAATATTTTTTTCTTCAGTTTTCTTCAGCTCCAATGCACCCAACTACCTGAACCACTCCTCAAAGGGCTTGTTTTCCAAACTTTTAATCATCTTGGTTGCCTTCAACTGGACACATTACATTTTGTCAATATCCTCCTTAAACTAGGACAACCAGAACTGGACACAGCATTCTGGGTGAAATCTGATCAAAACAGAACACTATAATTTTGTCAATGGAATATAGAATACCATTGCTGTTTGTTTGTTTGTTTGTTTGTTGACTGCATCACACTGTTGATTCATGCTTAGCTTATTGTCTACTAAGACCCCTACATGCTTCAAAGTCCAGCTGCAAAAACAGAAGGCCCTGAGGTTCCATCATGAGTGGTTGCATGCCTTGATAGGTCTCATGTAGTACAGGCCTAGGGTAGATGTGGCACCTTTTTTTAAAAGCATGTTAAGTAAATAAGATGGTGATGGTGGGAAAAGGAGAAGTTCATACTGAATAGCAAGTATGAGATAAGGGCACTGTTTTTCTCAGAGTTTTGAATCATTTGCTAAAATACTTTGACAACTTTCCTGTTCACTAGACATAGAGCAGAAGGGGATTGCAGGAGTGTTCCCTCTGCCCTGACAGGTTCCCCATTGCATGACCTGCAGGATGAGCCTGCCAGAGCCTAGGGGTGAGGAAAGCTTGCATGAATTCCCATCTGGCACTATGTCTAGGCAACAGGATACTAGCCAATAATCATGGGCAAGAGAGAACTTTGTATTACAACGCGTTGAGAAACGTGCACCATTTCAAATCTCAGCCAGTGAATGGACAAACGCTACTGCCAGGATCCAGCAGTCTGAAGATACAAAGCAGTACTCTGCAATGCCAACTAGCTGTTAGGAGTGAGGAACACAGGCTAAGTCTTATGTAACTGGAAGAGAAACTGTTAAGGCTTAAATTGCTGAGCCTTACATAATGGTGGCTAAAGGAAATGCTTTTACATAAGGTGCTTTTGTAAACAACACAACAGAAAGTTCTTTCATTTCTTTTGGCGGCTGCTTAGCATCCTCCCGGGCCTTTCATCAGTCCAAATCAGTTTGTTTTGATAGACTCATTGGAAGGCAAAGAGAACAGATGCAAGACATGGTGTTTTCTTCCCTCTAACTTCTTTGGGGCAGTGTAGTTTGAAGAGGTAATACGGATGTTGCAAATCAATTGGAGTACTTTGCTGATGGACCCTAGTTACTTGGAAGGGAGAACAGTGGGACTGAAATGATTGGCCAGAGTAACTAATAATTAGTTCATAGGACCTGTTCCTGCCGGGGCTTAAGAAGAACTGCCTTATGTGTCTCCAGTGTTCTGTTGTAAACATCCTTGTTCTTAACTAGAGATGGGCATTGCACAGTCTTTCAACAAATTTGTAAAAACAAACCATATCAAGGGCATCTGTGTATTTCTAAGGGGACCACAGGATGGAGCGAAAAGGCCAGAAACTTTAACAGGGTGGAGGACCACATATCCCTTGTGTGAAATCTGGAATTTGCGGTCAAAATCAAAAGTGGGAGAAGAGAAAGAAAACTCTTTGACGGCCAAGGAGAAGGAGAGTATGCTCTTTAGCTCAAAAATGAACGTTTCCTGCCTTTCCTGCTTCAAAGCCCTTGATTCACAGTCTATACTGTGACTACAGCACCATTAATTTCACATCTAGGGCAAAGGAAGAATGAGGGGGAGAGAAAAGGGGCAGCAAACGTAGAGAAGTGGAGGCTGCCAACATTGCCCTTTTAAAAAGGAATCAGAGGGTTATCTCCATTGCCTTTTTAAAGTTCCTCACTTAGTCTCTCGCTGGTGGCTGCCTTGGGAAGGTGATGAGGGTTTTTAGCTGGTGGCTGGAAAAAAAGAAATAAAAATAAAAATAAAAGAGACCACCTTGCTCTGCAGACAGCTGCTGCCTGGCCACAAGTCCTCCTGTCCCGCTTGCACTACTGGCCGTATGGCCTGAGCTTGTTACAGGTATTGACCCATTGACAGGTGTAAGGTTTTCCCAGAGAACTGAAAATGCACAAATATTGGCATGGATGTGAATTGGCTCAAGAGGACACAGAGTGGGTTGGGCATCATTCTGTGTGCTTTTATTTAGGGGTGGAATGGAGTGGGAGCCAATGTTCATCCCTAATCTCAGTTCAATACGAAGTAAATCCCATTGATTTAAATGGAGTGAATTTACAAGGAATGCAGTCTGGGGTTATAAACCGTGCTACTATCCTACTAATATTTCCAGACACAGAGAGAGAATTTAAGAGATGGCATAGTCATGAATTTTCACTTTCTTCATCTAGAATCTAGTGCAATTTAGTCCTAGATGGACTGCTCTGGGCTTTGCTTGGGAGTGGAGGCAACTTTGCACTATTTCCCTTTACATCAGTCCTCTTGCATATGGACTACCCCTTCCTATATTCATTAAAATAATCAGCAAACCCAGGGGTAGTTTCTCTGTCCCCCTGAGAACACCCATGATCCCCAGCTCATCTGGTTCCAAAACAGAACTGAGAATGATATGCACAGAAGCAAAGGGCCTTGCAACTTTGGTGCTCATGCACTGTGTAGTCTGAGGCTTTGAGTACACAGTGAGGGAGTTGTGAGTTAACATGTCTTCTCTCAATGGGAAGTGGCACTGGGGCATTTGGTTCTCTCCAATATAAGTGGGCCACAGAAGCAGAGGAGGGAAAAAGCCTTCTATTTGCAGTTCCATTCGAAATGCCTGTAGGTGGCACAGTTCAAAGGAACTGCCTGAAAAAGGCTTTCCTTCCTCCCAATCCACTTCCATATCTTATCTTGCCAGGGAGAGAAGATTAGTGTTTCTGGCCTTTCCACCATTTTAAATATTTAATGTGTTAATGTGTAATTGGGTAATTGCTGTTATATTTTATTTATGATGTTTATATGTTGAATTTATTCTACATTTGTAGTGATGTTTTATTGTTTGATTATGCTGTGAACCACCCAGAGTGACCTTAGGTTAGATGGGTGGTTAACTAACTAACTAACTAACTAACTAACTAACTAACTAACTAACTAACTAACTAACTAACTAACTAACTAACTAACTAACTAACTAAATAACTAAATTGCACCAGACAAACAAACCTTTATAACAATGTTGGAATCTAAATACAGGACTATTAATTTTGCACTTTTAAGGCTGAAATTTTGCCTTCTGAGGGGAACACTTCAGTTGGGAGAGTGAAACAGCTGCAGGAAATAATGAGTTTAGAAGACTATTTCTCCTAAAAGAGGCGTGTCTCTTAAAATGTGTGAGGAGAGGCTGGGTGTGTGAAGGGAACAAATGAATGTAAGTTGACACTGTTATAGAACCCAGGGAGGTTAAAGTGCACACTTATCTGTTTCAAAGCCTGCCTTACCATAGCCCTTTGAAGAAATAATATAAAGAAACAATGAAATAACAAAGCTCTGTCCAGGCATTATCAAACGCCTTAGTTTAAATACACATGGAGGAGAGCACCTACCCCCATGCCGTCATCATTACCTTCTTTACGTGATCATCAGTTAGCTTTTTCTCGTTGGCATATAGACTATATGCCCAAGGAAGACCCTGGAAAATCTAGGTTCTTACTTGCATATGGAAGGTACATATGAACAAGAATATCTATTCTTCAGACTCAGTGATTTTATGAAAGAAGCAACAGAGTGAGATGCACTTAACACACACACAAAGTCTTGTTAATTACATCAGAGAAGCAATGGGCTGTGTTAGGAGTAGACCATCTGCAAAGTACGCTTTGCAGGATTCCAAAAATCTTCTTATTACTGCAATAACTATAACAATCACAACTTAAATGCTATTTGTTGGGTATTAAGTGTTGTCAGTCAAAACCAACTTATAGCAACCCTAATAAGGCTGTCAAGGTTAATTGAGACAATGGGGTGGTTTTGCCTATTCCACTTCACCCCCAGTGAGTTTCTATGGCCAAGCAAGGATTTGAAGCCAGGTCTCCTGAGTCATAGCCCATCACTCTATCCACTATATCACAAATAAGTGGGTTTTGTTGTTTGATTGCTTTTTTCTAGAGTGCAATGCAACCATCTTACTCTCAAAATCTGCATATACCATTTTAGAAAATGTCGTTTAGTCTGACTTCATCAACTGAAGCCAAATTATGTGATACTCCAAACGAGTCACATGTTTGCTTTTATAGAGTTTCCATACTGTCTATGAAGCCTCTCATCTGCAAGTCTCATGCTTTGTATTTTGGGGTATCACTGGTGGCTGCCTCTGTGCCCTTCTTGAATACAAAACGTATCACAATCCTGTGTTTGGCACAGCTAATGTTGTGTTGACAATAGAGATAATGGTTAGCTTTGGCCCTGACAAGGGCCCTTTTGGTATTGGTGGCCACTTGAGGGCCATTGTCATAGTCATAAAGTCATTTAGTGGTGTTTGTATAACCTCACACTGGTGCTTCTAGAGTGGAAGGATCAGCTGACTGGTGCTGTCATTGCTCCGGGTACACTCAAATGTGCTCATGTTGTTTGGGGAGGCTCCTCTCATATCCCCTTGCTTTGATCATTTTGCCTCATTCTGAAATGGCATAATGCAAAGACAGTCAGTGTCCCTTACCTGATCGTTGACTTAAGTGCTGGGCAGTGTAAAAGAGGATGCCATTTGCTGAAAGGGCCTGGAATTGCATCTGGATATGAAACTTGTGTCGAATATTGAAGGAATCAAATGACATCCAAGAAGACTGATTGCTAATGAAGGAAACATCACTTATGGCCAGGGCTACAAAACAAAACAAGACAGTGTGATAGTTCTATTTTAGCATATTACTTTCTCACAGTTCTGATTAGAACTCAGGGCTGAAATTAGAGTTTAATATTCAAAAGATATTTCCCCTCCCAACAAAATATACATGTAATTTCCACAAGTTGATACAGGTGAATCAGCCGTGTCCCTCTGTCTCCATTTGTAGGATTGAGCTTTTGGCTTGCAGCAGCACATACTTGAAGGTGGTATTTGTAGTAGTTTGCCAGGAGGGTGCATGGACTTTTTGGCAGCCAACACGTGGCCAGGTTTGTTTGGGCCAGACCATCCATCCACCAGGCACCCAGGGAAAGGTACAATGAAAACATTACAGCTTCAAGTAAAACCAAGGCATACACTAGTGAAAGTAAGAACACAACAATGTTTAGGAGTAGCCTTTGACTCAAAGCATGGAAGAACATTTGTTAAACAGTATTATAATCCCAGTGGAAGGGAGCAGTGTTTATTGCTCATCTTCAGGAAAATAAAGAGGGAGCCAATCCTAGAATGTTCTGAGAGTAATGGTACTAAAAAGGCCCAGACAGAAGCATTTACCTACCTAGCTTCACTAGATGGTGGGACATGTAGCAGGACCTCTAACAATATTCATAAATTACAGGCAAGGAGACAATTCATGCAAAAAGCACCTCCACAGCATTTTTTCATGCTTAAAATATATCCCATCCCCCACCCCAAGAAATTGAATTCTGGCCACTTCCTGTCTAGGTGTTTCTGAATTTGGCCAGTTTGGGGGCTGAGACTACACAACATCCCCCTGTAGACTGTGGAGATGGAATATGGTCCCCCAGATTTCTGGAGGTTTGAGCTAATTTAGGCTGGGAGTTTTTTAGGGGGACGTGGGGGCGCTGCGGGTTAAACCGCAGAAGCCTCTGTGCTGCAGGGTCAGAAGACCAGCAGTTGTAAGATCGAATCCACATGACGGAGTGAGTTCCCGTTGCTCTGTCCCAGCTCCTCGCCAACCTAGCAGTTCGAAAGCATGCAAATGCGAGTAGATAAATAGGTACCATCTCGGTGGGAAGGTAAACGGTGTTCCGTGTCTAGTCGCGCTGGCCACGTGACAACGGAAACTGTCTTCGGACAAACGCTGGCTCTACGGCTTGGAAACGGGGATGAGCACTGCGCCCTAGAGTCGGACACGACTGGACTAAATGTCAAGGGGAACCTTTACCTTTACCTTTACTAGGCTGGGAGTTTAAGGAGAAGAGAGATGATAGAGAGAATGAAGAGTTCTGCTGAATGAATTTTAAACCTAGGAAGGAACAACATCCTATCTATTATTTTAATAATATCTTATTAATGAATTAATTCAAGCTGAGCAGTGTGGTGCTCAACACCTGAGGCTTAGCTATGTGGAAGGTGTTCTAACAGCCTGAGTGAAGGGCAAATACACACACATAGGGGCAATCAAAGGTTGGTGGCAACAAATGAGGAAGAGAGGAAATAAATGAAGATTATTAAAGAAGACACATTTATGCCTGTGGTTATTTAAAGAGACCACCACCTAAATAGACGAGAGTTTTGACCTCGGTATATGAGAGAAAGGCAGGACAAAAGGAACCAGCCAAAGGACTTTAGGCTGTGTACAGAAAGCATCAACAATGGTCATGTGATAAAAATCCCTTCTTTGGAATAGCAAAGCAGAAGAGCAAAGTGTGCTGCTTATATACCGCCCCATAGCGCTTCAAGCACTCTCTGGGCGGTTTACAAGTTAATCATGCAGGCTACACATTGCCCCCCCCCCCCCCCGCGAGCTGGGTACTCATTTTACCAACCTCAGAAGGATAGAAGGCTGAGTCAACCTTGAGCCGGCTACTTGGAATTGAACCCCAGGTCGTGAGCACAGTTTTGGCTGCAGTACAGCAGTTTAACCACTGTGCCACAAGGCTCTTTTCGATGGGATTTGTGCCACACTATTGCCTGGGCCCCCAAATGTTGGAAGAGACTTGATGTGCTATCGTGGCTTTTCAAAGCAAATGCTCTCATCCCCCCCCCCCCCCCAATTTTCCAAACAGTAAGAAGAGTTCTGAAAAACCAAAACTTTGATAGCAGCACATTGCTTAATGTAAGGAGAATTTACAATGAGAATCTTACTAGACCAACTAGAATCATAGGACTGTGTTGACTTCGCAAGCACTGTCCCTGAAGTATATTTTCCTTTCCTTCTTGCACTCATTATTCTCTGGCACACGCCTCACAGAAAGTCCAATTCACGAGTCTTGTCTTTGCCTTCCAGTTCTGTTGAGTGCTGTTGTCATGGATGCCTGTCTCTCTAGATAATTAATTCAAATCCCAAACTCCTTCTTGGTGTTTCTAACAGCCTGCATTCTGAAACCTAATTATGAAAGATTCTTTTACCAACTTTTGACCACTAGGATTCCCTAGGAATCTTGAAGCTAACAGCAAAAGCAAAATATACAGACAGTGGCTGAAATTCAACTAGAGTTGTTGTTGTTGTTGTTTAGTCGTTAAGTCGTGTCCGACTCTTCGTGACCCCACGGACCAGAGCACTCCAGGCCCTCATGTCTTCTACTGCCTCCCGGAGTTGGGTCAAATTCATGTTGGTCGCTTCGATGACACTGTCCAACCATCTTCTCCTCTGTCGTCCCCTTTCCTCTTGCCTTCACACTTTCCCAACATCAGGGTCTTTTCCAGGGAGTCTTCTCTTCTCATGAGATGGCCAAAGTATTGGAGCCTCAGCTTCAGGATCTGTCCTTCCAGTAAGCACTCAGGGTTGATTTCTTTCAAAATGGATAGGTTTGTTCTCTTTGCAGTCCAGGGGATTCTCAAGAGTCTCCTTCAGCAGCACAATTCAAAAGCGTCAATTCTTCGGCGGTCAGTCTTCTTTATGGTCCAGCTCTCACTTCCATACACCATAGCTTTGACTATGCGGACCTTTGTCGGCAAGGTGATGTCTCTGCTTTTTAAGATGCTGTCTAGGTTTGTCATCACTTTCCTCCCAAGAAGCAGGAGTCTTTTAATTTCGTGGCTGCTGTCACCATCTGCAGTGATCATGGAGCCCAAGAAAGTAAAATCTGTCACTACCTCCATATCTTCCCCTTCTATTTGCCAGGAGGTGATGGGACCAGTGGCCATGATCTTACTTTTTTTGATGTTGAGCTTCAGACCATTTTTTGCGCTCTCCTCTTTCACCCTCATTAAGAGGTTCTTTAATTCCTCCTCACTTTCTGCCATCAGAGTGGTATCATCTGCATATCTGAGGTTGTTGATATTTCTTCCGGCAATCTTAATTCCGGCTTGGGATTCATCCAGTCCTGCCTTTCGCATGATGTATTCTGCATATAAGTTAAATAAGCAGGGAGACAATATACAGCCTTGTCGTACTCCTTTCCCAATTTTGAACCAATCAACTAGAGTAGGCCCATTGAATCAAAGCAAAGCAAAGCGTGCTTCTTATATACCGCCCCATAGTGCTTCAAGCACTCTCTGGGTGGTTTACAAGTTAATTATGCAGGGTACACATTGCCCCCCCAGCGAGCTGGGTACTCATTTTACTGACCTCGGAAGGTTTATTGGTTACAAGTTGTTTCAGGAATAGTTCTTAAGCACATTCTTAAAGTTACACAAAGCTTCAGTATTTTCCGTTAACCTCTTCTATATTTAACTAATACAAATAACACTCTGACTATTCACTCCCTAAACTCTCTTTCTGCCTCAAAACCCAAACTATCTACCTTTCTCTTCAAATCTTTCTCCCTATCTGCTCTCTATCTCCATCTCTCTCGCACTCTGCTACAGCCCCCCTTCTAAATAGCTGGCTCCGCCTCCCAGCAGCTCCCTATTGGTTCATGCAAATGAACTGCTGAATATGCAGCCATCCTTCAAAAATCCGTGGGAATATCAGGTAGAGAAGGTGTCAGAAAATGAGGAAGTCAAGATCTTGTGGGATTTCCAGATCCAAACGGATATACACTTTGAACATAACACACCAGACATAGTAGTAATAGAACGAAGAAATGTCTGGATCATTGACATTGCAATTCCAGGGGATGCCAGAGTTCAAAATAAAGAATTGGAAAAACTAACAAAGTATGGAGACCTGGCCATCGAAACATCTTGCTTGTGGATGAAATATACTTCAGTGGTCCCCGTAGTCACTGGGGCTTTGGGAACAATATCAAGAAATTTCACACAGTACTATAAACAGTTAAAGATCTCAGAAATGACACTATCAGAGCTACAAAAAACTGAACCTTTCCAGGATTTTCTAAGTATAGAGTAATCAGAAGTGGTCTACCATTCTCTTTTTCTGTGGCCATGGGACTGTGCCCAAGTCTATATAGGCTGACTCCTCTGGAAGGCACTGTGGGCAATTCATGTCCCAGTTTCTGGCTCTGCAACCATATATCTAATCACACAGTCAAAGGTGACTGGATAGCATGTAACAAGAACTTGCACCATCTCTTCTTCAGGAAGGATGGATCAGTACCTCCTTTCTAGTAGGCTGCAGCAGGTCAGGGCTTTGGTATCGTGGCTCCCAGGTTCTCTGGGGTCCTGTAAAGTATGTGGTATATCTGACTTTTGATGTGAATGCCCTGCAAATTCGTAACCAGACATCATTTGCCGTCTAGTTCTCCAGGAAATAAAACCATATCAGTAAGACCCTTGGCCAGGATTGAACTGAGAATATCCAGCTGAGGGGAGAAGTTTCATCAGCAGAGCCAATAGGAGACAACTTCCCTTCTCCCTCAACACAGACTTCCATACCACTCTTATTCTCGAAGGGCTTCTGGTCTTCTGGAAGAGACCATGAGGATGCATGAGGGCATGAGCTGTGTGGGGAGAGTTACCTCTTCCTAGCTCTGCTGACAGGCGTCTTCTGTCAGCTCATTTAACCAGCTGAAGGCTGGCTCTTGCATTGACCTAGTTTTTAACCTGCAAAGGCAGGTTCCTGCCACTAGCCTGAGTTCCTTCAACTTTTAGGGAGACAGGTATGTTATGCCACACAGTATCTCTTGGCATTGCTTTTTTCAATTACTGCTATCACATAAAAAATGATCAAGCATACAGTCCACTAGCAGAGTTCTACTAGGACTGAGTTCTCAGGCAAAATCTAAGACACACAGCCCTTTGTGTCTCTCTCCACACAAGGCTGCTTACACTCATACACTACACCAAGACATTGTGTCATTATGAGCATTTGGTGAGTTTCATTTTGTATATTCTTGATGCACAATATTGATAGATGTTATATCTGAAATTTTATGGGTTTTTTGCCTTGTACAAAAAAAATGAAAAGTAGAGTTTATCCTCACCAAACAGTATTGCTATAGCAACAACAGGAAAGTATTAGTATAGTGTGTTCTGAATTCTCTAGCAAGAACCCAAATTCTCTAGCAAGAACACCACTGCATTAGACACTTATTTTTAAAAAAAGCAAATAATGTATTCATGGTTTCTTTCAGATGTAGAAACATAAATTCTGCACATTAAAGTTGTGCTAACAGCACCAAGATCCTTTAAGTATACGTCAACTTGTATATATTATATGTTATTAAGTCACAACCTTCGTATAATAACCCTAACAGAGCTCTCAAGTTGAGATATTTAAAGAATGGTTTTACCAGTGCCACCCCTGAGTTTCCATGGCTGAGCTGAGATTTGAGCCCTAGCCCAGCATTTGATCCATTATATCACAGTGGGAAGTAGAATAGTGATCAAATTTAATAATCCATTAACGATGGATTTTTTTTTTCCTGGCCCTGGGATCCATCCGGGGACTGTGCCATCTCCTCCAAATGAAACAAGGAGTAACTAAATGTGGTTATTAAATCACTTTTTAACCCCCTGCTTCCAAAATAAGGTTTGGTTGGTATCCTCTCACTTTGTTTTAGAGGCGAACTGAGCTCACGGGGATGTGTGTGCTTCTTCTTTGGGGATGGGGGTATTAGTTAGATAACTCTGTGAGTTGGGCACCTGGCTGCAGAGCCAGAGACTGAAAGGTCAGTTCTCCGCTGTGCCACCTGGGAGAAGAAAGGGACTGTGTGGTGTCGGGCAAGCTGCACAGTCCCAGGGTGTCCCCAGAAGAAGGGAAGGCTAAACCCTCTCTGGGTACTCCACACCTAGAGAACCCTGAAAATGGTCACCATAAGTCAGAATTGACTTGATAGCAGATGACGACGATGATGATGATGATGATAAAACTCCAGGCACAGTCAACATTATAAAAACATTGACTGGTATTATATAACAGGTACAAGTTTTAACCAAAAACCTAAGTATCTGTTAAATATCGGCACAGAAGGTATGCTGTTCCTAATATTGCCTTTTTTGTACCTCTGATGGTGTGATTTCTGAGATCTGCAACTGCTTACAGTACTATGTGATGATGATCATCATCATCATCATAATCTAGTTCAGCTCCTTGTTGATACTGGAAATGGAGTCCTACAGCATCTTTGAGAATGGGCTACAACTTTTGCCTAAAAACCTCAAAGCAGAATCGATTTGCCACCTTCTGAGGCAGTGTGCCATACAGATATATTATTGCAAGGTTAGAAGTCTTCTGAGTGACTAGTCAGCTGAAATACTATATATATTTACTGATAATTAAGCCTATTGATCATGATGAGCCTCACAACTGAGTACCCATGGATAGGATTCATGACGATTAGACCTTCACAAGTAATTAATATTCAAGAAGAAGTCTTCCATATCTCAAAAATGAAATTCCGCTGAAATACTCTGGCTTTATATTGGATAATTTTATCCAATTATATCTTCATGTTTTCAGAAATTTTTAATGATGCTGCATAATTGTTTTGCTACAAATAATGCAGATCAAAATAGTCTTCTCCTACCAATGTGGCTATTTTACCCAATTACGTAATTAGTTCTATTAGTAATTTCTTGTGCTTTGTAAGCATTATTTGGCCATTTGAATCCATTATACAGGAGGACGGACAAAGAGATTACAAATTAAACCTATAGATTTGAAAAGATATGTGTGCACTCTTAAATGCACATGATTCAGTGGAGTAGAACAACCTAGACATGCACTTTTTCTGTATATTTCTATGGACAATAAGTATATTGATGCAATTTTGAGGAGGAAAGAATAATCCCTTTCAAATATGCCACAAATACAAGGAGTGTACTATGTATTCAGTTTGAGGAGCATATTACTAAAAACATAAAGACAAACAAAAAATCGAAACAAATCAAGAGGAGAAACCAGCTGGGAAAGAAGTTGCTTTGAAGAAGGAAATTAAAGATGAACTGCAGTCTTAGGCAAGCTGCACAGTCCCAGGGTGCCGCCCTCCCCCAGAAGACGGGAATGATAAACCACGTCTCAGTACTCAATACCTAGGAGACCTTGGAAAGGATTGTCATAAGTAAGAACTGACTTGATGACTTATTACTGTTATTGGAGTTGAGGGAGATTGCAGAAAGTGGAATGAACTGAAGATGTAGAGCAGACATCTGTAGCTGAACCAACACTTTTGAAGAAAACGAGTCTGAAAAACTAGTGATAATACGAATTACAAGGACTGAAGTTATCAACAAACATCCAGAGCTTGGAAAAGTTAACTTTTGGACTCTGATGCCCCAAATCCCAAATCAACCCATAACTACAGGGACTTGTAGCCTGAAAAAGTAACCTTTCAAGCTCTGGAGAAAAGGGAAAAAAGCAACAGCACAAAGTCAACATAGCATCCACCCGAGACCTCTCGAAGTGCTGTGAAAGTGCGGATCTTCTAACAGAAATATATAACTTTCTAAGATCATTCCTTTGTACCAGAGGATTGGAAATACCAATTTTTGAAAAAAGTATTTAGGGGTTTATGTGTGTGTGTGTGTTGTGTGCTGTCAAGTCGGAACTCACTTATAGCAACTCTAACAGGGCTTTCAAGGCAAGTGAGATATTTAAGGAGTGGTTTTACCAGTTCCACTCCCCAGTGAGTTTCCATGGCCACGTAGGGATTTGAACCCTGTTCTTCAGCATCCTAGTCTGTCAACTCTATCCACTACACCTCACCAGAAACCACACCACACCAGACTGGGGTTTATAGGACAGCTGACGTTATGTTTGTTTTGAGTAAACTGGTAGAAAATATTATTAAAGGTAAGGCTGTCAAGCATACAGAAGAACAAAGGTTTTTGAAGGAGTTTCAACATGTAAGCGTAAATCTCAGAAACTTTTCAGAGCACCTTGACAGTGTCCGCAAGTATGCAGTTAAAACTGGCCCTGTAGGTACAGTGAATTTCAGCAGTCAGAAAACCTGGGATAAAATCCTCTCCGAAGCAATGTAACACTCATGGTATACAGAGGAAAAGTCAGCTTACGGATAGCTCATTGATTAAAAAACGGGAAACACAGAGTACAAAGAAATAGTAATTGTTCTCTAACAAGGGGTATGAAGAGTTGGGTCCCACAAGGGAATGTCACTTTAAAGATTGTTCATAAATAATCTATATTCCTCAGTCACTTAAAAGTATGCAGAACAAGTTCTGTACAAGGCGTCCATAGACATGACGAGTAATTAAAATTTTCAAACAGAAGTTGGTGAGATCATTTTGACGCATAACACCTTGTATTCATGAATCTCCACTTCTCCCAAGAGAACAGAATTGACTTCTTAAAGCTGATTTTTTTTCCCCATTTAGGCATCCAACTGTTCGGTAGGGAAGCAGGATGCTGGGCTAGATAAGCCTGCATTCTGATCCTGTCACCTGTGTTTTTTTTTTAAATATCCCCTTATTTTCACTGCTTCTGTATCAGATGTATCACAGAAACCTCCCCATGAGCCTGTCAGTATAGGGACAATAAAACATACAGTCCAATCAATGCTTTAAATCGTACAGTTTTTTGTCCTCTGCTGCCATCTAGAGAAGGCCCTTCATTATGGCACAATGCTACCAACTATTACTGAAGCAAAAGGCATCCTTGGTCAGCACTATTTGGTTATGTATCCAGTGGTGTCATTCCTCTCATGCATGGCTTCTACCATCTTCATCTCTGGTGTAGCGCAACATCTTCTAACTTGTTCTGGTCAGGTGTCACTCCTTCTTGTGTATACCACTGACTACAGTATCCTTCTGAGGCAACTATCAATTTTAGGACTTGGGGGGCACCATTCTTTAGTGGTTTAAGTCCTTCCTGGAGGGCCGTTTTCAGAGGGCACAGCTTGGGGAGACAATGCCCACCTCTTGGGACCTCTGTTATGGGGTTCCCCAGGGATTGGCCATTTCCTGGATCCCTTTTAACATGTATATGAAGTTGTTGGAGACGTCATCCAGCTATTGGTCTTCCTTATTGAATTGATCCATCTCATGTTTGGTCTTCCTCTATCCCTTCTGTCTTCAATTTTTTCAGGTATCATAGCCTTTCTCAGTGAGTCTTGTCTTCTCAAGATAGGCCTAAAGAACAATAGCCTCTGTTTACTCAGGAAGAGTTTAGATCTGATTTTATCTAACATCTATTTACAGTCAACCCTCGACTTACGAATTTAATCCGTTCCGGATTAACGTTCGTATGTTGAAACGTTCGTATGTCGAACTATGCATTCCCATAGGAATGCATTGAAAACCCATTAATCCGTTCCGGACGAAGAAAAAAATACCCCCAAAAAAAGAAATGAAAATAAAACACTTGCAGTCCCATGCTGGGACTGCAACACACACACACACACACACAAAACAAAAACATCCAAAAATAAACATTTGAGCAAGTCCCGTACTGGGACTGCAAAAAAAAATATCACCAAAACAACAACAACAACAACACAGAAACATACCCCCCCCAGCCCAAAACCCCACCCAGAGCAATTTATAAAAGCAGCAACTTACCGGTCCGAAGCCTCCGAAGCCTCCCGGGGGTCCCCCGCCCGCCGCCATTGCCGCCTTCCGAGGCCTCCCAGGGCTTGCCCAGCACCATCGGAGGCAAGCCTCGGAACGGAAAAAGGCAGGGGAAAAGGGTGGGAAATTCAAAAATGGTGCTGGGCAAGCCTCTGAAAGCGGTGATCACCGCGTGGGGGGACCCCCGCCAGTCCTCCGATGGTGCAGGGGAAGCCTTCGGAAGCTTGCCCAGCACCATCAGAGGACTGGTGGGGGGTCCCCCGCCACCGCAATCGCCGCTTGCAGAGGTCCCCCGCCAGTCCTCCGATGGTGCTAGGCAAGCTTCCGAAGGCTTCCCCTGCACCATCGGAGGCCTGGCGGGGGACCTCTGAAAGCGGCGATCGCTGCGTGGGGGGGACCCCCGCCAGTCCTCCAATGGTGCTGGGCAAGCTTCCGAAGGCTTGCCCAGCACCATCGGAGGACTGGCGGGGGTCCCCCGCAACCGCGATCGCCGCTTTCAGAGGTCCCCCGGCAGTCCTCCGATGGAGCTGGGCAAGCCTCTGAAGCCTCCCCCAGCACCATTTTTGACTTTCCCGCCTTTTCCCCTGCCTTTCTCCGTTCGGAGGCTTGCCTCCGATGGTGCTCGGCAAGCCTGCCGAACGGAAAAGGGCAGGGGAAAAAGCCGGGAAATTCAAAAATGGTGCTGGGGAAGGCTTGCCCAGCACCATCGGAGGGACTGCCGGGGGACCTCTGAAAGTGGCGATCGCGGTTGTAGGGGACCCCCGCCAGTCCTCCGATGGTGCAGGGGAAGCCTTCGGAAGCTTGCCCAGCACCATTGGAGGACTGGCGGGGGTCCCCCCGCAACCGCGATCGGCGCTTTCAGAGGCTTCCGAAGGCTTGCCCAGCACCATCGGAGGACTGGCGGGGGACCTCTGAAAGCGGTGATCGCGGTTGCGGGGGACCCCCGCCAGTCCTCCGATGGTGCTGGGCAAGCCTCCGAACAGAAAAAAGGAAGGGAGAAAGGGCGGGAAATTCAAAAATGGTGCTGGGCAAGCCCTGGGAGGCTGAGTTTTGAATTTCCCGCCCTTTCCCCCTGCCTTTTTCCCGTTCGTAAGTCAAGGCTCCGTTCGCAAGTCGATATAAATTTTTGCGATCGGAGCCGTTCGTAAGTCGAAATGTTCATAGGTAGGGCCGTTTGTAGGTCGAGGTTTGACTGTATTTGGAAGAATTGTTGCATCCTTACATATTAGGGAAAATCAAAAGAGCTGTCAAGAATGTCAAGGAAGAATCTCAAGAACTTGATTTAGTGTTTCCAAGGAATGCAATGTAGGCAGTGGCTTTCGAACACTGGAAATTTGTAATTTTAGAAGAGGTAGCCATGTTAGTCTTTGCTAGCATATCAGGGCAAAAACAAAAGAAAATTTTAAAAATAAAGAAAACAAACACATTGTGGCATCTTAAAGACTCAATGCTGTATTTCAATGTGAGCTTTCATGGGCAAGTCTACTGAAAAAGTGGATTTGTCCATGAAAGCTCACAATAAAATACAGCAGTTAGTCTTTAAGGTGTCACAAGGTTTTCCTCTTCTTTATTTTTTATTTTCCTTTTGCTTTTGCCTGGTTAAAAATATGGTGCAATAAACAGTGCTCACTTCAAAGTATATATCTTTAGGATTGGTTATCCTAAGCCCACTGCAGAGAACAGCTTTTTTCTAAAGTCTTGAGCACTTTGCTTTGAAATGCATAACAAGGGTTTTACAGGGCTGTTGATGCTCAGACTGATTGCCATTTAAGAACAACTGAAGTAGTATCAGGGTCCATACAACGAAAGAGCTTGCTTGTTGAAGACCACATGGAACTGTCTACTTTACTAATAATTATTTTATTCTTAAATTTTAAAAGCAGCAAACTGAGACAATTTGCCTAGTCAACACGTAACTGGTATTTACCATGTATGTACAGCTTACTCATTTAAAAAAAAAATATGGACAGACTTATTTTATATCCACAGACTGTTTCCCCCAGGATAAATTCCTCTTGTTTGGTTCATCAGCCATCATTTCTTCTTCAAGCTTGCATCAAGCCTTACAGGTTTTTGAAACTTGTGGGAAACTTCTGCTTAAAGACTGTAGCTGCATTCTGTTCCAGTGCCGTGCATACACTCCTGGCAGGAAGCGGCAGCTGCCAGCAGGCGGGGTAACCCCTTATTCTGCCCCTATCGCTTAGAGGTAGAGCATAAGATCAAAGAGTTATTTCAGCCAATCCTAGTTGCGATTAGGTAACCTGGATCCGTTCCAGTCGGGCTTCAGGCCGCGCCATGGCACGGAAATGGCACTGGTCGCACTGTTGGATGACCTGTTGAGGGAGGCTGACCGGGGCAAAATGTCCTTGTTGGTCCTCCTCGATATCTCAGCCGCCTTCGATACCGTCGACCATGGTATCCTCCTGGGGAGGCTCTCCAAGCTGGGAATCGGTGGCCAGGCGCTTGCCTGGTTCCGATCCTTCTTGGAGGACCGTCCCCAGAGAGTACAGCTTGGGGAGAGCGTTTCGGCCCCCGTGGAGTCTCAATTGTGGGGTTCCGCAGGGGTCAATCACCTCCCCAATGCTGTTTAACATCTATATGAGGCCGCTGGGAGGGGTCATCAGGGGATGTGGGGCTTCGTGCCATCAGTATGCTGATGACACCCAGCTCTACATCTCCTTTTCACCTACCTCAGTGGATGCCGTTCCGTCCCTTCAGCGCTGTCTGGAGGCCGTGCTGCAATGGATGCAGCTGAATGGGTTGAGGTTGAACCCGGACAAGACGGAGGTCTTGAGGGTGGGCGACCCCTCCATGGGCGGTTTGGGAAACTCCCTCTCTTTTGGGGGGTGGACTCTCACCGCTAAGAGTGTGGTGCGCAGCTTGGGGATACATCTGGACCCGGCGCTTACCATGGAAACCCAGGTGGCGTCCGTGGCCCGCTCCGCCTATTTTTCATCTGCGGCGGATTGCCCAGCTGCGACCCTATCTTGATGGCGGGGCCCTCACCACTCTCGTCCATGCGCTTGTAATCTCGAGATTAGACCACTGTAATGCACTCTACGTGGGGCTACCTTTGAGATTGATGCGGAAGCTTCAAATGGTGCAGAATGCGGCGGCCAGACTCCTTAGTGGGGTGAGAAAATACCAGCATATCTCTCCCACTCTGGCTGCCTTGCATTGGCTGCCCATTTGCTTCCGCATTGACTTCAAAGTGTTGATGATGACGTATAAAGCCTTAAATGGTTTAGGACCTCGATACTTGGCAGATCGCCTTCTCCCACCTGGATCTACCAAATCACTCGCCATAGCCAGGAGGGACGGTTGAGGGCTTAACGCCGAGAGGGGGCCCGGAAAGAAAGAACAAGAAACCGGGCCTTCTCGGCAGTGGCCCCTTGGCTCTGTAATAGCCTTCCATCAGTGATCCGCCTGGCTCCCTCGCTGGGTGTTAAGAGCCAATTAAAAACTTGGCTCTTCAGGCAGGCCTTCCCTCCTGTCAATACTTGACTTTATTTTTATTATAATTTCCTGTTTCTCCATCTTGAGCACTACTAATATTATTGTATTGAACTGTTTTAACTGTTTTAGTTTTATAATGTTTAATGGAACCCGCCCTGAGTAGACTCTGTCTAAAAGGGCGGGATAGAAATCTAATAATAAATAAAAAAATAAATAATAGTATCCTATCTGTCTCTCTCACAACATGCTATGTAACTCATGCTAGGTCAATAAAAAGAGCTCTCAGGGCTTTGCCTTTAGGCTCCGCTGGTTCGGACATCCATGCTGTCGACTCCTTTGTTCTAAGGCAATTAGCCTTCCTTTGTTCCGTGATCACCCACAGAAACTTGCCTGGTTTTCTCACATTCCTAGGCTGCTGGAGCCTGTTGAAAATGGATTTCTTCCACAGTGTCAGACTAGGGAGTTTTAGATTGGCTCGATTTTAGCTTTAGAATTAGGGCTGGAATATTATGAGCTAAGGGGCTGCACCCTAACCTTTACAGCTATTGGATGAGAAAGAGTCTTGTTGATATTCCAGTCAAAACAATCTTAACTTGGAGAGGAAGCATGAGGGTGATGTTAACAATCTTAAGAAAGTATTTCAATCCCATAAGCTTCTTAACCTTCACACAAATGAAATAGCTCTCTTTTCTACCAAGACGCTAACTTGACTGCAACTGATGTGCCAGATAATTCACATTGCAGTCCTAAGCACCTCTTTAGCTGCCACGCAACACTAGCTTGATCCCTTTCTTTAATGGAAAATGTCTCTTTTTTCAATGAAAAGCCTCCTTCCGTTGAGGAAGAGTCCTCTGGTGTCTTAAGAACAGACCCTTTGGATCCAACCCATGATTACTAACCCTAATATCCACTTCATATGACTATGACTGGTGGAATGGTGTACAGTATGTCTAACCCCCCCCCCCCCCATGAGCCCTAATTTAAATGATTTGTGTATCAGTCTGCTCTGTATTGATAATCTCTGTCTGCTAGAGTAAATTTTAGGAAAACTGCTGGCTGGATAGCTCACTGAGCTGAAGTATGTGGCTGCAGAGCAAGAGGTTGGGAGTTTGATTCCTCACCATGCCTTTTGGGAGAAAAGCCAGCCTTGGGCAAGCTATACAGTCTCAGAGTTTTCCCCAGGGAATGGCAAAACCACTTCTGAACGTTTATGCTTGGGAAACCCTGGGAAAGCTTGCCATAAGTTGGAATTGACTCGACAGCACCATTATTATTATTATCATTGGAAAACTATTATCTGGACACAATTTGTAGAATCTCCAGTGATCATACCGGTGTGTGTGTGTGTATGATGTTGGAGTCCAATATATATATATTCCAAACTTTGTGTCACATGTTTGTATTCCTCATTGACATCTAGTTTTATCTGAGGCTTTGATTTATACTTGCATGATTTGTCCACTGCATAGCCAGCCCATTGAACAACAAAGCACTGTGTTATTTAATTGTGGATTCACAACTCCCCCCCCCCCCGCTGCAAGGGAAATCACTGGTTAAAATAAAAGACTTGAGATTAGTAATACCTGTGAATGCTATTGTAGGTTGATTTGGCTCCAGATATGGATAAAGCACCTTACTAGATCTCCAAACGCAATGCAAAACAAATGTAATTTACGATAGACATTTCCCATGTCTCATAGGTTTATGCCATACGGTTTCCCACAAAGAATGAGCAATTGCCACACATCAAGTGAATAACCATAAGAGATGGAGGACTTCAGTTGTACCAGCCTTTATGCAAGCATGACCACATCAACATGTTGTGTCTTTCATCACAACATCTGTGTGCCAAACTTTGTTGTGGCATCAAGAATGCTTAACAACTTGAAAGAAACATACAAATGCAATAGACAGGTTGAGAAAACAATGATTATTGTTAGAACGCCTGGTGGCTTTTATAATAAAGAATTATTGGCATACATATTAATAATCTTAGAACTGAAAAGCTGGAAGGGACCCTATGGATCATCAAGTCCAGCCCTGGTCAGGGAGACATACTGGGGAATCGAACTCCCAACCTCTGTGTGCCTAAACCACTGAGCTAATTATCATTCTAATCTGCTGTGCCATGAGATTATCCTTCTTGATCATCCTTGTCCTCTGTGGGTTTAGTTTGCTCTAGTGTAAGGTGAAGGCACTTCCTTTGTCTGTCCTTGGTCAGGCGGCAAAATTCTACTAGTATCCTTCATTGCTTGTTCCCCCCTCCCCTTTTCTGTTAAACGGCACTTTGTGCATCATAAATCCTCAGGTATATTTTAATGCATTTCCCTCCTTCCTTCCTTGGTAGCTATTATTCTCTGTGATTGTTTTGTACTCCCCTGGGGCTGCATGCTGCAGATTCTATACCCAACATGAATCTAGAGATGTGGAGATGTTTAGTTTGGACAAACAAACTCTTGCCTCTAGCTTACCATTTGCTTTTTAAAAAAGGAGAACTGTTCTTAGAAAAATCTCATGACAGTTAGTCACACAGCCAAGAGAAGGGGAAATGGAGGTCAAGGATTTTAAGGCAGACACAGTAGGCCTTTTCATTGAAGCCTCAATTGCTGCTGCTTACGCCTTCCTGAGTTATATTTACTGATGGGGTTTGTTGAAAGCACCACTAAGGGAGCACATATTTCCCTCCTGCCTATTCTGAAATATGGGTCAGATGTGAGTAATTTGTACTTGTAGCATATCACATGAGAGGGCAGGATGCCACTAATTAATGACGTTGAGTGCCTGTTCAGTTATTTCCTGATGTGTGAAACCTAGTTGTTTTTTATTTCATGCCCAGAGGGTAACACAGCTGTAAAAAGCCCCACTAAGGAAAGAAATATATGGGGCACTGAGACAATAATGGCAATTAGAGTGATTAATTTAAATTTAAAATAAGCAGGATAGTGGTTACGAACCTGAGTTATGAGACACCATGCTCTCCCCCCTCCCTTCCCAATGCTCCTGTTTTTCCAAGAGGATCTCTTGGGAAGGCTAAGTAAGTATTAAGGATGTGCAGATACCATCTGCTTTGATTCAGTCCAAAGTATTAATCTTACAAATAGCAACCCATCTGTTTCAATTTGTGTTTAAATATTTGAGTCTTTGTATGGGTCTGAATAGTGAAAAATAAGGAAAATAAAAGGCTCTGACCTGGGATGGGGGCTAGAAACTCAGTGCCATTAACGACTGCCTGCCTGCCTACCTGCCTTCCTTCTCCACTGAATGGTACTGAGAACCATGCAATTTACTCAAATTTGCTCATCAAAACCATTTGTTGAAGGGAGAACAAATGTCACAGTTAGCAGCTTTGCTGACTCTTTGGGTAGAGTGTTTTAATTTCTGTCTTGTGTGTCATGTTTGCCACCCAACCCATTTGGAACACAGGCGCACACAGTGAAAAAGAAAAGAGCTGGAAAACTCAAAGCTAACAGTAGAAGTAGAGTACAAAATCAGGTCAGAGTGATAGAATTCCTAATGCTAATCTGACCTATCAAATTGCATGCAAGAGACTCAAGACATATGTGGCACATTCACATAATTAAACACTCAACACATTGGATTCTAAAGTGTAATGTGAAATGAGAGCTACAGTGCCTGAAAGAAAAGAGGAAAACATTATTCAAAGAACATCTACTCTACTGAAAATGAAAGCAATACAAATAGCAATCTTTGGCACATTAACACCCATCCCTTGCTCTGCCAAGACACAAAATGGCCAGTGATTATAGCACAAGGGAATTTTTGGGGTTAATCTAAGCCCTCCCAGGGGTTCAATGATTGGAGTTTCCAGGAGAGCTTGGGCTTTTCATTGGTGAGTGAGCTGTCAACATCCCTTTGCTTATGGCTTCCTGGTTCTTTTAAAGTGTTACTTTCATTTTGTGAACAAAATTCACCCGCATCAAGTGTTTCCCTTTGATTTTTCCACTCTGTGAACTGAGATGCCAAAGGAATATTCAGCACTTTGGTGAGTCCTGATTCAATTTGAGTGGCACTTCAGGTTTCTTCACATTGTTTTGGATTGGTTCTGAAATGGACAAATATCACTGCTTCATTTTGGATTCCAAATAATTTCCAAATCTGAAGGACATCTCTAGTGAATACTGCCTTGGTCTCTTCCATGCCTGACTCTCAAAAACGCTTTTTTTGGAAAAAATATTTATTTATTTATTTATTCATTCATTCATTCATTCGACTTTTATACCACCCATCTGGCTGCCAGGCTACTCTGGGTGATGTACAAACAAGCAACAACAACATAACAACAAATGTACAATAACAACCATAAAATTAAGATAAAATAAAATAAAATTGCTTAAAAAGTGGAAAACAGCTACAAAAACTACAAGAGAAGACATGCTAAAATAGAGAAAAATAAAATAGAAACATGGCAGTGGGTTGGAGTTAATTGTTCAGGCACTATTGTATCATAATGTATGTGATAGAATTAAAAAAAGCTGTAAAAAAAAACCCTGTAGCCTATGTAGAAGGGGAGATATGATGAAAATGTTCCTGCCCAACTGTTTTGCAAGAAATTCTGTCACCAATGTGTCCCACCGTATCCCAGTTAAGCGATATCTCTTGAATGATACAATTCTTGGACATAGCTATACTCTGAATTGACAGTAAGGTCTGAAGTATCTGGCTTAGTCCTATATCACATTTCACCCCAACTTGTGGAATTGTTCTGATGAAGACAGAACAACTGTCAAGCACTCCTTGCAGTCCCCAAACCAGCCCACTGGTAAAAAACTGAAACAAAACAGTAAATAGTATTAAATGTAGCGAATGTAATTAAGGAAATCAACAAGGTCAAAACTCTGCCTGGCTTATGGAAAATGTCATTTACCACTGAGGCAACCAAGGTTTAAAGCAGGAGATTGGTTTGGTAACATAATCTGTTTCTTCCAAAAGATCTGAACGTTGTACAGCTATCACACGTTTTAGCATCTTGTGTAAGAACAGTCAATGAGGACTGATAAATAGTGATTTATGGCCATGAGGGTTACTGATCTCTCCTCCAAAGTGGCTTTCCCATTTTCTGTTTTGAAGTGGTGAGAATCATCTTTTCCTCAATACTTCCCAGCCCAACCCTGTTACTTTTCCTTGGTTGAGCAAAATCAGCCAATATTAGTATGACATAAGCAAGCATACTGTCTCCCTTTCTTGGGTGTCAATCGCTGAAAGTCCTCCAAGCAAAGGTGATCAAAGCCTAATCCAATAAAAGGCCTATCTTTACAGCACTGTATCTGCAGAAAAGGTTCATGATACGGACTGGCACCAGCACTTTGTCATTCTATGCCTGCCACATTTTCTAGGACACATGTGTCAAGCTCAAGGCCCGCCGGCCAAATCTGGCCAGCCGGGCCGTTTCATGTAGCCCTCGCAGTGTTGCCTGCTACTGTGCGGTATACAATACACAGGAGCAAGGATGCTAGGAATCCGCCCAGCGGGACTTCTAATCCCAGCATTCCAAGCAGCAAAGAGTCAGAAAGTGATAATTGAATGAGGAGGATTATATTTAATATGATAAGGAGTAGATACATTTATATAGTCTTACAGATACAACCGGTCTTTGAAGGGCAACCATAATGCCAATGTGGCCCAAGAAGAAATAGAGTTTTACATCTCTGTTCTAGGACAACAACTACCAAAATCTTTCAACAACGCAATACAACCATGCAAGTCAGATCCTACTCCCTTCTTCTTCCAATAATAAGAAATCAGGCAATGAGCAAAACAAGGAATGTTGTTGTTGTTGTGATACTACAACAACATGGGCTTCCTAACAGCAAAGGAAACAAATAAAAGGAACATTCTCCGGTAAAAACATAATACACCTCTCCATTGGAGACCTTTGCCATACCTTGCTCGCAGTAGATGCCAGTGGTTCCCAGCGGACAAAGGCAGGTGTATCCATCAGGCAGTGGGACACAGGGGGAACCTTGCTTACACTTGGGTGGAGGGTCATGCTCAGGATCACACACAGAAATGGTCTCTGTGCAGAATGCTCCTTTCCAGCCGGTGGGGCATTTACAGCTAGCGTGTACACAAAAGAAAGAAGATGATATAAATCAGAAAAGGCCTATCTCTATATTACATGTTTAGGAATTCATGGTAAGCAACCAGATGTTCTTGCTAAACTCTCATCATTGACTATGTTATCTGATTCAGAGTTGTGGCCCTACAATATCTGGAGGATCAGAGTTGTGTTACTATATAACATTAACTCTATTACAGTGTAAAGCATAGCAAACATTTAAATGAGCTTAAGCTGTTGGAACTTTGTTTACTATCTCGCATGCTGCCTGTAGTTTATGTGACTGACTGGGAGGGATTTTTCTGGGCTGGGGTGATTATCTATTTATCCAGCACTAGCCAATCATTCCTTCCAGCCTTTGAATTAAAAGAGAGCTCCACCTCTCTGCTGAGTGCTGGTTCCCTCTCTTTCCTGGGTTGATGGCAGTTGTTTTTTTTTTGCTATTGATCTGTTCAGTTGGTTGCTAAGTATATGTGCAATAAAGCAAAAGTGTGTCCCTAAGCAGCACTTTAGAAGCAGCACACTTTGCAATAAAGAAAGCAGTATGGCCAAATCTGTAATTTCAAGCAACTGTAAGTTGAGAAATGCCTTTATTCTTACTCTTACAAATGTCTTAGAGTGAGTTATTGAAACTTTAAGTGCTAGTTAATGAGAAAGGGGTGGATTCTGGGGAACTTATCGCTGTTCTCCTCTGTGGATCTCCATACTTCTACTCATAGCAAAAGGGAATTTTACCAGAAATACAACACTCCGCAAAATAAGCATGCTGACAGATCAGTTAACATTAACAGGCAACACTAATATCAACATTATTATGCAATTCACTGAACCATTCATGTTAAGAAATCTAACAAGAAGATACTTGCCCAAATAAACTGCACAGCAAAATAAGGGATCAAAAAAAAATGAACTAGCTACACAGTATTTCTGATAATCTACCCCAAGTATCAGAAGGAGGCCCTCCTGTCATCAAACTCCCACATTCTGAAGGAAGAAAGGGCACTTTCTTATCCTCATGGTGATTCCTCACTCGGCTGTAAAGCACCACAATGAGAGGCAAGTTGGGAAAAACCTCTACTTGAGCAGATGTCCACTTTGAGAAGTATAAATGCTTGAACACAGCACAAACACCTTCATATATATCAAAAGTACAAGCAGGTCTTTACAAAGACTCTCATGTCTGGGACAAATTAAGTAGACATAGGTATGCTCAGATGGCAATCACACAGTGGACAGATTCCTGCTCATGATTTATGCCAGCATAAGAGTAATTGCATATATTGTGGTGGCAATTTGCAACTGATTAATAAGTTCCTACTCACATTCCTGGTCACATATAAAGTTGCATGACTAACATATGGCTGGGAATGTGAGCAGCAACTCCTCAGTGGCAATTCATTGCCATAATTTGTGAAAATATACCAATGCTAAAATTCTGGTTAATGGTTCTCCCCTCCCATTTCTTTTGTCAGTAGCTCCTGCATGAGGGTCCTTGTGAAGTGGGGAAATGAGAGTGAGGCATAGCAAAATGAGACAGCAAATGATGGCAAACACACATGATCTTTCTCACCTTGCCATTCCTTCTGTCAGCAGGTCTAGGGACATGTGAAGGATCTATTCTAGCAAATGATGTGTGCCTGCGTATGCTTCAGCTATACTGCAATTTTTGGAATGTCTGTGAGCAGGACACATTCTGCATACTGATGGATAGGTTAGTTCTTTTTTAATGAGCACATTTCAAAAGCTCACAAACAAAAGGATGCCCATTTCAAATACATGCAAACAATAATTTAATATTCTGTATTCAATATAATTGTCATTATAGGGTACTGGAATGCTAAAGTAGGGAGTCAAGAGATAAAAGGAACAACAGGTAAGTTTGGCCTTGGAGTTAAAAACGAAGCAGGGCAAAGGCTAATAGAGTTTTGTCAAGAGAACAAACTGGTCATCACAAACACTCTTTTCCAACAACACAAGAGGCGACTCTACACATGGAAATCACCAGATGGGCAATACCGAAATCAGATTGATTATATTCTCTGCAGCCAAAGATGGAGAAGCTCTATACAGTCAGCAAAAACAAGACCTGGAGCTGATTGTGACTCTGATCATCAGCTTCTTATAGCAA
Source organism: Intellagama lesueurii (assembly GCA_037013535.1). Classification (NCBI taxonomy): domain Eukaryota; kingdom Metazoa; phylum Chordata; class Lepidosauria; order Squamata; family Agamidae; genus Intellagama; species Intellagama lesueurii. The sequence continues at coordinate 233,431,577 of JBAJHW010000001.1, forward strand.
AACTCAATCTTAAACTGAAGAAAGTAGGAAAAACCATTGGGCTAGTCAGGTATAATCTAAACCAAATCCCTTATGAATACACAGTGGAAGTGAAGAACAGATTTAAGGAACTAGATTTGGTGGACAGAGTGCCTGAAGAACTATGGATGGAAGCTCGTAACATTGTACAGGAGGCAGCAACGAAAACCATCCCAAAGAAAAGGAAATGCAAGAAAGCAAAGTGGCTGTCCAAGGAGGCCTTACAAATAGCAGAGAAGAGAAGGGAAACAAAATGCAAGGGAGATAGGGAAAGTTACAGAAAATTGAATGCAGACTTCGAAAGAATAGCAAGGAGAGATGAGAGGGCCTTCTTAAATGAACAGTGCAAAGAAAAGGAGGAAAATAATAGAAAGGGAAAAACCAGAGATCTGTTCAAGAAAATTGGAGCTATTAAAGGAACATTTTGTGCAAAGATGGACATGATAAAGGACAAAAATGGGAGGGACCTAACAGAAGCAGAAGACATCAAGAAGAGGTGGCAAGAATACACAGAGGAATTATACCAGAAAGATCTGGATGTCCCGGACAACCCAGATAGTGTGGTTGCTGACCTTGAGCCAGACATCCTGGAGAGCAAAGTCAAGTGGGCCTTAGAAAGCATGGCTAACAACAAGACCAGTGGAGGTGATGGCATTCCAGTAGAACTATTTAAAATCTTAAAAGATGACGCTGTTAAGGTGCTACACTCAATATGCCAGCAAGTTTGGAAAACTCAGCAGTGGCCAGAGGATTGGAAAAGATCAGTCTACATCCCAATCCCAAAGAAGGGCAGTGCCAAAGAATGCTCCAACTACCGGACAATTGCACTCATTTCACACGCTAGCAAGGTTATGCTCAAAATCCTACAAGGTAGGCTTCAGCAGTATGTGGACCGAGAACCCCCAGAAGTACAAGCTGGATTTCGAAGGGGCAGAGTAACTAGAGACCAAATTGCTAACATGCGCTGGATTATGGAGAAAGCCAGAGAGTTCCAGAAAAACATCTACTTCTGCTTCATTGACTACGCAAAAGCCTTTGACTGTGTGGACCACAAAAAACTATGGCAAGTTCTTAAAGAAATGGGAGTGCCTGACCACCTTATCTATCTCCTGAGAAATCTATATGTGGGACAGGAAGCAACAGTTAGAACTGGATATGGAACAACTGATTGGTTCAAAATTGGGAAAGGAGTACGACAAGGCTGTATATTGTCCCCCTGCTTATTTAACTTCTATGCAGAATACATCATGCGAAAGGCAGGACTGGATGAATCCCAAGCCGGAATTAAGATTGCCGGAAGAAATATCAACAACCTCAGATATGCAGATGATACCACTCTGATGGCAGAAAGTGAGGAGGAATTAAGGAACCTCTTAATGAGGGTGAAAGAGGAGAGCGCAAAAAATGGTCTGAAGCTCAACATTAAAAAAACTAAGATCATGGACACTGGTCCCATCACCTCCTGGCAAATAGAAGGGGAAGATATGGAGGCAGTGACAGATTTTACTTTCTTGGGCTCCATGATCACTGCAGATGGTGACAGCAGCCATGAAATTAAAAGACGCCTGCTTCTTGGGAGGAAAGCGATGACAAACCTAGACAGCATCTTAAAAAGCAGAGACATCACCTTGCCGACAAAGGTCCGCATAGTCAAAGCTATGGTTTTTCCAGTAGCCATGTATGGAAGTGAGAGCTGGACCATAAAGAAGGCTGACCGCCGAAGAATTGATGCTTTTGAATTGTGGTGCTGGAGGAGACTCTTGAGAGTCCCCTGGACTGCAAAGAGAACAAACCTATCAATTGTGAAGGAAATCAACCCTGGGTGCTCACTGGAAGGACAGATCCTGAAGCTGAGGCTCCAATACTTTGGCCATCTCATGAGAAGAGAAGACTCCCTGGAAAAGACCCTGATGTTGGGAAAGTGTGAAGGCAAGAGGAGAAGGGGACGACAGAGGACGAGATAGTTGGACAGTGTCATCGAAGTGACCAACATGAATTTGACCAGACTCCTGGAGGCAGTGGAAGACAGGAGGGCCTGGCGAGCTCTGGTCCATGGGGTCACGAAGAGTCGGACACAACTTAACGACTAAACAACAACCACATTCAATGGGTGGAATGTGTTTCAGTAATGCATACAATTTAACATCTGCACAAAGGAAGGAAGGAAGGAAGGAAGGAAGGAAGGAAGGAAGGAAGGAAGGAAGGAAGGAAGGAAGGGAGGGAGGGAGGGAGGGAGGGAGGGAGGGAGGGAGGAAGGAAGGAAGGAAGGAAGGAAGGAAGGAAGGAAGGAAGGAAGGAAGGAAGGAAGGAAGGAAGGGAGGGAGTTATGTATTGGACACAGAGATGGAAGAGGAGGAAATCTGTGGGTGAAGATTTTATAGATGCATTCATCCCTAAACTGGATTATTAATCATTTTCTCTTTTTACAAAAACTTGAAAATTATAATTCAGAGTGAGGGTGGCAGCTAGTTCTCAAGAAGAACACCTCACACTCTCACTGAACTAGGTTCTTTGAGAGAAGCCCATGACAGTCATTCAGTCTTCACTCTTCTAAAGTATACTTATAGGGTAGATACCCAGGAAGACTGAATAACTGAAAGGAGAATGTGAGTCAGATGCAAAGAGCCAGGAGAGCAATTGGGCGGTGTCTGTGTGCCGATACAGCACTTTGCTTGCACCCTATCACAATTGTCACATAATATAAAACAAAAGCATGTCACAGGAATAACCAAATGTCAGGCAAAACTCTCTGAAAGACATCAACCACAGAAAAAGGCTGCCTAACTTGTATGAGGGGCACTGTGACTGTGTCCTTGGAGTGCAAGGCTCATGGCTAGATTTAAGTTCCCCCTTTGCTTTCCTGGGATAGTTTATCATCTACAGAGGGTGTCTTGTGCCTACTGGTGGCCCATGGTCTGAGCAGGGACGTTGCCTGCTCAGAGTCCCACTACTCAGATCTCTACTGCCTTGTCATATTGAAGCAATAGCAGAGTCACAGCTAGCCTGTGTAGCAGGAACAGATTTGTACAGCTCAATCTGGAATTCTCTTTTGACTTTGTTGTTTTGTTTTGCTCTCACTTCAGATATGCCGAAGTTATCCGGATATCCAAAGTGAGGAATCTGGCCTCAGAACAGTGCCCTAATTTCTCAACAATTCAAAGAAATAACCAGAAATCAGATTAATGTTCCACCTTCACCATGTGTGCTAAATACCAAAGCTGTTATTGCACAGTGGAAACCTCCTTCTAATCCTTTTGACAGGAAGGGTGATTGGTTCTGGATACAAATGACTGCGAGGACTGAATGTCCATTTGAAGTACCCTATTTCTACCTACATGGGAAACAGAGGTTTACTCAATGGATAAGCAAAATGCGGCATTTACTTAAAAAAAAAAACCTCTGCAAGAATGATGTGTGATGATGCACCTACTTAAATCAGCAGGATCATCCCCATAGCAACAGGCTCTCCCATTTAAATGCACTGCGCATAACATCAGAAAGGTGGCTGTCTCACCATAAAGTAATCTCTCCAAAAGTGAAAAATCTCTAGGAGACAATTATTTCTAGGAACCCCAAATGACGTCTGAAAACAAACCTCACAGGAGCAAATCTGGGGAAGAGGGATGGATGTTTTATTCCCAGGGGCCAGTAAAATAACACTGATTAGAAGCAAGTGCTTGACATGGCAGGAAGCACAGAGAACCTGTTGTCTCATGTCTTTGAAAAGCTTCCTTTGCTGAGTTTTCAGGAGGATTTCGGAAGCTGTGCAACACCTGTTGCCTTTGTAAAGGTAAGCTGTCACTCAGGATACGGACCACTAAAGAAATGTTTCTAAATTAATAGTTCATATTTCAAATTATAATTGTGAAAAGTCATCTAACCAAAGTTTAAAAGCAGACAGTAGGCCTTTCACTGTCTCAGATTGCGATCTTCTATATAAAAGGTTATGGCAGAACAGGGATCGGGAACCTCTGGCCAGAAGCAGCCAAAAGGAACTCTCACCATCTCCTTTCCTAGGTCCTGACCATTCCTCCATCCCACTGATGAGGGAAGGGAGTCCTTCTCTCTGATCTGCTGCTGGCTGGAGACTGGAACCTGTCCCAGCTCAGCACTGAAGTTCTCACCACTGCCTAGGAAAGAACCCCCATGGCCCAGCCAGTCTGTACAGCAGAGTCTGGAAGGTATGTAGATAGGTATATTTGTATGCACATATGTGTACATATGTGTTACACAAATGCAACTTGAAGGATTATGCTAATTCATTAGGACCAGTGGCAAGAAGAGAACACAAGAGGAACTGGATCTGTGACTTAATGTGAACCAAGATTATTGGGTGTTTACATCTGCCTAGAGATAGATCTAAGCATGGTCTGAGAACAGCCATATCAATCATATGAATTGCTTTTATAGTAAAACAGATTATTGGCCCATCTAGTGTAGAAGGATCTATTCTTGCTGGCAAGGACTTTTCAAGGCACTATGACATACTATACACCAAACAACAGTCTCCATCACTCTTCACCATTAGCCGTCTTGGACTGATGGGAGTTGGTGCTGAGCAACGACTAGAGGGCAACAGGCTTCTCATCTCTGTTGAAGGTATCAGACAGAAATCTCTCATAATGTTGCTGCATACAAAAACCAGTTTTATGTTCTGGATTTCTATACACAAAATGAATGTTGTGTGAATGGTTGTGCAATCAGTTGCATAATCGGTTATGCAACCTGCCATGCAATAGACACCTTGCTGAAAAGTGCAACTCCTTGCACAACTTCAGCTGTATGCATATTGCTTGGTGCAATGTCATGCAGAAGAGTTGACCAAAATCTTTTAACACTTACTAAAGAGTAGAGCCACTTTCCACGCATGTCCCTCCATTTCTGCATTTTATTAACTGGCACAGAGACTTTTCACACTGTCCTATGTTGCGGCCCGCATTGGGATGGCCTTCTGGAATGCCTGGTGCTTTAAGCTTCTGGTCCCTTCCAGTGCGAACCAGAATATCAAAAATGCAACCTCAAAAGAAAGAAGAGAAAGGGATATATACATCAATGAAAGCTTTCAAGACCGACAGATACACAGTTCAGTTTCTAAAAATCTATCTTGGCTAAACAGCAGCAACAACAAGAAGAACAAGAGCTGTGTTTTGGACCTGCTGAAGTTTCCCAACACTTTCCATAGGCAGTCCCACATAGAGCACATTATAGTAATCCAGCTGGCAAGTAACTAAGGCATGTGTCACCATGGCCATATCAGATCCTCTCCAGGAATGGGCTCAGCTGGTGCACTGGTTTTAACGGTGCAAAGGCACTCCTGACCACCACCGAAACCTGGGCATCCAGGCTCAGAGACAAATCCAGGAGTCCAGGAGTTCCAAACCAGGCAGTCCCACTTCTTTGTGGGAGGAGACATTTAGAAGCAATCCTGTCTATGTCTTTTGCCATTTCCTTATTCCAGTGATCAACTAAGACGTCAGCAGAATCACCTGCCAAAATAACAGGAAACTCTCCAAGAGGTGTCAGGAAACCATTTGGATCCATCAGCCTTCTAGGATGGACCATCTTAGTTCATCCCCCACTCCTGCAAAGGCGGTGAGTTCCCATGAGTCTACACCCCACCAGATAATGGTCTGTCCATGACAACAGAACGGCAGAGAGTTCCTCCTCCACACCCAGGTCACCACCATCTACTCTGGGTCAGAAAACAAGGTATAAAGTGTGCCCTGCAGCATGGATGAGGGCAGACACTATTTGGGATAGGCCCATGGTTGTATGAGTGAGGTTGTGGAACTGACAGATTTGTGAGTTATTTTCCCTGAATTCTAACTGTTGCTACACTCTGCATGCATGTCAGATGGTGTCTTTCTCTGCAAGCTGCTGTGATATCTACACACATGGCTAGGATGTGTGTTTGACTTGAAGAGGATATGTACGTATATACCCCAGGTTGTTCAGACCTAACAAACAAGTATTGTTTCATAACTTTTGCTGGTCATATTTTCTTCTGGTCTTACGTGATGATTCCGTTAAAATCTGATATCTAATAAAAGGGTATTCTGTTTCTGAATTAACACTTAACTGCATGGTGGAAGGGACTTGAGAATATACGAGAACACCCAAAGTAGAGTATGGCACATTCCAAACTACAATAAGGTCATCATGGAAAGAAAGGTGATACTGGAGCTAACATTTGGGGTGAAGGCACATCGTACAAATACACAAACAATGTACTGAACGAACAAACAAAATGGTTAGTCATGTATTTTAAAGAACAGTCAAGGTCATTTCTCTGTTTAGCAAAATACTTCGAGCACATTTCTACTTGCCTTTAATAATGGTCAGTTATCAAGTCAAGAGTTATGGTGACCCTTTTCAGGGTTTTCTAAGTAGAAAGTGCTCAGAAATGGTTAACCATTCCCTCCTTCTGGGGGCATCTTGGGACTGTGCAGCTTGCCCAAGGCCACACAGGTTGGTTCTTCTGGGATGCACAGTGAGGAACTGAGCTCCCAACCACTGGCTCCACAGCCAAAAACGAAACTCACAGAGCTCCTGTCAATGGCAATTTGCCTTTAATTGGCGGTGATTTCCTGCTGGTGATAGCATCATCATCATTCTGCATGTGGAACTGCACAACATGACTTCAGCCGATATTTATTGGAGAGGGCATTGAGACCCTCTGAGCCAATGTGTGGAGATTTATGTTCCTCAGCAGGCCCAAACATTTTGCATTTATGAATGCTTCTGTTCTACTGCTGTTTAACTCATTTATATGCTTCAAAGTATTCTTTTTTATTTGACTGAAAGCCACCCCGAGTTGCTCTGACATGAGGTTGTGGGGTATAATATTTTAATAAAAACAGATGAAAGTAAATACAGTCCTGCGAGAATAGCTGTTGAACAGCTTCTAATAGTTGATTTAAAACTGACAGCTTTCCTCAGAGGCCTGCTTTGAAAACACGCTTTTCCTATAAAGAAAAACCATGTTGAATATCAACACAAGGGCACTGTAGGCAAAGTGATGCACTGCAAATATTGTTACTTACCTTGAAAACCATTCTTAAAATGCGATCCATAGGGTAACAGTTCTGGAATGTACTCTATGTAGCCTCCAACATAAAACTGGCTGAAGACATTGAGCCCAACCAACTTCCCTGGAGACCTAATGGTTTTGTTTTCATGATCATCCACCTTTTGAGCAAGCAAATAAACAAAGAAAATTTCAGTTACTCAGACAGCCATTTGTCTTATCACTGTGTCCCTTGATGCTTCCCAACAGAAACCAACAAGGAAATATTTACACATGGGACTGCTAACTAGGAGCTGCCTTTCTAAACAGAAAACGAAGGCAGAGCTAGGCCTGCGCTAAGCCATGACACTTTCCCAGCTAGGCCTTTTCTCCAGGTAAACCATATTTAGGTGTCTGTAGGTGTGGGTGGAACCGAAATATGAGATGTGTAGTCTAAAATAAATAAATAAATAAAAAAATCTAAAACACTCACGACTAGAAGCATGTATTTAATAATGGGGAGGGGGTGGGGTGAGTGATGGGTGCTTGCATAGGGTTGCCAGACGTCCGGCAAAAGGAGGACATGTCCTCCTTTTCAAGCTAATGTCCTCTGTCCGGCAGGCAAAGCTAAAAAGCTTTAAAATGTCCGGCTTTTGTATCTTCACCCCCACCCGCACCCCCTGCAGCCGAACCTCAAATTGTAAGCCACCTCTCCCTGCTACCTTCTTTAGTTGCGGGCACTTGTAAATCCTCCGTTCTTTCAGAGATCGGAGATAAGGCTGCTTGATTGGTTACAGCTGTAGAACAGCCCCAGGCAGTTAATCCGGCTTGTGAATGACTGCTTCCGCCGGAGGTGACTGCAAGCAGCAGGAGGGAAAGCTCCAGTTAAGGAGGGAAGGAAGGTGCGAGAGAGCGACGGGTGGCTTCATCAGCTTGTTTAAAGGTAAGATTGTAGAAAATTTAGGGAAGGAGGGAGGGAGGATGTATGTGAGAGAGAGACTGACTTTCATAAAACCATGAAAAAAGGATGTGACTGCATTATTGTGTATTATTGTGGATGATGTGCAATTGTTTGACCAATACTGCAAGTCTTAAATCATTTGTGCAAGACAAGAATGAACAGTTTTTTTAAAGACTCTTGCATGAACAGTGGAGTTTATTTTTTCAAAGTTGCCCAAATGCAAGTTGCTTTTCAGAGTTACTTAAAATTTGTGAATTATTCTTCTGTATTCCTGGACACAATGGCAATGTGGAAAGAGTGTTCTCCTTGATTAATGCTCAATGGACAAAGGAAAGGAACAGACTCTTAGCTGACTCTGTAAAAGGCATCATTCTCACAAAGTACAATTTGAAGAATATTACCTGTGAACAGTTTTATGCATATGTGATTGCTAATGAAGATCTTCTGCAAAAAGTAGGATCCTCTGAGAAATATGTCGTGTAATTAATAAAGATTATAAGGTAATAATTGTACAATTAGCTGTTTAAATAATGTTTTTTGGTATTTTGAAAAAAGCCTGTATTGAATTTATTTTTATTTTTTAACATGACTGTTTCTTGGTCAGTTCACTAAGAGACGTTTATTGGCAGCAATTGTAATAAAATTGTATTGATTGCGGGTTTAATCTGGAACGATTCAAATGAAACATTCAATATGTCCTCCTTTGTCCTCCTTTTTGTCTTTCTATGTCCTCCTTTTGGTACCAATGTATCTGGCAACCCTATGCTTGCAAGACACAGTGTGTGCTGGAGTCTTAATTCACTTCATTTTCAGATTCATGGACACTGATTCAAAGGGCTTCTAGGTTTGTGCAGATACGATAAAGTATTTTGATCCCCTTTCTTTGTCTCTCTTTTAAAAAGAATTGCAGCATGTTCTCACCGTATTTGCCAAAGCTGCCTAAAGTTTCAAGATCAGCTTGAAAACAGTGTAGAATATTGAGGGGTTGCTTTTGAAAGTGAGGATCTTTTAGTAAACTTATACACAGACGTTATCATGCAGCACTTCGGATTAGTTTAGAATTGAATACATTTAGCTCTTTCGGTTTTACAGCATAAACTTCTGTTTATATCGTAAATTACCTTATTTTATTTTATTTTTGTTTTTTATTTATTTATTTATTTATTTATTTATTTATTCATATGCTGCTGAACTGACAATGCCTACAAACCAGTTTACCAATACAAATATAGAAACAGTCAATAAAATCACAAATTGCAGCATAAAAACAAATCACAGTGGTCCCCAACCTTTTCCCAACCGTGGACTGGTTGGGGATATGTGGCGCGCCCGCAGGGGGGGCGGAGCTCGCTCGCGTGCATGCGCACATTGTGCTTGCGGGGGCGCTTGTGCACATGCGCACAGCATGCTCGCTGGGGGTGGAACGCGCTCATGTGCATGCGCGTAACAGTGTGCATGGGGTGCTTGCGTGCATGCGCATAGCATGTTTGCAAGGGTCAGAATGTGCTCGTACGCATGCGTGCAATAGCACTCACGGGGGCGCTCGCGGGGGGGTACGAGATCTGCGTCTGCGGCCCAGTCCTGGATAGGCCGCGGACTGCTGCCGGGTTGCGGACTGGGGGTTGGGGACCTCTGACCTAAAGGGTTTCAAAATGTTAAAATATTAAACATGTTAAGAGCCAATAATTGTATTTAAGCAACAAAGAGTCATAAATCAAGGATCAAACGGTGGAAGATTTAGATGAGGTAGCCGTGTTAGTCTGTGGTAGCATATCAGGCAAAAACAAAAGAAAAAGAAAAAATAAAGAAGACAAAAGTGTTGTGGCACTTTAAAGACTAACTGCTATATTTTAATGTGCTCTTTTGTGGACAAGTCCACTTCCTCAGACCTACAGTATGTCTCTGGAAAGGAATTCCACAAACCAGGGGGTCTTGTAGGGTGCAACTGAGAGAGCTCTTACTGTGGTAGTTACCTGTCGTACCGTTGTTGGTGGCAGCACCCAGAAAAGCCCTTCGGAAAATGAGCTAGGTAATCATGCAGGAACTTGTAGCTGTTCTTGGACTGAAACTCATTATCTTTCACAGTTGGCCCTTCTGATGGCAGTTACAATCCAACGGCAGTAGACAGCCTTGAGTTCCTTGCATGCTTCGGTCCTACACACTGCTGCACCATGGGGCAAGCAATTTGTTGAGTGACCAATCTTGAAACCGGTCCAAGAGGAGGAATGTAAATGGGAAGCCGGTTGTGGGGAGGGGAATGTTTACATGAACCTTTTTCCATGCCAGGCTACCTCAACAGAATTCTGGTCCTTGTGTTTCTTGTTTTCCCCCATACCTCTATCAGATCATGCCTTTGATGCTCAGAATAGTGGGTGAAGGATGGAGCTCTCAAATGATGCTGCCATCTTTGGTGCTGCCTGGCACCCCTCACCATTCCCTTAATGCCCACAAATTAAACACAAACTGTTCTTGCTCCTTTCCATTATATGTTCATAAGATTGTGAGACAGTGACCAATGTAGACCACTGTGGGAGCTCCAGTTATATTATAAAGCACAGTTGTCCAAGCGGCCCTTCTGAAGTGATTATTACCTTCATCCACCCCTCCTGCAGAGATCTGCCCAGACTGACAACATGAATAGGGTGCGTCAAATCTAGGGGTTCACTAATAATAGTTGCCGTTCCTGATCCTAGGTTGTAGGTGTACACCACACTGCCATTGCGCAGGCCTAGTACTAGGAAATCATCACCATTGAGACCTAGAATAAAAAATAACGAAATAAATATCAAAAGTTTGAATTTTAGACGCTGTCACTAAAGTAATAATCTGACACTCCTTAAGCGTATCACTTTCTTGTGTGACATTTCAGTTTTCCCCCCTTCTAGCTTACTTTCTCTCCCCATCCCCAATCCACCATACATCCTGGAAGGAAGACACCTCTCAAAACACAACTATTTGTCTGAACCTGTGGGTGTTCCAGGTATCTCATATTATGGGGCTGTGCTAAGACCTTGAAGCACTTGACAGAACAACGTTGGTGACGATGTTGGTGGTTCCTCTCCTTCCATGAACTAGAATTAAGTGGAATGCTAGCTGAATCTTTCTTCAGCCTTGATGAGGAGGGAGTGTCTATCACATCTGAAGGAAGCAGGGCCAGCTTCAGGGATGGAGACAAGCAAGATAGGAGCACATGACCTTCCCTTCGACATCCCATTTGCCACCCGAGGCAACGACTTCTCTCTGTCTAATGGTAGGGCCAATAGTGCATCCCAGTGTACTCTGAAGCAAATTAGGCCTGTACAAGATGTGAAATGTGGAGGGAAGACTGTTGTAGGGAAGGGAAGATGTCCATGAACTCCTTTCCATGCCACGTTCCCTCAACAGAATTCTGGTCCTTGTGTTTCATCATGATTATTTTTCACAGATCTCTCTATCAAATCATGCCTTTGGTGTGTAGAATCTGGTGAAGAGACTGGTGCTTTCAAATGATGCTGCATTTCCTGAGCAGCAAAGAGTATCAAAGAAACAGAAAGCATACCTCAACATGGAAGGGTGGGCACTGGTAGAATGAAATTGTTTCAACCTTTGCTTATTTGATTTATTCCTTTCCTTTCTCCTTTGCAGGACAAAAGGCAATTTACAGCATATTTTTTTTTAAAATCCAACTTTAAAAAAATACTGTAAATTACAGTATTGAAACAGTGTTAAATACATTATCAAATTAAAACAAACATCAAATTTTAAATTGCAATTTAAAGCCATTAAAAAAAAACAAACAGAAAAACCACCTGCTATTAGCAGGTTCTCAACAGTGGCTCGAGGTCTGTCTAAATAAAATAAATATTGTTGCCTGCCGATGGCTGGACAGCAGGGGGCAGCCTAACTTCCTTGAGAAGATTGTGCTACAGGCTGGGAGCCAACACCAAGAGGGCCGTTTCTCATGTCTTCGTCAAACATCCCTGTGACTTTGGTGGGTCAGAGAGAGAAGCTTTTCCTGAGAGAGCATATATCATAGAGCAGATTATGTTCCACAACATCTTATATAAATGATGCTTATGGTCTTAAGTTTGTTTTGCTTTCTATTTAGAAAACGGTCACCTTCTAATACTTAGAAGTTATGTGAGTATTTGAATGCTTGCCAAGATTATCTGCTCTTCTTTCAGAAAGAGCTCCTCTATTTTTACCTGGAAGGGATTTTTTTTAACATAAAAGTAATATGGAAATCTTTCCTCATTGTTCATATTAAGGGATTTCTACGCAGAAATTAATGTGGAAACCTTTCCCCTCCCCCAGTTTTGTATACTGTCATAATCCTCTTTTCTTTAAAAGGCAGCAGGAATTTACTTCAGTGGTTTATGAATTATTTGTTGCCACAGTCTGCAAAGAAAATGGGTACTGCCAAGCTTTATTTGAATATGCCTCTCAGATGGTGTTCTGGTGCCCCCTGGTGGCCATAGACACAGATTTTTCATGTACGTGTTTTTGACATGTTTCCTTGATGTCCATTTCAACAATTCCAAATGTTCTAATGACCATATATTCACTTTTGCATGATGCTCTGAGTGTGTTTGGGTGTGTGCACGTGCATGTGTGCGCATGTGTGTGTATATATACATTAGCACATGCACATGTGCTTAGGTGTCTATTTCTTTGAGATATGTATCTCTCTCTCCATGCACACATATGATTCATGGCTGCGTGCATGTGGTTTTCAATGGGAATCTCTCATGGCAAATTTCCCACCACCTCTACAAACCGACCACTCAATTCCCTCCCCACATACCCACTATATAGCAATTTTAATTAACAGGGACCATACTGTTGTGATAGAGTGAACAAGTTATTTGTGGAAAGTAACAAAGACAGGTTGGAGAGAGCACAGTTTATAAAAGGAATACAGCGCATCAAAAGTGGAAATTCCAAGATGCCTCATTCCCAGCCACAACGTTATTTCTCACGGTGCGTTCTGCCTGCATCAAACACTAGAAAAGCAAAGTGTGCTGCTTATATACTGCCCCATATTGCTTAAAGCACTCTCTGGGCAGTTTACAAGTTAATTATAATGGCTACCCATTCCTATTTAAAATCTTAAAAGATGACGCTGTTAAGGTGCTACACTCCATATGCCAGCAAGTTTGGAAAACTCAGCAGTGGCCAGAGGATTGGAAAAGATCAGTCTACATCCCAATCCCAAAGAAGGGCAGTGCCAAAGAATGCTCCAACTACCGTACAATTGCACTCATTTCACACGCTAGCAAGGTTATGCTCAAAATCCTACAAGGTAGGCTTCAGCAGTATGTGGACCGAGAACTCCCAGAAGTACAAGCTGGATTTCGAAGGGGCAGAGGAACTAGAGACCAAATTGCTAACATGCGCTGGATTATGGAGAAAGCCAGAGAGTTCCAGAAAAACATCTACTTCTGCTTCATTGACTACTCAAAAGCCTTTGACTGTGTGGACCACAGCAAACTATAGCAAGTTCTTAAAGAAATGGGAGTGCCTGACCACCTTATTTATCTCCTGAGAAATCTATATGTGGGACAGGAAACAACAGTTAAAACTGGATATGGAACAACTGATTGGTTCAAAATTGGGAAAGGAGTACGACAAGGCTGTATATTGTCTCCCTGCTTATTTAACTTATATGCAGAATACATCATGCGAAAGGTTGGACTGGAGGAATCCCAAACCGGAATTAAGATTGCCGGAAGAAATATCAACAACCTCAGATATGCAGATGATACCACTCTGATGGCAGAAAGTGAGGAGGAATTAAGGAACCTCTTAATGAGGGTGAAAGAGGAGAGCGCAAAAAATGGTCTGAAGCTCAACATCAAAAAAACTAAGACCATGGCCACTGGTCCCATCACCTCCTGGCAGATAGAAGGGGAAGATATGGAGGTAGTGACAGATTTTACTTTCCTGGGCTCCATGATCACTGCAGATGGTGACAGCGGCCACGAAATTAAAAGACGCCTGCTTCTTGGAAGGAAAGCGATGACAAACCTAGACAACATCTTAAAAAGCAGAGACATCACCTTGCCGACAAAGGTCCGCATAGTCAAAGCTATGGTTTTTCCAGTAGCGATGTATGGAAGTGAGAGCTGGACCATAAAGAAGGCTGACCGCAGAAGAATTGATGCTTTTGAATTGTGGTGCTGGAGGAGACTCTTGAGAGTCCCCTGGACTGCAAAGAGAACAAACCTATCCATTGTGAAGGAAATCAACCCTGAGTGCTCACTGGAAGGACAGATCCTGAAGCTGAGGCTCCAATACTTTGGCCATCTCATGAGAAGAGAAGACTCCCTGGAAAAGACCCTGATGTTGGGAAAGTGTGAAGGCAAGAGGAGAAGGGGACGACAGAGGACGAGATGGTTGGACAGTGTCATCGAAGCTACCAACATGAATTTGACCCAACTCCGGGAGGCAGTGGAAGACAGGAGGGCCTGGCGTGCTCTGGTCGATGGCGTCACGAAGAGTCGGACACAACTTAAAGACTAAACAACAACAACAATGCATTCCACACACGCACACCCAGCAAGCTGGGTGCTCAGAGTAGAAGCAGGGCCACCCTTGATAAATCTGGCTATGGCTCTTTCTGTGAGTGAGTGAGAAAGAGAGAAAGAGATGGGGGAAAATGTGCATGTGTGGGTGTGAGAAAGAGTGGAGTTGGAGCCTCAGCCCCACTTAATGCCAGTCTCAGCCTCACCTGCTGCCGACATATGTCTCTAAACGTCCCAAATGCTTCCCCACTCCAGTCTCCACTCACTTATGGTCAGTTAGAGCAAAGTTTTGGATGCCAGATGTCCGCTTTGAGACAAAAGTCCTACTTTCCTTGAAAACAAGTGTAAAGAATAATTTGGAAGTATTTATGTGGCAAAGTAATATCGTTTGATTTCATTGGTGGTTGAAATGCTGAGGAGAATTAGGGTAGCAAGTTTGGAGCCCTGCAGACATCACTGGGTCTTTATTGCCAACCGCCCTGATGCTGTCCATGCTGACCAAGGGCTAGAAGGAATTAACACCCAACAACATCTAAAAAGCCAGAGGTTCTTCACCCCTGCCATGGGGACATGGCTTCCCATCCACTAAGAATATAATAAAACTAAGACAGCTGCCAAGATCCAGTTAGGTTCATTTCTGTTTATACGGCTTGAGGTGCTCATGAACAGAAATCCATTTATTTATGTATCTCTCAGTTGCCATTAAAAAGGAAAACAAAACCTGAGCCTAGATAGCTTACCTTGACCCTTCTGACCTGTGAAAAATATCAGGTTGTCTTCTACTGATGAGTCGTGCTTTGCCAGCCGAAATTTCAGATGGAATTCATAATAGAGGCTGATATTTGGAATTGCTGAGTAGGCAAGGAATGAAGTATAGCCAAAGGCATCTGTCCCACTGTAGCTAGGGTATGTAATATTAACAACTGTTTAGAAAAGAAGAGAGAAGGAACATTATGGTTTGGGGAACAAGAAGCGGCAAACAATGGTCCGGTTTAGGTGCACACTCCCTGGCTTACCAAGCTTAGAATCATAGGATCATGGAGTTAGAAGGGCCTATAAGGCCACTGAGACCAAACCCCTGCTCAGTGCAGGAATACCAATCAAAGGATATCTGACAGATGTTTGACTAATTTTCTCTTTACTGACTCTTCTGTATGACAATCTTTCAAGTGCATGAAGCGTGCTTTCATATCTCCCCTTAGTCTTCTTTTCTGAAGCCTAAACATGACCAGTTCTTTCAATCTTTTCTCACAGGGTTTGGTTTCCAGTCCCCTGATCCTCCTTGTTGCCTTCCTCTGAACTTGTTTCAGTTTGTTGGCATCCTCCTTAAAGTGTAGTGTCCAGAACTGGACACAGTACTCAAAATGAGGCCTAACTAGTACCCAATAGAGGGGAAATTAATTCTTCACAGGATTTGGAGACTATACTTCTGTTAATACAGCCTAAAACGCCAATTTCCTTTTTTTGCATCTGCATTGCATGGTTGGCTCATATTTCGCCAGTGGTCCACAATAATTCCAAGATCTTTCTTGCATGCAGTAGCTGCATGAGTATGCCATATTGTTCTCAGGAATGAAGACAAAAGTTGCACACACTGCAGGTCCCCACCACAGAAGTGTCTTTTCCTTCCACAGTCCCTGTTACCTTCTCATTTTTCTTCTGTTTGTGTATTCGTGCCCTCTCCTTTGTCTTTTCTGCTTGAAACATGCTGGGCAAGTCCAATAATATATAAATGTCTGCCTTTCTCTCCTTGGTTTCCCTTTTCTTTTGTCTCTTCCTACGTTATATCCTTTCCTTACTAAGGCAGGCAGGCAGGCAGGCAGGAAGGAAGGATGGACGGATGGATGAAGGATTCCTTGAGAAGAGAGTTTTAGGCTAACTGAGTACTTAAAACTCAATGTCATTTCAAATTAATCTAATTTGATTTGCCCCAATCAAATTAGATTGGAGGAGCAAGCTTGTTGCTAACTATTATAACTCCTCTGCAATAAATCACACATATGTTCCTTGCTTGGCAGTGAGGAAATGGGTTGCTACTAATGAGCAAATGAAAAGGAGGAAGCAGAATGAGGTAGGGTGGTGAAGTTAATTTGCACAACAGTGAACAAGCCTTTGTTGGCCTTTCTGGCAAAGTGGCTTCCTTCTATTTCTGTCTTCCTGCTGTCTCTGCTTGTCTCTGGCAAAGCGGTTGCTAAGGACAGCATTCCCCCACTTACCGTCAGCACAAAGAAGTCCCGCTCTTCCATAAGGACAGAGGCACACAGCATCTTGGCTGGATTTCGGAACACACGTTGCTCCATTCCCACACGGAGTCTCCTCACAGGTTGAAAACTGACACAGTTTCCCAGAGTAGAAGGCAGGGCACTCGCAGAACCAGTTTTCTGGATCACTGTTAAATGAAGCAAAGAGAAAGCCATCAAGCCTTAGTTTCTTTGGAACCGACCAGAGGCAAGGGAGTAATTTTAATTCATCTTTCCCTCCACCCTCAAATCCAATACCACACAAATTGACTGCCAAACCTGATGATTCCTTTGCTTGTTGTTTAGAGGCATTTTCCAGCTTGCCTACTTTGTTCTGAGCATGATGCTGCTTCTTGCTTTATGACCGAAGCTAACAGGTTTCAAAACCACTTTTAGCTATTATCCACAATCAAGTGCACTGTCACCTGGGGCTGATAGGCATTGTAGTCCAGCTGCGTATGGGTGGCCACAATGTTATCCAGCCCTAGTGGAGTGCTGCGGGAAGGAATCTTTGACCGGCACCTCCCCCTTCTCTTCTGGCAAAGCAATAAGAAAACTACCTGCCTTTAATTGAGGGAAAATCCCTACTATGCCCAGACTCAAGAATGGCCTGTGATCAGTTTATGATGGTTTAATGAGCAAGCTAGAATCATAAATGAGGGTTTGATTCTGGTTTGTTTTTGTGAAACTGGAACTCTGAAGTACATGTGTTGCAGTTTGTACTTCAGAATCCCCATGTTGATAATAGATGGCAGCAGGAATGGTGTAGAGTTATGTTTTGGAGTTTAACCATTCATCATGAGTCTTCACAGCTGATTCCCCCCCCCCCAAAAAGAGAGTCCAAAGCTGCAGACAGGTAGATTGACACACATAAAAAGATGAGGAGCAGGTCTTCTGTAAAGTTAATGGCTCTTAATTGCCAATTCAAAACTAAACTAGTCTCAATACTTTTTCATTACAAAAGGAATAGTTTGAAACAATGTACAGTTCCTGGGCAAATCCATTTCTCCTTCAGCTACTGAGAAGATTGCAGCTAAACTCAGAAGGAATAGTGCAGCCTGAGGAGGGTGGCAGATGATGTCATAGTCTCTGTTGCTCAGAAAGTCCCAGATCTTTGACTACGTGAGCCCTATTTCCACTATAAAATTAGCAGCAGACATATATTTCTCCATGCACATTTGAAAAATATGCATAGAATCGTATAATGTGAAATGTGCACAAAAACTCTGTTTAAACCCATTGACTATTTACTTAGCTTTAATCGGCTAGCCTTCCTAAAGATCATGCTTCTACCAGTGAGATAAACATAACAGTGAGAGTCCACCACAAATTCATGCTCATAAGGTTTCCTTGAAATGACGGAAATGCATTCAGACCATCTGTATGATTGGAAATATGCACACAGCTGGAAAATAAAAATCAAAGAAAAAGAGATGGATCTCATCCCATTGCCCCTGGCAACAACCCTATGGATATAGGCATGGACTGGACATGGAGGTGGGAAAGAGAGGACATCGTCACCTGTGGATTTTTATAGATGGGCTCTCCTCTACAGCAAATCACAAACAACTGGCTATCAGCAAGAACAGCTGGAAAGCTCAGTGGTTTAGGTACCTGGCTGCAGAGCCAGAGGTTGGGAGTTTGATTCCCCACTGGATGTCCTTGACAGGAGCTGGACTTGATGATCTATGGGGTCCCTTCCAGCTCTGCAGTTCTGAGATTATTATTATTATAAATTACAGAGTTACAGATGTTCAAGTCCCATTGATTTCAGAGGAATCTATGAGCACAGCTGTGCATGGTGGTATCTTGCTGTTAAATTTATATTTATAGTGGTGCAATTTTTAATAAGTTTTGCTGGAATGAAGCTAAGGCAATAGTTCCTTTTAAAAACTGAAATTCAGTGCTTCGACAATAGAAGAATATACACAACCATATCACAAAAATCCAGAGCAAAAGAGGCTGCTTTTATTAAAAAAAACACACAACCCTCTCCTGACACTCCTGTGCCTAGCAGTTCATTAGTGTATTTCAAAGCGGCCCACCTACAGTTCTGAGGCAGGGAGAATCTCGGCTGGGAAGCCAACCAGAATGAGTCCTCTTGAATAATGTCTCGGCCAGACAGCTTTTAAAAGGAACATTGCTATCAGCTGAAATAATAAATGTCTGTGAATAGTGCATTGTATGGAAAGAGCAACTGCTGGAGTGGAGAGCCAGAGACGAATGTCAATGGATGTAGAGCACAGAGGGTCCTGTATTTTCAATCATTTTGATCCCTGTGGTAGGTCTGCCATTTGATCACAGTTTCTCAGTTCCTTGAAGGGCTGAATCTGCTGTGACATTTTCCTGTACAACCCCAGTGAAAGGAATGGGCAGAACTCTTATTCAATCTCCATTGACGTCCATGGACTTGCAGCGGGAAGTATCTCAGTGACTTTTGCCGATGGCACAGGTGCACACTGCAATAGCAAGGACATTGGTTTGGATTGGTTTAGTCCAAGACCTCTAATATTTTGCTTTGCCAGGAAAAATGCAGGAGGGATGAGTGGCAACTGTCCCAAGGGAGACTTCAGAAGGAACCACCACCATCGCAATGCCCTAGAATAACAAAACAAAATGGCAGCCAGGCTGCCAATCCAGTAGCTGCTGTTAGGAAATTTCTCCTCCTCCTGATGAAATTTCCTTCCTAATTTCTTATCCCACAAGCAGCTGTGTCATGGGCAATTCTAAACTCAGCAGGCATAGGGTGACGATGACATAGTCCCCATGACTCAGAAAGTTCCGAGTCTTTGATCCGGCAAGCCTGCTTCCACTTTGTCATTACGAATAGAGTGGAGAATTTTGAAAGGTTTAAAAATGGCTAGATTTCTGGAGGAGAGAACAAGTGTGAAGGTACTCATTATCTTGATATTTTTTACAAAATCCCTGGAAAGACAGGCCAGTAATATTATCTCCATTTTACAGATGGGCAGAAGGATTAAGTGGCTTGAGTGAAAACCACATATGGTATGATCTTTGAGACAGGAAACAAAATTGTTTGAAATAAGGTGCTGGAGGAGAGCTTTGCAGATACCCTGAACTGCCAGAAAGATGAACAAGTGGGTCCCAGATCAAATCAAGCCTGAACTTTCTCTGGAAGCAAAAAATGTTGAAACTGAGGCTGCCCTGTTTTGGGCACATCACAAGAAGGCAAGATGTTCTGGAAACGACAATAACGCTGGGAAAGGCAGCAGGAAAAGAGGAGGACCAAATATGAGATGGACTGACTCCCTAAAGGAACGACAGGCTTGAGTTTGCAAAAGCTGAGCAGGGCAGTTGAGGACAGGACATTTCGGAGTCATTCATAGGTCACCATAAGTCAGAGGTGACTTGACACATAACAACAAATGGTCTGAGAAATTGATATTAAGTTTGTTCCGTGGAGCCAAGTTTTTGTCTTCAGACAGCGAGGAGAAGAGGTCTTTATGGATTCATTTTAAAGAAAACTCTGGGACTTTTCTTTCCACTTCTTATAGCAGAAGCTATAAACCCAATCAGCTGAACCCTCTTTGCCTTACCAGGGCTCTCCATCTAGTAACTGCAAGTAAGCCGAGTGGGTTTTCATCCTCAGTTGTAGACCTTTGTGTTAAACATAGGAAAATCTAAGAGACTTCTGGGTGGGGAGAGAGAATAGGAGCAGGGCACTGAGCAGGGGATTGGACTCTGCTTATATGCCCAAGGATACTATGATTCTATGTGTGTGCCATCATTTGCCTACCACCCATTGAGTTTAGTGCCTTAGAGTGAAATAAGGGTAAATAATTTCCGGTTTTGAAAAGGTGAAAGTGTGGCTTCCATGGCCAACTCTGATGTAGAAATCTTGGCTATTGCATCTCAAGGTGACACAAGGCTAAATAACACAAGGCACGTTACTGCTCACAGTTGGTCTTTACAGCACCACAACCCCACCTTCCCCCTTTTTTTGCTCTTGTTTTGTTTTCCTTTTTCTGTCTCTTGTGGGAATGTTTACAAAACCAGACTACAAAAGAACTGAACTCCAAACATAGCTCATAAATCAGTACACATGTGAGATGCAACCACACACCACTGACTCTTAAAGTGGGCATGCATGTTTCACTTGGAAACTCCATATTTGACTCCATATGTCTGAAGAAGTGGACTTGTCCATGAAAGCTCACGTTAAAAAAAAACAACAGTTAGTCTTTAAGGTGCCACAAGGTTTTTGTCTCTTTTTTTCCCTTTTTCTTTGGGTTTTGCCTGAAAGGCTAGGAGAGATACCAATATCCAAGAAGATGGTGGTCAACACAAAATGAAAGCATTGGCTTTGGTTTTTAGCTTCCCCAAAACAAAACTAACCAACAAAACCAATCAAAAGCCCATGTGTAGGATAGAGGAGATCCCACTTGTCAACAGCACTTGTGAAAAGGGCACAGTTGTCCTGTAGTGGACTGCAAGGTGAACATAAGCCAACAACAGCTAAGAGAACAGCAGCTAAGAGAACTAAAAACAATCTTGGGTTGCAGTTCCAGAGTAAAGGTGGCCAGAAAGAGCTTTTCAAAAATTTCCACACCATTTGTGGATAGAGAAATGGGGGGATGGGAACAATTCCAAATTTGATGAGATGGGACAATTTCATCTAATTTGGAATGAGAAAGTCTCCTAGAGCTTCTCAGAGACGGGGCACACCAATTAGCAGTGATTGCAGCACATATTTGCTCTGTTTTGGTTTTGGCAAAACCAATGTCTGGTGTTTTTTGGCACTACCATTGCAAGTGGCAGCCACTTTTGCCCCCAACCTAGTGTCATTCTAGGGCATTCTGATGGTCATGGTGGGGAGACAGCCATCAAATAAAAGGTAGGGAAGTTTTGGAAATAATTCTGCGAAGTGGCCTCCTACTTCTAAGAGAGGCAGAATGATGGTCAGAACAATGTCTTCTGAGAAATTTCGGATCAGTATTTGGCTCAGTATCTCATAGAGCAGATTTATGCTCTGTTACTACAGAAGCCTTTTGTTTCTGTTCATGGGGTTTTCTTGGCAAAGATACTGGAGTGGCTTGCCAGTTCCTGCTCCAGGTGGATCGCGTTTAGTCAGAACTCTCCACTATGACCTGTCCGTCTTGGGTGTCCCTGCACGGCATAGCCCATAGCTTCTCTGAATTACTCAAGCCCCTTCGCCACGACAAGGCAGCAATCCGTGAAGGGAAACAAAATGCAAGGGAGATAGGGAAAGTTACAGAAAATTGAATGCGGACTTCCAAAGAATAGCAAGGAGAGACAAGAGGGCCTTCTTAAATGAACAATGCAAAGATATAGAGGAAAACAATAGAAAGGGAAAAACCAGAGATCTGTTCAAGAAAACTGGAGCCATTAAAGGAACATTTTGTGCAAAGATGGACATGATAAAGGACAAAAATGGTAGGGACCTTACAGAAGCAGAAGACATCAAGAAGAGGTGGCAAGAATACACAGAGGAATTATACCAGAAAGATCTGGATGTCCCGGACAACCCAGATAGTGTGGTTGCTGACCTTGAGCCAGACATCCTGGAGAGCGAAGTCAAGTGGGCCTTAGAAAGCATGGCGAACAACAAGGCCAGTGGAGGTGATGGCATTCCAGTTGAACTATTTAAAATCTTAAAAGATGACGCTGTTAAGGTGCTACACTCAATATGCCAGCAAGTTTGGAAAACTCAGCAGTGGCCAGAGGATTGGAAAAGATCAGTCTACATCCCAATCCCAAAGAAGGGAAGTGCTAAAGAATGCTCCAACTACCGTACAATTGCACTCATTTCACACACTAGCAAGGTTATGCTCAAAATCCTCCAAGGCAGGCTTCAGCAGTATGTGGACCGAGAACTCCCAGAAGTACAAGCTGGATTTCGAAGGGGCAGAGTAACTAGAGACCAAATTGCTAACATGCGCTGGATTATGGAGAAAGCCAGAGAGTTCCAGAAAAACATCTACTTCTGCTTCATTGACTACGCAAAAGCCTTTGACTGTGTGGACCACAGCAAACTCTGGCAAGTTCTTAAAGAAATGGGAGTGCCTCACCACCTTATCCATCTCCTGAGAAATCTATATGTGGGACAGGAAGCAACAGTTAGAACTGGATCTGGAACAACTGATTGGTTCAAAATTGGGAAAGGAGTACGACAAGGCTGTATATTGTCCCCCTGCTTATTTAACTTATATGCAGAATACATCATGCGAAAGGCTGGACTGGATGAATCCCAAACTGGAATTAAGATTGCCAGAAGAAATATCAACAACCTCAGATATGCAGACGATACCACTCTGATGGCAGAAAGTGAGGAGGAATTAAAGAACCTCGTAATGAGGGTGAAAGAGGAGAGCGCAAAAATGGTCTGAAGCTCAACATCAAAAAAAACTAAGATCATGGCCACGGGCCCCATCACCCCCTGGCAAATAGAAGGGGAAGATATGGAGGCAGTGACAGAGTTTACCTTCCTGGGCTCCACGATCACTGCAGATGGTGACAGCAGCCACGAAATTAAAAGACGCCTGCTTCTAGGGAGGAAAGCGATGACAAACCTAGACGGCATCTTAAAAGGCAGAGACATCACCTTCCCGACAAAGGTCCGCATAGTCAAAGCGATGGTTTTTCCAGTAGTGATGTATGGAAGTGAGAGCTGGGCCATAAAGAAGGCTGACCGCCGAAGAATTGACGCTTTTGAATTGTGGTGCTGGAGGAGACTCTTGAGAGTCCCCTGGACTGCAAAGAGAACAAACCTATCCATTTTGAAGGAAATCAACCCTGAGTGCTCACTGGAAGGACAGATCCTGAAGCTGAGGCTCCAATACTTTGGCCATCTCATGAGAAGAGAAGACTCCCTGGAAAAGACCCTGATGTTGGGAAAGTGTGAAGGCAAGAGGAGAAGGGGACGACAGAGGATGAGATGGTTGGGCAGTGTCATCAAAGCTACCAACATGAATTTGACCCAACTCCGGGAGGCAGTGGAAGACAGGAGGGCCTGGCGTGCTCTGGTCCATGGGGTCACGAAGAGTCGGACACGACTAAAAGACTAAACAACAACAACTACAGAAGACTGGATCAGAACTCAAGAGTGGACATTCCAGGTAATCAAATCTTCATTAACATCATGAGGAACTTCCTAACACGAAAGCTGTTCAGCAGTGGAACAGATTGCCTTGGGACATGGTGGGTTCCCCTCTGCTGGACGTATCCAAGCAAAGGTGGGACAGCTACCTGTCAAAGATGCTCTAGCTCCTTTCTTTATTGCAAGGATGGAGAACATGTGGCCTTCCAGATATTTTGGGATTCCAGTTTCCATTATTTCCACCCAGCTCATCTAGTGATGATGCTTCACAAGAGTTGCAATGGAGCAACATCTGGAGGTTCACACATTCCCCCTCTCTGCTTTACCGAATCCTGGGCTATCATGGAAGTCCTTTCTAATTTTGTATTTGTAATAGGGAGAAGTAAGTGAAGAATTCTACACATGTATGTACATTGGTGTGTTTATCTCTATATCTATATCTCTCTGTAAATTTTATACATAACAAAGGAAGACTACAGAGCTGCTGAGTATTGTAGACCAACCTTTTACTTCTACTTATGTTTTAGCACTGCATTTTGCATATTTCTGGGTGATGGCTATACATTATGAAAGTGATTTGTAAAAAAGTGTGAAACCTAATGCTAAAAAACTGAATGCTGACATTTTTCAAATGTGCAAAATGTATGCTTTTGCGAGCGTAGAGGCACTAGAAATTAAATGCAAGTGGATGATACAGTAGATGAAATGATTCAAAGTCTAATAAGGGGAGGAAATCCTTGCCTTACAGCCTGACCTTTAGAGCCGATTCAAAAGGTCACTGGCTCTCTATTATCTCAAGTGAAATAGGGCGAAATAAACCCAGTGGAATTAAATGTTGTCAGATTAGGCATTCAGGAGGTCAGCTGGGTTAGATAATACACGGACTTGCTCTCTTACGAGGAATGGTGAAAAATCTTCAGAATGTGACCTCATTTGATGAGAACTGATCTCCAGGACATGTTTACCGCTGGATTTTACCAGCAAGGGCACATTCAGAAGAAACAATAGACCTATTCATTTTCTGGGTAACTCACACATAGATAGCAGTGCTATCTGCCCCACCCCTGTGTCACAGATTTTGATACCCTCCTATATGTGGAAAGTGACAAGTGTGAAGAGAGAGCTTCACATCAGGGTGTGGATGTCTCTGCCTCAACTAAGACTGTGATTCTCCAAAGTCCTGACCTTCATGGAGAGTCCCACCTTTGCAGAGAAGAGGCTGTCCGGCTTCAAACTCGTCACCTTCCATTGTGTTTGTACAAGTGCACGTGCACACCTGTGTGTTTGTGTGTAAGAATGTTTTATGGGCAAATAAGCAGAGAGGTTCTTCGTGAAACCATTGGGTTTCCTCACACATCCCTAATTTTAATCAAATGCATGACCATTTATAATCAGCAGCTGAGATGGGTTTTAGGGGCAGGGCAGAAAGGGGCCAGGTGAAAAACAGGACAGAGCTTCTGCACCTTTGATAGAGCTGCACAGGAGGGATTTCTATAGGCATTGCAGCAACATCTGTGGAAATTACTATTTCTGCAAAAGAAGATGCAGGAGCCACATCATTTTTTTCAACTGTCCACTCTTTGTAGGAGGCATTTTCCTTTCCTAATTTGTTCTTAACTGTATAACAAACATTTATGTGTGTGGTGAATGATTCTCTTCCATTGTTCTACCTCTGGAATGTCTGTAATAGTTACAGTTGAGCTGGGGTGGCGCCAACAGTGAAGACATGGAAAGCATCTGAGCCATGACCAGGAAACTGAGACGGGGAGCTGATCACAGCAGCAACAGCAGCTGGAGGGAGATGTCTTTACAGAGATGATGGGGGGGGGGGGGAGAACAAATCTGGAGAAGTTATCACATGGCTGTTACAAGCAGAGCCATGCTAATGGGAGGAATAGAAGGTTTTCTCTCTGTGTGTGATGATACTGGATTTCTACCTTTAACCATGCTTCTTGGTTCTAGGTGGGTGGGAAGGCAGAGGCGGCAGCTACACAGTAGCGCAGAAAAATGTTCTGCCTATGGACAGAGCCATTTGAAATCTCTCTGATTAAAAATGCTCTCCCCACGCTCTTTGTTCTGATTTACTGTTCTTCAGTATTGCACTGGATCCGGGTTGTCTAAGTAGAATAAAGATATTGTTCTTTATTAACCTTCCTCAGTCTAAACGATCCACACCATGTCCCATCCCTTGTGTTTGAATGGTGAGTGAGCGACCTACAACGTTGCTGAGGAGTGGAGCGTGGGACAGAAGAAGGATGCGGAGAGCAACAAAGCTTCATTGAGCAGATTGTTAGATTTGTGTTTTAGGGAAGCCTTCTCCAACCTGGCACTTTCCAGATACGTTGGACTCAAACCTCTACTATATCCAGACATTAACTGAACTGTGGCATTTGTAGTTCAAGGCATTTGGAAAGTGACAAGTTTGGGAGGCCAGCTTCAGAGAGAGCTGGCTTGAAGGAGTGAAGAACAAAGTCAGTCACAGTAACATGTGCCATTTTCTCACAGGGTTCCTTTTAAAACTAACCAATTATCTAATGTTTACCTTAATGAACTGGAAGCTTTACTCACTAATATAAATCTAATCTCAGAGCCTTACATGTGGAAAAATATGTGAAGTACTATGGGTTTGGGGCAGGCTGATACACATTTTTTCCCATTGATCACATGATGCAGTGGGAAATGTGAATGAACCTGGAGTCCCACAGCCCCAATCCATAGTTTTTCTTCCCCACCAAACACCTTCCCTCTTTTTAAAAGCTGGATCCTTTCACTTTGGTTCAAAGCATGGGGTTACTTTGAACCAAAGCAGACAGGAAAGACTAGATGAGCACATGCACACACACAAAGTGGTGTTTTGGCAAAACGCCTTCCTCTTCACCTCTTGCCTTGTGAGGGAGGATGAAGAGAGAACGTGTGTTTGTGCACACACACAAACAGTGCCAGCACCCACCCCTTTCTTCAAAGTCTCTCTCCCAAGGCACATCCCCTCCTTTTTAAACAACAACTTTGTGGGCAGAGCTCCCTTTTTTTTTTTGGTTTGGTTTTTTTTTACAGTTTAACCAGCTCTACTGGCCAGGAGGATAAAATACAGAAATGAGTGACTGAGGAAAGAAAGCCTTCTTAAGGCAGTGCCTTTGATCTGCACCACCCACAGTTGCTTCAAATAGAAAGGCAATTAGAAGGGTTTTGTTCCTCTATGTATGTGGCCACTTAAATCAAAGGGAACTGAATGTCCCATTGTTGTTGTTTTGACTTATATACTGCCCCATAATGCTAGAACACACTCTGGGTGGCTTACAACATAATTATACAAAGAACAGAGCAAGAGGATGTGAATTAATTTGCATTTCCCTTGCTGTACAGTCGCACCCTAAACTAGGTCAGAGAAGCTATGGGCTATGCCGTGCAGGGACACCCGGACAGGTCATAGTGGAGAGTTCTGACTAAACGCGATCCACCTGGAGCAGGAACTGGCAAGACACTCCAGTATCTTTGCCAAGAAAACTCCAGGGACAGAAACAAAAGGCTAAAACATATGACGCTGGAAGATGAGCCCCTCAGGTCGGAAGGCGTTCAACATTTATTTTATTTATTTATTTATTTATTTATTGCACTTATATGCCGCCCATCTAGACATAGTCTACTCTGGGCGGCTCACAACATACAAGATAAAAACAATTCAAAATATATATTAACAGTTTTTCAACAATATACAAAACAACAATAGTTCAAGATGGGATGAACAGAGAAGTTAAGTAGTGCCTGGAGGGAAGGCCTGTCTGAATAACCAGGTCTTAAGTTGGTTTCTGAAAATACCCAGCGAGGGGGCCAAGCGAATCTCGGAGGGGAGTTTGTTCCAGAGAGAAGGAGCCACTGCCGAGAAGGCCCGGTGTCTTGTTTTTTCTTTCTGGGCCTCCCTCGGCGTTAGGCTCCTCAATCGCCCCTCCTGGCTAGATCGGGTGGTACGGGTAGATCTAGGCGGGAGGAGGCGCTCCGCCAAGTATCGAGGTCCTAAACCGTTTAGGGCCTTGTATGTAATCATTAAAACTTTGAAATCAACGCGGAAGCGTACGGGCAACCAATGCAAGGCGGCCAGGGTGGGAGTGATGTGTTGGTATTTCCTCACTCCAGTAAGAAGTCTGGCCGCCGCATTCTGCACCATTTGGAGCTTCCGCATCAATCTCAGAGGTAGCCCCACGTAGAGCGCATTGCAGTGGTCTAATCTCAAGATTACGAGCACGTGGACCAGAGTGGTGAGCGCCCCAACATCAAGATAGGGATGCAGCTGGGCAATCCGCCAAAGATGGAAATATGCGGAACGGACCACTGACGCCACCTGAGTTTCCATGGTAAGCACCGGGTCCAGGTGTATCCCTAAGCTGCGAACCTCACTCTTCGCAGTGATAGTCACCCCCCAAAAAACATGCTACTGAGGAAGAGCAGAGGACAAGTACAAGTAGCTCCAGAGCTAATGAAGTGGTTGGGCCAAAGCCGAAAGGACGCTCAGCTGCTGACGCACCTGGAAGTGAAAGGGAAGTCCGATGCTGCAAAGAAAAATACTGCATAGGAACCTGGAATGTAAGATCTATGAACCTTGGTAAGCTGGATGTGGTCAAACATGAGATGGCAAGAATAAACATTGACATCCTGGGTGTCAGTGAACTAAAATGGATGGGAATGGGCGAATTCAATTCAGACGATTATCATATCTACTATTGTGGGCAAGAATCCCGTAGAAGAAATGGAGTAGCCCTCATAGTCAACAAAACAGTGGGAAAAGCTGTACTGGGATACAATCTCAAAAATGATAGAATGATTTCAATACGAATCCAAGGCAGACCTCTCAACATCACAGTAATCCAAGTTTATGCACCAACCACCGATGCTGAAGAGGCTGAAATTGACCAATTCTATGAAGACTTACAACACCTTCTAGAACTGACACCAAAGAAAGATGTTCTTGTCATTATAGGGGACTGGAATGCTAAAGTAGGGAGTCAAGAGATCAAAGGAACAATAAGTAAATTTGGCCTTGGAGTTCAAAATGAAGCAGGGCAAAGGTTAAAAGAGTTTTGTCAAGAGAACAAGCTGGTCATCACAAACACTCTTTTCCAACAACACAAGAGGCGACTCTACACATGGACATCACCAGATGGGCAATACCGAAATCAGATTGATTATGTTCTCTGCAGCCAAAGATGGAGAAGCTCTATACAGTCAGCAAAAACAAGACCTGGAGCTGATTGTGGCTCTGATCATCAGCTTCTTATAGCAAAACTCAAGCTTAAACTGAAGAAAGTAGGAAAAACCATTGGGCTAGTCAGGTATAATCTAAACCAAATCCCTTATGAATACACAGTGGAAGTGAAGAACAGATTTAAGGAACCAGATTTGGTGGACAGAGTGCCTAAAGAACTATGGATGGAAGCTCGTAACATTGTACAGGAAGCAGCAACGAAAACCATCCCAAAGAAAAAGAAATGGAAGAAAGCAAAGTGGCTGTCCAAGGAGGCCTTACAAATAGCAGAGAAGAGAAGGGAAACAAAATGCAAGGGAGATAGGGAAAGTTACAGAAAATGGAATGCAGACTTCGAAAGAATAGCAAGGAGAGATGAGAGGGCCTTCTTAAATGAACAGTGCAAAGATATAGAGGAAAAGAATAGAAAGGGAAAAACCAGAGATCTGTTCAAGAAAATTGGAGATATTAATGGAACATTTTGTGCACAGATGGACATGATAAAGGACAAAAATGGTAGGGACCTCACAGAAGAAGAAAACATCAAGAAGAGGTGGCAGGAATACACAGAGGAATTATACCAGAAAGATCTGGATGTCCCGGACAACCCAGATAGTGTGGTTGCTGACCTTGAGCCAGACATCCTGGAGAGCGAAGTCAAGTGGGCCTTAGAAAGCATGGCTAACAACGCCAGTGGAGGTGATGGCATTCCAGCCATCTGAACTATTTAAAATCTTAAAAGATGACGCTGTTAAGGTGCTACACTCAATATGCCAGCAAGTTTGGAAATACCGTACAATTGCACTCATTTCACACGCTAGCAAGGTTAAAATCCTCCAAGGTAGGCTTCAGCAGTATGTGGACCGAGAACTCCCAGAAGTACAAGCTGGATTTCGAAGGGGCAGAGGAACTAGAGACCAGATTGCTAACATGCGCTGGATTATGGAGAAAGGCAGAGAGTTCCAGAAAAAATCTACTTCTGCTTCATTGACTACACAAAAGCCTTTGGCTGTGTGGACCACAGCAAACTATGGCAAGTTCTTAAAGAAATGGGAGTGCCTGACCACCTTATCTATCTCCTGAGAAATCTATATGTGGGACAGGAAGC
This sequence comes from Intellagama lesueurii, assembly GCA_037013535.1. Classification (NCBI taxonomy): domain Eukaryota; kingdom Metazoa; phylum Chordata; class Lepidosauria; order Squamata; family Agamidae; genus Intellagama; species Intellagama lesueurii. The sequence goes on from JBAJHW010000001.1 coordinate 233,461,727, forward strand.
AACAGTTAGAACTGGATCTGGAACAACTGATTGGTTCAAAATTGGGAAAGGAGTATGACAAGGCTGTATATTGTCTCCCTGCTTATTTAACTTCTATGCAGAATACATCATGCGAAAGGCTGGACTGGAAGAATCCCAAGCCGGAATAAATATTGCCGGAAGAAATATTAACAACTTCAGATATGCAGATGATACCACTCTGATGGCAGAAAGTGAGGAGGAATTAAAGAACCTCTTAATGAGGGTGAAAGAGGAGAGCGCAAAAAATGGTCTGAAGCTGAACATCAAAAAACGAAGATCATGGCCACTGGTCCCATCACCTCCTGGCAGATAGAAGGGGAAGATATGGAGGTAGTGACAGATTTTATTTTCTTGGGCTCCATGATCACTGCAGATGGTGACAGCAGCCACAAAAATAAAAGTCGCTTGCTTCTTGGGAGGAAAGTGATGACAAACCTAGACAACATCTTAAAAAGCAGAGACATCACCTTGCCGACAAAGGTCCGCATAGTCAAAGCTATGGTTTTTCCAGTAGCCATGTATGGAAGTGAGAGCTGGACCATAAAGAAGGCTGACCGCAGAAGAATTGATGCTTTTGAATTGTGGTGCTGGAGGAGACTCTTGAGAGTCCCGACTGCAAGGAGATCAAACCTATCAGTTCTGAAGGAAATCAACCCTGAGTGCTCACTGGAAGGACAGATCCTGAAGCTGAGGCTCCAATACTTTGGCCATCTCATGAGAAGAGAAGACTCCCTGGAAAAGACCCTGATGTTGGGAAAGTGTGAAGGCAAGAGGAGAAGGGGACAACAGAGGACGAGATGGTTGGACAGTGTCATCCAAGCTACCAACATGAATTTGACCAAACTCTGGGAGGCAGTGAAAGACAGGAGGGCCTGGCGTGCTCTGGTCCATGGGGTCACGAAGAGTCGGACACGACTTAACGACTAAACAACAACAACAAAACTAGGTTTTAGATTCCTCTATCTAAAATTATAATTGATTAGGTGTTTTTAGTAACATTCAGGAAGGATGTATCAAGTCAGACTAAATGATTACTTCCAGGCCAGGGGTGGGCAATTTTGGCCAGTTTGAGGGGGAGCAATTTTCTCCCCCCTCCCCCAGGATCTACCATAAATAGGAAACCCCCAAATAAAACCAGGAGTTGTTTTGAAAAAGATTTTTCAGAAGCAAAATGGTGCAGTGGGTCCTAAAACCTATCAGAAAGCCAAATTGCAGCTTCTGAAGGCTTCAGTAACAACATTACGGGGTTTTTACAAATGGGAACTTTGTTGAAGTGCAGGAGTTGGGGGGGGCATAAAAGCAGCCGGGGGGGGGGGAGTACAGAACCACACTTTGCCCATCCCTGTTTTAAACCAACAGCTCCTGAGTCCCACCCATCGAACGATGGATTCCCCTTTTCCTTCCTTAATTGATTTTCCCTGGCATGAAGCAGAAGCAGCACAGGGAAGACATGAGCAGCACATTGGCCAGGAAAGAGCCCAGTGGAACAGGATGGCAAAGGGGTCCAGGAGATGTGGGCCTGCAACTTCCATCTGCTCTAGCCAGCGCAGCCAACTGGGAGGAACGTTGGGAGCGGCAGGCCAACAGAGCTTGGAGTGCTATGCTTTCCTCATCCCTGCTGTAGAAAAAGCAGCCTTTATTTGCGTAAATGTCTGAGGACAGGTAGGATGGTGTGGGGGGGAGTGTTGTTTACTAGACCTTATTAATTTGTTTTCCTCCCCAGAAGCACAGAGAATATGCTTTGATAGGTTTGTAAGTGGGAGTAATTAATATGATGCCTCGCATACTGAACAGGTGCCTGCAGCTTTAGCATTGCTGAGAGTTGCCTGGGTCTGCAATTTATCCCTTCTGCTTACGTTGGCAGCAATTCAACGGAGCTGTTTGCACAGAAAGAAGATGGCGTGTGTGGAAAAGGGCAGGCGGAACGTGGTGCACAAGACAAGCATACTAAGCTGGCTGCAATAGAAGCAACTACAAAGCCCACACAGAACAGCTCAGGTTAATCCTTAGCCTTGAGGAAACTCACACATTCTCTCTTTGAAGGTAGGCATGATTATCTCGAGGCATCAAGTGCGGGAGTGATGGATCAGTGCAATTATCTTTCTTTTTAACCATGAGAAAAGTCAACAAGGGACTTCAGATTCATCTCTTACGTATAATCTCTTCAAATTTGTCAGACCGTTCCCCCACCCCCAAGTAATCAGAATCATGAAAGGATCTGCTGAAGAAAATGAAAATTAGCTTTTGTTGGTTTAATTGTTTTGAAAAAGTAATATGTTGACTTAGATTGAAAGTACTTCTTCACACTGCTAGAAGATATGGAAAAGGCCACAAGTTTACACAGGAGAATCAGATCCTGATGCTCAAGAATGTAGAGGCACTAAGGCAGGAGTTACTGGCCTTAGTTGAACCCTCGCAGCCCAAGAGCACCCTTGAAGGCCACTTACTCCCTCAGGGGATGAATATCCCCACCATATCTAACCCCAATGAGCCCTCTATAAGGATGAACACTTTCAAGGGTAGGATCTCCCCACAAAAGAAACATACTGAGGTAGAGCCGCCTCCAGAGCAGGTATTGCACCCTGACATCTCATCTACTTACACCCCAGCGGGCCTCCTGTCGTCAACCTCTCCACTGTCTACTGCTGCCCAGTTCCTTGGAGCAGCTCAAAGATCGCAGGATGACCAGTCAGGACATGGCAGCAAGGGCTCCAGCAAATCCTCTCAGTCATCAATCCCCCCTCAATGGCATAACATCAAAGAGACTAGGCAGAGCAAGGAACCACTGGCACCACTGCAAACATCCTGCCCCACTTCAAAGTCAATCAATGTGAACGTGGACATTCACAACCGTGTGAAGCTCAGTGACTGCCCCATGGACCCACAGGTACTGCTAGAACCCTTGGCTACCCCTGCCATAGACAACCTATCCTGGGTGGACTCTCATGCAGACAGCCTGCCGCTGAACCCGATGGTGTGTGCCCCACCGTTGTCTGCCAACTGACACACTGGCCACTCACCCATTGATGGCCCCTCTGATGCCCTCAGATTGATCTCTTGGAATGTGGCTGGGTGGTACAGGAAGCTGCAGGACCCTGAGTTTATCAATCTTCTCCGAGGCTTTAACATTATCCTACTTCAAGAAACGTGGGCAGTTCATTCTGTACTACTAGCAGGATATGCCTCATATTCCCTTCCAGCGCAGAGGCTCAAGGCAAAGGGCCGCCTGTCTGGAGGCCTGGCAATACTGGTTGCTGACTGCTTATCTTTAGACTATGTTCTCACGTTTGATGGTAGCTGCAAAATCCAGGCTATTAAACTTAAAACTAGGAACCAAGAAATATTGATAGCCAATGTTTATATGCCCCCAGCCTCCTCTAAGTCACACAGGGTCTGTCAATGGGAAGCCTTGAGTCATGCCTTAGATGATCTTGATCTTAGGTTTCTAGGGATCCCTCTTCTGCTATCAGGAGACTTCAATGCTAGAGTAGGTCAGGGTGAGGCCATATTCGATCGTGTATTGGATACATCTAGTGATGCCTCCCTGTTACATCTTTATGTCCCAGAGAGGCAGTCCAAAGACCATCAAATCAACAATGCGGGGACTCATTTGGCAAAACTCTTGTCTACTTAGAGGCTTAATTTGGCTAAATGGCCTTACAGAGCTCGACGACGATGGCAAGTTCACATACATTTTCCCCCATGGATCCAGCACGATTGACTATATCCTTATCCCTGTTTCCCTACTACCATGTGTGGCCGAGTTCCGGGTGGGTGAGCCCCTTGCTAGTGACCATCTCCCCTTATGTTGTAGTCTTGCTCTTGATACAGACTCTATAGTTTTGCCCAACACAGCACTTCATGAGTGCCCATTGATCCTGCCTAGAATTAAATGGAACCATAGAGCAAAGTATCTCTTCGAAAAAGCAATTAAGCAAGATACTACACCTCAAGGCTCCCTCAACTGGCTATCTTCAGTAAACCCTGAAGATCTCATCAAAGGCTTTGAGAACCTAACAGACACTATAATAGCTAGCCTTGGCCAGTTCCCTCAACAATCTCAGAACAGACAGGCCCCAGACACGTGTCCTAGGCTAGACAAGGAATGTCTTGCTTTGAAGCTGGATATGCGGAGGATCTATAATCACTACAGAACCTCAAGGGCCTCCAGGCTCCCTTTACAGTATTTTGTGCTGGAAAACCACCTCAGAATAGCCATTAGGAAGCTCCATCATCATTTTATTCTGGACCGCTGGTCTCATTTAGCCCAGGCTATCAACACAGGCAACAACAAAAAATTTTGGGGGGTGGTTTCAGGTTCTTCCATCTTCAATAAGACCTCACAGGACCTTCCCTATATACCAGCCGGGACATGGGAACAGCACTTCTTGGCCACTTTTTATGATAGCTGCAAGCCCACAGTGCCAACCGATCTGCTCCTACCCAGAGATCTCCTGGAATGGTCCCCAGTCACAACTAGCGAAATTAAAAAGCTCATAGGACACCTTAGAACTGGAAAGGCACCGGGTCCTGATGCCCTTCCTCCGGAACTGCTAAAGGCTGACCCCGATTGGTGGGCACCTGTTCTTGCTGCTCTATTTACTTCTGTCAATCGATCTGGTATCATGCCCAAAGCATGGATACAAGCCATAGTGATTCCCATCCATAAGAAATCCCCTGCAAATTATAGACCAATAAGCCTTCTTGCCATCACTGGAAAGTTGTACACCAGCTACTTGTTCCAAAAATTACAAGACTGGCTTTTAGACCAAGATATCCTGGGCCCTGAACAAGCGGGTTTTAAGGCAGGAAAGTCTACACTAGACCATTGTATGATCTTATCCCATCTGATCTCCAAATACGCTTCACAGCGTAACACTCGTCTATTTTCAGCTTTCTTAGACCTAAAAGGGGCCTTTGATTCCATAGACAGAGATATCTTATGGCTAAAGCTCTCTAGGCTGGGCATTGGTAGGAGGCTCTTCTTTCTAATTCAAAAACTCCATGCGGGCACTACCTGTCGCATAAAAATGTCGACACAGGGGGCACTTTCTAATCAGATTTTCTCCAACAGAGGAGTGAAGCAAGGCTGTGTTCTGGTGCCAACTCTGTTTAACTTATTTATTAATGATCTTGTCCCATAGTATCAACGGCCATAGCCCCAAACTAGGCCCTATACAGATTCCAATCCTATTATATGCGGATGACATGGTTCTCCTGTCCCGCACAAGGGTCGTCCTAAATTGGCTAGTTAGCGGTTGCCATGACTACCTGATACGCAATAAGCTCCAACTAAAATTTGAGAAATCTAAAATTATAGTCTTTGGAAAAGCATGGAAACCCTTTTCTTGGTCTTTCAATGGCAACTCTATCCAGCAGGTCAGAGAGTTTAAGTATTTGGGTGTCTTTTTTCATTACAGACACACTTGGTCGACTCACCGGCACACAGAGATTAAGTCAGCAAAGCTTTCAGCGCAGGCTATCTTACGCTTCCATCGTACTTGGGGCCACTTGTACATCCCCACTGCGCTGCAGATTTTTAATGCCAAATCAGCAGCACAGCTTCTTTATGGTGTCCCCATCTGGATGTCTGCATTCCACAGCTCCGTGGAAAGGGTCCAATCAACGTTCCTGTATAAAATCTTTGGTCTGCCCCATTGTGTCTCCTATGCAACCCTATGCCTTGAAGGCAGTCAACACAGGATTGAGACCCTGGCTTGGCTCAGATTCTTTAAATACTGGATCAGAATCTGTTTCTTCTCAGCCCAGGACATCCTATTCCAAGCGCTGCTTTCTGACAGTGTATTTCCAAAAGGTTTGGCCCTATTTCTCAAGAAAACCAAGACCCTGGGGTTGTCACCAGATCTGCTGGGTTCAATACCCCCTTCCAAGGTATTCCATACAATAAAAAATAGAGTTCTGGATATTGAGGAGCAAACCCTGCAAAGCGCTGCACAAAGGGTCTGTTCCCCACTATATTTTCAGTTGCCCCTCTCCCATGGCAGAAGACCGAATTACCTCTATCACTTAGAGCATCCACAAGATCGATGGGCATTTACCCTTGCTAGGTGCAATATTGTACCTTCGAACTTAGCACAGGGCAGATATATGGGTTTACCCACAGAACTGAGAGTCTGCCCCTGTGGTCAGGGAGTGGTTGAATCCTTGCAGCATATGTTGTTCTACTGTATCTTTATAAGGATATCCGCCTGTCTTATCTGAGCACTTTCCTTTCCTCCCATTCTGGATGGGACGATCTGAGAAAAATTCGACACCTCTTAGGTGGCACTATTAAGGAACTTACCCTGATAATAGCCAGATATATCTACTCCATCATGCAGAGGCGACGCAGCGTGCTGTCGCAGAATGCCGAACCCTAAATAGGCATTTGGCTGTTCCCTGCCACATGTCAGCTGTTGAATGTTTTATCTGCATTTTAGTGTGCTTTAATTTTGTACAGTATGCCAAAAAAGGTTTCTGTCTGTCTGTCTACTAAGGAATCCTATCTTCCAGTGAGAGGGGGAGCCATGGCAGAGCCACTGCAGCATCCAGACACCTACAACCATTTGGGGACAGTTCTTATCATCCCTTATAATTGCTTCCAGTGGGAGGGAATTTACTGTGTCAGTTCTTGGGATAATCCATTTCTTCAAAAAAACCCTCGGGTTTACGAATGTGGGGCATTGTGCTTCTGTATCCTCAATTCAGAATGTCAGGAAATGGCCCAATATTGGGCACAATATCATGCCTGTGTTGCCAGCAGGAAAAAGGATGCCAAGCTTTACATGGCAAAGGGCAGCTTGAATGTTGACAACACCAGTGGCAGCAGTCAAGATGGTCTACAGGATACCCTCTTGTGCTTACTACTATTCATGCTTGTTGAAAAACAAACCTGACAGTTGCTTTGTGTTGGTGTGGTGAGAAGTGGTTAACTGATGAAAAAAGGAGTTAGCTTCTGGGATTTTCCCTTGTGTGGTGTCACATCAGAAGTCACTTGATGGTACAACAACATAATATAATACTATAATACAGGTTCTGACTCAATGCAGAGGAAGGTTGGGCATGACTTGTTGGTTGCATGCACTCCGGTCCATTTTTTAAGGCTCCACTAGTCCCCCAGACACTGCTGCATTCTCCAGCAATAGTGGTAAAAAGTGGCCCCTTTCCTTTAAAATATGGTGGATGCTTCCCATGCATCTGGTTCTCAAATAGGATCACATGACCATCTGCCTTCCAGCACTATGAGTCTGCTTGCAAACAGTCACACCTTAGGAGTATTCAGGCATTATATTCTCAGGGCATAAATACTTATGATAGATATGTGAGTCCATCCCACTTCACCAGAAGTCTGTTGGATCTTCGTATGAGGAGCATGTAGGCCTGAAGAAGAGCCTGTAAATGTGTGTGCCTCCTGTGACTGAAACCATATTTTATCAGGACTCACACTCAAGACCAGGAGGTTTCCCACTTTTGAGTTGTTGGCATGTTGATGGGATGAAGAACCTAGGATCCTGATGATCCTCAGTCACTCCACTACATACCTGCAAGCTGCCCTGTTCTGGGCTCCATCATCTGGCAGCCAGCAGGGCAACCACACAGAGAGAGCTTTGTGCCATCAAGACATGGCCTTTTGGGACAGATCTCATCATGGGTCTCCTCCTCTGCTAGTAGTAGCAGAGGAGGCTATCCTTTCAGCGAGCACTGACTGGCTCTCTTTGATGGCTTGGAAAGGGGAACAGACCATTTCATGGAGCACAGGTCTCAAGGACTCACCATCATGAAGGCTACATAGAGCCTTCACTATCACTTGTGGAGTGGTAGCAGAGGGAGAAACTATTTTCATTGTTTTTAGGACTTACTAGAGCATCTGTTGGGCTGCTGTGGGACCAGACACTGGACTAGAAAAACTTTTGGTGTGATCCAGCATGCCTTTTGATGTTCTTAGTTTTTACTTAGGTTTGGTATGTATGATGAAAGGTGGCTGCAAAGCTCATTGAGTTGGGTATCTGACCTCAGAGCTAGAGGTTGGAAGTCTGATTCCCCTCTGTCCCTGATGGGAGAAGAACCAGTCGATGTAGCCTGCTGCACAGTCTCAGAGCATCCCGAGAAGGAGGGAATGGCAAACCACTTCTGAGTACTCTTTACCTAAAAAACACTGGAAAGGGTCACTAAAAGTCAGAATCAGTTTGATGGTATGCAATGACAATGATGTATGATGCAAATGACAAACGTTTAGTCTAATGAAAGGTATTGTGTGTATTCAAGAGAGAGAGAGAGAGACACTATGTTTTAGGATCTGGGTGTTCTATTCTTTTGTTGCACCCAGGTCTTGGTAACAGCAATACTTCTAAAAAAACAAGTCCTGCTTTCGCCAAAAACCATGAATGCCACTGACAGGAGTCAATAACACTTGAAATGCTCACTGCTGGACTGAGGAGATCAGAGCTTTCATCTGTTTTGCCCTTAATATATGACGGGCTTTCATTCTTTCTACATGTTGCTCATGCTTATCAGATGGAAAGTTCAAAGGCTTTCTTGTTACGCTCATCATGTAGGGCAATAGGTGACTGTCAACATGAATCCCAATTAGAAGACACCTTAATCTGCCCAAGGTATACCTTTAGGCAGGCCTGCAAGCCAACAAGCAGGCACACACAATAAGCAATGGGGAAGAAAGTTCAAAGTAATATTTATCCAATAACCTGTCCTTGGGAGTAGCTTTTATCATTGTACGGGGATGCTAACCAGACCATAATAAAAGCTGCATGACTGCTCACAAGGAGTAAGCCTGACAACTTTTACATGTTTTCACAAAAGGAAAGTAGGAAGTGTTGGATATATTGCGCCCTCATATGATGCCTTTGAAAGGTTGTAGTTGAGAGGGAGCTACAGTGAATGCCAATCAACTCAGTAACAGTCAATTGTTTCTCTCTCTACCTCAGATTCTTTTTTTCATCTTTTTTCCAGTCAGGATTCTGTCAGTGTTCTGTTAGTGTGTGTGTTACGGAGTCAGAAGTGTTCTGTCAACAATGTAACCAGTCAGTCAGTTAATAATGAACAGTTGAGCAGTTATTGAGCAGTTGAGTTCAGTAATGAGTAGACAATGTCTAGATGAGCGGCATATAAGTGCAATAAATAAATAAATAAATAAATAAATAAATAATGTAACAAGTTAACACTTCCACAAAATATGATGTTTGTTTTTATATAAGAAGAACTGTGAGTAAATTGAAACATTTTATTCTTTCTAATTTACCAGAGTCTCTGAGTGAATGTATTGAAACAAATGTGTCAGTTGAGGTAAACTAACAAATAAAGGGTGGTCTATTAAGGAAGAATGTAGTTCAATCTGCATTGGTTCCTGCCAGAACCATTTTCATCTGAAACACACACTTTCTTTTTTTCTTAGTAAAAGTTTGGATGTGATTCCTTTACCAAAGCGGGGGGTGGGGGGGAGTGCATTTTGGAAATCATCCTGCCTTAAAAAAAAAAAGGCTGAATTCACAAATTAATGTTGCTCCTCTTCTGCCGTGTGCTTCTTTTCCAACAGTCTGCCACTGACAGATTATGACAAAGCTGTAATTCCTAGGATTACTGGGATAACAAGTCTGGAAGGAACATCCTGAAGATACAAACCAAATTCTTAACTTGGCACTGGTTTTCCATCCTCCTAAAATCATGTCAGCTGCACAAGTGCAACATCTACACATCACTGGCAATGTTACCAATATGTTTTCATGACCCCTTCTTTTTACATTCTAGACTCACAAAGCTGACGGCATATACCAAGATCCAGGTCTATAGAGCCTGTGTCCTGAGCACACTCCTGTACTGCAGTGAGTCCTGGACCCTTCGTGCATGGCAGGAGAGGAAGCTGAACACGTTCCATATGCGTTGTCTCCGACACATTTTTGGTATCACCTGGCAGGACAAAGTTCCAAATAGAGTAGTCCTAGAACAAGCTGGAATTTTTAGCATGTATACATTACTGAAACAGCGACGTCTACGTTTGCTTGGGCATGTCGTGAGAATGGCTGACGGTCGGATTCCAAAAGATCTCCTGTATGGAGAATTAGTGCAGGGAAATCGCCCCAGAGGGAGACCACAGCTGCGATACAAGGATATCTGCAAGCGGGATCTGAAGGCCTTAGGAATGGACCTCAACAGATGGGAAACCCTGACATCTGAGCGTTCAGCCTGGAGGCAGGCGGTGCATCATGGCATCTCCCATTTTGAAGAGACACTTGTCCAGCAGGCCGAGGCAAAGAGGCAGTCCCGAAACCAGCAAAATCAGGGAGCTGGACAGGGGACAGACTGTATTTGTCTTCAGTGTGGAAGGGACTGTCACTCTCGAATTGGCCTTCTCAGCCACACTAGACACTGTTCCAAGTCCTCCATTCAGAGCACATTACCATAGTCTCTCGAGACTAAAGGATGCCTAATCTAATCTTTTTACAGTGGAAAAAATAGAGACAATACTGAGTAAACAAACAAACAAAAGAGGTGGGGAGGAGAGCATAGATTAAGCATACATATTATATAGGAATCAGCAGCTGATGTAGCATCCAGAGTATCTAAAGAAGTGACTAGATGGCTCTTTGACCAGTTGTTTGTGCTGTTTCTCATTGTTCCTTCAATATTTATTCCGTTGACTACACAGCATTAGTGCTAACTTCAAGTAGAACTGTTCTTTTGGCATAAGTATGCAGTATGTTTGGTTCAACTAGTAGGGCTTGTGGGGACTTTTTTTTTTTTTTTTGGCAGCATTTCAACTTGCATTATTTTGACTTGCTTTTGCCTGGTGTGATGGCTTATGTCAGTCCTTTCAGACTGTTGTTGGGCATGTCCAGATGACATCACTGGTGATGCACTAAGTGGGGCACCGTGTGGGAGTGAACCTTACTCCTTTGGCCTGCCTTCTACTCACACTAGTAAGGACTACAACTGCAATACAATTGGTAAATTGTATTTCTTTTCTCCTAGTTTAGCACTATAGCACTAAATTGATACACCGCTAATTCAAATTATTACCGTGTCTATTTAGTTCATCGTTATTTCTCTTGCTAAACATTTTAAAAAAAGGATGTGGAAGCTGCTGAAAGAGGTGGGTGAGAGGGTGGTGATAATGGTAGAAAGGGATTAGGTTGTTTTGACTTAAGGGTCAATCGCACCTACCAAAAGAACTCCAGCTAAACCAAATTGGTAGTTATTTAGATGGTTTCATTATTTTCTATTCGCATGATACATGGCCAACATTGATTCATTTGTCCTGGCAATTGGTTTATTTCCCCCTTGCCGAAAGGGTTGTTTTAAATTGTACCCATGATGTATTGCTTCATTCCTTTTCATTTCAGCATGTGTGAATGTAGGGGTCGATTTATTTCCTTTGTGAAGGAGTCAGGTCTCTGGGTACTGTGGGCACTTCATGGCCACTGTGCTTGTACCCTTATTATTTTTTAAAAAAAAGCTAGTAGCCACTGCCACCGCTGACACAAAACAATATGAATACGAGGGGGGTGCGGATAAGTATTGAGCCTTACCCAGAAGAAATTGAGCTAGGAAGCTATAAATTGCAGGGTGTATTGGCCAATTGGTCTATATTCAACGGTGCAAAAATCAACTACCTATGATTTTAACTTAACTTTCATTTTCCGGTCCAAAGTGAACATGGCATGGCTTAGAAAGAGACAGCCTCCCCACCTCCCCCTCCGCCCCACTTGCAGGTGAAATAGGGCTTGAGATTTCTTGCTCTGAAATGTAAAGAAAGGAGCATTGCATTTTTAAAACCCTGCTCTTCACAATACTTCGCACATCTTTTAAACCTCACTTCCTCCTCCTGACCCTGTTTAAAAGAGAAAAGAAAAATGAAAGCCCAGAACTGAGAGGAAGAGATAGGCAGAGACAATAAGTAAAGGAAGGAAGGGAAAAGAGGAGGGGGAGAGAAGCCGTTTACCACTTCATCGATAATTTAATTACCTTTGGTAATTAAAAAAAAAAAGGACAAGGAGGGAGCTGATTGCCCCAAGAAACAGTAGAGAAAATGAAGTGATACAAAATTAAAGAGTAGTGTAGCCTGCTATAATGGTTCAAATAGAAATAAATAAAATAAATACAGTTAAAAACAATGTGAACACTCCTGCTGATAGATATACCACATGACTGCTGAAAAAAAATGTATTGGTACAATGGAGGTATGAAAAGTATCAGTATAACTAGGGTTCTTTTCTCACATGTGATCAAGCCCTTAGATCCTGCCCCATAGTGCTAAAGCACTCCCTGAGCGGTTTACAACATAATTATTTGAACAACACTTAGGTGAAAGGGGACTGTGTGATGTGTAGACACTTGATGTGTAGACACTGCGTGATGTGTAGACACCTTCCTGGATAATTAAACATTTCTGTGTAAACCGTGGCAGCAATTTAAATACAAGACTGTAGTACAGGGAAGTTTGCACTAACTCAAGACAAACTTCTGTGTAACCGTACTCTACAAATGATAGCCTCTACAACACCTTGTAAAGACTTGTTTCTTCTTCTAGATCAGAGGCCCTCAAACTTGGGTAACCCAAGTCCTTGGACTGCAATTCCCAGAAGCCTTCACCATCAGCTGTGCTGGTTGGCTGGGGTTTCTGGGAGTTGCAGTCCCATAACACTTGGGTTACTCAAGGTGGGAACCACTGCTTTAGATCCATGACAACATTATGGAAAGGCCAGTACACCTCCAGAGTGGGATAAGCAATTCTTTCCTTACGATACCCTGGTCTTGAGTCATATCTTCCTTGCTTCATATTGGCACCTGCTTGGCAATTCACAAGCTTCCTTCTCTGTATCAATCCTTTGTGCCAGAGCATAATATGTATCATACTTTGGATAAATCATGAGAAGACCCACTGGAAAACACAATAATGCTGGCAAGAGTGGAGGACAGCAAGAAATAAGAAGGTTGAACATGAGATGAATCAACTCACTAAAGGAAGCTACAGCCTTTTGCATCCACAACCTGAGCAAGGCTGTTTATAATAGGATTTTTTGGACATCAATAATTCCTAGGGTCACAACAAGCCAGAAGGATCTTGAATGCACATAATAACAGCAGTGTGTACCCATCAGCTCAGAAGAATGAAACATCGTTTGTCATACTGATGGGAACTTTTCTAATTATAATTAAATCAAAGGTGGAAAAATTGGCTGAAGATGGCTGGATGTTGGATGCTCCTAAATCTTTTCACTGGAAATCATCATCATCATCATCTTAGAGCTGCAGAGCTGGAGGGCACAATTATGTCAAGTTGATTCTCGCTGGACTAACTTGACCATTTAGGTCATGCCTTATTTCTAAGTGGGACCTACGCCCTGTGCAATTTACAGAGTAAATGATAACCCACCACAAATATTCACCAGGACTGGCAAACCTCAGGCCCCTACAGTTGAATCCAAGGTGCCTGGGGACTCAAAATAGCCATTTGGTGGTTCTCCAGCATGGTTACTTTTTTCTTCATGCAGAAGAGGCACTCTTTTAAGGCATACTGACTTGGCAGAAGAGATTTAATCTAAAATACACTGGTAGGTTACCCCCATCCTTTTGTATTAAGTAGCACCCATCACTGGAACACAGGTCTCAAGAACTTCTTTGAAATGGAATCCAGCTTTGAGGCTGAAAGAACATTTCCACCTTGTCCCTACATACCCACTTTGTCAGAATAAGAGTTAGAATACAGCGACTACATGTTAAAACATCCATGTAAGGCTCTAAGACAGTGATCACCACTATCCCTTTATCTTAGAGCCTTACCTGAATGCTTTACCATGTAGCCTCTGTACTCTAACTCTTATGTCTGACAAAGGGGACATGTTCCATGAAAGCTTACATTTAAATGAAGCAATTAGTCTTTAAAGTGCACAATGTCCTCCCCACCTCCCTGTTTTCTTTTCTTTTGTGTTTCTTGTTGAAATCATTTATTTTAGTGGTGCCAACTTCACCAGGACCCAAGTTGAAGTTAAAAGTTTTGTTTAGCTTGATTTCTAGACGCTGCTGTTGCCTATCACAATAATCCTCACGGCAACCATTTTAACCATATCCATTAACAGATGAATCAGATAAACATCTAGAAGTGTCTTGTTTTATTTTCTTTACGCATCAATGCCAACATCTGAACTTTCAGATTCAGTGTTAAAAATGGAGGTGAAAATTGCTGTTGCTTTCAAGGCTGTGAAAAGCCTTATTCTTAGAGAAATATATCTGCTATTACATTTCCAAATACTAAAGGTGAAAGCTAAACAAGCCAGCCTCCAAATACAGGAAACCTAACTCGGCATGTTATCTCACTGTTCAGTGCAAGTTACATTAGACTAATTCAGTCTGACAAAACTTCAGAGAGATGTTATTTTGCTATTTCTTCAGTAAATTTGGAAACAGGTAAGCATATAAAAATGCGCCGTGGAACGGTCCTTATTTTGTTCCTTGTTGGAAGTATAATGCGTATAATTATCTGGATTTGCACATGACACTGACGTCCTGATTTTGAGAACACAAGTAGTCAGTCTGAGGTCTGCAAATCTAGGGCACTGCTGAAATTCCACTTATATCAGAAGATCACAAAGCTGTTAACAGCTTTGAGGGTTTTCCTCTCACTCTACCAACACAGTAATCTTTTTCAAATTATTTGGTGTTTCTCATTGCTAATAGCTTGTTTATGGGTGCCCAACAGATCTACTTTAAAACTGTTAATAGAACAGGAACAGAATTATAAAGTTAACTTCACAGGAATCAACCCATATCATGGACGTGAAACTTTGGCCCTATTTTTTTTCTTTTTTTGCAAGCTCCAGCATCTGGAGCATCCATTGGTACATCTGGAGTTGCTGATGGGCATAGCAGACCAAGACTTCCAGAGGGCCAACATTTCCTCACCCCTGATCTACATAAAGGTGAGGTTTCACTTAATTTAGGTGTATGCTGTGGTGATCCCACCCTTTCCTAAACTCTCAATGTATTAATGTATCTGTAAGTGACTATACCAGGTTTGTAAGAGGATAGCATCTTATACCCATATAGTGAATCTCCTATGGGTGGAGTGGTAGGGTGATTGGCAGCTGAAGGAAACTGAGTGCTGATTGATTAGTGAGATTAAAATGTTTTGAGGAAGAGCCCAGTTTTAATTTTGTTAATTAGTTAGAGAGTTAGATCTGAGAGTTTAAAAAGAGCATCAAGTCAGGAGAAGTAGTCAATGCTAGAATTTTTAAAAAAGAAAAGTCTGTTTAGGGAGCTCAGTGTGTGTGTGTGTTAGAAAGACTGAGAATCCGTTAAGAAGTTATTTTGAGCTTTAAGAACAGAAGAAATATATCTACATTCTACTGTTGTTTTAACTTTTATCATTCACATCCGAGAACTTCCCTTCCCTTCATCCCTATTACCTGTGATCCCTCAATAAAAATCCTATTTGTTTATTTATATCAAACTCTCCTTTTAATTTATTTTATATGTAACTGAGAAGAAATAAAGTAGACTACAAATAGGCAATAATACACTCACACAGAACTACATTCTACTAGTAGGAATAGAGTGATTAATTTAAAACAGAAAAACTTTCATTAACCACCTGAATAATCAAAGGGACCATTTTGAGGTCAAAAAGGGTCTGTCTGGGGCAAAATCAAAGGGGCAACTCCAAAATACCTGGCTGTGGCTTTGAGAGGTGATGTTCTGACAGGGTAACACCTTCCCTAGTGGAACTAAGGAATGATGGCTAGGTTCAGGGTGTTAAAATGCATCAACAAGGTGCCTTGCTGTGACCATCTAGAAGTGTGTGTAAAAAGTTAGTGAATAAGGTCATCACTTCCTCAGTGGGTTGGGAAAGTTGTGACATACACAACCTGTTATTCACCAAGCTGAACAAAGCTCGGTACCTATGTATTACTTCCCCCTCCATCACCTCCTATTCTAGTTTTTAAAGTCCCAAGCAGTCAACACAAAATGCTTGTTTACTGAGCTTCTGTCAGAATACCATACATGACTGGTGGACTTTGTATAGTTGGGATTTCCGAATTACAAGTTGTGCTGACCTACCTTCATTCCACTCTCCCCTCTCAATTTTTTCAAACTTATAAGCAGATTCACTACAAACATGAGCCACCTAATCCTCATTCTTCTACCCAGCAACGATCCATCAGTTCAATGGGATTTGTCTTTATGAAAGACTTCTCTGAGGCCCAGTAGAATCACTAGTGTCGTATTTACAGTTGCAATCATATGACAGGAAACAGTGCAATTGTGCCACAGGTCATGTTTACAGCTGTGTGTGATAATCACAAATCAGCTTTGTACACATAGTCATTGGCTGTTTATACTAAGTTAGACATTTTTCACTTCAAGGAGAGTGAACACAACTCTAATCCTGTTGACAGAACTAGGGCCAGGAATAAGAGGTAGAGAGTCTGAATAAGCTGTTGGATATTGAGAAATTTTGAATTGTGGTGCTGGAGGAGACTCTTGAGAGTCCCCTGGACTGCAAAGAGAACAAACCTATCCATTCTGAAGGAAATCAACCCTGAGTGCTCACTGGAAGGACAGATCCTGAAGCTGAGGCTCCAATGCCTTGGCCATCTCATGAGAAGAGAAGACTCCCTGGAAAAGACCCTGATGTTGAGAAAGAGTGAAGGCAAGAGGAGAAGGGGACGTCAGAGGACGAGATGGTTGGACAGTGTCACCGAAGCTACCAACATGAATTTGACCCAACTCCGGGAGGCAGTGGAAGACAGGAGGGCCTGGCGTGCTCTGGTCCATGGGGTCACGAAGAGTCGGACACGACTTAACGACTAAACAACAACAAAATTGAGAAATAATATTATGGAAGGACATCTAAGGCCCAATCTCCCCTGCAGTAGGAAAAGGTGAGAAGAATCTGTGGTGGTAGAGGATACCGCATCGGGTTTGTATCCTTGCAGACTACAGTAACTCTCAGCAACCAAATAAATGAACACCAAGGACCAGCTCATGCTCTGATACAATAGATTTCTATCCCAAGAGTATTTTCTTAAAAATATTTTATTTATCACTTTTATTGTGTACCTTATCTGTCAATGCAAAATAAGTAAGAGGCAATAACACAAACCCCACCCAGCCAAAACAAAATACAAAACAAAACAAAAACGGGGAGGGGGAGGTGCGGGGGGGGGACACACACAACAACAGTCTCTCACAAACCTTTAACCATATAACTCAGCAGTTCTTAATCCTTGCATTGAGGGATGAGGCCATAGTATGCTTTGGTTTTGTATTTCTAGGGCAACTGGAAGACAGAGCCTCCTGTTCATTCATCATGAGCCAAAAAAAAAAAACCACAATTGTTTCTTCTCCAAGCAACTCCTCCCTTTGTTGCAGCTTTCTGGGAGCCTGGGATTGACATTTCCCATCAGCTCTTTGTTTCCTGTGGAGTGTGCCTTTGTTTTTAGCTCTCCACTTCTAGAGTTACCTCTGTGTAACAGGTACGAAGCAGCCTGAACTAATACCACCCAGTTACACACCTCAGGACTCTGTCACCTCCTTCCACAGCTTGTCTTCAGTCTATAAGCCCTATTCAGGCATTATTCAGGCTGGTGCCATGAATGCCCTTAGAGAGGAGCGCCTAGCCCTGCCCCCTTTGTTGCTGTGTTCTTTAGCACTACAGCACCAGGTCTGAAGACGAGAATAGTCTCCTACACAAGCGGGGTGTAAGCTCTACATACAAATAGGAATCTCTCCTCTTCAGATGCGGTGCTGCAGCCAAGAAGAGTGTTACAACAGAGGAAGGTTCCCCTTGCTAAGCATGTTCACAACATCAAGATGCATACTGGCCAAAGAGGGCTTCTGCCTTGAGAAAGCAGGGAACACTCAGATGGGGAAGAAGAGAAGCAAGTGACAAAAAAGAAAGCAGGAGCACTGGGAAACAGAATAGAAGGATCTGATATTCTTCTCTTTCTTTTGCTCTCTCAGGATATCCTCAAGGGGGAGGGGGAAAGAAGTTCAAGTTCTGTAAAATACGACCATTGGCAGCAGGGTGTGTGTATGTAGGAATGGAAGGGTGACCAGCAGCAAGGGATGTGACTTGAGTCACACTGGCAACTTGACTTGGACTTGACTCGCGACTTGGACCTCTTTTTCTGAGTTGTGTTGTTGAGTCCTGATGAGAGATGGGCCTCCCTACCTGCTCCTGCTGCTGCCGCCAACCTCAGAGGGGCAGCAGGCCTGGCTTCCCTTCCAGGAGCCAGATGCTGCTGCCTCCAGCCACCCACCCACCACCCAGCTGATAGGCCGGTGCATGGGCCGAGGCAGGAGCTGGCTCCAGAAAGGGACGTCGGCCCGCTGTCTCTGTGCATGCATGCGCATGTGCCGGCCCAGCTTCCCTTCAGGGCCACAGTCTGCACATGCACCCCGCCAAGTGGGAGGAGGCAGCGATTCGTGTCCATCTCTAGGAGGGAGTAGGATCATTTAAACATTGTTCCAGTTCTGTAGATGCTTCTTACGGAAAATGCACTCCCATAAACCTAGTGTAACATTTAGGGAGCCTTAAGGACTCCCTTGTTAAGGATGACTAAGGAGATATATATATATATAAGACTACCAAGAGATGGTGCCAAACCAATGCTCAGACCTGCAGCCTGTGAATTGCTCTCTAAGCTACATTCACAGAACAGTCAGTGGAGCTCAAAGCTTGCGAAGCATGTTACAAATGTCTAGCGGGTGCCGTTTGTTACCGGGGCATAATGAGCTACTTCAAGGTTTGCTATCAATAGGCGAAGAAAATGTTAAAGTTCTCGGCAGCCCAGTCAAGTGGCTTCATCCATCAGGTTTCAGAATTGTTTTATGACAATTTGTAATGTTTATGGTGCTGGCAACTGCCTCTAATGTAAACGCTGCAGCCATAAGGATAAAATAACACCCTGGCACTAATACAGTAAATCAAAACTCCCCACAGAGTTTTGCCCTTATATTTCTGCACCTTTCATTTAAAGTTATCTTAATGGATGGTAGTGCAATAAGCAACTGTACATTTTGCAGTAATGTACTGATGCTTAAAAAAAAAAGCTGAAAGCCTTTATTGAAATAATACCATACAGTATTACTATTATACAGTATTGCTGAGTATGCTTTAAAACAATGGTGTAATGTACTTTGGAAATCATGGGCAATAAAATAATCCATGGGATCCTAACACTATACTATGCGTATTTTTCTTCTCAACATATATAGTCATGTTCACATTGTTCTAATTTCCTTTCTCTTGTACAGTAGCCCGAAATGTAAAAAATGATTCCTGGTTGTTTGCTTGTTTCTCGTGTTTTCGCTCATTCATTGCACAAAGAGCAATCAGGGGCCTCCCTGCATTGCAGTCTCTTTTTTAATAAGCGTTTCTTTCATGCAGTAGACGTTCCAAAAAAGCTAAAGGCTTTTCAGTACACCTTTGGGTAGGGGGACTGTTCCTTTGTGTACGTGAAGAACAACGTAGGAGGTGAGCGAGCAGAAGGAGCATTCTCCCCCTCCTCACACACTGAGATTAACCCTGAAAAGAAGGGTAGTTTAAATATTCTGTATTTACAAGTGTGACACACACATGAGTGTAATATATAAAGGGACTTACTGTAAATTGTATGTCAATGTCCATTTTTTAATTTCATCCACACAACATACAGGTTTCTAAAAAGACCGCATTGCTCTCAGGTGGTCTAAACTGGGCTTCCCCAACTTGGTTCTCTCAAAGTTTTTGGACCTCAGATGCCACTGACCACAGACATTATAGCCAGTAGTCAGGGACACTGGGCATTGTAGTCCAGAACACGGGGCTATGGAAAGTCTGTAAAAAAACAAAACATGGAACTCATGTCTTGCCGCGACATCCTGATAATAATTATATGTGGAAGCGGACACAGAAAGGAAGAGTGACGACAATCTTGTGTGTTCTGGCACACTCAATTTCCGTTCTCTGCTCAGATGGAAATGACATCCTATTTGGCCTATTTGCCCATCTTGATCAGATCAGAATCCCACTGTGATTTGTATTTATACCAAAGTGCACTAGATGGCAGCAAAATCCATGTATCGGTCAAACCTCCAAATTAAAGCACCAGTGGAGATTTTGTGTGGCAAAGAAGGTTCAGTGAAACAACAAAACCCTTCCATTGTTTTTCCTGTGAAAAAAGAAGACCCGGGGGGGGGGGGGGAGAAATACTGTGCTCAGCCAATTATCCTAGGTAAATATTTCTACGGTTGTTCTTCCTTAAGACCGGGTTCTTCTTTTATGTATGCCCGTGCTCCTCCGCTATTAGATGGGATGCAGCTACAAAAACTGTCAAATGCTGTTTCTTATCCTTTATTCCAGTAATATGACAGTGTCAGTGAGCGTAAGCGCAGTAACTAACACCCAAATAGTGTTAACATGAATTCTTTTTAAAATGCTGCTTTGCAGGGTTTTATGCCATTCGAACAGATCCAAGAGAAGATACAAGAAAACGACAGAAATGAGGCTGCCTTGGGGCAGCATAGTTAGAGGGCAGAAAGTTACTTTTTGAAAGTAGCTATAGTTACAGTTCTGATACTCCTTTAGATAGTTATCATTATTGTTTCCATTTTGAGTTGTTCCAATATTCTGTTCCTGTAGTGGCCAATCAGATGCCAGTAGGAAACCCAGTGGGAAAAGACTAACAGCAATGCCCTCTTGCTCTCCAGCAACTGGCAATATGATGCCTACTGCTTCCAATACTTGGCAAGTAACGACTGACACCCTTGATGTCCCTGAGTGTGCCTATTCCCCTTTAAAGCTCCCTAGATTGGCTGTTTTCAACCAGGGCAAGGTGGTGCTACAGCAGGCATCCAAAAAATCAAAACAAAACCTTTTTGGCACCCTGAAGAGGCCTGGATCTACGTAGCTCAGTGTGAGCCTTCATGGATTACACTGTTTCTGAGGCAGTGGATTGTAATCCATGAAAGCTCACACTGAAATTAAGTCCACCAGCCTTTAAGTCCCACAACTCTTTTCTTGCAGTTTCTGCTATACAGGTTGGAAGGGATCACTGCATCTTGTGACAGAAAATTCCACAGTTGAACTATGCACTGTTGTCTTTTTTGCAATCCCAAATTTCTAATTATTTGTTGTTATTTAGTCATTAAGTCGTGTCCGACTTGTTGTGACCCCATGGACCAGAGCACGTCAGGCCCTCCTGTCTTTCACTGCCTCCCGGAGTTTGGTCAAATTCATGTTGGTAGCTTGGATGACACTGTCCAACCATCTCGTCCTCTGTCGTCCCCTTCTCCTCTTGCCTTCATACTTTCCCAACATCAGGGGCTTTTCCAGGGAGTCTTCTCTTCTCATGAGATGGCCAAAGTATTGGAGCCTCAGCTTCAGGATCTGTCCTTCCAGTGAGCACTCAGGGTTGATTTCCTTCAGAATGGATAGGTTTGTTGTCCTTGCAGTCCAGGGGACTCTCAAGAGTCTCCTCCAGCACCACAATTCGAAAGCATCAATTCTTCGGCGGCCAGCCTTCTTTATGGTCCAGCTCTCACTTCCATACATTGCTACTGGAAAAACCATAGCTTTGACTATGCAGACCTTTGTCGGCAAGGTGATGTCTCTGCTTTTTAAGATGCTGTCTAGGTTTGTCATTGCTTTCCTTCCAAGAAGCAGGTGTCTTTTAATTTTGTGGCTGCTGTCACCATCTGCAGTGATCATGGAGCCCAAGAAAGTAAAATCTGTCACTGCCTCCATATCTTCCCCTTCTATTTGCCAGGAGGTGATGGGACCAGTGGCCATGATCTTAGTTTTTTTGATGTTGAGCTTCAGACCATTTTTTGCACTCTCCTCTTTCACCCTCATTAAGAGGTTCTTTAATTCCTCCTCACTTTCTGCCATCAGAGCGGTATCATCTGCATATCTGAGGTTGTTGATATTTCTTCCAGCAATCTTAATTCCTGCTTGGGATTCCTCCAGTCCAGCCTTTCGCATGATGTATTCTGCATATAAGTTAAATAAGCAGGGAGACAATATACAGCCTTGTCGTACTCCTTTCCCAATTTTGAACCAATCCGTTGTTCAAGATCCAGTTCTAACTGTTGCTTCCTGTCCCACATATAGATTTCTCAGGAGATAGATAAGGTGATCAGGCACTCCCATTTCTTTAAGAACTTGCCATAGTTTGCTGTGGTCCACACAGTCAAAGGCTTTTGCATAGTCAATGAAGCAGAAGTAGATGTTTTTCTGGAACTCTCTGGTTTTCTCCATAATCCAGCGCATGTTAGCAATTTGGTCTCTAGTTCCTCTGCCCCTTCGAAATCCAGCTTGTACTTCTGGGAGTTCTCGGTCCACATACTGCTGAAGCCTACCTTGTAGGATTTTGAGCATAACCTTGCTAGCATGTGAAATGAGTGCAATTGTATGGTAGTTGGAGCATTCTTTGGCACTTCCCTTCTTTGGGATTGGGATGTAGACTGATCTTTTCCAATCCTCTGACCACTGCTGAGTTTTCCAAACTTGCTGGCATATTGAGTGTAGCACCTTAACAGCGTCATCTTTTAAGATTTTAAATAGTTCCACTGGAATGCCATCACCTCCACTGGCCTTGTTGTTAGCCATGCTTTCTAAGGCCCACTTGACTTCACTCTCCAGGATGTCTGGCTCAAGGTCAGCAACCACACTATCTGGGTTGTCCGGGACATCCAGATCTTTCTGGTATAATTCTTCTGTGTATTCTTGCTACCTCTTCTTGATGTCTTCTGCTTCTGTGAGGTCCCTACCATTTTTGTCCTTTATCATGTCCATCTTTGCACAAAAGGTTCCTTTAATATCTCCAATTTTCCTGAACAGATCTCTGGTTTTTCCCTTTCTATTCTTTTCCTCTATATCTTTGCACTGTTCATTTAAGAAGGCCCTCTTGTCTCTCCTTGCTATTCTTTGGAAGTCTGCATTCCATTTTCTGTAACTTTCCCTATTTCCATTGCATTTTGTTTCCCTTCTCTTCTCTGCTATTTGTAAGGCCTCGTTGGACAGCCACTTTGCTTTCTTGCATTTCCTTTTCTTTGGGATGGTTTTTGTTGCTGCCTCCTGTACAGTGTTACGAGCCTCCATCCATAGTTTTCAGGCACTCTGTCCACCAAATCTAGTTCCTTAAATCTGTTCTTCACTTCCACTGTGTATTCATAAGGGATTTGGCTTAGATTATACCTGACTAGTCCAGTGGTTTTTCCTACTTTCTTCAGTTTAAGCTTGAGTTTTTGCTATAAGAAGCTGATGATCAGAGCCACAATCAGAAAATTGGAAAAGAGTGTGTGATGACCAGCTTGTTCTCTTGACAAAACTCTATTAACCTTTGCCCTGCTTCGTTTTGAACTCCAAGGCCAAACTTACCTGTTGTTCCTTTTATCTCTTGACTCCCTACTTTAGCATTCCAATCCCCTATAATGAGAAGAACATCTTTCTTTGGTGTCAGTTCTAGAAGGTATTGTAAGTCTTCATAGAATTGGTCAATTTCAGCCTCTTCAGCATCGGTGGTTGGTGCATATACATGGATTACTGTGATGTTGAAAGGTCTGCCTTGGATTCGTATTGAAATCATTCTATCATTTTTGAGATTGTATCCCAGTACAGCTTTTCCCACTCTTTTGTTGACTATGAGGGCTACTCCATTTCTTCTACGGGATTCTTGCCCACAAGAGTAGATTATTTACCTTATAACTAATAATGCCTTTCAGAAAAAAAACCCTGTCATGATCTATTCTCTCCACACCATACACATGTACTATTGTGTACTGTTGCTCCCTTTAAACTTTTTTTTTCCAAGCTAAGAAGTCTCACACATCCTCACAGGGAAGTGTTTATTTATTTATTTATTTTTAATCCCTTTATAATTTAGAGATTACTCTTTATGGTGCTTTCCTCCACAATATTGTTTTCAAAATGTAGTGGCCAGAACTTTATATGGTGTTCCAAGTATGATACCACCATACATTTTTA
The DNA here is from genome assembly GCA_037013535.1 of Intellagama lesueurii. Classification (NCBI taxonomy): domain Eukaryota; kingdom Metazoa; phylum Chordata; class Lepidosauria; order Squamata; family Agamidae; genus Intellagama; species Intellagama lesueurii. The sequence continues at coordinate 233,485,728 of JBAJHW010000001.1, forward strand.
ATAAAGGTATTATGACAATCAAGGTTTTATTTTCAGTTCCTTTCTTAAGGTGGAAGTGTAATTCCTGACATGGAATTTGCTGATGGCACTCCTTTTCTTCCCCTTTGGTGCTTTGGAATGACATTTTCATTGAACTGCTTGCTCCAACTTCAAGATCTCCTTCTTGGACAATTACTACCAGCTCAGATCCTATGAGAATATATCTGTAAAGTTGCAAGTTTTTGGCTCTATGTGCATCACTTCATACTTGTTTACCCTGAACTGTATTTGCTCTTATGATGTCCATTTCCTCAGTTTCGAGAGATCTTCTAGAAGCCTTTGCTATTCCCTTTTGATGATGACACCACATAAGTTGGTGTCATCGTCAAACTCAACCATGACAATTGATCATACTATAGGTTGTGAAGAGACTGAGAAAAGAAGGAACATGGCATGTGGGTACCATCCTGGAAAATCAGATCTGTCCATGTGTATCTGGGATATTGGCTGCCTTTTGCCTGCTCATAAGGAGGGGTAACACCTGCAGCTTATTTCCTGAGAAAGATGCCTTCAGTGCCTAGCCAGTTCCCTGGTCCCATGCTAATTGGGAAAATGGGTTCAGCTGTGAGAGAGGGGAAGGGGAATAAATGCTTTTGTCTTCTTGAACATTCAAGGAAACTTGAAGGCTAATTGGTTGTTAATCTGGAAGGGACTAGAATTGGACCTTCAATAAGGGGTTCAGAAGTTGACTTAGCTTGACGTTCTGGATGTTATGCTGAGCTGCTGTGGCTTGCTATGGGAAATGGGCTCTGTGCAGACCTCAGAACTGTGCATTCTTGTATGATAATAAGTGAGTATTAGGTAGACTGGAGCTGGCCGGATAGCTCAGTGGTTTAGGTATCTGGCTGTGGAGACAGAGGTTGGGAGCTTGATTTGTCACTGTGCCTCTGGGGAGAAGACCCAGCCTGTGTGGCCTTGGGCAAGCTGCACAGTCCCAGGGTATCTCCAGAAGAAGGAAAGGGTAAACCAGTTCTGAGTATTCGCTACCTGGAAAACCCTGAAAAGGGTTACAATAATTCACAATTTAACCTAATGGCACGTGATGATCATGATTATCTAATCATGATCATCATGTGCCATTAGGTCAATTGTGAGTAGGTTAGTTTTCTTGGTATAAACTCCTACTTGCTTCACTTTGTCTTGCTGTCTTTAATGCTTTTACAAACTATTTGGACTTTATGCCTTTTGTCTTTTTACTCTCTTCAATTAAAATATAAAATCATTCCAATGGTTTTATTTCTGGCTTGCTTTGGTCTACCTACTGAGAGTTTTGGTTCTTTTTTTGGGTGTGGTGGCAATGCCACCATAAAAGTTTTGGACTCCTTTGAAGCTGAGTTGTGTCTAGTAATTAATTTATTTATTGGATTTCTATCCCGTCCATCTAGACCAAAGGTCTACTCTGGGCGGTTTACAAATTTAAAAACAATAAAACCAAAAACATATATTATAGGTCCAAGATGGCGGAGTATAAGAAATTAAGACATGGCAGGAGGGAAGGCCTGCTCAAATAGCCAGGTTTTAAGTCTATTCTTGAAAACACGCAGAGAGGGAGCCAGGCGGATCTCCACTGGCAAGTTGTTCCACTGCTGAGAAGGCCCTGTTCCTCATCCTTTCCCTCTGGACCTCCCTCGGCGTTGGGCCCCTCAGCCGCCTGGCCTGGCTGGAACGAGTGACTCTGGCAGAACTGGGTGGGAGAAGGCGCTCTGCCAGATATCGAGGTCCTAAACTGTTTAGGGCTTTATATGTGATCGTAAGAACTTTGAAATCAACGCGGAAATGAATGGGCTGGGTCTTACTGAATAGTAAGAATGGGATACTGGGAGATAACTGCAATTCACTTCCCTGGTTCACTCACCCTGGGGCAACAAGGGTAGAGTGGCTTAGTGGTTAAAGAGGGGATATCCTGATTGGACCTTTTCCCCATAGATCCTTCAGGAACTGTTGCCTATATACAATTTGATTTCTAATATGTCAGAATCATGGGGCCAGATATGACCAAGCAGTCATTTAGCTTGGTCTTCTTTCCAAGCCAAATCAGGACTGTCTACGCACAAATACCTCCCCAGAACAATTTAGACCACAATGTACTGCAAGTCACATGCCCCAAAGTCGGTCACCACCCCAACCACTTAAAAAGGGGGACTACAAAAAGCTTTTGTAGAAGGACTAGAAGTGAGCCTAGAGCAACACTCTCCATGTGGAAGGTCCTATATTTAATTAATGGCCTCTCCAGATCAGAAACCTTGGAAAGCTCTTGAAGATGATACTACACTAGGCAGATCAATGGCTTGATGTAATACAAAGTTGCTTCCTATGTTTCTAACTAGACATCAGGTTTGGATGTGCTCTTATGTCTGAACCATTGCTGATATCTGAAGCAGCTCTCCTAGTATCTCCAGTTGCAAACATAGGCATAAATGCAAATGCAGTTGCTACTCAGCGCTGCTTTATTGAGAGGGAAAAGTGGGCCTTTGACCAGGGCCCACTGTCTGTAGGGGCCCACATGAAGAGGGGGATTTTTTTTTTTTTGGTGTGCCTTCCATAATGGTGCTGTGCAGTGTGCACTGCTTGCTGGGGCTTTGAAGTTTTATGTACACTGACATCACGTGACAAGACCATGATGCGTGACCTCATGTCATCTGAGCACTGGCAGCATGTACAGCCTTTTCTCCCACTGCCCATCATTGAGGACCCCAGCCCAGCAGACTCTTATTTTTTATTGCAGGCTTTTCTTTGGATACACATTTTGTTTTCTAGTACTGAAGGCTTGCTTATGGTCATAAGCTAGATTTTCTTTTCATTCTATGTTGTCTGTTTACCTAAGCATTGTTCACTTATTTACTGTTACCAAGATTACCTTAGAGAGTCACAGAATCATAGAATAATGAAATTGAAAGGGGCCTATCAGGCCATCGAGTCCAGTCCCCTGCTCAGTGCATGACTACAAATCAAAGGATATCAGCCAGGTGGTTGTCTAAGTTTCTCTTGAATGCCTCCAGTCTTAGAGCTCTCACCACCTCTCAAGGTAATTGATTCCATTCTCATACTGCTCTAACAGGAAGTTTTTCCTGATAGTCAACCAAAATCTGGTGTCCTGTAACTTGAGCCCATTATTATGTGTCCTGAGGATAATTGAGAGAACAGATCCTGCCCCTCCTCTGAATGACAGCCTTTCAAGTATTTGAAAAGTGCTATCGTATCACCCCTCTGTCTACTTTTCTCAAAGCTAAACATGCCCAATTCTTTCAGTCTTTCCTCATAGGTCTTGGTTTCCAGTCACCTGCTCATCCTTGTCACTCTCCTCTGAACTTGTTCCAATTTGTCGGCACCCTTCTTGAAGTGCGGTGTCCAAGCCTAATCAGTGCCAAATAGAGGGGAACTAGTACCTCAGGGGATTTGAAGACTATACTTCTGTTAATGCAGCCTAAAATAGCATTTGCCTTTTTTATAGGCACATCACACTGTTGGCTGGTATTCAGCTTGTGACCTACGATGACTCCAAGATCCTTCTCGCTCATAGTATTGCTGAGCCATGTATCTCCCATCTTGTAACTGTGTTTTTGGTTTCTTTTTCCTAGGTGCAGTGCTTTGCACTTATCCTTGTTAAAGTTCATTCTGTTGTTTTCAGCTCAGTGCTCCAGCCTATTCAGATCATTTTGAATTTTGTTTCTGTCTTCCAAGCTGTTAGTTATTCCACCCAGTTTTTTTGTCATCTGCAAATCTGATTAGAATTCCCTGCACTCCCTGATCCAAGTCATTAATAAAAATGTTGTCTTAGGTATGTTATATTGTTCATCTTGTGTGCCCTATTTAGGTGGGAGGTAAAGGAGAGGGAGGGAGGAGGAAGAGAGGCCTCCACTATTATATTTTTTGCCCAGGGCCCACCAGAGTCTTGAATTGGCCCTGTTGCTACTCCAAGCCACAAAGGACCCAATGAATCAACTACTGAATGGTAATTCAATGCTCAAGTAAAGCCCACTGGTTCAGTAGGTTTCATGTTAGCATTTGGATTTAGGCCATTATAAACCTGAGTATCTGCCAAATACAGGTGCCTTGTTTTGATGCTCAGTTTCATAAACAAGCCAGCCTACACTAATAATGGTGCTATAGTGTGATCTTTGAATGTGCAGGGATCTGCAGGGGACCTCCTTGGTCTGTACGACTAGCTACTGTGGACTAAGAGAGCATGTTTTGAACCAGACATGTGTCCATCCACAGTTCAATACTCTACAGGATTTTGATGGGAGATTGAAACAACGAAGCAAATTGTGATAGCAATCAGATATTTGGTGATTCAAGTAAAGAATATTCTGAGTGATGAATGAGAAGGGCACAGTTGTTCCTATGATGTCTAAATCTATTTCTTTGTCTTTTCCATAATACTTTATATTAAACAGTTCACAAAGTTTACAAATATAGTTTACAAAGAAAATGAAAAAAACCAGAGGAAGAAAATGGCTTTAGCTATTGTTCAAACAGGAGTTTTGTCTTCATGAAAGCTGCAGTCACAGCCCTTTCCTAGCACAAAGTTTAGTCTATAACTGAATAATCTCTTGATTTCACTCATATGCCCTAATTTTAAGCATAAATGGAACGAATGGATTAAGAACAGGGCTAATGAAGAGTAGAACTGCTCTTATTCAGCTAGATAGAGAAGCAAGGGCACAGAAGACAAATCTATAATATCCATTTCCATAGATTTCCTTGGGCTCTCGATACGTGATGGAGGTATGTCGAAATGAATCTTCACCTTGGGTCCCCCCCCTCTTTTTTGTGGTAGTGGGGAGACCAAATAGGAAATCTGAATGTTAGTGGAGTTGTACCACTGAAGTAATGAACCTTAAGAACAGGAGCTTGCTTTTACTAAAATTTCCCAAGTGGTGTAAAATTACTCAAAGGGATAAAAGAGTTCTCATTATCTCTTAACACCAATAAAAATCATCAAGCAAGGCTTATTATTACAGAAATTATAGCTAAGGGAAGGGCCATGTTTCCTCAAGACCCTTCTTCAATTTCATCTGATTTTCTTTCCAAGAGGGAATGGCCTTTGAAAAGTTAAGGAACTTGTCCTTTGGAATGAGTGAATGTCATTGTTACATGAAGACAACAGATTAATGAAGGAAGGTTAACAACGGCTTGGCGCTTAAGTAGGCAACCACTCAGAGGAATTAATGCAATCGGTACATGCCAGTGGTGACCCATCTGACCTGCAAACTTCTTCAATGATCAGAGATAAGGTAAAGGTTCCCCTTGACATTTAGTCCAGTCGTGTCCAACTCTAGGGCGCGGTGCTCATCCCTGTCTCCAAGCCGTAGAGCCAGCGTTTGTCCGTAGACAGTTTCCGTGGTCACGTGGCCAGAGCGACTAGACACGGAATGCCATTACCTTCCCACCGTGGTGGTACCTATTTATCTACTCGCATTTTTTCATGCTTTCGAACTGCTAGGTTGGCAGGAATAAGAGCAAAAACTTTAAAACATGTCATTCCTGGTTTGAGACACCTAAATACTGGTGATACTCTTAAATGCGGAGAGAGATTTTTTTTCCTGTTCAGAAATCCTCAATTCATTTTAAGCTCAACTGATTCCTCCTTCAAGTGTTTGTTTCCAGGGTCTTGATACCAGCTCTGTTACAACCACAGTTTGCCTTCCTGCCATTCTCCTCCTCCATCTCTCTTTTCAGAAATTTTTGTCCTGTGAGACTGGAGAGGGAATCTGCAAAAATGGAGGGCTCCATCCTTGTGTGCATCCAAACATTTTCAGGGCCTTCTCAGCCAGCGACAACTCTGGAAGTCACTCTTCTCTAGGCCTGAGAAGAAGGAAACTAAAGTTCCCGGGATTCCTTTGGTCCACAAAGGCTCCAGGCATGCTCAGAGGAGGTCACGGAAGGCAGGAGTTCAAGACACCAAGAACAAAAGCCTAGGAAAAGGGGTGGGAAGAGACTGGCTTTGCACAGAAGTTCCACTATGCTAAGTCTTGAGTTCAGGGAAATGCTTGGAAGAACAAAACAAACAAAATATCAAAATTCCACGTTTGGTCAGGGGTGGTTGTTGCAATTTGCAAAATTGCTATATTTCTCCAGGGCTGGCTTTAACATGAGGTGGAGTAAGATAGCTTTCATTGAAGCCCAACAAATTGTTGACCAGTTGTTGTTTTTTAATACTATGTTGTTACACCCAGAGAATCTGTACCGGTTTTTTTTTGCCTTGGTTATGAAAAAGAACTTACCCCTCCTTGAGTACTATGCATTTTGATTTGGGAGATGATAATGGGTAACATTTCCTGTTCTGCCTCAGGCAGCGGAATGCCTTGGGCTAACCCTGCTCTTTTCCCAGTCATCTAGCATTTAAATTAAGATTTTTTAACACCTACAGTATTTAAAATAAGGAGATAACACAGATCTAAGAGATTATAAGAACTAAATCGAGGATCAGTGATATTTCTATTTTCTTTCATTTTTCAGAGCAGGTCAGATTTAAAACACTACACGTACAGTATTAGGGCTAGAAATAACACCACATAAATCCAGATTTTAGGCACATGAATTCAGATTGCTTCATGAAGGTCAAAGTAAGTTATTAGAGATCCTGATTTAAATTTCTCTATAGGAACGGCAACTGTAGCCTAGGCCAGATTTCTGGGCTCAGGCAATGTGTACTATTCGCCTTTCTACATAGGGACCCTGCCAAAGGGTAGAGGTCTTGAATTAAATGGCAAGGAGTTGAAAACACACATGAACAGCAAAGCCAATAAAGCCTGCTCCTTTTTTACCCAAAAGTCACCCAGCTGGTGACTTGCCTGTCTGCCCACATCTAATTGCTGTGCTGTGTTTTCAAAACCAAGAAAGTAACTCCCAGCCCATTGGGAGGTGTTGTTACTGGTACGGCTGCAAACCTCAAAGTTCTGCAAAATTACATGAGCACGTATATTTAGAGTGCTGTGGGAGCCAATCAAGGACACGTGGTTGAACAGCAGTGATCACTCCATTAAAATCTTGTGCAGTTTAGTAAGCTGCAGCAGGAGAAAGCCCAAGAGTTTCCCTAAGTGAATTTGTAGGAAGAAAAGGAAATGCAGTGGGATTCTAATTCAGTTCCCCGCTGCTCCATTGTACACAGAAAATGCTAGCATTTAAACAATGTCTGCATTTAATCCAATTTTGAAAAGAAGAATATTATTAAATAAAATTTAAGGGATTGAGTTTGCAAGGCAAATGGGAAAGGCATGGTTGGGGAATCAAAGCCCACTGGGATTGCCCCTGTGCAGGCCCAGTCCCGTGCATTTTCAGATTACACTGAAGGCGCTTCCTGATCAATAGCTCTCTGTGCTGTCAGTTAAAAGGTATTATGTACCCATTCCATCTTGCACTTATCTTTTTATTTTTATTTGCACCCAGGAGGAGTACAAATGGAATCTGGTGTCATTTGGATCCCGGTACAACTCTTGTGTTTGGGGCAAGGTGACTGGACAATAAAAGCCTGGTCTGGAATCACCCTGAGTTGGGAGGATTCCAGTTTTAGTTTGCAATCCTCTGATCTATACAAGTGTATCAATGTGGTCTAGTGGATAGTGTAATGGACTAGGACTGAGGAGGCCAGGGTTCAATTCCTGAGCTCTGCCATGGAAACTCACAGGGTGTGTGGAAATGGTAAAACCACTCCTTAAATACCTCATTTACCTTGAAACCCCTATTAGGGTCGGTATAAGTCAGTTCTGAGAAAACGACACAAAATAACCATACAACAAGCCATTGTAACTGTAACTAACAAACAGACAATTGCTACTTTATTTGCAGTTGCAACCTGATGCTTCTTCACAGGAATCCAAATGTTACCGGGCATATATTGCTCTGCTGCTGCCGTCCTGCATCCGGCACATTGCAATTGCTTATAAAAGCCATTCTGCGCACAGGAGCTCATCACGACAGCTCAATTTCTGTGGCTAGGTTAGGGAGAAGGGCTCCATCAAGAGTTATGCTGTCTTTATGATTGCTTTGGTTTTCCCATTTTTTTTATTAACACACTTCCACACTCATCCTTATTGCTTAAAAAAAAAAGACCACTCTGTTTCTGAGGACAATAAAACTGATATGAGGAAAGCAAAAGGAATAGTTGCTTGGAGGGGAAAGCCCTGCATTAAATAATTGAAAATGAATTGTTAATGCATTTTACGTTGCTGAAAATTAAATCCCAGCAGAAGATGTATTCAGCCTTTTCATCTTTATAGAAAGGTAATAGAGTCTGAGCATAGATCAATACGCAAGACAAATACGCTCGCTAAAGGAAGACCGTGTTTCAGCAGTCTTAGCTCTTCTCAGTTCACCAAATCATTGTTAAGTTCTTAATAATGAACCATGTACATATGCATTAGTGTTTAATTAGATTGTGGCTAATACCCCTGGTATGCCCGGAAAATCTGATCTCTGCAGATGAGAAATAAATGAATGTGCTTTTTGTTTCTGGTTTTGGATAAACCCCTGAGGTGACTAGATAAAACTGTGAAATGCCTCTGGTGTGTGAAAGTGACATTAAAGCCGCATCAGGTAGGTTAAAAATGGCATTTCATTCTTACGGCGACTGCTTTCCCTTATTTAAAATGGTGTGCTGTGATTCCATTCTCCTCTGCAAAGCGAAAGCCCAAGAAAATTAATGCCAATACATACAAAGACACGAGCCTATTTTGTAGAGAAAATTGGCCATCCCTCCAATACAGCATTGCCTCATTTTGACTTAAAATAGCATACGGCAGGTAAAGGTCTGAAACTGTGCGTGGAATTGAAGAATATCTTTGCATCAATACAAAACTGGATTATCCTACTTCGCCTCTCAGATCTGTGACTACCTTGAATATCTCAAGTGCCTCTTCATTACCTGTGATGTCCTGCTTAGTCCCCCTCTCCTCCTTATTCTTTGCTTATGATTTTGTCTCCTTTGGGACTAAAACTTGATCCATCTATTTTGACTTTTCCAACTCTCTCATATTCCCTATGTTTTTTCCCCTCCATCCTCTGACACTTCTTTCTATCCTTCCTTCTTTCTCTCCTGCCATTTTTCATGAGTTGACTGTCCTGTTATCCTTTCTTGCTGGTACTCATTATTAGTGGTTGGAATGAACTAGTTACATGAGAGCACTTTCTCCACAAATCCTGCTCATGAGGGAAGATGGAAATATTCACAATAGCAAAGCATGCTGCTTTTATACCGCCCCATAGCACTTAAAGCACTCTCTGGGTAGTTTACAAGTTAATTATGCAGGCTACACATTGCCCCCCCCCCCCCCAGCAAGCTGGCTACTAATTTTACTGACCTCGGAAGGATAGAAGGGTGAGTCAACCTTGAGCCGGCTACCTGGGATTGAACCCTGAGTTGTGAGCACAGTTTTGGCTGCAGTACAGCAGTTTAACCACTGCACCACGAGGCTCTTATAAATACAATAGCCTGAAGGAACCACCATGACAATGAGCTTCCAAAAGGAAGCAGATTTCTGTAGACTCAAGATTAACAGGCAGAACATACAGTCATGTGAAAAAGGAAGTACACCCTCTTTGAATTCTATGGTTTTACATATCAGGACATGATAAAAAACATCTGGTCCTTAACAGGTCTGAAAATTAGGTAAATACAACCTCAGATGAACAACAACACTTGTCATATTGCACCATGTCATGATTTACTTTTCAAAATAAAGTCAAAATGGAGAAGCCATGTGTGAAAAACTAAGTACACCCCTTTCTGCTTCCATAGGAATTAAGAGGCTAAGTAGCAACCAGGTGCTGTTAACCAAATACCCTTTAATAACTGGTCGTCTGCAAGTGTGACCACCTCTATAAAATCTGAAGTTGATTTTTATTATGCCCTGATATGGAAAACCACAGAATTCAAAGAGGATGTCCTTTCTTTTTCACAAGACTGTATGCTTGATAGTATGAAAATTTGTTGTAATGGGCTTCCTTCTTGCCTCTCCTCATTGGATAGGAATATTCATGGTTGTTCTCCCCTGGGCTTCATTTTTTCATATGATATTGTTGGAAAGTTTTAAAACTTTATGGTCTTTTTTAGGGTGAAAGGGGAGACATGGCACATGAAAGGAAACCTACAAAAAAAATTGGTAAGGAACAAAGGGGTTAGGAAGAATCTGTCAGGGAACAGTCATGTTCTGCATCTTGCAAAGTGCAGGCCAGAAAATGCTGTAAGATGAAACATATAAAACCTGCTAGACCTTTTGTAATGGTACTTTCCACCAAAAGGGTTTATTCCCCCAGCTCCACATGAGGTCTCATCGTATTTTGATTCACAGTGGACCTAAATAAACACATTCCTTGGGCAATGCAAACTAATATTCCAGTCAATACCTGATCTTTTTATCTTTTCTATTTATCTTTATTTTTTGTTTTATAATTGTTATGGAAATTGTTTTTGTAATAATTTTGTGATTTTATCTGTTGTTTTATGTTGTTTGGAAGCCGCCTAGAGTGGTCGCAAGACCAGATAGGCGGGGTATAAATGAAATAAATAAATAAATAAATAAATAAATAAATAAATAAATAATAATAATAATAATAATAATAATAATAATAATAATAATAATAATAATAATAATAATAATAATAATAATAATAATATTGCTGTCATTTTTTTCTGCTTTGCTGGTACATTTTTCTCCTCCATGAAAAGATTTTAAGACAATATCTTCAACAGCAGGCAGCCATCCAGAAACAATATATAGTTAGACAACAAACGGCAAGAGTGTTTTATTTTGCTTCTGTCCTTTGAATAAGTGACGAAACTGAAGTTTCAGTAAACATGCATATGCTCGCACATGTAGTTTTGAAACCACTGGTTCTTCACTTAACATATTCCACAAAGTTTCAAAAATCAAAGGTGCCAGGTCTCTTTAAACTGTCTGCTTTGACCCAGGGAATCTTTAAAACCTGAAGGTGTTCAAAACTTTCTTTAATGTACAACGAAGCAGGTGCTGAACAGGCATGCAATAGCTAGAATATGCTACAGAAACAAACTAGCTTCTTACGACCATTCTTAACAGATGTACCAAGAGAATGATACCCAGTCACCAGGCTGGTTCAATTTAAGCCTGTGTGCTAGAGAGACAGGGTCCCTCAGTGCCTTGCATCTGAAGATGTTCCTGTCCACGTGGCACCACATGGTGCACCTGAAACATGATGGCTATCTTAGTGGGTGTTGAGGGATTGCAGCTTTGCATCCTTGGCTGCTAGTCTGGAGTCTGCTTCAGTCCATCAACATCTGGCCTTTGTTGAAAGCACTATGCCTTTGCATCATGGTGCTGTTGTACAGTCACCCCATTGTTCCTTAGTAGATGTTGTGCTGATACCCACATGGTCCTATTCTAGTCTTTAGGTTGACCTTTGCCCATTCTGGCTGAATCCTGAACAGACTCATGCCTATATGTAATACATTAGGGAGACATGTGGCATGGAGAGCCAGAGGTTCCCCACAAACCCCATATTGTGCTGATGCCTCTTGATCTTTATGCAGTTGTACACGGTACAGGATGTGACAATTTTTCATCTTCCTATTCCAAGTTATGTCCAGTGTTCATCTTTATGTTCAAAGTTTTGTAATGCCTTTATTGGACCGTTAAATTATAATAAAAAGAGAAAGGTTTAGGTTCTACAAAATCTTCTAGCATGCTGAGCATGACAAAATTTGGGGTACAGTAGAAACAAAAAGAGGAGAAGGGGACGACAGAGGATGAGATGGTTGGACAGTGTCATCGAAGCGACCAACATGACTTTGACCCAACTCCGGGAGGCAGTGGAAGACAGGAGGGCCTGGCATGCTCTGGTCCATGGGGTCATGAAGAGTCGGACACGAATTAACGACTAAACAACAAAGAAACAGAAAAGAATCATTCTGGCCATGTTCCATAACTTGCAGGATCTGTTGTTACTTCGGTCCCCAAGTGGTATGTTGCAGGCTTGAAGTATCAACTCAAAGTGTGATGGTATCAGGCAGAATTCTGAAGGACTCAGAAGCTTGCCTTTTTAATGACATTTTCTCAGTCAAAGGTAGTACCCAGCTCTGATTTTTGTCTGTTCTCATGGATAACATGGCTAAGTTTCTTTTTTATCATCTTTATATTGTTTCAGCAACATTCCTACTCACCTTTCTCATTTTGAGGACTGTACACGAGAGTAAAGTAAGTTTCCCTCTGACTCTTCATCTTCTTGAAATGTATATCAAATAGATTTTTCTTTTCTTTTAAGAGAACCTGCATCCATAGGGATGCCTGCTGGTTGCAGCAAGAAGGTGACACTAGTAGAGTTCCCCTCAAGCAGCATCATTGATCTAACTGTTTGGAATGAACTGCACACAGTAAAAGACTGTGCTGTTCCACCTTTTTGTTTTTAATGTCCTTTGCTTTGCTTCTTTTGCTTTCCACTTTCTGCTTAATCTGGATCTACATCTTCTTTGAAAGGAAGTAATGGAGCAAAATGGGATCTGTTTTTAAGTTAATAAGCTCCACAGTGATATCTTTTATTTAATGAATTCAGGTTATTCCTTTGCATGGATCTCTCACTATAGGTTTTTTTTTTTTTTTGGTAGTTCAGAATAATCCTGTTTAAAAAAAACAAGAAACGAAGATCAGCCTAGAGGACATTTTGTCACTTTCTAACTAAGCCTCGAATCAACTCGGTATGGTTTGCACAAATTCCCTCTTGAACTGTGGTCTTCATGAGTTTATAGCAACAGCCACGTGATCAATGTTTGACTCCAACGTGTTCAGTGCACCAGAATTTTGACTTGAAATGTGACATCATTTAAGTGTTAGGACCTTATATAAAAGATTAACATCAGCTTAAGTTCGTTGACTCCATCTTCTGACTGATGAGTCTCTTGCAAAAAGGCAATGTCCACCTTATTTTTCTTCAATAATGCTTCTATTCTTCTTCTTTTCACTATTGATCCCGGGCCTTTCACGTTTAAAGTGGCTAGTCTTATTCTTTTACCCATTTGAGTTCAAGATCTCTCCTCCTAACAGGCCCCGTGTGCAACCCTTCCCCCCAACAAACTAACAAAAATACACTAAAAATTAAACTCGACATTACCCAAACATACAATACTTTACCCCTAACAACCTTCTGAACATTTATCTTTTTTTCCCACCCCACCATATTCCCCCGCCATAACTACTTGCAAGGGCACAAGGTGGGGGGGGGGACGCCACCACCGTCCGGCGGAACTGCAACCAGAACATTGCCTCTGCTTTTTTTTATTAAATTTTCGCATTTCTTCTTAATATTTGATAATATTGAAGCCCCCTTCTCCACCCCTTTCTCCCCCGTAATTATAAGTAAAGAAACAATTAAAATCCAAAATTATTAGTAATTTTATTTTTATTTTTACTGTTGCTATCTAATATTAATATAATTAGTATAGGTATTACTAAAAACTAGAAAAAAGAAAGAGAAAAAATTGTTATGAATGAATAAAGGAAAGAGAGAAGAAAAGTAAAAGTAAAGAGAATTAAAAGAATTTGGCCAAAGCTGGACCAAAACACACTGACAGCACAATCTTATCTATTCATAAATAAGTCTGCTTGAGAAGAAAATCCGATTGGGTTCAGCAGGGTTTAATTCCACACTCAAACAAGATAGTTGAGAATGGCAACCTACTGTATATTGTGAAATGTTACAAATAATTTTCAGATGTTCGGTTGCTTCCACTATGCATACTCATCGGATATTCTATGAACTGGGATTGGGCACCAGATTAAGCAAAATTTCAACTTCTGAATGCTATCAGCCTGATTGTATAAGGTCAGAATCAAAGCAAAATGGCTAGGTTTGTTTCTGGAGAGAAGCAAAGCAAATGTAAACATAAGTTCAGATCTGAGGCAGAAATGAAATTTGAGGGTTCACAAATCACTTTAGTTTATTAGTATTTTTCTTTTAACTGCAAACATTGACAATGTATAGTTTGCAAATCCCTAAGGTCTAAAATATGGCAAGCTTAGGATCTTTTATATCTCCAAATTTCATTTGCTTCAACACAAGCAAAAGATGCCCACACTGATTTTCCAATGCATTGACTCTTCAGATTTTACAAACTGACTTAGATTCATGACAGAGATCAAATTGGATGGGGTACCTTCCAAAGCTGCTAACTGGCCTCCAAACCAAATTGGCAGACTTGTTTACAGCCCCATTTCACAGAAGGCCCTCATTTTCTACAAAGCAAAATCTACTTATTTGAACCCATCCCTGGCTTTTGGGAGGAGGCTTTCCTATTGTAAGTACTACATGAAGTAGCACAGCTAATGTGTTTCAAGATGTATTTGGTGAATAAGGTGAGCCCAATTAATTTGCAGTCATAAACTCTCTTGCCTGTATCACACAAGAAGAGGGGGAAAGCACTGAAATGAGACATGGCAAATCACACCGAAGCTTGGTGTTTGAAGAAAATAAAAACAGGAAAAGTATACAGAATAAAATCTAGGGTGTGCTGTAATTAGAGGAAAGGCTCTTATCTCTACTGAAAAAAAGCAGCACCAAATGGGTACCATTACTTAAACAATTGTCTATTATTTCTTTGAAGGGGAAAAAATCCTTTAAATAAATTCAGTGAGTAAGAACAGCAAGTGAGAAAACAAGGAGAGGGAAGCACAGGAGGTAGAATGCTGGCAGGCATCATTATTCCAGTGCCCTCAAAGGGGTTACTAAGAAAAGGGATTTTCTTTCACTTTTCCTCTTTTATTTTGAAGGGTAATACAAATTCTATGGGTAGCCAGGTGGAGGAAAACAGAAAAATTCTGAGCCCTTTTAAATGGGTGCCACGTATAAAAGCCAGGCAACCGATATAGGCCATTGCGCAGCAGGAATTTTTCTCTAGTAAACCTTGCCCTGTATCATATACTAGCCCAAATCAATACAATGTATAAGAAGCCTAACTCCTTTCAGCGTTTTTGACATTCTGGAGCACATTTTAGTTGGACAATAGTTTTATATTCCATTGGTGATCCCTGTTTCATTTAAAACACACAAAACGATAGAAGCCTTCTGACCCAAATTAAACCCAGTGTCGTCCTGCTTTGTGACAAAAGACTTCCAGATTTTTCTGTTCTATGACAAAAAAGCTTCATCTCTAAATCTTTGGCTGCTTATGCATTCAAAGACTGATCTTCAGAGATAAATGTTTAAAAACCCAAAGAACTGATTTAAAAAAAAACACTGGACTAAAAATTCATTATAAGCTGTTGTAAAAAAAATATTGGCTGTAGTGGGAGAAAAGGAAGCTGATTTTGATTTCACAATGTGAAAAATACTGGCAAGTTTTTTAAATTTCTCCATACGACAGAAAAACACAGAGAAGCATAGGCAAGTGGTGGATGGTATTCATCATAATCATCATCATCCTTACTATTTTATCACTTTCTTGTTGGTTGTAAAAGCCACAAGACTTTGTATGGTAAGTATGAACAGATTTATTGTAGCATATGTTTTATACATTAGAATTAGAGATGGGGACAAATAAAAAAAATGGCGATTCGTTTTGATCCGCTATTTGTCAAGGTTAATGGATCAACGAATACGAATATTCTTCAACAAATCGATGAATCGATCTGTCGATTCATCTGCACTTTAAATGGCTATAACACTGGCCCCCGACGACCTAGAGACACCACAATTGCAGGGAAGCTTCTTCAGACGCTTTACTACAACTCCTGAAAATTTGGTGAACATTGGATCACGGACCCCTGGGTTATATAGTCACAAAGAGGACACCCCAGGAAAGCTCCCCTCAGGTACTTAAGAGACACCAGAATCACAACGAAGCTTCCTATGTCTTTCCCCAAGATGCCTGCCAACATTGGTGAAGATTGGATATCGGACATCCAAGTTATTCACCCACAAATTAGGTCCCCCCAGGAGAGTTTACCACACGGCACAGAAGCCCATTCTGCCTACCGGCCGCCGATCAACTGACCAGAAGCCGATAGGCAGCTACCCCCCACACACACAGCCAGCCACCCCAACAGCCTACCCCACACCCCTTCCTTTCCCTACCTTAGCCCCCACCCCACTCCCACTGACCCCCCCCTTACCTTAATAGCTGCTGCCGAGGTCTTCTGGCCTCGGAGCCACGGCGTGTAAAAAGGGAGACTGGCTGACCTTTGCAAAGATGGTGGCTGTGGCTTCATTTAGGCTAGGGAAGCTGCAGCTGCCATCTTTGCAAAGGGCAGCCTGGATTTCCCCTAAGGCAGGCTAAGGGAATCCAGGCTGCCCTTTGGAAAGATGGCAGCTGCAGCTTCCCTACCCTAAATGAAGCTGCAGCCGCCATCTTTGCAATGGGCAGCCAGTCTCCCTTTTTACATGTGTGGCTCCGAGGCCAGAAGACCTTGGCAGCAGCGATTAAGGTAAGAGGGTGTCGGTGGGGGTGGCGTGGGGCCTAAGGTAGGGAAAGGAAGGGGGTGTGGGGGTAGGCTGTGGTATTGAGTGGCTGTGTGGGGTGATTGCTGCCTTTCTGCCGCTGATCAGCTGATCAGCGGATGGTAGGCAGAATGGTGTGTTGTTTTTTTAATACGAAGGACAATTAAAAACAGGTAAATATTCATCCCTTCATATTTGTGGGGGTCTCTGGAACCCACAAATACGGATCGATGAATATTTAACGAATCGGCTATATTCGTTGGAAAAAGTGATCCGTTTTTATATTCGTCCCCATCTCTAATTAGAATCCATTGGCTGAAATTCTGTTAATTATAGTAAATTGCACTAGAGTAGACCTATTGTATCAATTGGGATTTGGTGAGTCAATTTCTTCATAAGTTCAACTGATTGAAATGGGCCGACTTTAGTTGCAGCTTACTTTAGCGTAGTAAGCTGTAACTCTAGTAGGCCTGTTCGAATCAATGGAATGTATAGAGAAGCTGAGTCTCCAAATCCCACTGGTTCAATGGGCCTGCTCTAGGGTGAATTACTACATTGAGCAATAAGATTTCAGCCAGTGTCTGTGTTACATCAGCATAACTAGGCAAGAGGATCTGGGCTACTGGCTTGTATCCTGAAATACCCCAAAGGGACCAGAAGGACTCTATTCATTCACAAATGTCCCTTTGTCTTATTGGAGTAATTGACAGAAGTAACTGCAGTAACTGACAGAAGAGGGGTGGGAGTAATTTTCCCCACAAGATTTCCTCTGAGCCTTCACTTGTTCCCATGTTCTGGAGCATCCCACAGCCGTACAGAATACACTGGCTATGCACACAGATGGTGTAGGGGAATCACTTCTGTGGTTTCCCCTTATCCATCCCATTAGTGCAATTCTGTTTTCCAGGATCTGATCTCTGGAGATACTTCCCAGCAGTGCTATTAGTGCTGTCCTCAGAGAAGACCTAAGCACAAATATGTCACTTCGTAGTTCCACTTCCATTGCCCTGTTGAGAACAGCAAGATTGACTCCTCTCTAGATCAGTGGCTCAAAGGGTTCTGTGCTTGTGGTCACATTATGGTAGAACTGCAAATAGGCCACAAGGAACATAACATCTAGAATTGTCTGTACACGTGCAGGTTTAAATCCTGAGTTGGGCCCCATGTAGTCTTTCTCTGAACATGTAGAGGAACAAAATGATGATGTGTGGGCAAGGCAGGGGAGAGGACAGGGTTGTACATACTAGACTTGTCCCCCTCTGTCCCCAATCTTGGTGTGTTGAGCAGCACACTTTGCAATGGACTTCTAGTTAACTTTGCATAAGTGAGGGTTGGGGTTGTTGCTGGAAAAGCTGGCCCCATGTCATAGAGAATATTCAACCTTTGTTCAGGTGAAAAACAACAGACCTCTGCTTCAGACCATGCTGTTCAATGCAGCAAGGTTAGAGACGGAGTAGGAAAGGAGCTGGGATAGCACGTATGGTGATGTAGGGGACAGGGTGAGGCACCATGATCCTGCCACTCTGCAATCTTTGAAGCCTCAAGTATTCAGGAGAAAACCTACACAGGGCTTGCTGCACACTCTAAAGCTGGCAAAGGCCAGGAGAAAAGGCTGGTTGCAAAAGCAACTTTATTGACTTCAGGTCAAACTAGGTGTTACATTTCCTGCAATTGAGTTATTTCCCTTCCTACCATGGAATTGTCTCAGAGGTATGTGTCTCATCAATCAGACTTGCAAGTCAAGCCTTTGTTTACATTTTGTGGTAGTGGCCAATCATAAAACAAAGCACATTCAATGCAAGACACAGACAAATGCAAGATACAAACAAAGCACGTGCTGTGACAAACAGACACTTTTCACCACTTGAAAGAGCACTCTTCTAAAAATGTGCTTAACATGTTGTCTAGCTGGGCCCTTACTTCCTGCTTTTGACCATTATGTCGCCTGCGTCTATGACAGATCTCTGTCCTTCCACTGCTACTTCTATTAACTTGTCTGGCATGGAGGGAGATATGGACATATGAGGAAGCTCCAAGCTAACATACTTTCTTGCTGCGCCTAAATTATTGGTGAAATGTGAGAAGAAGAAATGCAGCCACACAAGATGGGCTATCCTCCTAATGTTTCTCTGTTTGTTCCTTCCTGTGCTGAAATGTGCGTTGTGGTGGCAGGTTGGGTGGGAGAAGCGAAAAGAGATGAGATAAGCTAACAACAGGAGGTCTGAATCCATCTTGGATGACATACAGTTTAAGAATGGCATTTTAAGTTAGGGTAGGAGGTGACAAAGTGTCACATGCAGCACCCCATGAACCTCCCCTGCCCTTCAGCAACAGCAACAACATGGATTTCTCCTGCAAAAACAAAGCGAAAAATAAAACAAAAACCAGCCTGAATTACCATGCCTGGAAGCCTTCACAGCCAGCCATTTGCCTTTTAAGCAGCTTGCAGCCCTCCTGCCAGGGAGGTTGGCAAGTCTTTGACTCTGAGTCCCAAGTCTGAGTCTTAGGTACCAAGTCCCAAGCACCAAGTCCGAGTCACTATTGAAAACAAACTCTTTCCCCCGAAAAAAATGGAGAGGGGTGGGTGGGGTCTGAGTCGCGAGTCAAGTCTGAGTCATTGAAAAAGAAAGAACCCTGAGTTGAGTCTGAGTTGAGTCACTGGTGCGATGTAAGAATGACTTGACAGCAAGTTCTGTGACTTGAGTCCCCATCCCTGCCTACTGCTCCCCCCAAGTGCTTCACACCCAGAAAGATTACCCATTTTGCGAAAACAGAAGTATTTCTAGTCACATCTAGTTTTGGTTCTTGCATACATCCTTTTCATTTTGGGCGATCTGGAGGATCCCAGGGGAACAGAATTCGGCCCTTGGAACTGCCAAAATTGTCCCTCTGGGTTAAGAGCATATAGAATGACAGCTCACAGTTTTGCTGGATCTAAGGAACAAGAAGGTCCAAAGAAGGAACAAGAAGGTCCAATACGAGCAGAGCCTGCAAGAGCCTGCCTGATACCCAAAGCTATTCTACACAATTCCATTAGCGTATGGACAGGCAATCTGGTGTACGCCAGGTACTCTGAAATACAGCACAGCAAATGGTCAGGGATTATGGCAGCAGCCATCCAAAATATCACCAGTTCGCCTGCCCCTGCATTAGCATTTAAATGGGTTTGGGGGAGCTAATACTTGTATTTCCTATCTTCTCCATCCTTCTTTGGACAGGGGCTGTAGGCCAATGATACAGCACATGTTTTGCAAGCAGACTCCTTAGGTTGGAAACAGACATTAGAGATAGCCCAGGACTGGAAGAGGGATATTTTTAACTAGTGATACCTTCTGAGTGTCACAGCATGAGCAATTCTCACCTCCAGGATTATGGAAATGAGCTTGCTTTGTTTGATTATTGATCTTCAGGATTTAAGCATGGAATTCCTTGGGAGTCTAATTCCACAAACACAGAAAGGTTGTCTCAATCAACTCTGTGCAACATTGGCGTGCTTTCGGTTCTACTCATGGGTTCTCTTTAAGGTCTGTTTCTGGCTTCAGTGTCTCATATCATCCGGTCCCCAGCTGGCCTATTTTACAGTTACTGTTGTATTTTGCAAGATAAGTCCGTGCCCTGAGGATGCTAAACTCATTGTATAAAATCACGATATTTCACTTTCAGCTCTGTGTCTACAAAGCCGATCAAACAAGTGCTCAAGGACAACTATCTCCTTGCATCTGTTCTGGACACGTTAAAGGACCATTTTGACTTAAATCACAGAGAAATTTTTCAACAACCTTTGCCTTTCTTTTCTGGTTTGTGTGTGTGGGAGGATGCAGGGGGTATAGGTTAGAAAAACAGCTTTTAGGTATTGTTCAGTCCCATTGTTGTGTCTGCTTTGTCTTTTGCTGTGCCAGATAAACAAATCATACAGAACTCACTTGTCCTTGATATTACATAAAGAACAGCAAAGCCCCAGGAAGATTTGTTGGAACTGAAAGCAGACTTTATAATTTAGTTGTGGGGGGTGGTGGTGGCTCAAAGTGGCATAAACCATGGCATTGCAGATCTCTACGCTGAGGTCCAAAGCTCATAAAAGAAATAAAACAAAAATTTATTGCTTTGCAATTTTTCCATTCCACAAAACATCATTTCTAAAATTAGATTTCAATATTATTTATTACATTAGCTCACTTAGAGGATGCGACTGCTAAGCAATTAAAGTCTGACATCATTAAAACTTGATGGTAAAGGTAAAGGTTCCCCTTGACATTTAGTCCAGTCGTGTCCGACTCTAGGGCGCGGTGCTCATCCCCGTCTCCAAGCCATAGAGCCAGCGTTTTGTCCATAGACAGTTTCCATGGTCACGTGGCCAGCGCGACTAGACACAGAACGCGGTTACCTTCCCACCATGGTGGTACCTATTTATCTACTCGCATTTACATGCTTTCAAACTGCTAGGTTGGCAGGAGCTGGGACAAGCGATGGGAGCTCACTCCGTCGCGTGGATTCGATCTTACGACTGCTGGTCTTCTGACCTTGCAGCACAGAGGCTTCTGCGGTTTAACCCGCAGCGCCACCACGTCCCCTAAAACTTGATGACCCATCCATTAAAAGGGGGGGGGATATGATAGCATTACCAGAAAGGAAGACATAATCCTGGGTAGGTCTACTTAGATGGAAGTGTTATGGCAATTAAGTCTACCTAAATTCTGGACCTGCTGAAGTTTATATACTGTTTTCAAGAGCAGCCCTACCTAGACAATGTTATTGCAATCTATTTTTGAGATTACCAAACGATGTACTACTGTTTTTAGACACTTTCTACGGGGTGCAGCTGGGCAGTCATCCCAAACTGATAAAAGGTGCTCCTGGTTGCAGATGAAATCTGAGCCAGGTCCTCCCATCAGGAATGCCTCTTTAGGACTCTTTAATTGGTGTTAAAGATACTGATTCTGGTAGAACAATAATGATGGTGTTTTTTGCTACCAGGTCAAGGAATCATCTGAGGAGAGTCATAGGACCACACAATTACAGTCTTAAATGTATTATTATTTTCTTGTTTTCCATGTTTTTCTTCCTGTTGTGAAGAACAGATTCTTGCTGAGTAAATGAATGCCATGTGCCTAAGAGGAGAAGAGCCACCAGCACAGTATGATAAGGGGCAAAAGTGGAGAGGCATGATATGACACTAAGTGCTACAGATATTCACCTGTCTTGAGGTCAATTTGTGAATGCTTAACATTTACTCTAGGGGCATCTGCCACACACTGTCTGTGCAAACAGTCTGCCAGATTTTTCATGTTTTAAACGTAAATGTTACTATCCTGGGTGCCACTGAGGTTGAAGAAAAAAATTAAACGTTGAATCGGTTTCTTCATATCCAAAATCCAACCAAAGATCATGTGTTAAAAACAAGGATGCCATGGTGCTGATACCGTATTTTTCCATGTATAAGATGCCCCCATGTATAAGACGCCCCCCACTTTTCTAACCCAAAATTTCTTTATTTGCAAGAAAGTGGAGGGGGAAGGCAGGAATCAAAGTGATTTGATCCCTTCCCCCCTCCTTACTACCATGTATAAAATGACCCTCAATTTTTCCTCTAATTGTTTTAGGAAAAAGTGTCATTTTATACATGGAAAAATACAGTAACTAATAAGATTACTATTAAGGTCAAATAAATCCTTCCTAGACTGGCGTGCATGGTGGTGTACACTCTGAAATGCACTTGACTGAAGGGAGGACTACCCTTCCTTGGGCTAGAAGTCTCAGAGGCCATTTTGTTCCCTGTTATGCTGTGCTAGTGAGAAGGTAATTTCAGAAATGCTTCTGCTTCAACTGGACCATGCTGTCTTTCAGTATCTGGGCTGGCTCAGTTGCTTTTACAGACCCTGACAGTGGAACATCAATCATGAATAGCGGCTACCATGATCCCAGTATGTATATGGACTAAGTCTTTGCACCAGCCACTAATATTGGGAGGATTTGCCAAGAACTTTAATAACTAGGAGATATTTTCCTCTTTCCCTTCTTCTCCCGTAAATCCTCAGGAAGTAAATCTGGAAAGAGGGCCACTTTTAGTGTCAAGGTGATTGCTGTAATCAGAAGTATTTTTTACTGACTGCACGACGTAAAGGCTGATTTGAATTGGTTCAACCCTTTTTGTTCCCAAAGTGGCTTTTTCCCCTCTGCTGCTGGAGGGCTCCTACTTTTTCAAGCTGGAATGATTCAAACAGTTTTTTTTTCTCTGCGGCTAGTTGTGATATGTTCTTGTGGTGTTTTGATGATGTAGGCAGTTGGGGTGTTTTGCTCAGGCCTGGGGAGACATGCCCCTACATTCTTTCCTCTTCCCTGACTGTCTGCCAATTTTAATTTTTTTTAAAAAATTCTTACTTAAAAGGGGTTAGTTCTAGATCACCTTATCACTGTTGTTGTTATGTCCTGTCAACTCATAACCGACCTATAGTGACCCTAACAGGGTTTTCAAGGCAGGTGAGATATTTTAAGAGTGGATTTACCAGATCCACTCTCTCCATCAGTTTCCATGGCTGAGTGGGGAATTGAATCCTGGTCTCCAGAGTCACAGTCCATCACTCTATCCACTACACCACTCTGGGTACCCCTGATCACTGGGTTCTCATTATTATTCTTGACACTTATGCTCCATAAAAGGAGTGGCAGAGGTGGGACCAGAGGAAAGATGTGTGTGTGTGTGTTTGGGGTGTGTGGGGGCTGTAATGAGATACTCATTGCATCCAGGATGAACAGTGAGGTCCTGAATCAATCTGCAGCCCCTGTCTGAGCACTGATTGCAATTTCAAATATTATACAGGCTGTGAATGAAATCACAGCAAAGCTGAATCATTCTGATTCCTTCTGATTTTGCTTTCCAGTGTAGTTGCCCCTCCTCTTGTTTTATATTTATTTATGGTCAGACTGGTCTAGCACACCAAAAGGCTGCAAAACTTCTTTGATGTTAGTTTCTCTGCAGACATTCTGAATGTGAATATACACACCACCATCAAACACAGCTCTATTGTATCTTTAAAAATGTATCACAGTTCTTCTGCCAAATGTATCCTATCTCTGTATAAATACATATTAAGGAACACAACTTCCAAAAGCTTAGTCCAGCATTTCTAATTCTCCTATGCCTCAGTTAAGAAATGGCTGACTAGGGGCACACAACAGTTTTCAGTACTGATACTAAGCATGTTTCTGAGAAGAAATTAAAATAATTCTACTTGGACTAATGTTAAAATAACGGCTACAGCAGAATATCCATTACTGTCCACGCTCTCACAATGGCTTTTGTCAGCTATTTTGTTTAGATGTTAGCAAATTCCAAGATGTAACAGCACCACAGTTTGTGGTTTTATGCACAGCTTGTCTATTACCCAAACAGTTAGGGTTCTGAACCCTATTTATATTGGGAACATCACTTTCATATTCTGTCTCCTAGTTCTGCAAATGTACACACAATACATTTTTAGTGTGTTCTAAACACACAGTCCTCCCTGCCACCATTTTAAAATCTCTGCCTTTTATATCATCATCATCATCATCATCATTTTAGAACTGCAGAGTTGGAAGGGACCCTATGGATTATCACCAGCTCCAGTCAAGGAGACACAGTGGGGAATCGAACTCCCAACCTCTGCCTCCAACCACTGAGCTATCTGGTCTCTTCAAACAGTCACCCTTCAATTGTCACACTTGTTAAGGATTACTGAAAACAGAGGACAAAATAACTTGCTTCCATCTATTATTTTGAAATACAAGAAAATAACTTGCCCTGTTTACCTTTGCAGATAATGTAACCATGATAAAGGTGAGAAGACTTTGGCCTTAATCCAGTGTTGCACTGGTGCTGCTGGGCCAGTATAACAGAAGTCCTCTTTCTCCTCGTCCCACCTGTGGCCCTTGGTACCATCTAAACTTTGCCTCCAATGGGTTTCCCAGCCCTTCAGTGCTGTTTCCTTTAGGGTGCATGGAGGACAGCAACAGGGAGGACTGCTGTTCCTGATTGCACTGATGAAAGCATCCTTAGATGTCCCCACTGTATTTTGATGCTCATCTGTCTGTCCGTCTGTCACTCACATCTGTAGCATAATTTTGCTGAGTAAATTGACCAAAGAGAGGAGGTGCCTCTGTCCTCTGGTCCCATTAAAGATCTCAGAAATGTGGTGAATCACATGTCTCAGTGTTCTTTTCTTAACAGAACAATACCAGATGGAGAAATGGAGGAACTCAGCCCTTCTGCCCTGTTCTTTGGTTCGGAGCAGGAGAGTTGGTATATTCTTGCATTTCCTTCAACCTTGTCTCACTGTAGGCAGAAGTCAGTCACTGAAGAGACAAGTACTCCAATCATTTGAATGCTGTGCCTGGCTTTTAAATGGGGAAGCTCTGCTACTCTGGCTGCCTACATGCAGATCTCCCCTTGTTCTTCCTCCCCCACCCCATTTGTTTAACCTTATTGCAAAGTTATGAGGCAGGCACTGACTGCACTGTTACCCTGAAAACCATAATTTCTTTGGACAGAAGCCATGAACATTTAAGGGTTCTTTCTCCCAAATTGGCTCTGCGAATGTACAAGAATCAGGTGACTTTCTCTTAATTTGCAAAAGAAATCTCATTTGTTTAAAGAGGCTCCCACAGGGTCCAAATGATTTTCGCATTCCAAGCTAATCGCTCAAATGTGCCAACTGGCAAGGGCCTTGGTAATAAAATCTGTTAGGAAAACAATATAAATGGCTTTGACTACGCTGAGGCCCCATTGACACACACAAGCACACTCACACTAGGAAGAATTATCCCCCGTCCCCCTGATATCCGAGTTGTTGTCTGAAAAACTTATAGGCTTGTCACTTTCTCCACTGCAAAATGAGCAGGCGAGCCTAGTTTGACTCCCAGAGTGAATGTGCAAATTCCAGAAGGATGCAGAAGATAATATTAGTGTTGATAATTGAGCAAATAGTTATGAATAATGCTCTGCCCTTAGAGAATATTTCCACTGTTTACCCCATTTATTCCCCCACATGTTCTGCTCCATAAGCAATCTATGTTCTCATGCAAAAAGATCTCTCAGACATACTAGGAACATATATGTATAAGGCCAGAACATTCCCTACCTAATTTGAAATCCTCTGCTTTTTCTACTGTCTTATGAAAGCTCAGCTAGGGCCCAAAGCAATGGGTGGGATAGCAGTAGTTTAGAAAATCCCAAAGAGAAAGCATGACTTGACAATCAACCCAGCATTAAGATAAACATTAAATTGTTTAATTCATTTAACTGAGGCTGAAGAGACAAACAGCAACAGGAGTTCGGGTACTGTATGTTCTGAATAACTGGGATTAACAAAAGGAAACCCAGCTGGTTTTCCTTTTGTTATTTGAAGAAAATCAGCTGCAGGGACGGTGCTGAGGAGTAAGAATGACAGGTGGCAGTGGGGAGGAGGAACAGTCCAGGAAAAATCCAAGGCACTTGTTGCGACTACATTTCCCAGAATTCCCCAGCATTCAGATAGTCATATGTGATGGACAAAGATTCTAGGAGATTATGGGAAGTGCGGTCCAGGAAAGAAATATTTCCAGGTTTTGATCCTAAAGAATTCTCAGCCACTTTGAGATTTAATATGTGTACATATCCTTGCCCCAGAAGACTTTGGTTATTAAATGAAGCACAATACAGACCTAAAGAACACTCCTATCAACACAGTAAACAAGTTTTTTTTTTCCTGGATTGGCCGGATTGGAGTGGGGAAAGGTTGGGATCAGTGCAGAGCCCAGCCCCTTCAATGTGGCATTTTAATCTGAATGTACAAATGTGTCACAAGCGGCCCAAGTGTATGCATGTTTACTCAAAAGGAGGTGCCACAGAGATCAATGAAGCTTACTTCCTATAAAACATGGTTAGGATTGGAGCCCGTAGCATTTTCTGTTAGTTCCAGTCAAATAATTTCTTTCCCACCTCTGCAAATATCACAGAGGTTAACTCTGCCTGATAACCTGCAAAAATAGCTTTGTTGAAATGGCAAGACAGGCCAATCAATTTAAATCCGGGCTTATCTAAACAATCAATTCGAATAAGGTTTTTGGCCTTTGCCGAATAGTCTTGCAAGTCCTGAAATGAGCCAACATCCCTTCTGCCTGAGACAAGATCTCCTGTGGAGGCTTTTTTTTTTTTTTTTTTTGGCAGGGGTGGGGAGCCATGCTACTGCTCTGCCTGTGTCTTTTTCAGGGCTAGGTGATTCTATTCACATGCAGGAGAGATGTATGTTTCACTTTCTAAAGAGGAGACTTTACGCATCAAACTTCATCATCGTGAAAGATTCATATCCTCTTGTTGCACTGATGACATGTTCTCAGAGATGCATGCCTCACCAATTAGGCCTGCAAATTAGGATACCTTGTAATGACCAATGAGAAAACAAATCACAAGGTGAGGGAAACCATGTGCAATGATAGATGTCACTTTCAGCACTCGAGGGAGCTTGCATTGTCTGGTTTGACCCATTAGCAGTTTAAAAGATTACCCCTTGAACATTTCACCTCAGCAGCAAGTCAAGCCAGAGATGGCTTGCAGTTCCTCCACTAGCTGTGAATGCAGAGCAAAAATCTAACAAAATATATTGTGATGAATGATGCTACCAAGGAAATGTGGAAGCATCCCCAAGCTATTTCTAAGTGAAGCCCAAATGCTACCTAAGTTCCATCCTGCTTTGTAACAAAGTCAGTCTGCCTTCTATTACCCAACTCCTGTTGGTAGTAGCAGCAAGGAAAAACCATGACTTTGGGCTGAGTGTGGGCTTGATGCAGAAACAGCTGTCAGGGACAATAAAAACTTAAAAAGTCAAGAACCATGGAATTTGCTGTTGATCCTTATAACTCTAGATGCTGTGCCATTTGGAGCATATAAGCAATGTTCAGGGTCAACAAGAACCAGGAAGGAAGTAGTTCCCAGAGAGTAAATCATTCTAGAGCCTCATGGTAGCCACACTGCTACATAGAAGCCCTTCCATGTTTTTACAAGGTAGATTTAAGGAGGGAAGAGAAGCTCCATGGGCTAGATCCAAATCAAACTGAAGTTAAATGAGTTTAAATATGATACCAATTCAAATCAAATCTGTTGAAGCCAAAGACATTTCATGTCAAGTTCGCTGGGGTTTGTCCATCACAAATTGTGATTTGAATGCTGGAAGAATTATTGCTTGACACATCGACTGCCCTGAACAGTGAGAAGTTCTTGGAGCAGCTGCTACAAGGTCAGTTTTCTCTTGGAAGGAGAAAGTATTGGAGGCTTGAGGCATTTTTGTAACATGTCCGTATTTACAAATATGAAAGATATGGATGGGGAGAGAGAAATCTATAGTAACAGCAATTTCTGCAAATGACCAATACATTATCAAAAAGAAAGAACTTCCTTGAAGATACCACAGATTTGTTATGCAATAAATTGATCCTCTGGAATGACTCTCAATATAAAATGACTTGAAGTACTGAATATGTTTCAGCTGTGCGGAAAATGGGCACCTATATCATCATTAACTCTAGTCTTAACAGATAGCTATATTATTACCTTCTTTCTTGTCTGAAAAGTAGTGTTAGTTTCCTATGAAGACTGTACTTGAAATGCCACTAGTTTATCCTTGGGAAATCTTTCTTCTTGAAGATTTTGAGAACTATGTTATTCTAAGAGTCTAAAATCTGAAGATAATCTACTCTGTATTGAAATTTATTGTTAATTCAGTTTGATTTCTCAGTCTTAATTCATTGATTAACATTAATGGAGCCATCTGCTGCTCCAATAGATGCAGAACAACAATAAGAATAATTACTGTGAGAATTGTTTAGGGCACTGGAAGCACATTCATGTATGGATGTAATTAACTTCCTAGTTGTACTCAGCACTACAAAAACTAAGCTCTTGCATGTTTACATTTTGATGAGCCTTTAAGCAGCCAGATATAAATCTATTCATCAACCACTAACACTGTGGTTTTAACACAAACATTGGTTTAGTAATTTTATGAGCTGTTTTCACAACATCCATGATTCAGTTTAATTACTGCCAAACTCAGGTGAAAGTGCGGTTTATTGCAGGATTATCTTGCAGGGCTCTTGAAAGAGCTCTATCAATTGAGGTCGTCAAAATAAATTTGATTGCCTCAGCTGATACGGTATACCTCACCAGAGCCAAAATTCAGTCCACACAGAGTAGCTGGAATCAGGTCAACTCTTAAAGTACTGTCCATTTCCTTACTGATATTCCTTGGATTGTAATGCTTCTTCCCCTTGTGTGTGACCAACTCTGCTCTTGAGACCTACATTTCTGTATTGTACTCAGGTCTTAGATTGCCTTTCCATTTCTCTAACAACCGTTCCACTCCATATTTGACAAACTTTTTCTTGCCTCCATCTTCTCCTTCTCACTGTTATTAGGACTAACAAGGTAACAGTCTGCTAGAAAGTCAAAAAAGTGGGTGCTCAATCAAGTCAAGTCTGAACTCTCACTAGAGCAAAAATGTGTAAATTGAGGATATCCTATCCTGTAAATATAACGAGAACTGTCAGAAAAAAACAATATTGCTGAAAAAAGTGGTGGGAGGGAGTAGGAAAAGAGGAAGTGCTAATGTGAGATGGGTTGACTCAAGAAAGAGATCCACAGCTGCTATTTGCAAGACCCGAGAGAAAGAATTTACTGGCAAAGACAATAGTGCTAGGAAGGGGGGGGGTGGCAGTAAGGAGAGAGAACAATCTAATATGAGATGTTGATTTGCAAAATCTGAGCAGAGCTGTTAATAATAGCACATTAGTTAACTGGCTCCTGACTGACAGGGTTAAAATTTCAGATTGTCCCAGATGTGGAACTGATTTCACCTTTGAAAATATAGATGGGGAAACCATTTGGTCTTAGAAATCCTGATAGAATGTTCACTGAAAGTGCTGGAACAAAACACAGCTGATTTGTGTTTACTAAGGCAGTGATTCCCAACCTTGGGCAACCCAGGTGTTCTTATACTGCAACTCCCAGCAACCCCAGCCAGCACAGCTGGTGGCTAACAACTATATGCCTGTTTTGCTGACACCAGTAGGCTGCCTCACCAATTAGTAGCCCAATATTATTTTAAAGAAAAACTGGTGAAGCCTCGTGCTTTCTCATACTCTTAATACATAGTTGTTCTAGGATTGTTTCTTTCCATTAGATATGAGCACTGACATGAACCAAGGGTCAATCTACCCATTTAACTACCTAGCAGCTGACTTTCTTCTTCCTTTTTTCATTTATCCAGAAATAATTGTGTGGGGACAATACAGATCAGAACCATCATGCACAGGGATGTCCCACAACACGCATAACTAACCTTTATTTCACACGAAGTGGCTGTGTTATTGTGTGTATAAGTGTATAGTTTGACTTCCAGTATGGAGAAGGTGGCTGTAAATAGAATTGTCTTGCTGTACGTACCTTAAAGGCAACTTGGAAAGAAGGTTAACACTTCAGCTTTATGTCGTTCAGAGACAGTATGGTTCTGTGTCACTGTTAAGAGGCTTAGCCTTCTGCTCTCTGCTCGCCGTGAAGCAAAATATTAGAGCTTTCCAGAACTATGCTTTATCTCCCAATAGTTTTATCATAAACTATGGAATGGAGACATGAGTTCTAGTTTGTGGTTTAATTGCTTATTTAACAGCCTGTGGTTTTTCAGAGATGAAATCTCAAGGAAGATTATCTGATGTCCCAGCATCACCACGTAATGAAGAGAAGAATCTTTTAAAAGGCTGTTTAGCCAGTTCTGGCTAAAAGATTGTCAGCATTTCAGATGACTGTGAACTATTTCAGTTTGGGAAGCGTAATCAAATATTGTTAAATGCAGCTCTCTGTGAGTATGCTTGTGTGTGAATAAATCAACACATACCATAAATCGACATACCAAAATCTTTAGAGCCCCTCAATTATTTTAAATGTGTTTTCTCTTTGGGATTTGCAATATATATAAAATGTACGACAAGTAGATTGTATTTGAATTCACTTACGTTGCTCTTAACTGTTGCACTGAACAATTCCCACTGGCATCACATGGACTGGGATTAACCCTAATCTCACATGAAGTGGCTATATTATTGTGTATATGAATAAAAGAACAGATCTTGCTCAATAAAAGTAGAAGCATCTTAGTGAACTCCCTGCCTTGCAACTCCTTTGGGAATGAGTAAAACCTTGTATGTGTTACTTTAAAAGGCTCAGACTGAAGGTTTCTTAAAAAAAATAAAATAAAATAAATACGTTGCTTCTTATTCAATCTGGCTGGCGACAGTGGAGAGAGCATTGAGAAGCCGGTCCATTCAATTCGTTCTGCTGAGAGTCCAGCTCTGCTCTGCTGGGCTCTGCTCTCCATCGCCCATCACTTGGTAGAAATCACTTCACTGCTGCAGAGAGAGGAATGGGAAGCGAGACCACTTCCTAGGCTCAGCCAGGAGACCACATTGTTGGCTCTTCTTCTTCTTCCTTGCTGTTTTCAATCATTATATGAACAAAGAACAATGGTCTATGTTTCTTTCTTCTTCCTTTCCTTCCTTCCCTTTTGTATCATGTCTTTTTGATTGCACGTCTGTAGGTTTCTTTGTTTCTTATTGATCTTACGCAAGCTACTGTCGAGGGCTCCTTGTTTTGGCTGAAGAGTGGGTTGAAATGCTTTAAAAAGATAGATAAACTCCCTGAAAAATTATTTCTTAGAGTTAGAGGAGTAGCTCCCACATTGTGAATCAAAGGTGGCAAAAATTCAAAGAGAATGGATGTGATTTTGTTACACGACAGCTGATACGTGTGGCAACCAAGCAATCAAGAAGACAATTAAATGGATAAACAAATAAACGCCCTGCATTCAATGACTTTATGAAGGAAACCAGTCAGGGAAGGAAGGAAGTTTTTTCAAGGAGAACAAAAAGCCAGTACATACCTAGTGCAGGTCCCTCCATTGCGGCATGGGAGATGATCACAAACCGGGACGTTGCAGTTCTCAATGTTCCTTCCTCCTAAGGCCTCATCTATGATGAACAATTCTTTGTTGTTTACTTGGAACTCCCTAATGCAACCTTGGAAGCTAGAAATTGGTCCAGAGCTTGGATGAATCTTAACATGATGAGGTACATTCCCAAGGAATATTGGTCCAAAGGTGACCTAAAATGGATTTTAAAGAATCACGAATCACTTGAATTGTCTTTGTAGGATGCGTTCCTGAAAGAAATCCAGGAAAAGGAGTACAGGTACTTGTTTTGTAGATCAGCCACTTAGCTTCGTTTCACATGTAATGGTTTAACTATGATGTAGGCTTGTCTGCTTCAGACACGTGTTCCAGTTTAGAGATTATGTGGGTTGAACAATAGCATAATATGCTAAATGTAAAGACATACACCAGAAAGATCTCTATTTAAGTACCACAGAAGTTTACAGAAGTTATGGAAGAATATTATCATTAATTTCAATAGGACAGATAGGATCTGAAGGAACACCATCACAACAATTGATAGCTGTGCCTCGACTAATAAAAAAATATGGAAGTACTAAATCTACTATCAACTGGTGCTTTATGAGAGAAATTAAAAAAAAACCTATGCAGACAGAGTTTGGGAGCCACTTTGCAAGTTCACCTGAGTCAGCTGACGTGGCAGATGGGTTCCTCGATGTAAGGGAAAATTTTCATCTGTCATCATTTCAATCAGGCAATAACCTTCAGGATTGTCAAAAGGCAACATGTAGCTGGAAGAAAACACAAGAACTCATTATTGTTCATAAAGGCAACAAGGAGTGTAATAAAAATGTATTTCTGGCATAAGATTTGTTTAGGAAGACTATCTTGGTTCATGTGGAGCAGACTTATTTGTATGGATGGATGGCACTTGTGGTCTACGCATATGGCCACTGCATGGCAATGCTGGGTCATGCAGTCCTCCACATGAACTTAATTGCCTTGTACACTCCTCAGCAGCCCCACATGTTCCCACAGGCAAATGTAAGGGGATAAATAAGAAGAGGAACTAGACTATCTTGGAGCAATACAAGAGGCAAGCATCTCCTATAAACCTAAATCCAACTGATAGTCCCAGTCATAATAGACCCATTGAATCACTTGCTGGGTGGTACAGGAAAATGTATGTAAGTCCCATTGATTAAACGGGTCAGCTCTAGCCAGGATTAGCATTTGGATCAGCTTTCAAAAGCAGACCAAATATCTACCTTTTTTTTTCTTTTTTTCCACTGCCAATGTTGTATGTAGAGCATTTGGAATTTATATAGAAAGGACAGTGAGAGCTGGAAAAAGATTTTTACATGTGTATGGAGTAACTGATAAGCGATACGTGCTAACTGTGGGTGACATACACTTTCCCTTGTGTAGATGATTGCTGAACAAGTAACATCAGCACTGTATGATAGTGAACTCTCCAGACAGACATTTTCTTTTTCTTGGTCTACAGGGGAAAACAGGAATGGAATACAAAATGAAGGGCTATACCTCTGAGCATCAAGATTACACCAAGATAGACTTATCACAATTCATGAACGATGTTATTAATGTATGCTCTGGTATTGGGCTTCAAAGATAAAGAGGGATACAAGGTTGAGGGAATTTGTAAAATAAACACAAAGAACATTCAATGAGTTGTTGAGAATTCTTCAGGGCTTTTTTTCAATGTAGTGAAATCTGGGGGGAGGGAGAATGCTATGTACATTATTGACAATGAAAGCCTCTCTCCCAAAGGACTGCTTTCACATAATTGTTTTCAAATTGTTATTTTTTTGATGGAGGGGGAAAAAAAATCAAGAGTGCTAATTATTATTTCAGTGGTTGTCAAATGTGAGAACATAATGGCTAAGAGCTTAATTAAAACGAGCTCTCAATTTGGTGAAAGCATTCTTTCTCACCATGTTTCAGTTTGAAATTCCATTTAACACTTGCACCTGGCAACCTAATGTTAACATTTGTACTCCAATCAAGAAATCCATCTGTGTTCAGAGGCATGCATGGATCTCTTGCATGCTTACAGATCCCAATTCCATTCAATGGAGAGAAGGAATCCCCATGAAAGAAAATGTCTACTGCCACACTGAAAAGAGTGGAAGGGCATCCACACAGACAAGGGTGGGCAATCTGTGGTCCACCAGCGGTTTCTGGACTGAAACTCAACTTCAACAATCCCTCACCACTGGCTGTGTCAATTAATACTGATGGCAGTTGTAGGCCAAAAATATCTGGAGGGTGACAGTCGCTCACCAAAGCCAGAGACTGCGATCCCTCACCTCCATGTACTCTGAACAATTGATGGCACTGTGGCCTGACAATAGTACCACTGGTGTTAACATATTTTTGGACTCTCACAATAAGTTTTATGATCAGGCCGCTAAGCGATTTGGCTGCCTATTCTGCACATAGTCCCCAAGCATTGGGAGATTTACCAGAATGAGACCTCCTTTGTCTCAGCCCCCACTCTCTGACAATGGATGGAGAGAAAGAGGAAAAAATCTCCATCAGTAAGTTATCAGAGCTTAAAGAGCCTGGTCAAGGACTCATCGGCTATAAAAAGATAGCCTCCTCATGGGAGCCAATTATTCAATAATCCTTAAGGCCTGGCAGCTGCCTTGCTTCCTCAAGATCTAGACAGGATTTGGAGCTGTAGGTCTTTGGTTTCTTTCTTGAGCTCATTCCCACCAGAGAAAATGGTTGTAGTGTTGTTCAAATTCCAGGTCCTCTCCATGAATCTTCTATATCATTTCTAGATCTTTCCTTGTCTCCCATTGCCCAGTCTTTCCTCTCTTCGTCTTACAATGAAAAAAAAGTGGAGTTACTGTATGGGATACCTCATAAATCTTTTGCATGTCCTTCTGATAGGTATGTGTGATAATTGCATGTACAATGGCCAGGACTGCTCCAGTGGTACTTTCTAGCTGTCCACTAGTGAAGGCTCAAAGCTGCCAAAACCACAGCTCAAAAAAGGAGGGGTGAAGGAATGCCCAGTTTTGCAAATCTGAAAATTTATAATTTTTGCAGAAGGCAAGAGAAAATCCTGTCCCGTGCTTTCCTAAAACCCTTGTAGCTTTGACTGTAATGTCTTGGGAAGAAGGACGGCATTATGCTGAGCAACCTTGACTTCAAGAAGACACCATGCCAGAAAGATAGTGGATTGCTGCTCCACTAATGCTCTATTCAAGCTACATATCCTAGTCTAGTTTCTCTTCCCTAGCCTTCCAGTATTGCATCAATATGTTATCAAATTGAGGATATGCAGAACTGGCCTCTTATTGAGAACAGAGCTATCCTAAGACCCAGTGTATCACTGGGGATTGCACTGAAATCAAACATGTTAGTCTTTCTTCCACTTGCATACCTACAGCCCCTACTCTCCACTTTCCCTCCATACAATGTTTGCATTCTATTAGGGTGCTTATTAGGCCAGCATGAGCTTAGCAGTTTGATACACATTACAGAGAGAAGACAATATTTCACTGCAAATTCCATTAATAGTTCTGCAGACCTATCGCCTTGTAGAGACAGACTTTCTAGGACAGGAATGTTACTGTCAGTTGCTTATTCTATTTTGTATTCTGATTAATGATCTACATGTATTTCCTATTTTCTGGCAATATGGGGAGATCAGCATAAAAAACACATTGTGCTTTTAGAGAGAAATGTTCATTTCGTTTACAGTGCATAAATATTTATATATGTAATGATAGAAACTGATGGGGAAATATTTTCTTTCCAGTTTAAAAACTGGGCAAAATTCCTGCACATCAACTCAGGAGACAGACTTACACATTCAGACTTTTTGCAACAAGGCATCTAGCAGATCAAATTAGAAAGAACAAGGATCAAGCCGATAGCATTGCCTCAAGACATTTCCAAGCCCTGTTTTTCATAATGCATTTTATATTCTATGATATAGATCTGACCTTACACTAAAAACAGCAACCATCACAATGCCTAATCATTGGCCTCTTCAGGTCTTCAAGGAAAAACGTAGCAGTAGCGTTTTCTGTGACTTGATCTTCTTTTGATCTGGCAAGGACTTCTTATACACCTGCTACAGCTTTCTGCTATACATTTCAGTTGGGTTTAAACACCAGCGTTCTCTTATCCCACAGAGACCACCAGAGAAAGCCTACAGTGCACAACGTGATTCTTTAGGAAGACAGGATTTATGTGTGAAGAGTGGAATTTCCACACTACCTGACTAATCAAAAGCCACAAAGAAATGAAAAGAGTCATGGGGAAGCTGCTCAAGATTTCATAAATGGGTTCTCCCCCACCTCTAAACATAATTTTTCTTCCGCCCAAGCTGTGTTTAATTGCTGCAGTCTAGTGACAGTAGTCCACACTTTATTAGCTTTAAATGATACCAGCAATCCTCTATGAATGGATAGCTCAGTGGTTTAAGCATCTGCCTGCGGAGCCAGAGGGTGGGAGTTCAATTCCCTACTGTGCCTCCTTGACAGGGGCTGTACTTGATGTTCTATGGAGTCCATTCCAGCTCAGAAGTTCTAAGATTATTATATTATAATTATTATTATAGATATAGATGTAGCAGGTGGACAAGAGGTCTTGCAACATCAAAAGTAGTCCAAATTATAGAAAATGCTATCACTACATTTTGCCTTGGAAGATCTGGAGATCTTCATATTGATATATCCATATGGATATAGCTAATTATAGGTGATGTAAGCTGATGAACTTACTGCCAACTTCCCTCTCCCCCTGTTTCTGTTTACAGTGTCAACATGCAATTCATTCTTACCACAAGGCATCTCCAATAACTCTACGATGACAAGAAATGTTTAAAACTCGCACAGCATTTTTAATTTGCAAAGTGCTATACAGGGTTTCTTTGGCTAGGGATTCAGCTCGACTCTTCCAGCTTCATTCGTCACCAAGTGCAAATATTTATTACGATAGATTATTGCTTGTTCCTTGCAGTCCCTATAAACCAACTAAAGCAGAGGCATTTTTAAACTCGCAGGTTACCTCACAGAACAGAGCTCAAATAAATGTTTTCACCAGTGATGGAAGACGCAGCAGAAATGCTGAGCCTTTCACTGATGGTGGGTTACATTTCCATGAGCTCACTGGGAGAAAATGAAACTGCTAGTCCTTTCCTGCTAATTTCCCCATCACTACCTTCAGCTTGCACTGGAACAGCCAGAGACAAACCGCTCTTGGCAAGGGATGGCAGAGGTCTTTCTGCCCTCTGGAACCACAAGGTGGCAGTAAAGACACATGAGAAAAAAACGGAAACTCAACCCCCCCTCCCCAAACACATTCTCTGGATCCTCCCCCCCTTCCTTGCCAAATCTCTCTAGTCATTGAAAAGTCTAACTTAAGCCCTAATTGACAGCATGATTGCTTCAGCTTCCTGCTTATATCAAGGGAAACACAGCAAAGTATTTTAAACTGATTACACTTTTGACAATATGGATGAGGATAGGTCCTGAGACATATGATTTTCCTAACTGTGCTCATGCATTATAATTACCTAATGTAATCATGGTGTGTGTGTGTGTGTGTTTTAAAGAAACCCAGTGCATTCATGCTCATGCAAACATAGGAAAATTTTGTTTACCCCAATTACATTTTTTATACAGTGTTATCACCACAGCTGTATTTCCTGGGGACTGCCGTGCAGATCCAACAAAATTAAAATGTCAAATCAGGGAGCATAAAAAGTCAAGCAGAGACACAACGGCAGCGGGTTCTGACCTTGTGCATTTAGCACGGGCATGGCTGGCTCTTATGCCACCAACCAATAGGGATTTCACACCGATAGCTGGCCAGACCACAGAAAAACCAAGGGATTTGGGCTTCCAACAAATAATCATACACAAGGCTTACAAGTACCTCTACCATTTGCATCTGAAGGTCCAGGCACGTAAATTTAGACATACTCATCCGTCCCTGAAAACACACTAATTTCCTGCTCTTGCGTAACATACAACCGCTATCTGCTTAACATATCGCTTGGGGGCAAGAAAATCAAGATACTTTTACCTGTAAATGGTTGATATTATGGAAAGAATTTGAAATGACTGCCATGGAACGCTGAAGCAGTTGCTTCATTTACACCCTTGATTAGCCAGAACAGTTGTCAAGGGTACAGCTAACCAGCTGTCAAGTAATATATGAGATTTTTCAAGAACAGTGATTTTACTTTTGAGTGCACACATCCAGTTCAGAGGTATAAGGAGCTACAGCATGTTTTTGAGCTATAACAACCTCTTGGTTTTTCTCTTTAAAATCTCCAGAGCCATGATTAATAAAATGGCAATATCATTTTAAGTTCTCCCTGCCCTCTGCTCATAAAAATGACATCTTCTAGAAAGTTTCAGGCCTGACAGAGGTGGGCTTTTTCTCCTGCTTTAGTTTTACAAATGCACTAATGTTTTTAAATTGTGTTTGGCTTTAATCCTCTTTCCCCTTCCCCTTTTCTTCTTTCCATTGACAGGGAGCCTTTTTCTAGTTTTGGCATATTTCAGCCATTTCAAGCATTATATTAAAGCTAGGTCATTAAAGGAAAAGTGTTCTTTTTATGGCTGGCATTTTCTTTAAATGGCAAAATGCAAAATCTACTTCCCAAAGTCTCGGATTCATTAAAACCTGCAAAATGAAAATAAAGCCAGTGGTGGATGTGTAAGCCAAGATCTAATGGTGTATTTTGGTATAACACCATTGGAATTGATACTTTCTTACTCCTCCCTCTCTATCTGCATCCCTCCATATATCGGGGGAAAACACCCACACACCCTGTTCCAGAGAATCACTTTCTAGCCCTCCAGAGCAGGATTTCAAAATGCACCAGGTTGAGGGTACAGGTTGTAGAAAGGAGGGTCAGACTCTGACAAGAGCAATGTGATCTAAATTAGAGGAGCTGGAAAGCTCAGTGGTTTAGGTATCTGGCTGAAGAGTCCGAGGTTCAGAGTTTGATTCTCCATTGTGCCTTCTTGACAGGGGCTGGACCCGATGATCCATAGGGTCGCTTCCAGCTCTGTAGTTCTAAGATTC
Organism: Intellagama lesueurii; assembly: GCA_037013535.1. Classification (NCBI taxonomy): domain Eukaryota; kingdom Metazoa; phylum Chordata; class Lepidosauria; order Squamata; family Agamidae; genus Intellagama; species Intellagama lesueurii. The sequence continues at coordinate 233,524,202 of JBAJHW010000001.1, forward strand.
TAAGATAAATACACTATTGACTTCTGGTTTAGAATTATGGAATAGACCCATGATCTGGTGATCAACCTGGATGCCATACACATGAAGGTCCTTATCGTGAGCTATTTCCATTAAGAAGCCAGCTTTATGTGCACATTTGGGACCTGCACATACATCTGCTCTCAACTTCAAGTCAGCTGAGAAGTCCTTCCACAGATGAGAGCCCTGTTTAACAGACCAAGCTGCAGAGGTTTGATAAGCAAACCCTATTTAAACCAAGTTATGACAAGTTATTATGGCCAAGGCTAAAGGTGGGTACATGTAAAACATGTTGGATTTGGAATTTGTTTGTTCCTTTTTGTAGTGGAGAGAAAAGCATGGAAAGATCTGCCAAATCTTTTCCCTTTTCTCTGGGGGAAAAAAAAAGATCATTCTGAATGCTTCTTGAATAAAGGAAGCAAAAAAGTTTACTTACAGTTTCGAAGGTTTGTTCTTTTATATACATAGTGTGGAGCTGCATCTCCACATGTCTATCTCTGGAGAGCACATGAATGAAAGAATGAGAGGAAAGGAAGCTAATACTGGAAGCAACAGGAAAGAAGAGGCAATCTGAAAGACTTTAACATGTGAAAAAAACACCTTACTAAGTTATGGCAGATGCAGAGCATGCTCCCCACAGATACCTAGTGTTAAAGGGAAAGCAAAGATTGCATTTCCCCGACAAAATAGTTGACTTGGAATTCTCAGATATTCTTAAATGACAAATCCTGGAAGTCCCAGATATCACAACCACACAGCCCAACAGCCAGGGCATCTCCTTCCTCTTTCTAATCACCTGGCTGCTCTTAGACCAGAGTGATGGCTGTTGTCATTTGAGCCCAAGAACAACTGGACTATACAACCGGGGGGTGGTGGTGGCAGGATCGTCATCCAAATGGTAGTACGTCATCCAAATGGTAATAACTCCAATGATAAAGTTCTTGGGGCTGGCTTTTTTCTGTAAGACACTCTCTAGATACCCAAGGTTCAGTGTGATAACTAGCCAGAGATTCTGCACTGCCCTTTTACAAAGATGATACTTTGGGCTGGCCCATTTAGTTTCACATAAACCTTATTTATTCTACATTAAATTATCTGAAAATCCTTCCAACCCAATGTCTTCTGCAATAAGGATGACTGGGCTATGAACATCATTCCTGCAATCAAGAGTGACTCTACCTTGTTTTTCTGCATAGAACTTAGTCCTTATCTATTCCTGATCAGGTTTCTGTGACTGGAGAGCACAGAAACATGGCTACACAAGAAGGAGGAAAAATGTTCAGTGGCATCCCAAGTGAACAATGTTGGTGTTATGCTGGATAAAATCAAGAGCAAAATGTTCTGTGGAATGCTGAGGAGTGTGATTGTGACAAACTGGTATAGCTGCACCTCCAGCTCTTTTCAGAGATGGGTGGACATATCTACTACCTAATTCTCTGGATATACTTTATCCAGAGCTCTCCAATTCATGTACTTTGCAGGAAGGATTATAACCTTGATAAAACTCACAATTCCCACTTTCTTTCCTTTCCTTTCCTTCTTGAGTCGACGGAGTCACTGGAGGGGAGAGGGAGAGTTTTCTGAGACAGGACGTAGGAGAGTTAGGAGGTTGTGTTCTGTTGTTTGTGGTTTCCTTTAAATGCTTTTCTTGTCTTTAGTCCAATATTTATATTCCTTCCTCCTTTACCCACTTCTCTTGCCCTCCACCCCCACCCCCAACAACCTGCTTCAAAGGCTTATTCTGTAGTGTGTGTCTTAATTCTTTCAGTCAGTCACTATTTTTACTTCTACTGTTAGGCTTCTTATGTATGTCTTCTTCAGAAATCAGCCACTTAATCCTGCTTTAGCTCATTTCTCCTGAATTCCAACTAGAGTTAGGAAGAAAAATTCTATTTTATATGTCAGTTTGAATCCAATTCTTCCTTGTTCTTCCTCAGCTTTTTGTCCTCTCCTCCACCTTGTGATATTTATTATTAACATTCATTATTAATAATATTCTGTATTTTCCCCAACATCCTTCAATTTTTTTTAAAAAATTCATTATTATTTTATTTATTATTATTATTGTATTTATTTTTTTATATTGTATTATATTTTCCATTTCCGATTCTTATTTATAAGTTTTATCTTCCTGCTTTTCAGGTGGACCCACTCCTGATCATGTTGTTGGCTTTACCTGCCTTTCTGCAGCAACATGGCATTTGGCAACATTGCTTGAAGTCCCTCCCAACAATTTTTTTTTTTTGGATTACATTTCTTTAGTTCATCATCATGTTTCCTGTATTTTCATTTTATTTTACAAACGTATATCAGGGTCTGTGCTCTGGGTGATGAGATGGGTTCAGATGCACAGAAGCCAGTATCAGACTGCACAAAGAACCGATGGGGATACACTACTTCATCTTATTATTATTATTATTTGAGGGGGAAATACTTTCCAAATGTAAAGGCTGCACAAAAATCTTGCCTTCCTCCTTCAGGTGAAACATGGCAGCCTTAATTTCCTCAAAAAAGGCAACTACGCTGTATATTTCTTCCAGTTCTGCCACCAAATTTATTTATTTATTTATTTATTTGCTTTTTCATCCCGCCCAACTAGTAGCAAAGCTACTACTCTGGGCGGTGAACACAACCAAACGTGACAATAATCAAAAGCAACAGAAACATTTGTAGGTAAAACACGAAATCCCAGGACCATGACAGTTGAGAACTGATGGGTGCAAAAATCCAATCAGCCCATGGGCTGCAGAATAAAATATTTTAAAAAAATATCATGGGAGGTGGACCAAGAGGTGAAGGTAAGATTATTTAGGGGCAAACTAAAGAAAGATTTGGGAAAACAACCAGGTTTTAAGTTGCCTCCTGAAATCCAGGAGGGATGGGGCTAGCCGCAGCTCTAGCATAAGAGAATTCCAGAGTGAGGCAGCCACCACAGAGAAGGCCCAATTGCGGGTGGAAGACCGCTAGGCCTCCCCCGGTGTGGACACCCAGAGCATTCCCATATAAGAGGTGCAGGTAGGACGGGTGGATGTTTTGAGGGAGAGGCTCTCAGACAAGGTCCTAAACAGTTAAGGGCTTTAAAAGCTAACATAAGCACATTAGATTTGGCCTGGAAGCATATAGGCAACCAGTGCAGATGGGCCAGGACATGGGTTATATGGTCATATTGAGATGTTCCAGAGACCAACCTGGAAGCAGCACTCTACACCAGCTTCAGCTTCTGAACTGATGTCAGAGGCAGTCCCATACACAGAGGGTTGTAATAACCTATTTTTGAGATTACAAGCACATGGACCAGCGTTGTGACGAATTTCCTGTCAAGATGGGGGTGGAGGTGTGCAATCCACCTCGGCTGGTAAAAGGTGGACATGGCCACAGCCGAGACCTGATATTCCATTGTGAGGGCTTGGTCCAACAGCACACCAAGATTTTGCACTTGATCCTTCAGGAGGAATGTGACCCCATCAAGACCAGGCAGACAATCGCCAAGTCTATCAGGAGTCCCTCCCAACAACCGGACCTCCATCTTATCAAGATTCAATTTCAACCTGTTAGCCCTTGCCCAATCCATAACCACGGCCAGGGTCTGCACAGCTTCCACTGCTGAGAAGGAGAAGAAGGAGAGATAGAGTTGCATGTCGTCCGAGTACTGATGACAGCAAACTCCAAAATGATCTCTCCTAGTGGTCTCATATAGATGTTGAACAGCAAGGGGGAGATGATTGACCCCTGTGGGACACCGCATTGCAGCACCCAAGGGGACGAAACAGCCTCCCCCATCTGAACTCTCTGGTACTGGTCTCTGAGGAAGGAATGGAGCCAGCTCAATGTTGAACTTCCAGTCTCTAACCCTAAGAGTGGGTCCAGATGGATACCATGGGGAAGTATGGCAGTGCCTGTTCTTAAAAATAAAAATAAATCCTTAAAATTTCATTACATTTTGACAAAGAGAGACAGACACAGAGAGAGAAAACCCCTTGTTACAGCTGTTTTTTCTATTTCTGGTGGGAGTCAGTAAAAGACAAGAATCTCCACACTTCTAAAATCTCAATTCAGAGTCGGGTGGTGATGAAAGCAAACTGCTGGTGAATTGGTCTGAGCTGAAGCAGGCCATTATCCACAGTGCTGCATCTGAACCAAATCTGTGGGTCGCCTCACAACATTATTTTCAGTTCTTCCCTCCACGAGGAGTTGTCTGTGGTGGAGGAATCTGTTTTCTGCTAGTAGTGTGTTCATTTCACTGCTAGAAGGACATACGAGCTGGATACAATCCAGGAAAGAATGCTACCAGTACTAAACCTCCATGTAGCAGTGACATTCGCAAGCATTTTTCATGTAAGTGGTGCTCATTGTAGACACCGGTGGTTTAGCACACACTCTATAAAAATAATGCAAATGTTTATGTTTCTTTTGAAACTTCACTTAATCTGCACTGAGATTTTCCCAGGAGTCTATGGAGGAGACATTGAAAATTCTGTCTTCAGGTTTAGTAACAGATTAACGACTTTGTATTTTGGTGGGAATTTTGTCTACATATGTAACTCACTTCCTTGCCTGACCTAAGTTATTCTGCTCTTTATTTTCCCATGACATTCTTTTGCTCTTTCCTCTGAAATGCACAGAGATCGTTAATTCGCTAACAATCGTTGCAGACTGGCCTGAGGTTCAGATCATTATATTTGTTTTTTTAACCGTCCTTTCTGTGAAGTTTGTTGTCTTGACCTTTCACACTTGCCAACAACAAATGAAAGCCAAGGCTGCCGGGCTTAATATGCCAATGTAATTAGAGGTCCGGTATGTTTTGCATAAGATTGCCGGCAACCATTCCAGCTGTCCTTTCTTTGTGGGCTAAGTTCAGCTTTCTTGAATATGGGTGAGACCAAATCCCGCCTCCCAGCTTCAACATCATTCATTCATTACCTGGAAAGGTCAGAACAGGGATTGCTCTGGGTTCCCAGTCAGAGGGAGAATTATGTATGTGCTCAGCTTAGCACCTGAGGAATCTCCCTTCAGACTTTTCCACTGAAGACAGACATGTCTTGGGATGGACCTGGCGCATGTGGGGATGTGTGGCATGGGGCCAGGATGCACAGTACTGCTGCTCCCTCTACACACTTGGACAAAGTATGAGGGCACCACTGCTCCTAGGACAGCTTGCTCAAGGCTTGCATTCTGAAGTGGCATGTCATTTTGAATTCTGAAGGTGTTTCTCTCTGTCAGAGTGTGTGCAGATTAAACACAGCGACTTACTCTGCAACGTCGACTCATCAGTTTCTTTTATTTTCTTTCTCCTAATGAGCTCTCAGAGGCATCACGCCGAGCTGTCCCCATAAGAAAAGGGAGACAAGAGACTTTTCAGTGGCAAGGAAGTTGTGGCATACTGGCTATTAAGGCAGCAGGCCATTTGTTTCATCAGGTGCCTCTTCTTTCCTCCTTCCCATCTTATATGCAGAACCTATTTTTATTTTTTTAATTGCATTTGAATCCTGCTGTTCTGTCCCAAGTACTGGCATTTGCTTCCTCTGGTTTGGAGGATGACAGTGTAGACTCTCATAAGTGAGGGCCTGTGGTGGAGGGAATTTGCCCCTGTGCTGGTCCCAGATGTCCCAGGACATGGACAAAGCCCATCTTTCACTGATCTACCTGGTCAAAACAAAATATCATACTGCTTATACAGGAACTTCAGTCCAGAAACTACCATGAAATTGTGTTCCTCTCAATGCTCCTGGACCAAAGTATTGAGCTGATGGTGGCTGAAACAAGTTGCTAAAAGCCTCTTCAAGTACCAGAGTATTTCCCCCAGGAAAAGCAGAGCGAGCTAGTTTGAGGTCTGTCTTGTGCAAGTATAAATCAAGAGCTCCTGACATGTGGCCATCCAGCCTCCATTTAAAACCTTCTAACGATAAAGGGTGCATGACCACCTCCAGTGTTAAACAGATCTTACTTCCCAATAACTTAATTGAAATTGTCTTTCTTGTAATTTGCATCCATGAATTCAGCTCAGCTTAGCACCTCTTTTTTTTACCCCCAGGCAGGAGAAGCCAAATTTGCCCCATGTTCTAAATGATAGTCCTTTAAAATTTTTTGAAAATGGCTATCCTCTCATCCCTCAATCTTCTCCAGGCAATGCCTAACCAACGATCTCAACCTTTCCTCGCAGGGCTTCCTTTCCAAACATCTGGACATATTCCACCTTATAAATATGTTTTTAAAAAAGTGATACCCAGACCTGGAAGGGAGGTCTGACTGAAGCAGAATAGAGTAGAACGGCAGATATTGCATGCCTTGACCTGGACACAGTTGACGTTTGTTGATGCAACCTCTTATTGCATTTATCTTTTTTTTTTTTTTTTTGCCTAGCTCTCTGGATATCTTTCTCACATACTATTGCCAAGCTAGGTGTCAGCTACAAAATGAAATCCAGTAGTGAGTTGCAACTAGAGTAGGCCCATTGAATCAGTGGGGAGTCAGTCAACTCCTCTGTAGGTTCCACAGATTCAATGGGGCTGCTCTAATTTACTGCTGGATTTCACCCATAGTGTCCTATATGCATCTGTCTGATTTTTCTTTCCTAAATGCAGCACATGATATTCTTCTCTAGTGACACTTGTTTGCTTTGACACATCTAGTAAAATCATCTTGATCCTGATCCTGTCTTTTGAAGGACTAGCTGCCTCTCCTAGTTTCTTATCATCTTATTTGATAAGCATCCCCTTCTACTCTTTTATCAAAGTCATTCACAAAGATATCGAATAGCACTGGACCCAGGACACAACCCTGTAACATCCCACCTACCAGTTCTGTCCAGGACAGGCAGCTTGTCCTTCAGAAGACAGAATCAGGATCAAGATGGATTTACCAGATGGGTCAAAAACAAACAAGTGAGGATGAAACACTGGGGAGCACTCTTGGTATTGTCAAAACAGCTACAAGCTGCAAAGTCCATTTGACAGTGACATTGTGTACCCAACATTTTGCCACCTTTGCCATAAGAATATCTTGGGGTGTCTTGTCAAACAGAAATTAGGATGCTGTACATCTACAACATTTCCCTGGTCTATCAAAATTGTAACTATTTAAAAACGTAAGATTAATGTACAAAAATTTGATTTTTAAAAAAAATCTGTCCTGGCTGTTAGTAATCACAGGCCAGTCTTCTCGGTCATTACTCTTCCTGTGTCAGAGGGCAAAAGCTAAGAGTCCTGATCTGGTTCAGCAGCAGGTGGGACAAATTATCATTTCACAGGCCAAAATCCTCTTGTGTAGCTATGCACTGGATGCTAAGTGTTGGAAGCAAACTGCCCCAAGTTAAGCAATCACCGTAGCCCTTCTCAAGTCATATGCTGAGCCACACAACTCAGTATACAAAGGTAATGTCTATGGTAATTTCTTAACTTAAGACAATTCATCTTCAAAAGTTACAGCATTTGTATTAAGTTAGCATTAGTAGGCAAGAGGATTTGAGCCAATGTGTCCTTTTCTCAGTGCTCACAGACTGTTTAATGAGCTGTTCTAGAACCATTTCTGCTATTAGTGTCATGCTGAGCGATCAGTACTGCCCAGATCTACTGGGACAAATGGGTGTGAGAGGAGCCAGTGAGCATCATGGCAGGAGATACCGTTAGCCCGGTGGCTTCTGCTATTGCAAAACTGCCCAAGAGCCACGCATACACTGAGCGTGTGACCAGTTACCCATAGTATAGCATCTCCAGTTCAACCATGTCCTGATTTCTGTTGGAAACAAGCCTCTTTCATAAGGACTGCTCCAGTCTATGGAAACAACTTTCTGCCCTACCAGTCCACCCACTGGATCAGCTGAGGACAAAATGTTCTCTGTTGATTTATATCCTCACCGGGGGGGGGGGGGGGAAGAGCAGGTGCGGATGGAGGAGGAAAGCAGTTGCAATTCTCTCCGTGTGGTGATACTGTAAACTTTAATTGTTAGTGCCTGTACAGAGCTGTGTAGCTCAATTACTGCTCATCATTATACATCACTTACAGTGTCCTAATGAAATAATTGCCATCTACAATCTGAGTCTGACAGTTGGCTTCAGCTCCCCAGAACACCAGATGCTCCTTAACTGAGTTTGAGGTGAAATGGTTTCTTAATTATGTGGACAGGGAATAAATATGTGAGACTTCTGCGAACATACGGCCACACCCAACTGGAGACTGGTGGACTTTCCCATGAAACAGTCCCCATTCATCCCTATCCCAACAACTAAATAAGCAGACATATTTGTCTTTCACATATAACCTTTTGTTTCCTTTTTCAGATTCCAGGGCTCAGCTTTATTCCTTTTACCATGAGCCTGGCATTAAGTATTTTGCTAGACGTCACATGAGGCATCTGTTTCTCACTCCAACTTAAGACTGTTCAGGGTTCAGTTTCTAAAAGGAAGAAAGGAATGATTCCCAATGCTTTAGAGCAACATGCTATTTTTCTCTGCCTTCATCCAGTTCTGTTATGATTCCTGGCACCTGTGATTTAAGGTTATGGCACAATTTGAATGGATGTAATCAGACAATTTTAAAATATCTGCATTTTGCAATTGGTTCTTCTCGATAATTTGTAGGCATGTTGCTTATATTGCTTTTGCTTTAAACTTTTGTATATTTTGATAATTTCCAATACTGAGTCTTTTCATATAAAAAGCAGTCTAAGAAATCTAATAAACCATAGAATATTAGCACAACGTTCCCTTGCATATTTTACTTATTTTTGCTTATTTAGAATATTTGCATTCCAATCCTCAAGCTGAAACTTCTGCAAGCTAGTTTTCACTTTAAAAATAAACAACATCAACAACGTAACCAAAAGCAGAAAAAAGCAACTGTAAAATTCTTATTATGTTGTTGTTGCTATAATGTGCCATCAAGTCACCTCGAACTCATGGACACCTTTTGCACTTGAGATTCCAAAATGTACTGTCCTTAACAGCCCTGCTCAGCTCTTTCACATTCAAGCCTGTGGCTTCCTTTAGGGAGTCAATCTATTTCATATTTGGTCTTCCTCTTTTCCTGCTGCCGTCAACCCTTCCCAGCATTATTGTGTTTTTCAGAGAATCCTGCCTTCTCTTGATGTGGCCAAAGTAGGACAGCTTCAGTTTCAACATTTTTGTCTCCAGATATACTGTGTTCCAGATACCCTGGACTGCTATAAAGATGAACAAGTGGGTCCTAGACCAGATGTAGCCCGAACTATCTCTGTAGGTAAAAATTATGACACTATGGCTGTCCTATTTCAGGCACATAAAGAGAAGGCAAAATTGTCTGGAAATGAGAATAATGATAGGGGAAAAAAACCACACCTGAAGGCAGCAAGAAAAGAAGACCAACTATGAAATGGATTGACTTCATAAAGGAAGCCACAGCCTTAAATGTAGAAGAGTTGTTTTTTTTTCTGGTTTTGCATTTTGTCCTGTCTCTTAATAAATACAAAATCAAAAGATGGGGGGGGGGGGGGAATGCAAAAACATACCAACATATCTGAAAAACCAAAAACTAAAGAAAATAAAAATGAACTTACTAATTGAGACAAGATTGGGATGACGGAGGAAATCAGAACAAGAAAAAAAAATCAAAACTCTTTATCTAATATTTACTGTACATTCTACCAGTGAGCATGTATGACCAGACAGTGACTGAGCATTCAAGACTTTTCCACATTGTCAGCTGATTAGGTCTCATCCCTCCTCAAAGATTCATGAAGACAGGCAAGTCTCTTGCTCCCCCCCCCCACCATTCCAGAGAGGCAATTTTTAATTAGCACAGCACCAACGTGTCTTTGAGAGGTCCCATACCTAAAAGATAAGCCACAGGTGCTTTTGCTCTTGTTGCTGGGCAAAGAGTCTAACCACTACAGCAAAAACCATTTCCCCATAAAGTCAGGCCTGTTCTAAGATGGACATCATTTTTCATCCTCTTTTGCACCTTAATTTCTTGAATGCAGTTGCTCGTGAAGGGGACTACAGTTTACTGGTATTCAGCGTCCACGTGGCACTGCACTGCAGAAACCACATATTAAAAGTCACTTTTTAAAGACTTCTCAGGAAGGAAAACTGAATAAATCCATTTCCTCGCTGCAGCTTTGCCTCTAGAGATTGGTTTGGTTTTGTTCTATTTTTTAAAAAGCTGATTCCAGGGCAAACTAATGGCTTCTAGTTGGAAGCCTCCAAGAAAGAAATGGACTCCCCATAGGAGGCACTGTAATGCTAACCCTCTCTCTCTCCCCCCCCCACCTCCGAGACAACAACCAGCAGGAAGAACACACTGGATCAACTCTGATTATGAATCTGCAGGTTGACATCCTGTGTCCAAAAATGGGTTTGCTTTCGTTCCAATGACAGAATCTGATCCGTGAAGACTCTTTCCCATGGGGAGATCTCTCCTCCTCTTTGGACACAATAAGTAGGTCTGTCCTAATACACCACACAGACTGTTAGAGCTCGAAAAATTACTTTTGAGAAGAATTAATATAAGGGCAGAGTGAAGTCATCCATAATTGAGCTGTAGGAGGATGATACTGAAGCATCATCTGTCCACTGTTCAGGATGCCATTCTATGCCCTGTTTTCACAAGTGATTTTCCAGATCTAAAACCCTAAGGACTGAAGTCAATGGTTTCATAGATCCAGAAACGATTTTTTTTTGCAGTTCACTGTGCACACAACCTCCCCCACCATCCATGCAAAGTCCACCTTAGCCAACTGTATGAAAGAAATATACTCATATAAATAAATCTATTTGTTCTCTCCCTTCTAAAATGAAGAAGGAGAAATCTTCCTGCAGGAATCCAGATTTTCTGTTTGTCTGTTTATGTACAGTACAAAACATGTCATCTGAACAAATAGCTGAACAACACTCTTGGGGGGGGGGGAAGAGTACAGAAGGTTCATGAATATTAATAGGCAGGAGAAAAATGTATCACATTTACCATGGATCACTAAATGTACATGCACACAGTTTTGCCTGGATTCTTCTCTTTCAAAGCAAGACAGATTACTTTTGTCACAATTATTGCACTGTTGGTAAGAACAAGTCTCATGTTGCATTACAGATGATAGATCCCGTAATGACGATATGAAGTGTTGCACCAAGCATCTTTATGATTGGAATCTTCATAAGTTAGCATTATCAGAATATAATTTATTAAAACAGTAAAGAAAATGAAAATCCAGCTCCAGGATGTTTCTTTCTTGATTGCTCTGAGTTTGCCAAGTCACGTACCATGAACACAGTATCGAAACCCCTTAGGTTTTGGATTTAATATTTTCATGGCTATTGGATAAAATTAAATTTCAGTTTTCTCTGCAATATTATGACTCTTGTACCACATTTGTTAACAGCTAGATTTATTGGAGAAGAGTTCACTAAAGGGAAATAGTTGAGATGTGATATCTCATTCTCTGAAGATGCTTAGGAGACATTAATCATGGAGATACTTTAAGCACAATGCAGTACCCTGAGTAAGGTTTCAATTTATCTGAATAAATATTTCTAACTGACAAAAAATTCATTTCAGATTAAACTGCCTCCTGATTTGTGACTGTGTTTGGACGAGATGCAGAAGTTTAATCAGAGTCAATTTAACTTTTCCACTTCCATTTGATAATGTGGAATCACAAACTCCCTGCCTCTGAGCATGTATTACTGTGGATCTGTTTTTCGCATCAAAGTAAAAACACATGTGGCTTGATTTTATTTGCCTGTAAAGTGAACAATTTATATAGCAAATCCCATTTTTTGTATTAAATTAAATATAGAAGACTGCATGGTGCAATCGTTTTGCAAATCTGGAACTGCATAATCGCAACTCTCTCTCTCTTTATTTTTTGAAAGAAAGTATTATGCACCACTTTGCAACTTAGTAGTGATTTGTCACTAGAGCGCAAGAACGTGGGTGTCACTTTATCACCATTTTAATATGCTGCAGCACAAGAGAATAAAACAGAAGATTGAATATTCCACTACCTCAGTTCCAAAACTACTGTCCAATCTTACCCATGTTGATTTGGAAGCATCATGTTTTGCCTGGAACTTGCAGCCAAGAAAGCAGCATTCCTTGGGAAGACAGTGTAGTGTAGTGAACAGCTTAATGGACTTGGGTTCAAATCCCTGTTCAGCCATAGAAATTTACCAGGGAACAGGTGGGATCGGTAAAAGTACTCCTTAAATGTCTGGCATACTTTGAAAACCTTTTTATGGTCAGTATATGTTGGATGTGACTTGATAGCACATAATATAACACAAAACATTGCACAGGACATCATGGTTCACCAACCTGGTATCAAAGGTTGATGGACCAAAAATAAGAAGGAACCAGAGCTTTCAGCCCCTTCACGGATTGCTGCCTTGTCATTGCGAAGGGGCTTGAGTAATTCAGAGAAGCTATGGGCTATGCCGTGCAGGGACACCCAAGACGGACAGGTCATAGTGGAGAGTTCTGACTAAAAGCGATCCACCTGAAGCAGGAACTGGCAAGCCACTCCAGTATCTTTGCCAAGAAAACCCCATGAACAGAAACAAAAGGCTAAAAGATATGACGCTGGAAGATGAGCCCCTCAGGTCGGAAGGCGTCCAACATGCTACTGAGGAAGAGCGGAGGACAAGTACAAGTAGCTCCAGAGCTAATGAAGTGGTTGGTCCAAAGCCGAAAGGACGCTCAGCTGCGGACGTGCCTGGAAGTGAAAGGAAAGTCCGATGCTGCAAAGAAAAATACTGCGTAGGAACCTGGAATGTAAGATCTATGAACTTTGGTAAGTTGGATGTGGTCAAACAGGAGATGGCAAGAATAAACATTGACATCCTGGGCGTCAGTGAACCAAAAGGAATGGGAATGGGCGAATTCAATTCAGATGATTATCGTATCTACTATTGTGGGCAAGAATCCCGTAGAAGAAATGGAGTAGCCCCCATAGTCAACAAAAGAGTGGGAAAAGCTGTACTGGGATACAATCTCAAAAATGATAGAATGATTTCAATACAAATCCAAGGCAGACCTTTCAACATCACAGTAATCCAGGTTTATGCACCAACCACCGATGCTGAAGAGGCTGAAATTGACCAATTCTATGAAGACTTACAACACCTTCTAGAACTGACACCCAAGAAAGATGTTCTTCTCATTCTAGGGGACTGGAATGCTAAAGTAGGGAGTCAAGAGATAAAAGGAACAACAGGTAAGTTTGGCCTTGGAGTTCAGAATGAAGCAGGGCAAAGGCTAATAGAGTTCTGTCAAGAGAACAAGCTGGTCATCACAAACACTCTTTTCCAACAACACAAGAGGCGACTCTACACATGGACATCACCAAATGGGCAATACCGAAATCAGATTGATTATATTCTCTGTAGCCAAAGATGGAGAAGTTCTATACAGTCAGCAAAAACAAGACCTGGAGCTGATTGTGGCTCTGATCATCAGCTTCTTATAGCAAAACTCAAGCTTAAACTGAAGAAAGTAGGAAAAACCACTGGGCTAGTCAGGTATAATCTAAACCAAATTCCTTATGAATACAGAGTGGAAGTGAAGAACAGATTTAAGGAACTAGATTTGGTGGACAGAGTGCCTGAAGAACTATGGATGGAGGCTCGTAACATTGTACAGGAGGCAGCAACAAAAACCATCCCAAAGAAAAGGAAATGCAAGAAAGCAAAGTGGCTGTCCAACGAGGCCTTACAAATAGCAGAGAAGAGAAGAGAAACAAAATGCAAGGGAGATAGGGAAAGTTACAGAAAATGGAATGCAGACTTCCAAAGAATAGCAAGGAGAGACAGGAGGCCTTCTTAAATGAACAGTGCAAAGAAATAGAGGAAAAGAATAGAAAGGGAAAAACCAGAGATCTGTTAAAAAAAATTGGAGATATCAAAGGAAAATTTTGTGCAAAGATGGACATGATAAAGGACAAAAATGGGAGGGACCTAACAGAAGCAGAAGACATCAGTAAGAGGTGGCAAGAATACACAGAGGAATTATACCAGAAAGATCTGGATGTCCCGGACAACCCAGATAGTGTGGTTGCTGACCTTGAGCCAGACATCCTGGACAGCAAAGTCAAGTGGGCCTTAGAAAGCATGGCTAACAACAAGACCAGTGGAGGTGATGGCATTCCAGTAGAACTATTTAAAATCTTAAAAGATGACGCTGTTAAGGTGCTACACTCAATATGCCAGCAAGTTTGGAAAACTCAGCAGTGGCCAGAGGATTGGAAAAGATCAGTCTACATCCCAATCCCAAAGAAGGGCAGTGCCAAAGAATGCTCCAACTACCGTACAATTGCACTCATTTCACACGCTAGCAAGGTTATGCTCAAAATCCTACAAGGCAGCCTTCAGCAGTATGTGGACTGAGAGCTCCCAGAAGTACAAGCTGGATTTTGAAGGGGCAGAGGAACTAGAGACCAAATTGCTAACATGCGCTGGATTATGGAGAAAGCCAGAGAGTTCCAGAAAAACATCTACTTCTGCTTTATTGACTATGCAAAAGCCTTTGACTGTGTGGACCACAGCAAACTATGGCAAGTCCTTAAAGAAATGGGAGTGTGGGAGTGCCTGACCACCTTATCTATCTCCTGATAAATCTATATGTGGGACAGGAAGCAACAGTTAGAACTAGATATGGAACAACTGATTGGTTCAAAATTGGGAAAGGAGTACGACAAGGCTGTATATTGTCTCCCTGCTTATTTAACTTATATGCAGAATACATCATGCGAAAGGCTGGACTGGAGGAATCCCAAACTGGAATTAAGACTGCCGGAAGAAATATCAACAACCTCAGATATGCAGATGATACCACTCTGATGGCAGAAAGTGAGGAGGAATTAAAGAACCTCTTAATGAGGGTGAAAGAGGAGAGCGCAAAAATGGTCTGAAGCTCAACATCAAAAAAACTAAGATCATGGCCACTGGTCCCATCACCTCCTAGCAAATAGAAGGGGAAGATATGGAGGCAGTGACAGATTTTACTTTCTTGGGCTTCATGATCACTGCAGATGGTGACAGCAGCCATGAAATTAAAAGACACCTGCTTCTTGGGAGGAAAGCGATGAGAAACCTCGACAGCATCTTAAAAAGCAGAGACATCACCTTGCCGACAAAGGTCCGCATAGTCAAAGCTATGGTTTTTCCAGTAGCGATGTATGGAAGTGAGAGCTGGACCATAAAGAAGGCTGACCGCAGAAGAATTGGTGCTTTTGAATTGTGGTGCTGGAGGAGACTCTTGAGAGTCCCCTGGACTGCAAGGAGAACAAACCTATCCATTGTGAAGGAAATCAACCCTGAGTGCTCACTGGAAGGACAGATCCTGAAGCTGAGGCTCCAATACTTTGGCCATCTCATGAGAAGAGAGGACTCCCTGGAAAAGACCCTGATGTTGGGAAAGTGTGAAGGCAAAAGGAGAAGGGGACGACAGAGGACGAGGCGGTTGGACAGTGTCATCGAAACTACCAACATGAATTTGACCCAACTCCGGGAGGCAGTGGAAGACAGGAGGGCCTGGCGTGCTCTGGTCCATGGGGTCACGAAGAGTCGGACACGAGTTAATGACTAAACAACAACAAAAAGAGCTTTCAGAACATCCTGGCAACGGATGATGTGGAAAAAAACAAGTGGTGCATATATCAATCTTATCATAGAATCATAGAGACATGAAGTTGGAAGGGGCCTTTAAGGCCATCGAGTCCAACCCCCTGCTCGATGCAGGAATACAGATCAAAAGATATCTGCCAAGTGGTTGTCCAAATTTCTCTTGAATGTCTCCAGTGCTGGAGCACTGCTGGGATGGCATTAGGAGGGCAACTCCACACATCTGCATGTATATTTAACCCTTTATTTGCAGTACTAGTTTCACCTGCCTCCATTAAGGTATTTATTATATTTTCTCCTTGCTATTTGATTCCCTGGTTGGCTACCAGATTTGAGTGAAGGAAAAGTTTTCATATTCCCCTCTTTTGTTTAACAACTTCTTTGTGTTTTAGTGGCTTTCTAAGGAATCCACAAATGAACCCGGAAACAAAAGTAAGACTCTCTCTTTATGTTTTTAATCTTTTCATTTTAAATGAAAGTCCATTCTTACTAATTAACCTATGCATGTGCTGGGGTTATTTGTCAATCAGCATTCTAATCAGACACATAAACAAATACTGGCTTCATTGTCAGCAAGGGATAACAAAGGTAATAGTTCATATTACCATGATCTATGGAGGGAGGGGGACACCTCCAGCATCATGGCACTAGTAATGTTTTCAACTTACAAAGTGAGGGACCGAAAACGTCAAGTGACACTCTCCCATCTTTGCTTGCCATCAGCTACGCCATTCTGGTCCCACAGCTGAATTTTGCATGTGAGGATGGGGGACTCCAAACACACCTCAAATACTGTGTGTTCCTACTAAATGAAGGTCACATATTCACAGGACAGAAAACAGGGCCTCTTCTGATGCTCTTTAAAAAATGGTAAGTTTGAGGAGTGGAAAACAGGGCTTCAGGTATCCTGGTCATCACTGCCTACTCAAAGTGTTGAAGGTAATAAGTAGTATGTCAAACTAGACTATGAATAAAATGGACAGCTAGTGAAGATGATGTAACAAAAGACTAACATGCTCCTGATAATTGGCTGCAAAGCTGCCTCTGAAGCTATGATTCCAAGAAGCCAGTTACAGATCAGTTCTAAGACACACACACACCCAATTTTTTTAGAAGATCAATATAGAAATTGGCTTGAGTTGTAAAAGGAGAACCACACAGTGGAAATACTATGGCAAAAAACTATGTTGGTATAAAACAGGTAGAACGGTAGAATGTTCTGGGAGATTTTGGAACTTTCAAATATTATTTACCTCTAACCTTTACTATTGTCCTTGGCTTTCTCTTAGTTTGCATCACCATAGCTGTGTCTGAACATTATCAAACATACATCTATTCAATTCTTTTAAAAGCCTCCAGTTTATGAATGTTGGATCTAGTGCTTCTGTATCCACTCAAAACACTAGGAAATGGCCCAATATTGCTGCACAATATCATGCCAGCAGGAAAAAGGATGGCACGTTTTACATAGCAAAGGGCAGCCTGAATGTTGGCAGCAGTCAAGATGGTCTACACTGTGGCATGCTCTCACAAAGTGACACCAAGCAAGAGAAAATCCCAGAAGCTGGCTTCTGGAATTCATTAGCTAACCACTTCTGACCCAAACACAAAGCAATTTTCAGGGCTGGTTTTTTTTTTTTTTTGGGGGGGGTGAGGTTTGGACAAATGTGAGTTTTGATTTGCTGTGCCAGCACAATAACATCACTGCACTCTCATGCAGTGATAATACTCTGCCCAGGTAACATTTAGGTTACATTACCCAGTTACCCGAAGCAATTTTGAAACTTTTGACCAGGTCTGCCAAGGCAAAAATAAGACACTGGATCCAGTGGCAATGCACTGTGAATCTTGTCAGTGATGAAATGTTAGTTTAAAATTGTAGCTCCAGAGTGTGTGTAAGGTGAGATGAGGTACGATGGCTTTGCACAGCTCAGCTTGAATTTCAACCAAGCAATTCCTTGCAGCTTCATTTGCTACCTAATGTAGCTGCAAAGGTGCTTTGGCCCTTTGGTCTTCTGCATTTGTGATAAAACCTCCAGGTTACTAAAAATTCTTCTTATTCCAGTAAGCCAAGGTTTGGGAGTGGAGTGTAATTTACCACAGCTCTGTTTGCTTTCTCTGCATTTCTTTTCTTGGTGTCCTCAAATATAATTCCATAAAACAAAACAAGGATCTCTTTGTATCTGGACAGGAACCATAGGAATGTGCTATGTGATTTGATAGATTCAGGATGCAAAAGGTGAAAGCTCCCATGCAGAGGTTAAGAATGCTACTTTTTCAAGTGCAGCTCCCAGAATCCCCAGTAAGAGTGGCCACTGGGCATGATGGCTGGGGCATTCTGGGAGTTACAGTCCAAATTGTAACTTTCCAAGCTCTTCGACCATTGGGATACAGGACTAGTTCCATTGTTAGCTAAGGAGAGAAGGTGATTTACACACTGATTTGTCACAACCTAGTAAAGATGGACTGCTAGCGTTTAAATTGTAACACTAAAAATAAAATAGCACAAATCAAAATAGTCCCTTTCCATTTGGATCTGGAGTAAGCATTATTGGGCAAAACTCTTCTGAATGAGGTTCAAACTATATGATACAGCTAGCATGTCGCTACAAGTGGGCATTACTTTAAGCGTTGAAAGATATTTGATTGACACAGCACAAGTTTTCTTCACTATTAGCATTCTGCAAGTTAGCATGCTTTCTTTGCAATCAGTCATTGGGAGGTAAACACTATGATGAGATTTTCATAATTCTAGGGCTTCCTAACCCAGAGGTTGCCTAGAATTTCCCAGGTAGGAGAGGAGAAACCAGAAGGCGAAAGACATTTCTTTCTACTAACACTGTTTGCTTTGCTCCACATGGTTCAGCTGTTTCCCGGGAATTGTCTTGCTGCTCCACAGGAAAGATAGTCTGCCTGGGGGGTTCTAGGAGTTTTCTGGGACTGGAAGTCTTTTAGAATTACAAAAATTCCATCCCAAGTAAACACAGGCTTTCCTTGTAAGTTTAACTACTCAGGCATGAATCTCTGTAGAACTGCCATTCGCTTATAATGACATCCGAGCTGTATCATCTCATTTGAGTTCTATGTAATAGCTGGAAGTGAAGGTCAAACAGGAAATTATAACAGAAAAACAAGCCCTAACACCAAAGAACAGGAATGGGTGATCTTAATAGCACATGCATTTTTAATATTTGCTAGCAGCTTGAGGGCCACCCTGGAAAGGAGGCAGAACTGAAGGAGGTGGGTCTAGCTAAATAGGCTAATTTGCATATTTTACTGAGTTTAAATTTAATTTCATTTCCATATTTTAGAGGCCTTTGCAAAAATTTAGCCAAAACAATGATGTTCTCATCATAGTGGCTATTTGCCAAATTTTGAGTTACAAGCCATGGATTTTCCTCCATAGATTTCAAGCTGGTTTGACTGGATGAGCATTTAGAATTATTTTGTGTATGTTTTTTTTAATAAGAAAGAGGATAGGAAAGTCATTTGATTTAATATATTTTTATTGTTAACTAGTTTAAGAGATGTATTCTCTGTCCTTGTTTTTTCAATGTGCCTTTTTAAGCTATCAACTTACATTTTTAGAATGTAACTAACAAATTCTTTTTAGTATTTTATTTTACTTTTTATGCTTCTGTATTTTGGATTGAATTCTGACTTAAGTATTTGCCTGCAACTTAAGTTTAGTTTTCATATATTTTTAAGCATTTGTTAATAGTTTAACATAGCTGTATGATTAAGCTGGATGTTTTACAACAACTTTTGTACTTTTACTTTTGTATGTTTTACAACTTTTATGTACTTTTGTGCTTATGGAACATAGAAACAATGTAGAAATAAAGCTTGTAGAATTAGACAAATTGAGTTCCCTGGAATTATTGCAACAATGAAAGGACTAATACCCTGATCCTCAGATGAATTTTGTTATGATTGGAAATGATTGTCTGGTTTCAATCTGGAATTAACCCTTAACTGGGATAAATGCCAGCTGTGAGGAACAGGCTTCTGATTTTTCACTAGAAGTCTATAAAGGCCTGTAGGACTCTTAAGGCATCGGATTCCCTGACCTGACACTCTCATCAAAATTGTAAAAGTGTGCTGCTTATATGCATGTATAGCATGAATGCACTTCTGCTGCTGTTGAACAACAGACCACTGTAGCAACTTTAGCAACATCATTCAAGTTAGTAACAAAGATCCTGGTATGGATTACCATATCTACAGAATATCCTGCATCATCCAAGCTTTAAATAAGTCACTGCATTTTAGAGTTTTGAGTTGCACCAATTTGATAAAATAATAATACAAGAATCACACATTTTTCATGCCTGTATTTTCAAAAACTGAAGTATTTTTCCTAAGTGGGCATGTTAAGAAGTCAGTATAGGCAATCAATCAGCACTCCTTTTGTGGAAAAATACTGCTTACGGGAAGAGGAGTGCCATTCATGTAATTTCTTTTTTTCATAAAAGGAAAGTTCAGCTCATGGGTATTTTTTGTGGGTTTTTGCTATTGTTGTTCTCTTTGGAGATACAGTGGTACAATCTCATTTAAATTTGCAGTTCCATTATTCTTGCACCACTAAAAAGGACCCCACATGTGAGTATATGTTTGTTGTTGGCATTGCTGCTGCTGGTGTTCAGATTTAGGAAACATTCCAACAAACAGGTTCTTAAAATGCTGCACAAAGCAAAGCAAAAAAATGTGCTGCTTATATACTGCCCCTAGCACTTAAAGCACTCTCTGGGTAGTTTACAAGTTAATTATGCAGGCTACACATTGCCCCCCCCCCCCCCCAGCAAGCTGGGTACTAATTTTACCAACCTTGGAAGGATAGAAGGCTGAGTGAACCTTGAGCCGGCTACCTGGGATTGAACCCCAGGTTGTGAGCAGAGTTTGACTGCAGTACAGCAGTTTAACCACTGCACCATGAGGCTCGTTATATACAATAAAAAAAATTAGAACTTCACATAAAACAAGTGACATATGGGGGATGTCCATAGAGTAAACTTACAAACAGCAGTAGGATCGAAGAGCAACACAATGTTATGCCTTAAATACTAGCTTTACTTTTTGCTCAAGGTCTATCTTTACTTTTTCTTGAGACTGGCCTCCCAGATCTGGTTGGAAGTGGTTTTAACCTTTCTGATACCTTTTAGCACTCCTGCAGTGTGCCTGATTTCAATCATGTTACCATTAAAACAGCAACAACTGAA
Organism: Intellagama lesueurii; assembly: GCA_037013535.1. Lineage (NCBI taxonomy): Eukaryota > Metazoa > Chordata > Lepidosauria > Squamata > Agamidae > Intellagama > Intellagama lesueurii. Next base: position 233,545,023 of record JBAJHW010000001.1, read on the forward strand.
AGGTGATAGCCTGTTGAGGCTTACCTACTCTCAAGGGGGAGCAGTGGTGCAAGTAAACACTACCAGAAGAAGCTAAAGGCAACAGTGTGACCAACAGGGGGAAAGAGAGGAAAGGAAAGGAAAGGTGAGAAATTAGACAAAGAAGACCTAAAGGCAGCATTTACATCTTGGCATCACGCCATGTCAGTGTGTGACTCAGCTAAAGAGCAGCAGATAATGAGGACAAGTTGACATTCAGGATAGAATGAATACAGAAAACACAGGCAAATAATTATATATCCCAAAAAGACTGGTGTATTGAACTTGCCACACAGCTTTAACACACACACACACACACACACACACACACACACACACACACACACACACACACACACAAAGCATTTCCCAGAGACTTCTACTTCAATCCCTTTAACTTGCACTCAAACAATGTAAAATTCTGTATTGAATTATTTTTATATTCATTACTAAGAAAAATTACTAAGAAAAAATAATTCAGTCCATTCATTACTCTTCAGTGCAGGATCTCAGGATTTTCTGGGTTTGCATCTGACATTGTGATTACTCTTTTTTTTCCCCCAGAGCACCAGTGTGCATTGTCAGTCAGATTACAAACCATTATTGGTTTTGCTTCCTTTTCTGTTTGCCTTAATTTGCAGCCAGCCCACAGAAAGTCCACTGCTTCATTTTTCAATGTGCCTCTGCTACTACGTTGGCCCGTATTAACCTTCAAAGAAGTCAGCTTAACAGGCTTTAAGTAAAATACTAAATAGTTTGCAGTTGCCAGACAGAAGCATTTGATAAAGGAGAGAATCAGAGCTGGCTGAACCTGCGTGCTGATTAAAATAATCAACCAGGTCCTATCCTTTTGTGGTGCATGCGTGCAAATTATAAATTGCGTCCCAATTCCGAAGCTGACTGGGAAGGCGCAGGGTTATGAAAAATAGGGTTATATAGTGAATGAACTGGTAGGGGAGAACTTTGCATTTAATTTGCTGCAAAAGACTCAGGCAGATGAATTTCGACAGGAGCATTTTGAATGTCCTTTAGTGTTTCCTTTGTGGCGCCTCTCCCTCCCACACCAAAAGCCTGCATTCTCCCATGGTTTGGGTGCCACCTCCTCCACTCTACACGAATGCCAAAGAAGTCAGAAGCAAAGGACAATGGCAGTGGAATTGTACAGTTGGTTGGAAGCCTCCTCTCTCCCCCACTGCATAATGAAAGCAAGTACCAAATCAACAAAGCTTTCAGAATGATTAAAAAGAAAGATGGACTTGTGAGGGCAGAGTGAGGAGAAAGGACATCTTAGAATTTTTAATATTTTCCCCCCTCTCACAATAAGTTCCCCTCTGTGGGAAACTTCTGCTTAAAGGTTGTAGCTGCATTCTGTTCCAGTGACGTGCATACACTCCTGGCAGGAAGTGGCAGCTGCCAGCAGGCGGGGTAGCCCCTTATTCTGCCCTTTCACTTAGAGGTAGAGCATAAGATCAAAGAGTTATTTCAGCCAATCCTGGTTACGATTAGGTAACTAGTATCCTATCTGTCTCTCTCACAACATACTATGTAACTCATGCTAAGTCAATAAAAAGAGCTCTCAGGGCGTTGCCTGTAGGCTCCGCTGGCTCGGACATCCGTGGTTGACTCCTTTGTTCTTTCTCTAAGGCAATTAGCCTTCCTTTGTTCCATGATCACCCACACCCCTCTAACTTCAGTCCCAACAGCAAGGAAATGATATTGTATGGAAACAAGAAACAAACACATAAATAAATTAAGTAATACCTTGCCCATGAGCGAGCAAGCACTGTGTGCTCAGAGTGGGGTCACAACTGCTGTTTCTGCCTGCAGCTGAGGTCCCTGCTTGCTGATTTTCTCAAGGCAAAGAGAAAAGACTCTTTAGCAGCTCAAAATGAGCAAAACAGAAGGAGCAAAAAGGGAGGAAAATCTTGTGGTGTACCTGGCACTGGAAGGGGTGTTGAAGTATAAAAGAACACAACTGGAAGAGGCACTATGATGGGGTAGATGATGCAGTAGAATCGAATGTGGGTTCAAACTACTGCTGTGACAAAATCTTCTCTCATGAGAATGTTGACCATCCTTATTCAGTTTGATGGAAAATAAATGCCCCTTTGAAAAGAACTTCAAAGGATGAAAAATTCTGCTAGATGAAGTTCAAGATATTTGTGTTTACCTTACTTGCGGAGTATGTGTGAGGAATGTGTTTGAATGTGTGATCTTCCACTGTACAACCACCTCTGTGAAAGCAGGCACCCTCCCCCACCCCCTACCCCCAGCTAACTTCTAAACTTCATTTAAGTTACAAGGTAATTCCACTTACAGAAAGGTTTTCCTTTTTTCTTTTTTTCCAGATCAGGAATTTTGGGCACTCAAGGAAGCTACAGAATAATGAAGATGTGTATAATGAAAAGAAGACAAAAAAACAAAAACAAAAAAACAAAAACAAAAAAAAACAAAAAAAACCACACAGCAACATCACTCACTTTGCAATGATATGAGAAGTTCAAAGAGATCAAAAAAAGTATTAAAGGGCCCAGAAAATGAGGAATTACAATGGAAGCCTCTTTCATTGAGAAGTGAAGACTTTGGGGCAACTAGAGGGCAAGGTATGGTGCGCACTAAAGTCACACTTTTTCCTGGAGCTTCACTTCTCTCTTTGTCATGTCTTAAAGGCAAGAATTTATATTATGTACCTCTGTAGTAGGGACGAAGCCTATCCATGAGTACTCCTCCTGCCATCCTGTTACCATCTAAGAAGCTAAGGAGGCAGACCCTCTCCATGAGGTAAAGAAGGCAGTTTTTGTACTTCATCCCACATATTTGCATTTTTTTTGTCTTGTTTTTTGTCTTGTGTGATTGCCTGCAATAATTATTTGGGGCAGAACAATGTGACCTTATGACATTGAGGGTGATACCTTCAGTAGGGCAGCGTGGTTCAGCATTGCTTCTTTCAGGCTCACAATCCCTAGGGTCTACAGCTCTTCAAGAAACTTTTTTTCATTTAAAGTGTTACTAGTTTGCAGCTACATCAGGTAAATAATGAAATCAGAATGGCTGCATCTTCTCAATTCAGTGCTATGTCACTTCACAAACTGAAGTTAAAAAAAAAGGGAGACTGTCGGGAGAAGGGAAAATAACAGAAAAGGATGTGGTGTAGTATGGGGAGAAATGTGCCTAATATGATGCTCTGTTGTGTGAACAGTTGCAACACACCTTTCTGAAATAATTAAACATTTCTGTCTCAAAGACAAGAACGATTTCAGTCAATACAAAGTTCCAGGGTGCAATATAGAAACCTTTGTGTTAACCCAGGACTACCTTCCCTCAAGTTGCTCTCCCAGTTACAGTAGTACAGTATGACATAACAAGAAGAGCTGAGGTAAAGAGAATAATAGTTTTTAACCCCCAAAAGGAATAGGACCCAAGTTGTCCCAAAACTACTGGTGGCAAAAAGGACAGAAGAATCCATGTGTGGCTCATTCTTACAATTATTACACAAAGCTGTGTTGCAGCCACTGCTAGTGGCGAAATCTTCATCTACGATTGTTGGAGAATTTCTCTTTTCCCTTGAAAGATCTGATGAAATATTCCCCAATTTTTCTGTTCATAAATAAGGTGGAGAATCTGAAAAATTGGTGCACAGGGCTAAAGTCAAAGTCCTCAACTAAGCCATACACCGTATTTATTTATTTGTTTGTTTAATTTATATTCTACCTTTTTCCCTCACAGGATCTGAAGTGGCTCATAACACAAATTCTAAAAACTGACAGTGTTTAAAAGAGAATAACAAATTACAGCACAAAAACAATATTATCATGTGGATACGCTAAATTAATACAACTAAAAACATTTTAAAACAAGAAAAATAATGTCAACAAAGGACAACCATCACAAGATCCTCTGTCCTCAGTTGCTTAGAATCAAAGGCCCTTCTGAACACACTGGGTGGCCTTGTGTTCAGTATATATTACCTGACAGTTATGTTCACTGTCCTAAACTTTTAGAAAGGACCAACATATAATAAATTGATAAAATAGATTGTGACGATTGCCCCACGTCACTCATGCCATTCATAGTCATGAGCTAATTTGCATGAGCCTATGAGAGGATTGGAGAGGCGGAGTCAGCAGCTATATGAAGGTTTGGCGGGAGAAGGAGGAGTCAGATAAGAGATAGAGATCCAGATAGAGATTGGGATGAGATCCAGAGAGAGATAAGGACTGGTTAGTCAGAGAGAGAGGGAACAGATACAGAGTGATAAGACTGGTTAAGAAAATAGGTAGAGAAGGTGGTAATGATATTGCAAGAGAAAAGTATGTACTGAGAGAACTGTTAATGATTTGCCTGTGTACAATGTTTATCTGAAGAACTTCTGTGATTATTAAATTTGCTTCACTTCAATAAATAAGTTCTGTTTGTATTCACAAGACAAGTGTTTTGACAAACGTCATTTATATTGTGGATTGAGGTAATCCACTGGTGGCAGCGAGAGGAAAATGCGACAGGAGCCTTTGTGAGGGCACAACACGCAGGTGCCACAAGGGTGAACGCCACATAGATGTTCTCTGATACCAAGTCAGGAGATTGGCCATTCTCTAGCCCTTTGTTTAGTTGCGGATGTGGCCTTCAGGTCCTTTCTGTCTTCAGGTATGAGAGCAGCATTCAAGTGTGAGCAGCCAAAGAAACAGTTTTAGAGCCAGGATGCAATGAATAGGTAAAATGCTGGTCTGAACGCTTGCTGCTGGATTCCAAGGACAGGAAATATTACAGAATAAGAAAGGCAAGGCATACAATTCGCTTTAGAGAAATTGCTGTCGCTTTCCTTGTGCTGTCAAGGCAGCTACGTCTTGTATTTGGCTGCAATATTTGTGAGTAAAAAGATAGAACACAAAAATCAGAAGGGATGGTCATTAAGAACTGGCATATATAGGATAGCTTTCTTTCATTCATTCATTCTTTCTAAATAGCCTACAATATCCTCATAAGATTATTAATCTTCAAAAGAAATGGGCAGGTCTTCGTACAAACAGGTATTCGGCGGTTCCCAGCTCCGCCTCCTCAGGCAGGCACCCTGTCAGAGACAGCACCTGGAGGAGACAGAGCAGAGAAAGTAGGGCACTGACTTTGAGTGGACATTCGCTGGAGGAAGTGGGGCTGGGAACCGAACACCTGTTTGTCTGAAGACGGACAGTTCATGCCCATCTCTAACCTTCAATAATAAACACTTTCACTACAAAATCTAAACAGAAATTAGCTGGGTAGGGCTACGCTCTGTGGCACTGCAAAGCATTAGGGGTATTGTAGTTTCCGGAGAAGCACCCTGAATGAAGCATAATGGGGAGGGGGGACTACAATACTCCTATGTGACTGTACAAAAATAAACAAAATATGTAATACTAGGTTCAGGTTGTACATACATCTAATTGTTTTCCCCTCAATTTGCATACAGGGGGCTCAAATTGACCAGAACAGATCCATCATGTGTTGAAATTATTCATTTCTGTGGACGTCACTGTAAATTACAATTTCAACAGTGGATAATCTGTAAATTATCTGTGAGAAACATTTCTTATTTTTCATTTTTCACTATGGGATACAATTGTTTATGATATTCAAAGGTGAGCACAAGGTAACAAAAGATTCACACTTGTCAAAAAATAGCCCTGAGAATTGCTTTGTGTTTGGGTGAGAATTGGTTAATTGATGAAAAAAAGAGTAATCTTCTGGGATTTTCCCTTGCGTGGTGTCACTCTGTGAATGGTAGTGAGCAAAAGAGGGTATCCTGTAGACAATATTGGCTGCGGTCATTGCTGTTGCCAACATTCAGGCTGCCTTTTGCTATGTCAAGCTTGGCATCCTTTTTCCTGCTGGCAATGTGGGCACAATATTGTACAGAAATATTGGGCCATTTCAAGGCTTTTTAAACCGTGGGTTTAAAAACCCACCCCTTCCAAACTCCATTCCTCCGCCTTTCTTTCTCCACCCCTTCCAAAATCCTTCTCTCCCCCTTTCCTTTTCCACCCCTTTTATACTCTTTTCCATGTCCGAAAAGCATGGTAATCTATGCACCTGGGTAGGTGGGGCTCGTTAGCCTTGGAAGGCAGCCCATCTAGGAGAAGGAAAACTCCGATTTCAAACCCCCACTGCCTTGTGGCTATATCCACCGATGGAAAAGGCTTCAGAAGTTAACCTCAAGGCAAAATCTGGAGCCGGAGTCCCGGCGGCAGTTTGTGACTGTGTACAGTCATGCTCTGGCAACTCCTGTGACGTCGCTGGAACCAGTTGTATTGGATCTTGCCTTTCCATTGGACTACTTCAGTGACGTGGAGAGGGGGGAATTTTCTGCTTGGGTAACAGTCTATCCTCCATATTATTTTACCCAGGCTTCGTGCTCTGGAGAGGACACTCCAGCTTTGCATACAGCGCCGAAATAACACGGGAAGTAGCAGTTACCGGTTATAAGTCTTTGCTTGATTGGCATAGAGCATGATGCCAGGGGCTACTTCTGATGGTGGGAGAGGTCATTGCAACTAACTAGGTAGCTACAGCCCACCTTAAGCTGGGCAGCCCCCAGGCAGTAATGTGTTGCCTCGCCACAGTCTGTTAACCTCACGTGGGGCGCGTGGGGTTTAGGGTGAAAGCCGACAAGCAGATCGATAACCCTGCACCATGCAATAATCATAAGAAAACTTCTGCCCTAAAGCTGGGCACCTGGGAATGTTCGGACAATGACCCCTGGCTTTTCTGATGATCTGCAGGAAATAGACAATGCGCACAAGACAGCTGTCATCGACATGGAATTGAGTAGGCTGCAGATGGACATTGTTGCCCTGCAAGAGATGAGATTGCCAGACTCAGGATCTGTCAAAGAAAAAAAATTCTCAGTCTTCTGGCAGGGAAAACCATTGAATGAGACCAGGGAATATGGTGTTGGCTTTGTGGTTAGAAATACTCTGCTGAGATCCATTGTTCCACCTACTGCGGGGAGTGAAAGAATCCTGTCTCTGCAGCTCCACTCATTAGCAGGACTGGTCACCCTTATTAGTGGATATGCACCAACACTGTTATCTACAACAGAAGTCAAAGACAAATTCTATGACGATCTGGCAGCTACTATCAAAAAAATCCCCAAGAGAGAGCCACTGTTCATTCTTAGAGACTTTAACGCTAGAATTGGTGCTGATCACAATTCTTGGCCCACTTGTCTAGGCCGTTTTGGCATTGGGAAGATGAACGAAAATGGCCAACGCTTGCTGGAGTTTTGCTGTTATTATGGTCTCTGTGTCAGCAACACGTTCTTTAATACGAAGCTTCAACACAGAGTCTCTTGGAGACATCCAAGATCGAAGCATTGGCATCAGCTCGATCTGATCCTCACTAGACGCTCTAGCCTTCCTAGGATTACGATCACATGCAGTTATCAGGGTGCTGATTGCGATACTGATCACTCCCTGGTGAGTACTAGAGTCAAACTGCAAATAAAGGGATTGTATCATACAAAAAAGGAAGGAAGACCACATATTGACATCAGCAAGACTCACGATCAGAGAAAAGTGGAGGAATTTGCCCAAGCGCTTGAGGAAACTCTTCCAGGCCTGGCTGATGCAAATGTACCTGAACGATGGGAACATTTCAAGAATGCTGTTTATAACACCGCCTTGTCCATATTTGGCAAAAAGACCAAAAAGATGGCAGACTGGTTCGAAGCCCATTCGGAGGAGCTGCTGGCAGCCATCGAGGAAAAGAGGAGAGCTCTAGCAGCATACACAGCCTCTCCTAGTGAGTACAACTTGCAGGCTCTTCGATTTGCTCATAGCAAAGTCCAACAGACTGCCAGGAGATGTTCTAATGATTATTGGCTTCAGCTCTGCTCTCAGATACAGATAGCAGTGGACACAGGTAACATCAAGGGAATGTATGATGGTATCAAGCAGGCTTTAGGTCCAATACAGAAGAAATCTGCTCCTTTGAAGTCCTACAGGCGTGATCATCCAGGACCGAGCACAGCAGATGGAACGCTGGATGCAGCACTACTCTGAGTTATATTCTAGAGAGAATGTAGTAACCAAAGAGGCATTAAATAACATCGAGTGCCTGTCTGTCTTGGAAGAGTTGGACAGTGAACCAACTTTAGCAGAAATAAAAGCGGCCTTGGATTCCCTTGCCTCTAGCAAGGCACATGGGAAGGATAACATCCCTGTTGAAGGGCTGAAGTGCTGTAAAGAGATCATCACCACTGAACTGTATGAAATCTTCTGTCTTTGCTGGAGGGAAGGTGGAGTACCACAGGACATGAAGGATGAAAACATCATCACATTGCACAAGAACAAAGGCGACTGCAATAACTACTGTGGCATCTCTCCTCTCAGCGTTGTAGGGAAGCTGCTTGCCCTTGTTGTGCTGAAGAGGCTCCAGGTGCTTGCAGACAGAGTCTATCCAGAATCACAGTGTGGATTTCGAGCTAATAGATCCACCACTGACATGGTATTTTCTCTCGGACAGTTGCAGGAGAAGTGTAGGGAACAACGACAGCCACTCTTTGTGGCCTTCATAGATCTTACAAAGGCCTTTGACTTGGTTAGCAGGGACGGCCTTTTTAAAATACTTCCCAAGATTGGATGTCCACCTCGACTCCTTAACACCATCAGGTCCTTTCATGAGGAAATGAAGGGCACTGTAGTTTTTGATGGCTCAACATCAGATCCCTTTGACATCTGAAGCGGAGTGAAACAGGGCTGTGTCCTCGCGCCGACTCTGTTTGGGATCTTTTTTGCTGTCATGCTGAAGCATGCTTTTGGAATTGCAACTGAAGGCAATCTGATCTCTGAACCAGATCAGATGGAAAGCTCTTTAATCTCTTTAGATTGAGAGCAGAGACCAAAGTCCAGCTGAAATGCATGCGGGACTTCCTCTTCGCCGATGATGCAGCTGTTGTTGCCCATTCTGCTGAAGAGCTCCAACAATTTATGAACCGTTTTAGTAAGGCCTGCCAAGATTTTGGATTAACAATCAGCCTGAAGAAAACACAAGTCATGGACCAGGGCATGGACTCACCTCCCATTATTACCATCTCTACACAAGAATTGGAGGTTGTTCATGATTTCATGTACCTTGGCTCAACGGTCTCTGACACTCTCTCCCTACCATGTTCTCTAGACTCACAAAGAGAGTATGGCTTAATAAGAAGTTGACGGCATATACCAAGATCCAGGTCTATAGAGCCTGTGTCCTGAGTACACTCCTGTACTGCATTGAGTCCTGGACCCTTTGTGCACGGCAGGAGAGGAAGTTGAACACGTTCCATATGCGTTGTCTCCAATGCATTTATGGTATCACCTGGCAGGACAAAGTTCCAAACAGAGTAGTCCTAGAACGAGCTGGAATTTTTAGCATGTATACACTACTGAAACAGCAACATCTACGTTGGCTTGGGCATGTCGTGAGAATGGCTGAGGGTCGGATTCCGAAAGATCTCCTGTATGGAGAATTAGTGCAGGGAAAGTGCCCCAGAGGGAGACCACAGCTGCGATACAAGGATATCTGCAAGAGGGATCTGAAGGCCTTGACCTCAACAGATGGGAAACCTTGACATCTGAGTGTTCAGCCTGGAGGCAGGTGGTGGAGCATGGCCTCTCCCATTTTGAAGAGGCACTTGTGCAGCAGGCTGAGGCAAAGAGGCAGTCCCGAAACCAGCAAAATCAGGGAGCTAGACAGGGGACAGATTGTATTTGTCTTCAGTGTGGAAGGGATTGTCACTCTCGAATTGGCCTTCTTAGCCACACTAGACGCTGTTCCAAGTCCTCTTTTCAGAGCACGTTACCATAGTCTCTCGAGACTGAAGGATGCCTACAGAAACCGTGGGTAAAGAAACACAATATCCCACATTCATAAACCATAGGTTTTTTTTTAAATTCATACATGTTCAAACTGAGAGCATAGTAGGTGAAAATGAGACATGTAGATATTGTCATCGGATGGTTTATATCTTATTTTCTAATTTTAGAGAAATACAGAACAATACATAAGGAGGATGGTCATAATAAGAGAGCAGAACAAGTTAAATAAAGATCATTTGCAGGAGAATACGATGAATGTTTGCTCTGAAATGCATCCGCTAAGTTTAATGGGGCTTACTTTCAGGTAAGTATGAACACAATTTCACACAGTGACTGAAATCCTGTTGCTTAGTGTAGCAATTTTCAGTTCTGCACCCAGCCTTGTACATAAGGTACCGTCTTAACACTCCCCCCCCCCAAAAAATGAATTTATTACTACCTTCTTACCATACATATAATTTTTGCATGGCAGTTTAAATTCATTATTTGTTTATTTCAATCCAGTTTGTTCTGAGTTGCAGGCAGAATGGAGCACTCCTTTAAATAAATGCTGGGGAAGGCTCTTGCTTATGAAAAATTGGTAAGATCTTGCTAGGCATAATTGCCTCCTGTTTATAAGTGTTGAAGATTAATGGTGTAATACTGATTATATATAAGGATGTATGACAGTCATTTCTCATTTGCCCATGTTGTTTAAATAAATATATATATTTATATGACAAGGTCTATAAATATCCTTAATTAGTTCCATTACTTTGAACGTGAAAAAGTAAGAATGACAGGTGAGCACCAAAATACTTTACAATGCTTCCTTCATCATCAGCTGGTTACTCCATCATCTATCCAATATACTGTACAATGCTAATATTTTTTTCTTGGTTTTGGGATCAGAATGTTAATATAAAGAATGACAGAAGATTAAGAATGAAACTATTATCTCCCAATGGAATTCTACAACATATAATGAAGGCATTTGCGTTCTCTCCTGCTGTAAGTGTACAGGGGAATTGCTACAGTCCTGTTTAGACACTCTGTGTGGAACTGCAGAAGGGTAAATGGGTGATGGGGTGCACAAGAAAATCCATCCTACATACCCAGCTTTTGCTTAACATCAAGGTGTGTAGAGGTACCTGTACACATGTGCAGCTGAATGCATTTATAGTGTCACTGTGATCAGAAGTCTCACCTTTGCAGAGTTTATAAACACAGTAATGCTCTAAGTCAGTGGTTCCCAACTTTGGGTCCCCAGATGTTCTTGGACCATAATTCCCAGAAGTCTTCACCACTAGCTGTGCTGGCCAGGATTTCTGGGAGTTATAGTCCAAAAACATCTGGGGACCCAAGGTTGGGAAGCACTGATGTAAACAGATTCCCCTCCCTGACACACATACCAGCAGGCTCCTTTCTAAACCTCCTTGCTAAATATATCGTTATCTTTCTGACTTCAAACTGTAGTGGGAACATGGGAGAAAAGGGTTTATATGCATCCCCATCACCCATTTAGCCTTTCACAGTTCCAGTTGTAAGGCCTGAATAGGGCTGATGTATGATGGTTAGACGTGGTGGCGCTGTGGGTTAAACCGCAGAAGCCTCTGTGCTGCAAGGTCGGAAGACCAGCAGTCGTAAGATCGAATCCACGTGACGGAGTGAGCTCCCGTCGCTTGTCCCAGCTCCTGCCAACCTAGCAGTTCAAAAGCATGTAAAAATGCGAGTAGATAAATAGGTACCACCTCGGTGGGAAGGTAACGGCGTTCCATGTCTAGTCGCGCTGGCCACGTGACCACGGAAACTGTCTACGGACAAACGCTGGCTCTATGGCTTGGAAACGGGGATGAGCACCGCCCCCTAGAGTTGGACACGACTGGACATTTGTCAAGGGGAACCTTTACCTTTACTTTATGATGGTTTGAACTGTTTCTAAGAACTGTTTCTGCACTTCCGTTAAACTTTTTTTTTTACTTTTTTCTTTTATGCAAAGTATTTTTACCCTACTCTCTAGACAGAAAAATTCCCAAAAAGCAGGGATGTTGGCAAGTCTTGGGGCCCGAGTCCCAAGTCCAAGTCCGAGTCTTGGGACCCGAGTCCCAAGTCCAAATGTGAGTCTTTAGGCCCAAGTCCCAAAAGTAGACCTTTGGTCTAGATGGGCGGGGTAGAAATCTAATAAAATAAATAAATAAATAAAACAAGCTTCGAGTCTGACTATTGAGTCACTCCCCCTCACCCAAGGCCTGGGACTCAGGACAGGGGACCCTACGACTCAGGCTTCCCACCAACACTGTTGCCCCCGCTGCCCACCACCTGCCCTCATTGCTATTGGCCTACCTGCCACTGCCGCCACCACCACCATCTTCAAATGTACCAGGCTTAGCTTCCATTCTTGGAGCCAGGCTTCTGCCTCCACCCACGCATGCCTCCGCCCATGCCCAGAGACAGTGGTCCAACTTGTGTTCTGGAGCCAGCCTGTTGCCTCTACCCACATATACACCAGCCAGCTGACAGGCCACCACATGTATGGGTGGAGGCAGCAGCCCAGCTCTGGAATGGAAGCCAGGCCTATTACCTTTGAAGATGGTGGCAGTGCCAGGTAGGCTGACGGCCTACACATGGGTCCAAGCTGCAAGTCGCGTCCTGAGTCCCCCACCAAAACCTCCGAGAGGAGTGCAAGTCAAGTCACCGCTATGGCTTAAGTTGGACCTGACTATGACTTGCGAGTCCTCAGCACTGCCAAAAGGGCTTCTGTATCTTCAGTTAAAGGCAAGGCAGTCCTGGGCTACAAGCATACAATCTCAAATCCAGGACACAAAGGGAAAAATGGGAAGATGAGGGAAGAAGAATTCCAAGTCAGGCTGCTTTCCATCTAGTCCTTTGTTGCAGCCTCGTAGAACGGTTCTTGTCTGATGACAACTGAGGAAGGGGGAAGTCTCACAGAGCCAGTAGTGTGGTTCTGGCTTGCATCCTTTATGACAGGTTCTTTTAACTGACAGATTGTCTGGAACTTTTCTGTTATAACTCCACTAGCAGAAAGAGGTGACACAAGCCAAATGAAGACAAATAGACAGGGTTGACTAGGCACTGAGAAGAGGTCAAGATCCACCACAGGCTACCTCAGCTATTACAGCTGTGCAACAAAAATTTGGCAGCAAGTTGGAAAAAGTCAGTGAAACAAAGAAAATGCTTGTTTTAAACAGGTTTTACTTGTTTGTTGGCAAACCCACGACAACCCCTTTAAGCCAAGAGGCAATCCTTGTTTTAATGGCGTTTAATGACTTGCCACTGAACGTTGGTATCAGGTTTTGCTACAAGATTTCTGCTGTGCTGTTTGGAGAAGGTTGAATGTCATGTGTTATAAATCCCTGATCTAAGGAATGCTCTTTAATCTGCTCCTCTAAACTCTTTCTTAAAGATTTTTCTGTGAAGTCTTTGGAGAACATACTGACCAGGATGTGATGGCATTGAACAAAATGGCTCTTACTTCCAAGTAAATATTTATAGGATTCTAGTTCTTTCCTTATCTCCTCAGCCCTCATCTGCAAATCATACCAAAGCCTACACACCTGTAGCTCTGATTCTTTGCATTCATGTTTTGTTACTCTGCCCTCTATTTATTATTAAAGACACATATATTGTCATTTTGGCTCATGTAGGTCCTTACGGCACTTTCTTCTCTCTAACCCCCAAATGTGTACTGGAAGCTCCATGTACACTTATGACATCATCAAAATCAAAACAAGGCCATCTATACAAGACCAGTTCTCAGTATGCTTATTTCCATTAATATGCCATCTAAGTATTGTGGACCACTGCTGGAGGTATGGGTAATTATTCAGAAGGATGAATGCTGCTCTTGGAATGTCATTGTCTTAAGATGTCATTATCAGGCACGGCAGGAACATTGTCAGTATGTTGAACTTTATCTTCTCCTTCAATTCAGACTGTCTCAAATATGTCTTAGAACACATGGCACAATGCAAAAGAAATAAGGGCAATAAAATATTGCCAGGATATGTTATGTAAATATTGTCCTCTAAATAAATAGCCATCTTCAGATCGTTGACTTTGTGTCATATAAATGCAAATAATTTATTCTTGTGCTGATTCACATATCCTGTGCTATGAAAGATAGGTTTTAAAAATGAAAATTTGTTCCATTAAAACAAAAGGTTTCTTCCTGGTTTGTTCTCTCCATAAAATCTAGCATTCTTCCTTGTCTACTCAACCGAAGGCACATGAGATTTTAATTATTACACACAATATCAATATCCTGCTTTGTGTGCTCAACTGTATGAATCTAAACATGACAATAAACAAAATCAGGCCAGCCTCTTTTTAAAAATTACTGAAAATGTTCACAGAGAAATAAGATATTGCAGATTAATTTAATAAATGAATCTATGTTGTATCTATGTTTCCTATGAGGAAAGACTGAAATAATTGGTGCTGTTTAGCCTTGAGAAAAGAAGACTGAGGGAAGATATGATAGCATGTTTCAAATACTTGAAAGGTAGTCATGCAGAGGAGTGGCAGCATCTGTCCTTAATCATCCCAGACTGCAGAATGTGTAACAATGGGCTCAAGCTAGAGGAAGCCAGATTTAGGCTGAATATCAGGAAAAACTTCTTAACTGTTAGAGCAGTACAACACTGGAACCAGTGTTGGGAGGCGGTGAGTGCTCCAACACTGGAGGCATTCAAGAGAAAATTGAACAACGATTTGTCAGATCTGCTTGGATTTGGATTCCTGCATTGAGCAGGGGGTTGGACTCGATGGCCTTATAGGCTCCTTTCAACTGAATTATTCTATGATTCTATGATTTTATTACCATTCAGTCTAAGGCAGATACATCCACCAACAGTTAAATGAACAGGGCCTACTGGCTACAAGAAATGTTAAGTTTAAGAATGATCAACTAGTTCAAAGTGTACAAGCAGGGATGTCTCACAATTACAACTAGACTGAAAACTAGCTATACAGTTAGGTAATCATGTTGCATTGGGACGTGGTGGCGCTGTGGGTTAAACCGCAGAAGCCTCTGTGCTGCAGGGTCAGAAGACCAGCAGCCGTAAGATCGAATCCACGCGACGGAGTGAGCTCCCGTCGCTTGTCCCAGCTCCTGCCAACCTAGCAGTTCGAAAGCATGCAAATGCAAGTAGATAAATAGGTACCACTACGGTGGGAAGGTAACGGCGTTCCGTGTCTAGTCACGCTGGCCACGTGACCACGGAAACTGTCTTTGGACAAAATGCTGGCTCTATGGCTTGGAAACGGGGATGAGCACCGCCCCCTAGAGTCGGACATGACTGGACTAAATGTCAAGGGGAACCTTTACCTTTACCTAATCATGTTGCAGATCTGGGGCAAAGAGTGTGGTCAATTTTTGAGTTATTATTATTTTTCTGACACTATGGGAGGTACTACCTGAGGTTTTTGGCCACTCAATTTTTTGTCTCCCTTGGATTCTGTCTGTCGGCATTTCCCATGAAACAATGGTGTCAAGTAGCGCTACCCAGATTGGGCTTTTCTCTGGGACAGTGCCTTCTGCATTTGCAGTCGAGGTGCAAGACCCCAAATGCGGAGAGAATACCTCCCAGTGTCGCAGTGATTTATTATTCCTTAAATACCTCTGACATAACAAAACTTAATGTTTCCTAATGCAAAGATGGGCAGCAGAATTCAACCACTCCAAAATGGGTGTACATAGCATATGGCATTTAATCAGGCAAAGTCAGGTAGATTTGAGAAATACAAAAATCCTCTGAAGTTGACTAAATCTGAATCTGAACGTTTCTGGTGATTCGTTAGCCATTTGGATGCAAAGGGGCAGAGTGACACAGGCAGTCTAAAATGTATAATGTTCTCTTCCAGGTTGCCATATGAGGAAAACACCAGCTGTGGCAGGAGGAGATGCCAGTGTAGTTTTGTGACTAGCAGCTTGAACATCCAGTCCATCCAATAGATGCTTTCAGGATGAGTCTTCAATCCCAGTGCTTTGAAAGAGGGTTGCTGAAATAATCTTTCACTAGGCTGATCCAGTATTCCATGCTTTTTGCTAGTTCTCTCCCCCAAGAACAGACATGTTAAAATTGTCTTGGTGGCATCCATGGGCCACAGAAAGGTATAGATTAAAATTATTATTTTTTAAATGCTGATTATTCAAGTCTGTCTACCTTGGCCGCTGCTTTTCCCATATTCATCATCCATGTCTGCCTTGCCATGCTTTTTGTGACTTCAGTATCAACAAAACAAAATAAAATCTTAAACTGATGGTTGTTGTGAATTTTCCGGGCTGTTTGGCCGTGTTCTTAAGGTTTTTCTTCCTAACGTTTCGCCAGTCTCTGGGGCCGGCATCTTCAGAGGACAGGAGTCAGAACTCTGTACTCTGGTGCAGTTTGTTGGATAGTTGAGTATTTATAGCTGTGGGATCAGCTTTTGTCCTTTTCAGGAGATTGGGTGATTATGGTGATCAGCATGCTTTTTGTTGTGGGTGTATTGTTGTGATAAGGGGGAGAGATTATCTGTCACTGTGATTGCTGGGTGTCGTTAGCTGGTCTTTTGTGTGCAGTGATCACCGGTCCTTGTGGCTGGGTAGAGTTTGTTGACCTTTTGCAGGCTGTATTTTTCAGTGCTGGGAGCCAGGCTTTGTTGAGTTTTAAACTTTCTTCTTTTTTGTTGAAGCTCTGCTGGTATTTGTGGATTTCAATGGCTTCCCTGTGCAGTCTAACATAATGATTGCTGGTGTTGTCCAGTACTTCAGTATTTTGAAATAGAATTTCATGTCCAGCTTGTTTTAGGGCATGTTCAGCTACTGCTGATTTTTCCGGTTGTTTTAGTCTGCAGTGTATCTCATGTTCTTTGATTCTGGTGTGGATGCTGCGTTTTGTGGTTCCAATATATACCTGGCCACAACTGCAAGGTATCCGGTATACTCCTGCAGTGGTGAGGGGGTCCCTTTTGTCCTTTGCTGACCGTAACATTTGTTGTATTTTTGTGGTGGGCTTGAATACTGTTTGTAGGTTGTGTTTTTTTAAAAGTTTCCCCATGCGGTCCGTGACCCCTTTGATGTATGGCAGAAATACTTTATTTGTGGTTGGCTGTTTTTCCTCTTCAGTTTGGTGTTGTTTTCTTGGTTTGATGGCTCTTGTGATTTCATTCTTCGAGTAGCCATTTGCCTGTAGGGCTCAATTCAGATGGTTGAGTTTGGTGCTGAGAAATTGAGCTTCAGTTCCAATTTGCACGGTCTACCAGTGTTTTGATTATGCCTCTTTTTTGCTGTGGGTGGTGTTTGGAGTTTTTGTGTAGATACCGGTCTGTGTGGGTGGGTTTTCTGTAGACCTTGTGTCCCAATAGGAGGTCAGTTTTGCGTATGACCAGGACATCTAGGAAAGGGAGTTGGCCCTCTATTTCTTTTTCCATGGTGAATTGTATATTTGGGTGGATGCTGTTGAGATGGTTTAGAAATTCTTCCAGTTTTTCTTCACCGTGGT
This sequence comes from Intellagama lesueurii, assembly GCA_037013535.1. Lineage (NCBI taxonomy): Eukaryota > Metazoa > Chordata > Lepidosauria > Squamata > Agamidae > Intellagama > Intellagama lesueurii. The sequence goes on from JBAJHW010000001.1 coordinate 233,562,355, forward strand.
TCCAAATTGCGAAGGTGTCATCCACGTATCGGAACCAGACTGTGGGTGTGAAGGGTGCCGAAGCCAGGGCCTGTTTTTCAAAATGTTCCATGTAGAAGTTTGCTATAACTGGGCTGAGGGGGCTCCCCATGGCCACTCCATCTGTCTGTTCATAGAACTCATTATCCCACTGAAAATAGCTGGTCGTTAGGTAGTGTTGGAAAAGGTCCTTGATGTCTTCTGGAAAGATCTGCTGGATGAGTGTCAGAGTGTCCTTTATCGGTACCTTGGTGAATAGAGATACTACGTCAAAGCTGATCAGTTTGTCCCCGGGGTTGAAATCTTAAACTATTTTTCATTCGTTTTAGATTCCTAGCCCCTGTATCCATTTTTGTGAAATTTAGCAAGTTTATGTCCTAGCGACTCCTCCCTCCTCTGTGCCATTTTCACACCAAGTGCCAAAGCCATATGGAGGATAATAATGGGAAGGAAGCTGCTCCTCCCCTCTCGAGAATAATCTCTCTCCCACTGAACACCATATGCATCCTTCTGAAATTTTGGATGTGTCCTTAGCAGGGCCACCCCTAGTATGGCATTCTATTAACAGGTGTCCAAAAGAAACACAGGAGCTATGGGATGAGTACATTCTTTGTGGAAGAAAGCCCCTGTAGAGGTGGGTCTCACATAAACCCCACCCACCTATTCTTCTGAAACTTGGTAGGCCTCATTTCCTCACAAAGGATAACGATGTTGGCAAATTTCACCCAATTCTGTCAATAAATTTAAAAAGAAAATATTGGTAGTTCCATTTTCAAAAAATTATCGATTTTCAAAGTGTTTAAAACAAATACATCTCCATGTATTGGGGCAGAAGCAATTCCCTCTTCAGAAGCTTCTATGCTTGAAAATATCCTATTCTGACAATCTGAAAAAAATTAGGACAACCAGTCACGAATTTTGAATGACAGTCAATGGAAGGAACAAAGACTTGAATGTGCAAACTGAGGTTCTATTTTGCATGCAAGATGAATCGGGCAGCCTCCCAATGGATCTCAACTAAATTACACTCCTTTCCAAATAATTACAGGTGTAATCAGAATTCAGCAGCCAGTGGTAACCTCCACTGCAGGAGCAGTTCAGGCTTCCATGTGCCTACATATTTTGCTGCCCCCAGAAATGTTAAATAGGTGTTAACCTCTGCATCGGGGCTAGAAATCTTTTATCTAACCAGTGGACACACTATGATGTCAAACGCATCCACATTAATCAAGATGCATCTGCCTGCTTCTTTCCCTGACAGAATTGACAACATAATTAGAGCACGTCCTTGAAGTCTCAGTTGGTACCCATATAGTGTGAGTCATTACATTTTCAAGGAAAGTCTAAAAAGCCTTGGGTCAAACTGCATAATGCAATGTCTCCATCCCAGCAGTGCCCATTGTACATGTAAGCAATCTCATTTTTCATGGTAGTCCATAAACATCTATGTGTGCAAAATGCAAGCTGCATTGATTATGACAGTGTTTGACATCTGTGTGCTGGTGTCCAGACTGAATTATGTTTATGATGTGGGAATAAGCTTAATAATGAGCTTGGAACTGCAGAGCTGGAAGGGACGCTGTGAGTCATCGAGTCCAGCCACTGTCAAGGAGGCACAGTGGGGAATCGAACTCCCAACTTCTGGCTTTGCAGCCAGATGCCTAAAGCATTGAGCTATTCATGTGTGATGCCCAAAGAACTGTCTACAGATGTTTTTACAGGTATGCATGAAAATTCAGCAGATATTCTTTTCCTGTCTCAAGGAATGAGCCAATCTCAATATTCTGAAATGAACTGAAGAAATTCCCAGAAATTGAAGTGGAACATTTTTTAAAAAGTAATTCATTGGCTACCGCCTTTTAAAGAAACTATTGTGTTCTTTTTAAGAACGACATTGGTCATTAGTAGCATGTTACATTTTAATTATTAATTCTAAATGATTTTATTTATTAATTGTAATATTGTTTGTATCATTTAATTATATTAATTTTAATGTTATTTACTTTTAATAAGTGACCTTTAAAGTACCAAAAATGTTGAGAAAAAGTCATATCCTCCCGTAGGACCTCCAAAAAACAATGTGGAGAGCAAAAAAAACAAACATTATTGGTTCCACTTTCCTTCTCCAAAACACAACGACATTTCTAGTCATTACTTATAAAACCTACAGAGTTAGATAGAATGAGGGAGGCAACATTACAATGAGAATAAACATGAAACTCAGCCTTGAATGGACCGACTTTGTGTGTTTAGGGACACAGATACTTTGAGAAAGAGAGGAGGATATATAAATATAAACTCGTTCCACTCAACTAAACTGAGGATCTAAGCTAAAATTACTCTTAAGAAAAGCTGGTTAAGCATTTGTTAAAGCACCTTTACAAGGACCATTAAGTTGTGAAGACCAAACCCTTTCCAAAGCATGAAGGATACAGCAGAGCAGACATCTGCTCTTCAAGCACTTGTTTAATGAGCTTGAATAGCTACAGCAACTCCTTTGTTGTCTTTGCCAATTCATCTTAAAGGACGTGCAGATTTTTCTTACATACTCCAAGCTAGGTGTCTGGAACAGCAACATAAGCAAGCAAGAAAGTTATTTACAGAATTTAAATAATGAAACCAAGATAAGATGAAGGAGGGAGACAGGGACTTCTTTTTGCATCTCCTTGACTTCAGTGAGCACCCAGTCAGGTAAACAAATGCCGTCCATCTGCCAGTGGCATTGACACTGATGGTGAAATGGATTCCCTCCTCCTGCAGCAGCCCCCATGTGCCCCAGATCTATTCTAGAGCATTGGAAAGCCCTCCAGAATAGATTTGGGAGCATCAGGCAGGGAAAAAGAGAGGAACTCCCTTCTGTAACTGGAAGCCAGCTGCTACAGGGAGCTCTGATACTTCCGTTGAAGGGTGTAACTACACAGCGGGAAAACACAGTTTAATCCACTGTGTATTACCAGCTTATCAAATTGAGTTTCCCTGGGTGAATCACTGTAGCTGTTTAGATGGCTATTTGCAGTAGTAAGCAGGGCAGAGAGCTCAATTTGCATAGAGCTCCCAACAGCAGAATCTGCCTTAAGGTGGTTCTTATTATATTGCAGAGTGGACTGGCAAGAATATTGGATCAATTGGATGATGACTTGTATTTCTTGTAGGAGCAGGAACTATGCCAATGCTCTCGAAGTTGTCTAGATCACTGTTGAACTGACTGAGGAGTGATGCCCATGTGTGTGGCCATTGTTTTCTTTTTATTTAAGTCATCCATCCATAAACTTATTTGTTTTGGTGTTGGATAGTACGTCTCCATCAAAGGGAAAGTCCTTGATACAAACAAGCTTTGGAATTGTCTGAAATATTGCAAGAGTGCAGCCATGCATACCTCCTCAAAGTAACTCATGCAGTCATATCCTTGGCTGAACCTTTGCTACAACATGATGAGACAAATGAATCTGGTGTGCTGCTAAGTTTCTTGTTGCAAGATAGTTGACACTTTCCTATCCTCCAGCAGACTGTCCAAAAGAGGCGTTCACTTTTCCCGGATGTATTGGTGGTATGCTTCCATACCAGACTGGTAACTAGCAATTTTTATTCCCACAACAGTTATGTCCCAACAAGTGGAGTTTATGGCCCTCTTTGTTTGAGGGTGTGGAGACAAAATTTGATTGCATTTTGGACCAAGCGGTCTCCATGATTATTGAGTTAGGCTAAGGGTACTTAAAAAGAAAAGTCACCCTTTCTTCCTGCACTTTATACAGATTCTCAATCCTCTTTGAAGTTGGTAGAATTGAGGATGGTTTGTCCCATGAACACTTTATGAAATCTGTAAAGGTTGGAAGAATGGACAGTTGTACTTGAAATGTACAATTCTTGTCAACCCTGTTGAAAACTGGATTAGATGCTGGGGAGGTTTCTTGACTTGAATGTGTATGTTTTTGGCCATCCTCACAATCAGATTCATGTAGGACCTCAAATCCTTTGAAGGAGAGAGTGGGGAAGTGTCCCCCACCACAGAATCCAGAGATGATAATAAGTGAACCAGAGTTACGAAGGGTGAATGTTAACTCTGAGTCAGATCCCACTTGTTGCAGTTGGGTGCTCAACAGTGGAGTCCGAAACTCAAGCCAATGGCCAGAGGCGATACTGATCGAGATGTTGAGCTTAACCTTTGATGACATAGAAGGAGCAAGGTGGAGTCCTTGTGATGTGACTAGGGAGACCTTATGGTCTCCTTATGCATCTTGTAGTTGCTGAGGAGAAGGCCACTAAATGATGGAGAGTAGAAAAATGTTCTGATCGATACTATAGAATACTCCCTGTGGTATCTAGGTGGGTCAGTGAGCATGACTCATGTCTGGACCTCCTTGGAGTCAGGAAATGAGACTGGTGCTGAGATTGATATGATGGAGATCTCAATGGAGATCTTGACTTTGACCATATCACCTTTGGTGCCTTCTCTGAGACAAGGCATGTGGTTGAGGAATAGATGGCAATGACTCCATCAACACTTGTTGCACCAACCCACCTGAAGAGCAAGGTAGTGTATGTGGTGTGGAAAAAGCAGGTGATCCCACTAATTCTCCCTCTGGTACCAATCTCAAATACATATAATCCCCATTCTCAGGATTTGAAGGGGTGGTGAATTGATCAGATGAAGAAGCCAGATCTGGAGCCAATGTGCTTGTTGCCTGTTATCACATTCCTTAGGAGTAGACCAGGATAATAAGTCATGATGTTTCTTTCTTTCTTTCTCTCTCTCTCTCTAATTTGTCCTGTTTATCTGTAGCACACTTATTTCATTTTGCTGGGGTCGACATCAAGGATGCCTTTGATACCGAAATCCAAGTTGGTGCTGGAACTGAAGTGGATTCCAAAGTTGGCACAGGAAAGTCTGAGTTCAAAAGATCCACATTTTTAATGGTCCCATTTCCTAGGACAAAGAAAGTTTTTCTACTGCTTTTTGTGCTTGTTGACAACCAAGGGACTAAGTTAATGGATTTAGCAGATATCTCCCAGAAATAGGACTGCAGTCTATTAGGGTGATATTTTTTTTACAGCAATACAGGTAAAGCACTTACAATTTTTGCACTTCTGACTGATATGACTCCCACTGAGACAAAACAGGCATTTATTGTTTCCATCAGAATGCGGCACTTTGCCCCCACAAGCAACTCACTTTTTGAAAAGAACTCCAGAGGCCATTAGGTGAGAACCAGGGAAAGTCTGATAATAACACTAAAGAACAAATCCGATAATAACACTAAGAACTCTTTTTTGAAAAGGTGACAAAAAATGAAAAACAAATATTTAGAGTTTGAAGAAGAATAGAATTCAAAGGTAAGTAAGGTTCCAGCGTTCTCGAGATGCTGCTCATGCAGCAGACTGAGGGAGAGTCATTAGGGTGTGCCTGGTCATGTCTGGTAGCACTGGGGAGGAGGGAAACACTTCTATTTAGGATCTAGAAAGTTCTGAGGATGTTTTCTGCACAGGCACAAAACCCATCTTGTGATTCACAGAGACCATGATGAAGAACTGTGGTTCTTCAAGTACACATCTGTGAACTCACACTAATGGGTTTTTCTGCATCTGTACAGAACATTCTGGGACCTTTTACAGCCGAGAAGTCTGGCAGGAATCTCACTTACCATTCTGCACATGTCAATGCCTATTCATTTTCCCTCAGTTCTGTGTCTGGTGCTAAAATAAGTAGGAAAGGAAGCGAGGAGGTTGGACTATGTGGTTTCACAGATGACCACTTGAAAAACTACAGTAGGTAACCTCTTTTTCATCTTGCTGGTTTTTGTGACTCACATTAATGAGAGAACAATGAGCTCACCTCAGGAAGATAGGAGGATGTCACTAAAGCAAGGATGGCAACATAGCTGTATGAAAGCATGCATCTTGTGCATCATATAGAAACTGGATAAGGTAAAAATTATATATATGAACAATGCACCACTTAATTCTTACAAAAATGAAATATGGAGGGGCCATCAGAAGAGCACATAACTAACATTATCTTCTTGCTGAAGACATTGCTATTAAAAAAGGCCACTTTCCTAGAGCTAAGATGGGAAATAGCAAATAGCTAAAATGGTTTAGCCACGAGACAGCTCAATACTATTGACAGACTTCATGCTGGTACTGTTGGAGGAGTTGGTATTTGTGGGAAAAGGATGTCGAGAGGTTTCAGAACCTGTTAACATCTGGATGGGTGAACCATATTTGTCCTGATGGTACTGGTACGTGAACCAAAACTGACATCAACTAAACACAGAGAGAAGGCATCGATAAATGTTTCTGCTTCAATGATAGCAAAAGCTGTAGATGTTGCCAAGCATCTAATCTGTATGGGTTCACCATAGGATCCCTTAAGAACTACTGAAAAGTGTTACACTTAGGTTTTATAGGAGATCTGAGTACTTAACGTCTGTGATGCAGCTAGCAATGAAACTTGTTCCATGAAGTAGGTGTTTGTGGTCCAATTCTACGGGCCATGAGACACAGAGTAAAGAACTCAATAGTCTATTTCACCTTTCTTGATTGTGAGCAGAGCTGGATGAGACAGAGGTTTCCGGAACTCCTGATTCAACATCCATAAGATGGCAGTAAACAATATTTATCTTGGCCATGGTACGATGAGAATGGAATTGGCATTGTCCTGGCATATTTTTGCTAATAGCCTGGTGTAGTAAGCTGCAGGGCCAGGGTTCAAAGTTTCCCCAGTAACCAATTCCATAGACTCCAGAATGTTGATGTGAACAGGCACAGAGTTTATTTTTTGTTGACTTGGAGACACAAAGTTTAGTTCCCAGCACTAGCCTCTCTGGCACAGTCTCTCCCGCCTGCCCCCTAGTTAAGCCCATTAGAGGAAGGAAAGAGCCCAAGCAGCTGGGATACTCCAAATTTCCACCTGCTCCTCTCAGGGGTAGATAGTAAAGACAGCTGGGAAGTATTGGCTGGTCCCATCTGACTCCTCTTGAAGCCACTACCCTCCCTCTTTCTTTGAATTGCAAGGGACCCAATGGATCAACAAGTCCAGTCCTGTCAAAGAGGCACAGTGGGGAATCACACCCCCAACCTCTGGCTCTGCAGCCTGATAACTAAAACCACTGAGCAATCCAGTGCTTGCAATGCTGGTGATGGGTCAGGGTTGGGGTAGTGGGGCAGAAAGAGCTTCCTGCATTGCTAGGTGGATGCTGGTTGAGGTGGGGACTCGAGTGGGGCAAATATGGAATTACCACCATATCATAGAGAGAGAGAGAGAGAGAGAGAGAGAGAGAAATCTGCAGGAAGTTCAACTTTCTACTTGGTCACAACTATGTAAAGCTGCTATTTGTTAATTATCACTTTTAAAATGATTATCAAATGTTGCGCTCTTTTGCATTTCCATGCCCTGTCATTCCACAGTCTGTATTCTCCTAACCAAACACCTGCATATTAAATGGGTCAAAACATTGTATATCTGATGGAAGTGAGCTGAAGTGCAGCAAAGTGTAGGGTAAAAGGCACTTGCCAATTTTTAACATGCCACAAGCCTCTTGCTTTGGATGCAACAGACCAAGACAGCTATCCTCCAAAAAGTAAAAAGCTTTTTCTTTGTGTAAGAAATGTACCTATTCAAGGGAAATCAATATCACAGGACGGTTCTTGCTCCTTAAAAATACTCTTCCATATTTTGCTTCCACATTGTGTCAGTAGAAATCGTTGATGCACCCACCCATCCAACAGCTGCTATTTTGTTTTACTGCTACTCAGTAGGTGCCAATGTTTACGGGCGCTTGGAAAAGTTACTTTTTGAATCCCTTACACAGCATTGCCAAGGGAGATTCTGGAGGTGTCTTGGGTCCAGTGGAATGTTTCTGCATGAATAGCCGGACTGCAAACAAAAAGTGAAACTAACACAAATAGGAACAAACAAAACCTAGCAATTTCTATGGTGCATCAATGCTTATGCGAGGTCTTGTGCCAGTGTTCACGGAGAAACACCAGCTACTATTTGCCTTCTGCACCTGGTGGCTTGTCTCCAAATCAGCTTATATGTCTTTGAATATACAACACATGTGACCAAAAGTGTCTTTTAAAGAAGATTTTACTTGGTAGGAAAAAAGGATTCCTATTCAAACAGTGCTGCTGTCCCTGGTCACCCTGGGCCACTCTAGTCTGGTTTTGTTTCAGATGTGAATAGAACATCCTAGTATTTGCATCCAGATGTGGGGATGGTAATATTGCTGGATGTACTGGGTTGTCCCAGGACTGTCTGTACACACAGATACAGAATTGGCCTCCCAACGTCTTGCTCTCAACACTGATCATCTGCCCCTTTTGCTTATCATCTCTATCCTAACTTTTTCCTCTCGACTTACCTCCTCCCCTTGTTTTATCTACCTTCTGGTCCTCAACCTTTGTGCTTTTACCATTTCACTGTTTAAGTGTTTTCCTTTTCAGTTGATTTTTTTTATAGTTTTGTTCTTTCAGGGTTTGGTTTTGGTTTTGCTTGGAACCTTTTGCAACATTTATTTATTTATTTATTTATTTATTTATTTATTTATTTATTTATTTATTTATTTATTTATTTATTTATATCCCGCCCATCTGGTATATTCTACCACTCTGGGCGGCGACATTGTGATGTTTCCAAATATTTGCCTTAATGAAAAATGTAACAGCAATAAAAAAAGAGAAGGCAACAACAGCTGATCCCCCTATATTAAAAGAGGAAAAGAAAACAACAACAAAAATTGGTGGGAGTGGCACAAAGGCATGGAGGGATGGAGACTGACCTCTGGAAATCCACCCACAAGAAAGCACCATCTAACAAGACACACTCGCAAACTGCTTTTGTCACCACGGATTAACATGGATGGACACAGTGCTAAGGTCCACATGAGCAGACTGTGCACCAGAGTAATTTTAAGCAGAGCAGAACAAACCTATACCACCCCATGGTGGTGCGGGGGGGGGGGGAATCCAAAGGCTTGGGTTTTTGTTTGGTTCCAGTTCATCTCTGTAGCCAGCAGTTTCAACTCTGCATCATGTGGACAGTGGGAAAGTTCTGGCATCATGAGTACAAGGAAAGCTGAATGAACTTTCCATGTGCATGAATTCTAAAACACGAAGTAGCCCTCAGGAGCTTTGTGGTACAGTGGTTAATCTGCAGTACTGCAGTGAAAACTCTGCTCACAACCTGAGTTTGATCTGGGACTCAGGTAGCTGGCTCAAGGTTGACTCAAGCTTCCATCCTTCTGAGGTCAGTAAACTGAGTACTCAGCTTTATTGGGGGGTCAGGGGTGTGTGGTGGCAGCAGTGGTAGCCTGTATAATCAAATTGTAAACCACATTTCTTTAAGCAGCACACTTTTATGCAATCCTCAGCCTGTGACTGGGGCAAACTGTCTAGGAGACCGTTCTCCTCTCTGCATTAGCTAGAATTATGAACAAGCATTCTATTTTAATCAGTCCTCTGCTGCTGCATGGCACTTAGCAATAGCGGGAAAACAGAACTATCTATTATTCAAGCACTAGTTGTGGAATAAAAATAAACATTTATCTCATGCATACATATTTTTCAGCTTATAGCACCCAGTGCTGAGAGAGCTCACAAAAACAACTTCACGTTTGTTTATTCCTTTGGCCACATGATTGAAGATGACTGCTCAGGGATTATAAATTTGCTATTGCTCGGGGAAGGATATATTCTTCTCTTAAAACAGACAAAAAAACCAAACAAATGGAAATCACAAACATGATCACCACCGCATCCTGCCAGAATGGTATAAATTCCTATCAGAGCACAGAGGTGCACATGTGGATGACACCAAATAACTATACATCCATGTACATGAAAACATGTGCACATAAATGCCTTTCATTGCATAGCAACATGATATGGAGTGAATCTGTAGATGCATGTCATTCTTATAAACATGGAAATGTGAGCATCTGGACATAATGTCCCAATGTCACAATGAAGATCTGCTCTCTTTAGTGCATTTTCACTGAATGTATAACTCAGATCTATTACAGCCTTCTGAAACCAGAAAACAGCCTTAATATTTCAGTTATATGGACCACAGACACTGCTGCCATAGATAATGAGTTGATCAACATGTAACGAAATTAAACCAGAGGTACCCCAACCCCTTGCTATTGAAATGTCACAGAGAGATTTCCAGCAGAAGAAAAGTCGTCTGCTTCTGAGGTCATATGGGGGGATAGCATTCTCCTCTCTCTTTCTATCTGTGCCTGTGTGCATGCAAACAGGTGTATGTATGACAATCCACAAAGCAAATTAAGTGTTTGTGCAAAAGGAACACAGGGCTGTAATTTCCTTCACATTATTGAAAGCTTACTAGGAGGCCACCTTGAAAAAAATCACCAAAGAGAAAATGAGATAAGACGTTTTAAATTTGATTCTTAACAAAAGAACGGAAGAAAGAAAATGTGATGGGAATGGAGGAAAAACACCATCATTTATATTAACTGACAGATTTTTGCTCATATATCAAAGAGGGCCATACAATGCACCAGATTGGACTAAGAGCAAGCGTGTACTTATAAACTGGTAGGGCGTACGTCTGTTAACAGATTAGCTTTTTGTAGCCTTAAGCGACCTCCCCAGACAAGACAGGTATTCTTTTCTCAAAATACTGGGACAAGGCCCCCATTAGAATGGTTATACTGGAGGTCCTCTTTAAGGAAGCACAATCCTCCATTTGAAAGGCTGGCAAGAGAACAACCGTGCTTCTGAAAGAGCCCTCTATTTGTAGGGCTGTCCAGTCTAAGTCCCATTTAAAGACAAGGAACCGGAAGAAGCAGTGTTGCAGCAGAGTAGGACTTGCTGGGTCAAAGTCCCCTGATCTGCTGGGACTAGGACATTATCCATCACCCACCTCAGGCTCTCCTCTTCCTGTGAGGTTAACTGTAGTCCTTACAGTAGCTGGGAGAGAGAGGGATTTTCTCAGAAACAGCACAATGTTGCAAGCTATTTTTGTTGTAATGCAAATTACAACAAGAGAGAGATTGGGTCCACTAAGAACTATTGTGTTTACAGAGACTTCCTCCTTAGTGGTCGATATGCATTGATCGAGCCACCTGCACATCTGGATTCTCCTTACTGGTAAGGTGGCTGTGGGGACTGTCACCATGAACACTCATCACTCCAAATACATCACTACACGATTGAAAGGAGGGAGATCAGGAACCTTGAAATTCTGAGCACCTGGGACTCAGCAGGAACACAGACTGCATAGTCACAGTTTTCTAAGCTCGTGTGAAATACATTGTAATTCCATTTAAATTACAATTTTTTTTTCTAATTTTGTGTCCGTAAATATGAATTAGCACATGCCATTTTATACAAATCGATGTTCTCATTTGTTCTTCTTTCTGGTGATGCAATACATCTTTTTCATATTTCCCCTGCTGAACAAGGAGGAATGGCATCACCAAAAAGAGGAATATGGTCATCCTAGTCCCTACCCAAACCTAATCCTTAGATCACAGCCTAATTCCTCCAACATCTCACCTTAAGAGGTGGGACTAGGGCTCTGATTACCCATAGTGATGGACAACTGGGGTACTTGCCCAGGACACTGACATAATGACAGGTTACCTACCTGTAATTGTAGTTCTTCGAGTGGACCTCTGTGAATCACACTCTGGGTAATCCGTGCATGCTAGATTCTAGAGCTTCTGCGGTAGCAAAAAACCACATTAGTGTAGATCCCTCCCCTATGGTATATGTACCTTGGCGCCAAGACTCTCCCTTCAGTTAGGTCAACCGCCGCATAAAAAGAAGCAGGGTGTGACAGTGGGGAGGTCGGGTTCGGGATGTGTGAATCACAGAGGTCCACTCGAAGAACTACGATTACAGGTAGGTAACCTGTCGTTCTTCTTCGTGGCCTCTGTGAATCACACTCTGGGTGACTAACAAGCTGTCTTACCCAGAGGAGGGTGTCACGCCAAGGTAGATGATAATACAGCACGTCCAAAAGCAGCATCAGATTTCTGCTGAACGTCCAGTCTGTAATGACTGATGAACGTGGACGGCTGTGACCATGTGGCAGAGGCGCAGACGTCCGGTAGAGGAACGCCTCTAAGAAATGCCATAGATGTCGCCACCGCCCTGGTAGAATGAGGGCGAATAGTTTGTGACACTGGAAGTCGAGCAAGCTGGTAAGCTAGGTGAATGGTAGAAGCAACCCATTTGGATATCCTCTGTGAGGTAACTTGGAGACCTTTAGCAGGAAGTTGGTAGCTGACAAAAAGTTGAACGTCTGAAGGGTTGCGTGCGAGCTATGTAGAAGGCGAGAGCCCTTCTGACATCCAGAGTATGGAGGATTTTTTCTTGAGGAGTAGATGGAGACGGGAAAAAGAACGGAAGAACCAAAGGTTGGGATAGATGGAACTCGGAGACAACTTTGGGTAAAAATGAAATATCTACAAACAGTTTGACCTTATCTGGGTAAAATTGGAGATAACGGTAGTCAGACCTCAAGGCTGCCAGTTCACTAGCATGTCGTGCTGACATAACAGCAACAAGGAATGCCGTCTTAAAAGTAAGTAATCTGAGATCAGTTGATGCAAGGGGCTCAAACGGGGCCCTTGTAAGTCGTTGAAGGACTAGTGTCAGTGACCATTGAGGTGGTGGAGGACATACGTCCGGATACATGTGTGACAGTCCTTTAAGGAAGCGTTTCAGAGTAGGGTGTCTGAAAAACTTAGCTGCTGGAGAGGTTGGTGGCTGATGCGTGACAATTGCAGAAAGATAAAATTTGAGGGATGAAAGGGAAAGGCCTTTAGTTTTCAGATGTAGGAGAAAACACAGGACAGTGGACAGAGAAGGATTGACTGAAGGTAGCGAAGACACTGCTGTAAAGGATTGGAATTTTTTCCATTTGTACATGTAGGCCCCTCCTAGTTGAGGGTTTCTTTGCCTGATGAAGGACATTCATTAGGGAGGCAGAATCCTCCACACTGCAAGATGAAGGGCAGGGAGGTCTGGGTGGAGAATTTGATTTTTGTTTTATGTAAGCAGGTGAGGCAGGTGGGGCAGGTGATAGATGTCGGATGACAGCTGGCGGAGAACTGGGAACCATGGTTGTTGCGGCCACCATGGAGCTATCAGGATAGCATTGGGTTTGTCCTGCTGAAGACGGACTACGACTTTGTGGAAGAGTGGGAATGGTGGAAACAGGTAAGTGAGTGACTTGGGCCAACGGCTGATGAATGCTTCTCTGCGGGAATGTTTGCCGACTCCTGCACAGGAACAGTAGCGTTTGTAATTCTGGTTTCTTCGGGAAGCAAAGAGGTTGATGGTGGGTGTGCCCCAACGTGTGCACAGGGAGAGGAAGATGGATTGGTCCAGTTCCCACTCATGGGCTTGAGATTCTTTGCGGCTGAGCAGATCTGCCAGATTGTTGTCTTGACCAGCTATGTGTATTGCCGTGAGGCAGATGTGATGGGAGAGGCACCATTCCCACAGGTCGACAGCGAGATAAAGGAGGCTTGGGGAGTGAGTGCCCCCTTGCTTGAGGATGTAATACATTATAGTAGTGTTGTCCATGGCGATTTGGACCATTTTGCCAGCAAGATGGTTCCTGAAAGCTCTGCAAGCTTTTATTACTGCCAGAAGTTCTAGCTCGTTGATATGGAGCAACTTCTCTCTTTGTGACCACTTGGCATGGATCTGTAGGGATCTGCAATGAGCACCCCAGACAGTGAGGATGGCATCCGTGGTAAGCTGTATTTGTGGATGTGGTTGTTGGAAAGGCTGTCCCATTGTAAGGTTTTGAGTGGATCGCCACCATGTAAGCTGGGCAGTGAGTTCTGGAGTGACTCGTAGCAGGGTATGTGGTGGATCTGTTATCAGGTTGAACAAGGCTAGGAACCATGCTTGAAGCGACCTCATTTTGAGGCGCACATGTTGAACTACAGAAGTCATGGACGCCATAGTGCCTAAGACACGTTGAACTGTCAGTGCAGGCACAAGCGCGTGAGGGGTGAAGGTACGGAGCAAGGACACCAACTTGAGACGTTTGTTGGGAGAAATGCTCGGGCATGTTTGGAATCTATAACTGCTCCTATGTAGTGAACCAGTCTTGTAGGTTTTAACTTGGATTTTTATGGGTTTACAGCGAGGCCAAGATCCTGGAGGAGAGACAGAGTGAAGCAGATGTCTCATTGTGCTTTGTGACGATATCAAGGGTTGTCAACCGGTATCGGCATTGATGGGGCGTCCATGAACAGGGGTCAATATCAAGGATCATCGACCACTGTAGGCCTCAAAGGTGCGTCTATGGATAACTGTCGATATTGAGGATCATCAATATCAAAAGGATCAGTATCCAAGTGGTGTCGAAATGGAGGCTGCTGTCGGGGTCGAGACAGCTGTCAAGGTGGTAAAGGTGTCGATGGACCACATTGGATGACAGTGGAATAGACAGACGCTGGTGACGTTGAGCGGGATGAGCGGTCACGGTAATCCTGATGGGCGGGAAAATAACAGTTTGTTGGTGCTGTGAACGCGCCTGGAGCCGAAGGCTGTTTAGGGTTTCTTGAGCGCCGGCTGGTAGTAGGTGCCAGGTAAGCCTGGGTGATCATGATAATAAGATTGCTTTGACACTGAAGGCTCTTGTGCGTGAGACCCATGCTGTGGCACTGCCACCGGACCAGGCAAAACAACTGGTTGAAATTGTTTGGCAGGTCTTTCCGTTGGGCACCGATTGGGGCAAAAGGCATCCCGATGATGGTGCTGAGCGTGATCCAATTCCGCGTGAGAAGGCAAGCGGACGCTCTTATGTGATTGGTGCCCCTGTTGGTGTGCTGGTGGCTGTGGAGTCGGGGAAATAACTTTGGAGGACTATGACTTTGAAGATTTAGGTTTCTTTGGTGGTGAGGGTTCAGAAACCGAGGAAGCGTCGGTGGATGGTTTTTGCTTAGTGGGCGTTTTCGATGTCGAATGTTTGGGTTTATGCACCCGTGTCAATGTTGAGGGTTCAGCATGATCAGAGCGGAATGGAGTGGTCGAAGGACATTGTTTCATCACTTCGGAAACGGCTTTGTCCATGGCTTTAGCGTGTGAGATGGATTTGCAAGAGGATTGAGTCATAGATTTAGCAGGCTGGAGAGATTGCTCCCAAAGCTTGAGTCTGGAGAGACGACTGCGGAGAACTCCGTGTTTAAAGTTTTTGCAGTGAGGACAAGAGGAAGTTTGATGAGCCTCACCAAGGCAAAAAAGACATTTAGCGTGGCCGTCTGAAAATGGAATTTTGTTCTCGCAGACCACGCAGCGTTTAAATGGACCTGAAGAGGCCATGAACCGAAAGAAAAACGGTTTAAGAAAGGGGGGGGGCGCTTTGGCCCTAAGGCTGGAGCGTTATTTCTTCTTCTTCTTCTTCTTCTTCTTCTTCTTCTTCTTCGGATTAATAAGTAAAATAATAGTAAGGAAAGATTTTAAAGAATCAATAATTGTCTTTCTTTTGCTTTTAGATAAAGACTCACAGAAGCAACGAACAAGGCTTTCAATGCGGCGGTTGAAAGAAAACTGAAGGGAGAGTCTTGGCGCCAAGGTACATATACCAGGGGGGAGGGGTCTACACTAATGTGTTTTTTGCTACTGCATAAGCTCTAGAATATTCCGACGAGGCTCCGTGCATGCGCGGATTACCCAGAGTGTGATTCACAGAGGCCACGAAGAAGAAAGAAGGATTCAAGCTGAGCACTCCAAGACAGTTCATGTTGTGGAAGGCCATGTCTACATAAAACTAGTTGGGGGGAAAAATAACA
This sequence comes from Intellagama lesueurii, assembly GCA_037013535.1. Lineage (NCBI taxonomy): Eukaryota > Metazoa > Chordata > Lepidosauria > Squamata > Agamidae > Intellagama > Intellagama lesueurii. Next base: position 233,578,155 of record JBAJHW010000001.1, read on the forward strand.
TATCTTAGGTTACTCCCTTACTCCTCCAAAGAACTGAACCTGGAGCATTCAAAGCATGTAATTTACCGCTGAGTTATGGTCTCTCAAAATTTTCCTGAAAGAAAATCTTAATTGTTCCAGAGAAGATTATACTTAATCTTTGCATGTTGTTCCTATTTAGGTTTTTCAGTGCTAAAGAAACAAGTATATACGTACAATACAAATCCCCTTTCTTAAGGAAGCAAAAATAAACCCATACCTTATTGTGATAGGCAGAAGGGTGTCTCTGCTAATGGAGCGGCTGGCAGTCACTGTCAGAACATTTGTTGAGGTGCCACAACCAAACTGAGCTGTTGGTCTGCCATCCACAAGGTAAAGGTGAAGGAAATGCTCTCCAGCATGCTCATCACTGGCTTTAAAGACAAGAAAATGATACTTCTATAATAGCCATAGAAAATAACACAAAGAAGGGAGAGGGCTACATTAAAATATTGCAGTGTGTTGTGTATTTGTTACATTTTGTGCCCCTTTTAGGGCTTGTCTACATGGTTGTGCAGGCTAAATAGGGTTGTTTATGGTTGGTAGACACACCATTTGGTACTATCCTGGTGTCCAAATCACATATGCACTTCAAGTGGCTCCATTGGTCTAGCTCCTTTAAGAAGGCAAAGAAGAAAAAAAAACCTCCTTACCCTTTCCTGTCTCTTCCCATTTTCAGAAGGAAGTTATATATATTGGGGCAGTGCTGATTTGCTGCATCACATATATATAAGGTTAATTTCTGCCTCTTTATGGAGCAGAGAAAGTGTTTCATTTCCCAATATCACGAAGTGGCTAAGTTGCCTTCTTATGCCATTTAACAATACAGAAAACTGAAAGAGGAAGGCAAAATTAAATCTGTAAGTTTCACTTTGGTTCATTTCCAGTGATAGCACATGCTGGAAATGAACCAAAAGACAGCAATCTTTCCTTCACTAAAAAAGTAGTAGCTCTTGATAGAGACCCAGAAGGGTGCAGTGGGGCCAGGAACACTGGGAACCAGATGGTTTGTACTAGTGATTACATCATCTGATCATCCAAAAAAGAAGTGAATCAGCCTGTTGTCACAGCAGACCAAATAGCAGGACAAATGCCCATCTGATCACACCTTTGGTGGCCTCTCAGTGTTTTTGTTTCCCCTCCTTTTGGTGGTGGTGGAACAGTTGTGCCAATGTCTACCTACATTGAAATCTTTGATTTCTCACCTAATGGCTATGAGCAGTTCTCACTATCACACTGGCTTCTCAGTGTGAACTAGAACATGGCAGATCTAGGCAATAAGTGTTCTGTTTACCATTTGACCCTTTCTCCTTCTCCAATGGCCTTGTGCCATTATCCTTCCCAACAAATTGCCAATTTCTCTCTCTCTGTTGACATAATGTGCCACTGAATTATTATTGACCAATCTAGATTCTTTCATACCCATGGAAACCTCAAGATTATCCTAATTCTGCCGATACCTTTGTATGAGTGTCTTACAGTTTGGCTACAGTCATATAAGTATATGAACATGAATTATTATCAGAAAGAATTGGTGCCTGAAACAGCAAGGTTTTTAAAAAATAAAATAAAATACAGTGAAATAACAAATCAGTAATCTCAGAGAGCTAAAGTTCCTCCACAGGTGACTAGTTATTCTTCTGCAATGTGTGTTCAGTGATGGTCATCTCAATCTCTCCCTCTCCCCCTCCCCTCTAGAAATTAAGCTTTCAGACAAAATGATTATGCAGAAATTACTGCCACGACAACTTAATGATGTTTGTACACACAGTCATGAGGCCCAGAAGTACTATTCAACTATGTGATTCTTATTGAACTGATGATATCTGTGCCTGTAGGAAGGGTCCTCGTGATATAGTTGGTTCTGCTAAATTTCCTTTTCTCCCTGCAGAATGCCCTGAAAGGTCACACTGGCACTTGAGAAGCTCTAAGGGTCTGAAGTTATCTGCAAGCTATTCTTGTTGATAACAAGCCATCAGTGTCTAATCCCTGGACACTAAAACACCAGAATGTGCTGCTAGCTGGCCTGTGAGGTAGAACAACGCTCCACGCTTAAGAATGGAGGGGAAAATGTATTCCAGATGTAAGATACTGTTCCAAAAGTATTACTGTCATGTACCCTCCACATCATCCTGTCACCAAGACACAGTTCCTTTTCGTCCATCAGGCTAGTAGCATTCATCAAAGCTTTCACATGCTTCCTGATGTTTTTGTTGAGTAGTATTTATGAGTCGTATTTATCCCCCCTCCCACTTTGTTTTTGGGAGATTTCCTTCTATTGTGTGTGTGTATGTGTATGTTTTTCCTTTCATGACCTATATGCCCATATAGCCCCCATGTGACTGACACACCAAGTGTTTTTTTTTTCCTTTTCCTTTAGATGAATGATGCTTGACATAGCAGTGCTCTATTGGTAGATGATTCATCAAAGCAGGCCTTAGAAATAAGAAGTCCAAAGTTCGCTCACACATCTGGGAAAATGTCATTGAGGCTGCGGGCCTGGCTGCTAAGAACAAGCCTTTGCAGACTACATCTTCCTCGACTGGTAAAATCCCATCATGACAATTCTCTCAGGCCATTTATCAGCCTGCCCTCAAGACTTACACAACCCCTGGTTTTCTTTAAGTTGCATAGTCATTTTCTGTGAATTGTGTGTCTCCTTTTCCCTCCTCCTCCGCCGCCTTTTAAAAATAGCTGCTGGGATATAGACAAAAATCATTTAACTTCCTGGTACTCCAGAAAGACGATGTTAATAAAATCATCAGATAGAAAAGTGCTTTTCAGCAATGATTTGGAGCCTTGAATAAACTGCCACGGTTCAATTTACTGTTGTGATAATCTACCCACAGTCAATAATGTTCTCATTTAAAGTAATGATGGTTTAGATGAGAAAGCTTTTCTCGACAAAGTCAGTAAAAGTGGAACACATTTTAAAGTCTCTCTCTCTCTCTGTGTGTGTGCAGTTTTTGTAGTTTTACAGTAAGAGCTGAAAATTAAAACCCTAAATCAATCAGTCATGTTTGTTCAATGTATTCTGCTCCTGCTGAGATTGTGCTTTGACAAGAGCAGACCAATGGATGAAATGACCAAGGACAAGGGTCACTTGCAGTTAAAACTATTGTATGGTAATGATCAAAACCAGGATAGGTTATATTTTTTGTACAGGATGATCTTACAGCCAGGAACTCTAAAACAGAGGTGGGTGATCTCCAAAGGTCTGGGGAACCACACATACCCTTATCTGGACCACGGAGGGCCACACCTGCTCACATGATCCCAACACCCCATTTTTTCCTCCTTTTTTTTAAAAAAAAACTGAAAATGTCCCCTTGCTCCCTCTAAGGGCCATTCTTCTAAATTTTGAGGAGTGCTGGCTCCTGTCAAAATATGTCAACCTCCCCAAAGACATCACAGGCTACAAGGGGACTTTTCAGCTAATCTCCCACAAAAAGTTTGGTTTGGAGCAATGGAGGTGCTGCGGGCCTGCACTGAGGCCCCTAGGGGCTTGCCTCCAGTGCACAGGCAGGTAGGTGTCCACTCCTCCTCTAAAATGAGAGTGTTAAAGTTTTTACACACCAACTTCAGGAAGACAAATAGGTTCTAGCTGGCCATAAAGTTGTTGTTGTTGTTGTTTAGTCGTTAAGTCGTGTCCGACTCTTCGTGACCCCATGGACCAGAGCACGCCTGGCCCTCCTGTCTTCCACTGCCTCCTGGAGTTTGGTCAAATTCACGTTGGTTGCTTCGATGACACTGTCCAACCATCTCATCTTCTGTCGTCCCCTTCTCCTCTTGCCTTCACACTTTCCCAACATCACGGTCTTTTCCAGGGAGTCTTCTCTTCTCATGAGATGGCCAAAGTATTGGAGCCTCAGCTTCAGGATCTGTCCTTCCAGTGAGCACTCAGGGTTGATTTCCTTCAGAACGGATAGGTTTGTTCTCCTTGCAGTCCAGGGGACTCTCAAGAGTCTCCTCCAGCACCACAATTCAAAAGCATCAATTCTTCGGCGGTCAGCCTTCTTTATGGTCCAGCTCTCACTTCCATACATCGCTACTGGAAAAACCATAACCTATGCGGACCTTTGTCGGCAAGGTGATGTCTCTGCTTTTTAAGATGCTGTCGAGGTTTGTCATCACTTTCCTCCCAAGAAGCAGGAGTCTTTTAATTTCGTGGCTGCTGTCACCATCTGCAGTGATCATGGAGCCCAAGAAAGTAAAATCTGTCACTGCCTCCATATCTTCCCCTTCTATTTGCCAGGAGGTGATGGGACCAGTGGCCATGATCTCAGTTTTTTTGATGTTGAGCTTCAGACCATTTTTTGCGCTCTCCTCTTTCACCCTCATTAAGAGGTTCTTTAATTCCTCCTCACTTTCTGCCATCAGAGTGGTATCATCTGCATATCTGAGGTTGTTGATATTTCTTCCGGCAATCTTAATTCCGGTTTGGGATTCATCCAGTCCAGCCTTTTGCATGATGTATTCTGCATATAAGTTAAATAAGCAGGGAGACAATATACAGCCTTGTCGTACTCCTTTCCCAATTTTGAACCAATCAGTTGTTCCATATCCAGTATATAGATTTCTGACTAAACGCGATCCACCTGGAGCAGGAACTGGCAAGCCACTCCAGTATCTTTGCCAAGAAAACCCCATGAACAGAAACAAAAGGCCATAAAGTACAAAAGTGCAAAACTGTACAATATCCTGAAGCGACGGAGTTGTTAAATATTTGCCTTAAAAATGAGGTCTTTGTCTGCCACTTGAAGGACAAAGGACAGTAGGCCAACCTGGCCTCACAAGGGAGAGCATTCCACAACCTGGGAGCAGCCACTGAAATGGCCCCCTCTCACATCCTTACCAAATGGGCTTTTGAAGGCAGCTGGATGAAGAGAAGTGCCTCCCATCAAGATCTTAAAACCAGGCAGGCTCATAGGTACAGTCCTCACCTTTTGTAATTTCCACCCTACCCATCAGTCTATCAATTTATTTATTTATTTATTACATTTTTAGCCCGCCAATCTAGTCCTATATAATGGACCCACCTGAGTCCCAATATAATGGAAAGAAAAGGATCTCATTTTCCAAAAGGTAGGTTGAGATGTTTGCAGATATTCTGTCATTCTGTTATCATTTACAATAAGTTGATATCTAGGGAGAATGGGGCATTAGCAGAGACAATGAGTGTCCAGAGTGACTGCTAGTTGGCAAGAGATTTTTTGACATCTTGGATTTTGTTGTTGTTTAGTTGTTAAGTCGTGTCCGAGCCCTTAATTTTCCATTCTGGGAGTTCTACCTGACAGCCCATACCTGCAGTCACCTACATGTGGCTCACCTGGAGAAAAAGTCTAGCTAGGAAGGCTCCATGGCCTTGCATAGGCCTAGCTCTGCCCTAGCTTCCTGTTCAGAAAGGAAGATCCCAGTTAGCAATGGGGTAGATTCTTTTCTGAGCAGGATGTTAGAACAGAGCTAGGCCTACAGCAGGCCACAAAGCCTTTTCAGCTAGGACATATCTGCAGGCGAGCTACAGTACATATAGGTGTCTGCAGGTAAAGGACTGGAATGGAGAATTATGGGATTTGTAATCCAAAAGGGAAAGAAAAAAAACTCCAAAAATACCATGCTGAACTGCTAGAATGTAATTTATTTTTTATTTATTTAAAATATTTTTATCTCACCTTTCTCCTTAAAAAGAACCCAAGGCGGCTTACATAATTGAAAAACAATATTTTAAAGCTAAGAACAATGAATATAAAGATGCAGCTTACATCATTAAAAGACAAAATTAAAGCCAAAACCCCAAGTATACAACTATTAAAAAGGAACAAACAAATACCACTCTGAGAGATGGTAAGTCACCAAGGGACGGCTTGTCTGAAGAGAAAGGTCTTTGCCTGCTTGCGTAAGGACAGCAAAGATGGGGCCAGTCTGGCTTCCAGAGGGAGGGAGTTCCAAAGTTTGGGAGCAGCAACAGAGAAGGTCCTCTCCCATGTCCAATTAGACACAACTGTGAATGTGATGGGACCGAGAGAAAGGCCTCCCCTGATTATCTTAACACCTAAGCCTGCTCATAATGGGAGACATGGTCTTTGAGATTGCTTGGACCCAAAAAGTTAATACAATTTGAGAATATAGACAAGATCCTTAGCAATATGAGGTCAATGCCATGTATGCTTTATCTGTTTTCCTTCTGGCTGATTAAGGCAGCTTGGGGTGTCTGACTGGTTGACTGGGTATGGAGAGTAGTAATAATATCTTTTGAAGAACAATGTATGCCTCCCAGTCTGAAGGATGCAGTGGAATAGGGACAACGTTAATTTATGGATTGAGCCTTTTTAAAGTTAGAATGATTTCCCGAGTACATTTCCTTCTTTGTTTAGAAATCAGATCAGATTCAAAAGGTTTGAAAAAAGCATCCGAACTATTTGGAACAATTAATCAATTAGAGTTTACGGCTGAAGCAATACAGAGAAACACACCACAAAATAAGAAAGTTATCTAAACTATCTAGCACTTACTTACACACTAGTGTAGCATCAGCATAGTTTTGGCCCATGCACAGAATGCATTCCCCCTCCAGCACAGCATAACAGGACAGCAACGGGGCACAGTGTCTCCTAAGAGATAACTAAGCCAATTAAAGTAATTTTGAACCCCTTTATATATCACATTCTGGACCTTTCGAGATGGTCTGCCAATCAGGCTTCAAGTTCCATCAAATGTTCATGAAGACCAGCAGCTTCTGCCTCCCCTCCCCTTCATGTAGCTGAAATCATTTTCCAACTAGCACAATACCAGGAAATAAGCCAACTTGGCCTTGAAGTCTTTGCTCAAAAAGATAAACTACAGGTGGAACTCCCCATTCCATTACTGGCAGAGACTGCTCCCCATTTTCTCCCAGAGAGCCATTTCCAGGCACTGAAGGAAAGCCTGGATTTTCCAGAGAGGTCCTCAAACCATGCTCCCCAATTTCTCAGTTTCCTCACCACAATCATATGTGAATCGGATATGTTATTGCAATATGGGGTTTACATCCCGCACTCTTTTTCAATTTCAATCAATTTGCAGGGAAGCTCTTCACATTCTGAACTAGGGTCTGGAGACAGACATGAGCTGAACAAAGTTTAATACAGGGCAAGTTAATCCAGACAAGACAGGAGTGCTCTCATTTAGAAAAGAGATGGAGTCTGGGAATCAGCAGTTAACTTGCTTTGTCTCTTGAAGAATCAGATTTGCTTCTGGACTCAGCTGCGCATACTGAAGTGGTGGTTGCAGCCAGATGTGCCTTGCCCCTTGCCCTCTTGTCTATTTGTTGTAAACATGATAGATACTTCCAGCCCTATATAATGGTGTGAGTATTTATCAGCTTGTTATGGGTTTTTCAATGTGCTCGAAATTACTTCCTCAAGAACAGACTCAGTCATGCTAGGCCAACCAAGATGACGTGCTCTAATGTATCTCCTCGGTACAGCATCATCAGAAATCATATTGGCTATCAAAGCTATTCAAATTAACTTGAGGCCTGGGAAATCAACGAAGCATTTACTGCTTTTCACTCTCAGTCAGTGCAAAATATGGTCTCTGCAGACAGACATCCTCCTTTTGTTTACGAAGATTGGTATTGTATGGATAGAATAAGACACGGCCCTTTAATGGGTCATCCATATACACTCAGAAAGACTTTTAAAATCAGAATCTGCAGTTTGACTATTCTGCCGCAGTTCAAATTATATGGCTCAGACAAACAAGTCACCAAAAGACTTGTTTTGTTTACAAATGCAACTTTCAGCATCAAAGATTCATAGATGTTTTGTTAACAAAGACCTGATTGTATGCTGCCGGGGCAATTTGCAGGGACAGCGTCAATTGTAAATGAGGTCTGGTATAGATTCAGCTTCCTTCCTGCTGCTTGTTTTGTGCATATAATGCTTAACAGTGGCTGGTAACACCTCTTAGAATGCTTGATCTGTATATTTACAGTTATTTGTCACTAGCCTATCATAAGCCACTCTGTCCATAGTAATGGATTATGGTTATGACAAAAAAGAAAGAAACTAATGCCTCTAAGACATTCTGATTACTTTTCTTGTAGATTTTTAGCCTTGCCCAATCTTCTGTCCTTCCTTCCTCCTTGTTGTTGCACTACACAGAACACTTCCTGCCACTGGAAATGGCAACAATATAGGAAGCTGCATCATTCTCTTCAAGAGTATCAGATATCACTAACTCTGTGTCCAACAGACATTATACAAACCATTTTCCCCAGGTCCATGGTATAGGCTGTTCTTGAAGACAAACACAATGCTTCCAACCACTCCATCCATATCCTTCACTACCACTATGATTGGGAACAAAATTGTATGTTTACAAGGGAAGGGTTAGCATCAAAGCTGGCCGTTGTTGGGTACATGCCAAGACCCACATCCCAGTAGGGGCCTTGCTGTCAGTCACTGGCCTTTCCAGGCAACGTTGCTTCTTCTCTTAGTTATTGCCGACTGATCAAGTCAAGTCTCCAAGTTGTTAGTAAGTGGGAGGAGCAAGCAGAAGCAGTAAGCAACATACAGCTTGATTTTTCCCTTTGAAGGGTGCTGCAGACTGACTGAGCTAAGAGGGAGAGGCCAGCAAATGTGTGGCAAGTGTGTAGCAAGGGGAAATAGGTCAAGGTGCTCAAGGAGGATGGCCTACTGATAGTATCTTGCCGTAGGCCATCTCAAAAGCAGAGCCAGGTCTGAGAATGAGCTGTAAGTATTTGAAAGCTAGGATCTCAACAGAGGAGGAGCATAACAGAAATGACAGAAATAATGTATCAGAATCAGTACAGTAGCCAGTAGCATGATATAACTTATACATTTTAGTAAGTGTACACAAGAATAAAGCAGAACCCCCCCCCCCCAAAAAAAAACACACACACATATAATGACCAAAACCCTGCTGTGAAGTTAGGTAAGCAGTGTGATATTTGGAAACGAACTGCAGTAAGTTAAAAAAAAAAAACACTCTGTAAATGTTACCTTTATTGCATATTGAGTTGTGTGACCCAGTCTCCCAACAGATAATGTCTACAGAGGTTTCTTAACATACGGCAATTTGCATCTAAAAGTTACATCATTTGCGTAACTGTGCAACAGGATTTCAGTCAATGAATAGAAAACACACTTTTGCTTAAATTTCTTTTCCATCTGGGCCACATCTGCATATCTTTAGCATAAAAGGGAGGGAAAGGTGTGCTTTTGAGACTCTAGTTACAGCTGCTATGATAACATATATTTTTCATTTAAACACCAGTGTTTACCACAGGGGTGAGAAAAAGGTTCCCTCTGACCAATCATTTCTTAAAGGACTGGGTATAATTTACCTCCTAGGATGTGGTCAAGTGTCTGCTTGAAAGCTTTGATCATATGCCTTTTGGTAGAGACTTAGTTCTTTTTCAAACGAAATGCACAAAAGTTAAAGTTTGTTCAGTGCCTTTACATCCTGTAGTAAAACCCCCCAGACTCTTATTGCTTCAAGGAAGACTATTCAAGATTCTCAACAAATGCACCTCATGACATATTTTTCATCTTATCTCTCCCCCACCGCCTTTTTTTGTACAGGGCCCAGAATTCAAAAGGGCTGTTCAGTGGCAGGTATGAAAAGCTCTCTTTTTAATCTCAACTGATACCCATAACTTCTGCTCTGTTCCCATGAAGTCTATTTCAAAGTGTTACTTCTAGCAAGATCCATTATTCTCTCACCAAAGGTGTATACCGTCAGGCTCCTGGCTTTATCTTCCCCTTATCCCACCACTCTAGATCAATTATCTGCTATACAGGGAGACACATGACTTTTAAGCTAGAATTTGATACTAAAAGGTGAGTGGTCTTACATTCCATAAAAGATTACGCCGTGTCATTGAATACTGTGTGGAAAATATAAAATAAACTCAAAGTATGAAGTCTAAGAACTAATTCAAATCTGTATGTGCCCTTCTTCCACTTTTCAGCTCTTAATTCTGTTTTAGGGTTGGCAAGTCACAATGCAGCAGTGGCAGTTAAAGCAATTAGCAAAAATCCTCTTCTGTCGTCTAAACGTCTACTTGTTTTAGGCATCTTGTCTCTTGAACAATTCCGAACTTCTTCCCTCGTCCTCAGTAGTGTACAGCCTCTTCCTTGACCATAAGCATTTTGTAGGTTCTTCATAGTGCCTCATGTGATTAGTCCTTTTTGTTGTGTGCTTTTCCTGTCTCCTTTCCTCCATTTTTTCATGCCACCTAATTTTTTTTCACCTCCCTCTTTCTAAGTCCATTCTTTATGGACATTCATCCATCATGTATTTTGTTGTGCAGTTTTCTGTTCCTCCGGTTGCCTTTCCCTGAGACCACTACTCCTGGTCCTCAATGTGCCTCTGCCTGTGCTTTTATTCCCAGCCGATCTGATAACCTTCTCCTCCCCAACAGAAATGGGCTGCAAACACTTTCTGTTGCCCTGGTAACCGAACATTTAATGTAATCACATCAGCAAAGCTGTTCAGCACCAGAGACTCACCACCACAAGCACCAGATCAATACTTCTGCCAATTACTAACAGAGGGTTTTGTACAGGATCATACTGTTAGGTTGTAATTCTTTTTGAGTGGATGCCTTATTGAACTTAGTGGGACTTATTTTTAAGTAAACATGCATAGGATCACACTGTTTCTGAACAGTCCAGATACTCTTTCCCATTACATGCTTTCCCAATTACAAGATGATCCCAATGAGAATTCTCCTGACAGGTTGCACATGCAAAAGTCTTATGTGAATGGCTCACCTATGGGAAACTGTGTGTTGAAAAACTCCGATCATCACCTTGTGCTATGTTCAACAGCTAGTAACATCTGGCTTCATTCTACTTTTTAGCTCTCTGCTGGTCCTGATGTGTAAAGTTGTTTCAGAAACTTAAATGCAGGATTCCTACAGAGTTGATTGCTGTTATGGCTATGCTTAGGGGAAGTATGAGCACCAAAGAGTCTGCAGGCTGATAGCTCCACAGGGATTAGCTTAATATCTCCACAGGGAAGAACTGGATAGTGATGTACAAGGGAGTAATGGCTTCACGGTGGGATGGCCCACTGGTCCAAACAGAGATGGCAGAGTGAGTGAGACAAGCTAAGGATGTCACAGCACATGAGGCACTGCAGTTTGTGGTAGTAAGAGCAGATATACCTTACAAGCAGGCATTACAACAGTTAGGAAGTAACCTTCTGAAGTTAATTTCCAGCATTCTTTTGTATCTCATAAAGGTGTGGTATACTGTATCTATAGTCAACATATATTTACTTTTATATATTTTTAACTTAATCTACAGTCTTCCAAACCCCCTCCCCCACACTCCTCCTCTCTCCCCTCTCATCTTTGCTCAGGCCAGGTGTCTGTTTTATGTCTCCTAGAGAATAGTTTACAACACTATCTTAAAACAACACAGGCCATAAATTGCTGCATGTAGATATACCATACACCCAAGAGCCAATGAATATTTAGAATGTTTTACTTGTTAAACTGATATTTCATTCAACATTTCATTCTGTTTCTATGTCAGACGAAGAGGACATATCCACAAATGCTTACATTAAAATATAATAGTTAGTCCTTAAGGTGCCACATGTTTTTGTCTGTTTTGTTTTGTTTCTTTGGATTTTGCCTGATACAATATCCAGCCATGTTAGTCTGTCACAAGAAAAGAACAATGGAGGCTACATCTAAGGCAATGGCTGAAATCCTGTCGCTTTGTGTAGTCCATTGCACTAGAGGAAGCCCATTGAATCAATGGAAATTTGGTGAGTCAACTCTTCCATGAGTTCCATAGATTCAAACAGGCCTACTCTAATTGCAACTTAGTAAAGATAAAACCAAAGTGAGCTTCCTACTTGAATTTCCCAGCTGGTTTCAATATTCTGGTATCATCAGTAGATTAAACAGACATTTTAACCAAATAATGATATAAGAAATTGGGAAATGAAATAAAGAAATTAAAATCTCCCCATCTCTGCTCCTCCATGGAGCAGAGGGAATAATAATAATAATAATAATAATAATAATAATAATAATAATAATAATAATAATAATAATAATAATAATAATAATACAACCTTAGAACTGCAGAGCTGGAAGGGACTGTATGGATCATCACATCCAGCCCCTATCGAGGAGTCACAGTGAGGAATCGAACTCCCAACCTCTGACTCCACAGCCAGATACCTAAACCACTAAGCTCTCCTGCAGTTGCAGGATATAGACTAATATAAATATTTTTAGAAAAATAAAGTAAGGAAGAAACAGTAATGTAAGGAGGAAATCTCATCACAGGCGAAATGAGTCAGACAGAAGTCAGATACCTAAACCACTGAGCTACCCAGAAATTTTTTTTTTAAAAAAAAAATGAAATCATGCTTTCAGAAGCAGAAGGAGACAGGAGGGGGCAAGGACAGAAATTTTCTTTTCTTTTCTTTGCCTTCTTAAAGGAGCCAGACCCAATAGGGTTACTTGAGGTATGCATACTTTGTGGATGCAAGGATCACACCAAATGGCATACGAGACCTCTCTGTGACCTTAAGCGACCCTATTTATCCCACTCCAATTGAGTCTGTGTAGACGAACCCTAAGTTGTAACTACAGCAGACCTATTTCAATTAGTTGAACTTATGAATGAGTTGTCTCACCAAACCCTCATCAATTCAATTGGCCTACTCTAGTGCACTTTACTATGCTAAACAACAGGGTTTCATCCCATGGATTCTACTGTACTGCTGGATAGTTCAGTGGTTTAGGTATCTGGTTGTGAAGCCAGAGGTTGGGAGTGCCATTCCTCACTGTGCCTCCTTGACAAGGGTAGAACTCAGTGATCTGTAGGATCCCTTCCAACTCTGCAGTTCTAAGATGATGATGATAATGATGATGGAATCTGTTCATATTTACCATGCCACAAGACACGGTGGCTTTTACAACCAACCAAAAAATTATTTAAAAGTAATGAAGGTGATAATTGTGCTGCTGTTGCTACTGCTGCTGCTAATAAAACATACACTACTTGCCTATGTGTTCCTGTTAGGCTTATTCACAGAAATTCTGTTGTTTAGTATATGAAAATTTGTATTATTAAGTCCATCCCTAGCTGGCAAAGAAAATGTCCCTGCTGCGATTCAGGGTGTGGTTGAGTGCAGATGCACGTTGTCTTGGTGCCTCTGCCCATGCCCCTGAGAATCGTGGATTTAATATTATTCATTCTTTTCTGCTTAGTAGCCAGATTTTTGCCATGATATGCCAAGAGGTTACAAAACAAGATAAAAGTGCGCTCTTTATTTTACACTAACAGCAATTTGAAATCAGTTAATGAGATAATAAAATACGTTCTAGATCAGAGACGGAGAACCTTTTTGGGCCCGAATGCCAAAACAGGAAAAAAAAACCCAGCAGGCGGCGGGCGGCGGAACCGGAAGTGGTGGTGGCAGAACTGGAAGTGGAGGCGGAAGGGGGAATCCCGGGCACGGAGGTGCCTCAAGACCCCATTCCAGATCCACCGCCAGCGCCAGCTGCTCTGGATCCTGCCCACTGCCTGTCGAAGCACCAGCACCATGGCTGCAGCCACCTCCTCAGGTTTGGCTGTGGGGGGGGGGGGGGCGTAGTGATCCGGCAACTTATGGCTTGCGTGCCCGCAAAGAGGGCTCTGCATGCCAGCTGTGGCACGCATACCATAGGTTCTCCATCGCTGTTCTAGATGTTTAGTAAAATCCAGTAGTGTTGGCCTACTAGGAGAGCAGTAGCACTCTAGGTTTGGGGAAGCATTTGGAGCTGAGTGGGGCAGGCAGAGGAGGATAGGGAGGTCCCATGGTGTTCACAGACGTTTCCTTGCATGGCCTTAGATACCACTCAGTGTTCATACATCATCTGTACTTACTGTAAAGGAGAGTGCCATTTAGTGCACTTGTCTTCACTGTCAAGTAGATGGTCATTCTGTTCTGTTCTTGCCCTGTTGCAAATCCACCCTCAGCCAGAAATGATAGTGACGGAAGTTCCAAATATGAGTTTGCACTGAACGATGGGAAAAACAGTGTCGTATCTAGAAGAAACATACAAAAATGACAGTCAGTATGAATAAAGTTAAAGGATACTTCTTGATGAATCAGAGTTTGCCACATCTGTTCATCTGTGTGCTAGGCAAGTGCCATTTCCTTGGGCCCAAGAGAAACTCCCTTTCTCCATCCCTTGCCTGTTTTGGAAGAAAAAAAACGACCAAAAGAAAAGCAACCTCAGGTCTGAAAAATGAAAGGTTTGATTCCCATTATGGCTTAATTATATGTTATCTTAGCAGCAGGGTCATTGGCAAAAGGACTGCCCATTGTTCTTTATTTAACTACAGGGTTGACACTCCCAACTGTTTTCAACACCACAGTATATGAGGGCAAATTTAGCCCTATTCTTTCCTGCAGCAAACATTGCTTCAATTAGGCTTAGGTGGAAAAAAATTTTCTCCTATTATTGGTGGGGATAATTTTTCTTGTGTTTGTGGAGAAAGAAAGCCTTAACCTCCCTACTGTTTGATCCTGATAAGAATTACCCTCACACTTCTACTTGAATAAAGAAAACAACCACCATAGTGTGATTGCAAGTGGCACAATTAGCACCAGAAAGTTAGACCTTTAGTTCCCTTGATTTAAGCTGCCATCAACTACCTAATTTATATTTAACATGGATACAGCATTTATACATATTTGTCTGTAATCCTAAACACACACATGCCACAGCCAGAGGCTGATTACATGGGTGTTTAGCCCGCTGTTTGGTCCACTGCAGGGACAGGACGGTTCACTCCTAAAGATGTTGATCAGATGATGTCTTTGCTGGAGTGAACCAGCCTGCCTCTGGAGCTGTTCTGCCGGCACTTTTCTGGCCGCTATCAGGGACTTCTACTTTTTTGGTGTGGGCAGGATTGCTCTATTTTGGTCCATTTCTAGTGTGTGTGATCATGGCAGATGAACCAAAGTGAGCCTTCCTCTTTTGATTTGCCAGTATTGTGAAGGAACCCACTTTGCAATACTGGTAAATTAAATAAGGAGGCTGAGGAAGCGATCCTCCCCCCCCCCCCCCATAAAGTGTCTATTAGAGCAGCAAATATGCACTGCATAACTTTAA
This sequence comes from Intellagama lesueurii, assembly GCA_037013535.1. Taxonomy (NCBI): domain Eukaryota; kingdom Metazoa; phylum Chordata; class Lepidosauria; order Squamata; family Agamidae; genus Intellagama; species Intellagama lesueurii. The sequence goes on from JBAJHW010000001.1 coordinate 233,593,312, forward strand.
AAATAGCATTAGGTATGTGAATTGCAAGTTAGGTATGCATATTAAGTAGATATGCCTAATAACACATACCTAATACACATACCTAATCTGTAATACACATACCTAATTATAAGGCTTATGTTTTTAAAGTGATGCAGCACATATTCATTGCTCCAATGCACACTTAAATTTATTTTTTCACATTCTCTGCCCATCCACAGAGCTGAGGAAGTGTTTAATTTGCCCATATTGTGAAGTGGCTCTCTGCAGATCAAATAGGGTTACTTGAGCTCTGTATGTCATTTGGATACAAGGTACCAGACCCTAGTTAGTCCACTCCAGCTCAATCCGGTTGCTACATGTAGATAAGCCCATAGTTTCCTCTCCTGGGATTTTGCTCTAGTTTGATACATGTTAGAAATTAGTGGGCAATACCCTCTTGCGCTCACTACCATTCATAGCTGTTGAAAAGCCGTCTTGTCAATTGCTTTGTGTTTGGGTGAGAAGTGGTTAACTGTTGATAAAAGGAGTCAGCTTCTGGGATATTCCCTTGCTTTGAGTTTCTTTGTGAATGAGGGTATCCTGTAGACCAGGGGTCCCCAACCCCCGGTCCACAGCCTGGTGCCGGTCCATGGGCTTCCCAGGACTGGGCCGTGGAGACAGATATCCGCCCCCTGCATGCACGCACTGCAGGGGTGTCGCGCTCATGGGGCGGTGTCGCGCTCGGAGGGGCATGTCGCGTTCATGTGCGAATGCAACACGTCCCCCTGCGAGCGCGACACGCCCCCCAGCAAGCGTGGGGGTGCCCCTGCCCCCGCACACGGAGCCCACCCCCCAACTGGTTCCAAAAAGGTTGGGGACCGCTGCTGTAGACCATCTTGACTGCTGCCATTGGTGTTGTCAACATTCAGGCTGCCCTTTGCTATGTAAAACTTGGCATCCTTTTTCTGTTGGCAACAGAGGCATGGTATTGTGCAGCAATATTGGTCCATTTCCGTCTGTTTGAGCAGCTGAGGAGCAGTTTACTGTCGGCGGCTCAGAATGCCAATTCCCCCCATCCCCCCTTTTCCTCCCCCCTTACTTTTTTCTTCTTAACAGCTTGGCAGCAAAGTATAATCGGGCTGCCTTGATTTGAATTCCTAGGTGCTTGGCGATTGGCTGAGCACGCCGCTCCTGTAGAGGCGTCCATTTTGTTCAGCTAAAATTCTCTTTGGCTCCTGTGTTTCTTAATTGATTTAATTGTGGGATATCAGGATTGTTACATATTTGTTATACCATTGGAGGTAGTGATTTTTCACGCGGCGATTAATTTGTCAGGAGAGTTTGAGGATCAATTAAAATAATAATAATAATAATAATAAAATAAAAATATTAATAATTGATTAAGTACAAGTTTTAATTATATTAAATTTGTAAGGGTATTTTTACACTAATTAATTAGAGTAGTGTTGTTTAGGAATACATTCAGTCATAGTGAAGTAATCAATTAGTTAATTGTATTGGGTCCTTAGGAATTAATTGCATATATAAGTGGTAGGGTAATTAGTTAATCATTTATAACGGAGTGAGTATAGTTTTCATTAATTAATAATAATAGTGGTACCTTCATAATAGTTGAATAAGTATTAATAAGTAATACTGGGTATATAGCTGGCTCCTATTCAGGCGTCAAGGGTATAGGATATTGCGTCACGAGTAAAGGGCTGAAGTCCTGTAGCCATTCTTTTGTAATTCAGATTGAATTGAGGCAGCAAAATGGCCTCAAGGAAGGGGCAAGGTAATAAAAAAGGGAAACAACCTGCCAAGAAGCGGCCAGCGCCTCAGGTTTCCCCGCCCCAGTCTTCTTCAGATGAGGAGTCATGGCCCATCTGGCAACAACTCCAAGATAAGATTGCTGCTTTTGAAGCTGCCAGAATGGCTAGGGCAACCCTTGAGTCCAGTGAGGCGCAGCCACGCCGGTCGGCTAGGGACTCCAAAGGTCACCGCAGAGCTAAGCTTAAGGCTCTGGCAGACTAATGACTAGGTTTGCCGTTTTAGAAGCGAAACAGCACATGGAAGGCACAGCCGGAAAGGAAGCTGAGGGGACGACGGTACTGGCATCACACCAGGACACAGATGACAGCAGGTCTACTCCAATTATGGCAATGTCCAGTACGCCGGCTTTGGGCAGGCAGGAGACAATGGGGGAAGCTGGTCAGGAAGACACAGATGGCAGGGAGGAGCCTGTTGCGATGCCCCTGTCAGGTGAGTCTCCTACTGCACACGACACTTCACTGCAGTTCCATGCATGGCCCGGGCCAGGCATGGGGCAAGGACCTACACCCGACACTTCCATACCATTTTCGGCTTGGCCTTGGCCAGGCACTGGTTTAGCCACTGCACCCAGCTCATCATCATCACTGCCGGCGTGGCCTTGGCCTGGTAGTGGCCAATTTACTTCGCCGCCCTATCCAACATATAATACACAGACTTTTGGGGCTCCTAGTGCTTCATGGCCCTATACGAGTGCCCATTTGTGTGGATGGGCTGTGCCATTCACACAACCTACAGTTCCAGCCCTGGTAACTTCAGCTGCTGGTGTGGGTGTTTGGCCGTACCCTTCGGTTCTGGACATGGGTTATAATAACGTTACCTTACAAGATTTACCATTTCAGGATCGTGCGATGCCGCTGAGTGACCACCTGACACCAGCGACTAAAGAGAAGATTTGAAAGGGAAAGTACGTGGATTTGTTCGAGTTACTGAATAGAAATGTGGAAAAGAAGGATCTGGATAAGGAAGATGAGAAGGACAAGGAGAGGTGTAGGCGGAAGAGGCCAGACAGGACTTGGTCCAATTGGCTGCTGGGTTTCTTAATTTACGCGGGGGTGGTAGTATGGGCCCTGCCTTGGCAGGCATTGTCCCTATTTCAATATTTAGATCTCATTTATAGGGCATACGTGGATTTTGCAGGGCAGGCATGGCTTTCTTATGACGAGGCGTTCCGTATGAGAAGTGCCATTCACCCCAATTTACATTGGGATGAGCCACTGGCCGGCCTTTGGTTGCAGTCAATGACCCCGGCCAGGCCCAATTTAGGTGACAGGATGGATAGTGGGCACCTGATTAGGAAGACAGCGGTGAATCTGACTCCCTGTGTAAGCATGGGGCAGGTGGTTCAACCCCGCCTGCTCTGCTGGGAGTACAACTCAAGGGGTGTGTGCTCCAAGAAACCATGTAGGTTTAGGTACGAATGCACGGTGTGTGGGGAACAGCACCCCAGTGCCACATGCTTCAGAGCTGGTGCTCTGAGGCAGGCAAAAGGCCCCGGAGGTGGGAAGAAACCCAATGGGAGAGGGGGTAACCCTGGTAAAGGGGCCCAGCCCAATTAAAGTTTTAGTCTTAGAAACATGGCTGCACGATTATCCCAGAAGGGATGATGCCAGTTATTTATTAGTAGGTTTTAAAGAAGGCTTTAGGATACCAGCGGCCGGGGAGCGCAAGGCATTCTTTGCAAGAAACCTTAAATCTGTACTCAGTATGGAAGGAGTAGTTCAAGAAAAGATAACTAAGGAGGTACGTGAGGGGAGGGTGTTGGGACCATTCACAACACCTCCTTTGGAGACATTGTGTGTCTCACCTTTAGGAATTGTGCCAAAGAAGGCACCTGGAGAGTTTAGATTGATCCATCATCTGTCTTATCCTGAAGGGGGCTCGGTTAACGATGCCATCCCTCAGGAGCTTTGTACCGTCCACTATACCTCCTTTGATGAGGCAGTTAGCATGGTTCGTAGGTGCGGTGTGGGGGCAGAATTGGCAAAATGTGACATAAAATCTGCATTTCGGATTTTTCCAGTCCACCCACAGGATTTTGACCTGTTAGGATTTTATTTTCAAGGTCTTTTCTATATAGATAGTGTTGCCTATGGGCTGCTCCGTTTCATGTGCAGCTTTTGAACATTTTAGTTCTTTTCTTGAATGGAAGCTTAGGAGTAGAGTGGGATGTAAAAATACGGCCCATTACCTAGATGATTATCTTTTTTGTGGTGAGCGGAACACAGGAAGGTATAAATTTATCTTCGATACTTTCTGAGCAATGGTGGACGAACTAGGTCTACTTCTGGCCGAAGAAAAAACGGAAGGGCCGACTGTGGCCTTGACATTTTTAGGTATTAAATTAGACATGGTTCAGCAAACATCTAAGCTGCCAGAAGTAAAATTAGCTGACCTTAAGGTCAGGGTAGCCTCAATGCTACAAAGGAAGAAAGTGACCCTGAGGGAGTTACAGGAGATTTTATTTATTTATTTATTTATTTATTTGATTTATATCCCACCCATCTGGTATATTCTACCACTCTGGGCGGCTTCCAACAAACATATATACATTAAAATGACATAAAAACATTATAACATAATCAATAACAAAATAGTGCAAAACTATAAATGAAAATGAATAGCAAGAAAGAAAAAAGAGTCAAGTGCTGACAGGAGGGAAGGCCTGGATGTACAGCCATGTTTTTAATTGGCTTTTAAATGTACCCAGCGTGGGGGCCTCGCGGATCTCCGGTGGGAGGCCATTCCAGAGGCGAGGAGCCACCGCCGAGAAGGCCCGGTTTAGATGGTTGGACATCTAAATTTTGCCTGCAGAGTGGTGGTGCCGGGTCGCGCCTTTCTGCGTAGGCTTTGTAATGCAATGCGGGGGCTACATCGTCCATTCCATAGGACCAGGATTACGTATGGTATGAGATAGGATTTGGAAGTTTGGAGGCAGTTTCTAGCTGATTTCAATGGCATTTCCTTTTGGAGAGGTCAGAGGATGCTTAGGGCTGAGTTTCAGGTCCAGTCGGACACTGCAGGCTCTTCGGGGTTCGGAATTTATTTTAGAGGCAGATGGTGCGCCGGCAAGCGGCCGGAGGAATGGCACCACGCTGGGATCACCAGAGATCTGACATTTCTGGAGTTTTCCCCCCAAAGTCCATGCTTTATGGCTTTGGGCAAGCGAATGGGCCGACTCAGTGGTATGCTTCCAGGCGGTGGTCTATATCGTTAACAACCTCACATCCCATTCAGAGATGGTCATGGCTTTGGTTAGGGCATTCACATTGCGTGCCCTAAAATTTAATTTTTTGGTACAGGCCAGACATGTACCTGGCGTTGACAATAGCTTAGCGCAGGGGTGTCCAACCTTTCACCTTCCCTGGGCCACATTAGAAGATGAAAATTTGGTTTGGGCCGCACATAAAATAAAATAACAGTAACGATACCTGATCATCCAAAAAAACCATAGAAAACATAGTTAACATATTAAACTTACTTGGAAATGAAGTTAGTGAGATGTTTGACATTGTTTCTCAGCCACCAAACCATCCATATTTGCTTTGATGGAACTTGTTGCAATTCTCAGTGAGTGCTCAAGGTTAGAGCAGGGGGTCAGGGAACTTTTTTACTTCTGCCGAGCAGGAGGAGGAAGCCGGTGCACTCCCTTCCCATCCCTGGCGCGGGTTTACCCGTGAGTAAGCGCCGTGGAAAGCGCGGGTCTACTTGCGAGTAAGCGCCGCCGAAGGTGCGGCAGTGGAGGTAAGGGTCTGCTTTTTCCTTTTAAAAAAGTTGATCTGGGTGGGTTTTGGAGGGTTGGTTTGGTCTGGGGGGGTTATGTTTCTGTGTTGTTTTGTTTTTTGGTGATTTTTTTTTTTTGCAGTCCCAGCGTGGGACTTGCTCCAATGTTTATTTTTGGATTGGTTTGTTTTTGGTTTTGGTTTTTTGCAGTCCCAGCGTGGGACTTGCAGTGTTTGGGCTTTCCCCCAATTCGAATTTCCCGCCCTTTCCCCATGCCTTTTTGCCTTCGGAGGTCTGCAAGGGCTCCCTATGATGTCGGGGGAAAGCCCTTGGAGACCTCGTGGGGGTCCGATCGCGCGCGACGGGTCTACTCGTGAGTAAGCGCCGCCGAAGGCGCGGCAGTGGAGGTAAGGTTCTGCTTTTTCCGACATCGTAGGAAGCCCTTTGAGACCTCCGAAGGCAAAAAGACAGGGGGAAAGGGCAGGAAATTCGAACTTTGGAATTTCTTAAAAAATAAAAAATTGCACTGGGCCGCATTACGAGCCGACCTGGGCCGCATGCGGCCCGTGGGCCGCGGGTTGGACAAGCCTGGCTTAGCAGATGCATTGTCATGCCAACAGATCGAGCGGTTCAGAGTTAGATCCAGGAGCCAACGAGACTCTTCCCCCAGAGGTCTGGCAAATTGGTGTGACGATGCGGAAAGGGCAATAGGCCTGGCCCTGGCACCGAGGACGAGAAAAGGGTACTCTGCAGTGAGTATAGAGTTCCAGAAATTTAGAGAACTAGTGGGCTTGGACCCAGTGTGGCCTGTCCCAGTTGAACATCTTCAGCAGTTTATAGTGTATTTAAATAGGCAAGGTTTGGAACCGGGAACTATACAGGGCAGGTTATCGGCGCTGGCTTTTTATGCAAAAATTAACGGTTACCAAGACTATTCATCGGACTACCATATTCGAAAAATGATTGAAGGTTGGTCTAAGGAAAGGTGTACGGTTAAAGACTCGAGAGCACCCATATCACCCGAGCTGTTGGAAGGTATTTGTAGACAATGGGAGGTTCTTTGTAGGGATGATTTCGAAGTTGTTTTATTCAGGGCAGTGTCTTTGTTAACATTTTTTGGCGCCCTCAGGATTAGTGAAGTAGTTGCCTCGGGAAAGGGGGACAAAACTAAGGTAGCTCTACAATTACAAGACGTTAGGGTAGTGGATAGGATGGTGCAGTTCCACATACGTCGATCCAAGGTCGATCAGTGGGGCAAAGGAGCATGTATTACTCTGTCGTGTTGTCACATTAAGACAATCTGCCCTGTCAAGGCTATGGAAGCATATTTAAAACTTAGAGGACCGAACCCAGGATACCTCTTTATACATGGGGATGGTTCCCCTCTGACGAAGTACCAGTTCTGGAAGTTAACAGATTTGGCCCTTCAAAAGGTAGTTGTTCAAGGACTGAGATTTGGTAGGCTCTCCTTTAGAATTGGCGCGGCGTCTACAGCGGCGGCCCTCGGTTACAGCCCAGAGGATATCAAACAGTTAGGACGGTGGGCTTCATCCTCTTATCGCAGGTACGTTAGGGCACTTCCTAACGTCTAGGCAGGGGCCTGGTTTTGTTTATGTCTTGCAGGTACCGTGGTGGTGGCCAGGAGAAGACACATCATTATCGTGGGCCACAGCTACGTTTTTTGGACAGCGCGGTATGCTGCCACGTCCCCATGGGGGAGTTGTCTTGGTCTAGAAGCGCGGGCCCTTATCGAGTGGAGAGGGCGCTGAGGGATGCTTTGGAACCAGATTTGCCGTGTGGCTGCCTTTGGGCACCACCCACCAGAGGTGTTGGTGATACACCTGGGTGGCAATGATTTGATGAGGCATTGTGGGAAGGCCCTTATCATTGATGTTATTTGTGATCTCACTTGGTTGAGGGCCACATATCCTGCTATGCGCATTGTTTGGTCGACCATCATCCCTCGGCTGTCATGGAGGGATGCGAGAAATTTTTTGCTCATAAACACTGCCCGACGGAGTGTTAACAGGGAAGACTGCAGAGCTGTTTGCAGCGGCCTTGGATCGGTGATTGGTCACCAGAGGATCCGCATGGATAGGCCAGAGTTTTTTCAGTCAGATGGTGTACATCTTTCCGAATGAGGTTTGGATGTCTTCCTTGAAGACATCAAGGGGGGCCTGCTGCTGGAGCTTGATGGGCTCGATGGCGGGCATGGGACTTAGCATGGCTAGTCCCTATGCAGTGGCGGTTAGTGCGGATTAAACAGGTATTTTGGTGAGTCCCATAGCAATAGCAGGTAATTATAGCTCATCTGAACTCCCAGCACTGCGGATCGTGCAATTACAGTGCTTGGGGGGGGGGGGAAGAGGTGCTGGGGACACATCCAGACCAACAGTCAACAAGGAGAGGGTGGCTGGAGGTCTGGGGTGGTCAAATTTGGGCCGGCCAAGTTTCTCGCTGTCTTCATGGCTGGAGCATAAACTTGAATTATGGTTATATTGATAGGCTTTCCACAGATTCTGAATGATATTATTTGGTCATACCTTACATTATATAGCCCCTAAGTAAATGTGCTATATCCTGCCTCAGTATTAGAGCTATCCTATTTCTTCTGAATTCGTAATTTCCACAATAGAACACTTTATAGTTGTCTGACTGAAAAAAATCCTGTTTCAATTCATTTTAATTTATTGACACCAAGCACTGCAATATTTATAAGTTCCATATCTTACTTTCCAGTTTACCTTCATTTATACTTCTCATTCCATGTTCCATTTGTATGTGTTGTGCAGAATCAGACTTTCCTTCCACTTCTGTGCACATCAGCCACTAGATGTTCTTTTGACTTTAATCTAATTGTTTCATTAGCAGCAGAGCTAGTCACACTTGCCCTTTGCTCTTCCCTAGTTGCTGACTGAGTGCTTTCTGACCTGGGAATCTCATCTTTCAGCACTATTTCTTGTTTCGTTTCAGACTGTCTCATCAGAGTTTTCATGTAAAGAAAAGTCAACTGGGGTTTACCATTGCCACCTTCTGCGCAGTACTAATAAACATTAGCTTGCATGTCACAATTGTTGCCTCCTCCACCAGTATCAGCTTCACTACTGCTGCTGCCCAATAGTTGCCTTGAAAGGGTAGATACATCTTAGTCTGGTGTTTCAGTTGTGACCATTCTGCCTTGGATGACCCTGCTAAGCGTCCAGGCCCATCTTGCTCTCAGCTTCTTTGATACACTCAAATCTCTTCACCATGTTGTGATTCCAAGTAGTTAAGTAGCTTCTGAACTTTTGGCAATTAATCAATGAGATTTATACCAATTGCATTATGCTCGAGTAAAAACTTAATAGGGTTTTGGCTATAGAGTTACAGACCCACCAACGCACCCCCCCCTTCACCCACCCCCAGGCATACCTCTTGGTGATTCTGTGGTGGTGTTTTTTTGGACATTGAAACAGTACTATTGAAACTGAGACTTTTATTTTAAGGGGAACTATTCAGTTCTTGGAATATAAATAATTCAAGCATGTTGGGGATGAAGTTGAAAGTATAACTTTGGTTTCTCCTGTGTGCTTTTGTGATATTTAATCATGCATTTCCCCCCATTTCTGTTTACAAAGTCGTTCCCCCATCCCCTTCAAGCTGTAGTAATCAGATCTCACAACAGCTAGGTCAGTAGCCCTTGCATTCCTTAATGGGCAGATACCTTCCAGCAAAAAAGCAATTCAATTTGCAGAGGTGCAAGTTTGGCAGTAATAAGACATTCGGAATAAATGCACTTTTCATGATTAAATCTTTAACCGGTTGCTGGCAAATGTAAATTAACCTGTTTTATGCACTCATCAGAATCAGAATGAATGATACCAAAATGGAAGTCCATTTAGTACACATTCATTCTTTCGCCGAGATACTTGCAGCTCTGCAAGCATCATTATGTTGTCCTTAATGCTTTGCAAAGCCACTTTTATTACAATCATTATTAATGGCCTCAGTATATTTCACGATGGGTCGGTAATGACCCTTGAGAGTTGCCATAAAGATAAATTAGCATATCATCTGCATACATTGTGACAGTGGGGCATTGTACTCTAAACTGTACAGAACCGCTATGACAAAAGATAGAAGCATCAGCCCAGAACAGATTCCGTTGCACTGCACTGTTATTCCACAGAGGTATTGTTACTGGAATAATAAAATCAACTCAATGTTGGCGAAAAATGTCTAGTCTTTGCCCATCAAAATGATTGATGGTACAACATACCTGAACAAAATAAATGTATACATTAGAGATTGACAGTCTCTGTTTAAACAGAGGGCTTGTCCAGACAGCATTTTCTTCTTCTTCACTTTGTGTCTGTTGGTGCCATTTAGTGTCTCTTGATCACAGATCTTATGAGGATTTCTGTTGACACTTATTCTTCAACACCACTTCTCATGTAAGAAAGAATATCTATGAAATGGATCACAAATCTTTCACAAATGTTGAAGAAAGCCCTTAAAAACAATCTTGTCTTTTTCGGTATTCCCCCCTTCCCCCTTGCTTTCGTAGATTAATTACCTCCATTGCTAATTCATCTCTGGAATCAGCTCTCTTCAAAACAAACAAACAAACAAACAAACAAAAACTCTTCTGAAAATCTAGAGGAAATACTACAAATTGTCTTCTCTGCTGGATTGTTGAGGGGTGGAGGTCAGGTTTGTTTAACTGGAAAAGAGCTAAATAAAAAGTTTCTAACACTCTGGACACTCGTTGCTAATCTACTTTATAACCAATTCAACACATCTTAAACAAATCTTGCAGAAACCCTTTCAAAATATTCTTCCCTGCTCAGTATTTTCTTTAATAATGAAATAGCACTAAATCAAAGCTATGGACTACAGAAGCTCTTCTTGCCCAAACTTTGCCACTGGGATAGAGGGAAACAAACTAATAAAACCACCTACAGGCGGTGATTTTAAAAATCATACTTTTTGTCACACTTTGGCCAGTATCCTGTTATTATGCACAGTAACAAGGAATTGCACTATGGGATTGCACAATTGGCCACTACAACCAACTGCTCAATGAGCAGCACAGGCAGAAGTGCTTTGGGGATAGCACTTCCAACTTGGTGCTAGCACAACTACTGTGTGTGCAACCTCAAGTTGCACATGTGTGTTGCGCCCTAGGATTTTGGCCTTTGTCATAGCTGAGACTGTTTTAGGCCTTATGCCATTTGACGAAGGAAGAAATACTGGAATCCTCAGTGCACAAAATGGAGAACAAGTGCTCCTCTGGATGAGCCTCGAATTAACTTATTATTATACTTGTCGGCTTGCTTACTCTATAAGGTGAACATTCCCCCTCCAAATTTTTTTAAAAGTTTCCATCTTTTCAGCGAAACTGGAACTCTTTTAACCAGGACATTTATTAAAGGAATACAAAATGGAACTTCTTTTGCCTCTCAAATCGGACCCCTATATCTGTGGAACCAGTATCTGTGGTTTCAGCTGTTTGCAGTTGCTACAACTGCAACTCACCCTGCAGCGCGCGCGCGTACACACACACACACTGCAGTGTACATGTGCACTTACCTTCTCCTCTCACCAACCCCTTTCCCACCTCTTACTCTCATTAATGGGTTCACTGATATCTGAGATTTCATGCATCCACAGGAAGGCTATGGAACCTATCCCCTGCAGATATGGAGGTCTTATTGTTTTTTGTATTCACTTTGCATACTATTAATATTTAACAATTTAGAAATAAGTGCAAGGGCTTTTCTAGACCTAGGGCAAGGAATCTTTTCGCCTAGAAATTAAGGATTGAAGCTGCAAAAAAAGCGCTGCTATACAACTGAACCATGCCACCTTTTACTATTAAATATTCACAGAAATTGCTATTCCAACCTACAGAGAGGAATTCGATGACAGAGTAGTATGGCTATATTTGACCACTGAATATATTTAAAGGAAAATAAGCATAGAAATAAGCTTGATACTGGAGAAGAATCAGCACATTCCTCTGTTTTTTCCATTTTCTTGCTTGAGATTTGGGAAGAGTTTTATTAAAGAAAATGAAAACAAGTAGTAATCTAGCTCAGTGAGTTAGATTTCTGGCTGCAAAGCCACAGGATGGGAGTTCAGTTCCCCAGTGTGTGTAAGGCCAGCCTATGTGGCCTTGGGCATGCTGCACAGTTCCAGGGCACCCCCAGAAGAAGTAAATGGTAAACCACTTTTGAGTACTCTTTACACAGAAAACCCTGAAAAGGATCGCTATAAGTCAGAGTTGACTTGACGGCACACAACAACCAACCAAGACATAACCCCAGTCTTAATTAGTCAGAATTAAGTCATTTCCATTTTGCCTTTCTCCCTGCAAACTCAAGGCGGATGGAGATAAATAATACAAAATTTGAAGGTATCAAAGCCTACTTTCAGGTGCCAAAATATTCTTGAATTCAGTATCCCACAGGCAGACAATTTCTGAAGCCATCAGATTATCATGCCTAATTTTAGTTTTTCTTTCTATCATATATATATGCATATCAGTATGACTTGGGATTTGGGAAGTATGAATTGCTCTGTGGAAGAAAAGGTATTCTTCTGTCACAATGGCATGACATTTCACTCCCTATTACGGAGCTACCTCTTTCAAATAGCACTGTGACAATCTGTTATTGTATAAAAAGTAATGAAACAAGTACAGTAGAACCTCTACTTACGAACTTAATCCGTATTGGAATGGTGTTTGTTAGTTGAAACGTTTGTAAGTAGAAGCAAAATTTCCCATAGGAATGCATTGAAAACTGATTAATCCGTTCCGGCTGTTTTTTGTTCTTATGTAGAGGCGCATTTGTACGTTGAAGCATTAGTTCCCATAGGAACTAATGCAAAGCCGGTTAATCCGTACTCTACCACTAGGGGGAGATTTTTTTTTTTAACCTAAGATGACCTAAGGTTAAAAAAAGGGCAGGAAAGTTTTTTTTCCGTTCGTAAATTGGAGCTCCGTTCGCAAGTAGAAGCAAAATTTAGCGAACGGAGCTGTTCGTATGTTTAAATGTTCGTAGGTAGGGACGTTTGTAAGTAGAGGTTCCACTGTAATGAAATCAGTGAGATCAAGAGCGCATCTTATATATTCTATCCTGTTTGCTCAGAAATAAGTCCCACTGATATCAGCAGGTTTTCTGCCAGGAAGGAGGGTATATAGTTACACTTCAGTTTTAGTTGAATTCAGCTCTACTCCCACCCACCCCAGCAAATATTAATTGGCAAATCTGAATTTCTGATAATCTAATCAGTCTGGCTGAACACTAAGGAAATGTTTACATTTAACTGGTAAATACTCATCCTGATGATAAATATACTAATTATTACAAATGTTCAATCCAAATATGTGCAAGTAATGCAGAGGTGGCAAACACAATATAACCGTGATATATCACATGTTTAAGATTAATAATGTATTTATGTAACTAGTGGGAATTTTTCTGCATTATCATAGTAGGTATCATCATCATCATTGGCCTTCAAGTCAATTCTGACTTAGGGTGATCCCTTTTCAAGGTTTTCCAGGTAGAAAATACTCAGAAGTTGTTTACCATTCCCTTCTTCTGGGGCTGCCCTGGGACTGTGCAGCTTGCCCAAAGCCACTAAGGCTGGCTCTACCCACAGGAGGAACAGGGAGAAGCGAACTCCCAACCTCTGGCTCTGCAGCCATATACCTGAAGCACTGAGCTATCCAGTCACCTAATAGTACGTATATGACCATCTACATATACATAATATTTTTGAAAATCACATTTTATCTGAAGTAAATGTAGATCTGATTGCTCTTTCCTTTTCCTTAAACATCAGTCTATTTAGATCAAACATTGTAAAATGTACTCTTATGCTGACATATCACAATACCTCATTGAATGCTGAAACCATTACTGAAGAAAACCTAAATAAAAAAGATTTTAAGTCACCACTGCATTGAAATTCATAACCCACATACTTATCAACCTTAAGCATAAGTAGTACATCTGTGTAAAATTTGTTGCGTACTGGAAATGGGTAGAACCAGGCTGCGCTTAGAAGATAATAGATTTTTTTAAGGCTTTGGAAAACACTGGAAGAATACAATGGATATCTGTGCCTCACCAGCATGTAGTAAGTGGCAGAGGTATGAACAGATAATACTGTAAATGCTGAAGGTCAAAATAACATTGCATTTGGTTTATTCAAGATAGCAGGACATTCATTCTTAAAGTAGAAAGCCCTGTGGTTCAGTTGGCTTCATCTCTTATGAAAAAAGAAAGCAGAAAGAAAAAAGTCTGATGGTCAGATATTGATGACAGTACAAGAAACCGAGCAGGGTGAAAATTTCATTCAAAACAACATTTAAAAAAAATTATAGTCATTGCAGCTATCATAGTCCACTTTGTGTGTGAGTAGAGGTTTATTGCATGTAAAGGAAGGAGAACCTAGTTGTCAATGAAAAAACATGGGACGTGATCAGACAGGGAAATAGCTCGCATTTTGAATTGCTTGTGGCCTGGCCTGGTGAGAGTGACTTCCCAGTGACCTAAAGGCAATAGTGGTCCGGTCCAACCACCATCCATGATTAATCTGGATCTTTTGGGTCCCTTGGCAGGGCTACTCTTTTTTTGGGCTGGGCTGTAGCGATTTGTGGATGGATGGAAGGCTCACTTTACAGGAAATCATGCACAGCAAAACAACCCTTTCTGGTGTCATCAGACACAATCCTTTCTTGTTGTCTGATCATACCCATATTTCAGGGTTTTTTCCTTATCCATCTCAGCTATTTTTGAAAGAGATATAATAAACTGTTATTTGTTGCTGGAATGGTTGATTGGAGTACTTGCAATGGGTTAACTCACAACTAGAGTAGGCTGATTAACAATGGACCTTACAGAGCAATTGACTCAGCAAATCCCCAATGATTCAATGGGTCTAGTCTAGTTACAGCTTACTACTGGGTTACAGCCATAGTTTGCAGTGACCTCAGTCTGAGCCTCTCCTAGTGCCCCAGTGGTTGGCATCTCTGGGGCAGATCTTAGGCTTTATTGAGAGATTCAGCTGCTTTTTACTTTTTTCTTTGGTGCAGCAGTTTAGTCTTTCTAATTTCTGTTTCCTCAGTTCAAATCATTGGGAATGTTTGGTTAAATATTTTTTTAACATCACAAACGCTGGATGGAACATTTGGAATCGGTGGGGGTCTTCCCCCCCTCCCATGGGCAACCTCTACCCTTTGCTCCACACTGACTTGACCTGTTTTTGTACATTTAGCTAAAGGCAGTGCATATCTCTAATTATTAGATTACACTGGAAAGGCCTGCTGGGTATTTAACATTTATGTTCTAATCCAGGAATTCCGAGCATATGCTGACATTCCAGGAGACATGCAGAGACTGGTAGAACGCCCTCAATGTTGAATGATGTGCAGAGCTTTCTCTCTTACTAAACAGGGTGGGATTTGTTCTGCTGATACACATTTCAGATTTCACTGCAAGGAAATGATCTGAAATGTAAACAGTCACAAATCCGGTCTCATTTCATTCTCCATTATTTAGTTCGTGGCTTGCTGTAGCAACCTAAGCTCTTCTGCTGCCTGAGGTAGTAGGAGAAGTGCTGATGCTGGTGCCCCCTCCCCACCACTGATAGGAAGTGAGCAGTTTTTGGAAGTAAACTTACAGCAGTATCAAATCACTAGTCAATCAACTTGAGATGTTATCATTCCTGAGAATGTATATAGCGAGGAAGTCAGAAAGAAAAATCAAAATATAATAGGAATATCATTGTCTGTTGAATCTGAATGCATCTTCTTCACCATTCTGTTGGCAAGTTTTATCTGGAATGCTCTATCAAGAACTATAGATAGTTTTATAGTGCAACAAAATAAATAACCACAGAGATGGGAAGAAAGGTCTCATTACCCTGAAGTGAACTAGCATTTACTCGAGCTGTGCAAGCTTTCAGAATTGTCTGCTGGTTCTGAATATTCTTTCAGAAGTGAGCAGAAAAAAACTGAAAGGCAGCTGCAAGGATGGAAGATAATATCAAAAAATTAGAATATACCCCAGGAAAAGGCACAGCTGCCCTTTTTGGTTTCTGAGAGTCATTTATTAACAAATGTTCCTTCAGTGTTGCAGTTCTATCCGCTTCTCATTTCTCTATCAGATTTTACTGTCATACCTCAAGTGTTCATCTTGGAATGAGCTCCATATTTAAAGGAGTATAGATGAGAAAATGTAAATGGTCTTTGTGCCTTTCATTTTTGGTACATATTTTAGCTCATGTGCTTATTTAAAGGATACTGGATAAAGTGAAAGCATATAAATCAGAAGGGCCACCTTTTATTCAATGTACAACCCAAAACTCGCATGTCTACTCAAACTTTCCATTGAATCAAATGGGAATCAGTAGCTAAGAATGAATATCAATATGTTTGTATGTAGGATTTTAGAAACAGAGCATGATCTTAATATAATATAATATCTTAAAACTGCAGAGCTGGAAAGGACTCTATGGATCATCACGTCCAGGCCCTGTCAAGGAGGCATAGTGGGGAATCAAACTCCCAACCTCAGGCTCCAAAGCCAGATACCTAAACCACTGAACTATCCAGCAGTTCTCCTGAACATATTTACTCAGTTTGGAGGTTCCTCATTCAGAGAGTTGCCATACGTATGAGGTAACCTGACAACAGATAACAACAAAACAAAATTGGTAAAATCTGGCTTACATAGCAGTAAAGTCCTCATGGCTTTGATAAGAGTGACTCTACTAGGAGGGCTGCAACTCAAGTTATTTGGACAACATTTCAGTCCTTCCTCTGTGTTTATGTGTTGGAGAGGGGAGGCAGGTATTAGAGAGGTAACTATTCAAGAATTTCCATATTTATATGCAAGGCAATGAATCTGGAGAGAGACTTGATCAATCTCTTCTGCTACCATCCTGAATACCATGACATATCATCACACAAATACTTATCTAAGAATTAAGTTCCAGTTACCACAGTGGATCTGTTTCTGAATAGACATGTATGAGCTTAGAATCAGTGTGATTTAGGCAACCCTAACCATGTACAGGATTGTAACCTTGGTCATTCATTTTATCCAGTCATTAAAATTGTCCTTATTTCCTTTACATATAACTGCAAAACCCCAGGGCCATGTTTACTTTATGCTTTTTGGGGGGCAGAAAGGTAGGGGGGAAATGCAATAACAACAAAATATAGCTGTTGCAGTATAGCTCACTTCTAATTTGGACAATGGCAAACTAAACAACAAGGGTGTGATTTATATTTGTTCATATCACCCACACCTAACAGAGCCTCAGATGAAATGGGTATCCTCATTTAAACTGATTTAAATCCATTCACTTTACTGTATGTTAATAATCATAAAAATAATAAAAATGAGATCAGCTATTTGGTTGTGCTCTACTTTATATTCCTTCTTGATATTAAATACAGGATATCAGGCTGAAGCCTTGAATTAGATTTGCAAAGCAACATGTAGAATAATCATTGCTAGCAAGCAAGTATAGATAGCTGACATTACTAATGCAGATTTTCAGGTCTTCAGAACTAGTTCTCCATCACCACAACCCCACTGTTACCAGAGCGACATTACTGCTGGCTTGTTAATGCCTTTCTTTGCAAAATATACAGACGAACGGCTCATACTAAAATCCTTATTACAGTATAACATTCAGCTCATGAGCACCAGCTGTTTATAAACAATACTTTATATTGTTCCAGGAAGGAAACAACAGGAAGTAAAATGTGGCATAAAAACATTTTATATTTAATGTCCCTATATAAAATGTCTGTATATTGCCGGGACAGTAGAAGCGCACCACAGATGGCTCTTTCTTGCTTGAGAGTGGCACCCCAGTCCTCAAAGCATGCTTCAACAGCTATTCTAGCATAGATATGCACGTTCTCTGTGCGCACATGTTATGCCTGCACTTACCAGCTATGGAACCGACAGTATCCTTTGACACTAGTTGATGGTCATCTTATTCACAGTTTAATGTTTTGCAGGACAAGAAGGAGGAGAGATGTTTATTTTCATATAAAATAAATGCAAGGTCCTTTGCCTTCTTTGGAACAGCAAAGCTTGATGTTCATCCATATCCCATACAACTGGGATATATCCTGGTGTGTCTGAAGTAATGGTAAGTATTCTGGGCTGTGTATGGTATTGCTAATTGTCTAGGTACATAAGGATACATGAGATGGTCCTTGGTAGACTAGGATAAGCATCCTTCGAATCCAGTGTCTCACATCCCAGTGTGGCCAGCCAGATGGTTGTTGTTGTTGTTGATTCAATTTATATACCTCCCATCTGGCTACTAAGGCTGGCAATTAAGAGGGTTATGGGAAGCCCCCAAGTCATACTTGGTAGTAGCTACTTCCCTTGGCAGCTGCAGTGTCCCATCTGGTGCAAGATTTTCACCAGGAATCTCTGATCACACGCCTTGTGGAGAGAGAGATGGTGAGGAGCATTTAACTTCCCCTCCCTTCTGCTCTTTCTCTAGTTTTTGAAAGGATATTGTTGAATTTTGCTCACAGTTTTATTTCACTATTGGTAGCATTTCCCCTTCCTTCAAACTAATGCCTTCAACCCTCCTTTCCTAACCCCTTCCAAACCCAGGCCTGTCCTTGCTTATTCCTTATATTTCTTGTGCATTTGTGTCTTTGTCTTGCTCTTATTCTCAGTGTTTGAGCAGGCGATGACACGTATCCCTTTATTCTCCTCACCACACCTTTGTACTGGGTTTGAATTTGTTTTCAAGCTGTGAGGCTGTTTTTTTCCCCTATACTTTTTCTTTTGGGTCTGCATGTATTCTTTGTGTGGTGTTTATACGCATCCAAAACATCTTGGTGCATAAGTATCACTTGTACATCACAATGCACTACCATAATGCAGAGAAGCAGAATGTGCATGACCTTTAAACATCCTTTAAAACAGTGGTCCCCAACCTTGGGCCTCCAGATGTTCTTGGACTTCAACTCCCAAAAATCCTGGCCAGCAGAGGTGGTGGTGAAGGCTTCTGGGAGTTGTAGTCCAAGAACATCTGGAGGCCCAAGGTTGGGGATCACTGCTTTAAAAGGTAGCTAGCACATATCCCCTCTGGCCTGCCTGAAACTTTGGCAGGGTTAATCTCTTCTGAAGGCTCTCCTGTACCCCCAGATATCATGCACTTTTGTGAGAAAATAAAAGACATTCTGGTCATTTTGGTTTTCCAGTGTGAATCAACAGGAGGCATGAAAAGTAGGATTTTGATTTGGGTCTGTACACCATTGGGGGTCCAATGAGATGGATGACTTCGGCCACAGACTAAATCCAGGTGTCTTGCACAGCTCTAGGAGAAAGGTAAAGGAACCCAGTGTGGTGTAGTGGATAGAGTGATGGACTAGGACTCAAGAACCCTGGGTTTGAATCCCTGCTCAGCTATGGAAACTTAGTGGGGGAGTGGAACTGGTAAAGTCACTCTTTAAATACCTTGAAAGCCCTATCAGGGTTGCTATAAGTTGGTTTCGACTTGACGGCACATAACAATAACAGGATAAATGTATGTTTGCTTGTGCAATCAGGGTTATGACTTTTTTTTTCCCTGAAGGGAAGGGGTGGGAGCTATCCATTGAAGGCTTCCAGGCTTTTAGCACATTCTTTGATATTGCTGCAAAGAAAATAAGTATAATAGACTCTGTGGTTTTCTAATAATCAGTAGTTCCAAACCAAATGGACTTCCATTGTCCTGGGGTTCTATTGACTTGTCAATAAAACAATACATATTAAATGTTAATAGGTGGGTGACATGAAAAGTATACCTTAGTCATTCAGTGTGTAATGGAGCAATTTCCTCACTAACAGGCTCTTTTTCATAAGTCTCTTGAACCTACCCATTTTTTATTATTTCAAAATAAAAGAAACCATCTTCTTAGCCTTGCCATGGTTCATAGAAAAACTTTCAGTTGGACTTCGCTTTAACAAGGATCAGCAATACCGAGTGCAAATTAATACTCACACATCAGTACTCAAAACACTAGTAGAATTACCGGCTGAAATTCTCAGATTAAAAAAAGTGCATTTTGAGAACACTGTTGTAAGTATTACAAACTTGTTTCATCTTCATGTAGCTCAAAACCATAGGGAAAAGAGGTGGGCACAGATGGTCAAGGTTCAGAATGAAAAATGGGAGGTCAAAATTCCACGTCTGGATGATATGTTACGGTTGAGTACCTGAGTGATGAATACATTTCCAATAAAAACAATGTCATCAGTTATCGTAGTTGGTTGACAATGATCTGACTTATGCCATTGTTTAAAAAAAGACCAATGTGATGTTTCTGTCTTTGCTCTGGAGAACAGCTTTGTCATTATCTTGAATGCCAAACGTTAATGTCTTTAGAACACTGTCAAAATTGCAGTAGAAGGTATATACACTGAAGTTTCTGGTTAATGTCAAGCTAATAAATTGTATACTATAAGAGAGGTCCCCAACCCCCGGTCCGCAATCCGGCAGCAGTCCGCAGCCTATCCAGGACCGGGCCGTGGACACAGATCTCCTATCCCCCCGCGAGCGCCCCCCATGAGCGCCTTCATACGCATGTGTGCGAGCATGTTCCGCCCCCTGTGAGCGCTGTGCGCATGTGAGCGCTGTGCACATGTGCACGAGTGGCTCCCCCACCAGTGCCGTGTTGTGCATGCATGCAAGTGCATTCCGCCCCCTGTGAGCGTGCTGTGCGCATGCGCACGAGTGCCCCCAAGCATGATGTGCACATGCGTGAGAGCTCATCCCCCCCCTGCGGGCGCGCCACCCCCCCCCAACCAGTCTGTGGTTGGGAAAAGGTTGGGGACCACTGTACTATAATATAGTGTACAGTATACTTCTACACAGTGGCTGGAATCCTATTCCATAAGTCACACCATGTAAGGCTGATGACATTATCAGTCATGACAATTTTTATTTTTTTTATTTTTTTTAAATAAAACATTTCCAATTTCTCCCCTAAGGGACCCGAGGCTCCTGTGGAATCCCTTTCATCTTCGAAAAGCTGTTGGGAGCTGTGGCGTGGGTTGGGGAAACTTCAGTTACCCCAAAACCCTGCCACTAGTAGAGTCACCCCAGCCAGTATGTTGCTAGGCTAGAAGCTAGTGAAATAGGAATAGATGAGCAGAGGCATTTATAGCTGATGCCGTTGTGCTACAGCAAGTGGAGCGGTTTCTCACATAAAGCATATGGTGTGCTCCTGCTTGCCATCATGTCATTAAAGTACAATTTGTGAGAACCAACAGAGTGCTCTGCATGATTACACCCAAGATATTTGGCAAAATTGTCCAGGCATTTTAAATTCTGCAGAAGCCTTCAACCAGTTAATGTTCTGGCCTTTGCACTGGCCAGATCTTTTTTTTTGGGAGGAGGTGCCCCCTCATATCCATGAGCCAGCCTTTACTCCAAGTCTTGTTACCTGTGCTGGTGTCTCTGTGTCCAAGTCTGTTATAGTGGCCGAGGAGTGAGAAACAGAGCATCTTGTGTCATATTAAACTCTACGTTTTATCTAGCATGAGCCAAAGTTAGTGTGCCACAGTCCACAGATGTTTGTGCCAAATAAAATTTGCTAGACTTAAGTGTTACAACACTTCTCTGTTCTTTGTTTTTGCTGCAACACACTAACATTGCTCTGTAATCCCAGGAGATCTGCACTGTTTTAGATGTGCAGCTTCAGATACTAAGCTTCAGGACAGCTTCAGATACTAAGCAAGGAGAAAAGGTATTCCACTGTGCCAGCAAAAGGTATATTCTAATGAAGCAGAGGTTCAAGTTTGGAAGAAGAGGGAAGGGTGGGGGAGAGAGTAAAGCCCTATTCAGGCATTATATCTGCACCTTGGTAAGGCTAAATGGGTGGCAGGAGCATCAGCCCTGTTCCCACTCTGGGAAACCTTCATGTATTAGACCTAAATTTCAGTAGAGCCCGTGAGAGTGTTCGGTGGAGTCTGGAACCTGCATTCACTGCACTTTGGGATTCCAGAGCTCTGCCTTATCAGGATTCCCAGTTGTGGAAGCACTGCAAGCTTGTTGAGCTGAAACTCTCCAAGAAAACTTTACACGGAAAACAAATCCTGGAACAAATCTGTACAAGTCACACCAATGCTGTGTTTCTTTAGATGCAAAAGTGAGGTTGGTTTAACAAAAACTGAAATGGAAAAAAAATAACTCAGTTGAATGCTGTCACTTTTTTTTAAAAGAAGCTGATTAGTTCAGCTGTATATTTGTTTTGTTTATTACATGTTATATTTCCTCCAGTGTGCTCAAGGCCACATACCTAGCTCTCCTCCCTCACAACAATGCCATGAAGTGTTCAGGTTTTGTGTGGCAGAGCTCAGTATGAGGAAAATTGTTGTGTGGTTTCAATTAAAAAATAATAAACTTCCTCTTATTTCATAGCAGATAAAAATGGTTCTGGCAGAAACTACAGAGCAGATTGAACTACAGTCTCCCTTAGTAGACCACCTCTTATTTGTTAACTTACCTCATCTGGCACTTACTCATTTCAATACATTGTCTCAGAGACTCTGGTAAATTAGAAAGAATAAAATATTTCTGTTTACTCACAGTTCTTCTTATAGAAAACGAACAACATATTTTGTGGAAATGTTAACTTTTTACATTACAGAACTTAACTGCTTAATTTACTTCATTGTAACTGACTCGTTACATTGCTGACAGAACACCTCACTCTAACTGTTCACTTCTGACTCCAGAACTCTAACACTCTGACAGAAAACTAACTAACAGGACCCTCCTGACTGGAAAAAAAAGGCAGGAAAAAGAACTCTGAGACAGAGAGGAAACAACTGGATGCTACTGAGTTGACTGACAGCAAATCCAGCCCAGAAAAGTCCATCTCAGCCAAAACCTCTTAAAGGCATCATTGAGGGTATAATAATTCCAACATGAAGTAGGTCAGGCTAAGAAAATGTGACTGGACCAAGATCACCAATAAGCAGGGTTGGGATTTTCAGACTTTCTGAACCAGAAATAGCATAATTCTCCATTCTGGGAGTTCTACCTACCTTGCAGGCACCTGATAAACACCTCAATGCAATACACCTTGGAGAAAGGCCTACCTAAATTAAGGCTTAGCTAGGCCAGGTTTCACTGAAGTGTGCTGTTCCACTACTGAGTAGCTCAATGGTTCAGGTCTCTGGCTGCAGAGCCAGAGGCTAAGAGTTCGATTCCCCATTGGGCCTCTTTGACAGGGGCTGGACTCGATGGTCCGTTGGGTCCCTTCCAGCTCTGCAGTTCTAAGATGATGATGATGATCCCACCTGGGAGCTTTCTTTCTGAGCAGGACACCTGGGTGGAGATTGGCCTAGCTAAGCCTCAAAGGCTACTCCCAGGTGTAACACACCAATATGTTCGTCAGGTGCCTGACGAGGTAGACAGAACTTTCAGAACTGAGAGTTATGTCATGGCCCAGAAAATCTGAAAATTCCATCCCAAGCAGTGAATTCCATGGGCAAGTGGAGATTTGAATTCAAGTCCCATAATTCCTGTTTTATTACTCTAACCACAATAGCACACCATTTAGAACTAACATTGGCAATATAATATGGACAACGCTTCTTTGAGAGACATGCTGTGGGCATGCTCAGTGGTGACTCCTTGGCCTGGATGTTTTGCATCCTATTTATTTTATCTCAGAAAAATCTTTGGCATTTGTTTATTTTTTTTCTACTTGTAATCACGTAACTTGGAGCTGATCTGATGGTTATTATGGCTGTATCCTGCAGAAAAGAGTTTGTGCCTCATAGCTGTATAGACAAACGCCATTCATCCTTCTGCAGTCTGAGAATCTTACACACCTGTCTGCGTTTGAAAATGTGTCTCACAGATATTAACTTTGCTTCTATATCTTTTCAGATATGTAGTCAGCCTAAATTAATGGCTATGTACAACCCATGATTACATCCTATTTTTGTCTTTTTTTAATCTCTTCTCTACTTGCAGTTTAAGAAAGAAGGCAAGTAAAGTTTGCCACTCAAAGCAGATCCTAGAACAAATTTTGACATATCCTTTACATCAGTGGTACAAAGCAGGCTAATAATAATCATCTTATGAGTTATGGTCTTCCCCACATAATACAGGTCAATACAGGTTATTGATTCTCCTTTTAGTAATCTCTCTTGAGAAATAAAGTTCTTTGGGAACTTAATGAAGGAAACTTCTGCAGCAAAACAGCAAGAATCTGCATGCGCATGGTATGCCAAGAGAGAGAACATAAGCGTAGTCATGACTAATTGTGTCACTTACAAATATATTAAATTATTATTCACAGTGGGAGTTTCATGCAGGGAACCCAGCTAAAAAACAAACATTAAGTACAGTGTGGGAGAAGGATGAAGCATATGACTCAATTACAGAGGTTTTATTTATTTTTGGAAGTACAGAATCACAGGAGCTGCAAGGCTGAAGGAAATCTGAAAGTCATCCCAAATGTTCATACCTTCAGTCCCACCAATCAATCTGTCAAACAGCTTGAGTTCCACCACGATGGGGGTGGGGAGTTCACTTTTCCTTGTCATCTTAGAAAGGAGTGACAAGTGGGGTGCCACAGGGTTCTGTCATGGGCCTGATGTTGTTCAACACCTGTATAAATGACTTGGATGAGGGCATGGCAGGGATGCTAATCGAATATGAATAGGACACCAAATTAGAAGGTGTAGCTAATACTCGAGAACGACTGGGGCACTGGGCCAAAACAAAACAAAATGTTTTTTCAACAGGGAAAAAATTTAAGTTCTTCATTTAAGAAGGAAAAACGAGATGGACAATGTAAGATGGATGAAATGTGGCTTGGCAATAGAATATATGAAAACATCCTAGGGATCTTAGAAGGCCACAAGCTTAACATGAGTCAACAGAGTGATGTGACAGCAAAAAGAAAAAGGAAAAAGGAAAGGAAAGGGGGGGGGGGAATGCCACGTTCAGATACATCAACAGAAGTATAGAGTCCAGATAAGGGAAGTAGTAATATCATTCTATTCTGCCTTAGTCAGACCTCACCTGGAATACTGTGTTCACTTCTAGGCCCCACAGTTAAAGGACACAGAGGAACCGGAACATGTCCAGAAAAGGGAAATCAAATTGGTCAAGGGTCTAGAAATAACCCTATGCAGAACAGTTGAGGGATCTGCACATGTTTAACCCACAGACCAGAAGACTGAGAGGCAACATGAAGGTAATCTTAAAGTATTTGAATGTCATGTCGAAGGTGGTACAAGCTTGTTTTCTATAGCTCCACTGGGTAGGGCCCAAATGAACATAATCAAATAATGAAATTATACAATTACAGTGAAGAATTAATCTACTACTTTCACATAAACTTAGTGCAATGATTTTGGAAACTATTGGTGGAAATATAGTGAGTGTTAAGAAAAATCTGAGTGTACTGTCTTGCATGGTTATCCAAAGGCCATTACAGACAACCGTTTCCTACCATACCCACTATCTCCATGATACAGTCATTCAGTTGAAAATTACTGGCTTCCAGTCATCCATGGATAATTTTGCTTGAGAGATATTTTTACAAGTTTGCACTTTTTTTTTGACAGACAAAATCTTTATTGGCATAAAGAGAATAAAACATAACCAAACTGGTTCATTAAGTGTCCCACACATAAAAAATCCAGGAGGTAGAAAAGCAGAAGTCCAAACCCTTCAAAGACATTTAACTGAGAGCGAGGCTTTGCTTTCTCACAATTGAGCTGATGAAATCTGCAGTTCTTTCCAGAATGTCAGGCACCTCCACAGATAACATAAAACGGACTTTGTCCACATCAGATTTTCCCTCCAATTTTAACAGGACCGGTGCCACAAATTTGGAACGATCACTCTGGTGGAGTGAACAGTGCAGAAACATGTGGGCAAGAGTTTCCAGTGCACCCTGCTCACATGAGCTATGTCTTTCGAGGTACGGGATGCACTTTGAGCAAAACTAGCCTCTGACTTCAACTGGAAAATGAAGCTGGGGTGATTTACATGGTCCCTCTTCTAAGTACATCTAGAATAGCCATGAATAGGATTTAATCATTAAAACTAGTTCTTTTTGGTCATATGTCTACTGCATGCTTTGTAATTTAAATTATAAATATTTTGATTTCAAAAAGGACTGAAATAGAATTAACACTTTTAAGATGTTTGTTTTATTCTGCTTCATAAAGAATTTGTCTAAGATGTATCTCTCTGAATTCTGAAGGAGGTGGACAGTGGGCAGTCCAAAGTAGAGAGAATCTGTACCGCAGGGAAGTTTAACCCAGCTCCCCAAAATCAAGAAAGCAACCTGAAGAGGAAATACATGTTCTGGGAGCAAATTTTTGGGCCCCCACCATTCCAAAATGATTTCCTGATCGGCAGGAAAGCAGCATTTATTTATGAACATGTTTAGCCACAGAAGTCATTCAGAACTTCGAAGGGGGGGGGGAGTGCTCCTAGAACATGTATTACAGTTCTCTCCCCTATCAAAACAATCCACCTTATGGAAAGTTAGCCCTTAGAACAGGGGTGGACACAGTGCAGTCCTCCATTATGTGTCAGTCTGCAATTCCCACCAGTCCTAGCAATCCAGTGGTAAACGACACTAGAAATTGTAGTCCAATACCTGGAGGACCATACCTGGTCTACCCTTGTCATAGGTCAAGACAAAAATGTTAGGCTAGATGCTTCCCATCTAGTGTGCTTGCTCTCGATTCCACTAACTCAGGAGTAAGAGTGAATATTCAGACACCCAATCTCACCCTGGTTCTGAAATATTATCATTCTGAGAAGACTGTATGTATTGGGGAGGGCGCACACACACATGCACATATGCACATGTGCTTATGTGTTCTGTATGAATTTAATTGGTTGACCAGAAAGACTGAGTACAACAAGGGGGTAGAAACAAAGCTTACAGACATATAGCAGTGGGGACACTTCTGGTTGGGAATTTGACTCATATCCTGCCTGCACAAGGAACTGGAAGAGCTTACAGAAGTTCTTTCAACTCTCTGACAGACATAAACTTTAAGTTGGCCTTGGGCAGCTCACTTTTTTCTTCTTCCCCAACAACAACAAAAGAGCCTGGCACAGGTATTGCCTCACAGACAAGAGTGTCTTCCAGAAATAAATTGATGAGAGAATGTGCCCTGTCTAGTTCACTACACAAAGCCATGTCAACTGTAGCACACAATGACATTGTCAGAGGCTGTTACTATGAGGTACTAGTGGGGTGGCTAGGTGGGAGATTGTGTCGAAGAAACACAATGAGAACACCAGTTACTTATTTTTGACTGTGGCTGGCCAGCTGTGCCGCCTGGCACTTATGCCATTTAATCTGGAAGCTCTTGTCTGCTAAATTATTGTACTTGAACATGAGATTGGCCGCCTTGCTGCAACTGGGTTTTATTTCTGTGCGCACCCCCTAAAATATGTGCTTTAGCAGTCAGGAAGAGGGGACAAGTCTCTTTTATTTATCACACATAACCTTTCCCCCACTCTTCTATTGTTGGCTGGCTTTTCCCTCCCTTTTCTTTTCATAAAATTGGTCATAGTGTGTTGTGCACTGTATTATACACTGACACCACAAAACACTTTTAAAGTTGAGCTCTCACCCAAGAACTGATTCTACAAAACTACCTGACAGGAGACCTTTCTTGTCCTCTCACTTTTTTTTCTTAATCAAGTCTCTCTGGATACTAAAACGTTGGCCTCTCTTAGCTTCCCTTTCTCCATATACCCAGCTCATTCTGTTAAATCAGATTCTGATACTAGACTTTAAACATCTACATTATGATAGGGTGATCTAAATAAATCACTATCAGCACCAGTCCAAAATGTTGTCCAGCTACATGTAAGTGACACCCCCAAGCTGTGATCCTAGCCACAGCTCTGGGAGCAATGATTTTCATGGTTAGAAGAACCTCTTTCTCCTTTGCCTGCAATGTTTCTATGTACACAGTGCTCCTCTCTGAACCTTCTTTTAAATATAGCTCCGTCCCGGTTGCCCTATTATTTCAAGATTTAATATGACATGTGCACAAGACTGAGCCAAAGCTGGATGGTGGGTACTTAGAATGATCTGATAATCAAGGATGTGATGGCAAAAGGCTGCAGGGAGTCTAGGCCTGACATGCTTATGAACCCAAGAAGAAAAGGAGGAAGTACAAGCTACAAGCACGGCAGAACAAATAAAGCACAAGGGTTGCTCTGAATGTAAAATTCAGGACACAGCTTCCTTTTCATGTTGTCTTTGTAATTGCCTTGGCTACATACTACAAGATACATAGAATATTTTACGGTATATTCTGCCCAGGTGACTCTTTTTAAGAATAACTGGGATATTACCAGACTCAAAATAAAAAGGGAGAAGAAGTAACTGACTCCACCCTTTCTGAGGGCAGAAACAAACATTACGGGCATCCTGCAGTTAGGGCCAAAAACACCTTAGTATTGGAGAGATGTGATTTGGGCAGACTTTCATGTTTGGGAAATCATACTTTGAAGGAATTACATGTTTAAGCCCTGAAAACTAATGATCAAAGCAGGCTAATTTGCAAACTGCAGGAGATGAGAGCTACTCCTGCTGTGAAATGCACAAACAGCCCTTAAGGACTTTCCCCTTCTAATTACAGCTTATCTGTTTCTGTTCTCATTCTTATCCTTGCTCAGAGTCACACTGCTATACTAGACATAGTATCAGAGTATCAGAGCTTAGAGCCAAGGGAGAGAGTGGGCATTAGATCAGCTGCTTTGGGTACTCCTGCAGAAGAAGGAACTGTTTCTATACAGAAGTGGGATTCCTGCAACAGAACAGGTTTCATTTGTTATCTGTGGAAAACTAGACACAAAGAAGTACTAGCCTCAAGACAAATTTCATTTTGATAGGTTATTTGGTTTTAGATTAACAGGCCATATACAAAGCAGCAGGCTTTTGCTCACACTGCAGAATGCAAGAACAGTTGCCAAATAGGGGGGTTGGTGCTGTCAGTTTTGGCAGAGTCAGTTATTTGGGTTCTGCCATCCAATGCTCATTTTGCAGGGAGTTAATGGCTGAAATCATGTGGGGCAACATGTGCACAATGGTCATGTCATCATCAGTGGCAAACTGCCACCAATTAAAGGCAAATTTCCACTGATTTAAGGCACTAAGAGACTGCATGTAACTCAGACATAATGCAACAAAGTCATGTGCATCTCAAAATCCCCCAAACAAAGACTTTCATCGGAAACTATCTGCTACTAATGATAACATCATTACAATTATGCATGAAGAGCTACACAGCAGGATTCCTGCCACTGCTATCAAACATACACCATCAAAGTTCTGGCAGGACTACTTGGAGACTCAATATTAGAAGAGTGCACTTTACGTGCATCCCCAGTAGTTGGATGTATGTGATTTTGGTTTTGGTTTCCTACAATGCTGCAGAATCCTTCTGTGTGTAGGGAACTTCCTGCTGGATCAGGATAATAAAGATCTTAAGATAAAGATCCCACAACACAGGCATCTGTCTACAGCTAGGCTGAGAGAAGGGCTTCTACAGCGATATTTAAAGAAAACCATTTTATGATTCTGGTGGCGTCTCCTAGACTTTTCACTGCATGTCACACAGTGCTTCCACATAATGTTGGTTCATGCTTGATGTCAGGCTTGATGTAATACTTAGCTGAAAACATTTGTCCACATGAATACAGTGAACTGTGGTGTCACCAACAGTCCTGCTAGTTCCTATGAGAAGCCCATAGAATTGGAAAGTATGTTCTTAGCTGGCAAAATGTTTTTCCCCCTTTCTGCAGAAAACACAATCAGTATAAGTCATATTAGACACTGTTTGTTCCAATGGGAAAATAAAGACCAAACCTGTTTTCTAAAAATTTCCCTAGAACTCAGCTCTACCCTGAAGGCTGACATTTCAGACTCTCTCTCCCCCTTTCCCTGTATTCCTAGCTTCAATGTGTACTACCCTGTTTCCCCAAAAATAAGACCTAACCTGAAAATAAGCCCTAGTATGATTTTTCAGGATGCTCGTAATATAAGCCCTACCCCAAAAATAAGCCCCAGTTAAGTGAAGCCCCGCCCTCCACCATTGTGCAGCAACCGGAAGATGATGACATAACTGTATTTGAATAAATGTAGATTGTTGTACAGGAAAAAAATAAAACATCCCCTGAAAATAAGCCCTAATGCATTTTTGGAACAAAAATTAATATAAGACCCTGTCTTACTTTCAGGGAAACACGGTAATTAACCTTTGAGTTTCTCCTAGTGGTTCTCAAAATACTTCCAGTATCTTCTCAACTGCTGCTAAGAACAACTTGGAGTATACATATTATGCCACTACAGGGACAAACAATATTTAGGGGTGTCAATTTTTCAGGCAAATTGTTCCACACAATTTCTGCATAGTACATATGTTTATTTAAAAGTATGCAGATTCACATTTTCATATACTTTCCCCCCAATTTATATTATTTTTGTAAGCAACCTTCCCTAACCTATGCAACTACATATGTGACTTTCCTTAATACATATGCATTTTAATACAATTTTTTACCTGAGAGCTGCCTCTCAAAGGGGAGATCTTCTGAATGATAACTGTCTCCTGATGTTATGCTAGTTCCCAAAGTGTAAATTACATTAGTTTGCTTAAAAACGGACCAAAACCAACCTTCAATCCAAAAATGGGCTGCGGCCAACAAACCAGAAGACTGAGTCTCAGAAGGGCAGATGCAAAGAACCTAGAAAAGCATCTCAAGCATAGCAATGTACTGCTAGAGACCAAGGCCATAATCACCCATACTATGCTATTGCCAATTACTCTGTACAGATGTGAAAACTGGATGGTGAAGATGGCTAACATGGGGGGAAAAAGATTCATTTGAAATTTAGCACTGAAAGAGAGCATTACAGATACCATGGATTTCTAGGAAGACAAATAAATGGATTCTAGATCAAGTTAAGCCTGAATTCTCACTAGAAGCTAAGATGGCTAAACTAAGGCTATTGAACTTCAGACCAGTGGTTCCCAACCTTGGGTAGTCCAGGTGTTCTTGGACTTCAACTCCTAGAAACACTGGTCAGCACAGCCAGTAGTGAAAGGCTTCTGGGAGTTGCAGTCCAACAACACCTGGGCTACCCAAGGCTGAGAACCACTGTGACAAATTGAGACACATTGGAAAATACAATAATAACAGAAAAAGGTGGTGGCAGTATTAAAAGTGGAGGGCTAAACACAAGATTTAGTAGACATCCTTCAGTTTCGAGAGACTATGGTAACGTGCTCTGAATAGAGGTCTTGGAACAGCGTCTAGTGTGGCTGAGAAGGCCAGTACGAGAGTGACAATCCCTTCCAACACAAGATGGATCAACTCAATAAATGCTGCCACACCATTTAATTTTCAGAACCTGGGTAGGGATATTAATGATAGGACCTTTTGGAGGTCATTAATTTATGGTGTGGTCATAAACCAGAAGCAACTTGATGGCATATAACAACAACAAAAAGGAACCAGGTCTGTGGTATCGTTTTGTTACAGGACTGTATAAGAAAGCTCAAAAGTGTTATTTAATACCTGACCTGCTTTATGATGTGATATTTCCAATGGAAACATGCAAATGAGCCAACCTCAGATACAAAGATAGTGATTGTATTGTCATACAGCCGGAGGACACATATAACATTTCTGCAGATGACTTCATTATCATTGAATTAGCACCAGCAGAAGGGGAAATGGCAGGATATTAAGTGTCTTACAAGGCCTATTTCCCCCATACACCCAATGTCGTAAATGAAGGGGGAACTGCTTGCATGTAAGTGCATGTGTTCCTAGCACCTTGACATCAATATGCCACTTTTGCTGTAAAGGTTACAGAACTTGCTGTACTTTAAATGATAACTTGTTCAGGGACTTAGAAAATTAGTAACCAGATAGAGCATCAATTTTGCGAACAAACCATTTTTCGAAACAAACATGCTCTGTTGGAGGGGAGACAGCAACCCACAATGAAAAGTCCCCAACCAAAAAACCTGTTTCACTGCATAAATCCCACAACCAAACTTTGACTTCAATAATTCATTCCTATTTTGCGGTATTTGTTGATACAATTTACTCAGTCAACCTAAACACTGATTACCAAGGAATGTGCTTTTCCTCCCACCTTACGTGATGGTATTCATAGTCAAGCACAACTTCAAAATATAATTTGGGGAAGGCTTCTTCTTTTTCTTCTTCTTTTTAAAAAAGAAATCCACAGCAGCAAACTGTTTGCTTTAAAACAATGTAATACTGTATGTTATGTCATCTTGTGACTAAGGGCTTGATCAGAGATGGGCATTTGTCTTGCTGTTTGGTGCCCTGCAGTGGGGGTTGGTCTGCTCTTTTTTCTGGTGATCAGAAAACCTGATTGATAGAGTGAACCAATCTCTCCCCAACATGCCCCTGCCCACACCTTTCTGAGCCCCTGTTTGGGGCTTCTATTTTTTTGTGTGTGTGGGCAGGTGCCCTCTAGTTTGGTCTGTTTCTAGTGTGTGCAATTGCTGGGGACCAAAATTGAGCCTTGCAGCTGTCAAAGCTGCCACAGCTCCTTCTGCAATCAACTTCCAGCATCATGAAGTGGCTTAATAAGCAAGTCACTTTCGAAGATCAGTCCATCAAACACTTCCCCTGCTCCTCTGTGGAGGGGAAAGAGAACAGAAGTTATTTGTTTGCCCCTTGCTAATACACTTAGGTTAAATTTTAAAAAGTTTCTTTGCCTTGTGAGAAGTGCTGATTGAAACCACAGCTGCAGGCAGTTTCTCAACTGGCACCACACACAAAGCAAAGAACAAATATTTTTAAAAATTTAATCTAAGTGATCCAGCACAGCAGCAATGGTCTAGCAGAGGCAATAATAGTTATAATAATTTCACTTCTCCAGTTCCTCCGCAGAGGAGCAGGGGAAGTGTACTGCTGGATAGCTCAGTAGTTTAGGTATCTGATTGCAGAGACAGAAGTTAAGAGTTTGATTCTCCATTGTGAATCAAACTTCTTAACAGGAGCTGAACACGATGATCCACAGGGTCCCTTCTAGCTCTGCAATTCTAAGATTATTGTTATTATTCATTTGCCAACTATCTAAAGTGATCAGCTCATTAAGTCACTGCATGATACCAGAGATTTACAGCAGAGAGAGCCATACTAAATAGGGTAGCTTGGGTGAGCCATTTGGATGTGATGATTACACCAAATGGCAAATCACTCCTCTGCCCGACCTCAGGCAAACCTATTTAGACCACACCAGGCCCCACCCAAAGGACCAATATAGTTGCAGCCTTAGCAGCTTTCCCATATGTTTTTTTCCTCTTTTTTCATAATTCTATATTTTTATACATGACACCATAATTTATCAAAGTATCATATTTGGAACAGGAATGGTTCTGCTAGACATATTCCCTATGCAACAATTTTAGAGGCCACGTATACATCTTACTCTCGTAAGAGTACATTTCTTTATTTAAAAGTGGTGTTTTTCCATTCTTATTCTCCTCACTCCACTAAAACAAAAAGAAAAAGAAACAAAAAACCCATATATAATAATCACTTTCTGAGTTTCTGGCCATTATTCAACAGTGTTGTCAGCATTACAAGTTGGAGGTAAGATATAAGACAACCACAGCTACACTGTTTCATTGTGAGTTAAGTACAAACTCTTAGAAGTTGAGAATGAGCCACAGTTTGATCTTAGCTTGCAATGCTCCTTCAGAAGTCTTGCTCAAGCCATAGTTTGCCAGTTTATGGTTCAATGAAATCAGGAAGTAACTTTTAAAGTTATGGACAGGAGGGGATGACAGAAGGGTAAAAAGAAGAAACAACACGGAAGCTTGTGTTTCGTTCTTGATCAGCTAACCACTGGCATTATATTTTTGCTAAAACAGATGAGAGTAAATGGTTAAACAGTACAACAATAATAATAATCTTAGAATAATCTTAGAACTGTAGATCTGGAAGAGACCCTATGGATCATCAAGCCCAGTCCCTGTCAAGGAGGCACAGTGGGGGACTGAACTCCTAACTTCTGGTGCCACAGCCAGATACTGAAACCCCTATTCTGGATATGAAATAATATAAATATTTTCAGAAAAGTAATGTAAGAAAGAAAAATGAGGAGATCCCATCAGCAGTGAGACTTCGGGTGACTCATCTTCTCAAGCTGAGGGAGAGGAAGGAGCTACTATTAATCACTTGGCGTGAAGGTGCTGGAGTTGCAATGTTAGTGGTTGAGGTGGTGCAAAGTGGTCTAATAAATAACAGGCAGGCCCTGAGGAAGTCTGGAAAGGCTTGGCTGCAGCTCCCCCAACCATCCTGGATAACAAGAACTGTATTTTCCTTGGAAAGTTAAGGAAGTCAACTTGGCCTTTATGTAGACCTCTCCATGCTACTGCACCAGGGAATAAAGGAGGGGAGGACATCATGGCCTGATGACAGTTATTAACAGAAAGGGAACATGTTGGGGCCAGAGCATTCATTTATTAACTGGCTGGCAGGCTACAAAGTTTACATGCAGGCTATGAAGTTTATATGCGGATGGTGCAGGTGGCCTGCCCAGACCGTGATTGGCATTTAACTAATCATTTGTCTAACATTCTCTGGACACAGACCTTAGCAGTGGTGGCAGCTGCTATTAATGAAAAAAACTTTTATAAAGGGTCTCCCATTATGGAAACATGAGATGTGATTTGCTCACTGACAAATTGTGACTGGTCCTCATTGGGCAACCTATCTAGCTAAAGGTTGTCCCAGGTAAAGCCCTCCTGTGGGCAGCTTAAGAGGATGGTCCTTGCAAAGTTTGTTGAGAGTATAATCAAGGGAAATAACACAGGGCCTACTGCAGGTTTGACCATAATTGCAACAACTATCAGGGCCTCTACCCTTGCCTTTATTGTTGGTATGGCTCAGGCTTTCAAGGGAATAAGCCTCCTTTTGTGCCGGGGGAGGAGGGGAAGGGTCAATTGGTTCTTCTGCACCAAAGGGGGCCAAGAAGGGATCACCAAGATATGGGAGGGGATGCATTTCATACTGCCCCCCCCCCTATTTTGGTAGCAGTCCTGAGCCACCTGCTGGAGGGCTACCTTGATAGGAAGTTTGCTGAACACTTGTTGGAGCAGTTTTCTCCTGGATTTCATACCAGGGCCATCAAGTATGTTGTGCTTACTCAATGGCAGAGGCAGGCAACCTTAAATCTGCTAGGGACACAGACTGAACTGCAGTCCCTTTTTAGTCCCTTCCTCTACAAAAATTGAGGATGGTATGGTACCCAAGAAAACACCTAAAGAGAGTTCTGTGATTGATGCCATCCCACACAAGGACCAGACCTTCTATGAGGGAAATGGGCATTTGGTTCTATCCCAGGGAAGGGATCCTCTCCCCATGTTAATCAAGGAGTGGGGGATTAACATGGTTGTGCCCAGCCCAGGACAGCCACGATAGTCCCTTAGAGCACGCGTCTCCTAGGAATCTTCCTACTATATCCAACTTTCGTTGCCAGTCCTAGACTACCCAGTGACAATTTGAAAAGGTGATCATCAGCTGGCAGCTGGGTCATCCCACACAGGGATCCGCTCCTTACATTGTGCCTGTACTATTCTGCTGCCACCAATCAAAGATGTGGCCTTTCCTTATCCATCAACAACTCTGTCTCTCAATAAACCTGTTAAACTGGTAACAGTGGTGTGGTCTCCTAGCAGGCAGGGTAGCAGCCTGTGTCATCTCTGCTGAGTCCACAAGACGGTGATACTAGAATAAACATGCCATCAACAAATGTTTTGTAGACGGCACACTGTCAGCTATTTATCACTAACTATTGCAATGCTTGGAAACATCTGAGAACATAAATGCAAGGTACAGTTTCTTTGAGAAACAGTGTTGTGTACAGTATATAGTAATGGAGTAGAGCTCAGGAGACCTGGGTGTAAATCGCTGCTCAACCACAGGAACTCATGGAGGGATGGATAGCACTGGGGGGGGGGGGGGAGAACACTGCTTAACTGTCTCACATACCTTGACAACCCTCTTATAGTTGCTATAAGTCAAATGTAACTTGATGGCACATAACAGCAACAGTTTATTAACTGCATATCAACACTCAAAGTTTGTAATTTCTGAGCCTTTGTTTTATATCACACACGCTTGCCATTTTAAGAAGTTATCATTATTGTGTTATTGTATTAAAGCACTATAACAAAAACTGGCATGATACTTTATGGTGCTTTAGCACTCTATGCCGTTTTTGCCTTATGAAAGATACTTATATGACCATAATGTTAAATCAGTATTTTTTATTTTGTTTTATGGTAGTCATGGTATTAAACTTTCATTTCTGTGTTACACTGCTAATCTTTCAAGACAGTGCATTTTCGTAGTGACCAGAAAGATTTCTCTCTCTCTCTTTCTCATTGATTAGAGCGCTATAATTATCCTCTTTCATTTGTAAAATTAATTCTAGACAGAATCTATTTAGTGAATATTAACAGCTCAATTATTAAAGACACATAGAGTTATAAAATGGCACTCACTGACTTTTTATAGGTTCATTTTCCAGTCCATCACTGCCCTACAAACACCGCATCCCTTTAAAAGCATGGAAGAATAGTGCCAAAGACAAAGAGATGGCAGACATGTTCTATTTTATTTTATTTTTTGAACAAATGTGGAGTTTTGCAGCCTGCATCTTTGTGGTCAAAGAAAAGACAGAGACACAAAGGCAACTCTTAGTCCCAACTACAATAGTGGATCTACATATGCATTGATTTACCAGGATTCCATTCATTCAATACATCTGCTCAAGGGGAGACAAGCAGCTGGATTACTGACCAGAAGAAAATAACAGGATGATAATGACTAAATGACAGAGTCATTTGGATGCTCCAGAAAAGGGGAATGAATGAAGCACAGCAATGCCACACTAAACCACTAGTGTGAAAGACCTCATGGAATTATATATAATATACTGAAACTGTCTAAAAATGTGGCTGGTATTTAAGAAAACAACCACTCATACACTCAAACTACTATCTTGATGCCTACTGCATAATGCCAGTGGTATTCTGAAACCAGATTTGTCTTATTCTATTAGTAAATTTGCTAAACAAAAGTCACTGTATACTAATAGCATTATTTCTTGTCAGGTTTAAAAAAACCCCGAAAACTACCAGAGCACTCTAAATTCAGATGTGAGATGATCTAAAATTCTCCCAGCTGTTTCACGTCATTGTAGATCAGCATAACTGCATATCCTTACCACATGGTTATATTATAGTGTGCTAGTTACAGCATTTCTGCAAAAATATTTATAGCTTGAGCTTTCTGAAAATGCCTTCAAGAGAACACACATATTTGTGTACTTCTCTGTATGAAACTTGCACTCTGAAAGAGGACCACATTGCTGGCTGTGCTAGACAATTTTTTCCCCATTTGGAGTTTGCCTAAAAATTCTTGAAATGGCATAATAGTCACCATCTACTGGACCCAAATCTTTTCCTTTCCCAAGAAAGAAATAAGTTTCAATAAAGAGTGGTATATAATTAGGATTCCCCATACTTAATTGAATTCTTTCCCCCACTTTTTCAGAAAAGTAAAATTTTCTCTTCTCTTTTAAAAACCTCTACAGTATTTGTCAATTTTGTTACTAAGGCTCAGACCTATAATTTGTGAATTACTTTGGCTACAAAAGGCATTTTCCATTTTCCCTGGTATTTTGCATAATGCATACTAACAGCTGTAATTGCATACGATGATGATCATCATCATTTTATTTAACAATTCATATAAAGATACCTAGGTTAATATATCTTGGGCTGTTGCCCATCACTTCAATGAAGAAGTTTCACGTTTTCCATAGATACTCAGACATAATCATGTAATCAACCCCCAAATTTTAACCCCCACTTAATGACACACAACTGCTTCTTTTCAAATCCATATTCTTAAATCTTTGAAAAATGTTTCCTTTTGCCAATCACAGCTTATTCAAACTATGGTTGCGAATATTCTCCAATTCCTGCATTCTTAAATATCAAAACTGGTTCTTTGCCCATTCTCCTTGTTGAGAAAGAATTTCATGCACTGAATTAGTCAGGAATTTTGCTACTAAATTTCAGACTAGTTTTGGAAGTAATTTTGCTAGCACACCATATATATAAGCAAGCAGACACTACAACAAATTACAGTAGCATAGAAGTATTTCTGTTCCAAATGACAGCCAATCAGTCTTATTCTCCTTCTGCCTGGTTCCATCCTCCATGCCCACTGGCCCTCAGAAGGTAGACTTTTTGTCTGCATACGCCAGCCAGCATGGCCAAACATTTATTTTTTTAAAAATGGGTAAGCAAAATATCTTTATATTTCGTGATAATTAACAAATCAGCTAGAACAGTATCAACACTGTCATCTGACTATTAACGTTCTCGTATTTTTAAAATCCCTTCAAAGCTAATTTTTAATTCCTTTGCTTTGTCAGTTGGGTTTTTCAACAACTACAGTAATTCTTCATTGGTACATATTACATTTCTCTGTGAAAAATATAATACATTAAAAACTCACAGCAATATGAAATTACTGCTGCATGAGGCCAAATGACAATAACCAATATAATTAACCTCATGGCTAAAGTTTCAAGAGCAATATACAGCAGTAGGAAAAACTAATAATCCTCCCTCCAGAACTTTAGGAAAATATTACAGAACATACAGAGACTGGCTATGAATATACAGTGTCTCATGGGTAGATAAGGTTTTCAGGACCCCTCAAGAAGATACAGAAAATGAGGCCTATATCCATGATTGGGATAGACAGTTGGGTCTATTTCTAGTCCATGTCAGTCTTAACAGTGTTCATACATAATCCTTATTTATATGTGGGTTAGGGTTTATATGTCGGGTTTTTTTTCAAAATCCGCACAATATATGAAATAATGTAATATTTTCAACAACTTTTCGCACAACCTAGCATTAATACACAACTTTTATCTCAAAAAAATGCATATTTTACCTCAATGTTTTTGGTGAAGTTGTTGAACCTTAAGCTACTTAAAATTGAGAAATGCAAAATCTGAACCTTGGTGACTACAAGTCCCAGTTTCCTTCTATTTCCTCACAGGTTTCACCCTGAAAATTAGCTTCTGGGATTTGCCATACCTATCTCAAAGAAATGGTGAATATGAAGATATTTTGGTGTGCTTTTCTTCTTCTTGAACTGGAGAATTCCAAGCTTCCTCTTTACTATTCCTGCCAGCTTCCTGGGTCTCCAATGCCACCCCCATCTCTGCATTACTTGTACATCTCCCAGTTACACCTCCTGAACACCATTGGCTCTTTCAGCCAGCATAGTAGGATGCTACATAGCTGTGTGC
Organism: Intellagama lesueurii; assembly: GCA_037013535.1. NCBI lineage: Eukaryota > Metazoa > Chordata > Lepidosauria > Squamata > Agamidae > Intellagama > Intellagama lesueurii. The sequence goes on from JBAJHW010000001.1 coordinate 233,632,250, forward strand.
CCAGACTTCCCTCTTTCCCATCCACTAGTGCTGCCACCATCACTAACCTAGTATAAGCTTTAAAGGAAAGCAAGGAGTAAGGATGTGGTGCTAAGGTGCTTACTGAGGGTACTTTGTGGCATGGGACGGAAGGGGTGGGCTACCATATTTTTCCTTGTAAAAGACACCCCGATGTATAAGATGCCCCCCCACTTTTCTAACCCAAAATTAAGAAATGTAAGCGGAGCTTAGCAAGTGGAGGGGGAAAGCAGGGATCAAAGTGCTTTGATTCCTGCTTTCCCCCTCCACTTTCTTGCCAAGAAAGTCCCTGCTTTCCACCTCCACTTTCTTGTGAAGAAAGTGCTTTCCCCCTCTACTTTCTTTGCAAGAAAGTGGAGGGGGAAGGCAGGGATCAAAGAGCTTTGATTCCTGCTTTCGCCCTCCACTTTCTTGCGAGGAAAGTGCTTTCCCCCTCCACTTTCTTCACAAGAAAGTGGAGGGGGAAAGCAGGAATCATCAAAGCGCTTTGATTCCTGCTTTCCCCCTCCACTTTCTTGCAAGGAAAGTGCTTCCCCCCTCCACTTTCTTCACAAGAAAGTGGAGGGGGAAAACAGGGATCATCAGAGTATAAAAGGCACCCTTTCTCACTGTCATGAGTTCAGCTGAAGAAGACCTGGAATCGGAGGAGTTAATTGGAGCGAAGGGAAGTGTAGGGCAATTAGTGGAACCGGAGGCCCCTCTGTTATCACAGACAGCAGACTGCTGCAATTAGTGATGAATCACCGCCAGATCTGCCTCCCCCGCTGGCCAGCGTTAGAGATAGGCTCCGGCAGAAACTTACAATACAGGGATCTGAACCTCGCATGCATGCTTCTCATAGAAACATCAGATCAACTAGTCCAGAGTTTTAGTAGGATGGAGTTTTCCAGGAACTAGATGATTGTTGCTTCTATATAACTTGTACACAGAAGTCTGGGAACTCATGGAAGCAAAAAGTCAATTCCCTGGCTTGCATCCACACTCTTGTTTATCTTGAACTACCTGAACCTTGCTCTCCTGACCCTTGGCTCTCGGACTCTGACTTCAGACTACAGTTTGTGTTTTGGTTTTGACGATTCAGCATCTGTTTTGATCTTCTGGGCTGCTAACCTTGGACTGGCTTATCGGACTTTCACCTGCTGAATCCCCTGAGAATGTGACACTCACTGGCAAGTACTCCTAGAAGGAAACTTAGCAGAACTCAGCACCAGTCAGTGGCATAGCATGGGAGAGAGCCACAGGTGTGGTCACTCCCGATGCAAAGGAATCCAAGCCCCTGTGGGGGCTCTTACCCTCTCCTCGGGGGCAACAGTGGCCATCTTCAGAGGCAAGAGGCTGGACTTCCCTTCCAGGAACCAAGGGCCTGCTGCCTCCCCCACTCAATCACCACCCATCTGCAGAAAGGCAGGGGCCACTGAGGAAGGGAAGTCTCAGGAGCAGGTGGGGGGTCATGCAGGGTGGCAAGGGGGTCACAGAGGTGGGGGTCACTGGGGGGTGGTCAGGCCTGCTTGGGTTCCTTTCCAGGCCCACTGTATGCACAGGCCTGGAAGGCAGCAGGGTGGCAGAAGCACGTGGAGAGTTTGTCTTGCTGCAGATGCTGGCAACCCACGCCATGACAACTGGCACCAGTTGTGCCAACTTCTGACTCAAGTTGCAATGTGGACAGCAGCTCCAAATGGTGGGTCTTCTATTTAGTTACAACTACATTCCCTTTCCTTCCTGCCTCCCTGTTCAATAACTATTAAGCCCTTTGTTTCAGAAGGCCGATGAAAATTCAGAAACCGAGAGACCTCAGATATGTAGTATACCAAAGGAGAATTGTTCTGCAAACAGAAGTAGAATTCTTATTAGTGAGTGTAATTAAAGAGTGCAGTTACAGTTGCAGTGGAAAGGTAAGTGCTGGCATGCCAAATGTGTGATTTACTTGTGGCTTCTTTTCCCTTCATTCTAAAAATGTGAATCATTGAGATGAATTTATTTCCCACAGTTCTTTGCATGATATCAAACCAAAGGTTGATACCCTAGGCAGTTAAAATTGTCTGATTAAGCATTGAAAGAAGAGAATGGAGCTAGAAAAGTCATTTTCTCCCCTGGTGTAATATTTTTTAAGTCTCTGATGTCTCTTATCAATAAAATCAGCCTACATACAGCTTTTCAAAGGGATTTTGGAAAAGAGGTTGTTAGAATGCAGAAATTGAAAACTGGGAAAAGATAGAGTTTGGCTTTAGGGAAGAGAGAAATCTATTTTGTTTAGCTTCGACTTGCCCTATATTACCCATTACAACACTTTATTTAAATACATGTATAAATTCACATTGCTTCCTTTTTCAATTTCTAATCTCAATATACATGAGAATTTTTTATACAGCATAGCACAGTTAAGTAAGAATGTGTGTTCCAATTCAAATTTTATGTCCACCATAACCTAACTCAGGGCAAGACAGCATGTTAACTTTGAAGATGTATGTAGCATTTGTGCCCCAAACCCAGTTACGTACTTGTATTAAATTTGGTTACTATGACCCTTATTATGTCACTGAGAGCCAGGATGTGCTGAACTAGGGCTCAGGAAATTCACATTTAAACCACAGAAACTCATTTGGGTGTGTGTGTGGCCATGGGAAACTACTCCTTGAACATCTCAAATTCTTTTAAAAAAATCCTATTAGGGTTGCCATAAGGTTAAAGTGACTTGAAGGCACCTGACAACAAATGTCACTTGCAGGAAGCTCGTTCATTTTGTCTTTCTTAGTGGATTTTTTGGGGGGTGGTTGTTGAAAGGATAGAAGAAACTGTGGGAAAACTCAGTGGAAAAATGTTATTGTCTAGACCCCCACAAAATTCCATGGATAAGGCCAGATGGCTGTGCCATGAAGTCTTATCTGGAAGTATCCTGCTAACAGGATGTTCATGCAAGAGTGCTTCCTATCTGTAACTCTCCTCTGTTTTCCCACTACTTCATTCATTTTTCTTTTGGCATCAAAAGACAGAACAAGAAGAATGCCTTTTGACTGGTAGCCCTAGAGATGTCAGTCCAGAACAAGTCAGGATACATACCATGATTATTTGTGTCTTTTTGCCGTTGGATATGTTTTAGAAAGTGTATATCACTTTTTTTTTTTTACTGGAAGCTCTCTCAGATAGGAGGCAAGAACTAAAAGACAAAAGCACAAGGATAGGAAGAGAGATGTCTGTCCTTTCTATGTCTGTGATTAGGTTTGTTAAAGTTACATTAGTATTTGAAGGAATCCCATGAATCTGAGCAGTTGTTCACAACATTAAACAACTGAGCAGTTGTGTAATATGGAACATGCTATCAGGACCGTATCCTAAATGACGTGCGTCTACAAGAAGGAAGAAATGTTACTTTTGTTACTTTTGTAAGATAACAGGGATTTCACAGACTATATTTCCAAAATGTAGACCAAACATGAATAGAGAGACAAGAGCATTCGTGGGAATATGTGAAGCGTTCCTTAAAATGTATTACTTTTTTGATTTATACAAAGCTCCTGTAGAGGAGGTCTCTTGCTTTTTCTTCAGACTTTTGGAAAACTATTAGGCTGGATGATAGAATGATTTCATGCCAGTTCCTGAACAATCTCAGAGTGTTAGAGGATGGCTTTAAATTTTAAAGGCTATTCTATGTTAAGGACAAATTAGGCCATAGTTATAAATTATATATCCTAGTGTTCCCATTCTGGCTGTTATTACTCCTGTTGCTGTTCTAGCAGTTTTATAAGTAATATACAGGGAACACTTAAGTATTCCATCCAAGCTTATTTGATACTATGTGACTCAACAAAAAACATGCTGTTAGCTTTTATTTGCTTTTACCTGCAGCCTAAACAGTTTTAAGATTTTGGACTACACTTTCATACCCTCCAGCCTGTGTTTTGAAGGTGGCTTAGGTCAACTTTCCCTAAGCTACTGTCCTCTTGATGTCATTGGACCAGAGGCACAAAGGCCATGCTTTGTGGGAATTGTCATTAAAAACATCTGGAAAGCACCAGTGCTGGGGGAGATTGGTTTAAATGAATATTTTGTGACCTAGGTTCATGCTACCCATTTTAGCTCTTTTCACACATTTTGCAGAACAGATCTGGGTTTGCCTCTGAAAGCAGTCAATGGCGACATCCAGGGCTAGTACAGACATTCTGTCAACCAGGCAGTCATTGCAAATAACTACTCGTGTGAGTGGTCCAGAAGCAGTGCAATGTCTAATGTGAATATCTGAAGCTATCAGAATGTTGGCTTATAGAAGGAGCCACTCTGTCTTTTCTTGGTATTCTTATTGTAAGGAAATGGAAGGAAACTGGGACTTGTAGTCATGCAAAAATGGAGTCTGTTAGGTTCTGTGTAAGATGAATTTAAAAGAGATGTTTTTCAGGAGCTTGTTGTACAGAGTTGTTTGTCAAAGTCACAAGGTTGGACAGTCCAGGAAAAGAAGACGAAACAAAAGACCAAGATAAGACACCTGGAGCCTGGAGCATGAGAACTTTGGGCGGTGATCAGAGTGATCTGAGTTACACCCACTTGGACTTAATTGGGTGTCAGTTTGAAAGTGTAATGAAGAAGGAGGTCCTAAAGAGTTGTAAAATGAGAGGATTTGTGTATGTGTAGAACGGTCTGTAAATGCTGTGGAATGTGAGACAGAGAGGCTTGTTTTTCTTTTCAGGAAGTGTGTGTGGGGGAATAGCTCAGCTTCTAGATGCCAACATGTAGGACATAGAGCAAAGATGATTACCTAGCTGTTTTTATTTTAATTAGAAATTGTAAGGTTATTTAAACATTGTAATAGTCTGGAGATGCACAATGCATATGCTTTAAAGCTACAACTGTATTCTAATGAATCTATTTTATTTTCTTAATAAAACAATATGATTCTTCAACAGAGGACTAGTCTTTTGCTACCGCAGGACTATATCTAAATCCAGTGTGGATGAAAGAAAGGTAATAGTTGCCACTGTAAGTTAAGAGGTCCTACTGTCGTACTTGGTAAGGCTGTTGTGCATTCTAAGGAAACACAAAGCCTATCTTTTATTGCTTTGGAAGCAATCAAAGGTTACTTTTAAGGTTCAGGCTTGTCTATGGGGCTTATTACGCACTTCTGAGGCCTAGAGGACCTACCTCAGGAAATAAAGGTGGTAGTTTTGCACACAGAGGGACTCCCTGACGGCGATCTTTGTCTCTTTAGGGAGACGGGATTGTTACACTTATCATAAATATGTAAACAGTTTTTTCAGAGGACTGCATGCAGCCAGTTTTGGTTGTACAATGTAATTAAAAATTAGTAGTGGGAATATCTGGCATGCTAGACTTCCTTGTCTGTCCCTGTGAGGCCTCAACCAAACCCCAGACCTCCTTCAGTCTCCTTTAATAGGAGCTACAACCTAAAGGTCCAGAAAGAGAAGGCTTCCCTTACATGGAGAAGAATCCAGGCAAGCTGGCAACTTGGTATTCTTACTGTAAGGAAATGGAAGGAAACTGGGACTTGTAGTCATGCAAGTTATCGGTTGTGAGGATTGCTTTTCATGCACCGAGAAGAGGATGTCTGAGAACAGAAACAGATAAGATGGCCGCCTCACAATCAGAGCGTGATGAAAGAACAAAGTGAGGCAAATGACTGAAGAGGGCTTTAAGTAATGACACGATAAAACAAGCAGAGACAGGAGAAGTGAAAAATACATTCAATTTCTTGTTATGGATTTTTGCACATGGACATCTACCAGTATTTCAGAGGTCTTAATGATGTCAGGGTGCCTAGCTGTGTATTAGATTAGAGTAATAATGAAGCATCATTTGATTTACAGGCTGGTAAGTTTTTGTATGCTTCTTGAAACTTTCCTGGTTTTAATGATGTGGATTTATATCTGTTTTAGCCACAAATGCAATGTCCCATTGCTATCAATGGCACTGGCTCAAAAATTAAAGCAGTTTTCATCCGAAAACCAAGTAAAGAAATATTTTGTGAAATCTGGGCATACATGAGGTCAAGAATACAGAGAGAGAGAGAGAGAGAGAGAGAGAGAGAGGTATTTCAGATATTGGCTCTAGCTGCCATGGCTCTGTTTAAACAGCCCATTGCTAGACAGAATGCATAGGGGCTTCCTATCAGGTCTCTAATTCCACACCGACATGAATAACAGCAGGATGCCAATTTACTAACCTTGGTCCCAGTTATTTGGCTTGTCTCACAACTTCCTCACTGCCAAATTTGAAATCCAATCTGGCAGGAAGAAGTGCCTGAAAGAATTTTCTCAACGTATTTCAACAGATGGGGAGGCTCTAAGTACACACAGGAAGCACTTTTACACTAACAGGGATGGTTCTGACCACAAGCACACCTCTGGATCAGGACATCTGTATTTTTCTGGCCACTTTCCAGTGACAGATAAATTCTTCTACGGTTTTTGACAAATACATTTTTCCTTCCAGTTTTTAGTGCCTCACATGCTGCAAACTTGGAAGAAAAAACAATCTGTATTCGGCAGCTATAAACTGGTCGAGGAAAACCATAAAAGTGAAGGCCATCATCTCAGAAGTATCATCCTTATATATTCTAGATGGTACCATCCAGAACATTGAAAAATATTGTCTTGATTCTTTAGAAGCTGCCAGCACATATTTCAGAGTTGATGGTACTGCTGGTAATATAGTCACTAAGCCTTAGGTCTTTAATAGCTAAAATCTTTATATACTTGTCAAATTCTGCGAATGATACAAGGAGATTTCACAATCAAAACCTCTTCTGGAACCATTCTGTTATAACACATGACCGCAATATGACCCCCTGATTGGAAAAAAACAAACAAACAAAAAAAAACCCCTCAGTAGTCCTTGATGGCCTCATGAAAGAATTAGGACTTCACCAGGCCTCAGGAAGAGTAGCCATGAGGCTCCATAGACCTCTCTAGTGAAGTCCTTCTAAAACAGCCGAGAAGTGTCAGTGGTAGGATTCTGTTTAAAGAGTAGACAACCTCCTACTCTCTTTTTCCTCTGCCTCAGCTTGGTTCACCTGGCATTGGATCCCCCATTTTTCTATATCAATTTTTTTATACTACATTTTGCCAACCACCTCTGAGGAAAACTATGCTGTCTTTGTCAGAGAGCATTTTGGGGAATAGGTACAAATGCTTCTGTTAAAAATTCCTGCTGATCACACTCTAGTCTGCTGTGTAAATCTGTGATTTTGGTCTCTGGCTGCAGAGCCAGAGGTTGGGAGTTCGATGCCCCCACTTGGCCCCCTTGACAGGGGCTGGACTTGATGATCCACGGGGTGCCCCTTCCAGCTCAGCAGTTCAGAGGTTACTATTATAACGTTGGGCATCTCCTGTTTCTAGCATTTTGTTTCACCTGTTAAAACTTACAATTTTATCAATGGATCTTTCTGCTTCTTCCTTTGCCTTATTCAGAATGGTGTTGCTTTCCTTTGAGGCAATCCTGCAGTGGTTAGTTTATATATTAAAGAAGAGGATAGATAACTTCTGCAGCCTTCCATGAAAACTGCTTTGGTTCTAGAATGCTTTTGTATCTCAAAGCCATTGTCTTTCACTATCTTCTGTGTAAACAATTGTTGCAAATTGATTTCTGCATATTTAAATAAGCATCTGTTGTTATTTTTATTCGAGCAACACAATCAATTTCCCTACTCAGTTCTTGAACTATCTGATTTAACTTGGGGGTTTGGCTCGTTTCTCCCTCTTTAAATACGTTGGCAAGATTAATTTTTTCTACATCTGATCCCATCAATTTTCACAGTAAAGCAACAAGAGATTTAGTTGCTCATGTAACTTTAGCCTTATCCCAGATTCTAGATATTAGTGGTTTCTTTTTCAAGTCTGTAGCTTACTGATCTTTGTTCCTGGGGAATGGTGAGTCTTTTCTCTGCTTACCACTTGCAAGGCAGCTAGCTCCATGGAGAGCAGAAAATCCAGCACAAGGCTACCTCCTATTGCTTTCAAAATTTGGAGCAAGAAGCTGGTTATAAACTTTTACTACATTTTTTCACTACTGGTAATGATGGCGGGGCCTTCTGGGAACTGACATCCAAACCAAGGACAGCTGCTAACTGAGGCAGAGAGAGCACCCCAGGAAATTTTGGGATGAGATGATCCCATCTCTGTCCATAAGTTGCTCACATTCCACGTCATCTTGATGGCCAATGGCACCCCATCCCTCTTCTAGCCCTTCTGTTAATGCAATATCATCATTAAAGCCCATTGAAGATTGAATCACAATGTTATATGACCTGTGGTACAATCTCTCTGACTGCATTAGCAAACCGACAAGATAAATTTCTAACTCTCTTGTCTTGATGCAGCATGTCATTTTGCTTGCCTAAGGATATACTGCTGAAATCCTGTTACTTAAACATAATAAGTTGCAACTAAAGTAGGCCCATTGAATCACTGGTGAGTCAAGTCCTCTGTAAGTTCCATTGATTCAATGAGCTGCTCTAGTTGTGACTTACTATGCTTAAGCAACAGGGCCTCAGCCATTTTGATTTGAGTTCAGTTCTAGAATTATTATAATATGTGGAACATTTTCAAGCTCTCTGGAAGCTATCCCCACCAGTATTTGGCTTTGTGTTAAATGCAGCACAAATTCATTCTCCTGCATAATGCAACAGCAAGGCTGTCATCCAGATATCACCAGCTGTGCCAAGGACAAGTAAGTTTTGAATTATTTCTGTCCATGGAAGCAATTGCGTGTGCTCCAATCCAAAGTAGTGCTGAAAGACTCTGAATTGCTGTTTTAGAAGGGAAGAATCCCTATATTCAACTTATGTCTCATCACAGCTATTCCACATTTTCATGATCACATTACTGTTTTTCTTGCCTATTGTTGGATGGCTTAATTTTTCAGTTCATCATCCATTGTTAATACCAAACAGCTTAAAGATCTCTTCCAACCTGAATGATACTTCACTGAACAAACTGCAAGTCTCTGTTTCTTTTCATGGCAGTCTCTACCTTGGTGGGTTTTCTTTCTTTTGAAGCAAAGGTGGGCCCTTGATATCCTCCCAATGAAAAAGAAAATTCTGCAAAAACTGAAGTCACAATTTTTGAGCACCCTTAGAAGCCTCAAGGAGCAGTAAATAAAAATAAAAGAGAAGTGGAGTTCAGGCAACATTTGGCCTTGACTGCTTGTACATTTTGCTTATTTCGAGGAAGCAGTTCCTGGTAGGTCCAGGCAGTAGATCCTAGACCTTCTGAAGTTGCCTATTCCTGTCATAATGTGGCATATACATTTTTGGGAATATGTCTTCATATACAGGACATCATGATTCCTGACAGAGAACAGGTTTGAATTTTACATTGTTTTTTTAATGTTTTAAAGTTCTACCCAAAAGAAAAGTCAAAGAATTCAGGCAATATGGACTAGAAAGCGGTTGCCAGTTCTGAGGACATCTGCTGAAGCCCTAGGGAATTGTTGTGCTTCCCTGGCTCTCCACACAGAGAGACAAACTGCAGAGCAAGCAGGGCTAAACAAGGAGAAAGTTTGGTTTTTGAACTTGAGGTGGCTTTATAGCTTGGGCAATCACCTTCACCCATTCTCAGCAAGTGCCTGGGCTTGCTGTGTGTGCATGAAGGAGTCTTTGTTGGTGCTGCACTTACACAACAGCAGGGCATCAAACATCCAGAAGTGAGGAAAGCAGACTCAGGAGAGAGCTGTGAGTACTTGGCCTTGGGCTTATTGTGCCATTTGCAGCAAAAGAGCGAGTGGTGTACCACTGCTGCTACTTATGAACCCTCTCAGAGCAGTGGCACAAGGCCTGTGGGGAAATGCCCCTATGGGATCACGATGAGCCTTCTCCCATGCCTGTGATGGAGTTGAAGCAGTATGGGATATGTAGTCAGAGAAATGTAAGATGGAGTCAGACAGGTTCTGTGTGAAGATGATTTGAGAGACATTGGAATGCGTTTTCTAAATGCTATGAGAGTGTTTTTCTGAAGACCGGTACAGCGTGGTTCGAGATAAAGCTGAAGGTTGGACAAGGAGCCCATGAAAGACTCAACATTCTGAGCTAATTGGAGAAGAGATAAAACACCTGGATTTTCATGGGAATTGAGGGAGGAGGAAGATGTTATAGCCCCTCGAGGCTAATTGGTTAACAGCCATGAAGTGTCAAGAAGAAGGGAGGAGTTAGAGAATGTAGAAAATGGACGATGGGTTATGTGGGAGAAGTTCGGAAGTTCTATTCCATGATGATGGGAGAGAAAAAGAACTTGATGGTTTGAGTATGTGGCTTGAAGGAGAAAGAATGTAAGTGGAGAGAAAGAAGGAGGTGGGGCTAGCCCACCTTAGCCCAGCTTAGTGGTGTTTTTTATTTTAATGGGGGTTAGTTATTTTATTTAACTGTAATGATCTTTGAATATGTTCTTTATGCTAAAGCTTGAGCAATATAAACTGATTCTATGAAACTCTAGTTTTCTAATAAAAATTAATTATAAAAATCCTTACAAAAGACTTGTCTCTTGAACAGCAGGGTCTGCCTAAATCCAGGAGGTGGAGAGGGCCACAAACTAGCTATCTTTAAGAGTCCTACCTAACTGAGTTGTTGTGAGTTCTAAGGAATCACAAAGCCCATGTGTCTGTACTTGCAAAGTACTGGGTAAAAGTAAAGTGTTCTTTTAAAGTCAGACTTGTTCAAGGGGCTTACGCTACGCACTGCTGAGGTCTTGGGACTTGCCTCAGCGCAAAGGTGGTAGGTAAGTGGCCTGTCGAACTCTCTGACCGAGTGCTAAGCGCTCCTTAGGGAGGCTTGGGCACTACACTACCAACAAATCACAAAATACATGTAGGGCCTGAACAAACTCCCCATGTCTCACATGTGGTAGGTAAGGCAAGGTAAGATTCTGGCCAAAAGTCTTTTCAAGTAGTTCTCAAAAGCCTGGAGCAAATCTTTCCAGTTTCATTTAAGTTTTGTGCAAGAAACTAATATTTAGGTCAGCACATAATATAGACATGGGTGGGAAAATTGCCCCTGCAATTTCAGTACCTAGCATGTCCAGGTGCCAGGGATTATGGAAGTTGTAATCCAAAGCATCTAAAAGGCCAAAGATACAGATAAGATGGTATATTCAAACAAACATTTTTGTGTGTTTTATTGCATGGAATTTAAATAGCCCTTTTCTACACTAGTGCTTTTATTGGGGGATTATAATATCCCAAACTCTGAGCCTGTTTAAAATGTTAATCCCACAATTAATAATCACAAATGTCTAAACCCCCAAAGCACCAGCCACTGAGAGTCTAAATCTATTATGGTGAACTTTATAGTAACAGACAGCCATCTGCCAATATCCAATCCTCTTCCATGAAACATACACGGATGATGTTATGTTTTCTGCACTGGGAGACAGTGAGGGGGTAGGAATAAATTAACTGAGTTTCAGAGGATGAGATTTGCTTTTATATTCAGACCTACAGGGCTTATTTACATATGAATAGATCCCCTACGTTGTCTCACCTCTGTGGCATTTCATCTGGCACTTTCCTTATTCCAAAATAAAGAACAAGGAAATTCCCCTCAATCCCTTGGTCCCATTGCTGGTGTGTTTAGTGGGGGCACGGGAGAGGGCCTTCTCTGTTACTGCTCTCAGACTCTGGAACTCCCTCCCACGGGAAGCTAGGCTGGCCCCATCATTGCTGTCCTTCCACAAGCAGGCAAAGACCTTCCTCTTCAGACAGGCTTTCTCTTAATAACCGGTGGTCTGAAAGGGATTTTTAAATGGATTGTTGGGCTCTGTTGTTTTAAATGTGTTTTAATATTGATTTTATTTACCATTTTAAATATAATACTCATTTAGTTCTTTTTAAATAGTTGTATATTTACTGTTTTTAGTTTTTGAATAGTGTCTTTTAAAAGCTGCCTTGGGTCATTTTGGGGAGAAAGGCGGGATATAACTATTTTAAATAAATAAATAAATAAGTAAATAAATAAATAAAAACAAGTTAACCAGCATAACTATGCAGCATTAAAAATATGAAAATCCATGGACTGAAAACATGCTCAACAACCAAGGGCTTAATTCCAACATAAAGCTAACCATGTGGAATGCTACATAATAGACATGGACATGAATTAAAAAAAAACGAATCACCAAATTCATTCAAAAATCACTAATTTGTCAATTTATATTTGTACGAATCAATGTCCCCAACGAATATGAATCAATGCATTTTTAGTGATCTTTTAATTTGTCAATTTGTTGGGCTATGAAATGGCCCCCTCGGGCACCAAGAGACACCGTAATTGCAGAGAAGCTTCCCCTGACTATCCTCTACAATCCCTCCACGTTTGGTGAAGATTGAGTTTCTGATATCTGAGTTATAGACCCACAAAGCCCCCCCCCCCGAAAGTTCCCTTCAGGGACCTAGAGACACAAAAATCACAGAGAAGTTTCCCCTGACTCTACAATCTCTCCAGGTTTTCCCAAGCCTTATGCTAACGGGCACTTTCCGGGGGGGGGCCCTTTGTGGGTGTATAACTTGGATGTCTGAAACCCAATCTACACCAAATGTGGAAGGATTGTAGAGAAGTGTAAGGGGAAGCTCCCCTGTGATTTTGGTGTCTCTAGCTGCCTGGAGTGAACTTTCCTGGGGGGCCCTATTTGTGGGTGTATAACTCAGACATCCAAAATGCAAAATTCACCCAACTTGCAGGGCTTGTAGAGGAAAGTCAGGGAAAGCTTCTCTGTGATTTCAGTGTCTCTAGGTTCTTGGGGAGCCATTTTATAGGATTTTAAAGGAAAAAATGAATTGACAAAACAATTCATCGATCTGTCAGAAAAAAATTAATTAATTCGTTATTTGTGATTCATCGTCCTTGATGAATCATGAATCAAAATGGCAATATTTCTGATTCATTCCCATCTCTACTATGTAAGTATAGCCCTATTCAGTTTTGTCTGTGTTGTTACCAACAAGTGTAGAGATGAATGACTAGCCCCGCTGTAGAAAGCAATGTGTCTGAAGAGGACAGGTTCCTGATAATGTGCCCACTTTCCATCCATGGAAGATCCCTGATTCACAACACCATTCTGTATGTGAGCAGGAGTTTCCCTTCTTCAGACAAAGTAATATCCGAGTTTCTCCTCTTCAGAAAAAGGAATAACTGACAAAGAGGGGGCTAATCAATCTTTTCCAAGTATGTTGATAACAACAGAATAGATTTATTTATGATTTATTTATTTAAAATATTTATATGCCACCTGTCTCCTAAAGGATCCAAGGCAGCTTATAGTACTAAAAGAAACAAACCTAAAAGTTAAAATAATAAATTATTACAATATTTTTAAAAAAAGATTTAAACAAAGATTGTATTAAAACTTATAAATAAGAGCAGTTCTAAAAGCAAAAATAAAACAACATAATGAATGAATGAACATAGGATAATGAATGAACAGAGCTTTCGCTTTTTGGCTGACCCTCATCATATCTAAATTGGAAGAGAATGATACCCAGAAGAGAAGAAAATATTGTTTGGCTGAATGTGGTTAAATTGTTTCCACACTACATCTGCTTGGCATCTACACTTCCAATTACCTTACCCTCTTGGGATATTTGTAATTGGCTGGTATTTGTCTATTATCTCACAGTTCAAAGAAGTATCACACCATTCTTTTGAAAGAGGTGAGCATAATTCCCTCCTGCAACAAGGCATTATCCACTGCTTGGATCTCCTTTCTCTTCTAAATCCTATCAATCAAGATGAGCAAGAGTTAAGTGAAGAAATGATTCTCCTAAAACCTGCTAAGCATTATGCGGTCAGCAAAAGCATGGTATAACTGAACTCCACATTATATGTTAAAGGAGAAGTGTTTTTTCTTGCTATAAAAGCAAAAAGAAGCCTATGCAAAAGAAGCTTGTGTTTACTTGCAATAGAAGCTTGTGTTTCCTTTCCAATGAACAGTCATTTCCTGCTGGCATTCCCACTGTTCAGGGTTCAATCAATATGCCCAATACAGTCATTTCTTACTATCTAGGCACTGCTGGCTGTTCCTGTGCACTCTTTTTGTTTGGCACAATCACTGAGAAAGTATTGAAGGACACAGGGAATTCCTTAAATTTTTTTTCACTTGTATTCACGAAGGCTTTCACGGCCAGGATCCAATGGTTGTTGTAGTTTTTTCAGGTTGTTTGGCCGTGTTCTGAAGGTTTTTCTTCCTAATATTTCGCCAGTCTCTGTGGCTGGCATCTTCAGAGGACAGGAGTTAGAACTCTGTCTGTGTTCTGGTGTAGTGTGTGGGATAGTTGAGTATTTTTATAACACAAAACACCCATATCACCATAATCACCCAATCTCCTGAAAAGGACAAAAAGCTGATCCCACAGATACAAATGCTCAACTATCCCACATGCTACACCACAATACAGACAGAGTTCTAACTCCACTCCTCTGAAGATGCCAGCCACAGAGACTGGCGAAACGTTAGAAAGAAAAACCTTCAGAACACGGCCAAAGAGCCCGAAAAACCTACAACAACCAATTTTTTTTTTTTGCTTGTTTGTGTTTAAGGGGATTCCAAGCCCCCAAGCAGAGGCTAAAAATGCAGAACTATCTGCTTCACATTGAATGGTCTCCGCCTCCCTCTAATGGTCAATTCTGGTAAATACACCCTGGAAATGTATATAAATAGCCATGTTTACCTATGTTTTTTTAAAAAAATTAGCATTTTCAGCCAGTGGATAAGTGAATCAACGAATACTGATCCCATACATAGGGGGTCCTACTGTATAGAATTCATACTGACTGTAATGACATTCTGGATCTCTGAAATTTCTGAATTTTTATCATTCTGAAATCCAAACCTGAAGGACTGTAATTCCTAATGTCAGATCCAGATCCAAATTTTAGTGCTAGTGCATATCCCTAGTTGACAAGACCCAAAAGACAGACACCCTTTTGTGGTAAGTGAAACCCAGACAAAAGAGGCACCTCCACTCAAGAAAACAAACCAAAACAGAAATTAAAGTTTCTGTCACACACATCCCTGGTGCTACCTCTCATTTGACCCTGAAACTGACCCACACCCTGGAACCAGACGGTGCTTCAATAATCTCCGTTGGTTCATCAGGTTTGATGCAGCTGTGAGCAACATTGTCCCCAAAGTACATTTGTTCCAACAAGTTGCAGGTTGTCAGCTGAGCCTACCTCTACCTTCTTTACCACCAGATTTGAATTATTCTCCATTTATAAAAGAAAAGGTCACACACATACAAAGTAGCAGGTCAGACAGAAGTCTAGGTTGCAATCCCTGCCCCACTCCCGCCTTTGAAATTCTGTTCTGTAAGTACAAAGACATTTTTTAAAACCTAAAAGAGCCCTCCAAAGATTATGCCTGGCTGTGTTCTGAAATAGTACAAAGCAGCCAAAGCTACACCACCGGATTGTTCTGATCATGCATTATCCTCACATACTACATGTCTGGAGATTTCCACTCAGTGTGGGCTAGCTGGCAGGAATAGCAATAAGCTCAACAGGCAGATTCAGACTGATTTTTCAAGCGGGACATGTTTTCAGGAAACCATTGCACCATTCACTAAATACACGAAGCAGAACTGAATCTAAACTTGCTTGCTTTAATAGGTGGATTGCAGTGTGCACT
Source organism: Intellagama lesueurii (assembly GCA_037013535.1). Lineage (NCBI taxonomy): Eukaryota > Metazoa > Chordata > Lepidosauria > Squamata > Agamidae > Intellagama > Intellagama lesueurii. Next base: position 233,647,885 of record JBAJHW010000001.1, read on the forward strand.
CACAGAAACCTAACCTCGGCACAAATCCGAATTGAAGATATTATAGATGATTTAAATGCCATCATGATAATGCACATAAGCAGGTTTGCCAGGTCAACAATATCCCATTCCTTGAGAATTCAGGGGACATATGGCTGGGGCAGCTTGTGAACCAAAATTTCAGGAGAGGCACCTCGCCTGCCTGGTCACAATGTGGGCCCTCAGTGTTCTGATGGCACATGAGTAGTTCTCCATGATGTCACTGAGGCATGGCAGTCACGCATTGGGAGGGAAGCAAGTACAATGCTCCTGCAGATGCCTCTGTGCTGAGCTGCTTAGCCTTGCCACCAGCTTGCAATGGGTGGAGACAGTTTTCAATCAGAGGTGGACAAACCCAGCGGTGGTGGTGGGGACCTTGAGGGCCATTTCTCCAATTTGCTATAACCTTGACAAGCTGCATTTTATTTTTATTTTCTGATTTGCTTGCAGAGACTAACATGGAAACTTAATTAAACAAGGAAAGCTTCGACCTTCACATTTACCTTCATTCCAAGAAATAACATAGAGATCAAAGACTTCTTTGTTTAATTATAATGGTTAAGGCAGAGAATGGGCATTTTACACAAAAACAAAAGTGGTAAACTCTCATTTTAGAACTAAATTAACACTTAAAAAAAAACAACCGGCCAAATATGTGCTGCTTTATAAGCAACAGAGAAGCTGAGGTTTGTAGTGGAAATTCTTTATTGCCTTTCTTTATTTAGTGTGGTGGTGGTTGTCTTCTGCCCCCCAAAATGGGTCCCCTCCACTCTAACTCCCCCCCCCCCACAAAAATCACAATTTCTCCTCCTCCTGCACTACTTGACTTGAGACTTGTTCCCTTGTCTGGAGACCTCAAGAAGCACAACAGTTCCCTCCTCAAGCTTCAGCCAGAACCCTGAGACCTGCTAATCTTCTGCATGAGAGTAAAGTTCTAAGTTATGTTATGAATATGTGGAGGTATTACTAAGGTGGCCCGATGTTTCCGGATCTTTCTTTATCATTTGCACTAAACAGACATATTATGTGATCTGTCCTACCCATGCCATCTGCTGTTTCTTGAGGCTTCTCAGAAATGGATCAGAGGGGAAAAAAGGGTTTGTGAACACAAGTGTCAGCACTACACTTTAGATCAAAGATCTTTTTCTCGTTAGGGACTGGACAAGCTGTTACAGCAGGTAAGACAATAAGCAAAAAGCAAAAAAAAAAAAAGTATTTAATTCCAAATCATTTAACACTGATGAGCAGAAGATGGTTATTATGAATGAATTTCATTCTCCAGTCTCCCTTGCAGAAGCATGGGGATTCTGTTCATGTCCCCAAGCATGTATTTATTTTTAACCTGATGAGAAATTATGGAAGGTAAGAACTGGAGTTATTGTATGGAGAATTTGAAAAAGATAGAAAGATGAAAAGAATTAAATGAAGTGCATAAAAGGAATAAAATCTTAATCTTAGAACTGCAAAGCTGGAAGGGACCCTATGGATCATCAAGTCCAGCCCTTTTCAAAGAGACACAGTGGGAAGTCAAACTTGCAACTTCTAGCTCAGCAGCCAGGGGCCTAAACCACTGACCTATCCAGCAATTATTGGATGCTTTTGCATATTCTCAGTTAAAAATATGATACTTTCAAGATGAAACCTGAGGAAACAGGAATCTTTTCTTATAGTGACTGAAAGTTTATGGCATAATTTTCAAAAATGATTTAGGAAAGATGAGCTTGTGATGAATTTGTGTCTTATTTTCCTTCCACCATTGACTAAATACATACATCAAAAACTTCCATGTGCTATTGTAGGTTGGCTAACAGATTATGAGGGCCACCTGCAAACTGTCACCTTTAAAAAGAATCAGAACCAAAAAAACCCCACCCCTTTCAACAGGCTATTTGTTCTGTGATTTTAACAGTCACACAAAAGTTAGAAATTCAGCAATTGTATTTGATTTTGACATCAGTGAAGGAGATAAAGAAAGTCTACATGTTTAATTTTTCAGCCCTCAAACTAATGTTATAAGTATAGACTCTAAGCCAAGGAAAAATAGTGAGGGTACTGAGAACTTCACATTTTCCATTGGTAAATAAATAAACAGAGTAAAGCTTCAGCAGTAAGAAAAGATGTGGGATGGGTGTCAATCATATGATTTGCTGTGAGAAGAGTCTTTCAAAGCAACTCCAGTGACCTCTTACTGCCACCCAAAATGCAACATAACTTCAAGGGGATTATCCAGGCAAGGGTTCAGCAGCTGAAGCTTCAAGGTTAAATCCGGGGATTGCTTCCTCGCTTGTCAATATAGAGGGCAAAAAAGAAATGTGGAAAAGGTTATCTCTCTTATGAGACAACCAAGACATAGGCCACTTCAGAGACTGGGATCTGAGATGTTGATGCACTAACTTAGCTACTTCTCAAAGAAGATGCCAGGGAAAATTAGCAAGGACCATTCCTTGAACTCCCTCTTCTTCTCTGCCATCTTCTCCCAGCTGCACTCCACACAAGGTTTTCTTAATTTCAAGCCTTGCTTTACATAAATCTGAGAGATACACTGCCACAGATCAGTTCTCCAACAGCAGCTTGAAATACATGAACGCTGTTTAATTTACTACAAACATGAGGAACAGGATTTTTTTTTAAAAAAATACTTTTTGAAATCTGAGGCGTCATTAACCAGGACTCATCATTTCTAGTCCAGAGTCATTTACTGGATTCACATACAGTGTAATGACCTACTTTCAACCAGCGTTGCCAGCTTGGTTTCCATTACTTTCAAATATATTGACAATCTGGCAAGTGCATTTTTGGCTGTACTTGCCCTGTACTTATTTCATACAATGGAAAGTCTATTAGAAGGATATTAGAGCTTTAATTATAATAGAGGCACTCTTTCATTTTGCTACACACTAGTAACTCCCAATAACACTAATGGAAATTATCCAGCGTCAACAAAAGGAGAATGTGCCTTAGATGCTAGCAGTCATTTAAGTATCAGACATATCAAAGAAATGAAGTTTCTGGGAAGTAATTGAATAAAAAGGTTATGATTGAAAATACAGAAAGCAAAAGATATTGACTGGTTTGCTTCATAATGTTTATATACGCACACACATTTTCCAAAAGTAGTTGCTTTAGTGTTTTATTTGCTTTGACTTAAAAAATAATTAAATGTCTTTATGGTAATTAAAAGTGGGTAGTTATAATTGAATATACTTAGTAAAGTCTGTGCAAATTCATGGTTAAAGTCAAATATAGAAGGTAGAGATTAATGCATGCACAATTTTGAATACTCTGGATTTTTCAGGAAAAACCTTTTGGTTTGACTTTGGTTTGACAGGGGCTTCCACCCACCACCACCTTATGAGGATATTTTGTGTTGCTGGCCCTTGTAGTTTGGCACAATTAAGGTCCAATGTCAGGATGATTAAAGGGGATGGATCTCCCCCCCCCCCTCTGCATGAGAAAGAAAAAGACTTCAGATAAAACTGGTCTGCCATATAAATGAAGTCATTTACACTCACAGTGGGGATTTGGTGATCCCGTTCCTTCATTCTCAGACTCTAGATTTAGGTCTGGTCTACAACTATGGCAGCTAAGGCTGGACAGGGATTCTAGAGTCCTGAGATGGCAAGGATGAGAGGCAGCATGCCTCTCAATAACAGCAGCTGGGAAACAATAGTGGAAGAGGAGTGCTGTATATGGGCTTCCCCCAGACCTCTGCTGGACAAGGTCAGGCCTTTGGTCTGATCCCCCAGGGATTCTGCTTGTGACACCATGTTCCTAGAAAAAGACATACATTTCTACCTGCAATTAAGGGATGGCATTTTTATCTTCCATTTAAAAAAAATTCCATTCAAGTAGAGAACCAACACAGGAGAGAGTAAGGTTATAAATACAATATATTACTCTTAATACAAATATTACTCTTAATAGGCTACCTTCTCCCCTCCCCTGGGAATACTAAAACAGCATTCCTTTTGAGTTTTGAAATAGTACCAGTCAGGAATTTACAGCCTTATTCCTCTGCAGTTGTACACCAGACCATATTATCCATTTGAATTTGGTCAATGCTACATTATTCTGCTGAAAAAAAGGAATGGGAGATGACAATGCTTTCTGTGCAGGTTGCTGACTCTTACGGTACCCTTTGGAAAGGTCACGTTAGCAAAGGGCTTCCCCTAATCTATCAAAGACCTTTTGGACAACAGGTGCTGAGTTTTATTGGCTCATATATTGTACTGCTTGAAGCAAGAGGAATGTCCTGCAGTAGATATTAATAAATGATCTAGAGATTAAAAAGGCTTCTCTCATTTCTACTGTTGTTGAGAGCTCCCAAAAGTATAGACTTCCATTATGACTCTGCAGTGATGGGAGTGTTGGAATAAAATATTTTTCTCAGACTTTCTGCAGGGAGCTGTCAGAAATTCAACTGATTCTTGCTTGCCTCACTCCAATATTCAAGCATGGATCAACCTAATCCTTGCTATATCCTGGTGATCTAGTAATAAGGCAGAAGGGATCCTTTGACTTTCCCATTCTGGTGGTTGTGTCTGTCAAGATAAAGTACATATCTGGGACTGAAGAGCTTCTGCAACTTTCCAAACCTATCACACCAGCCACTAGATGAGAGTGTGTCTCAGTCCAAAAGGCTAGCTCTATTGGACCAATGAAGCAAAAACTTCAAGAGAGATGTCCAACACTTGGTTGACTTTGCAAAGAGAAGACATAAAGAGACTTTCTCTCCCACATCCATCCCCAGTACTCTGTGAAAGGGACTGTGGACCAAGAGGGGTCTTTGCTTCCCAACATTCCTCCTGCCAGTCTAGAACCAGGGGAGCAATCAGGATCAGGCCACGTCCCTCAAACTACTTTTCTGAATTTCGGCACAAGTGTATTGCATATAATGATCACACACATACAGTGGACAGAAGCAGAACAATATTCAGGAACAATGCCTACAGTGTGACAAATGAAAGTAGAATACATTTCTATATATATTGCCTCTTGTGTGCTTGCTTGGAATGTGTAGAACAGACCTTTCCACACATGTGTACCATAGCAGATCAGTTTTATACTCTTCTCACCCCTACCCTTATGCACAAAACCCATGTGCAAAAAATAACAATGTCCTACATGAGAGTAATTAGAATTGTCTCTGCTAAAAACTAAATGCACTAAAATCCTCGTGCAATCAATGTGATCCAACACTCTCTAGTTTGTATCCTGTTCCTGATCTTCAGTACATGATGCAAGGTAGACCCATAACAGAAAAAATGTGGCAAGACTGACACAGCTTTGATACAAGATTGATACAACTTTACATACTCAGTTTGTCCAAGCTGAAGCCTGTCAACATAACTGCTGGGAACATTACTCTTTTGGACTATAAGTGCCAGAACCCTCCACCCAGCATGGCTACCCATGGATTTTGGGAGTTGTAGTCCAAAAACCTACCCCACCCCCAATAATGCATAATGGGGTTGTCGCGTTTAGGCCCTTTTTGGATCCCGCACCTCTGGAACCTATGTGGCGTGGGACCCACTCGTGCCTTGGTCTGTCCACCTAGACTCAGACCTCAGAGCACACCAGGGCAAAACTGAACTCTTTCCTTTCTTTCCACTGCTGCCACCAGGAGATCCCTAGATCCCCATAACTCCTTTAGAAAGAATCAGGTCCACTCTTTAATGAAATAGAAAGATCTTTAGTTTATTTGCTTATTTGTTTCAGTATTATAATATTCAGTTCTATTCCTTCTCCCTTCCAGTCACTGGTCAATCACTTCACAGATCTCCTACTATATTCTCATCAGTCTAATCACAATCACATAAATCTCTGAACTCTGCTAATCAAACTCCTTCCAAAACTCTGATCTCCTCTCTCCCCCTCAGGCTTTGCCTCTTATACTCTGCCTCTTGGCTCCGCCTCTCAACAACATAAATATGCATGACTCACTCTAACTAAACCTGAGCCATGACCACATTTAAAGGAGAACGCTACAGACCTCCCCCCTTACTTAGGTTTGTTTGGGAGGGGAAACACATTTTTCCTCCTGAACAAACAGCTGCAATAGCTTAAACTTTTTTTTTTTCATAACAATTTACCTTTCACATTTTTACTAAATATCAACCAAATACCTTACCTTATCATTTAATAATCAATACCATACTTTACCTTTTCATCTACTAATCAATAATATACATTACCTTATCATTTAATAATCAATACAATACTTTACCTTATCATCTACTAATCAATAATATGCCTTACCTTATCATTTTACAGAATTTACAACCATACAGAAATCACGATCCTGAACTTTTACATAAATAATTAACTGTGAATTATAGTCCATTTCAGTTTATAATAAAAGTCCTGGTATCATTCATCTAGCCTCCTGGAAAGCACATCTGCGACAACGTTGTGGGCTTTCGAGGCAAGAACTGAGTCTCTGTTGCAAAGGCAAAATTTGCAAAGTCCAAGTCTCTCACTTTCCCGTCGTAGTCTGGCGCACCATGGACTGGTCCGGTTGTGGTCATCTCCTTCAGCTGGACACACCTCTGCTGGTACTCAGGAGTCCCTCTGTTGACCACTGGCTCCTTCCTCCGCACCCTTTTCCGTCGACTGGCGGTTATCGGCCACTCGGTTGTCCACAGGATGTCATCTGCTGGTCGTTTTAGTGTGACGTCATCTTTAAGTCTGGCTCGGGGCTTCACTTGCTCAGCTAGGGAAAGGGTAGGCAGTTCCCTCTTCTCCTCCCAAACATCTTTAGATGCATCGCTCTTTAAGGCATCAGGGCCTTCCTCCTTCTGTATCACATAATTGACATTGTTCAATTTTGTCACTACTTTATAGGGATCCTCCCAAGCTAATTGTAGCTTGTGACCTTTGACTGGCCTAAGCAAAAGAACTTCATCTTCAGGCCCAAAAGTTCTTTCACGGGCTTTCTTGTCATACCAGGTCTTCTGCTTAGTCTGGGCAGCCCTTAAGTTCTTTCCGGCTATCTCTAGAGACCTTTGCAGGGTGTTTTGCAACCTGTGCATATATTCTACCACTGACTCTGGGTCACTTTCTCTATGGTCTTCCCAGTTCATGCGGAGCAAATCTAAAGGTCCGCGCGTCTCTCGTCCTAGCAGTAACTCAAAAGGACTAAATCCCGTGCTCTCTTGAGATACGCTCCTATAAGCATATAGTAAGGGTTGTATTTTGCAGTCCCAATCATTTGGGTTCTCTGCTACATACGCCTTAATCATGCGCACCAAAGTGCCATTGAATTTCTCAACTAGCCCGTTGGTCTCGGGATGATATGGAGTTGAATTGATTTGGGTAATTCCACAAGCCTTCCATAACCTTTTGATCAGTTTGGATGTGAAACTCATTCCCAAATCGCTGACTATCTCGCTGGCAAATCCCAATCGGCTTATGTAATTGATTAGGGCATCTGCCACGGTGTCAGTTTCCATGTAGCGCAAAGGAATTGCCTCGGGATATCTAGTGGCAAAATCCATTATGGTCAAGATGTATTTATTTCCCCTACGGGTGGCATTAGGTAAAGGACCCACTAGATCAATTCCCAGCCTTTGGAACGGTGTAGAGATGACTGGCAGAGAACATAATTTGGCTTTGGTCCTGTCCTGCCCAGTCCCTCGTCTCTGACAGACATCATACGTTTTACAGAAACTAGTAATCTGTTTGCCCATACCTGGCCAAAAGAAGTTCTGGCCAACCCGTCTTTTGGTTCTGGTGATCCCCATGTGAGCTCCAAATAAACTGCTGTGAGCTTGATTAATGATTTTCTCCCTGTATTTACTAGGGACCACTAATTGCTTTCGGGGTTCCCCTTTTCCTCGGTATGGAGTAGCTAACGTTTCCCTGTACAGAAGGTCTTTGGTTAAGCTAAAGCTCTCAGGGCACTCAGGAGACAGTACAGTGGGAGTCCTGGCAGCTTCAAAGCAAACTCCCAAGCTAATGTCCTCCTTCTGCTCCTGGGCAAAATTGTTATTTGTTTTGGGATTCTGTAGTAGCATGAGTTCTGCCTCAGCCCTATCAAGCTGGGTTGCCACGGTAACCATTCCACCTAGGCCTTTCTCTGCTACAGTATCGGTTTGAGCTGCAGAGGGTGAGTTTTGACCCCCCTTTGAGCGGGTAAGCACTAACGCACTCTTGACATGCTCTATTAAATCCCAACCAAGGAGAAAAGCTGCTGGTATTTCATCTGACACAGCTACTTGCCACTTTCCAGACCAATTCTGGTATTCTACTGGTATCTCAGCCACTTTTAAAACCACGGTTTCCTTCCCAATTCCCTTTAAAGACATTTCTTTGCCAGGAATAATGTCCTCCTGGGCTACTAAATCGGAGTGGACAATGGAGATTTGAGATCCTGTATCTCTTATTGCAATGTACTTCTTTCCTTTCACAACTATCTCTTCACCTGCGTTTCTGAGAAGGGTCTGGTCATTGCTGATATAGAAACAATGGACTACTTGGGCTATAGGAATATCTCCCTCCTCATGGTCAGTAGAAGTGGTGGTGGTTATGGGATCAGGTCTCTGTCTACTATTTTCCTCCCCTGATTCCACTTGCTTGACACAATACACCTTTTTGGTTAGAGAATCATTCCTCTGCAAGTTGGGGTATGGTTGCCTACACTGGAATTGTAAGTGGCCTGGTTGCCCACAGTTAAAACATTTAAAATTCCTTTTGTCATTCTGAGGTACTTTGGTGAACCGTGCCTCAGGGTTTGATGTTTTTGGCGGGCTAGCCCTTGGCAACTTTGGGGAAGTCCCGCCCTGACCTTCTCTCTCAGGATTCCTGCTGAGGTAATTTTTATTAAAAGGCTTTTTATAGTTATTGTCCCAGTTTGGTTTATTTACTCTCAGCTCTGAAAATCTAGGGTTCCTGTAAGCATTAATCAAATCAGTTTGTTCTCCCGCTTCCCATAAATTTTTAGGATTCTTGTCCCTTACTAAATACCGTAGTTCTCCAGGTAATAGGGAGTAAAACTGTTCTAGCCCAATTAAATCCTTCAACTGTTCTAAAGAAGTGATCTCCTGTCTTTCAATCCACTTTTCCAGAGTCTGCGCCAATCTAGCTCCCAACTGAGAGTACGATTCATCCTGCTTTTTAGAGAGAGAGCGAAATTTCCGCCTCAGGTGTTCAGAGTTCAGACAAAATCTTGAATAAACCATCTTTTTATATGCCTCAAAATCTCTTGCCTTCTCGGGATTCATCTGGGCATATATTTCTGCCAGATCTCCGCTAACCTGCGCTCTTAAAACCATCATTCTATCTTCATTTCTGATTTCAAAGTCATTGCAGGTGCGTTCAAAAGCAATGAGGAAGGATTCAGGACAGTCCCCTCTTTTGTACTGGGGAAACTTCTTCAAATCTATCTTTGACAGGATTCCACCTCCCCCACTGTTGTTATTATTAAGATTATTGTTTAGAGCAGAAATCTCTAGCTGTCTCATCTGTAGTTGAAAATCCATTTCTTTTTGCCTTAATTCTAGTTCCCTTCTTCTCTCCTCCTGCTCAAATTGTCTGGCCTCCTGCTCAGCTCTTTCTTTGCTTTCCAGTTCCCTTCTTCTCTCCTCCTGCTCAAATTGTCTGGCCTCCTGCTCAAATTGTCTGGCCTCCTGCTCAGCTCTGAGCTGTAGTTCCTTAAATTTAAATTCCCGTTCCAGTTTCCATCTCTCAAATTCTTGAGGGCTTAATTCCTTATTTCCCTCCAATTCCTGAGGTAACTCTTCAGACTCAGGACTCCCCCTTGTGGCGTGTTTGGGAGGCATCTTTTCCTTTTTGTTTTTTTTTCTTTCTCTGAGGTGATTAGAGCAGCGTTCACAAATTTTTAAAAGGACCTGTTTTTTTTTTTATTATTTTACTTCCAGTTACTGATATAAATTTATTTTAAGCCTTTTCTTTTAGTACTTTCCCTCAGATCTGCTATGACCTGGCTTCTGCCTTATCCACAGCGCTCTCCTATCTCAGAGCCTGGGATTTCACAGCAAGCCCTCTGATCCTCAGATCCTGAGGTAAACTCAGAAATTCCCTCTCAGAGAATTCAAGCCTTTTCCTTAGGTTCTCTCCCTCAGATCTGCTATGACCTGGCTTCTGCCTTATCCACAGCGCTCTCCTATCTCAGAGCCTGGGATTTTACAGTAAGCCCTCTGATCCTCAGATCCTGAGGTAAAACTCAGAAATTTCCTCACAGAGTCGTTCCCTATCTTAGACCCCCCTGATCTGGGTTCTGAGGCCCCGCTACTAAGCTTTTCCCAAAAGCTCTAGCAGGAACCAAACCTCATTGCCACAGATCCTGTCTAAAAGGTACCCTTGACTCAATAAACTCTTTTATAAAGGCTTCTCTGGATTATTTCAATAGGCTTCACTGGATTACTTTGTTTCCCGCCGCTGGACACCAATGTCGCGATTTGACCCTTTTTGGATCCCGCACCTCTGGAACCTATGTGGCGTGGGACCCACTCGTGCCTTGGTCTGTCCACCTAGACTCAGACCTCAGAGCACACCAGGGCAAAACTGAACTCTTTCCTTTCTTTCCACTGCTGCCACCAGGAGATCCCTAGATCCCCATAACTCCTTTAGAAAGAATCAGGTCCACTCTTTAATGAAATAGAAAGATCTTTAGTTTATTTGCTTATTTGTTTCAGTATTATAATATTCAGTTCTATTCCTTCTCCCTTCCAGTCACTGGTCAATCACTTCACAGATCTCCTACTATATTCTCATCAGTCTAATCACAATCACATAAATCTCTGAACTCTGCTAATCAAACTCCTTCCAAAACTCTGATCTCCTCTCTCCCCCTCAGGCTCTGCCTCTTATACTCTGCCTCTTGGCTCCGCCTCTCAACAACATAAATATGCATGACTCACTCTAACTAAACCTGAGCCATGACCACATTTAAAGGAGAACGCTACAGGGGTGTTGTAAGGGTACACTGGTTAGTGCCACATCTACTGCTGCTATGTGTTCTGGCCACATCCCTCACACCATCAAATGCTTCTCAACTTCTGAACAGTATGAGAAAAGGCTTTCCACATATAGGTCAAAATCCTGTTGCTTAGCATAGTAAGCATAAACCCACAGAATCAGTAGGGATTTAGTTAGTCAACTCTTCCATAACTTCCATTGATTCCAATGGGTCTACACTAACTGAGACTCATTCAAACCTAGTAAGTCACAGTTAGAGTAGACCAATTTGAATTAATGCAACTTACAAAGGAGTTGACACACTAAATCTCCACTGCTTCTGTATGCTTACTCTAGTGCAATTTACTATGCTAAGAATAGTAATTTTGGCCATAGTGGTGGACCTCCACAGAGTTCTTCTTAACAAGGAGTGTTCCTGGTCCACCCACCGCATGTGTTCTTTCAATGGCTAAAATTCAGTAGTGACAAGAAAAGGTCCATTGAGCCACTGTGAAGCTGGTGAGTCAACACCTATGTACGTTCTAATTTAATGGCCCTACTCTAGTTGTGACTCATTACTGGATTTCAGCCAGTGTGTGGGCATATTTGTGTAGGTGAATGAATAACACAGGTTAGGCATCTACAGTTCTGGTGCTACAAGGATGAAACCAATATAAATAAATTCAACTACTAGGGCTGGTGTGCATGATCCAAGTTAGACAGCCCTTTTACTCAACCATATTTCCCTTAGAACCAAAAAAACACTTACTTTATACATTCTGTGTTATTGGAATCAGCAAAAGAACTGTAATTTTTTCTAAGTTGGAAAATACACAGAAAAGTGAAGCACACTTACCTTTTTCACAGAAACGGCCAGTGAAATGTAGAGGGCAGTCACACTGAAATGAAGCCACACTGCCTGGAAGATTAATTTGCTGACATGTTCCTCCATTTTGGCACAGGTTCTCTGGGCAGGCTGATAATAGTCCTGGGTGGGTTGGTGAGGATGAAGCTGCCTTGAATGCTTCAGACTCCCCTGAAAAAGTGCCCTTGATGGCTGCTGATGTTCCTTCAGATAGGGGAAACCTGTGGAACAAAATTTGTTTCATTTTATGCATTTATATGAAACAATCGTGTCTCTGACAATTAAATCAATAAATCCCAGATTTGCAGGAAGTCTGCCACTCAGTACCAGTGGCTGGACAGATGACTGTTGATTTCAAGCTCAGCTGGCCACCTTACTAGAATGATGTGGCTAGTCAATGAGCAAAACAGGATTCTGCACTAGATGGACCTTGTTCAGCAGAGCTCTTGCATTTTCATGAATACATGGAATTGATTTGGTTACCCCAAGGAAATGGAACTTTCCTTTTAAACTGGCTAACACAAAGTAAAAATATGTATCTTCTCTTATCACAGAAAATGCATATTATAGGCACTTTTAAGTGATCCAGATGGCAGACAGCATTATGTAGCCAGCCATTTGTGTGTACATAAACTCAATATGCACTTTTGGTGATTTTTCCTATGCCAGCACAAAAAGCCAGCCACTATCTCCTTGCTTTCCCCAGCCACTGCCTCTAAGAAAAGTGCACAGTATGGTGTGTAGAAATAGCATAGAGAGGAGTCCATCAATGATGCCTGCCATTATGGCCTGGATGCCATATGAGCGTCCTTCACTGTCACATAAACCTTTGCTTCAGTTGTCACAATATACAGAATACCAAATATGCCATTTAGTCTTTTAAATATCTGTTCGACAGTCTGCTTCTCATTTTCTAGCCAAGCACACTTCTTTCTAATTGTCCAATTATAAGCTCTCTTTTCATGTCATAGAGAAATCATGTCATATAAATAGTGAAATAGTTAAATTCTGCCAACTGCACACCATTGTGCTGATGAAGAAGAGGTGAGAACACTGAGGATTTGAACGGTTTATCCTTGCATTAATTTATATTAAAAAAAAAACAAATTAAGCCCATTCACTAATCTGACATTTTGCTTCTTAGCTGTCTAGTGTTTTATCTACACATATGACCCACTGATTTCCAAACAACGTTTAAAAGCAACGAGACAGACTTTTCAGTTAATTATTATTTTAAAATAAAAGGAAACAAAATTGTGTACAAGTAAATATTCAAGTCTTTGTGAACTTCAAGAAGAACCTTGGAGAGATCCTGAGACTTGAAGAGAGAGAGGGTAGAAGAAGAAGAGAATCTGAAGAGAGCTAAAAAGAAGAAAGAGAAAATGAGACTGGATGGGGAAGAAGAGAAAAATGAAACAGAAAGAAAAACAGTGTGAAGGAGAGAACAGCCACCATTCATAGAGCAGCAGCAGCATTGCTAGCATGTAGAACAGAGCCTGAGGCCTACACCTGCTTCCAGCATTGTGCAGTCTGAGAGTTGCAAGAAAAACTCTGAATACACAACTCTGTTTAACTCTACTATTGGACTCCATACACCCCTATTGTGTTGCCCAGATACCTACTTTAAACTGTGCACGTATTTGGCTTGTTGCTTTCCTCTTTCCCCCAGCCCCTCCCAAGAGCCATCTAAATCCTAGCTGCCTTGCTTACTCTCATTCATAGGCTACCCATGAAAGGTGCCTGGAAGCTTTGCAGTTGGTGCAAGCCAGTATCTGGTGCATGGTTCAAGGCGATGATTTAAACTTCTAAACTTTTAAAGGGCGTGTAAGTTGCTGACTGCTAACTTTAAAATGGTATGTGTGGCGCCACGTGGTGTACAGTTCAAGGTACTTGTTTTTAAAAGCAAAAAACAAACATTAAATGGCTTGGAGCCTGACTATGTGCCCACTACATTTCATTGTAAATCTGCCTAGATATTAACTTCCTCAGGAAATGCTCTCTTGAGAATACCACCACCTGTGGAGACACACTTGACCAGCTCTCTCTCACGTGGCTCCCAGACTGAAAAAATAACTGCCCTCAGAGTTGCAGTCAGTTCCCACTCCCACTGTTTTTAGGTGGGGCATGAAGACCCATGTCTTCATAAGAGCCTTTAAAATGCTTTTACTGGTTGTTGTGAAATCACTTTCGTTATTGTGATTTGAATGGTTTTATTGAACCATCTGTTTTTGAGTTGCTTTTGATGATGTTTGAGTGCTCCTTCTTAGTAGAAAAGAGGAATACTGTATAATATTTGTTTGTGTCTGTGTCTCTCTCCCTCTATGTATATATATGTATATAAGCAGAATCATGCAAGTTACCATGACTAATTGCGGGGGGTGGGGGGAATCTTGCAGTCAGACACAGACGGACCAGGACAGAAAAGAGTCACATCCCTGTTAGAACACATCTGTTGAACTCCTTTCTTCTTTTTCTCTTTGTCTTTTCCTCTATGAATTCTTTCCTGTTGCTTTCCTTCTATAATCCAAAATCCCTTCTCACTCCCCACTCAGTTCTTGTTATTTGCCATAGATTTTCAGTGTCCACTTCGACAATTCTTTCTGAAAGGCTTTATGAGGGAACATTTCACCTTAGAGTCCTAGTCCATCACTCTATCCATTACAGCACACTGGCAATCCAACCTTGGGTCCCCAGATGTTCTTGGACTACAGCTCCCAGAAATCCTGCCCAGCACAACTAGTGGTGAAGTCTTCTGGGAGTTTTAGTCCAAGAACACCTGGAGACCCAAGGTTGGGAACCACTGTGGTAAGGCCTGGGTAATGTGCCACAGCTAACTGCAGTGAACTCATGAGATGCTGGCGAACATCTCAATTGTGCAACTGAGTATGTGACCAGGCATGTGACCAAGAAATGCCCTGGCATCTTGCCCATTAGCCACAATTAGCCTTCAAAAGGTACCCAAAACTTACAGGAACACCAATAAGATTCCCATAAGTTTCCCCTTTCCACCCTGAATTTCTGGGACCAGAATTTCAACTTTCCCCCTGAATCCCTGGGACCACACTGGTTTGCTTGTACAGCAGCTCCAAGGCTTCTGTCATCTTTGAAAATGCAAGGTACAAATGCAGTTCAACTTTAAATGCCAGATTTCCAGTGTGTGCATTTTTAATACATGCAAAATGATCTGTGCTTGATTATGAGGACATTATAACAAACACTAAGCAGGATAGCTAACAAGAAATACAATAGCTCTGAGCTGGCCTTATCTAAGCAAACACATGGAACACTTGCATAAAGCCAGATGTCTTCAGGAGATTCAGACCTTGAATAAAATTACACAGTTAAAAAGCTGTTTCACCATTTATTTGCATAATAGACAAGGGGAATTGCTTCCATTTTGTGATTTGAGGTTTGGTCACATACTCTGGAGAAAACCTGTTTGCTAATGCATCGGTGGTCATTTCACAAAACAATGAGCCTCTATTAGAGACATGAATGTAATGTGCTACACAGGGAACTAATCTGATACATGTTTATATGGCTGTTTGTCTCCCCAAACACAACAAAAATTATTTGCAGCTAAGTGCACATGAGATTGCTACCTCAAAAGATCAAAAGACAAAAGCAGTGTTGATCTTTAAACATTTTTGTCTTAACATTTTGTGTTCTGGCTTTCTGAACGATATTCAAAGTGATCCATATTAAGAAATAAAAATGTTATTCTTTTTGGAAATTATGTTTGTGCTAGATGCTCCTTTTTAAAAAGGGTATTCCCTTTGCATTACTTGTTATTTTTTTAAAAAGTAGCATGTAAACATGTTCTGTTTCACTGTTCTTAAGTCTTGAGTATATATATAAAAAATAAGTTAAACTTCCCAAAATCAGTGTTTTAAAACGAGGTGGGGGGCTTTAGGCCCTATGGCCAAATATGGCCCTCTGAGTGCCCCCTCCCCAAGGGCACCACTGTTGGATAGCTTTCCCACCCTTTTACTTGCTTGAAAGTAGAAATGTTCCTCCTAAGGCTGGCATGCTGGCAGTAAAGGTGTTAAGTGTTGTTATTTCTGGTTCCAACCTTTTCTGGTCCAGCAGGGCCTTTTGGCCAACTGGAATGCATCCCCAGCCCTAAAAAAATCCTCTGAAATAGTATTTCGCTCTCAGGCCCAAATATGTTCTTCATGCTTGTTTCAGCCATCCATGTGAGTGAGATACCCAATGTGGTGTAGTGGGTAGAGTAACAGACTAGGACTCAGGAGGCCTGGGTTCAAATCCCCACTCAGTCATGGAAGCTCACTAGGAGTATAGAGCTGGTAAAATCAGTCCTTGGATATCTCAGTTATCTTGAAAACACTATTAAGGTCACTGTAAGTTGGTTCTTACTTGATAGCAAACAGCAACAACAAATATAATAGGACTATGGTATTTGTGGGGGATTGGTTCCAAGCCCCCCAGCAGATGCTGAAAATTGCATCTATGCAAGCCCTATATATATAAAGCATAGTATCTGGTTTCTCTGGTTCCCTTTTTAAATTTAATATTTCATTTATTATTTTCAAGTGGCAGATTACTGAAACCATGGGTGATGATCCCACAGATACGGTGATCTCTCTGTGTGTAATACGGTATTATATATTATACTACTTATTCATAGTACTTGGAATGAATTCTGAATGTACTTGCAGATCTTTGGTCCCCTAAAGAGCTGGCACAAGCATTTCCACAATGAAGGGCTCACCAAAAGAAGACCTGGAAGAAATGTTACTGTATCAGTGTGTTTGTGTACACACACACACACACAATATATATATATATATATATATATACATATATATTCATCGTGGAAATTCTTGTGCCAGCTCTTTAGTCGATCAAACATTTGCAAGTGCATTCAGAATTCATTCCAACCGCTATGAATAAGTAATGGCTCCTGATTCCAAACAGTTTAACTAAAACGCTTCTTTGAATAAAGACCTAGAAAACATTTAAAAGTCATTTAGTAATTGAGGGAATGGAAGCTTCAGCAATGCATAGTAGAATCGTATCTGTCAAAGCTTCATTTGACTTTCAGCAAGGTTGCAAAATATTCAGTGAGTACTACTTTAGCCTCACATCTCCCCATAATTTTATTCTGGATTGTTTGCCATTCTCTTATAGCAAAATATTCAGCTGCCTTGAGGGCCAGCATAGCAGAAAGTGGATTTATATTTTAAAGAAACAAATGACTAAAACAAACAGGTGAAAAATGAAGGCTAGAATCCTGTGTACCTGGTATTAGAGAGAAAACTACCTCAAACTCAGTGGAATTTACTTCCCAGTAAATCCAGATATGTCACGGATAAACATGAGCTGTAGCTTGGCCATGAAAATGTTTTTATTCCGGTCATCACATGCTTAGGAGTTTAATGCAACTGCTGTGCTAGAACATTACAAGAGGGAAGATACATTGTAAAGTTGAGATCATATCTTTATTGACCATTATAATGCAAAATAACATTTCCAAACTACTGATTTAAATCTGTTCTGAAACACCTCACCTGGGACTGCCTGGCCGGTCATTGGAACCATCATCCATCAGAATGGGCATTTTAGTCCTGCAGGTTCAGTTTTTGTTCACAAAAAACTGGAGCTACAAGCATTTTACAATAGCATTTTTATGACATTGTCACTTTATGCTGTAAATGTCTCTCAGTTTTAACCACATGCTTTGTAAAGGATTGTTTGTGGCTGGGACATAAGTTCTCCCAACAAATGTGCTGTTTTTGCTACTGGGATTCTTTTTTTGTCCCACCCATTGTAATGTATTGGGCCAAAAAATAACCAACTTTATTTTGTTAAACAAATGATATACCTTGTTGTCAAAAAGACTGGCTTCGTTTGGTAGCAGGATGCAAATTTAAATTAAACATGTACATCTAACTCTCACCTTAACCTTAACCCTACCCTTACCCCTACCCCTGGCATGTGGATGTTCCAAATGACCAAGAAAATAAGGAGCTGGACCTTAGATAACCCCGTCCTTCCTGGACTCACTCTACAACTGTCTATCCATTCCAGTCCACAGACAGACCTCATTACATCAAGACAAGAGTCATAGCTTAACAGGGAAGTGCATGATTTGCATGTAGAATGTCCCAGGTTCAACCTCAATGTCTCCAAGATCAGACAGGAAACAGGTCTTCCTGAAACCACAAAGATCAGTTCTTAGTGTTACCAATGCCAGGCTAGAAGGACTGTATTTAAGTAGCATTATGGGTAGCATCAAATAACCTACAATTAGGCCCTCGGAAAATTAAAACTCATTATAAAATAAAGCTGATTACTCTGTATGTCAATGAGAACACAATTCCTTTCCTTAGAATAAGTGGCATCCAACAGCAGTACCCAAAGGAAAAACAGACGTTAGCATGCCACAGAGCTTCTCCAGGAATCATGTACAGAATGAAAAAGGCCATTTTACATCAAATTTGTAATCACATGAAGAGATGCTTGAAATCTGTGTTTGTAGCTGGTGGAAATTTGGCTTCTGTAACCAGCATAAAATTTATGTAAGAAAATCTGGCACTTAGTCCTACAGCTATTGAGAGGAAAATTAGTGCACACTAAAGAAATCTTTGTTCAGGTAGCTAGATTATAGCAGGTTCATCAATCATGGCTAATCTACTGACATAACTAGCACGGCTGATCAGTCTGTAACAATATGGTATTCTCACACCTTCAGGTTCATCCCATTAGTAACAACAGAATGCTGTTTTGTGCACTTCCACAAAGATGAAGGGCAGGTATCTTTCAAGTCCTCTGAACTGCCAAATGTGTGCATCCCTCTTCATCTAAGGCAGTGGTTTCCAACCTTGGGTCCCCGAAAGTTCTTGGACTACAGTTCCCAGAAATCCTGGTCAGCACAGCTAGTGGTGAAGGCTTCTGGGAGTTTTAACCCAGGAACATCTGGGGGCCCAAGATTGGGAACCACTGATCTCTAGGTAGAAGTGTGATAAGTTTGTTGACTAAATCTCTCAAGATATCACAGAACATCCTAAAATATAAAGATTTAAAGAAACCAGGAGAGCATCTTGGAAGGAGGATGGGTAACATCTCCAATTCAGGAATTTTTTAAACAGTTCCCATGGGTGCCCCAGGTACTGTAAGCATACAGTGCTCCACATCTTACAGTTTTGTGCCCTCATATACTCCATGGTGTACTACCTATTCTATATTGTACACCACCAATCTAGAGAAATGAGAGCTGCTCCTCTAACCATTCATAATGAGGAAGCTGGAAAAGATGATAGATTCCTGAAGTGTATCACACCAACATGTAGGTAGGAGACTGTATTTGTCAGTGTTATCCAAAATAAACTCTGTATGGAGAGGACTAACATAAAGGACTGAAAGGTTTGGCACAGGCTGGCGAATCGATGGCCCTGTGGATGTTGTTGAGCTGCAACACCCATCAGCAAGTCTTAGTGTAACCCCAGGATCTGCAATCCAACTAAATTTAGAAGGCTATGCATTCCCTACTCTTTGTTTACCAAAAGTTATCTCTCAAACCTGTCCTTTTACTACATGCTGGGAGTTCTGTTTTCTTATGGAAGACAATATTAAAAAGTTGTCTCCTGGAACTGTATTCTGAGATGCCCAGTCCCTAATATAAGGCTATAACCTCAACCTTCATAAAGTATACAATTCCCTAGAATGATGCTGGCCAGCTTTCTCTATGGACAAATTATGCTTAGTCTGATCTTGGGCTGCTTAATTTTAGTCTGTTCTTGGGCTGCTTAACCTTGGAGGGCTGAAAGGAGATCCACCTAAACAGGCTAATAATGGCCATACACTGACCTCCTGCTACACACTAAGGATCTTGCTCCCTCTTATGGCTGAACTACCATATTTTCAAGTACCCAGCTGATGACATCTCAGCTTCCCCTTCACTCAGCTTTTCTCTTTGCTAGCAAGGGAGCAAAGGACTGGGCTGAGTTCTGATACTGTTATTTGTTTCAGAAATGTATGCATATAGGCCAGAAAAACATATCAGAGGGACACTTTTTTCTGGGAAGTAAAGTCCAACATCTGGAAATTCCACTTCTGGTGGGTCCCGTGTGTTATGTGTTGTCTTGTCACATCCAACTTATGATACCCTAAGTAGGGTTTTCAAGTTGTGTGAGATATTTAAGGAAAGGCTTTATCATTGTCACCCATGCATTGAGCTTTGGAGGCCAAGAGGGATTCTAATCCAAGTTTCATTAGTCCTAGTCCATCACTCTATCCACTATGATATACATACTGTATATCCAATTGGACATACTGTACATGGTTTTAATTTAAATTGCAAGTCTTCACAATGGTGATTTTAAGAAGGAGTGGGAAACATGCATTATTGTTAGGCTCCAACTCCCATGGTCTTTTACCCTGGATTATTCTAGTTAGGGTTGATGGGCACGACAGTCCAGCAACATCTGAATAGAAACATATTTCTTTCCCCTGCTGCATGGTATGTACTTACAGGAGAATAGATTAAAAGACACAACAGAGAAATGGTATGAAACAGTAGTTTCAATGTGAGACCCATGTTCATGTCCCTGGTCATGGCCACCCCTAAAGATCACTGGTGGTCCTTGAGATGGTATATCTGTCTCTCAGGTTTTAATCACATAAAGGAATTGTGTGACAATAAAATGGGAAGAAGCCCTGTGTCTGCAGTAAAGTGTGGGGAGCTGTAGCAATGATAGTGACAACAATAAAAATTCCTGAAAGAGCTTTGCTGGTATTTAGGCAAATTAGACCAGCTTGATGTTGAGATAAGCCATACTGATTCCACTCAGCATTTTTCACCTTCGTAATTTGAGAAATGATCTAATACTTATTATGCAGAAATGTTGATCCAACTCTTAAAAATTAAACAGGCAGTTCTTCCTGTTCATGTTTGCAATTAATACTTGAACTGATGAGCACTCACAATTTCTGTGCTCCTCTGAGTTTTGCACCACCAATCATATATGGTAAACATCATTATGCATTTTAGAAGGTTTGCAACTTTTACAGTTTTTTTAAAAATAAAAAATCTGCCTTAGGCTGCAGTCCTAGGCACATGTACCTGGCAGTAAGCCCCACTGACTTCAGAGCACGCTGACATTTCACATTTGTAACTTCTGCTTCACACTGAAAGTTTTGAGGCAATTTTAATTAAAGCTTATGGTGGGGAAAAGCCTTCTTTTATGGCCATTTGTGCCTGATAACTCTGCCTATCCAGAGAGAGTAATAATTGTCAGAATCCTTCATTCAGCTAATGAGCCATATAAGTGTGGCCCCCATAGGGCAAGTATAGCTTGGTTTGTAATTCTCTCTGTCCTCTCTTGCTATAGGACAAAAACTATTCCAAATACTTTTTGCACTGGAGCAGTGCTTTACAATCCATTTGCTCCAAGCACCTCCTGTTAGTACTCTTTTATTACTGCTCACTTACATGTTCCTTTATCGAGAAGGAACCTCGACCAACAATAAAGGAGCACAGGGAGAACAAAAGGATGAGATTTGGGGCAAACGTTGCACCTTTTGAATCCAATTGTGGCTACTTGTGGTTGAAAATGATTTTACAAACCTCAGATAGGGGCATGCTAGTGAGAAGCACAATTAATGAAAAACGTTGGGCTCTGCCCTTCGAAGGAAGCAGTGGGATTAAATCTATTTATATAATCAACACCATGAAAGTTCATTACATCCGTCTGTACTTCATTTACTTTGTCCCTATCCCACAACCATGCGCTCTACTTATATAAACCAGAGGCCACAGTACTGTCTTCCACACTGTATTCTGTAACACTAAGAGTATATCAGTCTAGTTAGAAGGTTAGTATATGACAGAGTGAGTAAATGACAGTCTAGGAATCCTCAAGAGGGCTTTCTCCATTTCCTCCTCTCCGTGCAAACACACAAGCATCTTCAGTGTAAGACTCTCACACCTCCAACATTCTTTAGAAGTGATGTCTATGATTTCATTTTCACTAGATAAAATGTAAGGCCCTCTCTTTCAGAAGGAATAAGCAAGAAAGAGGAGGGGACATAGAGCAATATAGGGATACAATCTGGGATGAACAAGCAGTGTCCAAGGAAATGAAATAGTAGGTAAAAGGAGAATTCTGAGGTTGAGCTACAATAATGTCACAGCACTTCACTTTTTTTCCACCTCAACAGGGAAACTGAACAGCTGTGCAAGCCGTTTCTGGAAGGTTACTGCAACAATGATGTAACCTATGAGCACATTTATATATTACATCTTCACCCACTTTCCTTTTTTTCTTTTTGGTTTACAATATTCTACTACAACAACAAAAATGTAAATTAATATTGCTAACATACATTTATTTATTTAAAATATTTTTACCCCACCTTTCTCCTTAAAAGGACCCAAAATTTTATTACACAGCTGAAATCCTGTTACACTATTATGCAAAGGCGTAACTTCTGGAGGTGAACTGCCATTAAGTTAAATCTCTGTAGGCGCAACTCAGTGTGCAACAGATAATGTCTACAGAGATTTCTCAATTTACAGCAATTCACCTATAGAAGTGACACCGTTTGCATAACAGTGCAACAGGATTTTGGCCACTGAGTAACAAATAGAACATTCTTAACACCCAGCAAAAATAGCAGCAAGGTGGAATCGTTGATATGCCAAATTTCTGATGGGAAGAGGAAAAGCTTAACTTGTTTCTGAAATAATGTATTACAGCTGCTTAGCCAGGCCACATAGAAGAAAGAATTGCCAATAGCCTAGGATTTTGTCGATAAAAGCACTCAGTGATTTTCAGTATATTTTAAAGAGCTTACTAGTTCATTCATTGCCTAATCGAACTAATATTCCATCCACAATGGGTATTTTATACATTGTACTTTCAAATATAGTTGGAAATGTTTGACTGTCAGTTGACATGGAAATGTTGTCTCACAAGTGCAGACTGAAACAGATCTAGATCTAGAGGTTAAAGAATATTTAAATATTTCACAACATGGTTTGCAGTCATAGTCAGCTGGTGAAAAAAAGCAGACATGCAGCTGGAGACAGTTTTCTATCTGGGCAAGGAACTTTTTAGACTCTTTTATTGAACATTCTTTTTCCAGGGCTCAGCTCTGGCTTTCATTTTCAGTTGTCTAGATGTCCTGGAACATCAAAAGTCAGAAAGAGAATTACATAAATATGGTTCTGAGTAGAGGGAGAATACATTTCCATATTGCATTGTCTGAAGAGGCTTCCACAGCAGAACACGTTATTATTTCCATGGCATCTTAATCTGAAAATTAATGTATCTCAGGTGAGAAGATACTAAGATACTACTCTATCTGTGCAACTGTTATAGCTCTTCCAGTCATTGCACTGGCCAGCCTTCTAGCCATCTACTGAACTGGACCCGTGTACAGGTAGAGTCATAGAGTCATAGAGTTGGAAAAGACAACTGAGGCCATCCAATCCAACCCCCCGCCATGCGGGAACATCCATCAAAGTACTCCCAACAGATGGCCACCCAGCCTCTGCTTAAAAACCTCCAAAGAAGGAGACTCCACCACCCTTCAAGGCAGCCTATTCCACTGCTGGACAGCTCTGACCGTCAGGAAGTTCTTTCTAATGTTCAGATGGAATCTCTTTTCCTGTAGTTTGAAACCATTGTTCCGTGTCCTCGTCTCTGGAGCCCTGGAAAACAAACCTGTCCCCTCTTCAACATGACATCCTTTCAAATATTTAAACATGGCTATCATGTCCCCTCTCAACCTTCTTTTTGTAAGGCTAAACATTCCCAACTCCCTAAGCCGCTCCTCGTAGGACATTGCTTCCAGACCTTTAACCATTTTAGTCGCCCTCCTCTGGACACGTTCCAGGTTGTCAACATCCTTCTTGAATTGAGGTGCCCAGAACTGGACACAATACTCCAGGTGAGGTCTGACCAAAGCAGAATAGAGTGGTACTATCACTTCCCTTGATCTAGACAATATACTCCTATTGATACAACCAAGAATCACATTGGCTTTCTTGGCAGCCGCATCACACTGCTGACTCATGTTCACCTTGTGGTCTACCAAGACTCCTAGATCCCTTTCACAGGTACTGTTGTCTAGCCAGATGTCTTCCATCCTATATCTGTGCAGTTCATTTTTTCTGCCTAGCTGTAGGACCTTACATTTCTCCCTGTTGAAATTCATTTTGTTAGTTTTGGCCCAGGACTCTCATCTGTCAAGGTCATTTTGAATTTTAATCCTGTCCTCTGGGGAATTAGTAACCCCTCCCAATTTGGTATCATCTGCAAATTTAATCAACCTACGCTCTATTCCTTCATCCAAGTCATTGATAAAAATGCTGAATAGCACAGGGCCCAGAACAGAACCCTGAGACACCCCACTAGTTACCTCTCTCCAGGATGAAGAGAAGCCATTGGTGAGCAGCACCCTTTGGGTTCGGTCAGTCAACCAATTACAAATCCACCTGACAGTAGCACTATCTATCCCACATTCTACTAGCTTCTTTGCAAGAACATCGTGAGGAACCTTGTCGAAGGCCTTACTGAAATCAAGATATGCTACATCCACAGCGTTCCCTTCATCCACCAGGCCTGTAACTCTATCAAAAAAAAAAAAAGAGAGAGAGAGAGAGAGAGAGTGAGAGATCAAATTAGTCTGGCATGACTTGTTTTTGAGAAACCCATGTTGACTTCTAGTAATAACAGCATTGCTTTCTAAGTAATTACAAACTGTCTGCTTAATGATCTTCTCTAGAATCTTTCCAGGAATTGATGGAATTCCTGGAAATTGATCAGACTGATGGGACGATAATTATTTGGGTCTTCTTTTCCCCCTTTTTGAAGATAAGGACAACATTTGCCTTCCTCCAATCAGTGGGGACTTCCCTGTTCTCCAAGAATTCTCAAAGATTATTGCCAATGGTTCTGAAATTACTTCGGCCAGTTCTTTTAATATCCTTGGATGTAATTCGTCTGGCCCAAGAGACTTAAATTCATCCAAGGTAGCCAGGTAATCCTGTACAACTTCTCTACCTATTCTGTGCTGCATTTCCCACACTACTGCACCTGCTCTTAGTCCCTCAGGTTGAGGACTATTTTACTTTTTGGAAAAAACTGAGGCAAAGAAGGTGTTGAGTAGTTCTGCTTTTTCCCTGTCCCCTATTAGTAATTGGCCATCATCTCCACACAGAGACACTATCATTTCCTTCTTTTTCCTTTTACTGCTGACATAACTTAAAAAATCCCTTTTTATTATCTTTCATCTCTCTAGCAAGCCTAAGTTCGTGCTGTGCTTTAGCTTTTCTTACCATCCCCCTACATATACTGGCTATTTGCTTGTATTCCTCTTTGGTGCTTTCCCCATTTTTCCATTTCTTGTACATGTTTTTTTTTACACTTAGCTGAGTTGAAAGTTCTTTAGTCAACCATTCTGGTTTCTTTAGACATCTCCCATTTTTCCTTCTTGTTGGAACAGTCTTAGATTGTGCCTTTAGTATCTCAGTTCTAAAAAATTTCCATCCATCCTGAACTCCCCTCTCCTTTAGTGCCTCTGTCCATGGAATTTCAGCCAATAATTCCCTAAATTGACAAAAATTGGCTTTCTTGAAGTCTAGAATGTGTGTGTGATTACACTTGGCTTCCCCTTCCCACTGTATAACAAATTCCAAGAGAGCATGGTCATTCCGACCTAAGGCTCCCACCACTTCAACCTCATTAACAAAGTCCTCCCTGTTGGTTAAGATTAGATCTAAAATAGCTGTTCCCCTTGTTGCCTCTTCCACCTTCTGGACCATGAAATTGTCTGCAAGGCCAGTAAGGAATTTGTTGGACCTTGTGTTCTTGGCAGAGTTTAACTGCCAACATATATCGGCATAGTTGAAATCTCCCATTACTACTTCATAGTACCTGCATAGGTAACAAAACCTATGGCTGAAATCCTGCTGCACGGCTCCATGTGTACAATGGGAATGATTATTTATTTATTTATTGAATTTATACCCCGCCCATCTAGACACAAGTCTACTCTGGGCGGCTAACAATAAAAATAGAATAAAAATAGATGGCATCATCAAAGGTCAATTGCTGCCAATTAAAGATTTCCTTTGTTGATTTCAGGGTGCATGCAATTTATACATAAAGTGAAGTCATGTGTACCCCAAAACTGCCGAAGGAAGCCTTTAATCAGGGGCAATTTTGCTCTGTTGCTGCTGTCATTTCTATTGTGCACAGAGAGTTCTGCAATGGTATTTTCAACTATATTTGTCTTCCTGAAGTTGTTTGCATCATATTTAGCTGCATATTTGGGGCAATTCAGAAGAGAATATTTCCACCATGTTTGGATGAAAATAAAAATAAGCATTCTTGGACTGTATTAATCCATCAGTGCAATTTTTTTTTAAAAAAACTCACCCACTCCAATTTAGCTCAAACAATTTAACATTTTCCCGATCTGAAATCAGATTTGGAAAAGCAGGTTTAAACTTTTGACTGCAGAATAAAAATGATACTGAAATAAGTCCAGTGTTAATAATGCATTGAAATCTAATAGATCTATTTAGAGACACACTTATTTTAAATTGCTTAATTCCTGTGGCCCATTTCAGATAGTTCCT
Source organism: Intellagama lesueurii (assembly GCA_037013535.1). Classification (NCBI taxonomy): domain Eukaryota; kingdom Metazoa; phylum Chordata; class Lepidosauria; order Squamata; family Agamidae; genus Intellagama; species Intellagama lesueurii. The sequence goes on from JBAJHW010000001.1 coordinate 233,674,296, forward strand.
TTTTAGGCAATCTGCCAGCTGATCAATTGGAACTGTCTTCAATGTCACTTGGCCTGTCTCCTCATTCTATATACTGCCACCCAAGGTGAGCTATATTTGCCTGAAGCACTCCATGTCATTCCTTATTAATAAAAGCAAGGAATATTTTGAAGATACAGGAAGGATGATGATTATATGATATTATCTTGCATCCATTCTTACAAGGATTTTGTATCCTTTTGGCTATATTTCATAATGCTCTTATAGATCACTATTCTTCCCTCTGGGACAAATTAGGGACGAATATGCAATGTGTAGGCACAGAGCCAGATGGTTTGGGACATCATATGCTGCTGAAATCTTGCACAGAGTGGACTCAGAATAGGGTTTTCTACTACTTTTCTTTCTTTCTTGGGTATCTGAATCATTGAAGTTCATGTCCCCATCTTGAAACTGCTTGAAACTCTTGCCACTCAGGGACTGAACAGAATGAAAATGTGAGTTAAAGTTCCATCTTTTCCGGTATTATGAGGATCGGTTCCTCTTTCCTGTGAGGACTGCCTTCTGATTTGCAAAAAGATTTATGACCTAGATAGCAAAGAGGACATGATGGTGTATATAATGAGAAGGCTTTCAAAATCTTCAGTGATCATTGGGTGCTCATGAAGCACTCCATGAACGTTTATGACCTTAGGTGATGGGATGAGAGAAGAAGGGTGGGGTGAGATCAACACTTAGGAAGAGAAGGATTTTGACATTTTCACTGAAGTCACTCACAGCGCTGCAGAGACGAGCTATCAGTTTATAGTGTGCTTCATGGATCTGGGATCATAAGCAGCTACATTCCTTCACTCCCCTGCCCCCCGCCCCACTGCTTTCTGAAATGTAAGAGAGAGAAAAAGCAATGCAGCTGTGGTAGATCTTGGCCTTCTTCAAAATGTATGGCAAATGGTGGTTATATTTGGTGAACACAATAATATTGCAAATTCTGATGTTCCAGCCTATAAAGAGCTTTTTAACTTGCTTTTCTTGTGCTGTGATTGTGTGATGTTTGCATAGAAAGTGTGTGTGTGTGGGAATCCACATGCTCTGTCCATCTGTCATCCACACGTTACTGAAGATGAATATGAGGAAGAGACAGGGAAGTGATTCTCCAATTACACTGTATTAATTTTCCTTATTAGAAGTGGCCCATACGTAGAGTATTTCAATTCCCTTGCAAAGGGTTTTAAACAGATAAATGATGTCCTTGATTGCAGGCTTTATGTTGTTGTTTTCAACCACCCTCCATGAACTTGCAAAAAAGCTTTACGTTATGTCAAATAATTGGTCATCTAGCCCACCATTATCTGTTCTCTGCAGTCTGTTCCAGCTCTGATACTGGAAATCCTTTGAACTAGATTGAACCAGAAATGTTCTGAATTCAAGGCATGCACTCTGCTAGTGGAATACTGACTTTCCCTCCCATTGCCTGCAAAAACTCATGTATCCATGCATCAGTTAGGATGAGGGGTCTGTCACAGCCTTAGATGTCCGTGACTGTTAATGTGCTGCATTGCCTGGCTCAACATGTATTTGCCTACACTGACTACCAGAACATATGTTGAATCCCAATCCTGATGGCTATAGTGGTGGTAGTGGGGGAAAGAGGGAGAGATAAATCAGTTAGCTTGCAAGAGCACATTGCTGTTCCTAAATACAAGAGTACATTGTCCGTCTTATTACTGATCTGCTGGATTTTGAATAATGATCTCACAACCCTTACTAGCATTTAAAACACTTAGTATAAAACTAGGGGTTTAGATCATACGTATTACAACCGGTACATAAAACAAGAAAGCAAAAGAACCAAATGGATTTGCCCTCCACAAATCATTAAATTAACATAGCCAGGCTGCAGGGGGCACTGGTACACTGTGTATCTAAATTACAGTCCTGTCGTACTCAAGACATAATTTGGCACAGAATACTGTAGGTTATAGATACAAGGAGGAGAAGCATAAGAATTATTTAAAATCAACCTAAACTTTGAGAAATTAAGCAAAATATTTATATGCAAAGCTCTCCCTGCTCCTTCCAAAATGCAATTTCTTTGTTAATATATCTGCTTGCCTGCTTGCTGCATTATGCTAGTGTTTGCTAACAGAAATGTTTTCTTTACTTTTGCTGTCAAGGTCTGATAAAGGTCACTCTATCTTTATAATGCTGCATTAGCCCTATCAAACTACCAGCCTCCTTTAGCCAGCAATGACTTTGCTGAATGGATTCCCAAATGATCCCATGGAGGATGCTTAATCTCTTTCACCAGTCAAATGAAGACCTCCAGAGCACGTCTGCATGGAATGTGGCAATCGTGAAAGGTTGGAAAAACTCCTTGTTGGGATTACAGCTCCCAGAATTCCTTAGCCATCCTAGCTAGTGGGTAAGGAGCCCTCTCCTTCTGATGTGTGCCTGTCTGTCTAGCTTATATGCCATTGGACAAGCTCTAGGCAATTTCTGTGTCCTTTACACCTAGCATACTGCAGCATGAAAATTCATGTTTGGTGACAGAAGAGTAAATTTTAATAAGTCACTGAGAGGTTGAATCATCCTGAATCCTCAAGGCCAGTATTCTAATTCTCCAGGAAGGACACTGATTTTGACTGATTAAATTATCTTCTTTCAAATTCTAGTTTGATTAAATTCTCCTCACACCAGTGATAACCCCCTTTGTGAAAACTGCTTGTGGAAATAATGAAAATCTGTAGAGCATATACTAGGGCTGCAGTGAACTGACAAGGATCATTAGCTGTTCCCCCAACCATAAAATCGGCTTTTTTGTTATGAGGTACATTTTGGGATGAAACAAATATTTTTTGACGTGGAAAGAACTGGGGCAGCTTTTCCTATGGTCAGGTCAGCCCAGTTCTGAGGTCCCTCTTCAACGCTGAGCAACTAGCAGTCTTCCCTACCATAATAATGGGCCTCTCAGTGAGTCCAACCACTCCAGGAGACAGCAATGGCATACCTAGAGATACAAACACATAACCATGGAAAACCACAAACTTTTAATAAACTGAGTCGATCATTTCTTTGAGATATGTAGTGGTATAAGGTAAAGGTTCCCCTTGACAATTTTTGTCCAGTCGTGTTCGACTCTAGGGGGCGGTGCTCATCCCCGTTTCCAAGCCATAGAGCCAGCGTTTGTCCGAAGACAATCTTTCGTGGTCACATGGCCAGTGCGACTTAGACACGGAACGCTGTTACCTTCCCACCGAGGTGGTCCCTATTTATCTACTCGCATTTGCATGCTTTCGAACCGCTAGGTTGGCGGGAGCTGGGACAAGCGACGGGTGCTCACTCCGTCGCATGGATTCAATCTTACAGCTGAAGATCTACAGACCTTACAGCACACAGGCTTCTGCGGTTTAACCCGCAGCGCCACCACGTCCCTTATATGTAGTGGTATACACCACTACAAATAAAGGATATTCACTGAAACCAACTTCTTTAAAACAAAAGAATTTTTTTTAAAAAGCAAATTTTCAGAGCATTGCTCCATGTAATCATATTTTAAAAATCTGAATTTATATGATTTTTCCCACTCAGCTCTTCCTTCCTTCCTTCCTTCCTTCCTTCCTTCCTTCCTTCCTTCCTTCCTTCCTTCCTTCCTTCCTTCCTTCCTTCCTTCCTTCCTTCCTTCCTTCCTTCCTTCCTTCCTTCCTTCCTTCCTTCCTTCCTTCCTTCCTTCCTTCCTTCCTTCCTTCCTTCCTTCCTTCCTTCCTTCCTTCCTTCCTTCCAGTTTTGCAAAGCCCCAGGAAGGAAGAGGAGGTGGTTTTGTAAACCCCTAGGTAAAAGCAGAACAAAAAGTTTAAAAAGGAATCTCATGTTGTCTTTTGGAGGGAGGTGATCAAAGATTAACAGTGCAATCCTATGCATGCTTAAGAAGTAAGCTCCAATGAGCCAGTGGTCAGGTCAGCCCAGTTCTGAGGTCTACAGTTCTACAGGCACACTTTCAGAAGACAGTGTGCCTGTACTCAATAGCGATCACAATGACATTTTAAATCAAATGCTGTGTTACTGCTGTGATCAATCCATTGTGCTTTCTGCACACCCAACTAATATGGTTGTGTTAACTTTCCAGCTCCTCCCCTTTCTGTATTCCCTCTCTTGATATTCTGCCAACACATTCCAAGACATATTTGTAAACATGTGCTACGTAGCTCCCTTGGTTAACAATGAATCATAATTACGTGCAATTAAGTCCAGCCTAATTTATGGCAACCCTTTTCAGGGTTTTCTAGGCAGAGAGCATGCAGAAGTGGTTTAGCATTCCCTTCTTATAGGGGTGCTTTGGGACTATGCGGCTTGCCCAAGGCTACATAGGCAGGCTCTTCTCCTCAGACACACAGTAGGGAATGGAGCTCCCAACCTCTGGCTCTGCAGCCAGATACCCAATTTAGGCTGCAACTACACAGTCAAATACTGTGGGATTTGCTGAAGGTATAAAATGGCTGCTATTATTATTATTATTATTATTATTATTATTATTATTATTATTATTATTATTATTATTATTATTATTATTATTATTATTATTATTATTATTAATCACACAAAACAAAGGCCAATTTGAATCAGGGTTGTCCGTTTGGTTCTGATGCATGGGTTTTTTTTTTCTGTCACTGGGGGCATTTTTCAAGCTGGAATGAATCAAAAGGACTTTTCCCCATGTGAACAGTGATTTAGTTCTGCAAAATGATGGGGTCTGGCCAGTGCTGTGGTGACATACACAGATGGGGGATGAACTTTAAGGACTGCAGGAACACCCACCTCTGTCTTCTACTTTTTAAAAGTCAAATCCTTTCACTTTCTCTGATGCAAAAAGGAAAGGCCAATCAAGCACACGCACACATGCACACACACAAACAAAGTGGTGTCTTGGCAAAGCACTTTTCTGCTTGTCTCTTGCCTCACAAGGGAAGACCAGGAGAGCATGCACACTCACACAAGCAGCGTCAACATTCATCTCTCTTTATAAAGCCTCTCTCCTAAGACACTTCTTTTTTTTAACAGCGTCTCCTGTGCAGACCTGCTATTTATTTATATTTTTTACAGCTCACAAGCTATCTCATCATCAAGACAAGATGAGAAAATAGAGTCATTGAGGATGGAAAGCCTTCTTAAAGCAAATTCCTTTGAATCGCACCACCTATAGGCACTTCAAATAGAACTGCAATTAGAAGGATTTCCCTCCTCCTCTTCCTGCATGGCCACTTAAATCGAAGATAACCAAATGCTCCAGCATGACTTCACAGTGAGAGAATGTGAGTTAATCTGCATTTCCCTTGCTGTGTAGTCACATCCTTACTGAGATATCAAGCAAATGGCCTTGTTGCTACTGCTGTTAATGCAGTGTATCGCCTCTTAAATCTCATCCTTTCCTGATCAATTCCATCAATGCCATTTGATGTTAGGGTTTCCCAGTTGAGTATCAATAGAAAATAAGAATGCAGGGCAGTGCTATTTTTATTCCTACTTATCCACAATCTCATGTTGTTAGATGACAATTGTGCAATTAGTCATGAATTCTCATTTGATTTATTTAATTTGCTTTCCTCCTGGTTCCCCCTTACTTTTTTCTTTTCTCACTCTTTCTCTTTCTTTTCCCACTACTCTCCCCTTTGCTCCAGACTTCTGTTGTAAGGAAGAGTGGGAAGGAGAACTACAGCTTGTTAGTTAGCATTAACTAACTAGTGTGTGTCTGGGGATGGTGGTGGTTATTCTCTCCTAGAATATCAATTCAAATTCATAAGTGAAATGAGTTAAGTGTTACATCTGGTGTAATAACAATTCCTCATATTTACAATCTTGCCATAATATGTATTTCATGAAATAATTATAATTCAGGATGGTCCAATATGGCCCCACATATTGAAGCAATTATGCCTCTGAATAATCCATTTTGATTGTCTTTGCAATTACTCCTACTAACTAAATGAAATACTCTAGTGATTGCATGTAATATTTTGCTGAAAATATTTATTTTAAATGGGAAATATCTCAAAAAATTATGATAATAATATCACAGCACAGTGTAAAGCTAAAGGTACAACAAAATTCAAGATACAGCAGGTAGGAGAACCACATTTGAGTTTCTGTAATTTTACCATGCCTTTACATTTATGAGCTTTGTATATGCAAAAATAACATTGGACACCAATGGGAGAGCCATACGGTAAAATAAACTTTGAGAAGACAAACACTCCCTTTCAGCATGTTTAACATCCTTATCCATTTTCTTTAATGGGTTCTGCTTCATAGCAATACAATCTGGTACAATAACAATGGCAACTTTATTTCCATTATAAGAAATTCCCTGTAGATAACATGGAAATCTAAGAAGCCTGCTGTGAAGTTCTTAACTATTTATGAATGCATAACAAAACAATTTCCCTTTATTTACACTTTTTTTCTTTGGTAAAAGATCAAATTGCAAGCTTTCAGATCTCAGTAGCATGAAGCAAACTGAATAAAGAAAACATCCACACACACCCAACACATTTCTTTAACCATTTCTTCACTGGAACATTTTTTTTTTATTTGACCTCTTTGATTTTTTAACGTTGATATTTCTCTAGCATAAATGAATCCTGCAATAATGATACAAAGTTATATCTGCAGTTTTTAAGCTCTTTTAAAAATAAAACCCTCCTGTGTTCTTTCATTCAACCTTGTTCCTCAGCTAATAGCTAAGTGGCAACAAAATATATTATATATTTCCATCTGATGTAGAAGAATAGTTTTTCTTAAATGCCATTTATACCAAACATAATCATTACATTTCAAACTAGCTGAGAGAGAAATCTGAAGACTGCTAATGTTGATTTTGCAAGGAATCCGTGAAAACGCACTCTGTTGGCCTTTTGCATTTCTTTAAAAAAATCTGAATTAGTCTGTGAAGTAGTTCATTTTTAAAAAGCCCTGATGATTTCCACACACATGTTAAAGAAATACGCATCTTATGCTTGGGCATAAACATTCAGCTACTATTTAATCTATGATCCATGTTCTACCAGATATTAGTTGGAAAGCAGCCAATGAATACAAAAAGATGGTACATCTGAGAGCCAGCTATGTGTTCAGGTAAGCCATCATTAGATCTGCAATCATATCAGTAATCTATTCATTTTATCTAGAGTAGCAGTCTGAGATACCCTGTGTACAAGTGGTATCCTTGCCACAGGATGTGGTGATGGCATCTGGCCTAGATGCCTTTAAAAGGGGATAGGACAGATTTCTGGAGGAAAAGTCCATCGCAGGTTACAAGCCATTATGGGGATGTATAATCTCCAGGCTTCGAAATCTGGAACTACAAGCTTGATTTCGAAGGGGCAGAGGAACTAGAGACCAAATTGCTAACATGTGCTGGATTATGGAGAAAGCCAGAGAGTTCCAGAAAAAAACATCTACTTCTGCTTCATTGACTACGCAAAAGCCTTTGACTGTGTGGACCACAACAAACTATGGCAAGTTCTTAAAGAAATGGGAGTGCCTGATCTATCTCCTGAGAAATCTCTATGTGGGACAGGAAGCAACAGTTAGAACTGGATATGGAACAACTGATTGGTTCAAAATTGGGAAAGGAGTACGTCCTTTCGGCTTTGGCCCAACCACTTCATTAGCTCTGGATCTACTTGTACTTGTCCTCCGCTCTTCCTCAGTAGCATGTTGGACGCCTTCCGACCTGAGGGGCTCATTTTCCAGTGTCATATCTTTTAGCCTTTTGTTTCTGTTCATGGGGTTTTTTTGGCAAAGGTACTGGAGTGGCTTGCCAGTTCCTGCTCCAGGTAGATCGCGTTTAGTCAGAACTCTCCACTATGACCTGTCCGTCTTGGGTGTCCCTGCACGGCATAGCCCATAGCTTCTCTGAATTACTCAAGCCCCTTCGCCATGACAAGGCAGCAATCCGTGAAGGGGTAGTTAGTAAGTACTATAAGAATATAGCACTCTCAGTGGATTCAGTTTGGTAGATGGTATAATTTGGCCCATATGATTTGAAGCACACCTAGTGGGGGAAATGTTAATGTTCTGGCTCTAGAGTATAATTTCTTAAAAGGTAAGATAATTCCCAAATTGTTTTTTGAGCTGCTTTTATCTTTTGAATCCTTGAATCCTGTATGTGGGTTATGGACTGTGAATCCTCAGACCCCAACTGAGCTGTTAACTTTGTGACTTGAGCACCTCCCTCCTTAAGCCAGTGCTCTCTAATTCCATGGTCCCATCTTGAGGGGTCCTTCCATGTTAATGCAGACCAACAGAAGAGGGACGCATACTAGAGTGTTCTTGGGCTCTGAAAACAACATCAGCATAGGTCCTTGGTAACACTAAATTGTCATTTGATGTTTCCCATAGGCTTCTATATGATTGTTTCACAAGCCTGGCAATGCACCTACATTCTAGAGCTACACAAAAAGCTTTAGAGTCTCAGGACTCAGTTGAAGTAAAGACAGATAAAAGCCTTAACTCCTTGCCAACTGTATCTAAAAGCTGATCCATGAGCAAAATGGTACATCTCATGCCCCTTATTCAACACTCATCCCACAGAACCAATGTACATTTGATGTTCACACTCTTCCCAAATTTTTCTAAGGCAAAATGCTAGCTGACACTAATAACTAGCTAAAAGATCTCTCTCTCTCTCTCTCTCATATGTGAGAATGTAGCATTTTAGCAAAATCCTGTGCAATTGGCCCCACTCCTAATGTCTCCAGCACAAAGTCTCCCTGGTTCATTTATTTCCACAGAAATTTTAAACTCTTGTGCAACTAACAACATACCAACAGTGAGTGAAGAATAATTAAGACGACTAAAGTAGGAATTATGCAATCCCTTTTCCTTCCTTTTTGTCGACACTGTTTATGGTGATTTAAAGTACAAAACCATGTAGCAGCTACAAACAATAAAGCTAGTACTTCCAGAAGCCATGGAGAAGAGAATCTTTTTATTTTATTTGTGTTGTGCTGGTCAAGGAGAGAGGTCCATAAACAAGCTGGAAATTGTATTTATAAACACACACACACATATAAAGGATTTGTTTAATATCCAAACCAATCCACCAGAGCACTTCATAAAACCATAGCACTGAAGATTTAAATAATTTACAATGGTTCTGAACATTAAAAATATACAATAAGATTACACCTGCCATCTTTTCTAGCATTATCATTGCAATGCATCATTTCCACAAGGAGTCTAAAGACAAAAATGGGTGACAGGGGAAAACACACACAAAGGCAGATATGAATTTGCACAGAAGGAGCTACAAAGAAAAGAGCAGAGTGAAACAAATGTAATAAAAGGATCAGGAAAATCAAAGACAGCAAGACAAACACAGGTGATAAAACTGAAAAACAATGCCCAAACATCAGAAAGTGAATAAGGGAAAATCACAGTCATTGAGGAAAACTTTCAGTAGATTCAAAGAAAAGTCCTTAAGGACAGCAGTGTAGATTTTTTGTCCCCTTTAGGCCACAACTGAGACCACTCACATGCACCATAAATGATCCTCTAGCCATTCTTGACCAGCATACTTGGTGGCAGACCCCTGCTTGCTTACAGACAACCACCCAATCTCAAACAACTATTGGCACACAACAAATTGCACAACACTGATGCAGAGATGGGATGTAAACTCTGTTATAAACCCAGATACCAGCTCTATTCTCACATCTGCTCTGGCAACAGAGTAACAAGCCCCAACAATGTTATACAAAACATCAGGGGTGGGTTTGCTTGTCCCTCTGCTAACAAGTGGTATGCCATCCTTTGCTAGCAATGCCCTTCTGCGCTCTGCATAGGACAAACAAAACAATCTGTATACAAGCAAATTAATGGACATAAATCTGACATCAGAAATGGCAATACAGAAAAAAAAATTTCAGAATATTTCAGTTTACTTGGACAGACTTTAAATGATCTGAAAGTGACTGTCTTGGGAGAAAAAAAAAACTACAGAACTAGATTTGAAAGAAAAAAAGATGAAATAAAGTTCACATGGATATTGGAGACCCACTCAAAAGGATTAAACATCAATCAAGGGTTCCTAACTCATTACCAAGTATGAAATCCTACATTGATTCCCACAGTTTGCCTCTTGGATCAACAATGTTGTTGGTACCTTGTAGACTCATACAGTGGTGACTAAAATTATTCACAGAATAATCTCCTTTACTAGTAAACCATTGTTACTTGGTCCACTATCTACGTATGTCCTCACCTGCTCACACAGGGCGATGTGTAAATATGATAGTTATATAGTCTCACTCTTTATGTGTGAGGGAGTGGACTTGAACCATGAAAGCTTACATTAAAATACATCAGTTAATCTTTAAGGTGCCACAATGTTTTTGTCTGGTTTGTTTTTGTTTCTTTATTTTTGTTTTTGTCTGATATGCTTGTACAGATTAATATGGCTACTTCTTCAAAAACTACAACCATAAAAGGCACTGGATTCAGCCAAATACAATGGAGATCCATCAACTTCATGAAGTGATATGGCCAGGTACAAATGGTCAACAAGTTCCTTTCCAACAAAACTTCATCCCCAGGAGACTTACAACGAGGAATCTTTTATGGCCAGCATACCCCACTGAGTGTAGTGAAAGATTATGCAGCACTCTACCAAAATAATAATAATAATAATAATAAAAATTAACTGACCAACCTAATCAACATCCTATACAGCAAAGAAAGAAAAATCCAGAAGGAAATCGCAGATCTTGAACCACAGGTACAGAACCAGCCCTCTGAACTGGACAACACACAAATCTTCTTCACCACAAGAACAAATGAAGAAACAACACATCTACAATGCACAACTTGCTTCCCTAAGGGAAAAGAAAGGAAATAGACTTAATCTACTGCAGGGCACCTTGGTCCACAATAGGATAATAGGCTTACACGATAACATTATAAATCTATCCAGCCACACACTGAACTAAAAAGAACTGTCAGCCCTCTCATGGGGCCCATACCTTGTCCCACCAAGTCTGCACAGATGATACAGCTCTGTGTTCATGTGGAGGCCTTTTCCTGCAGACTATTGCTCAAAGAATATATCCACAACTGTGACAACGACCAGTACAGCAACACACAAGCTATGTATATCTCATTCTCTACAACCTGAGAAGGAACTACAATATAGGTCTCTAACCGCCCAGAGTAGACCTTTGGTCTAGATGGGCGGGATAGATATCCAATAAATAAATAAATAAATAAATAAATAAATAAATAAATAAATAAATAAATAAATAAATAAATACAATATTGGGAGAAATATAATACCCACCCATAGCCACTTTCTTCCCAGCATTAGGGAACGAAGAACTCTACACAGAATCCTCCTGAAGCTTAGAACTGAAATTTTTCCATATACCTCTATCAATACCATGCAATCAATGTACAGATCACCGTCCATTTTATTGGCCATAACAACAACAACAATGTGACAGAAACAACAGAGTTACAAAAGTTAAAGGAGTACATAGCCATGTTACTCTATTTCTAACAAAAGTGAAACCAGAAGTCTTGTAGCACCTTTAAGATCAACTACTATTTGCTTGTTTTTTAATTTCAGAAGCTTTTGTGTGTCCAAGCACACTTCTTCACATTAATGGAGTGGCAGAGTATAAAACTGTTAACCATATGCCATAAATACCCCCAGCTACATTAGAGATGCCATGGATTTCCTGAGGAAACTGCAGTCCATCAGAAGATACCATCCTGGCAACCAGGATACAAATAAAGAATACCATCCCAGAGGGGACCACAGGACATCTGGCCATGAAACTCTGCAACCCATGCTGGCCTACAGAAAGCTATTCATCCTAGAGTATTCTAATCTGTAACAGCAGACTGTCCGCTAAAAATACTGACTGACACAGGAACCAGACCTTGAGGCAAACCTAGATGCCAGGTGTGCCCACATATTTACACAGCAATTACCATCAGAGGACCAAACAACATAATCCACAACATCAAAGGCTCATACACTTGCTTACCTTCTAATGTGATTTATGTCATCTTTTGTCAGCAATGCTACACTGCTTCTTATAGTGGACAAACAGGCCAAACTTTATTTAAGAAAGTAAATGGGAACAAAATGGACATCAGGAACAGAAATACCCAGAAACCAGAAGTTGAACAATCCACCCTAACTGGACATTTGTCTTCTGATCTCAGAGTTATAATCCTTAAACAAAGAAATTTCAGAGACAGATTCCAAAGGGAGGCTACTGAGCAGGAACACTTCAGAAAGTTTAGCACACTCTCTCTTGACCTTAACAAAAATAATGGTTTCATGTGTCATTACATATAACAGTGGAATCATCTGAACTAGAGATGGGCATGAACCTTGGTTTGGAGTTTCGTGCAGGTTCACATGTATGACACCACAGGTGCCACACGTTCCCTTCCCCAGCCTCCCCGGCCAGTGAGCCATCCACCAGTTGAAGTGTGCTCCTCTTTGGCTGTTCAACCAGTTGCCTGTCCTGCCTTTTTGTCTGAGTGGGCGATCAGTCAAATAAGAAAGTCATTGGCCGGGGAGGTGGGGGAAGGGAATGTGCGGCACCTGTGGCGTCATGCATATGAGCCTGCAGAAACCTACAAACCAGGGTTCATTCCTGTCTCTAATCTGAACCTTTGTCACTCAGTCAGACCCTAATCATCACCACTGTGATGAAATTCATCCCTTCCTACTTGGCAAAATCCTATTGCATAATTACGTGCATGCAATTTGAGGTTGTCCCTGTAACAGTTACGATAGCACCGATGTAGAAGTGCTATTAACGAAGCCCTTCTGACAGCATGCTGTGTAACTGGGCATGCTGGGGATACACAACCAATTATGCAATTGAATAAGGTAATTCCTTGCTCCTAGGTGCAATGCCTGGCACATTTATGCCAGCATAATTTTATGTTATGATGGTGTGAAAAAGATTTTCCCCACTGTCTGTTAAACTGCTGGTAAGGAGAACTGCTGGCAGTGTAGACCTGTTACCAGTGGTTTTAAACTGCCGACAGTTTCATACTCCATCCAGAGACAAGACAATCCCATTCATCCAAAGAAGTGTGCTTGGACATACAAAAATTTATGAAAAATAAAAACTACTTACCCTTATAGGTGCTATGTGATTATTAACATACTTAGAAAGTAACTCAATTTCAGCTTCACAAACCCATGAAGTAAGGCTAAAAAAATTGTGACGTGGTCAGCAATTGGCACCAAATCACACACTGACTGTAGAATGACCTCTGGCCTCTTAGTTGACAACTAAAAATCAGACAAGAGTGTTGTGGAAAAGGGATTACGGCTTTGGCCTTCTCTGCTGGATGGGTCCCTCAAAGTGTTCCTCCCTTAAATAATAGTTTGTAATCAAGAATATAGCACCCTCCACAGATAGATAGATATGCCACCTTGCATCCTTTTAAAGGAGAAATGCAGGACAGAAATATTTTAAATGCATAATAAACAACATATCTTCTAAGTTTTCCATAAAGATATTTATAGTTCCCTGAAAACTCAGATGTGGGTTTGACTTCAGAAGTCCTTGCCTGGCTGTGAAAGGGAGCTCTCCCACTGGAGTTTTATATTTTCTCTCTTAAAAATAGAAGAAGACTGAGGCTGAGAATGAGGATATCACATGGAATCATTTCATTTCATTTTCCTTTCATGTTATTATTTATACTCTGTCTTTCTCTCAAAGAAGACCCAATCAGATGCAAACTGAATCAGCTTTTCCTGGTATGTGTGATGAAAAGGATCAGGTGCAGACAGAATTGTTTAACATCTTTTCTGGGATTATCTTGTGTTGGCAACCAATTAGCTAGGAATGGTGCTGATGTTGCTAGAGAGGGTATTTAATCTCTGTTAAGGAAATAAATGGATGGAGTCATTTGACCAAAATTATAATATGCCTAAAGGAAAATCTAGCAAAAGCCAGACAGTTTTATCTTTATAAACTATGAATGAAGATAAACTTTCCTTGCACCATGGGAATACATTGCATGGTTTCACCAGCTAGGAAGCAAAGGACGCAGTAGTGAATATGCGGATTTACAATAAGCAGAAAGGTAGGATTTTCCAGTTCTTATTTTTCACTGCTATGACAGACTGTTCAAAATATTGTTCCAAAGAAAGCACAATTCAGTAATTATTGGTGCACAGATTAAAACTCCCTGAAATCCTGGCCATCACAGCTAATGGTGAAGGCTTCTGGGCATTTTAGTCCAAGAACATCTACGGACACAAGATTGGGAACCACTGCTGTAGACTAACTTGACTGCCGCCATTGGTGTTGTCAACATCCAGGCTGCCCTTTGCTGTGTAAAGCTTGGGACCTTCTTCCTGCTGGCAAAGTGGGCAGGATATTGTGAAGCAATTTCAGGCCATCTTGAAGGAATACACTGGCTGAAATCCTGTTGCATAATTTTATGCTGTGTAAGGCTGATTATGTCATCAGCTGCAGATGTTTTTCCTAAATTAAAAATTTGTAACCCCCTCACAGAAGGTCCTAAGGCTCCCTCAGGATCCTTTTCATGGGGTGGCATTGGATGCAGGTTGTCTTTAGTTTCTGAAAACTGTACTGATACTACCAATTTTTGGAAATGAAGAAGTTCCAACCCCACCCTTATCTTGAAGCTATCAATGGCTTCCCACATAGAAAGGCATCCCTAAGGAGACTTGGGGCCTTGAGAGGGGAACTGGGAATATTTACTATCTGAAAAATTGCCATGACCAACATTTCCTCTAATTTTCTAAAGCTTTGCCCCCTGCATGCGGTATTCCAGATGTGACCGGAAGCAAATGGGTGAAAACACCAGCTTGGCTGTGTGAACTCGATGCAGCACTGCACACCTGCACGCCTTAGGAAATGTTGGCCATGACTGATGATGTAATTGGTCCAATGTGGTATAAAGTTGTGCAAGAGGATTTTGCCTTCGGTTTAGTTCCATTTTGGTCCTTTCTGCATCTCACGTTCAGAAGAACAAACCAGGCTATTTCCCACCCTTCCCAACCTGTATAATTCTATCATATCTTCCTGTTATTTTGCTTTTTCATGGATCCACCAACCCTAGTTATTTTGTTCTTATCTGTAAGTTCCTAATAAGATAGAGTAGTCTTCTTTGGAACTGGTGGTGGTGACTTATGGTTGTACTGCATGCCCAGGACGCCATTTGCAAATTCCTACCTCACTATCCTGTGGAGGAATTATATGTACAGAAAACCAGTAATTATAGAAAGGGCCCCATATTCTTCAATGTCTTGTGCAGTGATATAAATTGCCTTGGTGTATAATATAATATATAAAGTATATGTGTCGTCTCTTGAGCAGAACTGTTTTACAGGAGAGCAAGTGAGCCTTTGAAAGGTTAATGAACTGCATGTGAAAGTTTGTTTTTGAAGACTCAGTACATTCTGCACATACATTAGTTTTCCTTTTGGTATTTTGAAATCAAAACAGATCTAGTTATAGAAATGACAGAATGTGTTTGAGTAAATTACAAACTGCTTAAATATTCATAAGTTTAAAATATACTCACAAATCTCTAATTTTTAAAGGGAGTTTCAGGAGGGTGAGCTTACTCTAATTCATCCTGGAAAAGGAAGAATAATTAAATAGCTAAAGCTCCTCACAGCAGTGTGATAAATTAAAGAAGGCACTGGAGAAGTTATAGGCAGAAGAGGAAAGGGTAGTGTGGTTGATGGAGAAGTTTGAATGACCTTGAGGAGGAGGAGCATAGAGTATTTTTTTTAAAAAAACCAACAGCACTTTTTCAAACATTCCACACTGTTCTTTCACACACTAAAACATTTTTACAAGCTAATACAGGTTTGGTAGTACTGTTTGAAATAAGGCTGTAGAAGCTCTTGAGATATATCCCACAGATTGCAAATAAAGGAATAAAGAACACATGTAGTTCAAAATGGCAAATTTTTTTAAAAAATGTCTATGCAGTCACCCACTGCTAACAAACCCAGAAGCAACTCACATATTTCTATGCCATGGAAGGGTACAAGTTGTCCTTTCAGACATTAATTCAAGAGCCTACAAAGAAAAAGCTGTGCTTAAGTTTTCCCATTTAAGCTATCTTATACATATGTAAATCAGTGTATTCACAGTAGTAAGTCATTCTATCCTATGAACCACTTACTCTAAACTAAAGACTAGAGCAAGTGCGGGCAAAATACAACCCTCCAGATGTTGGAGGATTACAGGTCCTACCAGCCCTGGCAATTGTTGTCAATGGTATGGAATGCTGGGATTTGAGGTCCAGCAAAACATGGAGGGCTCCACTTTGTCCTTCAAGCCTATGTCCTAGATAGTGAAAGAACTGCCCAGATATCTTAAAAAAAGGAAAACATGAGATTGTTCTGATGTGACAAGTCAGAGCAACCAACCACTTGCTTTTAAAGGATTTTGCATTTATGGGAACCAAAGGGGTCCAACAACGATGAAAGTGCCTGTAAAAATCACTACCATGATTGCTCTTGGAGTTTGACGTCTGGGTATGAACACTCTGAGCATTTTTGCTTGTTTTTTTTTTAAAGAGGCATTAAGGGTGTATGTGTGCGAGTGAGTAAATGTTTTAAATGACCTCAATGTTACTTACCAAGTCTTAGAGTTCAGTCACATCGTCCCCAAAGATATGTAGTACAGTGCTCCGTGTGATTGCACCACCTTAGAGTGCCCATTCACAACTGTTTATTTAGAAGCACTCATTCTCTCATACAGCTTACACCTGGAGAAGTCTTCTCCCTTTTTTGTAACCATTACAATCACAGAAACATCCATACAAAAGATCTTGCACATGCATTCTGCAATGGGACATTTGCATACCTGGTGCCTGCCTTACACCTTTTTTTAAAAAAAAAAATCATCTCCAAGGGCTGAGGAAGGCAAACCAAAGCTTGGGAAAGGGATTCTTTGGATTACAACGGATGGAACTCCGCAGCCAACAAAGCCTCTGGAGAATGTATAGAGTTGCAGCTGAGGCCAAAATCAGCTGGGGTTGTCGCCGTTTTTGCTGGACTCTTACTTTTGCGTGACATAAAGATTTGTAATATGAGCTTCAATAAGAAGACGACGACAACAATGATGAAGAAGAAGTAGTGAAGTAAAAAAAAAGTCAAGCGGTAGCATTGTTTCCAGTTGATATATGGGAGGAGGGGGATGCCAGAATCCTACAGGTTTGTTATGGAAGTGTAAGTGCAATAGTAGAAATCACAGCCATTTTTTAACTCATGCAGCAACTCACTTGACTAGCTGCAAACAAGGGACACACACTGCAACTTGTTAACCAATAACAGTTTGCTGCTACGGTCTATGAGCTTGCGCTGAATGATGCAACCAACCAATGGGATTCTGGCCAAAGTGTTGAAAAACTTTGTTAGCAGAATTACTGGATGCTATGCAGTGGTTAAATGCACAGAACATTACTGAAAAAGACCAAAAAAGAAAGAAAGAAAAAGAAAAACTGATAGGCCATCAGAGGCTTGGAGAACATAAAATTGCCCATCTCTATTCCATTAAATCTGAAAATAGCATTTTAATTTGTTGTTTATCTACCTATTGCAGGTTAAATGTCATACATGGCTGCAAAAGCCAACAATTACACTCCACTTCCATTTCATCGAAGCCAGGAATTAACACCATAATACAGGATGCTTGCCCGCATGGGTTTAAACCTAGAATAAGGCAGTTAACATTGAATCAGGCAGACCCAATTTCACTGGTGATAAATCTGGCACCATAAAAAAGAAGAGGATATTAGAAATGAGGAATATAAAAGGCCACATCTGCTGAATACTGAACAACATCTTCCTTTAAAAAAATAAAAATAAATTGCTGACACTTTCAAAACAGTTTTAGAATTTCTGTTAAACCGTCCAGCATATTATACAGCTGGAAAGAATTGTTTAGCTTAACGGTAGATGCCAAACCAAATGACAGTATTTACTGTAAAGAGTGACTACACAATATATCTCTTTGCTACCCAAACATCATGTATTATTATAAATAAAGTAACTACAGCTTGACTCCAGTGGTCATGGCCTGGGAGGCATTTCATGCTCCCTCCCCTTTCTGTGCTTTCCCGTCCCCTCCCCTCTGAAGCCCTGTGTAAGCTCAAGAGAACTCCATCTGGACCTCAGGGCTATCATATCTAACAGCGACACGGTCATCAGAAATTCTATGGATGGGACTGTCACCTCACTGCATTTCCATGGTAGGAAGAGCTGTGCCTGTTGAATTTTTTGACTATTAAACACCGGAAAGCAAGAAAGTTGTCAGACTTAGGAACCACTGGAAGGAGAAGATGGTGTTTATTTTCCACCATCTGGCATTATTAGTGCCCAACAACATTCCTCCTACCATTCACATACAATATTAATAGGGATTCTAATATGCTGAGGTGAAAGCCACAGAACTTTCCATTTTCCCTCCCTCAACCACCCAAGTGTTTTTCCCTTTAGTTTTTATCTTGTATTATTTTCTCTTTTTTTTCTGTTGCCACCACTGGGTAGAAGCTCAGCAAATGTAAGGTGTCAAGCTTAATTGGACATACCGTATGCACAGTTTTTTTTTTAAAAAAATAAATTAGGAGTAGAATGCCATCATTCTTCTATGACTATTTCAGACTATTCAAAAACATGGGGAAGGATTGCTTTCTTTTGTTTGGAATGGATGCAGAAGGTGGTTTACCTGCAGCTTTTGATATTGTGTCTGTCCAGAGCCTTACGAAATGTGAACGGTCCAACGTTATTGATTTCTGTAATTTCTAGACAGCCAGTAAAATTGCACATGGATCCAGTAACCTAAGAGGGAAGGAGGGAAAATCAAAAGAATTAGACATGTCTCATACCCATGGTAAGAGGATCAACCCAGCCCTGAAACCACACAGTTCCCTGCTGTGAGGAATTCATGGCACCCGGAGAAGGAAAAAAGCCCTGCTAACAATCCTCCTCATGGTAGCAAGCAAATTAGATAGAAAGTTTGCTTTATATCAACACTGAATCATGAGCATTTCAAAACCTATTTTAACATTTATCTGGACCTACTAAAGGATCAGCATGCTTTTTCCAGTGAACATATGTGAAACAATATAAAAGGTGAACATATTAAAATGCAAGAGAGACTGTCCAGCTAAAGGTAAGCATCATTACATCCAGTAGGTTTCACTGGATAGGACAGCATGCATTTTTGTGTGTGTTTGTACATGCATTCACCTACACCGAGAGTCACATTACTTACCCTTGTCTTCTATTTAGACATCCTGTTTTATGCAGATATCTGCACATGCTTAACCCTGCTGCAGTAATAAATGAGTCTTTTCTTTTGGCTGGATCGTGCCCAAAATACAGCAAAGAAGTGGTACATTTAAACTTGGCCATGAGCCAGGAAAAGAGAAATCGTGCACTGTTTCATAGAAATATATATACTTGCTTGAATTATTCAGAGGGTATGAAACTTCATATAAGCTGTCTGGATAGCTCAATGAGTTAGGTATCGGGCTGTGGTCAGAGGTTGGGAGTTCCGTTTCCCACTGTGCATCTCAGAAGAGCCAGCCCGTATGGCCTTGGTGTGAGGGCCTCCCATGATTGGCACCACCATAAATATATATATTTAATTTTAAAAGCAGTTTACAATCTTGAGTTCAGTTATCCTAAGAACCAGTCTAGAAGGAAGATCATCTTCTCCAGGGCAGAGAGATGAGCTGGAAATAGCAAGTAGCAACAAAAAATGACATGTTGTGGGACTCCAGAACAGCCTGAATGGGAACAACCTTTGGGGACAAAGAATCATAAGAATGGAATAACGCCAAAGTTTGTGTAGCCTTTTCCTTGGAATTTATATGATCCCTTTACAGTTGGTGCATCATATAGCTAGCAATCTGACTATGTTCTAGCCAGATACAGCATTTGAGGTGGGGTGGGTGGGAGGAAACCTGACCAGATCATAAGATCTAGGCAGTTGCTCCAGGCTAAAGTTGATGTCCATTCTCTTAGTTGCAGTATTGGTAGCAGAACTCCTGAAACTAAGGGTGTTTTTACACAGCAGGAAAAAAAAGAGCATGTTGATCCGCTATTAATTCACACCTGGGGATTTGGGTTTCCCTGGGTAAATTTGGTTTAGCTACCCTGATAAGAGTTGGAAAGAGAAAAAGGAGGAAATTGCTCATCAACATTTTTTCCAACTTCTTACGGTAGTTCTGCTGTATCTTATTTATTTATTTATTTATTTAGCTTATAGACTGCCCAACTTTGTGAGATCACTACTTGGGACAGTTGACATGATATAAAATAAACCGCACAGCCAAAATTTTATTCAAAGGGAATACACTTGGTACCTTAATCAATCAACATTAAGAAGAAAAAAGACAACCCACAGGTGATTAATAACTTGAACCAATTACAAAATCATAACAGAATAAATAAAATATGCAATATATACCAGATAATAAATGAAAAATTATTAAAATACTGCCAAATCCAAACCACACATATGGGTCACAAACAATGTTCCCTCTAAGCTGTGCAGCACTGTTTTTTAGTTAGTGTTGCCATTCATTTGGTTCCTGTCGTGGCCAGAACTTCATGCATGTGAGGTGGGGTTTCTGCTCAGTACTGGTGAAAAATTAGAGGGAAGGTTGGTCACAAAAGATTAACATTGAATGTTGCTAGAGGCCTCCCTAAACAATTCTGTCTTTAGTAATCTTCTGAAAGACTGTGGAGAGGGGGGCAGTCTAACCTCTAAAGCAGTGGTCCCCAATCTTTTCCGAACCATGGACCGGTTGGGGGGGGCAGCGTCAGTGCGTGGGTGGGTGGGGCACCCGTGCACACGCGTGGGTGAATGGGGTGCATGCGTGGGTGGGTGGGGCACCCATGTGTGTGTGCGTGGGGCACCCGTGTGTGCATGGGGGTCATGTGTGTGTGTATGCGTGGGGGCCATACATGCGGTGGGCGGGAGATCTGTCTCCATTGCCCAGTCGTGCTAAGGCCACAGTCTGGTACCAGGTCGCGGACTGGGGGTTGGGGACCCCAGCTCTAAAGAACATTTGTTCCACAAGAAAAGAGACAGTGAGGAAAATAACCGATTCTTAGTTATGGCTTTCTTTATTTCTCTTGGAGTAGACACCCTCAGTAATGAGGCCTGAGATGAATGGGGCGATCAGGTAGATATTTTAGAAAATGATATTTGATGTTTATGAAAGTTTTGATTGTCTACTAGTGACCCCCTGGGTTGTCTCACAGCATTTATCCTCATTTGAAAATTTTAAATAGACTTTCATCATAATTTCCCCTCCTTGGGGTTCTAAACTAGGCAAGACAAATAGAATGTCATAGAAACAGGAACTCCTTAAGTGCTTACAAGATTTCTGATTATCATAGCACAAGCTTTTCTCACCTCCTGTAACTTTCACAATAGGTTCCTTTTATGATTGGTCATAAGGAGGTAAACATGGGCTTTCTTAACAATTCTGATTCCAAGCCTGAAAGAATTCAGCTTCTTCCAATGTGCTATTTGTATCACTTAGTTTGACACTCATTGATATCTATCTTTGCAAAAGAATACTATCTTGAGTAGTGGAGGGTGGCACTCAGCAAAAGTTATGCTCATGTGGAACTCTTGCACCACAGAAGATGATTAGCACCATCAAAATAGGTACCACCATCACCTGTCTTCTTGCCAAATTGCTAGCACACAACATCAACATGCATGTAACATTTTGCTCTTTGTGTATGTCTCTGGATCAGGGTCAAAATTACTATTTAATTTTAATAAACAGAGACAGGCCTTCACTTATATTTTAATGATATCAGAGGTATAATGTTGACATCGAGCTCGTAAGGAATTATTAATTGATTCTTGAGATAAATAATCCTGCCAAATGATATATTGGTCCCATGATAACAAGCTATAACTGGATTCTCTAAGAAGTTCTGCTTTAAGCTTCTGGGTGGCTTGATTAATCTTTCAACCCTCCTTCTTCCAGTATCTCCCATATGCTAATGTTTCCAGTCAAAATCTTGTTATTGTTAGCAAAAGAAGCAAAACAACAAGCTGTGATAAAACTGTCAAAGGTCAAAAGCACCCCCATTATAACACTTACATCAGCGGCTGTCTTCATCCGCGTTCTTTCAGAATTTCTAATGTCAAGTTAGTGTGGGCAAAATCATCACCATAGCAACCTGAAATCTATATCACATGCTGAAGAGCAAATTAACAAGGCAGTTTGGGAATAGATAAAAAAGAAATGGGGGGGGGAGCAGAAAGAAAGGTTATCAGCATCTTCTTGAAATTTTATTCTTTGTGTGTGTGTGGTTTTTTTTTTTTTTTTTTTTTTAATGTTACAGCATGATTGACAGAAGCCAAGCCTGAGTTACCTGGCCAGTTCCTCTGGATTTGTGGGTCTGTATATGTCAGACATAGTGCTCCCCCCAATTAAAGATAAAGTAATTATGAGTCTTGCCTTCTTGCCCTGAGCACCACAGTCTCACAAGCATTCCTGTCAAGCAACACTCACCCACATGGGGGAAACTGGGCTAAATGAGCTGCAGGACGTATACATAATTTGAGAAGCTGTTTATGGGTAATGGCGACTGTTAGAAGGGAAGAAATGGGAATGAATGCTTTTTACCTTTAAAAATTTGCCCCAGAAGTGCTGAAGACCTGTTATATCAGTCGGAACAAGTTATTACGCTAAGGTTTTTCATCAGTGTTTTCACATTTAAATTCATTTAAGATTTTTTTAAAATTGTATCTAGACACATGGAAAAGCTTACTTTGTGAAAAGCTTCAACATTAGTGCTACTAATTTAGCAAGTAAGGTTTTTCTGTCTTCAAGGCAAGAAAAAAATGGCCGGAATAGTCACATTTCATTTTCTTTAAAACTGCATAGTAATGCAATGCAATCCTAAACCTCGGGGAAAGTTAACTGCAAGGTTTGTAAGCAGCAGCGTTCCCTCTCCATGGCCAGAGAGAACGATATAACCCTTACAAGTCTCCTCATGATGGTAGCAGACATCTCCACTGTCATCACTGGTCCACCAGTAGTTGACTGGGAGAGTGTCCCTGAAATCAGGGCAAGATGGGATTAGATTAGAGCAGGCCACTGATACACAAAATCCTGTTCCCTCTTGTTCACCAAATGGAGCTGATATAGTTAATTTTCTCCCATGGACGGCAGTGGGACGAAAACAACCACCACAAAAGAATCAGAGGGGAAAGGTAAGACCAAGCTTCCACTCACACCTTCCATTCTATGTACAGAAAGGGCTCAGGTGGCAGCAGGAAATCCACCAGGAATAACCAGTAGGAGATCCACCAGGAAGTCTGCACCACCTGATCCATCCTGGCCTCATCAGGACATGCACACCCCATGGCATGCCCTACCTGCCTATGCAGATACACACAAAGAGCCCCCTTGATTAGCAGTCCCATCTGATGTGTTCTTAATCTGGAGGCAGCAGGGGAGCTGACCCTTAAAAACTACAAGTTACTAAGACAGGGGCTGTAACTGAACTATAGGCCATCTTTAGTTTTCTGCTCCACCTGCAGAAAACAACAGACCATCAACTCTGTCTGAAATACTCTGTGATAGGCTAACTGTGGACATGTTACAAAGGCATGAATAATCATTGGCAATTAACATGTTAAAAGAATCAGGGCTTAGGAAGTTACTTTTAAAGAGTAGCTTGTGTCCATTGCTTATTACATTGTCTGAACAGTAGTCTGTTATTGTTACTGATTATAACACTGGCATTTTTTGGGGGCGGGGAGTTACTTATTGCCATTTTTTTGGGGGGGGGGGGAGAGAAACTCTTGGGATTGATAAAAAG
This sequence comes from Intellagama lesueurii, assembly GCA_037013535.1. NCBI lineage: Eukaryota > Metazoa > Chordata > Lepidosauria > Squamata > Agamidae > Intellagama > Intellagama lesueurii. The sequence continues at coordinate 233,698,156 of JBAJHW010000001.1, forward strand.
ATGGCATAAAACTTGAAAAATCCATGACAAAGTGCTTCTAAAATGCCTTTTAATGCCCTTTAAATAACTTCTGAAAGCAATTGAAGAACCTTACCTATCACACCAATATAGTAACTTTGATACTGCTTGTCATGCTGCTTTTGAAAACACCACCACCAAAATGTAATTACATTACTTGTCTTTGTTTCTTCCAAGCTCTGACACAAATGATAGTAACTGGCTCTTAGGAGTCGGAGAGCAATGGTGAATGTAGGTACACTGAAGGCAAACCCATGGATCTAAACGCACCTAAGACGGCCTCTATGAATTACTAAGAGTGCAATTACATGGTGAGAAAAGTGTGCATCTGATCCCATCAGAAAGGGTTGCTTTAACAGGAGAGACCTCCCTTCAGTTCATTGGGGAATCCCTCCAGCCCAGCCCCAAAGAGTAGACCTACAGATGGACCAAAAAGCCCCAGCTTGGGCATGGACAGACTGGAGCACTATTCCCTTTACATCACGAGATCACCAAGAAATAGCTCTCATGGATCACTCCACCAGCGGTACAAAATATGAGCTATATGCCTATGTGATCACACCCTGAGTTATTACCATGCTATGAGAACACTGATGCTGAAAGTTTTGGTTGAGTGGAATAAATCTTTTGTTTTAAAACTGCACTTTAGGGCATTACTCAAGATCATATAAAGCTGATTTGTAACATATTAATGTACAAGTGTGGAAAAGTGTAGCAAGTGTGTGGTAACTGATGCCTGAGTTAGAAACCTCGTGGCACAGTGGTTAAACTGCAGTACTGCAGTCAAGACTCTACTCACAACTTGAGTTCAATCCTGACAAGCTCAGGTAGCCAGCTCAAGGCTGACTCAACCTTCCGAGGTTGGTAAATTGACTACCCAGCTCATGACTGGGGGATGGGGAGCAAACATAATTAAGTTGTAAACTACCCAGAGAGTGCTTTTACCACTATGGGGTGGTATATAAGCAGCACACTTTGCTTTACTGACTGTCCTTCACTCCTGAATGTATTCTGTACATCTTTTCCAATATGTAACAAAGGTATTCTCAACACCTGTTTCAAATTGGAATGTACACATTGTTGTACATCCATCTCCACCTCCTTCATGATTGCCACCATCGCTCTTATAAATGCAAGTGTACTTCCAGATTTTGACCAAGCAGAATATTTCTACATCCCTTTTGAAAAATACTAAGGAACAAACTGCTGCTTTCATTGTAATATGTGATTTCTGGAGACTTTGCCTTATTAATTTCTCCCTGGTCAATATCTCTCATTAGTTTCTGCTGGCCAATCCAGTTGGTTCATTGACAACATTCCACTTTCTGTTTCTAAGCACTCAAGGAGTTGATTCGGAGGCTTAGAGATGCCTCTACTATCATGACTTTTCCTTCCCACCACTACTATTTGGAGCCCTCTGGGCTTTTCTTGCTAGGCAAGAACTAGCTTCTTGGAAGCTAGTTCTTCTCTTTCTAGATTGTACGTACGTTAACATTAACGTAGGGATGAATGCCAGGAAACCTTTACAACCTGTATTATGGTAGCTTATCAATGTTGCCCGAATACATTGGCTGAGTTGTGATAACGGCATAGGCATTATGTTGCTTAGGGAACCAATCTATCTGCTGTCCAATTTTTGTGAGGGATGAGGAATTTGTCAGTTTGGCCAAGGTTAAAAACCTCGTAGTCTGAAGACTGGGAAGAAGTCCCAGAATGTATGAAAGCCAAGGGGTAAGCATGGAGATTGAAGGGAAAATGCAAAGCTGGAAATAGGCTTACAAATAAATTGGTTACATATATTCAGCCTTCGGCTCTTTGCTTGCAAAGACTTTTTAGTAGAATCACATAGATTTATGCACTTTGCCCAAGTTCAGGGCATCACATGTGAACAAACTGTGGCACACATATGTATGTCTAGATATATTTGATAAACTTTAGCCATGCTGGATGCCATAACAAACAATAACAAAAAGAAAAGAAAAACACCCATGAAGGCTTTGCATTTCTCCCCCTCCTGCCTACCAGAAGCTGGAGGGCAAGACTCATAGCCTGGTTGAGGGCTTCCAAAATGGCAGCTGGTTAGTCAGTGTGTGAGCTGGCCTTTGGTCTGATTGAACAGGGCTCCTCTTACATTCTTGTGTTCTAATAACTTAGTCAAAAAAGAAGAAAAAAAAAACAGCACAGCTAACAATTTTCAAGTTTTACAGCAGTCTGTATAAAGTGTAACTTCCCTCCTTTCTTCCAAATCCCTCCTTTCAAATCCCTCCTTAAAACCCAGTCTTTTCACATGGAATTTTATTTAGCATCTTATTCTCAGCCCGTCATCTCATTCCTAGTTTCAGTCAATCTCCAAGTAAGTATAGCTACATTTCCGCTACTGTTTTTTGTACACAATGTGAAACATATGCAGACGTCTTAATAAGTGTGCTAGAAAGAACTTGAGATGATGATGATAATGATGATGATGATTTCGTTAATGTGGGAAAAAGCTAAACCAACAGATTCACCAGCCCGCAAAGAGGATTTTGAATGCTTAGTTCTTAAAAACCTGGGTTTGGATCCTTGTGTACACAGCCATGTTGGTGGGCCTTATGTCTCCCTAGCTGGCTTCTCATTTCCAGCAGCCTGCATGGCAGGGAGACACAACATTTTCCCATGTGTTGCAGTGGCCAGGGTCAAACCAATACCTTTTGTTGCTTGAGGTAGAACAACAAACGGTAGCTCCCCCGAAAGCCGGGATAACTAGGCTGATATTTTGTACCTGTATTGCGGAATATCAAGTTACAAAGAAACTTGACATTATGCAAGCAGTAGCTGTACATGGAAGTGCTATTCACGAGACACTTGCTACCTATGAATGTACACTATGTACACTATGAATTGTGCAATCAAGTCACGCAAGCCTAGCTGCCTGGCAAAGTTATGCCTGCATAACTTTACGTAATGAAGACCTACAGAGTTATCTGGGCAGCTCAGGCCTAAAAGCTCATGAGTGTATTTCCTCAGAGTAAAACTATATATAAAACAGCCTTCCTTGTGCACCCCTCTAAAGTCAGCTCTCTCTGCTGGATACTGCACTCTGCCTCATGGCAAGGGCTGATGAAGTTTTCCATTCCTGTCTTCTCCTGCCTTCTGGCTGCTCTTGGTCTATCTTTAATCCTAATTACTAGAAAGAGATCAATATCAATTTCCCCTCCTCATCTTTGAACAGCACGAAATGAAAAAAGAACGGGCAGTCCAAGAATAATGTGTCAGATAAATTGTGCTGTGTTTGATATGTTACTAAAAGTTCAAAAATGCCAAACCAATTTCAGAAGTGCTTCTCTCTGATCTAGGAATTTGTAGCACAGCAATTTAGAGTAGGAGTGGGCACATGTAATGCTGATGGACTACGCAGTGCCATCATCATTGTCGTCACTGCTGTTTTCCTATCCCACCTTTTTGTCACAAATAGCTCTCAGAGTGACTAACTGTAATTAAATGCAGATTAAAAACAAGACATTTATCAAGACGTAACACCAAAAACAATTCATTTAAATCACAATAAAAACACAGACTGATCAAAAACAAACAAACCTAGAACTCAACCTGTTAACCTTATCATGAATATCACCAGTAGTGGGCAGCTTATTTGCCTGCCTCAATAAAATAATCTTTCCCTGTTAATGGAAGGATAGCAGATTGGGAGGCAACCTAGCTGCTCTGAATAGACAGTCCCAGAGTCCAAGAAGTAGGTAGAGAAGATGCAACCAAGGGCATCCAGAGGTGGAGTTTGAAATCTACATTTATTATGGGGGTTTGCTGCCTGCATTTCTGAACTCACCTTTAAGAAAGAGATCTAGCACAGACATCTGCCACGATTTTTCGGACTTTTTTTCATTCATTCATTCATTCATATATACACATTCTGCACTATTCTCAAAATATTGGAGCACAGCCTGACAAAGACTAGTTCAGAATGAAAGCTAGCTATATATATTTTTAAATTAATAGACCAATAAAAGTATCACTTGCCCTTGCTTTTATATTGTGTAAGAACCACGTAGCTTTGTTTGATTTTTCCAAAGTCTCACAGTGGTTACTGGAAAGCTTTTTCTTGCAGCTTTACTATATGTGGCATTGATCGTGAAGATAAGCAGCGTTTTCTGATCTGGTTAAAAATGGACAAGGTAATCTTTCAAATAGCTTGCTGCCAATTCATATAAGGCTTTACAGGTCATAAAGAACAAAGGAGTCACACAGTCCCAATAACGCACCTTGGTCAATCTTGGACCAGATTAAGTTTCCAAAACATTTTCATTGGAAACCCTGTGTACAATACATTGCATGTTATGAACTCATGCATCACTATGGCCATTTATCTGCAGGAACCAGTGCAGTTTGAGAAGTGGTCTCAGTGGCTCTAAAGCACTCCTGTCATTGAAGTCTTTCCAGAAGTGATCTAGATGTATTTGGGTCCTGGAGTATCTCATTTTTAGAAAGCAGATGCTTCAGCCTCCTAGTTCCCAGGCTCTTGCTATCTCTTCCTGGTTTCTCTTCCTAATGTGCAAGGAAAGCAAATATTTGCAAGAGTTTCCTCTCTATTGCACTGAATGATTGGTAGACCATAATGTGACAGGGGGAAACAGACCACATATTCCTTTCTGTTGCCCAGTTCACTATCTTTACAGGGAAGGAGAAGAGTGAGAGTTTCATGTAGGCCATGTGTTGTGAACTGTATGCTGATCAGGGATGGAGATCATTGTTGGACCACAACTGACATGTTTCTTTAATAGGCAATGCCAGCTAATGAGGGTTGCACTTCAACATCTGAATAGCTCAATCGTTTAGGTCTCTGGCTGCGGAGCCAGAGGTTAGGAGTTCAATTCCCCATTGTGCCTCCTAGACAGGGGCTGGACTCAATGATATATAGGGTCTATTCTAGCTTAGTATATTCTAAGATATTCTAAGTCTGAGTGCTAAATTCAGTACATCCAAGTTGTGAGCCTTCAAGCAGAGTGCAACCCCATTCAGCACAGACTGAATTCTTATTCCCTGTTCTGCCTCTCAAACAATCAGGAGTAGGGTTCCTCCCTCCCCCCCCCCCCGCCCCGGTATGTAACAGAACTTCAGTTTATTCATCATCCATTACAAGCATTAGTGATTTCAGACATGCAACAAGAGTAGATTCCTTAGATTTAGATGGAAATGAAAGAGAGAATTTGGTGTCATCAGGATACTGGTTTTATCAGTAAAATGAATCATTACATGCGCTCAAGTCATTTCCAACTTATGGTGGCCTTAACAGGGTTTCTGTGGTATGTGGAATGTTCAAAAAGTGGTTTATCATTGCAACCCCTTAGTGAGTTTCCATTGCTGAGCAGGGATTTGAAGCCACGTCTGCTGAGTTCTAGTTTGATACACCATCTACTACCCCATAGTGGCTCTCAACGTCAAGCATGCTGAACATTTTAAAATGGAATTCTGAAAGCACACATACCAAGTTAATGTTTGTGATCACTAGCCATGTGTAAAAATGAAGTTAGTCTGTACTGATTACAGACTAACTTTAAACAGATAAAAATGGCCATAAACTCTAGCCTCCATTGTTTAATTTGGGGAAAATGTCTTGATGATTCTATGTATAAAACTCATTTTATAAGGCTCCAGAAAGTCACTTAGGGTTTACACACAACTTACTGCTTTCGAACATACATTTCTTCTGCTTGTTTGATTTTACAATAATAATCTGATAGAGCTAGTTTCCTGTAATTCTTTCTTGTTTTGCTTTTCTAAAGAATAAGATATAAAATGCACCTGATTTACATTACAAACAGAGAGGTTGATCTCAGTAAACTTAATGTTCTAAAGCTCTGCTAGGAAGAATAAATGTATAAGTAGCTCTTGTAGGTCCTGTTCCTAATCACTGACCCATACTCCCCAATTTAGGATGGCTTCCAATAGCAATTTCTTCCCATAGCAGTTCCTTGTGCTGCACTGAAAAGGAAACCAGGGAAGCACTGGTGTATTTGTACATAAATAGTTAGATCTGCACATTTGACTTCTTTTGTTACCAGCTACCTAAGTATGGATTCTTGCCCATACTCGTCTTTAACTAATCATGATTGATCTTGAACATTTTGTTCAAGTATGGGCAAGAATCCATACTTAGGTAGCTGATAACACATGATTGATCTTGACTTCCAGCTTGACACTGTGACGAGACAGCAGGAGGAGGATGGAGCTCCATCCCCTGGGCTGAATTCCGACCTGTTTGGGACCCCTTAGGGGGTTAAAACCACCCTGAAGAGGTGGTGAAATGGGGGAGAAGTCTGTTGATCACGGGGGGGGGGGAGTGGTGGTTATCCATGTTTGATCCAGGAAACTCCCCAATCAACCAGCGGGCGGAAACAAGCAGCTGAATTAGCTTGCTTGCAAGTCGTCGGCAGCCGGCAAATGAAGAAGCGATAAATCAGCCAATTGAACATCGTCGTTACCACTGGGTGAGATACAACATCTTAACTATACTGCTCTATGATAATCCCTGGATGGAATAATCCCTTTAACAGAAATAAGCATCTCTTAGCCCCAACACTAAATGGAGCAGCGGTGGATCTGGAGAAGGGGAAAGAGACGCGAAGAAAATAAATTGGACATTAATTAAACACTTAATTATACTTCAAGGAAGTAAGTTTGGTATTACTTTGGTGTCGAACTTAAGAAATTTTCCTCTTAAATGTATTTTAGCCAAACAACGCTGGGACTAAAACTGTTTGTTATGGCTATCTTACAGTGTTGGCAAAAAGCCCAGAACATGACCTTGAATACTCAAACTTGGAACTCTGTTTTGACTTTCCTTTTTTTCCCTGAGAACTGACTAAAACATAGACAATTAACTTTGGAAAGTCTAATACAAACATTGAGTGAACAGGGCTGTCAACTTACGTCAGAGACTGGATTCAAAATTAACCCCAAAGGTGATCAATTTACTAAAGTGGACGTATTGAAGCAATTATTAATGGCACTGGACTGACTGCTCTAAGCTACTGGACATCTTTCACTTGAAATACAAGTACTTGGCATCTTGGGACATAATGCTACAACAAGGGAAATTTTGGGATGAAACAAAATCTACCCTTCAAGCAATCTTAGAAATAGTGAGATCCCATAATGAAGAGGTGAAATCATTCAAGGAGCAATTAAAGAAGGACTATATTCAACAGGAGACAGGGAACAATGAACAAGGAAATGTGAGGGTGGTGGATGATGTATGCCAACCAAGGGAAGGGCTGGAGGAAATCAGAGGAGAAAATTTAGGAGATTTAATTCTAACCTTAGAGCTAAGGAGAATTTTAGCTGTGTTAAGGGAAGATAAGAGGAGAAAAACAGCAGAATTAATTTAAAATAGCCTGGAAGATCTATTGGAGATAGATCAAGTACATGAAGATCTATTGGAGATAGATCAAGTGTATAAAATGTTTTCAGATGATACAAGGGACGGCAGAATGTTTAGAGAGATAGAAAGAAGAACTTGGAAAAGACAAATAAGAGAAGGAGTTACTTAGAAAGATGAAAAAGGGGAAAATATTAAGGTGGCCCTCAATGCTGAAATCATGTATATACCTAACTTCTGGAATTGTAAAGGGGCATATCTTATATATTAAAAAAGGGAATTAAACTGAAATAAGAGATCACTGATCAGGGTTAAAGCATAACACGGTGGTTTTTAAGGTAAATTGAAGCTAGACATAAGGATGGGGCAAAACAAATAGTACTTAATGAATATACATTAGATATGATATTGATATAGACATGATAGAAAATGTGGAGATAGAAATGGCTAAACAATTATATAAAGAAAATCTGTATAAAATGCTTTAGATAACATCTATTATGTGTTAGGAACCTACTCAGTTATTATTAGTATAAAATACAAAGTTTGTCGGTTAAATCACCTCAAAATTATATAGATTTGGAACCGGAATTACTTTAATTAGGTATGTTATTAGAGGATTTTGAGAACACTGTATATTATGAGAGCAGTACTATGATAGTAGCCAATATTGTATACGAAAATACACACATGAACAGTTTAAATGTTTAAAAAATGTATAGACTTTGAAGAGACAATTAAGAAGACACCAAGACACAAAAAACAAATAATTATAAGCAACCCATGTAACACGATGTTTAACGAGCACAAATTGAATGTAGATAGATTGAAAAACTAATAAAATGTTTTAAAAAATAATAATCATGATTTATCTTGTGCAACTGCATGAGGATTGCAACTATAATAATAATCATGTGCCATCAACTCTGACTTATGGCGACCCTTTTCAGGGTTCTCTAAGTACTCAGAAATGGTTTACCATTCCCTTCTTCTGTGAGTGCTCTGGGACTGCACAGCTTGTCCAAGGCCACACGGGCTGACTCTACTCAAAGGAGGCACAGTGGAGAACTGAACTCCCAGCCTCTGGCTCTGCAGCCAGATGCCTAACTCACTGAGCTATTCAGACAGCTACAGTATAGCCACGTTTATATGTGCTTTACCTTTGTAACCACTACTTCAAGGAATTATTCTATTACTCTATTCTATTTTAGCATCACAATAATCTTGTAAGGTACTTTGAGTTAGGAGTAAGGAATCCAAGATCATGCATTGCACACTGAAGGAAGTTCCTCAGTGTTGTGGCTGAACACTCCATCCACTGCAGTCCACCATCCCATGCTGGCTCTCTTTCATAATGTTCATTCAAAGTGATACTTTCTTATAAAGCTCAGTGGGTTGTCATCTTATTTACTGTTGGTTCTCTCTGCATTTTCAAAAATGTATTCCTAAGACAGGGTGGGGGGCAGGGGAAGTAATAATGCTTCCTTTTACATTTCACTCCTGAAAGAAAGATTTAGATGGTGAATCAGGTGTCTAGCTCAAACACCCAAGAGTGCCTGTATTTGTAAAATACAAAGCAATTAAAATCCCATTGGGTAAAATACTGTAATAAAACCTTGACTGGAAACATTACATTCGGACACTGGCAATCAGAATAATTACTGCTCAGAGGGGGACTCGGTGGCTTTCTCCCTCAAGTTCAGGATCTGAAAGCTGCAGGTAGCTTGAGTTCTTCCTTATTTCAACCTGTTAGAATTGTTTCCAGTAGCATTCACTAGATGTCTTTATACAAGTTAAAAATAGTCACTGCCGAGCCTGCCACAGTGTGATTCCTGTTAACAAGACACAGGTGACAGGCATGGTTTTGCTCTGAAGAGCCTACTTTACAGCCAGCCACTCCATTTTGCACTTCAAAGGGTGTACTGTATTTTAAGTTGGAGCTCTTATTGATTCCGGCAGCTTTTGGTCAGTGTTTTGTACATGAGGTGCTGGACACTCTATGCACTGTTTTCAGATGCCAGGAGTGCTGCATCACAGAAACAGAGACCAAGACCAAGACCAAGAGATACCATTCAGATTTATTCTGTAACAAGCTTTGCATTTAACACAACTAAGCTGGGATGTCTTAATTAACTGACTAATTAAAGTATCTCTAACCAGCCCTATATCAATGGATCTCAGTGTGAGGTACCATCAGTAAAACTGCCTTAAAATAATCTAAAGCAATTCAAAAAAGAAATAACTGTGCTACACATAAAACAAATTGCAAAATCTATGCTAACATAGTATTTTTTTTTATGTATGCAAGGTTTTGCAATCACTTCTTCACTTGAAACAATTGAGCACCATGTGATCATGAACAAATATTTATAGTTTACAATGTTCCTTGTGAAAGTAATGAACTAATTTGGTCTAGGATTCCCAGTGTGGGGTAGTGGATAAAGAGATGGACTAGGACTCTGGAGAACAAGGTTTGAAGCCCTGCACAGGCATGGAAACTGAGCAGGGGAACTGGTAAAATATCCTCCTTAAATATCTCACTTACCTTGAAAGCCCTACATCGAGAGTCTGTTGAGGTCTGTTGTTGAACTCAGACTGCCACTCTGCTGTTTGACCTGTTCAATTGTAACTAACGAAACCTTTTATTCTTTCTCTTACTAATGTCTCAGAGTGTGTTATTGATACCGTAAGTGCCAGTTGATGAGGAAAAAGGGTAGACTATTCTGGGGAACTTGAAGCTAATCTGCTCTGTGAATCCCTGCACCTGTCACACTGCTAGTGGAACGGAACTAGAAATTCAAAACTCTGCAACACTTTATGTAGGAAACTCCTCACAGCATGCTTTGGGCTTCACACATTTGTCTCAAATCTGCCTCAGCTGAACCACGCAAGCAACTAAATGGAAAAATGCAATTTAGAACCATGAGGTAAAATCATTTGTGGTCAAGTAGTTTGTAATGCAAAAATTGCTTTGTGACAAAATGGAGATCAACTCTCTCATGATTTCATTCATCTAGATCAGAGGTCGTCAACCCCCGGTCCACGGCCCAGTGCTGGTCCGTGGCCTGAGCTGGACCGGGCTGCAAAGACAGACCCCCGCACACACTCCCCTCCCCACAGCTGCTTTGCACACGTGCGTGCGTGCCAGCGCCAGCGTGAGCGCTCCCCTACCCCTTCACGCATGCGCCTGAGTGCCTGAGCGAAGGGGTGGGCGGGCGCGTGGGTGTGCAGGCGCACCTGTGGATGCGCGAAGGGGTGGGGGAGCACTCACGCCGGCGCTGGCAAGCGGGCGCTCCCCCACCACTTCACGCATGCGCCCAAGAGCGCGCGCACACCTGCACGCACCTGCGGGGGGGGGCGCCTTCCTCGGAGGCTCAGCAGGTCCGTGGTCCCAAAAAGGTTGGGGACCGCTGATCTAGATTATTCCTGAAATAAAAATTAAAAATGAATACCTGTTAAAGCATGAAAATAATGTGTACTGTGATGCTACTGTATGTGGTTAGTTCTGCAGTGATGTGCCTTTCTCTTGAGCATTCTGCAGTGAGTCATCTCCACCACAACAGCAATGTGGGCTTCATTGAAAGGGCATTCACTGAAAAAAATAAGCCTTCTTCACTGTGCCCATTGTCCACAACTGGGATTTTTGCATTCTCTGTACATGCAGATAGAGTGAAAAGCTACGTACAGCAGTGACGATTTGTTCGTATCATTTTAAAATGTCCTTGTCTGTGCCTTGCCCTGCTTGTGGATGGTGAGGCTCAGAATGATCCCACTGCTTTATGGAAACTGCTCTGGGGACCTTTTGTTGTATGGGTCAATAGGTGTGAACCTTACCCAGGCAACCAAGCCTCCATCTATCTCCTTACATAGCTTGGAGCCGGTAGTCTGGACTGTGACTGCGCTAACAGGGAGGTGAGAGGTTCTGCATGCCAAGCTGGATAGTGAGCTTATCATTCAGGTTCACAGAAGCTATGACCCTAACACGCCCTAGGTTCTTATTTATCAGCAGCCTCTCTTTCTGCCTGTTACGTGGCAATGGGAGTGGTGTAGGACAAAATATGATCCCACTCTCATTGCATAGTTATTAGTTTGCCTTCCACCTGGCCCATGCATCATCCTGTAAGCCAATCAGCTGCACGAGTTGTTTCTGAGGATGGGGCCTTGTAGTGAACCTTTACACCCAGTCCATTGGTAGAGATCTGCCACAGACTTTAGCAGAGGCTCTTAGCAGTGGAGGTCAGCTCTTGGGCTAAAACCCAGGGCAGATTCATTGTCCCCGTGAAATCAGAGTGACCAGCCTCTTCTGTGCCTTCACGTCTACAGTTTGCAGCATTATCTCATTCCAATCAGTTTCCTTTTCAGCAGTTTGCCCACTGAAACCGTCTCTCTTTCGCTTTCTATTTTCAACCAAGGACTGCAACCCATACATTTCACTGTAATGTGGACATGTTGCTCTTGACGTATGCACTGCTTTCATGTGCAGCCTGTGATGTGGAAAGAAGCAGCAGCGATCTTAGTCAATCTTTTTTTCAATGCATGTCAGAACTACTTCTTAGGATTTTAGCCAGGATTTCACCCAACACATTCCAAGAAGTATACATTTCTACTGAAGGTAAACAATTCTAACAGAACAATCCAGATAACATGGAATTATTCGTATGGCTTCACTGGGAAAGCTCTCTGGCAGACATCAACTCTTTGCTACACTTCAGGCAGCTTTTTAAAATGTAAGGTTAATTGAGAATTGTCCCCTAATCTGTGCCTTTCATTTCTGAAATTCATATGAAATTAAACAGTAAAACAAAGAGTGACTGAAAGGAATGAAGCTGCACAGAAATCAGCACAGTAGAATTCTTCTATTTAATTAACCAATAAAGATGTATTACTATATGTACTTATTTCTTCATGAGGGTTAGTTATGTCTTTCACAAAAACAAGGAGAAATTGTAGAAGGTGTAATACCTTGTTATTTTGGTTTACTTAGCTTCCTAAACATGTACATCTTAAGGACATAGGCTTTCTGATCTGTATTTCACAGAAGTCAGGGGTACCTCTGAAGCTTTTAAGGTGTCTTCAATAAGATGTCCAAACCTCTCACTGAGAAGAAACAAACTTCCTAGAAATATATTGTTTCCATGGCAATTAATTTTCCTCTGTAATATACAGCCGAATGAATTCTTCTCAGTGTGTTTTAAATAGCATTTTTAGGGTGAAGACAGACATAGCACAAAGGGAACTTCACAACTGCCCTTAGCTCCACAGATATATAGAGCAGATACTACTACATCTGGCTTCTGAACTCTTCAGGGCTTGATATTGGAAAGGGAAATGTACTTCTGAATTTAAGGGTAAAGCTCAGTGGTAGAACACATGTTTTGTATGCAAAAGATACCAGATTCAAGATTGCAGCTGCCTGAAGGAAAGGCATAAAGTAGATACAAGAACCTGACAATAGAACATATGATGCAGACACAGCCTGGACAAAATGCGTGAACAAATGAAGAGATGCTGAAGGAGCAAAGATTGTCCTTCAGAAAGCTCTGCTTTTTATCTTAAAATATGCAGAAGGGCAGAACTTATGAAAAATACTGTCAGCTATGGCACCAACTTAACATGATCATGTGACCCAGGATTCCCAAAGGATCAGCTGAGTGCCAAACTGATCCTTTGGGGATACTGAGTACTTTCTTCAGCTCTAATATAAATTCTGCAGTTAGGCAAAAAGCACCTAAGAGTCTGATCTGTTGTGAATGGCCTAGGCCAGCGTTCTTAAACATGGTGCCCTCCAAATATACTGTATGATCTCTCCCATCATTCGCAGCTAGCAGGATAGTTGTGGTCTCACACAAAGTTGGGAGCTAGTTTAGAACATTCCGACCCTTGAAGGAGGAACGTGCACTTCAGTGCCTCACTATGTGAGATGAGAAGTAGAGTTCCTGTCTGGAAGCAGTGTACCTTTAAGAAGATGGGGTTGTTTCTTTATTTTCATGGCAGTTTGCGTCAATCTATTTGGCAAATTGTATTGATTCCCTTTTTGAATGGCCAATTGGGAGACAGCGAGAATTCCCCCCCCCCCCATGTCTGCTGTCCAAAGCAAGTAGCACTGAAAGATTTGTCTTTGCAGGAGAGATGACATAAAAGGGGGAAATAGGTTTTTGCCTTCATGTTTGATCTGACTCTTAAAGGCACTACTAGGCAATGAACGTCTGGGCTCTGACCATTTCCAACGGCACTCCCAAAATGGAACAACGGTCTTGTAACAGCTTTGGCAGCCACTCTGTGATCTGACATGGGAAGCTGCTTGCAGATATTGACTGCAGCCTTAAAAGTACTATGCAGTTGGAGTGTATTTCAGTAGCCTCCATATAAAGGCATTAATATTTGAAACAGTTTTTACAACTTGCTGCCCTACTACAAATCCTCAAAGTGCTTTAATGGCTACATTTGATTATTATTTTTTAAAACATACACACATAGACCAGGAGATTTGAAGGCGGTGTCATGATCATGAAAACAAACAGACACAACCAAGCTATTGGTGCAAATCAAACTGCACAAGGAGAATGGTTGTGGTGAAAAATAGAGCAAATTACAGCCTGCCTTATATCTGGATTCTGAAATTCCAGTGCAATTACCTAACTGAAATATGGTAACTAAAGTATCATTAATTGCTTAATTAGGTTGCATTGTGGTGCAGGGAATGTAAAATAGGTGCACTTGAAGGAAGATTAAAGGTTGTTGTCAAATACTCACACTACCAGTTGATTGCATTAATGGTGTTATTTGTGCTGCTGTAATTATTGCAGTAATTTATACTTCTGGGCTTATTATTATTATAGCACTGAAGATGTCAACTGTCATTATTTCATACTCCTCCTCTGTATATAAAAAAAGACTCCTCAGCATAATTACACTTTGTAATGAAACTAAATGCATAAAACTTTGATGAGAAAAGAACACTCAGGTGCTGCAGCACTAATTTTTGCTGGAAATTGAGGAAATAAAAGGGATCAGAAAACAGCTATGGCTGTTAGTAATGAGGATGTTTCCTAGGAAGGCCACTTACACATTACAGAAAAGGGAAGAGAGGGATGGGATGATCAAAAGAAGAGAGCACCAGTTTGCATAAAATATGTGACAACCCTCTCCCCCCATTTTACTTTCAGGATATTGATGAGCTTATTGTCAAGGAAATAAGAAGGTCCCACTACTAGGTTCCCCTTCTGTCATGGCATTCACTGGACGACAGCCTTGCGGCAAAAGTGGAGAAGATGTCCGTGTGCACTTCGTCCACCAAATGTTCCTCTGCACACTTAAAGGTTTTCCTTCATCGCACAACTTTCCATTTTCTCTCTTCATTCGTATCAGAGTGCTGCACAATTTAAAGCTATGTACTTACATGAAAGATAGGTAATATGAAAAAAAAATGAAATGTTAAGATAATTCAGCTATTTTTTACCAGAAGTGGGCTACTTCAAGAGTGTTCTTGTGGCCATTTGCTAGATCTTTTTTAGTTCATGTGGTGGGGCATAAATTGCATGCACATAAATGCTGCATTGATTGAATTTCTCTGCAGTCACAGAAAATCTGGCCTCTATCAAGGAGACCTATTTTGCTTCATTATTCTTTGATCTTCCTACTTTGCTTCAGTGTCTGCTAAGTGGCTGTCAGATGGTCCAGCTGGAATCTTGTCCTGGTGGGAGACACTCTTCGGCGTTCATCCATTTGACAAGACGTGTTGTTTTTGTTCTCCATAGGTTTAGCCTTCACTTCCAGAAGCATTGCACTGTAAACCTTCCACTGATAAATAACTATGTGTACCTTTTAACCACATGTGCTAGTTGGTCTGAGGTGTGGAGTTGGTGCATGAAAGGCAGATCATGGCATTGAGCTTGGATACACAAATATATTTTGGAGCCACAAAAGTCAATAGGGTGAGTGAGGAGGAAGAGTTACAGTACAGAGCCCTGACTTCAGTATCTGTGTACGCAGCATGAAAGTCTATAGAAGGGAGGGTTATGTTGTTTTGTGAACTGGCCCCTCTGTAAACCAGAACCAGGATAGTGCCATGTCTCTCCTGGAGAGGTTTATGCTTTATGTGCATACATTTGGGGAGATGTTGTGGTACTGTGGACGAGGCTACTCAGTATGGCATCATTCATTGCTAGTGTGTTCGATTCCAGAGCACTTGAACAGGGCTAATGGAGATGCACACTCAGAAAGTATAATGCTTTGATTTAAACAAAACTAGATCACTGATGGCTTGGTTCTTCCTGCAACCCATCCTGCTCTTTCTGTCAAAGTTTTTCTCTGCCAAACAAATCTCTCTTAGTCTGCAATTTGCTCAGGGCTTCTGGGTGTATCTTTGTATTTGGACACCTCAGCTGTGGCAGAAGCCAGAAGGGTTTTTCCCAGCTTAAGCTGCCGTTATCTGCTGCATTTGTTTCTCAGGAGGTCAGAATGGGCCATGGTAGTATTTGCCACAGTTATATCCAGGCTGGATTATTTCTAGAGAGGTCTATCCCTGAAACCCTGTTCTTAGCATAGTAAGTCACACCTAGAGTAGGAATCAATGGGACTTATGGAGGAGCTGATGCTCCAAATCCCTAGGGATTCAATGGGCCTACTCTACTTGTGACTTACAGTTGGAGTTTTATTTGCAACTTTATATACTGTGACTGGGAGGGACTTTTCTGGGATGGGGAGATTATCTATCTAGCACTAACCAATAATTCCTTCCAACTTTTGACATTCAAAGAGAGTGTTTCATCCCTCTCCTTCATCAGTTAGTAGCAGTTGTTTGTTGCTGTTGATCTGTTTGTTTGGTTGCTAATATGTCTATAGTAAAAGAAAGCAGTATGCACAAGTCTGCAATTTTCAAGCAACTTTAAGTAAATATTTTTTTCTCCTGAAAATGTCTCAGAGTGAGTTACAGAGACTTTAAGTGAAAGATAATGAGAAAGGGGGATATTTGAAACTATTCTCCTTTGAGAGTCTTTGTGCTTCTATTGTGTAGCAAAAAGAGAATTTTACCAGAAATTCAAAACTCTGCAAGATATACTACACTCAGCAAGTGTTTGAAGAGTTTTAAAGAGTAAATTAACACTAATTTCTGTAAGGCATGCTCAGGAACTGGGTTGAAGAAGGTGGGGAAATCATGATGTGGGTAATTGTTAGGGAATCAGTTAAGTATCTTTTCATTCTGCCAAGGTTTAAAAAGTTGCTTTTGAGCATCATCCTACTGCTGTCCATTTATGGACGGTTTCAGCATGTTGTTATATTCATCCTTCTTAAAATTAACTCCCTCTGCTCTGTTTTTAACCAAGTCTCTTCATAGCACTCCCTAGGCTAGACCAAGATCTGGGAGACAAAATGATATTTTTTTTCTGTGGTATGGTACTGAACTGACCAGAACTGAATCATCCTCTACGACTATGGTTATACTAGGAAAAAAAAAAACTATATTTGAACTGAGTTTAGCATGTTGATTTTTTAAGAAAGAACTACACAATGCTCATGGAAACACAAATTGTTTTGACAATCATGTTATTTTGATTGGAAGCTAGGTATTTTACTCTTCTGCCACAGGATTTCTTACTTTAACACAGACATCAAATCAATTTATTTTGAATTGTTTTGGCATACGTGAACACCTCCATCAATATAAATTGTGTCTATGGGCCTTCCGTGCTACCTTTCCTTCTCCATTCCCTCTGTGTGCGCGTGTGTACATGTCTGTGTATCTCCATCTCCAGCTTCAGGGAAACCTCCGTTTTAATTTTTTTTCCTGTCATTCTGTTCTAGAGTTATACCAGATTGACGACGATGACGACGACGACAATAATAACAACAACAACAATGTTGTTGTAGGTTTTTCGGGATATTTGGCCGTGTTCTTAAGTTCTAAAACAACCCGAAAAACCTACAACAACCATCGGATCCCGGCCGTGAAAGCCTTCGAGAATACAACAACAACAACAACAACAACAATAATGAAAGAAATAAAAGACATAGTTAAATAACACCACAGAAGCAGCAGTTAGTGGCTGTGGGAAGCAGCTGCTCTTTACTCTCAATCTAGAGAGATTAAAGAGCTTTCCATTTGACCAATCTGGAGATAGACACCTGCGGTTCCAAAAGCGTGCTTCAGCATGACAGCAAAAAAGATCCCAAACAGAGTCGGCGCGAGGACACCGCCCTGTTTCACTCCACTTTGAATGTCAAAGGGATCCGATGTTGAGCCATCAAAAACTACAGTGCCCTTCATTTCCTCATGAAAGGACCTGATGATGTTAAGGAGCCGAGGTGGATATCCAATCTTGGGAAGTATTTTAAAAAGGCCGTCCCTGCTAACCAAATCAAAGGCCTTTGTAAGATTTATGAAGGCCACAAAGAGTGGCTGTCGTTGTTCCCTACATTTCTCCTGCAACTGACTGAGGGAAAATACCATGTTGATGGTGGATCTATTAGCTCGAACCCCACACTGTGATTCTGGATAGACTCTGTCTGCAAGCACCTGGAGCCTCTTCAGCATGACACGGGCAAGCAGCTTCCCTACAATGCTGAGAAGAGATATGCCACGGTAGTTATTGCAGTTGCTCCTGTCGCCTTTGTTCTTATACAATGTGACGATGTTTACATCCTTCATGTCCTGTGGTACTCCACCTTCCCTCCAGCAAAGACAAAAGATTTCATACAGCTCAGTGATGATGATCTCTTTACAGCACTTCAGCACTTCAACAGGGGTTATCCTTCCCAGGAGCCTTGCTGGAGGTGAGGGAATCCAAGGCCGCTTTTATTTCTGCTAAAGTTGGTTCGTTGTCCAACTCTTCCAAGACAGGCAGGCACTCAATGTTATTTAATGCCTCTTTGGTTACTACGTTCCGTCTAGAACAGCGGTCCCCAACACTTTAACCCCACGGACTGGCTGGGGAAGGCGAGGCACCCCTGCGCTCGTGCGCAGGCGCAAAGGGCGGCACAGCGCTTGTGTGGGCGCTTGCTTGCTTGTGCGCAGGCGCAAATGGGCTGTGCGGGGGAAAGTGCATGCGGGGGTGGGGGGGAGGTCTCTCTCCGCACCCCGTTCCGGCTCAGGCCATGGACCGGCACTGGGCCGCAGACTGGGGGTTGGGGACCTCTGCTCTAGAATATAGCGCAGAGTAGTGCTGCACCCAGCGTTCCATCTGCTGTACTTGGTCCTGGATGATCACGCCTGTAGCAGCCTTCAAAGGAGCAGATTTCTTCTGTATTGGACCTAAAGCCTGCTTGATACCATCATACATTCCCTTGATGTTACCCATGTCTGCTGCTGTCTGTATCTGAGAGCAGAGCTGAAGCCAATAATCATTAGAACATCTTCTGGCAGTCTGTAGGACTTTGCTACGAACAACTCGAAGAACCTGCAAGTTGTACTCACTAGGACAGGCTTTGTATGCTGCTACAACTCTCCTCTTTTCCTCGATGGCTGGTATCAACTCCTCTGAATGGGCTTCAAACCAGTCTGCCATCTTTTTGGTCTTCTTGCCAAATGTAGACAAGGCGGTATTATAAACAGCCTTCTTGAAATGTTCCTATCGTTCAGGTGCGTTTGCATCAGCTGGACCTGGAAGAATTTCCTCAAGCACTTGGGCAAATTCCTCCACTTTTCTCTGATCGCGAGTCTTGCTGATGTCAATACGTGGTCTTCCTTCCTTTTTCGTATGATACAATCTCTTTATTCACAGTTTTACTCTGCTACACACCAGGGAGTGGTCAGTATCGCAATCAGCACCCTGATAACTGTGTGTGATCGTAATACTAGGAAGGCTAGAGCGTCCAGTGAGGATCAGATCAAGCTGATGCCAATGCTTCGATCTTGGATGTCTCCAAGAGACTCTGTGTTGAAGCTTCGTATTAAAGAACGTGTTGCTGACACAAAGACCATAATAACAGCAAAACTCCAGCAAGCGTTGGCCATTTTCGTTCATCTTCCCAATGCCAAACCAGCCTAGACAAGTGGGCCAAGAATTGTGATCAGCACCAACTCTAGCGTTAAAATCTCCAAGAATGAACAACGGCTCTTTCTCGAGGATTTTCTTGATAGTAGCTGCCAGATCGTCATAGAATTTGTCTTTGACTTCTGCTGTAGATGACAGTGTTGGTGCATATGCACTAATAAGGGTGACTGGTCCTGCTGATGAGTGGAGCTGCAGAAACAGGATTCTTTCACTCCCCGCAGTAGGTGGAACAATGAATCTCAGCAGAATATTTCTAACCGGAAAGCCAACACCATATTCCCTGGTCTCATTCAATGGTTTTCCCTGCCAGAAGAATGAGAAATTTTTTTCTTTGACAGATCCCGAGTCTGGCAATCTCGTCTCTTGCAGGGCAACAATGTCCATCTGCAGCCTACTCCATTCCATGTCGATGACAGCTGTCTTGCGTGCATCGTCTATTTCCTGCAGGTCGTCAGAAAAGCCAGGGGTCATTGTCCGAACATTCCAGGTGCCCAGCTTTAGGGCAGAAATTTTCTTACGATTATTGCATGGTGCAGGGTTATTGATCTTCTTGTTGGCTTTCTGTTAACCGTGAGGTTAACAGACTGTGGCAAGGCAGCACCTTACTGGCTGGGGGCTGCCGAGCTTAAGGTGGGTGGTAGCTACCTAGTGAGGTGTGATGACCTCTCCCACCATCAGAAGTAGCCCCTGGCATCACGCTCTATGCCAATCGAGCAAAGACTTGTAACCGGTAACTACCGATATACAACATAGCTTTAAAAAGGATTAAAAAGAGGACACGCACACTGACACAAAAACTATGTGACTATAAACCAAATTCAAAACCTCTGATCTTTCATCCAATTTATTTCATTAGAATAACCCCACTTTTAAGCTAGACAAAAAAGGGTGAAAATCTAGAAGAAAATTAGTGGTACAATATTGAGCTGAACATGGTTAAGTAAATGGATGAGGTCCTACTCTCTCCTTGGAAGAAGCAGATGGGAAGAGGAGGAAATTAACTTCATATAAAAGACAAAAAGAGTGGTCAGAAGCAACGGCAAAAGAACAGAAGTAAGCAATATTATTTGCTTTGCCTGCTCTTGCTCATGTGTCTGTGTGATTGTCCCTTTGTAAATATGTGCGTAAGGATTTGCTAGGACAAGCCAATAAACCTGTACATTCTGTGTAAATTTTTAAAAATCCAGTAGAACTGTATATCATATACCACCAAACACTCAAGCAATTTTTTAGAGAAGCAACATTTCCATGCATTAAATTAAAATTAAAAAGACACTCAACTAGAGTTCAGTTTCAAGGATAACCTAAAGCTCCACTGCCCTTATTTGTACATGAGAGAGGCTGATCAGGAGGCAAAATAAATGTTATACATGCAAAGTAATGCAGTTCCTGAATGTGTCCTTGACCACTGCCTTGCCCAGCTGTATTGCTTTTTATACTAGAATAATTCAATTTCTTTGTGGCTTCAATGACTAACTGGTTTTGTACTCCAACAAACCAAGGCATTTGCTGTGTCTAACTCTCATAAAATCAGGTGAAAGGAGTCTGCAGTTTGTTTTGCCCTTTAAAAAAAAAAAAAAAACCACAACATTGCTCACATAACTTATCACTACATGAGACCTGCATGCATCTTCAGCATTTTTCAGTGGCTGAAATACTGTTGCTTAGCATATTAAGTTATAACTAGAGTAGGCCTATTGAATCAGTGGTACTTATGGAGGAATTGACTCACCAAATCAACAGGTCTGCTGTAGCTGTGACGTAAGCAACAGGGTTTCAGCTAGTGTCTAGTGCAGTTGTTCCAACCTTGCATCCCTCGATGTTCTTGGACTACAACTCCCCAAAATCCTGGCCAGCACAGCTAGTGGTGAAAGCTTCTGGGAGTTTTAATCCAAGAACATCTGGGGGCCCAAATTTTGAAGCAATTGGTCTAGTGGTACCAGAGATTCAGTACGTTAAGATCACTAGTTCACTCATGCACCTGCTCCTCCAAGTTTCTGGTCCAGAAGTCACAGTGGTGGGGAATATATCTTGCAAGAAAGAGCAAGTAAGGTGGGGCTGTAATGTTCCTTCATCAAATTATCTATAGGTCCCTAATTGATTGAAGTATGAAGAAGGCAGTAAAGGGCAAGCAGAATTATCCAAGGTTCAAACTCTAGGGTAATTCTTCTATAAGCTGCAGTATCTGGGACTTTTTAGCTTAGAGAAAAGTGAGGCACAAAACATAGTACCAGTGTATCACTTAGAGAATTATAAAATTACGCATGGTGTGTAGAAAGTGGAAATGCTGATTATTTCACCTCCGTTTCTTACCATATTAGAAACTGAGGACATCCAAAGAGGATACATTGTGACAGATTCAGGACAGATAGATGGAAAGGACTACTTCTTCACACAGCACCAAATTAAAGTATTAAATATGTTAACACATAATGAATGGCAGTTAGTGATGATGATTGAACATTAGGTCCAGAAGCAATAAGCTTCTCAGTGCTAGTTTATGGGAAGCATGAATGGGAGCTAGTTTATGAGAAGCATGAGCCACTATGTTCATCTTCTCCTTATAGGTTTCACAAACACAACTGGTTGTCCACTGTAGGATCAGAATGCTAGACCAGACAGGCATGATCCATTAGGTTTTATCTTCCTATCAGTTTAACAGGGCCTGGTGAGAAATCTGCATAGGAAGAACAGACAGATACAGATCACAGATGTAACTGCATCGTTCCTGATCTTATACCTTGTTTCTTCAGTAAAACTATCAATTTCCTTCCTTATATGAAACTCCCCTTTGTTTTCCTCACTAAGGACCAAAACACACATTAGAGAAATGTGTATCTCCTGTTGTTATAACATTTCCTCCCCAATTGATTTGTTATGCATGGTTTCTGAATCAGACATACAAAAGAATCATAGAATCATGAAGTTGGAAGGGGCCTGTAAGGCCATGTCCAACCCCCTGCTCAAAGAAGCCGTGGTTTATGTTCCAGAGACAATCCTGCTGACACGTGGGCTTTTCCTTTGAATGTGTTTTCACAAATACACTTGAGGGAGTCCTTGACCTTCTTTTGTAGTGTGCTATGACCTTACCTCTCACACCCAACTCTGAAAATGAATCTGGTGCTACTATGGGCTTCTTGTCGTGGCTGCATGGGGAAGACCTTCTGATGTTTTAAAAATAAAGTATAGAAGGATACTTAAAAATCTGTTTGGCTGTTCTCTCAAGAAAGAAAAATGAGATGAAAAATAGAACGGCAACTGCTAGTGGTTGAAATGTGAAAATATGACTTTTT
Source organism: Intellagama lesueurii (assembly GCA_037013535.1). Taxonomy (NCBI): domain Eukaryota; kingdom Metazoa; phylum Chordata; class Lepidosauria; order Squamata; family Agamidae; genus Intellagama; species Intellagama lesueurii. The sequence goes on from JBAJHW010000001.1 coordinate 233,720,832, forward strand.
TGGAAGACACCTTCCAGAATCCCTCATCCAGCATGTCCTGTTGCCGTGCTGGTCAATAGACTTGGGGGCTGTAATCCAAAAAAGTAACTTTTTTCAATCTGAGTTCTCAGTGGACTCTTCCCCAACATTTCTATTGATGTATATAAAGGAGAGATGCCTTTAGAAGGAAGGTATCATGCTATACATAACTACATACATATAAATGTTTAAATTAAAAAAATAAACTAAATTTAAGACCCTACCTTTTCTGGTGACATAGAATTCTATGTGGCTATGGCTCCCCATTACAGTGGCAGCCTATGCACATAAACGTCCCCACCCACCCCCAAACACTCTAAATTACTGTTTGTTCTCCCTCTCCACTAAGGCCATCAAATCCATGTACACAAAGCTGACACTTCCATCTGCTGAGTGAAAATTAACAAACAATGGCTGGAATCCGGATCATTAAGGCAAAATGTAAAGTTACAGTGGTGTAGAAACATCAGGTCAGGTAAAGTAAGACAAATGCGCAAGAGCAATGTTTTTCTTCACGGATTGCTGCCTTGTCGTGGCGAAGGGGCTGTTATATTCTCTGCAGCCAAAGATGGAGAAGCTCTATACAGTCAGCAAAAACAAGACCTGGAGCTGATTGTGGCTCTGACCATCAGCTTCTTATAGCAAAATTCAAGCTTAAACTGAAGAAAGTAGGAAAAACCACTGGGCTAGCCAGGTATAATCTAAACCAGTGGTTCTTAACCTTTGTTACTCAGGTGTTTTTGGACTGCAACTCCCAGAAGCCTTCATCACCAGCTGTGCTGGCTGGGGTTTCTGGGAGTTGCAGTTCAAAAACACCTGAGTAACAAAGGTTAAGAACCACTGATCAAATCCCTTATGAGTACACAGTGGAAGTGAAGAACAGATTTAAGGAACTAGATTGGGTGGACAGAGTGCCTGAAGAACTATGGATGGAGGCTCGTAACATTGTACAGGAGGCAGCAACAAAAACCATCCCAAAGAAAAGGAAATGCAAGAAAGCAAAGTGGCTGTCCAACGAGGCCTTACAAATAGCAGAGAAGAGAAGGGAAACAAAATGCAAGGGAGATAGGGAAAGTTACAGAAAATTGAATGCGGACTTCCAAAGAATAGCAAGGAGAGACAAGAGGGCCTTCTTAAATGAACAATGCAAAGATATAGAGGAAAAGAATAGAAAGGGAAAAACCAGAGATCTGTTCAAGAAAATTGGAGCCATTAAAGGAACATTTTGTGCAAAGATGGACATGATAAAGGACAAAAATGGTAGGGACCTTACAGAAGCAGAAGACATCAAGAAGAGGTGGCAAGAATACACAGAGGAATTATACCAGAAAGATCTGGATGTCGCGGACAACCCAGATAGTGTGGTTGCTGACCTTGAGCCAGACATCCTGGAGAGTGAAGTCAAGTGGGCCTTAGAAAGCATGGCTAACAACAAGGCCAGTGGAGGAGATGGCATTCCAGTGGAACTATTTAAAATCTTAAAAGATGATGCTGTTAAGGTGCTACACTCAATATGTCAGCAAGTTTGGAAAACTCGGCAGTGGCCAGAGGATTGGAAAAGATCAGTCTACATCCCAATCCCAAAGAAGGGAAGTGCTAAAGAATGCTCCAACTACCGTACAATTGCACTCATTTCACACGCTAGCAAGGTTATGCTCAAAATCCTACAAGGCAGCCTTCAGCAGTATGTGGACCGAGAACTCCCAGAAGTACAAGCTGGATTTTGAAGGGGCAGAGGAACTAGAGACCAAATTGCTAACATGCGCTGGATTATGGAGAAAGCCAGAGAGTTCCAGAAAAACATCTACTTCTGCTTCATTGACTACGCAAAAGCCTTTGACTGTGTGGACCACAGCAAACTATGGCAAGTTCTTAAAGAAATGGGAGTGCCTGACCACTTTATCCATCTCATGAGAAATCTATATGTGGGACAGGAAGCAACAGTTAGAACTGGATATGGAACAACTGATTGGTTCAAAATTGGGAAAGGAGTATGACAAGGCTGTATATTGTCTCCCTGCTTATTTAACTTATATGCAGAATACATCATGCGGAAGGCTGGACTGGAGGAATCCCAAGCTAAGATTGCCAGAAGAAATATCAACAACCTCAGATATGCAGATGATACCACTCTGATGGCAGAAAGTGAGGAGGAATTAAAGAACCTCTTAATGAGAGTGAAAGAGGAGAGTGCAAAAAATGGTCTGAAGCTCAACATCAAAAAAACTAAGATCATGGCCACGGGCCCCATCACCTCCTGGCAAATAGAAGGGGAAGATATGGAGGCAGTGACAGAGTTTACCTTCCTGGGCTCCACGATCACTGCAGATGGTGACAGCAGCCACGATATTAAAAGACGCCTGCTTTTTGGGAGGAAAGCGATGAGAAACCTAGACAGCATCTTAAAAAGCAGAGACATCACCTTGCCGACCAAGGTCCGCATAGTCAAAGCTATGGTTTTTCCAGTAGCGATGTATGGAAGTGAGAGCTGGACCATAAAGAAGGCTGACCGCCGAAGAATTGATGCTTTTGAATTGTGGTGCTGGAGGAGACTCTTGAGAGTCCCCTGGACTGCAAGGAGAACAAACCTATCCATTTTGAAGGAAATCAACCCGGAGTGTTCACTGGAAGGACAGATCCTGAAGCTGAGACTCCAATATTTTGGCCATCTCATGAGAAGAGAAGACTCCCTGGAAAAGACCCTGATGTTGGGAAAGTGTGAAGGCAAGAGGAGAAGGGGACGACAGAGGATGAGATGGTTGGACAGTGTCATCGAAGCAACCAACATGAATTTTACCCAACTTCGGGAGGCAGTGGAAGACAGGAGGGCCTGGCGTGCTCTGGTCCATGGGGTCACGAAGAGTCGGACACGACTAAACGACTAAACAATGTTTTTCTATTATCTTAAAAACAAGACCACAATAGTTCAGACATCCACAATTTTTTTTGCAGCTTCTCCATTTTCATAATACACTAACATTTTATCCCCCAAAAAGGGATTTTTAGTCTTGTTGCTTTCTTAGTAGCCATTTTTATTTGCATGAAAGGTAGCTTAGTAGTAGTTTAAACGGATGCAGAAAAGATTACTCAATTCATTAAATCTTTTCAAATAAATGTTTCACACCTTCAAGGGAAAACTGGGTGCAATGGGAGACTCATTTATTATACTATAGTTCAGCACATCTGTAGATTTTTAACTGATTTCTTGTTTAGCCCGTGGAAGCGGAACTAAGGTAACAGCCTATTATATTTCTTATTAACTCATCTGGAAATTTCACTTAAGCTGCAATCCTATATTCACTTACGTGCACATTAACTCCCACTTAACTCAAGGCATACTTCTGAAGAACTATGTAAAAGATTGCCCTGCAAATATTATTCAGACAACTAAATGACAACACAATAGCTTCCATCTATCACATTTTAAGGAGTACATTTATTAACTTACAAAACAAACAGTTAGCCTTCAACCAATAGTTTATTATCAGCTATAGACAAAGCCCAATTACTCTGGCTTCACAGACAAGCAAATGTCAAAGCAAATTCTATTTAAATGTAACCTTCATTTAAAAATACTGGTCTTCAAATGGCTCTGTATACAACATTTCCAGAAAGCATTCTGTACCATGAACAATCCCGACAGGATGTGTAATATAGGTATGCATCACCATAATGAGATAAAACAGAAAACACCTTTCCAAAATATTTATGGACTTGGATCCTTAGTTCCTGTGAGAGGAACTCTGCTGATGGGATTCTCCTGCTCGTGAAAGTGGAGAAGCTTTCCCCCACTGCTCCATCTTCCTTCCAGCTATGGCCCTCAAACATCTATTATGAAAATGTGGAAGCCCTTCAGCACAGTGTGTGTTTGTGTGTGGCAGGGGCTTAGATGCGGGCTGTGAGGATAACAGAGGATCAGTGAACATTTATACAGATGGGACTTAGGTATTTCAAGGACTTCCAACCCCCCTAGGTTGGCAAGAATTCCCCAGGCCAATTTATGGTAGCAAAAGGCCTTAAAATAGCAGGAGACATAGCACCCCTGTCATCCCTCTGCCTTTCACCTCTACCTACTTTATGTGGAAGCAGCCTCTCTTGGAACTCACCCTCCCATGACCCTTTGTGAGTTGCAGGAAATTTCCCCTTACTCATGCACTGTAGTAAGGCACTTTTGTTCCCACATGACAGAAACGGTGGGTGCAGGAACAACAGGGAGGTGAGAGGGCTGCTCTGCCTCCTGCCAATTTAAGGACTTCCATTGCATAATTTCTCCTGCCAACCTAGGAGTTCGAAAGCATGTAAATGCAAGTAGATAAATAGGTACCACCTCAGTGGGAAGGTAATGGCATTCCGTGTCTAGTCGCGCTGGCCACGTGACCATGGAAACTGTCTTCGGACAAACGCTGGCTCTACGGCTTGGAAACGGGGATGAGCACCGCCCCCTAGAGTCGGACACGACTGGACTAAATGTCAAGGGGAACCTTTACCTTTACCTATTGCATAATTTGGCTTGCCGACTTATGGGAGTAGAGGTTCTTGAAATACAAAAGTTTCATCCCTAAACGTACTTGCCTCTTCCACTGGTGGGATCCTCTGGAGGGCTCAAAGTCCTTTTGCAGGTGAAAGGAGCCTTTCTTTTTGTTTCAGGTACATGGAGAATCTTATATTCTGAAAGGCACTAACCCGGAACCTTCTGAAGCCATGGAGTGAAGAAACCAGGTGGTGGAGGGAGGAATTATAACTCGACCATGTTTATGTTCTGTTGTGGGACAACATAACCCCATGGGGTAGTATTCCCAAGGACTAGTAAGGATGTGAACGTTGGACAACGAAAAAAGCTGACACACAAAAAAGAGATCCTTTCAAAATGTATTGTTGGAGCAGAGATTTAAAAATACTGTGGACCACCAGAAAGATAAATAGATGGGTTCTGAAATCTTAGAAGTTAACATAATTGTACTTTGGATGTATGAGGAGAAACACCTCACCAGAAAAGGCAATAATACTAGGAACAGTGGAAGGTTCTGCTTTTTCATCCATCCAGCATCCCCCTCTTGGACCTACTCTTTCAGTTTCAACCATCATATGAAACAAAACACCACTGGAAAACCCCCAGCAGAGCCAAACCATCATTAGGTGATTTTAACCAGTAAGCTCCCAAGATGGAGCATCATATAAAATGCAATACCTGCTTTCTTGCATAACGATGTGGTAAGCCACCTATAAATATGGGTCCTGTTGCCTGCCAAATTAAAGATGACCAATGGTTGCTGGGTATACTTTTCTCTGTAGTTATTCCAAGGAGAGTCACTTCAGCTTCACACCTCACCAGGTCTTGCCTGCATACATTTGGAAGAAGGACAAGATTTATTAATATGCCGTATATTGTGTAAATGCTTCTCTGACTAACTAATTAGAGTGTTGCCAAATCAAGGGAGGAGGCAAATGAAGTAAGCAGCTCATCTTCTATTGAACCCTATAAACTCATTGATGGCAATTTGAGGAGGATACTAGATATTGATACATCTTCGGAGGAATAATTGCCATAAAAATGGAATTTTTATGTGAAAGTTATGGGTGTAATCACAATTTAAAGGTGAGGTGATGAAATCAATGATGGTGAAAGGGATTTGTAAAACCAATAAATACTTCTAAATCAAATGTTCATTTTCTTACTTCCTGGCAAATGCTTTCAAATACAATGTTGATGCATCATTAGCCAAGTAACATTTTCACACTGAAGTGAAAGGGTAAAAAAATCTACAGTTAAAATAGGCTGCTTCTGTGGGCAGCTCATGTCTTGAATGCCACCTGCAATTCTGGGGTAAATTCACCCCCCTGGGTCCAATCCGTGAGCTGCAACATATTACTAGTTTAAAACATAGGACAAATGGAACAATTTCAATGCAAATGAATCAATGGTAATAAATCAGATATCAGGAATGGCAACACAGAGAAACCCATTTCACATCATTTTCATTTACCAAGACATTCCACAATTTGAAAGTGGCTATCCTAGAAAAAAGAAACTACAGGACAAGAATCCAGAGAGAAACAGCTGAGATAAAATACTGTATATACACATGCTAGACACACATATCAATGGGCTTAATTTAAACCAAGGCTTTTGGGGGCACTACCAGATGTAAACACTACAAATATCATACTGTACTGCATCTCCCAGATATTTTCCCCCTTAACAGATCCACCTTAGAAATTTCTAAAGGTAAAACAGATTCTTTACTCTGCTCTTGTGGCCATCCATTGTCTGAGGTTAATTTACACACTATTGCAACAGATTACAAAGAAAAGCTTGTAGGGGAAAAGTTCATCAACGACTGCAAATAGCCCATCTAATTAACATTTACTTTACTCTACCATTTTAATTTTACCATTGTTATTCTACCATTGTTAATTTATGACAGAGGTTTTCCCATTCTTTACAAGACAAGCTTCTATGAAAGACCTGCATATCAAAGACATCACACCCACTGACTTTCTTACCAACCAATCACGATCTCTGTTTTGATATCTATACTTTGATGCCATGTATAAATATTTGCCACGTTACAGCTCCTTCTTTTATGTCTGATGAAGTGGACATGTCCACGAAAGCACACATTAGAAATTATAAAAGTTAGTCTTTAAGATGCCACGACATTATTTTTATTTTCATTTTATTTTGTTTTCACCTATAATAGTTTAAAACAGAAAATCTGCTGGCACTGTTAGTACTTACCCCCTTCCAGGATATCATTTTAGTGTTCAAATTGCTTCACATCATAGCTTGGAAAAGTTACACTTTTAGACTAGAACTGCCAGAATGGTTAAGGGATGCTAGAATCGCAATCTAAAGAGGCAACCTTTCCAGCCTCTGTTTCACCAATGTTAGAAATCTTTATAGCAGCCCTGTAAGGCAGCACCACCATCATTTTAGAACTGCAGAGCTGGAAGGGACCCTATGGATCATCGAGTCTTGAAGCAGCAAGATAATCTCCATGAATGTCTACAAAGAACAGCCAGTCCACAGATAATCAGATGTAATATCTCCTCCCCTTCTGTATAGTAGTACCTCATAAGTTCATAACAGGTGAGATTTGTTTCCAGCTCATGCTCTTAGAGTGCATTCATAACTATACCTTTCCTAGGAACTGAATCTCGTTCACCTAAGCAAACCTGCTTATGAATAAACTGGTTTAAGATTGGTCTGTTTGTTATCATATTACACTAACCCTGCAATTCTATATTTCTTTTGCCAGGAGCTTTACAGATATTCTGGACTGCCAGAAAAACAAACAAGTAGGTCGTAGATCAAATCAAGTCTGAACTATCTCTGGAGGCAAAAATGTTGAAGCTGAGACTGTTCTACTTCGGGCACATCATGAGAAGGCAGGATTCTCTGGAAAAGACAATAATGCTGGGAAAGGTGGAAGGCAGCAGGAAAAGAGGAAGACCAAACAAGAGATGGATTGACTCCCTAAATTCCACAGGAGTTGAGCAGGACTGTTGAGGACAAGACATTTTGGAGATTGCTCTTTCATGGGGTCGCCATAAGTTGGAAGCTTCCAGATTTCAATGGGACCTTCTTCCAAGTGTGTACGTCATTATAGCTTAACTCTCACTCTTTGGAATAATACAATATCTGTCTATAACTATTAGTACTACTATCACTACCACTACCACAAATCATCATCATCATCATCTGTCATTCTGCAAACTGTTTTACTTAACTTAAGAGTTAAGACCAATGTTTTATTGTAAAGTATATCTGTTTGTAAAGAAAATAGCTTTGATCCTTCAGCTACAGTGAAGGGCCGAACATGCAAACATAGTTCACAGAAAACATTTGGCACAAGGCAAATGATGTGGTTTTATTTTTCCCCTTAATAATGCCACTTTCATTCATGTGCCTTTAGCCAACTCACAGGAAATGTTCTCCCTTAATCAAAGGAAGCACAGTGAGTACCTATGAAAATCAGCAACAGCCTCTCTGTTTGCTGTTTCATTATGCTCATCCTTTTTTCTCCAGCACAGCAAGAAACAGAAGGCTGCTTAAGAGCATGGTCAAACCACTAAAACTTGATCAGTTGGGTGATTAAAAAGATTCAAGACTCTTATGCTCTGGTGGCGACAGGACTGATAGACTGATATCGTATTATTCCAAAGAGTGAGAGTGATAAGCAACATTAAAATAAAATTATTTTCTTGAGTGGAAACAAGTTCTTGCTCTCATGGAACTGAGGATGCTGCAAGCATATAATGTGTGAATTTAGTCAGCTTTGGACAGTGTATTATCCACTGTAGTTCTGTAACTGATTATATGTGCCAACCCATGGAAGACTTTTTCACTCCATCTCCATGCATCCACTCTTAATCCACACTCCACATAAATACTGAAGCACATCCGACTGAATTATTCCCACACAGCTTTAAACTTCCTGGTTATCTCAATGAAAGCCCGCCAAAATTAGGCACTTCTACTGATACGCTTTCTGGATTTCCCTTGAGGAATTTGACAGAAGATTCCTCAAACTCTCACCACCTCCATCTAACGTTCTCCTACTCCTTTTGCCCTATTCTCCCTGGCTGCCCCACATCCAAATGAAACAAACAGCCATCAGAAGCTTTTGTTTTCAGAAATGAATTTTTCACTTAAAAAAAAAAGGCTGTGAGAGGTATACCTGGTTCTTGAGATTGTGTGTCCTAGAAGTACGATTCTCCTAGGTGGTTGGTTGGTTGTTTTGTTTGTCAAAAAATCTTGTTTTCTGAGGTGAAAAAAACAGGCAGTCTGAAGCCCACAAAATCACACCCCCCCGCCCTGTAGTTCAGTTTATGAATAAATCCAGCCCTAATAATAGCGTAGTCCCTCATGATGCTCTAGCACATGGCACTAAAGCAACTGGAGGTTGCTTCCTTTTTCCTATTTCCCTTCCCTTTCTCTGTTGTTTTCCCTGGTGCTGATTTTTTAACTGCAAGCCCCATGAGACAAGGGGCTGTTGTCATGTGTTCTGTAAAGCAGTGGTCCCCAACCTTTTTAATGCCAGGGACCGGTTTTGTTGAAGACCATTCTTCCAAGGACCGGGGGGGGGGGGGCTGCCACCGCAGGCGTCCATGAATGGGGGGGGCGTCCGTGCGTGGGGGTACTTGTTATGCAGTAGTATGTTATGCCATCATTTAAAGTGCCTCTGAGGAATCCCAAATAAAGATCAGCTGTGCTAGTAGGTCTTTCCTGACATTTTCTTAGTCACATTCTACAGCAGAAGCCATGGTCCACAGAGAGCTTTCAAAGCATCAGAGGGATCTCATTGTTAAAAAGGTATCAGTCAGGAGAAGGTTATAAAAGAATTTCCAAGGCATTAGATATACCATGGAACACAGTGAAGACAGTCATCATCAAGTGGAGAAAATATGGCACAACAGTGACATTACCAAGAACTGGACGTCCCTGCAAAAGTGATGAAAAGACTAGAAGAAAATTGGTCAGGGAGGCTGCCAAGAGGCCTACAGCAACATTAAAGGAGCTGCAGGAATATCTGGCAAGTACTGGCTGTGTGGTACATGTGACAACAATCTCCCGTATTCTTCATATGTCTGGGCTATGGGGTAGAGTGGCAAGACGGAAGCCTTTTCTTATGAAGAAAAACATCCAAGCCTGGCTAAATTTTGCAAAAACACATCTGAAGTCTCCCAAAAGCATGTGGGGAAAAAGTGTTATGGTCTGATGGAACCAAGGTTGAACTTTTCGGCCCTAATTCCAAAAGATATGTTTGGCGCAAAAACAACACTGCACATCACCGAAAGAACACCATACCCACAGTGAAGCATGGTGGTGGCAGCATCATGCTTTGGGGCTGTTTTTCTTCAGCTGGGACAGGGACCTTAGTCAAGGTAGAGGGAATTATGAACAGTTCCAAATACCAGTCAATATTGGCACAAAACCTTTAGGCTTCTGCTAGAAAGCTGAACATGAGGAGGAACTTCATCTTTCAGCATGACAATGACCCAAAACATACATCCAAATCAACAAAGGAATGGCTTCACCAGAAGATTAACGTTTTGGAATGGCCCAGGCAGAGCCCAGACCTGAATTCAATTGAATATCTGTGGGGTGATCTGAAGAGGGCTGTGCACAGGAGACGTCCTTGCAATCTGACAGATTTGGAGCGTTTTTGCAAAGAAGAGTGGGCAAATATTGCCAGGTCAAGATGTGCCATACTGATAGACTCATACCCAAAAAGGCTGAGTGCTGTAATAAAATCAAAAGGTGCTTCGGCAAAGTATTAGTTTAAGGGTGTGCACACAGATGCAACCATATTATTTCAGTTTTTTATTTTTATTTCTCTCCAACTAAAAGATTTCAGTTTGTTGTTCAACTGAGTTGTACAGTTCATAGGTCTCATTAAAGGTGGAAAAAGTTCTGAAATGATTTATCTTTGTCTCATTTTTTTACATCACAGACACTTGACATTTTAACAGGGGTGTGCAAACTTTTTATATCCACTGTAAGTTGCAAGCAACTGGATGGCACATTACAGTGGATGTTTATTTTCCATATCATGGACAAACATTATTCAGTAATTGAAAGCCTTGTTTATCACAACTTTATTTTTCATCCACTTTTATGTAGGACTGTGTCTGTGTTCATTGTAATCATTGTTAGTGATCTCAAATATTTAAGACAAGCTTCAATGAGAAACTTGCACATCAAAGGTGTTGTCACCACAACCTTAAACGCCCAGTGACTTTCCTACCAACCAACCACAATCTCTGTATTTTGGTCTTTCTTATTTTAATGCCATGTATAAATATCATTTTCCCTTATGTCTGAGGAAGTGGGCTTGTCTGGATTGCTCAGTGTATCCAGCTGTGGATCCAGAGGTTGGGAGTTCGATTCCCCCACTGGGCCTCCTTGGCAGGGGCTGGACTTGATGATCCCTAGGGCCCCTTCCAGCTCTGCCGTTCCAAGATTCTGATTATTCTTGTCCACAAAAGCTCACATTAAAGAAATATAAGGTGCCACCACGTTTTTGTCTTCTTTACTAGTTCTTTTAATTTTTTTAACTTTTATTTTTCCCTATAATAATTGCATATGTAAACAAAGCACGTGTTTACTGTCAATGAGAGGAAAGGCCACTGCAGGGGTGCTTCAAAGAAGTGTTTTCCATGCCACGAACCCCCCCCCCCCCATTAAAGCCCAGTTTCTCCAGTTTGGGAGAAAGAAGGAAAGAAAAGAAAAGAAAAGAAAAAAACAGGCAAAGGGCCCGAAAGACAGGCCCCCGGCTCGAGTTGTTGGAGAACAGCTGGCATCGGGCAACAAGGGCCTGAGGGGGAGCCCCCACAGTTCCCTGAAAGAGGCGGTGCAGGGGGCCACGTGCTGGGATGGGGCAGGCCCCTGAGCAGCCCTCGAGCCCTGCTCCTCCCCATGGCTGGCCGGAGCAACAAAGGCGAGGCGCTCTCTGGGAATGTAGGGTTGGGGCCCCAGAGGGATGGCAGGCATGGGCCTGCCTGGGGGGCAGCCCTTTCCAGAGCCCCCCCTCCCCACTCTTGGTTGTGCCCTCAAACACCGCCATGGCCTCACTGTCCTGCACCCTGCATGCCAAGCAACCAGGACTATTGGGGGGCTAGATGTGGGGGGGAGGGCTGCCTGGACACCCTCTCCGCTGCCCTCTGCTCTGCTCTGCTTTCCTGGCTGGCAGCGGCTGCTGCTTGGCCCCCACACAGCCTGAGGGCTTCAAGAGCAGACCCACTTCGGGAAGGGGTGGGCTGAGACGGGGAAGACCCCACATCACTGGGGCAAAGGAGGCAGAGAGGCTCCCCTAATGCTCCAGCTGCCGCCGCCGCCGCCTCTCCTCCTCCACCACCTCCAAGGAGCCAAATGCCAGCATCCGCTGCAAGAAACCTCACCGGCTCTTCCTCGCTGCCGTTGCTGGCTTCCAACAGGCCCTGCTCCAGCTGAGGCTCAGGAGGCTCCCCAGGGTGGTGTCCCCCGCCGCGGCCCGCTCGCTTTCCCCCGAGGCAGCCCACAGCAGCAAGCGTGGCGCCAGGAGTGAGACCCGCGCGCGCCTCCCAGCTCCTGCGCCCCACGTGCGGCACCCGCCATCTTTAAACACGAAGAGGAGTCTTCAGGGGGCGGGGCCGCCACAATAACAATCTTCCATCAGGGCCTTCAAGCCCCGAGCGCAAGGCAGCATGGGAGTTGGAGTCTCTCTATGGGCGCCTTTGCATTGAGAGGAGTAAAATGGCGGGCGGAAAAGAGACTGCAATTCCCATGGGGCCATACGGCCCAGAAATGACTCACTGCCGACTCTGTGCACTGTGGGAAGAAGAGTCCTCTTTGGGGCAAGGCTCCCGTGATCCAAAGCAGCAGTCCCCAACTTTTTTAGGACCGTGGACTTGCTGAACCTCTGAGGAAGGCAGGGTACCCCCCCGCGCGCTTGCGTGGGAGCTCGCGGGTGCATGTGTGAAGGGGTGGGAAAGCGCTCATGCCAGCGCTGGCAAGCACACGTCTGCGCAAAGCAGCTGTGAGGAGGGGAGTGCGTGCGGGGGGGCAGGAGGTCTGTCTCTGCGGCCCGGTCCAGCTCAGGCCACGGACCGGCACCGGGCCGCGGACCGGGGGTTGGGGAACTGTGCTGTAAAGAGCTGTACATGCTGATGGCACAATTTTAATAAATAATCTGTATTCTCTGTGGCGTGTGTTTCATCCTTCAAAACCCAACAGGGACACTGTCAAAATGGCCACAATGACTGTAGCTATGAGCTGTACAATTGTTAACACAAAATTATGATTTTCTCCCTCCCAAATATTTCCCCCCCAAACAGTATTCTTCTTCTTTTTAACATCAACATATTGTTAAGTATACTGGCTAATAATAACGGAAAGACTGGTTAATTTTTTTGCCAGTGGGAGCTAATGGCACGTTAGCCCCATGGCACAATGGTTAAACTGCAGTACCGCAGTAAAGCCTCTGCTTATGACCTAATTCGATTCCGATGGGCTCAGGTATCTGGCTGGAGGTTGACTCAGTCTTCCATCTTTCTGCAGTCATTAAAGGAGTGCCCAGCTTGCTAGGGGGGCAAAGTGTTGTTTGCATAACTATGGTATAAACTACCCAGAGACTGCCCGAGCACTATGAGGTGGAATATATGTCAAAGTAATGACAAGAACAACAACATGGTCATTTCCTAATATTAGAACATCTCTTTGAGAGATTTGAAGGAAATGGCCTAGAGAAGGTGACATTGCAGCTCTGTGTGGGGTTTTGAGTGTGCGTGTATGAGAAAGAGACAGACAAACAGAGAGAGAGAGAGAGAACGATGAGGAAGAAAATAAGAGAAATGACACATTTTGGAAGAGGCAGTCAAAGGTGGCAGGAGAGAGCGCTATAAAGGGACTTTGATATGTATGCATATTTATGTGCCACAAATGCTCCTAGAAGGTCTTTCCTAGGTTTTGACTTTTTAATTTCTGATGTCCTCGGAAAAGTAGGCCATCTTAATGTTATACAAGAGAGAGAGAATATTCAGTCATTATTAAAACACATGGTAAGCACATGTGACAAAAAGCTGTCCCAGGCCTCCCCCTCCATCATCACATTTACCACAGAAAGTGACAGTCTGACGAGAGAGAGCTTGCTGTATGCATGTAGGCTCCCCGCTCAAGCCAGAACTCCATCTCCTTGGGCTGCAGGAGGGAAAGAAGAGGGAAGTGGAAACGCTACTTTGACTCGATAGAGAGACCAGCAAATGTCAGCTTCAACCCTATAATTCTGTTCCGGGGGGGGGGGGGCATTACTAGAACTTTTGAAATTAAGGAATAGTCTACTAATATACCGTAATCCTATGGGATATTTATGCACAAAGACGAGGAATTGCAGAAGTTGCTACTGCTAATCGTGGATAATTGACTAGGTATCAATGTGTAAATGGCACCGTATCAATTAGCATGGGCAACTTCTGCAGTTCCTTTTGTGCCTGTGCAAACAGTTTTCAGCCACTTCTTACTTTCCAAAAGCATCTCTCCTTCCTTCCTCTGTGATCACTCTGACTCAGTATAAGGCAGCTTCCTGGGTTCCCAGGTGATGTACAGCCAAACATTAGCTGCAGGTCTCCAGCTGATAAAAGATGTAGCTGTTGCTACAAGAAGTGTTCAGCCTAACAGCTGTTACATATGCATTTGCCTATGAGCTAGTAATATCCCGGAACAGGTTCCTAGAGCTTATATTCAGAGGACAAGTTGTTAACAATTCAGTATGCTGTTGGGCAGATTTCACCTTGTGCTTGTCAAGAGTGCAGCCCAGCACCTTTTGATTGTGCTTGATTGGATCTTGCAGGTATTGGCTAAATTGAAATAACCTTCAGATATTATTGTTTAACATTTGCTACGGACACAATTGCCTGATCACAGGCACATACTATAAATATGCCATCCAGGTTTCAAAATGTTTTTTTTTTTTGGTTGTTGTTTGAACAATCACTACACAGAGTGTTTTAAAGGTCAAGTGAGTTGAACATACTTTTGGGTTCCTCCCTCCCCTTTCCCCCCTTTTCTCCTTTGCATTGTTGTAAATGTTGAAAAATGCATGCACAATCAGCCAAGTATTGCTGGTAGTTAGCTTCTAGTAATTGTATCCCAGCTCAACCCAGCCATAATTGGGTAGCTTTCTCTTTTGTGCTTCTATAAATATAATCATGAAATACTGGCTTACTAATTGCAACCTGGATGATGATTTCTGTCTTTGCAGAGCTGAATGCTGTGCCCAAAGCCATTCAGAGCTGGATGGATTGAAAGGTCAGACAATCAGTAGCAGCACCACAGGGATACAGGGTGACTTAACACGGCAGTTATATTTGCATGTGTAAGTGCCTCCAAACCCTTGCATGTGAGGTCCTTCTATTTAGTGACATTTGTCAGTGATAATTGAAAGCATGCTTGGTATTCCATGGCACAGTATTGTAAAAAGTAATGACACAGACAGATGCCATTTGGTAGACATACTGAACGTTACTGGAAATAGAGTCTCTTATTCTAGAACATGCTAGAACAAGAGTTTTTAAAAATTCATTTAGATTCAATTAAAAAGAGAGCTCAATTGAGATCTAGAGATCAATTGTGTGTTCAACTATTTCTTACTTCTCTTGTTATTCTTACCATTTATTTATTTATTTATTTATTTATTGTATTTTTACCCCGCCTATCTGGTCAGACGACCACTCTAGGCGGCTGATGGTTTGTAGAAAGTCTGGAGCAAATCCAAGCAGACACTAGAAAGAACGTTTCTGAAAGCTTATTCTGTGGCAGTGATGGCATCCAAAGAATTGTTCTTCTATTATATATCCACAAATTTACCCAGATAGCCAGATGTCGTTACTTCCTGACCCAGAAGAAGAGTACAGTAATAATGGACACTTTTCAATTTCTGTGGACACAGTTCTTAGAGGATTCAGTCCTTTCTTGTCCTAACTTAAGATCTTCTGGGGGAGGCCCTTCCCTTGGTTCCACCACCTTCCCAACGTCATTTGGTGAGGGCACGAGAGAGGGCCTTCTCAGTGGCTGCTCCCAGGTTTTGGAATGCACTGCCCCAAGAACCCAGGTTAGCCCCTCCCTCTTGTCGGTAGGTGAAGACCTTCATCTTCAGGCAGGCCTTTAAGCAGTGAGTTATCTCAGGAATGCTGGTTTTTAACTGACAGGTTTTAAAATGTTTTTGAATTGTTTTTATAGTTGATTTTTAAATTTTAATGTATGCTTAATTGTTTTTTAAAATGATATTTATATAATGTTTTTAAATGTATTGTTTTATCTGGAGAGAAACAGAGCATATAAATAATTTAAATAAATACATAATAAATTAAATAAATATACAGGCAGACTGGGGAGGGTGAGGAAGGCCTGCCTGAGTATGTCAGGTTGATGATGAATGACTCTTTACAATAGGGTGTGAAAGAGATTCAGGGACATTGCATGGACCAACATGGTACAGGCAGATATTGCCCAGCAGGATGCTCCAAAATGGAGGACATGGTACACTTTCTAACAGAAGGTCCTCTGTATGCAGATGGAAGGGACCAATATCTTAAACCCTTAACAACTGGGATCAAGAAGACTTCCCCTCTATGTACAGTCCTATTTCTGCTAGCTGGCACAGACTACTATATATCCTATAGGACCACTAAATCTATTAAACGAGCCACGGAAAGACGGAACTTATTGCCTGCTTCACACATTCTTCAAGTTAATTTCACATCTTGATACTTATTTTTGAGAATCCTTATTTTATTATTATTATTTTATCATTGTGTGCTTTTAATGTTTCTTTATATATACTTACATGAGATGCCAAGTACTATTTTAAATATTGGTTTAATCTATGCTCTTGCATACAGCCTGATTGGCTACAAAGCAATTAAGTATTTTCTATTCATATTTGTGATTCCATCTTGTCTAAAAGAGGTGTTGTTGTTGAGACATTTGCATTAAAAACCTCCAAAACGGGGCTCTGTTGTGTGCCTCACCCCTTCATGGCAAAGAGTGCATTAAATCATGAGCCACTGTTCCACTATCATCCGAGACATGCTCAATCTTGGAGGACTCCTTCTTATTGTCTATACCACACTGTTGACCCTCCCCTCTATTAGCTTCACCAGGATTGGCTCTGGACAAGGATGCTAGAGGACTCTACACCTGCTGTGCACCAGCCTTTGGCCAGCCTTCTTAGCTGGTGGACTGGCAGTTATACACTTCGTTGTGGAGTCATGTCCCAGCATCCGGAATTACATACCAGCACATAGTTACATGGTCAGAGGATCAGGACCCAACACCTAGACAGGTGAACCAGCAAGTTATCAGGATGTTGTAGGATTAGTAGGGTGTGGGAAATAGGACTTCAGTAGTTACAGAAAACTAGTGGGACCTGCCACAAGATATTGCTTGATATACTAGTTCATGGTTCCAGCAAGCCAGTCAGCAAGTCATGAACTCTTCCATGATAGTCCATTCCGCTTTCCTCTTAGTGGAAATGATGCCCATTTCCACTGAGCATCCTTGGTTCTCACTAGATTGTTTTTGGTGTCTTTGCCTACTTCCCAAGTTTTTTTCCCCCAGGATGATTCCTCCCTTCCTCCACTTCTCCAAAGTTTTGGATACCAAGAATGCTGCTACCTCTCTGTTGTGTGCAAATGGTGCTGTTTTGGTACCCAAAGTCGCGTACTTGGTGAACTGAGTGTGCAATCAGATGGACAATTAGCCTGCTACTTGGTCTGCTTTGAGGTTCACTCCATTTTCTGGTGAACACACTACATAATCACTAGAGCAAACCAGATCAGCCCCAGAGAATTCCTACCCACACCTTTCTGGCCCCTTTCGGAGGCTTCTGCTTTTTTGGTGTGGATAGGTTGGTCAGAGAATTGCTGGGGATAGTCAAAAGGCAAGTTTTCTGGCAGTCAAGGCTCCTTCTGGTTTGAATATCCAATATCATGAAGTAGCTTCACAAACAAGCCGCTTAAGGGTATTGGCAAATTGAAACACTTCATTTGCTCTTTGGTGGCAGTGAATTTTTTAAAAAAACAACACAGTAATAGACCATCGCTGATACACTGCATCAGTTATATAAAAAATATTTTCTTCACCTTGTTTTAAAGAGATGATCGAGAAACTGCCTCTGCCACCAGCCAAATCCACTGCTGAGTATTAGGACTGTGTTACTCCTCTTTAGTCTCACCTTTGAGACCGATTCTGGTAAGCAGGGATGTTGTTTTCAGCACTGTTGCTGCTTTTGTTACTTACTTTGTTGCAGTACTAGTACTAGCATTACAGTATATAATTTATTACTATAGTGCAACAGTAGCATAATGGGACAAACTCAAGTATTATAGAAGCAAATCATGGATACCTGATACAAATGTTAAATTTGAAGCTATGTCAAAAACGGTTCACAATTCATTTAATTTTTAATGATAAATCCTGTCTTAGAAATGCTTAAGTTTTATTGAAGATTTATTCTGATGCTGATCTTGATTGTGTTCAGTCCTAAATTTCTCTTTTGATGTCACTGGTTTGCAAAGATCTATTACGTGATTTGTGTCAAAATATGGCATAATAGCCTCATTAAGCTGTTATCTTTCAGAGGCTGCAAAACAATGGTTAGTATCAACTAATTGGTATGATTAGGTTGTTATTAACTCCATTATGATCAATTAAATATAATTACATTCATCTTGTTCAATTAATTTTGTAGAAATAGCAACTGCTTGTTCTCCCTCCACTCAAATGAACTTTTCCAATAATTACTTATGGGAAATAAAACACAGACACACACTCCAAGCAGTGGGCTTTCATTTAATGAACACTTACAACTCTTTATAAAAACTATTTTGGAACAAATACAGTGCAGGACAGCAAAAGAGGGCTGGATGGAAAGTGATAAGCCACATAACTGTGATAGGCATTGGTTGGAATCATCTTTGAGTCAAACTGCTTGCACAACAGGTGTAGCACAAGCAATTTGGCTTTTTGACTCTTGTGCAAGGAGGTATCCAAGATCCAGGTATTCCGAATGCAGATCTCTGCTTATGCAAGGATAACACTTGTGTAGGTAAGAGATCCTTCATTACTGTACTGGTAGGATTCTGCACTCTGCTAGCACCAAACAATATCCTGGATGTTATATTTAAAGTGGATTGCTCATTCTTTGGGTCTCAGCACACTCAAAATATCAGGCATGAAAGGTATTTAAAAGGATGAAATATTATGGGCAAAATCTGGAGAAGTTTGGTTACATTTTAAATCCTATCAAAATAACTAAATCCAGTAAGGTTCATTCCAGTAAGGTTCATTATATGTTTAAACCTTAGTGACTTCAAGGAGTGTGGGTTATAATCCTTTGAGTTTTGCTCCAAGAGAAAAAATATATGAAGAAGTGTTATTTCAAGAACTTCGTTGAAGTGTGAAGACGAGAAACAGTGCTTTATGGTTCGCACCCTCTCCTTCCACCCAAGGCGGGGGGGGGGGGGAGGAGGAAGGGAGCATGATGAAGTTCACAGAGAATGTTTATATGTAATATTCACACTGTGATTTTTGTGCAAATCTGGAATGTCAGCTATGGAAAAAATGGGGTGGGGGAGAAAAAAGAATAAGCAGTCTGTGATCAGGAACCAAGCCTTCTCAGGAATGCTCTACCTGCGGGGATGCACCAGGCCCCTACCCTCCGAACATTTAGAAAGCACAGTAAAACCTTGGTCTTCAGAAAGGCATTTCAGGACATCCTTCCTTTATAATTGTTATTTTAAAATTTATTTATTTTTCTATGTTATTGAGTTTTTGCCCGTGGCTGCCATATTGTGCCTTTTGTGAGTTGCTTTTTATATTTCATGGTGGAGGTGGGAGGTGGGAACGGTTGTTATTTTGCATTTCTGCTTTGCTTTTGTTGGAAACCACCCAGAGTAGTGGCATGCCACTAGATGGTGCTGCACAGAAATTTAACAGACAAACAAACTAACAAACAAACAGTGAATGTGATGAACCTTATACAAGCAAAAGCTCATAAGCAGAGCTCCTACCAACTTACTTGCTACTTTCCCTTTTTTCCTTCCCACCCCACCTCCTGGAGCTGTGCTCAGGGAAAATAGGTGTTGGAGTCTTTTGGGTGTGGAAGATGGCCCCTTAGTGCTCTTGTAATTAATGTGGCTTGCTTAAATGTGCCCACTCACTGCTTAGTCCAAATGAATGCACTGCATGTTTGGCATTTACGCATTCTGGAATATACCTAGGAACCCACCCCCACCCACCCACCCACCCACTCTCTCTCTCTCTCTCTCTCTCTCTCTCTCTCTCACCCTTCCCTGAACATGCCTGGACATGGAATGGCACCTTGATCAGGTGGATGGGGAATAGGGTTGTGCCATTTGTTGTTCTTTCTTTTTTTCCAGATTCCAACTCCAGAGAACTGCCCCAATGCTTCCTGGGAAGCCTAGATCTTTGTGGGAACTGTAGTCTCACTGCCCATTAAGCTTTATAGAAGATCCCTCTCAAAGAACAAAAAGGAAGCACTAGGGCAGTTTCCTTTTTTGAACTGGAAGCAAGGTCTGAGGTACGAAGCAAAGCCTGAGGTAAGCCTTGGTTCAGGTGAGTGAAATATAGGTGTCTATCTTTGGGCTGGAAATCCCAGAATTCTGCCAGGAGAATTCCTGGATAGTTGTTGGAGTTAGTGTCCTGCCCCCCTTCCTGGCTCACCTCCGAAGACAGGAACTCTGAAGTAAAGCCATAACCATTGCCTAGAATTTCTAAAGCAAAGCAAAACTCAACCTAATTGATCTCAGTTAAATTTTGAAAATCAGATGTATAGGAAATGAATAAGCTCACAAAGATATACACTATGGAAAAGTGTCAGGCACATACATATTGTAGACAGTATCACTGAAAGATGTAATGTCTACTGATACTGAGTGGTCTGCAAGATCCCACCACCTTCAGTTTTCTTTTACTATAAAATGAGAAAGCACAAAAATAAAAGACAAATGATTGTCCTTCTCTGAGATTTAAAATTTCAGCTACTTCCCCCGCCCCCAAATAAAAGATTAAAGATAATGAAAATTATTGTTTCAAATGCAGATTCTGCTTACGGCCAGGCAGCTCTCACAACTACAGTAAAACAGCCTTTGCCAAACCATTTTTTTCACATAATAGATGAGCTGAATTTGCACACATTTACCATGAGTCTCTGCTTCTGTCACTCGCAGGTTTGGCGATGGGAAAGCCATCCTGTATAAGGGAACCAGGGAGTGTTGATGAGGGGTAAATGAGCAACCGCAAAGAACGTTTACACTTGCCTTGGATAAGCAAGTTGGGAGCAATAGTCATGCATTCCTTTCGGTTATTCACTTGCCTTTTCAGAAATATTTTAACTAGGTTTCAGCTAACCAGAGCTGATCATACATTTTTATAACACTGTGTTATTTCCCCATAATATTGCCTAAAGTCCTAGCTCTACAATCCTTCCAATAACCCTACCTTTGTATTAGTTTCATTAGGGAAAATGACCCTGGTGCAATGGAAAGAGATTGTTCCAGGTCACAGCAAAAGAATACCACCATTCTGCTCCTAGTTACTGTGTGATTAAAAATAGACAGACAGACAGACAGACAGATAGATAGATAGATAGGCTTCAATTTACAGAAGATTATCATTTTAACTTTTGAAACAAGATATGAAAATATCCAAGGTCAGCAGTTGCTATAATTGATAAAATGAATTATAGGCAGCAACAAAGAGAAGCTAAATGGAGCCAAGGAGAGATCAACAAGAAAACAAGGAATATCTCCTGCTTCCATTCCTTGTGACATATGGACAAGTTTGCAGGGTATGACTCTGCAGTGCAGAAGAGAGTGACTAAAATGATGACTGGGCTGGGGCTCCTCCCTTATGAGGAAAGGCTACAGCGTTTGGGGCTCTTTAGTCTAGAGAAAAGGCACCTGAGGGGGGACCTGATTGAGACATATAAAATTATGCAGGGGATGGATAAAGTGGATAGAGGGAAGCTCTTTTCTCTCTCATGCAATACCAGAACCAGGGGATATCAACTCAAGTTGAGTGTTGGGAGAGTGATAACAGAAAATCTTTCTTTATCCAGCATGTTGTTAGTCTGTGGAACTCCTTGCCACAGGATGTGGTGATGGCATCTGGCCTAGATGCCTTTTAAAGGGGATTGGACAGATTTCTGGAGGAAAAGTCCATCACAGGTTACAAGCCATTATGGGGATGTATAATCTCCAGGCTTAAAAGGAAGGGACCTCCAAATGCCAGATGCAGGGGGAGGGATATCAGGAGACAGGTATCTAGTTGTCTCGTGTGCTCCCAGAGGCATCTGGTGGGGCCACTGTGAGATACAGGAAGCTGGACTAGATGGGCCCTTGGCTTGATCCAGCAGGGCTCTTCTTATGTTCATATGTTCATACAATGCTTACTAGAACTATTCATTTCTGTCTGGATTCAAGTCATAGGTTCAGGATTAGGTGGTGTGGTAACAAATAAATATTGGATCTGGACTATGGGCAACTTCTTGAATTGATCAAGAGGTGGATAATTTCAATGATCTTTCAAAACTTGCACATAAATTGAGAGGATAAGACAAAATGGGCAGTATCCAAACTAAATACTTCCCACCTAGGTCTTACTGAAATCATGTGTGGGAGTGAGGTCCCATGGATTGCAATTGATCTAAGTGCAGCTAGAAGTGTAAGTTTTCATTTCATACAGACATTATTGCATCACTGTTTAATGAAACAAAGAACTAATGCTTCTCTGCATCTTGTCTCAAGGGCACTTTCAAGAAGAACATTACTTTTTCAGGTCAGTTGGCGTCCTCAGACTAGGGAGATGATGATTTTTCAAGATATGATTTGTTCTCAGCTATTTTTTATGTTTCACCTTGTCAAGAGGTCCAGTGAGAATTTCCTGCTTCTGTAGGTTTCTGGCCATCCCTGACAATGATTCCAGGTCTTAATTTTCTTCCACCCACCATCCCTACAATTTATTATGCGCAAGAAATAACCAGGTTCAGGCAGCAAGAGCTTCTTGAGTGGGAAGCATTTAGTGGTGGCACTAATCCACATACAAGCAAACCAGAAATCAGATACAGAGGATTTATTTTAATGGTTATCTGTGACATTCTTCACAGTGAAAGACAGCAGATTCCCAAAGGAAATTAGGAGCGGAGTGGTCTTCTTCTGTCAAGAGCTGAGATGGGACATTTTCACTGAGAGTGCTGATCTCCCCTCCAGAACAAAAAGAATCTTTCTTGGCAGAATGCCCACGACATCTTTCAAAGAGAAGGTGTGGAAGACATCTGATTTCCAAAGGAGACTAGTCCTTTGCTATCCAGGCTGAGATACGGAAGTGTTCTATGAAGTACTCATTCTCTAATATGAACAACAACAATTCCAAACAATACTGTTTTCCTTTTTTGTGGGAAACACATGAGGAAATGAAGGGCACGGTAGTTTTTGATGGGTCAACATCAGATCCCTTTGATATCCGAAGCGGAGTGAAACAGGGCTGTGTCCTCGCGCCAACCCTGTTTTGGATCTTTTTTGCTGTCATGCTGAAGCATGCCTTTGGACCTGGAACAGAAGGTGTCTGTCTCCAGACTAGATCAGATGGAAAGCGAGAGTTCCTCTTTGTCGATGATGCAGCTGTTTTTGCCCATTCTGCTGAAGACCTCCAACAACTTATGAATCATTTTAGTAAGACCTGCCAAGACTTTGGATTAACAATCAGCCTGAAGTAAACACAAGTCATGGGCCAGGGCGTGGACTCACCTCCCTCTATTACCATCTCTACACAAGAATTGGAGGTTGCTCATGACTTTGTGTACCTTGGCTCAACGATCTCTGACACCCTCTCCCTAGATGTCGAGCTGGTTAAACGCATTGGCAAAGCAGCTACCACGTTCTCTAGACTCACAAAGAGAGTATGGCTTAATAAGAAGCTGACGGCATATACCAAGATCCAGGTCTATAGAGCCTGTATCCTGAGTACACTCCTGTACTGCAGTGAGTCCTGGACCCTTTGTGTACGGCAGGAGAGGAAGTTGAACACGTTCCATATGCGTTGTCTCCAATGCATTTTTGGTATCACCTGGCAGGACGAAGTTCCAAATAGAGTAGTCCTAGAACGAGCTGGAATTGTTAGCATGTATACATAACTGAAACAACGACGTCTACGTTGGCTCAGGCATGTCGTGAGAATGGCTGATGGGCGGATTCCAAAAGATATCCTGTATGGAGAATTAGTGCAGGGAAAGCGCCCCAGAGGGAGACCACAGCTGCGATACAAGGATATCTGCAAGCGGGATCTGAAGGCCTTAGGAATGGACTTCAACAGATGGGAAAATTTGACATCTGAGCATTCAGCCTGGAGGCAGGCGGTGCAGCATGGCCTCTCCCAATTTGAAGAGGCACTTGTTCAGCAGGCCGAGGCACAGAGGCAGTCCCGAAACCAGCAAAATCAGGAAGCTGGACAGGTGACAGATTGTATTTGTCTTCAGTGTGGAAGGGATTGTCACTTTCGAATTGGCCTTCTTAGCCACACCAGACGTTGTTCCAAGACCTCTTTTCAGAGCACGTTACCATAGTCTCTCGAGACTGGAGGATGCCTACACAACAACTGTGAGATAGCCAAGAAGTCCTGCAAAATCTCTCTCCAAAGAGATCTCAAAAGTAGAAATCTCAGAGTTAGGAGAACAAGAAGCTGTAAGATTCACACCCTAGTGACACCATTTAAGTGGACATGCTCCATAGTGGTAGTGGATGCTAAGTTTGTTACAAAGCTCAGTGATCTCTGAGTGAGGTAGATGGATCCAGCCACCCATTTTAAGCCTGGAAGGTGTAGTTGTCCCCAGGACTCATAGTAAATATGGTGAGAAAGAAGCCAGCTTATAGTTTTCAAACAGCATTAGCATTTTGTCTGGATGCTACAAGGTCCTCCCTGTCTCAGCCTTGTGTGTGGAATTGTAGCAAAAAAAGGAACACAATACAACTGTCTGTATATATACAACTTGGATTGGAAACTGATCTGTGACATGCTTCAGCCACTGCTTTGCATGCTTGTGTTGATTTTATTTTTTTTTCTTTTGCAACTGGATGACTGACATTGAATATATCTATTTACTTACCCATCTGCTTTGAAAACAGACCCCAAGGATGGAAGGCAGGCAGGCATGGAATTAAAACAGCAATGAGTAGTGAAATCTTTAATGGTGGCTGGAGGATCCAATTTACTGTGTTCTCCTACCACTGTCCATGGGTTGCCAGGCTAGCAATGGAACTACAGAACTGCCCTCACTGACCGACCGCTCATGCTTGGCTGAGGAAGACATTAAAGGAAGTAATTCTCATACTGCAGGAGGTAAGCATGCAAAGGACATGAGATTTCTTTGCATCAGATTTTTTTTTCCCCTGAGAAATCTTACAGAAAAACCCATACAATTGTTTGGAGTGTGTTGTTGTTTTGTTGTTGGTTTCTGGAGGAAATGCCAAGCTGTGTAGAATCATGACAATCCCTGGACAGAATTGCATCTGTCTTGTTCAGGATTCATCTGGAAAAAACAGAAGAAACACCAAGCTGGGCAGGGCTTTCACAGTTCCTGTAGAGAATGCCATCTTTCTTGCACAGAATTCAGCTGGAGAGGGCAGAAGAAACACCAGCGTGTACAAGATTGTTTTAATTCCAGAATGGTCTGGGAACTCTTGCTGATGAGGAGGGAAATCTTGGCAGAGTGTCTCACTGAGAATGAGAAATCTGGTGGGTCCTCCTCACATCTCAGATTTGCTGCACTTTGTGGACACAGCCTGTTAATCTGGCTTGGCTGATGTGCAGAACCTGGAAAAGCTACTTTGAAGAGGACTATGGCCACCAGGATTCCTCTGATAACATGACCACTGGCTGGGCGATTCTGAGAACTTCATCTGCCCAAATCTTCGTCTGCACTGATGTTTGTGTATGACAACATTAACTGTGTTGAAATTGCCCAGAAGCATCTCCAATTTTTGAGCTCTATATACTTTAGGGAGCATTCATTTGGCAATTGTCATGACATATGAAAGGAATCAAAACTGAATCCCAAATTGATTTGTACACTTATCTGTCTCTAGTATTCCTGCATTCATTATTACCATGGTGTTATCAACACTTTAATAGAATGGACTTGATAATTTCCAGAAATTCGTGTAATCTGAAAACATTGTTTTCCTTGAGGGGTTAGGGTTATAAAATCCCATTCTTTTATGGTGTGTTCTTATTTAGCTCCCCCAAAAAATATACTTGGAGGCTCACAAATTTATGATACTTCCTAAGATTGGTTATTACCCCAAGGAAGTGAGGTTATTAGTCCATCTGCCACTCCATTCATCTGTGAAAAAGACTAAGACAAAAATAATACTTACTAAACAGACTCTGCAGGTTAATGAAGCCAATTGAAAATATAGACATAGACATATTGGGAATAAAATGACTTAGTTAATCATGATTCTTGAAGGTCTTTTCATAGCCCTTTCTTCTTGGGACTAGCATGTTTTATGACCAGATAATATTGCATCTTAATTCTCACACACGATAATGCCACATCAAAATTGAATAATGTGCCATAATTTCCCCATCTGCCATAAAATCAATACTTTGCAACAGAAGTTTTCCTCTTGTGCTCTCTTCAAGAAAAACCAGCTGCTCCAAGCAACCTCATCTTTTTTTTAGACCAGTTAACCACCATCCTTGATTACTTCCATTTGATCTTGATGCATACTATGAATATATCAGCTTCCATTTATTTACCTTCTATACCAATCTATTCAAACCATTGCTTAATTACAGAAGGGCTCCAAATTAATTGCACTTATCTATATAATCATACCTCAATCGACTGTGTCACACAGATGCTACAAGAGGGAGTATAGCACCAAGACTTAAGCCACCTGTTCAGATCTCACTTCTGCTATCAAATCATTAGCTGGCCTTACCATAGCCTTAGCCTTCTACCTACAACATATGGATAGTAATATTGACGTCTATTACCAAGTTGGTAAAATAATTACTAAGATAATATGAGTGTAACATGGGCCCAAATCCTGTTGTTTAGTGTAGTAAATGACATGACAGTAGGCCCACTGAATCAATGGAGATTTAGTGAGCCACCTCCTTTGTAGGTTCCATGCATAAAAATGGATCTACTCTAGTTGCAACTTATTATGCTATAGAAAGTCACTGTTAGATTAGGCCTATCAGAATCAGTGAAGCTTATAGAGGAGTTGACTCACCAAATCCCCATTCATTCAATGGATCTACTCTAGTATAATTTACTACACTAAGCAACAGGATATGGGGTATGGAGAGGTATAGAAATGTTTGTTAATTCTCAAACCCCAGCTTGTCCTACCATTAGGTAGAATGACATAGTCACCATGGGCGGCAGCGCATAGCAATGAGAAATTTGCTCCTCCTATGCTTGCACAATTCCTCCTGCTCCAAGAGCTTCTGCTACTCTCCTACCAGCTCTGATGGGGGAAGGTTGCACCAGATGTCAACACTGTTAGCATCTCCTCCTTGCCCATCCATTCCTGTTTCAGCTGTCTGACACACAGCAGCTGCCCATCCCTTTGCTTCTTTGTATGGGAAGAGAAAGAAACAGCTTCTGTCTCATGTCAAGTCACCTCAGATGGTTCTTCAAGTCCTGAAATATGCCTGGTCTGCAGTTTGATGGCTGGAAGGCATATAGGTGACTTCTAAGAACAGGCCAGTGAATTCCAAAAAGTCTTTTGTGGCAGTCCCAGTTCTTTTCATGTACAACTCTCTCTGTCAGGAACAAGTCTGATCCAGTGTCAGGACTTAGCTGCTTGGTGGCACTTGAGGCAAATGCCCTCTCAAACCCACTCCAACTTTTGGGCGGTCTGCAGGGGATGTGTGGGTGAGGGGAACATCTGCCTCACACCTTTCTCCTCTTCCTCCAGTGGGATGGGATGTGGATGTCACTACGTTATGATGTGCAGTACTTTACTTCCCAATTCAGGTGAAAGTAAAGTGTGGCACTGCACCACACACCATATGGGCCACCTTTGGTCTTAAACAGGTACCACAAAGTGGTTTTCTAAAAGAACTAAAGTGAACACAATGACTCAGTTCAAACATAACACAAACAAATAGTTCTTCCTATGTGTGTGAGCTGCAGTAACCCCCAGCCGTATAATGCTTTCCTCCTCTTTTATGTGTCTTTCCCAGAGACCAAAACCCTGCATTGCTGGTTTTACTCAAATTACAGTTCCATCTTTTCTGACCTCTGACCAGGATATAAGAAAAGGAAGAGCACCACACAAATAAGAAACCATGGTTTAGGCCAAGTCAATAAAACATGAGAATCTTCCTGAGAGGAATGTGAACTTCACTATACTTAATGGGAGATAGTTGCTTTTTGTAACTATAGTTATTATTGTCATCAGAAGGTGGAGGCAAATAGTAAAGCAGGAAATTTACAGAGGAAACCATAATTCATATATCTGTTTGAATGAAATCCTTTGATGTTACCATTAGCATCTTCAAACTAGTTGGGGTAGGTTTCACCTAATTCAGGGTTCATGTCCACATTTAAAAACTGTTCATAGCATCTACTTTTCACATTTTCTCTGAAAATTAATATTTTATAATTCCAATAAGGTACTTCATGGTGTGTGATAGGATCTACTAATGACAAGCAGTGGCGAAGAAAAGCACTTGGCCTAAGGTCTCAGTCTTAAGGCACTTAAAATTAATAAAATGTTCCTGTCATATCTTATTGCTCAATTAACTTACTTATTGAATTTTTAAAGTATTCTGCTTCATTGGAATTCATGGTGCCATAGTATAGCCAGTTAATAAATAATTGAGGTGATAAAATGTGCACAATTTTATTAATTTTATTTTGCAGTTGCCTCTAGTCACTATGGCCTGGTACAAACCTCATGCCAGTCCCTTGAAAACTGTGTTTTACATTTCAGGAGTTAGCCTCAGTGACATGTGCTCTTTGTCCTTCCCTACCCTCAGCAAATTGCTCCCCTATTCTCTTGGAGAACTTCAATCTTCAACCATGGTTTAGCATTACATTGGTGAGAACTTGGGTAATGCTGAGATTGACAAGATTGATTGGTATCAAGTCATGGAACCCCAATAACTCCTTGTACCTGCCATATGGGGCTGAAGATCATAGAAATCATAGAACAGTTGGAAGGGGCCTACAAGGCCACCAAGTCTAACCCAATCATTACATTTCTACAGCAGGAATCGAGTGTCATGTTGGAAGCATCCTCCAGCAAGGGTGAACCTGACACTCCAGAACTCAGGAACCTCAGACTGTGGATGACACATAGGCAGGGGCTGAGTCAGAGGTGAGGCCCTTGCTCAATCCATGGAAATCAAGAAAGCTGAAGCTCTGCTGCTTCTGCTGCTCCCAGAAGGTTGCTACCACCGGTGCATGACTCCCAGCAATTCTATTGGGAAGCAGGACTCATGGGGAGGGTGCATCTTGTTTCCTAGAACTGGGTTCCCAAGAAACATCTCCCCCTGTGCACACATCCCAAAATCCAGCTGGGATATGTGTCATAGAAGGAATACTTGGTAGAAGGCAAAGCATGTGGCTCCCAAAAGCCTTTTGAGATGGGAACATATAATATATATTAATGAATGACATTATTTACTTGATCATTATGCTATTGAGCTCTCTTTCACCAAAGTCAGTGCCAAATTCCTTCTGACTTCCTTAAAGTTAGGGCTGTGAGCAAGAAACAAACCAATTCATTTGGGCCGATCAACTGATCTGCGATGCCTCAGGCAGATCTGAATATTTTGAACAAGAAATATAAAAAAACCTACCTAATTCGCACTTTGTATTTCTGTCCATCGTTCACTCTAATGTTAGTACTGATGTTTCTAATTTCTTCTTGGATATCACATGCAAACTGGTACTGTAAAAAAAGGGAAAAAATTCCAAGGATGATATATTGTAATTGCAGCATAGCAGGGATTTTAAATGTTGTTGATTTCAGGAGTTAGCCTCAGTGGTTTTTGGACATTTGACCAAAGCAAAGCAAAGCAAAGCAAAGCCAAAACCCCCCAACAGTAATAGAAATCCAATACTGCCATGGAAATACTGCCATGGGACCTTCTCCACCTATCCTGTCTGCCCCCCGCCACAAAATTTTCTCCAGAGACTCTCCCATTCAGGGGATTCTCAATATCACCTGGGTAAGGTAAAGGTAAAGGTAAAGGTTCCCCTTGACAATTTGTCCAGTCGTGTTCGACTCTAGGGGGCGGTGCTCATCCCCGTTTCCAAGCCATAGAGCCAGCGTTTGTCCGAAGACAATCTTCCGTGGTCACATGGCCAGTGCGACTTAGACACGGAACGCTGTTACCTTCCCACCGAGGTGGTCCCTATTTATCTACTCGCATTTGCATGCTTTCGAACCGCTAGGTTGGCGGGAGCTGGGACAAGCAACGGGCGCTCACTCCGTCGCGTGGATTCGATCTTACAGCTGCAGATCTATAGACCTTACAGCACAGAGGCTTTTGCGGTTTAACCCGCAGCGCCACCATGTCCCTATCACCTGGGTAAAGATCGTCACAAACCACCACTTTGGCAGTTTGTGCTGGCCAAACAGGTTTTCAACACTTCAAACTTCTGCCTCCTCTGGCGGGTGCCAACTCAGAGGTGGTACCCGGAGGAGGTGAGGCAGGGAAGCTGGGATGCTGCCTCTGAGTGGGCACGCAATGGAGGTGACAGTGCTTTGAAGTGCTGAACACCTGTTTGGCCGAGAAACAAATTGGTGTGAACCACTGAACTGGCAGTTTGTGCCCATCTCTACCTATGAGAACAAAATCATTCAATGGCAGATTCTCATAAGCATGCTGAACTTTCCCTTTCAAAGACAGATTTGTGTTTATAGAACACTGGATCATGCTGGTTATCATGAGAATTTTGTATCATGTATACAAATCACGAAACATTTTCAAAGTAGTTTTAAAAGAAAATGATGGATATTTGACTTTATTTCAGACATGACCGGGTATGAGTAAATCCCCTTAATTTTCAGTGGCTCCATCTAGACATTATTATTGTTGCTATCAATGGTAATCAAGGTTAGATTTCAGGCTAAATCATTTTTTTTCCCGCTGTTCGCTGACTCCTAACTGAGGAGACCAAGGCTACAAAGGCAGAGAGGTAAGTAATTTAGATTAACAACAGGAAGTCACATGGAGTAATCCCTGGGAATCTCCCATTCAGAAGCACCATGTGCTCAGCTTTAAGAGGAAGGGGCATGTCCTGATAACTGCTGAGAGCAATAATTCGCAGCTATGAGAACTGGTAGGGCCTTTCTGTTTGCTGATTTCTAACAGAGCACAGCAGAGGAACAAATCTGAGAGACCCCAGGGAACAAGTGACCAGAGCGAGCGAACAGGAATTTGAAAGGGGACACCTCTAAAAATATTTTTTGTTTTCTGGATATAGTTATATATTAGTGGACATTCCCAGCATCCTTCAAGACAGGAAAAAAAACACCTAAAAAAACCAAAGGAAAGGGCACTAAGAGATCAACAGAAGAAAGTAAAAAAGGTAATAAGGATTATGGTGGGAGGAGACACTTCAGTGATGGTGACCTGCAAAATGTGTGCAATGTTTGTCTTCATTCCTGAGAACAACACAGTGCACACATGCAGCACGTGCAAACTGTTTGCATTGTTGGAAGACAAAAATTAAAGAACTAGAGCAGCAAGTGGCCATGCCTAAGGCTATAAGAGAAGATGAAGAATACAGAGACAGAACTCTCAAGCAACAGCTGCCAAGGGAGAGACACTGGAGGTGGAAAAACAGCAAGACAAAGCAGAGGATGAGAATATGGAGGAGAGAATGAACATAGTGGCGGAAGCACCATGGAAAACAGTCACAGATAGGAGCAAAAGAACAAGAAGGCACTCTTCACCAGTGGAACTATAAAACTGCTTTCAGATTCTTGAAGAGGAACCTGGTAGACAGCATGCAGAGGAAGACATATAGGAGACCCTGCAGGAGGATATGGGAGAGGCTCATGTTCAGCCAAACAGAGTCACTTAATCCACAACCTAAAAAAAATAGAGAAGTTGTAGTAGGAGACTTCCTACTGCAAGAGATTGAAATGGAAATAGGCCAGGAAGATCCATGGACCACCAGGTATGCTGTCTCCCTGGAGAATGGATTAGAGATGTGGCAGAAGGATTGCCATCACTCATAAAACCCACAGATGAAAATCCCTTTCTTCTCATCCACATGGGAACAAGCTACACAGCCAAGATGAATTATGAAGAAATAACATCAGACTTTGGAGCTCTGGGAGAGAAACCCAAAGACTTTTGAGCCCAGATAGTCTTCTCATTTTTATTGGACTTGGATGAGGGGGTGCAGGGAATGCTTATGAAATCTGCAGATGATACAAAATTGGGTGGAATAGCTAATAACTGAAAGACAGAAATAAAATGCAAAAAGCTCGTTAGAAGCTTGAGCACTGGGCTGAAAACAACAGAATGAAATTTTACAGGCATAGGTGCAAAGGTTTACACCTGGGAGGGGGGGGAACCAACTGCACAGTTAGAAGATGGGGGATACTTGGCTCAGGAATACCACAAGTGAGAAGGGTCTTGGAATTGTTGTAGATCACAAGCTGAATATGAGCCAACAGTGTGATGTAGTTGCAAAAAGGGCAAAGGGGTTCTGGGTTTTAGGATTGTTATGAGGGTGTGTGTGTTTTGGTCTGGTTTCTGAGTGTTCTTTGTGAATTTTGTTGTATGTGTATACAGTGTATATACGTTCAATGACAATAAAATTATATTATTATATTAAATTCATTAATAGAATATAGTCTCAAAATTCCATGAAGCACTAGTTCCCAGCTATTTGGCATTGATTAGGCCTCATCTTGAGTATTCTGTCCAGTTATGGATTCCACACTTTAAGAAAGATGTGGGAAAACTGGAACAAGTTCAGAAAGGGGCAACAAGGATGATCAGGGGAATCAAACCCTTTCAGGAAAGACTAAAAGTACTGAGGGGAGATATGATAGCATACTTGAAAGACTGTCATAGAGAGGAGGGGCAGGGTCTGTTCTTGATCGCCACAGAGTGCAGGACACATAATAATGGGCAAGTTATTGGAAGCCAGATTTTGGTTGAATATCAGGAAAAACAACTTCACTATTAGAGCAGTACAACAATGGAACCAATTACCTCAGGAGGTTGTGAGCGCTCCAATAGAATAGAAAATGCAATAGAAAATGTTACAACCTGTCAATATACTTTTATTTGGATTCCTGTACTGACTAGGGAGCTGGACTCAATGGCCTTATAGGCCCCTTCCAACTCCATTATTCAATGATACTACGATTATATGACATACTTGTGTAGCTTACAGCTTATCCACATATTATGTTATGAAGAACAGTAGTGCAAATGTGAATCTTTGTTTATTTCATTCTCTGTCATGAGAATGAAATTTTCAGAAGTTTTCTTCTTATTGGATATGATTAGGACATTTTGTGCATTTTTCACATTTTCACACTTCTTCATGAAAAAAATGCAGAGGTGTTTCTTGTGCAAGAATGTGTCTTGAATAATAAGAACTGTGGGAACTTGACTCTTAAGATATCAGACATTCTCATAAAATTACAGTACTGACAGTTCCTTGGACAACCATGTATGTAATATTGGTAAAGTTATAATGAGAATATGATTTCAAAATATCAAACTGTGCTGGGTTAGATGGTAAGTAATCTGATCTAGTACAACAGAGCTCTCTGACTTACCTTGTATATCTACGTGGATTGTCAGCTTAGGTTAATCAAATGTTGTATCCCAAAGTAATTGTTTGCACTATTTTTTAAAAAATAAATGTTACACATATGCCTGTATTTTTCAACATCAGTTTTCATAGTTCTGCATCAAGAAAACCATGAAGATTAAGGGAAAAATAACAGTTATCTTTGAATCACCTTTTTTGATGTAGTCAAAGTTGGAGCAAACCTTTGAGGAACAACATAAGGATTAGCACCTACAAGTCACTGACTGATTGACTGATTGACTGATTGACTGATTGACTGATTGACTGACTGACTGATTGGTTGGTTGGTTGGTTGGTTGGTTGGTTGGTTGGTTTTCTGTCCAGGAACTTTAATATTTTTGTGATGCATGTCATACTAATTCATGGTTCAGTGCATTAGAAGTATTTTGTTTTCAGCTGAGAACCTAGAAACAGCAATGTATAAAGCAGGACTTTTATGTCTTAATTGACTTTCGTACATTAACCAAGAGAACTGTTGCCATAATCCCCACATCCCTTTCCTATTCTATTACCCACAAATATCATTCCTAAGTGTCCTGCTTATAACTTGTACCGGAATTCAGAAAGGGGGCAATTTAAGCAATGGATTCATTTAAACTAAACCAAACTGGACATTTCTAAGCACAATACCTGGAAAAATTAGATAAATGCTTGTAAAAAGAAAAAAATACATAGCTTAAACATCAGTATAAGAGAACAGACTATAAGGTTACCTGTAAGAAACCATGGTTGATGTAGAGTTGAATAAAGAAACGTCCCACTGTTGTTGGTCTCTGTTCGATATATAGAAGGACTCCCTGGAATCCAGTGGTCTGGAATTCTAAACTGATGTTGTTTTGTGGATGCAAATGGAAACCCTGAAATTCCATGTAAGAGTCTTCTTGAAAGTGGATGTAGCTAAAATCTGTAGAAATTTTTTTTAATACATATTAGTTAATTACATGTTGAAGAATTAAGGGAGGATGTTCTTCATTATGAAAATTCATAGGTGAAACAGCATCACTTATGATCAATCATGCATGTAAGTAGAATCCCTAATTGCACAAAGTTTTGATGGCAGGATTCCTGAGTATTAAATATCATAGTACAACCAGAAATCAATGAGCAGAACTTTTATCTAGTATGGGGACTCAGTGATAGGGAAGAACTCCACTTTCAGAATTCTGCCTATTATGCAGCAAACAGATTTTTGCCCCTTCTGACTACGTACCCCCAATTGTTAGTTTGTATAGGAGTTCACACTATAGGAGTTCTTGGGAGCAAATTCTTTGTTTGAGAAATAGTGACCATCCACAAAACACATTGACTGATGTCAGCATCCCTATAGTATGGTGCATGTGTATCCACTGGACAAACACAGTGAACCCAGCAACAATGACTACACAAAGAATCTGGTGCATACAATCAGCTGTCATGTCTCCAGCCATGAATAAGATG
Organism: Intellagama lesueurii; assembly: GCA_037013535.1. Taxonomy (NCBI): domain Eukaryota; kingdom Metazoa; phylum Chordata; class Lepidosauria; order Squamata; family Agamidae; genus Intellagama; species Intellagama lesueurii. The sequence continues at coordinate 233,755,658 of JBAJHW010000001.1, forward strand.
AATGACTGAAGTTATTATTCATTCAATGAGCTACGGTAAGAAGCTTCTCATTTTCTGGATGGTTGCCCAGTTACTCAAGAGGAAACCTTAGGTGTGCCAATCACATTGTCAAGGTTATCCACGGAAATTGTCTTTTCCCCCCAAAATGCAATAAAAGCACAAAAATGATCAAAACATTAAGCAACATAAAATGATAAAAGGCAGGTGAGAAGAAAGATTTCAATGTAACATCTAATTCAAGAAGTAGTGCTGAAGGCCCAAGCTGGATACTAACATATTTCCCCCTAGACCTCAAGTTGGTTCCAGAATGCAAAATCTCAATGTGTTGCTAAGAGAGTAAATAATGGGGTCCCTTCCAGTTCTACAATTCTGTGATTATATGATCCGCCTATCTTACTCTAAAAAAACTAAAAGTGACAGATCATCACATTGAATTCTATTGCCTTTGAGTACTTTGTTCTGTGTGTGGTGTGTGTGAGTTCATGTGTAATATTCACATGAAATACCATTTTTTAATTCAGAATTTAACAGAGTCCTATTCAGTATGTGACGCTGGCATTTGAATGTGTTTTGAAGGTCACAAGTCTTGCTTTCAGCCTTCAAAGGAAGGGGGGGAAAACTTCACAGGTTTTAGCACATTTGGTTCAACAGCAGTCATGACAACATCCTCCCATTTTTAGCACGCTCAAACAATTCAAATTCTGAAATGCTTAAACAAGTTAAGTTAAGAAGTGGCATCCTCAACCCTGATATTGATGGCTACAGAAGAGAAGCACTGCCAGAATCAGGGAGCTGTGAGTGTTTCTACCTCGAAAAGCACAGTGCACCTTGGGGGAAATACACACATGCAGGAAGCTTGCTTATAACCAAGTGGCAGGCCATGAAACCAAATGGCAGCTCCTTTGCCGAGTCCTTTGCATGGTTTACAAGCAGAATAAAGTGTGAGCTTGCAATCATTTACATGTCTAGTTGCAAAAGATTCAAAAGGATTTACTTGTAACTAGACTGGTGGCGCTGTGGATTAAACCGCAGAAGCCTCTGTACTGCAAGGTCAGAAGACCAGCAGTCGTAAGATCGAATCCACGCGACGGAGTGAGCTCCCGTCGCTTGTCCCAGCTCCTGCCAACCTAGCAGTTCGAAAGCATGCAAATGCGAGTAGATAAATAGGTACCACCTCGGTGGGAAGGTAACGGCGTTCCGTGTCTAGTCACACTGGCCACGTGACCACGGAAACTGTCTTCGGACAAATGCCGGCTTTATGGCTTGGAAACGGGGATGAGCACCGCCCCCTAGAGTCGGACACGACTGGACTAAATGTCAAGGGGAACCTTTACCTAGACTTATAAACTGTTCGTCTGATTCATTAAGTTAGCTCTCCCTCTTTTTGCCTAATTGCTACAACTGTCCCACTACAATTCAAAGCCTCCCTTCCTTAACTCATAAAAGGTTTTGATTATTTAAACAAATAAGGCCAAGACACGATCAGGTTCGGAAATCAGCCAGAGGCTTGTGTTAGTTCAAAGGTTAAACTACTCAGAGATTTATACCATAAGATACCAGAGACCTCAGAATGGCGGTTGGCAGCGGAGGAGGCTTCTGGCCTAGCCCGCCATTAGAGTTTTATCCTCAGCGAATGTTGGTTTTGCCCTATAGTGAGCGAAGCAATTCCACGTTGCCCGTCTTCTCCAGTCACAGTGACAGCTTGTCAGGGGGAGCACTACCTCCCGTTTATTTTAAAATCTGGACTGCAGTGAATGCTGTATTATTCCCTGATCCAACGGTTGTTGTTATTTATGTAATTTATTGATTTAATTTGTTTTAGTAATTTATTGCTATCATTTGTTGATTCTTTGATATTTAATTTTGTTACATTTTCATACTTACATGTATTTTATCATATTTTGCTCAGTTGGATAGGGTTTTGTTGTTGCTTTGTTTTCTGTTTTGCCTGCCCATCGATTATTAGTTAGGGCTTTGTTTTGTCAGAGATGCCTGCTGTTTGCGAGGTTTTACTTTTTCTTCCCAAGCTCCTCCCACTCCTAGTTAGTTCATGTATTTTGAGAGATTCTAAAGTCTTATTTTTTTAAAAAAATCTACTGTGTTTGTGAGGTTGTTTTTAATTAGCTTAGGGACAATTTCAGGGTTAGACTGAGAGTATCAAATGCTTTGACTGTTGGAGTATGGCTTGCCCTGCACCTGTTCCCCCCCCCCCCCTTTGTTGGATGCATAGGCTGCAAATTCTGCATGCCATGATATGTTTGCGGATTATTGGTTCAATCTAAATATGGAAGATATTAACATCAAGGGTATCCCGGTGATAACTAGTAGGGGCAGATATGATGTGGGGACGAAACAGATCATTACAGAAGAGGTCATCCTAAATAACACAAACTGGAGCTCAAAACAGATACAACACGTATCTGTTTTGAGCTCCAGTTTTCCTTCCTGCCAGCAGTATTGAGGTAACCAGCTCCACCGACCCTCTGATCTGACCCTCCTGCTGATCACTGCGGGGTCAGCTCAAAACAAGTCTGAATTAATTTACAATCTAATAGCAGATGGGAAAATTGATTCTGCATACGTAACCAAGATCTTGCCCTTTTGCAGCTGTTTCCCCAGGTTATTCCAATCAGCATCAAGGCAGATCAGATGGGTGGGGAAGGGGTCTTTCCATTGTCCACACAAAAAATAAAAATAAAATAAAAACTCCATCAAGATCACCAGACGTTCTGCCCTGATGGGCCCACGTCTTGAGTGCCTCCACCTGTTTCAGCTGCAATGTTGAGGTCCCCCAAGTTGCTACTTCTGGGTGATTTCAACATTCATGCTTAAATGGTTTTGGACCTCATTTTCTCTCTTGAAGAAACACTACCTATGTCTCCCGCACCTCCCAAGCCTGTCGTCTTAGAATGGCCACACTGAGGGAAGCCAGAAGAACATCAACTAAGAACTGGGCCTTCTCATTGGTGGCCCCATCCCTTTGGAGTGCTTTTCTATGGAACAAACACCAGGCCCCATCCCTTCTTACTTTCAGAAAATTTGTTAAAGGAGAACTTCATAAACATATTTTTTTTAAAAAAAATCTTTCCTCTGAGATAGGAATGTATCATTTTTATTTTGGAGCTTAGTTTGTGTCACCATTTGATTTTGCTGTATCTTGACATATTTTCCCATTCTTTACATTATTTTTTATACTGTTCAGTTATTTTATTTTTAATTTGCGGGGGTGTTTGTTTAGGGTTTAATCTTCTTATGTTCACTGCCCAGAAGTGTGATTTTTCACTAAATCAGGTGGTATATAAATCCAATCTAATCCAGTCAATCAATCAATACCATATCTCAGTTCCTCTATTGTTTTATTTCAGATTTTTGGTATCAGGTAGTTTTTATTTATTCGGTGCAAATCTGAACACTTCATAGGTTAGACACAACATTTACAAGATGATCATACAAAAATGGCCAAGGGCTTTCTTAGCTGATAGTTGGTCAACTGAAGTTGTATATAATCCAAACCCCTTCCAATTTACTAAAGTTAATAACTTAGGTGTACCTTCAACTTGACCTAGCTGGCTGGATAGCTCAGTGAGTTAGATTTCTGACTCCAGAGCCAGAGGTTAGGAGTTTGATTCCCTGCTATGCCTCCTGGAAGTCGAGCTTTGGCAAGCTGCAAAGTTCCAGGGCACCACCAGAATAAGGAAATGGTAAACCTCTTCTAAGTAATTTCTACCTGGAAAATTCTGGAAAGGGTACTATAAGTTGGAATTGACATGGCAATATGCAGCTATTATTAACCTGGCTTAATTTTGTGCTGACAACATGGCTATGTCCCTGTGATAAAATCAGTTTGAATCTGGTACAATTTGTCTGTACCTTTCTCAATGACTGTTTTCAGCTGTTTTGCCACCAGATCTTTAACCATTAGAGCAGCTCTGTTCGCAGATCACTCTGTTGGAAAATCTCTTCCATCAGCCAATGAAAGAGACCTGTTAAAATAAGGGATTTCTGCTAGCAGAAGAGTCTTATGTCTCGTCTTCACCCTACACACTTGATGTATCTTTGATTAAGGAATGCACTCTTATTATCTAACTACAAACACAGGTTTGCTTCAGGAATATCTGGAAACAAAAGACATTTTGAGCTTGACATGGCTCTTTATCTGGGATAATGGTACCAAATGCAATTAATGAAGACCTATTGTTTACTGTGACTACGCAAAAGCCTTTGACTGTGTGGACCACAGCAAACTATGGCAAGTTCTTAAAGAAATGGGAGTGCCTGACCACCTAATCTATCTCCTGAGAAATCTCTATGTGGGACAGGAAGCAACAGTTAGAACTGGATATGGAACAACTGGTTGGTTCAAAATTGGGAAAGGAGTACGACAAGGCTGTATATTGTCTCCCTGCTTATTTAACTTATATGCAGAATACTCATGCGAAAGGCTGGACTGGAGGAATGCCAAGCTGGAATTAAGATTGCCGGAAGAAATATCAATAACCTCAGATATGCAGACGATATCACTCTGATGGCAGAAAGTGAGGAGGAATTAAAGAACCTCGTAATGAGGGTGAACGAGGAGAGCGCAAAAAATGGTCTGAAGCTCAACATCAAAAAAACTAAGATCATGGCCACTGGTCCCATCACCTCCTGGCAAATAGAAGGGGAAGATATGGAGGCAGTGACAGATTTTACTTTCCTGGGCTCCATGATCACTGCAGATGGTGACAGCAGCCACGAAATTAAAAGACGCCTGCTTCTTGGGAGGAAAGCGATGAGAAACCTAGACAACATCTTTAAAAGCAGAGACATCACCTTGCCGACAAAGGTCCGCATAGTCAAAGCATGGTTTTTCCAGTAGCGATGTATGGAAGTGAGAGCTGGACCATAAAGAAGGCTGACCGCCGAAGAATTGATGCTTTTGAATTGTGGTGCTGGAGGAGACTCTTGAGAGTCCCCTGGACTTCAAGGAGAACAAACCTATCCATTCTGAAGGAAATGAAGCCTGAGTGCTCACTGGAAGGACAGATCCTGAAGCTGAGGCTCCAATACTTTGGCCATCTCATGAGAAGAGAAGACTCCCTGGAAAAGACCCTGATGTTGGGAAAACGTGAAGGCAAGAGGAGAAGGGGACGACAGAGGACGAGATGGAAGGACAGTGTCATCCAAGCTACCAACATGAATTTGACCAAACTCCGGGAGGCAGTGGAAGACAGGAGGGCCTGGCGTGCTCTGGTCCATGGGGTCACGAAGAGTCGGACACAACGTAACGACTAAACAACAACAAAAATTGTTTACTGAAACCACTCTTCAGTGATGTATGCCTTAATTCTTTTTAGTAAACACTCTATTTTATACTACATCGTTATGTGGCACTATTCTGCTGAAGAATTATAGTTCAGAATATAGATTTAACATTCTTGTAATAATTCAGTCTCAGCACTCAATTACTGCTGGTGTTTTGCATGCCACTATTTTGGTGTGACTCGGCTGATGTCACCAGCTGGGCAAAAGGATCCCTGCCTGTTTCACTCACAGAAAGAAACCACCACCACCCCCCGATTCACAAATGTATGTAAGCTACTGAGCAAAAATAAACAAGTTATGATTGTGCTTACAGGATTCACAACATAGAAACCATTACTCAGTGACTATATTAGATTATCATTCTCAACAACCCTTTATGGGAACATCAAGGAGAGACTTTTTTTTAAAAAAAAAATCTAGATGTGCAGATTACACTACATCGTTGTCTAGAAGAGGGCATTCCAGCAGGTTTTCAGCCCTGCAATACTATGCCATGGCAGGCTTCACCTGCTACAATTTCTCCTTTTGCACAACTTCAAAAAGGTGCAGAGGCCCTGCTCTCTTTGACATTTAGTCACTTCCAAAATTGTCCTTACCACACAGACCAATCAGTTTGCAGTTCCATTTATAAGTATCCTTTCACACTTCCCAGTTTCCTTAACTGCCACTCCTGGCACACATCCCCACATACATCAATGGATCAATGAACCCTAATCAATTGCCACACATGCAAATACAAACTTTTAGGTAAAATATCTATAAAGTGTAAAATCGCCACACCTTGTAACAGCTTCATGAGGTAGATACAATTATTGCCTCCCCATTTTTGTAGATGGGGCTGGGATTGCCTAAAACCACTGGTGTTTTTCTACCTGAGGGGAAAATTTCATATCCAAAAAAGAAGTGGCCAATGTGGATGTGGGTAACCATAAAATCCACTCCCTTGGCGTACACTCTGTTGCACAGAAGCAAACAAAATAGTCTCCAGACCTCCCACCAATTTTTTTAAAAAACACAGCAAATTAACCAAATAATTTTTAAAAATCAATCAGAGAAAGCACACACCATTAACAAAAGAAATAACACAGCAAATTAACGAAATAACAATTTTAAAAAATCAATCAGAGAAAGCACACACACAGGGGAAAAATACCACACACAGAAAAAGGACACAGCTACCTTTTTCAGAAAACAAGAAACCGAGCAAGTGAATAAAGGCAAAACCCAATAATCAAAGCCCTCCCAACAAAAACTACCAGACTAAGAGATTTGTCTCCCATCAGCACTTGATGCCTTCTCTTCTATTATATGAGTCCAGCAGGCAGCAGCAAAAATAATCCAAGAAAGGAAGGAGGGGAAACAGAAGGAAAAGAAATTGGGGGTTGGGGTGGTAGGGACTGAAAACAATACTCCCAAGAAGGCATGCTGACAGGCTGACTATCTGGTGGCAGCAGCAAAAGTAAAAAAGGGAGGGGGATTTCACACACAAAAAATTTAAAAAGGCAAAAGAGGAGAAAAGGATAATAGATGGAAGCAGTGAGGGAGGCAGAAAAACAGGCAGCACAATCCAAGATGGAGGGCACCAAGAAATCAGCAGCACACAATAGTCTCACCCAACAGGAATGACTGAAGCAAAGGCATATCTGGGTTCCAACTAATCCAGGCCCTTGTACAGATTAAAAAATCATTCTCTCTTCCCAGACATTTTAATTGGCTGCTGACAGTATTGGTTGAAAAACATTCTGAGCAATTTGACAGACAAAGGGTGAATGAAAGGTTAAACAAAAGAGGGAAATACACACACACACACACACACACACACACAGAGAAACAGTTGTGTGCCTTTTTAAAAATTCATGTGAATCGTTCGTGTTTTAGAGGCTCTCTTTTGCCAATCACAGAAAGAACATGAAAATGAAAAAAGAGCCTCTTTTATGATTTTTTTTGTCTTTCATTAAAAAAATGAAAGAGCCACCCCTTTTCTTCAGTGCAATCTCAAACAAGTCTGCTTAAAAGGAAGCCCTGCTCAGTTCAATGAGATGAACTTGAAGGTAGTTAAGGATTACAACCTAATTAATTATGCATATTTAAAAAAATGGAACAACTAGTTCAGCAAATGATTTTAAACAGATTGGACTCTTTGTCCCCTTTCTGCTCAACTTTGATTAACATAAAGACATCTGTGAGAACTTCAATACATCTGTTTCCTCCTCATTTCTAATGTTTTTTTTTTTAAAAAAGGGTGTGACAATGCAGCAAAATGGTTAATGGTTTCATATGGCCAGAACATATTGAAGAGAATTTAGTAATCTCGTACTATTACATGGATGGAGACAACAAAGACCCTCTCTTTAGATTCCCCAAACACTTCTGCTTCGTGGGATATTCAAATATCTATAGCTTTACTGAACAGACAGGTTTAAAGGAGTGCCAATCAGTCCCTCCCTCTTTTTACTGAGTAAATATTCTCCTCTAGTAATGATACTTGGACTGTGGCTTTATTCACGGCAAGTCTGTACACTGAAATCTTTATTTTTTATTAGATATAATGGCTAAAATCCTGTTGCTTTGTATAGTAAGTCATAATTTGAATACGTCCATTTGAACTTACAGAGGAGTTGTTTCACCAAATCCCCACTGATTCAACGGGCCTACTCCAGTGTAACCTACTGTGCTAAGTAGCAGGATTTCAGCCACTATTTTCCCCTTCTCCCCCCAATATGGAAGGACAAGAAAGGTATCTAATAAAATGTATATGAAATGTAATCACAAACATTTCACTGAGAAGAACTTCACAGTACACTGGAGTTGTTTTTTTTTTAATATGGCTGTATTTGGATCCATTGCAAATGGAAACACTAATGGAAAGGAGACAGGGCTTTGCTTAAAACCGGCAAAACTACAAATATAGGAATGATCCAGCTAAAATTAAGGATTTCCCCTCGTTATTCTTATTCTTATTGATTACCCCTCCTTTCCACTACAAATAGCACTCAGGGCAACTGACAGCACTAACATGCAGTATAATATATGAAATGATAATTAGAGTATAAAAGCACAGAACCTAAAAAGACATCCATAGAAAAAAGAAACAATTATGCATAAGCTTATATCTACTACTGTGAACAGGTTAAAAGGCCAAAAGCTTGCCTGGCGGAAGGACAACAGAGACAACATTAGAATTTGTCCCTTGTCCTTTTGCCAAGAGTTCTGAAGACTGAGTGCCTTTGCTGGGGTAAGGTTTTTAAGCATTAAAAAATTTATATTAATAACAAAACCTCTCACTAAAATAAATGGGATTTGAAAGTGCTTTATCATAGCTAGATTACATCCATGTTAAATAAACTATTTTCACCTCCTGCCCCTGGTCATTTGAAACTGGCTACATGGAGCCTGAAGTGGAAAAACAAATTACAACACTGATTAACTGAATAACGTATTTTCGGTGTGACACGTCTTCTTGATAGAGTACAGTTTTAGGTGCTGGGCTGGAACATGGGAGATCCAGGTTCTAGTTCCTGCTGAACCATGAAAACTCACCCAGCTTGACTGCCTCTCCCCTCTCCAGCACTCACGTCCCAACATGCTATGACTGATTTATCTTCCACTGTTGTTGTGAGGATAAACTGGACTGAATTAGAGCCATTTACTCTGCCTTGACCTCATTGGACAAAAGGTGGGGTATAAATGTATCTAAGAAATAATACAAAGGTAAGCGTCCCACTTATACTGGGTTGACCTCCATTAGAAAGCCAGGAATCAAGTGCTGGAAATGTGAAGAGAAAGTAGGGAGGTTTTTTCATATGTGGTGAATGTGTAGTAGGGCTAAGGACTTCTGGAAAATGATACATGAAATTGTACAGAAAATTTTATGGGTTAAAATTGCCTTAACACCAGAGGTTTTTCTATTGAACATGATACCACCCACAATTGAAAAAACCAAGGTTTATTTGATTTTACATCTGATAACTGCAGCAAGAATTTTGCACGCTAGCAATTAGAAGACCACAAAGTTACCGACAAAGGAGGAATTTCTTGAGAAGATTCTAGAACTGGCAGAAATGGACATCTTGACAGACACACTAAATGACAGAATAACAGGAATGGAGAAAAACAAATGGGAACTGCTTTACACCTGGATTGAATCTACATTGACTTAAGTAGAACAGATTAGATCACTCCTATGTTAGAATAGGATGAGATGAAATGAATTGTATATACTGTAATAAACCTCTGATTGCAACAACACGTAGAGAAGTAGGAAAAAACACAATAAAAATATTTTTTTAAAAAAGAAAGAAAGCCAGGAATCTATAGTGTAGGAGTAGATTAGGCATCCTTCAGTCTCGAGAGACTATGGTAACGTGCTCTGTACGGAGGACTTGGAACAGCATCTAGTGTGGCTGAGAAGGCCAATTCAAGAGTGACAATCCCTTCCACACTGAAGACAAATACAATCTGTCCCCTGTCAAGCTCCCTGATTTTGCTGGTTTCGGGACTGCCTCTTTGCCTTGGCCTGCTGGACAAGTGCCTCTTCAAAATGGGAGAGGCCATGATGCACCGCCTGCCTCCAGGCTGAACGCTCAGATGTCAAGGTTTCCCATCTGTTGAGGTCCATTCCTAAGGCCTTCAGATCCCGCTTGCAGATATCCTTGTATCGCAGCTGTGGTATCCCTCTGGGGCGATTTCCCTGCACTAACTCTCCATACAGGAGATCTTTTGGAATCCGACTGTCAGCCATTCTCACGACATGCCCAAGCCAACGTAGACGTCGCTGTTTCAGTAATGTATACATGCTAAAAATTTCAGCTCGTTCTAGGACTACTCTATTTGGAACTTTGTCCTGCCAGGTGATACCAAAAATGCGTCGGAGACAACGCATATGGAACGTGTTCAACTTCCTTTCCTGCTGTGCACAAAGGGTCCAGGACTTACTGCAGTACAGGAGTGTACTCAGGACACAGGCTCTATAGACCTGGATCTTGGTATATGCCATCAACTTCTTATTAAGCCATACTCTCTTTGTCAGTCTAGAGAATGTGGTAGCTGCTTTGCCAATGCGTTTATCCAGCTCGACATCTAGGGACAGGGTGTCAGAGATCGTTGAGCCAAGGTACACAAAGTCATGAACAACCTTCAATTCTTGTGTGGAGATGGTAATAGAGGGAGGTGAATCCATGCCCTGGCCCATGACTTGTGTTTTCTTCAGGCTGATTGTTAATCTAATGTCTTGGCAGGCCTTGCTAAAACAATTCATGGGTTGTTGGAGGTCTTCAGCTGAGTGGGCAACAACAGTTGCATCATCGGCGAAGAGGAACACCCGCATGCATTTCAGCTGGACTTTGGTCTTCACTCTCAATCTAGAGAGATTAAAGAGCTTTCCATCTGATCTAGTCCAGAGGTAGACACCTTCTGTTGCAGTTCCAAAGGCGTGCTTCAGCATGACAGCAAAAAAGATCCCAAAAAGGGTTGGTGCGAGGACACAGCCCTGTTTCACTCCACTTCGGATGTCAAAGGGATCTGATGTTGAGCCATCAAAAACTACAGTGCCCTTCATTTCCTCACGAAAGGACCTGATGATGTTAAGGAGTCGAGGTGGACATCCAATCTTGGGAAGTATTTTAAAAAGGCCGTCCCTGCTAACCAAATCAAAGGCCTTTGTGAGAATCAAAGGCCACAAAGAGTGGCTGTCGTTGTTCCCTACATTTCTCCTGCAGCTGTCGGAGGGAGAATACCATGTCAGTGGTGGATCTATTAGCTCGAAATTCACACTGTGGTTCTCGATAGACTCTGTCTGCAAGCACGTGGAGTCTCTTCAGCACAACAAGGGCAAGCAGCTTCCCTACAACGCTGAGAAGAGAGATGCCACGGTAGTTATTGCAGTCGCCCCTGTCTCCTTTGTTCTTGTACAATGTGGCGATGTTTGCATCCTTCATGTCCTGTGGTACTCCACCTTTCCTCCAGCAAAGACAAAAGATTTCATACAGCTCAGTGGTGATTATCTCTTTACAGCACTTCAGCAGGGATGTTATCCTTGGAAGGTGCCTTGCCAGAGGCGAGGGAATCCAAGGCCACTTTTATTTCTGCTAAAGTTTGTTCGCTGTCCAACTCTTCCAAGACAGGCAGGCACTCGATGTTATTTAGTGCCTCTTCGGTTACTACATTCTTTCTGGAATATAGTTCAGAGTGTGTAGGAGTGTAGGAGTATACAGACAAAATATCACTAGGTCTTAGCCCCTTTGAATATGCGCCAAGACCCATGTTTTGACAGCATGAGTTCTTTAGTTTTGCAACAGCTCCTTCATGCTGCCATTTTCTGATCACCTACCCTTTCCTGACTTCTGTTCCTAATTTCCCTGCCTTCCAGGTGATGGTGTAGAATGGGTGCTAAGGGAGATGGCAAGTAAATAGGCAGTGGTGGTAGCTGTGAAAAGGAGGTGGGTCTACTCAGGGAAGAAGGTCCACAGAGTATACACTGCTACCCTGCTAAGCCTGCCTGTACATCAAATAGTCAACGCTGAGTTCTGTATAATTTGTGACCCATCAAGCTAACTATATTTAACCAGCCATGTGTTGCAACACACAATGGCTCCCAAGAAATCTCTGGTAAAAAGAAAAAAAAATCTTCCCCAGGACTGAAAGATGGGAAGAGAAATTTCAAGTACAGGAGTGGCAGGCTGTGTTCTGCTTGGTGGGAAGTGGGGTATGCAGGCTCATATTAAATTTTACAGGCAAAAAGAGGAAGATATAAAATGGAATGGCTCCACAAAGGTTTGAGTAAGAAAAATGTGATAAGGCCAGCAATTTGATTTAAAGAGGACATGAAATGCAAGCAACCAGTGTTGTAGTTGCTTTAAGCCTTTATTCACCAGATTCATTTATTTGTACTTTGTTTTAAAGAAAAACTTGCATTGAATGAGATGTGGCGTATTTTGGGACCCTGTAAGAATTCTAATATATTGAGGATTAGTACTAAGATGATGATGATGATGATGATGATGATGATGATGATTAGTAGTAGTAGTAGTAGTAGTAGTAGTAGTAGTAGTAGTAGTAGTAGTAATTAGTATTATTAATTTTACCCCTTCACGGATTGCTGCCTTGTCGTGGCGAAGGGGCTTGAGTAATTCAGAGAAGATATGGGCTATGCTGTGCAGGGACACCCAAGACGGACAGGTCATAGTGGAGAGTTCTGACTAAACGCGATCCACCTGGAGCAGGAACTGGCAAGCCACTCCAGTATCTTTGCCAAGAAAACTCCATGGACAGAAACAAAAGGCTAAAAGATATGACGCTGGAAGATGAGCCCCTCAGGTCAGAAGGCGTCCAACATGCTACTGAGGAAGAGCGGAGGACAAGTACAAGTAGCTCCAGAGCTAATGAAGTGGTTGGGCCAAAGCCGAAAGGATGCTCAGCTGCGGACGTGCCTGGAAGTGAAAGGAAAGTCCGATGCTGCAAAGAAAAATACTGCACAGAAACCTGAAATGTAAGATCTATGAACCTTGGTAAGCTGGATGTGGTCAAACAGGAGATGGCAAGAATGAACATTGACATCCTGGGCGTCAGTGAACTAAAATGGATGGGAATGGGCGAATTCAATTCAGACGATTATCATATCTACTATTGTGGGCAAGAATCCCGTAGATTCTTGCCCACAATAATAGATACGATAATCTAGGAACAAAATTTGGTGGACAGAGTGCCTGAAGTACTATGGATGGAGGCTCGTAACGTTGTACAGGAGGCAGCAACAAAAACCATCCCAAAGAAAAGGAAATGCAAGAAAGCAAAGTGGCTGTCCAACGAGGCCTTACAAATAGCAGAAAACAGAAGGGAAACAAAATGCAAGGGAGATAGGGAAAGATACAGAAAATTAAATGCAGACTTCCAAAGAATAGCAAGGAGAGACAAGAGGGCCTTCTTAAATGAATAGTGCAAAGAAATAGAGGAAAAGAATAGAAAGGGAAAAACCAGAGATCTGTTCAAGAAAATTGGAGATATTAAAGGAACCTTTTGTGCAAAGATGGACATGATAAAGGACAAAAATGGTAGGGACCTAAGAGAAGCAGAAGACATCAAGAAGAGGTGGCAAGAATACACAGAGGAATTATACCAGAAAGATTTGGATGTCCCGGACAACCCAGATAGTGTGGTTGCTGACCTTGAGCCAGACATCCTGGAGAGTGAAGTCAAGTGGGCCTTAGAAATCATGGCTAACAACAAGGCCAGTGGAGGTGATGGCATTCCAGTGGAACTATTTAAAATCTTAAAAGATGACGCTGTTAAGGTGCTACACTCAATATGCCAGCAAGTTTGGAAAACTCAGCAGTGGCCAGAGGATTGGAAAAGATCAGTCTACATCCCAATCCCAAAGAAGGGCATTGGAAAAGAATGCTCCAACTACCGTACTATTGCACTCATTTCACACGCTAGCAAGATTATGCTCAAAATCCTACAAGGTAGGCTTCAGCAGTATGTGGATCGAGAACTCCCAGAAGTACAAGCTGGATTTCGAAGGAGCAGAGGAACAAGAGACCAAATTGCTAACATGCGCTGGATTATGGAGAAAGCCAGAGAGTTCCAGAAAAACATCTACTTCTGTTTCATTGACTACGTAAAAGCCTTTGACTATGTGGACCACAGCAAACTATGGCAAGTCCTTAAAGAAATGGGAGTGCCTGACCATCTTATCTATGTCCTGAGAAATCTATATGTGGGACAGGAAGCAACAGTTAGAACTGGATATGGAACAACTGATTGGTTCAACATTGGGAAAGGAGTACGACAAGGCTGTATATTGTCCCCCTGCTTATTTAACTTAGATGCAGAATACATCATGCTAAAGGCTGGACTGGAGGAATCCCAAATCGGAATTAAGATTGCCATAAGAAATATCAACAACCTCAGGTATGCAGATGATACCACTCTGATGGCAGAAAGTGAGGAGGAATTAAAGAACCTCTTAATGAGGGTGAAAGAGGAGAGCGCAAAAAATGGTCTGAAGCTCAACATCAAAAAACTAAGATCATGGCCACTGGTCCCATCACCTCCTGGCAAATAGAAGGGGAAGAGATGGAGGCAGTGACAGATTTTACTTTCTTGGGCTCCATGATCACTGCAGATGGTGACAGCAGCCACAAAATTAAAAGATGCCTGCTTCTCGGGAGGAAAGCGATGACAAACCTAGACAACATCTTAAAAAGCAGAGACATCACCTTGCCGACAAAGGTCCGCATAGTCAAAGCTATGGTTTTTCCAGTAGCGATGTATGGAACTCAGAGCTGGACCATAAAGAAGGCTGACCGCCAAAGAATTGATGCTTTTGAACTGTGGTGCTGGAGGAGACTCTTAAGAGTCCCCTGGACTGCAAAGAGAACAAACCTATCCATTCTGAAGGAAATCAACCCTGAGTGCTCACTGGAAGGACAGATCCTGAAGCTGAGGCTCCAATACTTTGGCCATTTGATGAGAAGAGAAGACTCCCTGGAAAAGACCCTGATGTTGGGAAAGTGTGAAGGCAAGAGGAGAAGGGGACGACAGAGGACGAGATGGTTGGACAGTGTCATCGAAGCGACCAACATGAATTTGACCAAACTGCGGGAGGCAGTGGAAGACAGGAGGGCCTGGCGTGCTCTGGTCAATGGGGTCACAAAGAGTCGGACACGACTTAACAACTAAACAACAGCAACAACTAAGATTAGGGTTAGGGTTGTGTTGTGCTTAGGATTTAATATGCACATATTATTTTTCCAGAACCTGCATAAAATTCCAGTGTTCCCTTCTGAATTGGGTCAACAGACTGACAAACCAGAATATGTCCTTACTGCTCCTCAGCTTCATAGTTTGCACAAAAATAGCATGGAAATTCTTTTGGTCTCAATATACTATACATTATCCTGGATTTGATAAAAAACAATATGTCAAGCGGTTCAGAATCTGAATCTAAGGTATTTACCCAAATGTCCCATTCTTGTCCATGAGGGTTTTAAAAAAATCACAGCCACTCAAAAAATTACTTTTGATTCTTTTTCTTTTCTTTCTATTTTTTTTTTTTTTTTTTGCCTTCAGTACAAACGTGCCCATTCAACATGTGGAGGCACCTTAGGAATTTGTCCCCATACTGAATCAGAAATAAAGCATGGACCGAGATTCCTTTTCACAATTGGGAAATTTAAAGTGGTTGTGGAGAAAGTCAAATGCTACAAAAAATCATTTAAAGTCCTATAGGTAAAAGAACCCAAATGTAGTGACTAGAGATGGGCACGAACTGCCACTTTGGCAATTCATGACCGTTTGTTTTTTGGCCAAACAGGTGTTCGGCGCTTCCCAGACTCACCTCTTCTGGTAGGTGCCCACTCCGAGGCAGTGCTTGGAGGAGGCGGGGCAGGGAAGCCAGGACACTGCCTCTGAGTGAGCACCTGCCAGAGGAGGTGGGGCCAGGAAGCATCAAACATCTGTTTGACTGAAAAGCAAACCAGCGTGAATCGTCAGTATGGTGGTTCGTGCCGATCTCTAGTTGTGCCATTCCTAACCTCCTCACACAGGGTTAGGAATATTCTAAGGGACATCCTTAGGGAGAGAGTTGTGCTGCAATGTTACCGTGCTCTTACTTGAAATGTCATTGACTATCCCCTTTCTGTGCATAAACCTTTCACCCATTTTCACTGTGAGATGGAAATAAAAGCTAAATGCCATGATGTGAATGAGATGACTTTAGCAATCACACAACACAAATAAAGAATACATAAATAGTCCAGGTGCCAAGTCAGCAATCAGACTTTAGTAAACAATTCATAATTTTTCCAGTCTCTTTGCAAATTATGTGCAAATAAGAAAAAAAGTCAAGATGCATTAAACAAACTATTTGCTCTTGGTCTTTTTAATGTTCCTCTTAACCAGTTTTGATCTCGCGTTGTTTGGCAGTTAGAAAAATGACTGCATATGCAAAAATAAATGCATTATTTCAAACTAGAAGAGAACTTAGGGAAAAACAGAGTCATAACAGTCAACAGGCAGCAGCCAAAGATGTCACCAGTGGTTTGAAGTGTTCAGTGTATTTATCTATGACTTGACTTGGGTTTTTTTTCCCTCCAATGACTCAAATTTGACTCTTGACTTGGAGCCCACCCACCCCTCCCTATTTTTCCTGCAGAAAAAAGGTTGTTTTCAACAGGGACTCAGGCTTGGGGCTTGGGGCTTGCTACTGGGTACCAAAGACGTGGACTTGGGACTCAGACCCAAAGACTTCCCAATATTGATGGCATTTAGTGGGGCTTACTCCCAGGTAAGTGTGTATAGGATTGGAAGCTCACTCAGCAAACATTTGCGACTGAATAAAACCATGCTTCTGTGACAATGTTGGTTGTGTGCTTCACAATTTCTTCACCTCAGAAGAACATCATGTGTGAGAAAGAAGGAGGAAATAATTTTAACTGAACAAAATGTTTGATTTTTAATCCAACACAGAGACAGGCAAGCTGGGAACATTTGGATATTATGGTTTACAATTCCCATAATCCATAATCCCTGGCCATGTTTGTTGATCTGATGAGAATTGTAGTCCACAATATCTGAGGGGGGGGGCACAGCACTGATTATTTGATCTAACCAAGTAATTAAGGGCTTCAGCCCCAGTGGCTGGAAAGGAGGGCATTAAAAGAAGTCACCTTTCAGAAACAACAGAGAGTTGTTTTGCTTTTGAAAACGAAGGGGCATACCGATTCAGAGCAGGATTTTCCCTTTACAGACCATAAAAATACCTTAGGGGTTAAGGCAGAACTTTTATGTGCAAACAAATCCACACTCTTTTTGGCATTCTCAGATGCACACTGGAAATACATTTTTCATAACTAGCAAAAACAACAACATTGGAGCAACTTATGGCTTTTGTGGCACCACTTTTCAGATGACCATACAAATCACTGCAGAACATGCCCTATTTTTCCTTTTCCTTATCTTATACGCTAAGTCTGTGGTTGCTTTCAGAATAACTTTTTGCTTTACAACAGAGTATACTCCTAGTCATTCCAGCTCAACTGGCTGAAATAAAAGCATTTGAATGATTCCTAGTCGTTGTGTTTCCAGACACGCTGCTGTGCAGATATAACACTCCTCACCTTTGGTTCCACACAGTGAATCCCGGCTTACAAAGAACCTATGTTTTATTCTGTCAGAGAAGTCTGTGCTGCATGACTTACTAAGAGTTATGGTTGTGTTTTTCCTCACAAAGTTGAAATGTCCTCTAATGTGGCATGCTGTACAACGATAAAGTGTGGTTAACATCCAAAACTGTTTTCAATGGAGCCCATAAGGGTTTCTCAGGCAAAGAAAAACAACATTTATGAATAAAAGCTCTTTAGCACTCACTCTGTCACCACCAAGATCAACCCCAAGTCTTCAGGAAATGACAATTTTTTTTCTATATATCAGGACACTGATGAAATACCAAGGGAGGATTCTCTAAGACAGTGTTTTACATACCATGAGAAGGTAGTAGCTTTGCTTAAGATAGAAAATTGTGAGTTCCCACAGCAAAACTCCCACTTTCTTGCTGGTCTTCCCCCCCCCCCTCCACCCCAGTACTTGTTCAAACTGGACAAGCTTCTGCTGGGTTCTCTCCACCCCACTGCTCTCTGTTCCTTCCCCTTCCTCTTCTTTTCTTTCTTCCAGGCCATTCTTTTCCTCCAGTTCTGTATTCATTCCACCTGTACAAAGCAACACTCCAGTGTCCTTTCTCTTGGTCTCTCTATGACCACTTCTACAACCAGTGTCCTTTCCCCACACGCCCATACACCCAACACCTTCTTTTTCTTTCTCACTGGTCTTTCTCTTCCTTTGCCCCAGAGTATATCCAGTCATCGTGAAGCAAACAAACATATCAGAATTCTTCTGGAAGAAAATGAATAATGAATATCTGTATTTTTAAAACTCATCTAAGGCTCTTAAAAACAAACAAACACAGAAACAGAAGTATTCTGTCTTGACAGAGAACAATAAGAGCCATGAGTATACTTAATAGGCCCAAGTGCCATATATATGCTAATAAAAACCAAATTTACATCTGCCTATTTGTAAAAAGGAAGCAATCATAACAAAAGAATTTTGAAACAATTCACTTTTGCTTAAAAAAAAATTAAACAATTGTAAAGATAGCCTAATGCCCTTGTACATTTTATTTTTCATCAGTATGTCCCAGTGGCCCCTTAGACAGTATTATGTAGTTAGGAGGAAGGGGCTAAATTTTGATGACAGAACACATTCTTTTCCCAAGATAAATTCCTTACCTGTGCATTAAAAAAAGAAAGAAAGAAAACATACCCAGTAACTGGACTGGAAGGACCCTTTTTTGAATTTTAGGAGATCTGCTGCCAGTTAGAGTAAATATTCCTAATCTAGCCAGAATTCAGAAAGGGATTTTCTAGAACTTCAGCTCCCAGGTGTGGTACAACACTGACCAGGCTGGTTGGGAAGTTCTGGGAAAGCTGTAGTCTTCCTGCTCCCCAACAAACTTTCCCAGTCTGTGATGTAGACATACCAGTTGTCTGACAACGCAGGACAGCTACAGTATATGTATTTGTGTGATGTGATACTTGAAACCCTCTGCAGCTCACCAGGTGATCAATAAATTTATTCTGTGCAGTTAGAGGACCTATTGTGATTCATGATCAGAGGCTCAGCAAAATTCCTAAGGTGATGGGGTCGATAGGGTGCAGTTGTCATTGGGTCAGTGGCTTGGGGTGGTGGTAAAACATGTTCAGTGTAATAGTTGGATAATACCATAGAGAACTTGTATATTACCCAGACTTCTCTTTCTCTAGCAAAGGTTAGAATGTCTTGTTTTTCTGTCAGATTGGCCGAATCCAAGACAAGTTTGCTTGCCCTCCCCATTGCCTACACAGATGTGGTAAGCAATTTTGTACATACTTCATTTGGATGGTCCTACCCATTAAACCCCTTCTACCTCTGTCAGGCAGCCCCTTGAAGGTGCCCCCTAAAGGCATGGTGGTCCATGGGCTGAAAAAGAGTTGCTGCCCACAATGAGATTCATATCGGCCACCGCAAATGGTAGATCTACGCAAGAGAGAGAGAGACGAGGAAGGCAAGGAGAATGAGAGCTGACTCTTAACCGTGAATGATCTGCAGCAAGAATCAAGGACTACTCTTATGGAGATCTGGAATATATTTTGTAATTTTAAAAATCCTGAATTCCAATAATTAGGAACTGGGGTTTTTTTTTTTTTCCCCTTTTCTTTTTCACCTACAGAATGATTCTGGACAGTCCAAAGAAAGCACTGTATTCCTGTGTTTTCTACAGTAGAAAGCAGAAAGAAGGTCGAGAGGGGACATGATAGCCACGTTTAAATATTTGAAAGGATGTCACGTTGAAGAAGGGACAGGTTTGTTTTCCAGGGCTCCAGAGACTAGGACACGGAGCAATGGTTTCAAACTACAGGAAAAGAGATTCCATCTGAACATTAGGAAGAACTTCCTGACAGTCAGAGCTGTCCGGCAGTGGAATAGGCTGCCTCGAAGGGTGGTGGAGTCTCCTTCTTTGAAGGTTTTTAAGCAGAGGCTGGAGGGCCATCTGTTGGGAGTACTTTGATGGATGTTTCCGCATGGCGGGGGGTTGGACTGGATGGCCTCAGAGGTCTCTTCCGACTCTATGACTCTATGACTCCTAGCACTGTTCTCTTTTGTGTCTGACAAGCATTTTGCTACCCTCCTGATGAGCCAACCATGGAGCTCTGCTCCCACACAGGTGTTCTAGAAATGCATGAGGATTGTGCAGGAGTAGCCCAAAGTGGGTTTTAATCTCTCGGTTTTATAGGAAACAATTATTTCAGATTTTCATATGTCTAACATTGCTGGGAATACCCTTTGATTTGATAACACTGCTTTTTTTTAACCCTTACAAATAACAGTGCCATGAGAGAAAGGATCAAAGTGTGTGTTGGAGGAAGTAAAACTACTGAGACGTTTGTGATTATGAGCAGTATCCAATGTTGAACATTCATGTACAGTATGCAACATATTAAGGGGGGTATGATTTCTCCTTCCTGTTAGAACCCCTCTGAATTAGTTTTAGGTGGACCCCAGAGACGACAATGGGGAAGAGAAGGGAAAGAAAGTTAAAGTGAGTTGCTTGGACTGCACAACTATTAGCAAAATATGGAACTAGATATCACTGTGTAATTCTGAAGAGGTATTTTTAAAATAATATTACTTTTATGGTTTATTTTATTTTACTTTTTTGAATTTATATATTTTATATATTTCTTTTATATCCTGCCTTTCTCTGCTGTCTTTCTCACAACACCCCTGTGAAATGGCCCACACTACGACCATATAACTGGCGAAAGATCACTAAGTGTGCTTCACGGCCAAGTGAGGATTTGAGCCTAGGTCTCCGCAGTAGTCATCTATGACATGCTAACCATTACACCATGCTGACTCCAGAGATTCTACTGTGTAAATTATGGTGACAGAATATTATTTCCCTGTGGGGTTTTTTTCCATACTAAAAGCCTACCTGCCTCAGTGCGTTAGTCCCCTAGATTTAGACCATTGTCTCCAATGTAGTAAACTTGGCTTCAGTGAAGTGTTTCAGTTTAATTAGGTTATACTACTGTCCAGCTGTGACTTGGCTTAATTTATGTTAAAGCAGCTGATAAACTGAGCCCATGAAGTGCCATCTTTTCTTTTCTTCCAGGATGATAAAACATCTGAATAAAATACTCAGAAAAGATAAGCCCTAGAAGCTCTTCATTCCTGTTGTGTTCAAATAAAGATTTCTACAGGGGAAATGAAGTAAAATCCAAGCCTCTTCTTAAATATCACGGAGCAAGGATCACCACAATTCTTTCACAGATATAATAATGGACGAAGCAACAGACAAAAGAAGTCTGAAATAACACTGCCCTTTTTTTTTACATTAGGATAACAATATTTATTTCATATATAGCTTTAGCAAAGTAGAAACTGATTTTCTTTCGGTGTTAGAATAAAATTGTGGCCATGTATTCCAGCTACATTCCTGCAATATTTTCTGAAGAATACAATTATTATAATTATTTACTAAATTTGTTGTTCACCTTTCTGTTCTAGTAATATACGTAATTAAGTAATATTAATCCAAAGATGCAATTGTAACGTCAAAAGAAAAGCTTAAAAAGGGGGCAGTCTTATACTGGTCTTTCAAGCAAGAATAAAAGGCCAGAATTCTGTTGGTTAGTTATGCTGACCTACGTGCAACAGCATAAATTGCAGTGGTGAATTGCTGCTAGTTAACAAGCCTTCTCATTGCATATCAGCTACGTGAGTTGGTGCATAACAAGGGATACAAGTTGCAATTTGTTAATTAGCAGCCATTTACCACTATATATACCACCTGGTTGTTCAAGCAAGCCTTCCCTCCATCCACTGTCTGAATTTTTGTTTCTTGTGTTCTTTCCATCTTGGATCATTGTGTTTTTTAGTAATATATTGCCATTTTAAATTGTAAATTGTTATATGTTATGTTGTTACCCGCCCAGAGTAGTCTATATGACTAGATGGGCGGGCTATAAATGTAATAAAGTAAAGTAAAGTAAATAATTTAGGCCATTGCACTTACTAAGGATAGCGCCCATTCCATCTGTCACGGAATTGCTTCAGCCCAGCTGGCCAAAATACTAGTAGCCCTACAGCTGGATCAAAACGTTCCTGCTTAGGCACAGATCAGGGTCAGGCTGGAGTGTCAGGGTCAGGCTGGAGTGCAATTCTCTGTGTGTCATGCGATTGCCAGGAAACAGCTCACACCGAGCTGCTCCACAAGTGGTCCAAAATGTGATCTAGCTTCCCATGTGATCAAATGCTAACTAACTAACCAAAAGTCATAACTAAGCAATAGCATTCTGGCCAAGATACATTTTTTTTTGCTAGAGCTTTCCAAAAAGGAGCTGTCTTCTGAGCCCCCAACCCCTGTTTATTAGCAGGCATCCAGTTCTTATTGGTGCCAAATGTGTCCCAAAATGTGTGAACTAGCACTCACCCACTGTCTTTGGCTGGTGAATGCAAATCCATAGGGTTCTATCCACAGAAACCTTGATCAAGGTAATTGAAGGGGTTCCATCTGCACACATCCATTTGCACTCCCTTCAGATTGGTCCCAGTCATTCTTAGCCAAGGAAAGAAGTTGTGTTCATTGCCACCTACAGGATGGGGGAAGCTCTGCAGGTTCTGGCTACCCTTTTTAAGCACTTGGTGCTCTTCTTTCTGACAAACTCCTCACAGATTTTTTTAAAAAAGAGCAGAAAATAATAGCACTTGCTATCTTGTCTTCTGACTGACAGAAACTTTTTCTTTTTCTTTAGCTACCAAATGGTGGCTCATTTAAGAATAACCTTTCTGAATGTCATTGCATTCTGGAAGCTGTTTTTCCAAGAAGTTTGTCACCATATGATCCTTTGAGTTTTCAGAATATGGAGAAAAGTGTTAATTTGTAGAAAGGTATTTGAGGACGTAGGGATAATAGCTTTAAAATTGCTTTCAGTTATATATTTTTAATTATTTTTCATGTGGAATTGTAATCATCTTTGTTTGAGAAATATGCCATATAAATCTTTTAATAATAATTAAAGAGATCTGCCTGGTCAGTTTGTGTTCAGTGAGAAAAAAATAAGTAGGATATCAATTTTTTTAGAAAAAAATAAAATAGATAATGGTAATTGCAATGTTGCAAAATACCATTTATTATGGAAACTGCAGTATTTATGTAAATGAATGAGAAATCCTTTGAAATTCTCTGGCTTATTGAACAATGTAGAAGTTAATTCTCTATTAACATTGTCTAATAGCTCCCATAGTTAGAATAGCTTTAGGGTTATTTCTTCAGCACAAGTGTTATGAAGGGAAACTATAATTACACTGGAGAAAAAATCCTGAAATACAAATGCCTCCCAATAATAGTTAACATTGGTTCAATATATATGTACATTTGAAATATAATATATGCAATATTGCACTGCCTAATACTTATGTTGCCCACAGCAAACTTCCTAGCAGAAAGCTAGTCTTGCAGCTACTGGTGTTGACAGAATTGATTTTTCTGTGCTACTGTCTTTACTTCACTGATGAAGAATTACATGTGCTTATTCCCATGTGATAGAGGAACTTGTAGTGACTATTGATAACTTAAGCTAAATACAATGGAAGTCCAATTAGATCTATCTCCGGAAACATGATCAAAAGTGTAAACTTGCTATACTTAGTTCTATTTACCGAATTAAGATAGTAATTATTATTAAGTGCAATTATTGCTGTCAGAACATTTAAAGCCTTTGTTTTTCTTTCTCCTTCAAAAAGTTGAGTTTCTATTTTATACCTTGTTTTTATGTACAACTTATTAACCGATGTAATTGAAACTGTTTATTTAGGACTCGAGAGACCTGGGTTTGAATCCCTACTTAGCCATGAAGGTCACTGGGTGATCTTGGGCTAACCCAATTCTCTCAGCCTCACCTACCTCACAGGGCCGTTGTGAGGAGAACATGGGGAGAAAGGGAATCATTTGTGCCATCTTGAGCTCATTGGAGAAAAGACAGGATATAAATGTACCTAAATAATTAAATAAGTACATTTATCTCTGGATATACCTTCATGGATCATTTATTGCTAATGATAGGTGAACCTAGAAAAATCCAGCTTTGGAATTAATGGTATTGTCATGTTTGTCTGGATTGCATATCCTGCTTTAGCCTTCATTTGGGGCAACAGTGTCTCCTGTACTATCACACCTGTGATGGTCAGCTTTCCAAAACAGAGGGCAATTTAGAGAGTCCCATTTACGTTGTCAACTGGCTGACCTAATTTGGGGCTCAGTACGAAATTGATGCAAGAGATGAGGATTCCAGCTTGTTCCTCGATTACAGATGTATCACATTTCTCCTTGGATCTTTAAGCCAGTTAATGTATCTTAAATGCACACAGAACTGAAAATGGACTTATAAATGTATATTTTGAAAAAAAAGTGTATAAAACAGTCAATAATTTTCATTCCAAATTAAAAGAGCTCACAATATGATACAGACCAGAGCCAGAAAGTTAGAAACTGGAGAAGCTCAACAAGACTTTGTTTCATCGATTCACACATTTCTGTGGATAGCCAACATAATTTTTACTCAGTTCAGTTATTGCTAGGTAGTGTTATTAAACCATTTTTATAGGTTGATCTGTTGCAGTAATGATGCCTAAAGTTAAGTAGTTACTGAACAGTTCAGAACCAATAGCTGAAATCCTGTTGCTTAGCATAGTAAGTTGCAGTAAAGTGGGTCCACAGAATCAGTGGGGATTTGGGGAGTCAGCTCCTCCATAGATTCTAATGATTCAAGTTGGTTTTCTCTAGTTGCCACTTACTACAGTAAAGTGGCTACTAGTGTTGGCCCATTTGAATCAATGGAATTTAATTCAGCAAATCCCCATTGATTCAATGAGCCTACTCTAATGCAACTTACTACATTAAGCAATAGGATCTCAGCCATCGTTTACATTTCATCCTTGAATGGAGGTCAGAATGCCAAGAATCCATAATTTATGTCTGAGAAGAATATCTGCTTCATGCAAGCCCAATGATAAATTTATCTTTTCCTTATTTTTCTTAGTGGTACAAGCTTCATTTCTCTTTTTCAAATATCTCTGTGTACTTGCAAGACCAGTAACATTTTTTTAAAAACCCAGGACTCATCTTCAACATGGATTATTGTTATTTTTCACTAGTACTCCATCAGAAACAAACAACTACACACCTTGTTGTAACATTTCCTTTAGTATTAATTTTGATGTGATGGAAGTATGATGGTCATTAATATCTAGCCTGCATATGGAATATAACAATTCTAGTTGCCTAGCAACAACCAGCTGAGTTTGTAAAAAACTGAAGGCAGCTCCAAGATTAGGAAGGTTTTAGCGCTTGCACATTGCCAGGCTGAGTTAAAGCAAAATGAATTGAACTGAAAAATGGACCCCAATGTTGGAGGAGGAACATTGCCACCCAAACTTTCTCAAGAAGCTTACTGGGAGGCACTAAATTAGCCTTTCTGTGGTATATCTGTGACTCATATCTGCGACTTATCCAAAGTATTATTGTCACTTGAAAAGTCACATAAAGTACTGATGGATGTGTGTGAGTGAGTGAGAGTATGTATGTGTATGAGAGGGAGGGAGGGAGGGAGGGAGGGAGGGAGAGAATTATATGAGAGGAGTGTTATGCGGTGGGTGTGTTTAATACCATCTCCCCTCACTTTCATCCCCCATCTTTTGTCAGATCTAATTCCCTCACCCCACACATTTTATGTCAAGTATTTTATTTTCAGTCGCTCAAAATCTGTTTCAGAAGCTAGTTTGCAGCTCCCAAAACAACATCTTGCATTGTTTCTAAAATGGCCCTCACCTCCATATTTAAACAGAGATTCTCTGTCCTTTCTAAAAACAGTTGTACGTAATTGGATATTTAGCTATATAAGCTTTCCTGACCAAAATCTGTGGTACTGGAGACTTGTCATTTAATGTTCTCCATTACCAGCAAAAGTATATGTACAATTACTTGGTCTCATAATCCAAAGAGCAAGATCCAAGAATATTTTATATTTCCCCTGCCCTATACTGGTTTAAAGTAAACTAATAGAATCTCATGCACCAGCAGATGCAGTATTAAACAAATTAAACAGTTATTGGATAGGCTTCTATGCAGACTACACAAGCCATTCTCTCAAACAAGAGCAAACCAGGTCAGCTACAAATGTAAGCAGTGAACAAAAACTCAGGAGAACATGCACAGTTTTTATCACCTAGCTGTTGTTAGCTTATATAACTACTCTCCTGAGGTTCCAGTGCATCAACAAGAAGATAACTATGATTTGTGGGTAGGTGGGGGGCTTGGGAAGAACTTCTTTCTACATGTCTTACACTTGATTTTTCAAGAACGGTGTTTCTACATTTGTAACTCTACCAAAAAGATCTGAAAATGATACTAAAGACTTGTCCTAATTCTAAAAAAGAATATGCACTGCCAGATTCTTTCATTATAGCAATGTGGAGTCTTAGCTTCTGAAGTTCACCAACAAATAAGGCAGAATAATGTGGATGTCAAAAGTTCATAACACAATATTCAAAACAAGCTGGCTGAGAGGCTGAATGCACAGGATATTTAGCTCGCTGTTTGGAGCACTGCAGGGATGGGCTCGTGTACTCTAAAAGATGGTGATCAGAGACCTCTTTGCTGGAGCACACCAACCCACCCCCAGAGTGTTTCTACCCACACCTTTCGGGCCTTTGACAAGGGTCTTCTACTTTTCTGGTGTGGGTAGGATCACTCTGGTTTGGACAAGTTCCAGTAGGAACCAATCCAAAGCAAGTCTTCCTCTTTCAATTTGCCAATATTGTGAAGTAGCTTAATAATTGAGCCACTTCAGGATATTCTCAAATTAATCATTTCTCCTGCTCGGCAGAGGGCAGGGGAAGTGAAAAGAAAATATTTTTGACTATATGTAGATTATTGCTGATGTGCTAGATCAGTTATACAAATTTTATAAAAAATATTTTCTTCACCTCACCATTAAGCGTTGATCAAGAAACCGCCTGCAGTTGAATCCACAGTGGTGGCTGTGGCTGTAGGCAGTCTTAACTGGCTCTTTAAGAGAAGACAAAGAAAAGATTTTTTAAATAACTGATAGAGTGCATCAGCAATAGTCTATATAAAGTCTCTACTTCCCCTGCCCTCTGTTGAGCAGGGGAAGTGATTAATTTGCCAATATCTTGAAATTGCTCATTTATGAAGCCACTTCATTATATTGGCAGCAGCAATTTCTGTGTGAATGGTCAGGCTTGATTAGATCATTTGCAATGCAGTTCCATTGGAGGTGTTTTGCACACATTCCGTTCCAGCACAAGACATGTGCCAATGCTTTACTGTGTAAACCTGAACAGGTTGATTTAAAAGCACACCCAACTGAGTTCAATAGGATTTTTTGCAGCTTTAGTATACGTAGTTTTCCATATACTGGATCTATACAAATGAGAGAGACCACTGGGAGGTTGTTGCAGCATTCCATGTATCAGGCTGGCTTCCCATGAGGAATACAGGGTTTCTCGGAATAAAAGCAGTAGTGGTGTGAAGAATACAACAATACAGGCAATCTCAACACATTGTCGACATGCTATTGAGAAATTGCTGCTCCTTTGGTCCCTCACCCTCCTTTGGTGCATCCAGTGTGAAATAAGACAAAGACATTTTAATTTTTCTACTGAGGCTTCAGCAACATTTCCTGTGTCTCCTTGCACTGCTAGTAAAACACCCATACCAATGGAATCTCCCCTCTCATTGGTGAGAACAAAAAGTTTGGCGTCTTTGACTGCAGAATGCAGATTATGGGAATCACCTCCCCAGACAATAACATTTTGCCCTATCATTGCACACTTTTATGAGTATTTAATACAGGTCTGTGTTAGCGGGTATTTCTTTTAAGAAAACAATTCTGGATACTTTGTTGGCGTTGCTTCTAATTAACTGCCTTTTATTGTATTTCATATTGTGATTATTGTGAGGGTGTTATATTGTCTTATTTGTTGATTGATATATATAAACAAATAAGCAACCCTGAGCTTATTTTGACATTAATCTACAAAAACCCATGGCAGCTGTTCTCTTTTAACTTGCAGTTGTGAGGAAAAGACTGTCCAGTGATCACCTACTTGAGAATGAAAGCTGTAAGGGGAATAGGACTCTGGTGTTTGTTTCTAGAGAATAATAAGAGTTCATTTACAATCTGCACTTGAATGGATTTTCTTTAATGTATTTCCTCAGTCGTTTACCATAGCAGGTCTCATAATGGCAAGGGTGCTGTTTAACCAAGCTATAACATTTATTAACTTCTTGAAGCATCCCAAATGCTCCTCTGGGGCCCGGAAAGATACAAAAGCATTATTTCAAACACAAATCACAAAAAAACAAAATACAGGGATTCGTTGGTAGTTATTCCCATTTGTCCGTCTTTGTTTAGCTTTGTTTATCCTCTACATGTTAACTGAAGTCTTTTCAAGAGTTTGTGCTGGCTGTGTGCAATGATCCAGACCGAGGGTGGAGCAATTCGATGAGGTGCATGACAAATGGCCATCTCACTTTCTCTAGCTCACAGAAATGGGTGGCTTGTACAAAGACAAGTTGACATCCTGTCAACTGGGAATGTGCCAAGCTTAGCCTTATGGTGACGACTCACAGTCCTTTATAAAAGGGATGGGTGACACACACCCCACAAGCTGCATGATTTTGTCAGTCAGCAGTCTCATCACTATTTTTTTTTAACTCAAGCCAATATGATTCTTCATTGAAAGATGGCACACCCCTTCCAGCTTCCTGTTTAGTACAAAGTGGGACCAGGAAATTGGAAAAAGGAGGAGATTCTTCCTCTGCTCTACCCAAGCCTGCTTGCAAGGTCCAGCCGGGTGGCTCCAGTGGAGACAGATGTTGCACAGTATGGCAAAGTGGGGAGCAACCTAGTTTGCTGGCCACACATCAAAGGACTGGAGCTGAGGGCTGCTGGGCTTCCCACCCACCTCATATGAAAAGCATAAAGGAAACTCCTGTAAAAAGATGAGACAAAAATTTAAAACAACACCATGCACTTGGAGAAAGTTGAACACTTATATGCCATGAAGTATTGTTGTGGCCTCATTCTCCATAACATTTAGGAAACATACTGATGGACTGACTGAATGATTATGTGAAGCCACTGCTGTGTAACAGATTTGAGATGTTTGTGAGATGCTATGTAATCTTAGCTTGTGATGCTTTGTTTGTGATGGGCATTTCACACATACAGTTTATCACTTCTTTGTGCTTCAGTCACTAAATGATGAAAGAGAATGTGCAATCTTCCCTTTGAATCCACTGTATTGCATGTTAAGCTCTATTTGGAAGAACTGAGTACAACCATGTTACTCCCTAAGTGACACCCCCCTCCCCAGTGAAATAAGGATGAGGAACAGTGAAACTCAAAGCCAAAAGGAAAGGAAAGGATACAGTTCAAAAACTATTGGGGAGGCAGTCCTCCACATGTACTAAGAGACTTAATGTTCAGTAGTAAACATGTTTACTTGGAGGTAAGTCCTACTGAGCTGTGCAGCATTTACTCCCTGTGAACATTAAGTTGGCACAAATAATGACTACTAAAGGGACACATAACTTTAGTGAGGACAACAACAAAAAATCAAAATGGCTAAAGATGTTCTGTTCCTTGACTCAATCATTGACCAAAATGGAGACTATAACTAAGAAATCAAAACGAGATTGACACTAGAAAGGGCGACCATGAAAGAAGAGGAAGAAGAAAACCTTAGGAATAAGGATGTGTCATTGGAAACCAAAGTCAAGATACTTCAGAATATGTTGTTCCTGACCATTGGATATAGATGCAATGAAGCAGGTTGACTGGGGGAGGGGGAGATGATATATTTGAAATGTGATTTTATGAGAAAATGGTAAGGTACCATTGGCCACCAAAAAGATGCTAGATCAAACCAAACCTGAACTCTCATTAGAGCTAAAGTGATTGAATTGACGCCATTTGGCCATAGTATGAGAAGACAAGGCTCAATAGGGGAAAACAATAATTCTAGGGGGGTGGGAATGAAAGTAGTAGCTTTCAATTTTTTTCAGCATTTGTGCTACTGTTTTTCATAGCTGTAAGACTTTTGGATGTTTGCAACTTTGCACTATTTTTGTGCATTTGAAACATAGAAGCAATGTAGTTGAATAAACCTTGTAGAATTGGACAAATTGACGTTGCCTGGAATTATTGCAACAATGCAAAGACTTATACCTTGATACACAGATGAAATTTGATATGATTGAAAATGATTGATTTCATTCTGGAATTAACCCTTATTTGGGACAAATGTCATCTGTGATGAACACAGGTTTCTGATTTTTTCCTAGAGTTCTATAAAGTTCTGTAGGGATCTTGGGGAGACGTTCAGGCATCAGAATTTCTGACCTGACACATGGATGGATGAAAGTCATATGAGGCATGATAATATGACATTCTCAGAACAGTTTACAAAATAAAAACAATTTTAAAAGTACAAGAGCAAAGCATGCAATATAATAGGCATAGTGAAACATTTTTTAAAAACTGCTGTTATAAGAAACAAGATAAAAAGCAGGGATAGGAAGATTAACAGCAGACGTAAGAACAATGTTTAAAGAGCTACAACAAGATTTTAAAGGACTGGGGAAATAATTCTTAATTTGGCAGTCAGAAAACATTACCAAAAAAAGAAAAAGTGCAATTGCATCTCATTTGCCTCTCAGAATGCTACAAAATATCCTTTTTATTATCTCAACTACATCTAATCTACATGCATAGTATAGGTAATCTTAACCCAGTAATGTCCCCCTCTTGTTTTTCTAGTTAGTAAATTTTGGAAAAACAACATGAAATACCAAACAGTATGATTAAGTGCTTAGACATTGAGCTAATCTAATAGGCATAACTTTCCTCACATATTGAGTTAAGTGTTTTCTGCACTCCACATGTCCATTACCGGCTAGTGAAAAAAAGACAGGCTGACATGGCTACATTATAAGTCAACCAATGTACTTTGAATCACATATGCTCATCTGCCACACATAATAAAAATGCATTAGGAAATTATAGGGCTGGAATTTAGAAGCTTTTTTTAAAAAATGGAGAAAAGATTAGAAAGACATAAAAAAAAAACTGCAATGTGCATGAAGAAATAAAGATAAAAGCCAGTTTTGAATATAAAACCATTGAAATTATGCAGAAAGGGCCATTTTTATCTAATATGTGAAACTTCAATTTCTGCAAATGAGAAGGAATATAGAAATACAGAAACCAATTGGATATATTATGTTACATTTCTGAAGTTTCATTATTTTTTAAAAATAAATTAGTATAAAATTCAATCCAAGTATATCTATACCACTTCCACTGAGGCAAGAAGCTAAGAATAGAGATGTACCATTACTTTCCTTGATGCGGACACTAGAATGCTGTTGATGCAGCTGAGTATTAGACAACCTTTCTTTGCTGCTGAATCACACTGTTGACTCATGTTTACCTTGTGGCTACTAAGACGCCTAGATCTTTCTCACATGTTCTACTGTTAAGTGAACTGTCTCCAGTCCTATAACTGTGGATCTGATTTTCCCAGCTTAAATGCAGAACTGTTTATTTATTTTTTCCTTGTGAAACTCATCTTGTTTGTTTTGGTACAGTTCTCCAGACTGTTAACGTCTTCATGCATCCTGATTTTATCTTCTGAAGTGTTATTCATCTCTCCCAGTTTAATGTCAACTGCAAATTTAACGAGCATCCTGTCTAGATCCTCATCCGAGTCATTTATGAAAAAGTGGAACAAGACAGAGGCTAGGGCAGAAACCTATGGCATTTGGCTAGTCACTTTTCTCCAGGTCTTAATTAGGCCCATTAATGGGACTAGAATGAAAAGGCTGTGCCACCGTGCCTATGTATCTATGTAACATCATCTGGGTTTGTGTTTCTCAACTCTGTGCCAAAATGAGGTAAGCAGGCATGAATGGCAAGAGGTATCAGCAGGCCAGGTAAGGGTGATCAGCTGTGGAACCCCTGAGACTCGATAGATGCTCAAGAGTGCCAATCCAGACAATATTGTTGTGCCACCAACCTAATCCATTTTCAGAAAGAAGCAAAACTTGACAAAATTGTAATACAAGGAATATATTAAGCCACTGGTTTCAAAAAGACAGTTTGCTCTTTGAATTGGCAAGATGAAAGAAGATAGATGGTAATCCGCAACAGGAATCCATATGACTCCAGATTACCTGAAGATATGTCAAGAGTCAGAAAAGGCAAAGGTTTCTGTAACAAGCTTCCAACCTTTCTTTTGTCTGATCTGCGCTGCTGAGGATAAACTGAGTCTGTGTTGCTTTTTTGCCAGGCTAATCCTCGATTTGTTTCAATAGTCACATGTGTCAATGTCCCCTAATGCTTAGGAAAAGGAATTATTTTGAGGCATAATGAGAAGCTACAGATTTCCTTTAACCATCACAGTCTGCATGCTGAATGCCAATCTTTTGAAATATACAGTAACTCTTTGCCTAGGAAAATCCAAAGTCCCCCAAAAGTGCAGATATTCAGTTTCTAGTTAATGCTCTATTTTTTATTAAAAAGGTGCAAGGCAACAATTTCTTATGGCAGAGTGAGATCACTAAGAAACCAATTACTCTCCCAATTCCCGCCTCAGATCAATTTCAAGGGAGCTGTTATATGTGCATTGCACTTGTGCATCTAACTATAACTCATGTATCTCATGAGAGTGTTTCCTAATATCCTTTTGCCTTTCCTCCTAATAGGCCGTATGGTTCACGAACTTGCTTAAAGCATCTATACTGGCTAAATCTGCAGTTTTTTAAAATGAGGTCAGCTCCTTTTGTAGCCAGGACATTTCATGCACTTGCCGTCTTCGTAGGGCTCCTTTTAGTCAGGATAGTGGGACCTGATATGTGGAGTCGACGTCATTTAATGTATGTTTGTGTCATCTGAACACTGCCTACAATGTTCAAATAATAACCAAGACTGCATGTGAAGGGCAATATGAAGGAAAGGTGACTTCTGTAACCAGTTTTGGTTGCGCACATTGAAACAATTAGCATATATTTGTTTAGTTCACATGATTTGGTATTAATTAGCCATAAGGAGGGACAAGGAATTATGCAAAGCGCAGAAGGCCTTCATTTTGATAATTAGTAGTTTCCCCCCTTTCCTATTGCTGGCTTTTGAAAAATCACCAGGAATTTCAAAGACACATACAAATGCATCTTTAAATCATAAGGGCTAGAGATTTTATTTTTGCTTTGTTTATGGTTTGCTTTATGAAAAGAATCCTAAATTACATGGCTTCTGTGTCCAGTATCAATTTCTGAGAATTAATTAGAGCTCAGCCCCTCTTTCCCTCCTTACATATGGTACCACTGCCACCACCTCTTGCCTCACCTCTCTCACCTCCTGGCTGCTTTCCTCCGACCCTTGTCCTCGCTGTTGTTGCTGGTTGGCAAGCTTCTATGATACCTCCATAGACCACTAAAAAAAACCCCATGCAATCTGCTAGCTTTCATGGATCAGGACTGTCCACTTTGTCAGGCTTATACTGGCGTAAAGAATGTAGAGTCCCAAAAGTTCATGGCAAGAAGGATTTTACAAAGTATTTTTCTTAGCTGTAAATTATGAGAGATTGAGGCTGCACTGAAGTTGTCGCTTTAAAGTTAAAGCAGAGGAAGATGTGGATTGGATGACACACCCCAGTGCTTCAAATAAAGAAGTGCAGAACTATGCACACACCTTCCCCTTGGCCTTTCTTTGAAACTACATGTTCCAGTTTGGCTGGGGAATGGGGGTGACAAAGAAAACCTGGAGTCCTCCATCTTGTTGTTCAACAGAGGAAGACGTGGGGTGGGAGCAGTCTGGCCAGTCAGCAAGGAGGCGGTGACAAAGGCAATGTGAGATAAATCAGAAGAGGAGGAACCACCACCACTAAACAAAGGATTGGCTCTGCTTGAAGCACGCTTCCCACTTTGAGTGGCCAGCACTTGCTGGCAGAGGTCAGCTGGCTGAATAAAGACACTGAGCTGAGGGGATGGAGGCGAGGCAGCAGCCATATGACAGTGGTGAGGATAAACAGAAGAAAACTGGAAGAGAAAGGTGTAAAAATCAGCTCTGTGAAACGTTTGTAACAGCACCGTTTGGGAAGGCCCTTTGTTTATTGGACTACTCAAACATTACAAGCAAGGTGAGCTTTGGAGTTCTACAGAACTCATCAGGCAAAGATAGTCTAGAGCTTGTGGTTCAAGCAGAAAGACTAGAAATTGGGCCAGTCTGGCAGGCATGGGCCACAGCCATCAGACTGACTTAGCTCTTAGCAAGGGGGCTGCCATAAAATGTGAATGAAAAACAGCATTGCCTTAGGTTTAGCCCAGAGTACGTTCCAGAAGACGGGATCTGCTTGAAGCACGCTACCCACGCTGAGAGCCTGACACGTGTCAGCAGAGGTCTCACTGAGTAATTCCATGAGAATTAATCCCTACTAGGTGTTTATAAGGTTTAAGGCTACACTTGCTTCCATATTTGGTAAGCAGTATAGTATTCCTACTTATAGTAATTATGTGTTAGTTTGATTACACCAGCATATATTAGCTGAAATTTAGCTATGCAAATGTAATGTGAAAATATCCTCCTTTTGGGTGAAAATGTCCTCCTTTTTGGCAATATGCGTCCTCCTTTTTTGTGGTACATCTCCTTTTTGACACTGCAGTGATGATCATCCTAAGTGTGACCATCACATGACTGATACTACATTAATTAGCTGCAATTTGCCACCACGACCTACTCCATTTCACTTACTTTGGTGTAAAACCCCAAGAGAATTCTGGTTGGGAAGATTTCAGAAACACAGGGTCCTAAAACATAAGGTCACCATTTTTAGTAGGTTCTCTGTGTCCCTTTTATTTGGTATGGCACAAGAGTATATGCATTTCTAGTAAAAAGTTAATGAATAGCATGACAGGTATGCTTGCACATATTGGTAGACTTCCAGGAGGAAATCTTTTATTGCACATTAATACAGATGTCATTTTCCCTATAATGGAAATGTTCAAAGTTAATGAATATCAAAAGCAGAAATAGAAGTGTTATTCTGATCGTATTTTGCAGATTTCTCAAAAACGAATGAACTATATTAATAAACGCATGCAGCCACATAAATCCTAGACTGCACTGAAAAATGCCCATCTGGAGAAGAGGAATAAATATTCACCAAAAATTAGTGCACTGAACTTAAAAATGGAATGAGGTTTTGGCAGTATTTTTTTGTCAATGCAATCCTTGGTTCAGATCTAGGTAAATGGAAAAAAAAACACATGATGTATTTTATTAGTCTTTCTATTGCATGCAATACCATTGTACCTTAAGAATATGGGGAGCAGGACTGAAATTAGCTATATTGACCGATGTTTGAACTTTGATGTCGAAGCTTTTAATCTTCATTTCCCCATTTGGCCTGTGATGAACAGAGAATGAAAACTGCACCACTGAGCTGCAAAACCACCAGGAAATGATAAATGCCTCCAAATGAAGGTACGAGGAGAGCAGAGGTAGTCATAAAAATGATTCTAAAAAGTGTTCATTGTCTTTTGAATGTATGTCCCTTTTTTTAAAATTTTTAGCCTGCATCTGAAAGCCATGTGTATAATGGGAAGAGAGAACTGTCTGGTGAGCTTTTGTAGAACTGGTTCATTGTACTGAAAATGGCATAGAAAACAAGAGTGGAATCTGAACAGCTGTGGCAAGGCCTTAATGTAACAAGTATGGAGGGAGAAACAATTTATACAATCTGAAGAGGTGTCAGAGTACAAAACACTTTTAAAAAACAACACTAATAAAATTGTGACGTAACTTACAAAAATGCAAAAACCCAGGCCTAAATCCAGTTCCTATTTGCAACCAGATTACATGCATTGAATCAACTGGTGAATGTTAAGTCAGCACATCATGTGCCTAGATATCAGACGTATGGTGGAGGAAAGGCCCACCACACCATCTGTTCTTCTTACTTATGTAGACACAGTAACATCACCACGCGAAAACTCTACTCCCAGTAATCACCATACCTTGAGGAGGTAGAGTGGTGGTGCACTAAAAGCAGTGCTGCTGCTGTTCTCCTCTGTGGCCTTATTGGGCCACATGTGAAACAACTGCAGCACTCAGGAATCTTCCAGCCATTGTGGTGGCTGGAGCTGCCACGTCAGCAGTGTAAGAGGTCAGGGACAAAACCTGAAGTTCGGGGTGGGCCTTCCTCATGTCACAGGGAAGACCCTTGTGGTGTCACAGAGATTGAGAATAAGAACTCGGAGGTCCAGTATGGCTTTGGGGGCCAAGGAATTGTATATATAAAAAAAGGGACGAGTGGGATCCAAGTATGAACCTGAGGCAGGAAAATAATTGCTTCAGCAGTCAGGTGGCAAAATGTTACCACCAGCTGCTATGGTTGCTGCTGTTCTTTCTAGAGCTCACATTCTATATGCTTGGTCCACAGGCACACATACTACAGTTTATGTACAGCACAGATAATACATGAGTTTTCTAGGCCCTAGGCTGGAGCACAGGGAAAGCTCACTGCCAGCCCATGGCAAGTTTTTTCCCTGGTTCAGCACCCAGGGCTTGTGCCACAAGAAGCTTATGTGCTGCAGTGCTAGTGCTCCAGTCCCTTGTTCCAAACGGCATGAGGGGTCTAAATGCACACACCCACCAGCGTTATTATCAGTTGTCTCCACTCAGACCTGGCTCTCTGGTACACCAATGTTGTAGAAGCAGATTACCACCTTTGTGCTGATACTAGCTGGCAATGTTTGGCAATGAATGCTCACGCTTTATAAACCCTCTCACAAATAAAAATGAAATGGTCTCCTTTTCCTCCAGTACAGCTAACCCTGAGATTTCTCCCCCGCCCCCACCAATCTGAAGACCCAGAGAAGCATAGTAATTGTTCGAGACTTTAGTCACTGCCCTGAAACTTTATGTTCCTACCAGTTGTGGTGGTAAACATTCACCCAAATCCTGTTGGTTTGCGCAGTAAATCACACTGCATTAGGCCCTTTAGATCAATACGGCTTTAGTGAGTCAACTCCCCCATAGGTTCCTTTGATTCAAATAGGCTTACTCTAATTGTGACTTACTTGAGCATTTATTATGCTAAGCCACAGAATGTTGGCCATTGTGTTGGCCAGCACTTTGGACCCATACAGAAGTTTGGTGTGGCCCAGATCATACAAGACACATTATAATTTAAGCCTCATGAGATTCTATTATGAGATTTCCTGTCTCTCTAAGGCCTCACTACCTGTGGCAGCTGCCAGTCCCACAAGCAGATGGATGGATGAGGGAACATGAGAACTGTTAAAAAGCATAGGCCTTTTATTACCATATCTGAGATGTGCTCCATCTCTGTCCATTTTAGATGAGGGGGATGGCTAAAAAACCACCATGTTAGAGTTAATGAAATGCCAATATTAGTAAATATTTATCTCAAAAAGCACAGTCATGACTACAGAAGGATTTTCCTGCCTCATTAGAATTACCCAGACTCGGAAGTATTAATTGATCCAGAAGCTATTAATATTTTAGACGTATACAAGGCAAGCAAGGGGGGGGGGAAATCAGAACCACTGCAAAGCTTTAATCAGAGAATTATCTACTACGAAGAACTGACAAGCTAATTGAACATGTCAGTCAGCAAAGAGGTGATATATAACAGTACAATTTCTCTTCCAAAAAGCACTATTTTTAGTACCTCCGTCTTGTTCAGAAAGTAATTTTTCTTATTATGGACAAAAGGGAGGCCCTCAATGTTCCTGAGTCCGTGACTTCTTTAATTTTACATCTTGCCCAAATGGCTGCTTTTCACAGAGAGATGACTAAATGATATACAGCTGCTCACCAGGAATGACTGCCTTCCTCCCAGTCAAGAAATTTGATAAAGAATTAAATTTTGTGGAACGTGCAGACTAGCTGAGAGCAAGAAATGTGTTATGACACTAACAATGTAATAACGAATGCAACATTCAGATGGGTCCTGAAATGGGGTCCAAGGTCTGCTGTCTGGGTTAACAAATGAAGGGACTGGCAACATTATAATTCTGTAGCTATTGTAGACTGGCCACATTTCAATGCTGAGACTATAATTGCTCACAGTTATGGACATCTCCTTCAGGATTGTCAGAATAGAGACATGGGATCAGGTCTGCTGGTGGCGATTTCTGACTATTAAAGGCTTCTCCCACCATTCCTGAGGCTTCCAAAGGATAAAAGGGAGCCCCAAGGAACTTCAGAACCTAAAATAGAGGGATAGGAAGCTT
Source organism: Intellagama lesueurii (assembly GCA_037013535.1). NCBI lineage: Eukaryota > Metazoa > Chordata > Lepidosauria > Squamata > Agamidae > Intellagama > Intellagama lesueurii. Next base: position 233,793,903 of record JBAJHW010000001.1, read on the forward strand.
TTAATTAATTTAAGTTAAATATTACCAGCACTGGCTGATGACATCATTAGCTTCCACCGGTGTAAATTTACACTAGCTGTATTTGGGCCCATGAGAAGACAGTCACAGTGCATATACTGTGTGTGTGATTTACAATTGCTGTTTGCTTTTCATACTTGGTTATCTTGTATTACTGAAACATTATTTTTTAAGGAATATGAAAGATTAATAGATCAGTTTTTTTTCCAAAGCAAGGCAGAAGAAAATATATGTGCACTCCCAGTCTCCTGTCTGTTCTAGAATAGAATAGTCTCTGTGATACACCTTAGTGTCTTTTTGGGTCTCTGTAGGATACAGGATGTGCAACCACCAGCAGGCTGCAACACAAAACTGTGCATTAGATAGTTGTCTGTCCCCTGCTTTCCCTTCCTCTGAGATATTTATAGCTCCCATTCCTTCTGAGCAGCCTCCTGTTTACTAAGGTAGTAAGTTGCAGTGAACTGTCACATTTGAGAGTGCACAGGACAACCTGACATGATGCTGGTTGCAGCAGAAGATTCAATTCTTCAAGAAACCTCCAGTTTATCCATGTGGGGTATTGTGCTTCTGTATCCACAATTCTGAAAGCCATACCTCCAATGCAGCCTGTGGTCCACCCCCCCCCCCCCCAATTCATCTCTAAGAACTACACTTGGAACAACTAATTGCCATGAATATTTAGGACTTTCATTTATAACTTTTCTGCACTATCCACATAATATCAGTGCATGGCCTGAAAAAGTGGACCTGACCCACGAAAGCTTGCTGATTGTTTGATTGTTTTAGTGGCCTAATCAAGTTACCCTTCCTACTCATGCATTAAAATCTGACAGTAAGACATAATATCCTTAATACAAATTTACAGTAGTAGAACAGTGCCAATTCTAACTTGACTTTTGAATCAAGAAAAACCTCATGCTGGGAGGGTGATACAATAAATGTATGCATGATAAACCCTTGATTTCTTTGATCAGTCAGTTAAGATATTAATGAGAGATACAGGCAACCAACCACCCTGGACAAGCAGCAGAAACATCTCCATGACTTGATAATGACAAGATGATCAAAAACAGTGGGCGAAAGTTGAAATACAAATCCACCTGTGCCATAAAACAATAACTTATATGCATACTGATACAATAGCTATTTGATAAATTAATGATGGTAAGATACTTTAGAAATTACACATAGATCATTAGGTTTTCCCAGATATAATATGTACATATTTTATTTTTCATATTCCATTGGTTCAGAGATACTTTTCTTTTCTTATTTATGAAACAAAGTCAGAAAGAACATTGGTGCATTCAGAATTTATAAATGCTTAAGCCTTGCAGCTTTGGAATCTGAATAATTCCCTTTCAACACTGCCAAGGGAAATGGCAGATTCACAGTTCAACTTAAATTGGTAGTGTTGCCCCACCCACCCAAGCAAACTTTTTAAAAAACTTACAAATTGTCATTAAGGAGGGCTTAAGTTGAGTTAGGGGTCTGACTTAGAGCCTTTTAAAAATGGTAGGCATCAGCACAAAAATATAAATTAATTGCTGCATCTCTGAGTGTATTTTATTGCTTATTGACATTTGCAGGCTTTCGGGTTTTACAAAATGGCACGATGGCAAAGACTCATCACTTTTTGGAGTAGAGAAACATGAGGAAAAAGCAGGTGGTCAAATCAAGGAGTTATGGCTTGGAGCTTCTAGAACTGAACCTGAGCACAGGCCTTGGCTCTTCCCCCACCATGACTAACTCTCATGCTGTCCCTGAACTTAGTTTGAACACCAGCTCTGTCTGCCTGCACATGTTTCAGGAACTCCACAGTAAGCTTTTTACTGTGGCCTGTCTGAAAATAGGTGCAACCCCACCTGTTTTCCTCACATCAAAGCAGCACGTGGAGTAGCCGCCAGCCTGCTGGCCAGCCGGTGCTAGGAGGTTTCCCACCACTACTAACAGGGCCAGGGTGGGGGCAGAAGCTCTCTCACTTGACATGCAATGAAAACTGCTACTGGAGCGGCTCCCATTCAGGAAGGACAACGTTGCCAGCTGGCCAGTGACAAGGTGGCCAGGAAGCCTCTGAGTACTGGCTCGGCAGTGATGTTGGTTCTTGCCCGAAGGGCAGGAACAACATTGTGTTGCATGTCGAGCCCTGATCCTGGTGCTGTCAGTACCTGGGAAGAGTCCCAGTATGGGACAGCTGGCGATAGAAGCCCTGGTGCAGTTTTAAAAAGTGCATCTTGGTGTTATTTTTAAACCACATCAAGGCTGGTGCGTGCAGCCTCCGAAGTCACTGTGAATCCATTTCCCATTGCCCTGTATTTTTAGTTACGGCCAAGGTCTGCTTCTGAAGTATAGCACTATAAAGAATAAAAGAGTTGGGAATGCTAGAGAATGTACTGCTTCTATCCCAGCCTGAATAACTGTTATGACTGTAAAAGGGGGGCATTTCTTAAGTAAGGCAAGAGCTCAGTGAGTAGCAGCTGGCAATGACATGACAAGTGGAAAGGGGGAAGAAAGAATCCCAGATCTGCGAAGATCCAAGTTCAGTTCTCTGTCTTATCTGTAAACATCTTACATTTCTGAAGATTCTTAGTTGCATTTGGGGGTGACAATACGGCACTAGGCTGGAGTTTGGGGAATGTTTTGTTCCACTTGTTCTCATGAGAAACCAGCTATATCCCTCCATCCTTTTTTTTTCTTTTCTTTTTTTTTTTTTTTTTTTTGGTGCCCTTGCTTTTACATACAATAAAACATAGCACAAGATGCACCAAGAGAGAGACTCAGTACCTCCTGGGACCGAGCTGAATGTCGAGTGTTATTGTACACTGGCTCTCTGTGCTCTTTCAGGAGTGCATTAAAGCACAGCAAAAGGACTCTGTTTCTTTTCTCACACGTACACAGTCCCAAACCTTGTAATATTGCCACATCTGAAGTGTCTGCAGGCTTGTCTTCTTCTTTTTAACTCTGACAAATGCAAAAGTGTAAAGCACTGGTTTTGCTATTTCTCTGTTATTACAGCCCTATTGAGGTATTCAATAAAAATATTAATTCTAAGTTGTGGGTAGAGGAAACAGGCTGGCTTCCTCCCCATCTTAGCTCTCATTTGTGGAAAGTTAAATATGAAGAAGACTGCAATCGCTATCTATGGAGCTTGCCATGAGATCAGAGAACCTGAGGTTCCCAGTTGTGTGGAGATGCTCCAGATGTAGCTTTTTACAAAGACGGGCTCGGACAGATGGGGGCAAAATT